>OY728164.1:382875470-384252413 GCA_963277665.1 Viscum album
AAACAAAATAGATTATGATATCCATGGTTTTAATAATTAAGAAGCACTCTTTTCCACTTTAAGATCATCGATGTAATTATGATAATAATAAAAATTGTTTTCCCATTAGTCTCCCCTCTCATTCTCTATGATATTCTCCCAAACATGAAATATTAAATTATATTATCTTTAATTAACTAATTCTATTTCTTTTACCCAGTTATATTTAATTAAATAACATCATATATATTTACTCTCCTATATATTTTTGGCTCATATTAATTTATATATGTTAAAGAAATTTCACATGAAAATATGTCAAATATTTGAATATGAAAGTATCCATTAACTATTGCGGCATGATCCTTAAATTTATAATTCGTATAAAATATAAATAAAATTTCTTATGAAACTATCTGATCATTATATTGAAATATCAAACACTAATTTAATGGATGATTGATTTAAATATATCTAAAATATCATCATTGATTAAATATTTTTATGTAACTGATTTGATCTTTATAAAAATAACAATAATAAAGGATGACTACTTTTTAGACAATGTTATTCCTTTTAATTATTATTAAAATTACAATCATTTAAGAGTATTACTTATATATGTCTATGAAAATATTCAAATAATTTATTCTATTTTTCCATAATCACACATTCTTATAATTAACTGAAAAATATTATTCTCACGGTGAAAACATTCTAAAACATTGAACCAATTTCTTATTGAATCATAACATAATCCTTAAAGAATCAGGATATTTTACCACTTATTAAAAAAACAATAATTATAATAATTAGTATTAAATTTCACCTATATAATATTAAATGACCATCATAAAGATATTAATCATCACATGAAATAAAGAATTTATTATTACATATCATCTGAAAAAATCTTACCTGATTAAAATTTTCTCTTATATAATCAATGGAAGCTCAGGGCCAATCTTATGTGTTCCCAATTTACTCATACATATTCCATGAAATAATAGAGTTTCTATTAAATATTGGATGATAAATATAATATATTATTTTATCTAATCATACATATAACAATGTATCCATTTCTCTTTAAAATAATGCACTATTACGAAATTATGTGTGTATTTAGTTTTAATCGTTCATGTCATAGTACATTCCCAATCTAATAGTAGTGAAACACAATGTATAATTTGGGATATAGTACATATTTAAACATTAATATTAAATCATCGGTGCACTGTTATTTATCAAAATGTAATCAAATCCATTCATAAGAAATGTTATATATATATTTTCTAAATTTATTCCTTCACTAGAATATTAAATATGACTTCCAACCCTTTCAAATCTCATCATATTAAATAAAATCCTCTCAAAAAAATTGAATAATATTAATTGAATTAAATTAAATTTATGAAATATTTAAATCACCTTCAACCAATTCAAAAACTCCAAAATTTCATACATTATGTAATAAAATATTTTTTTTATTTAAATAATAATAATTATTTCCATAAACATTCAGGTATATATTTTACTTCATCTCTTAATTAATTTCATATATTACATATATTACATTACTGATTCAAAAATAAATCTAGAACATTATTTAGATCCATTAAAATATTCTTCAATGAAAGATCATCATAGATATGTTGCTTCTATATAATGAAGTAGTATTCATGTCCAATAAAACAAATGAATATGTCTCTCATAATTCTTGAAATCTTCTAATATTAAAGAGAAAATTGACTTGATCCAACATCTACCTTCAACTCATAGTAAACCTGGAATATTCCTCAATAAATGTAATATCATATCGATGTAGAACCTATTTGATAATGAAAATTATTTATAACCTCTTAAACATTATCAAACATTCTAAAACAATTTAAAAAATGAATTTTCAAGCTGTATATTCATTGATTATTAATAATCTTGGCCAATAATTAATAAATGAATAATCACTTTGATGTGTATTTATTGTAAGAAACTAATAACCACAAAACCAGCCTTCTATTGTCCCATATAAATAAGTTTATATAATCATATAACATGATAGAAAATAATAAACATATTTAATCATAAACACTATGATGTATCTCACTTTATTTCAATTTTTTGGAAATTTTAATTTATTTTTAATTTAAACGTAGGGTAATTAAATTTCTATGATACAACATATTCTTAAATATATACCATATCATTAAATTTTAACATCCAAACATGGAGAAAATAATTTTTTAATATCTTATAATCTCAACACTCATCTACATCGATAATTGTTAAAAACAATTACAACATATGATTATCAAATGGACCAATCATCTCCCACATTGATTTTTTTGTCAATAACCTATATTTTAAATATGTGTAAATATGTATTAAATAATTCTCTCTATCTTCCAATAATGAAATTAAATAAAAAATCCTAAATATTAATTGATTTATTAATTAATGATTTGTATGTCTACATGAGTAATGATCAGTTCAAAAAAATGAGTAATAAATTTATCAACACTATTTTTCACTGTAATGTTTTCCTAAAAACATTGTCCCTTTTCATATCAATGTGAAAACAAATTTCCCAAACCAATTTTATTATTATTAATTAAATTAATTCATTTATTTTATAATGTGAAAAACATATCTCCATAATTACATTTTCCTTTCAATTTCTATAATTCTTAACTTCACATAAAATAATAATATCTCATAAGTTTCTTAAAATGATAGTCCAATAATAGATTAAAAACCAAAAACATACTCATCAAATATTATATATTAAATAAAATAAATTAACAAATATTTTTAATTATAATAATTTTAGAACTAATTTAAATCTAGATAGGTCATTCCAAGAGAGATCAGAATTTTCTATTTAATTTCTAATAATCATCTTTCTAGCTATCCCTTTACATGGATCATATTTAGTTCCAAATAAGAAATTAAAATAAAATATATATCATAATAATTTGGATGCATGAAAAATATTAGTGATAATGTGAAGGTTGATAGTTATTTCTAAACTATAAAATTTTATTATTATAATCACGAAAATTGATATAATTATTCCATATTTCCCCATTAATTTTCAAAATACTACTCTAAAAGGGTTGATTGTTCTTATTATGTAATTCCATTATCGTTTTGTATAAAATATCCTTCTTAAGATCATCCTCAAAAGACATGCATTCCTTGTTCTTTGATCCATTATTTCCAAATATATAATTGTGTTGGTAGTTCAATCATGCAATATTTTGTTATGTTCCCTAGATTTCGTTCACCTTCAACGTAGATTCACAAGAATTTAAGGACTATTATATTTTGAAAACAAATCATAAATATTAATTTCCCGATTATCTTTATAGATGAATTCATCTAAATGAAGAATTTTCCACTATTAATGGAATCATTATCATCTTTGTTACACTAGGTTTTCTCTGTTGACATCAATACTAATGGATATCTTGGAAAACCCAATGATTTTATCATTACTTCCACAATAGCAGCATCTTCTTCCCTTTGGTGGAGGGTCCTTCTTAACATTGTTGGGAATATTTTTTTTACATAATTTAGTCTTTTATATAACCACAGTTATATTAAAATTCATTTGTTTGTTTTTTACATTTCTTATGGTATTCTTCATATAACTAAATTTTATATATACATGTTTTATATGTGCCACCATTCCTAATCATAATAAACAATTTTTTTCTAAATTCTCGTATAGGTCATCAATATTTTAAAATTCCGTTGAAAATTGATACATTATTTGTATTATCATTCTATGTTCTTTTATATTCATTAACATTACTACAATGGATGAAATAATTCGTCTTATTCAATAGAATGAAATATTATTCTATAAATCAATTTCATTATTCACAAATCTATGATAGTACTAGAAATAGATAATAAATATTATTTCCCTTTGAAAAATATTATACCAAACATTGAAATCCAACATTTTTTAGCCTCATTATCCCTTAACTGGAATTATTTACATAGTAATATTTTATGTTTATCACATCAATCATAGCTATAATGGTTGGTTTTCCATTATTTTTATTCACCCACATTTTTAAATTTTTTTTAATTAAATCTGCACAAGTAATGTGTGAAATATTTTTTAAAATATGTTTTTCTTTCTCGAGGGTTAAATTTTTTATTGGGCCTATTATAAAATTTTATAATATAATATTTCCATATCGAATGTCCATTAAATGTTGAAAAATTTATATAGAGATATTTATCAAATATAATGAATGAAATAACTAAATTCTGTACAGTTTTTGATAAATAATATTAAACAACTTCTCGATTTAATAATATTATATATAGATCATGATACATTAAATTGAGAATATTTTACTAATATTAAACCAACATAAATTAGTATACATATTACTTTTTTATCATTTATATATTCTTCTAATTTCATACATACCTATTTTTCTTCCATTAAAAACAATTTTTAATAGCTTTTAACATGATAGGTTCTTTTATAATTAATAATTATTGAATTTATTGACATAATTTTATTTATAATTCACTACATATATCTTCTAATTAATAACATTAAATAATATTTCATTCCACTTGTTTTCTTTATAAACCACAATAACAATTCATGACATTACTTCTGTAGGAACTACATTTATTTTTTTCCTAGACCTGTATGGTGATATCTATATATGTTAACACCTTTTAGGAATTTTATTACTCAATAAAATATATATCTTCTTCTTATTAGGTGATATCTTTATAAAAGTCATTAAAATATAAAAAAAGTAAAAACATCTGTAAAATTTATTTTAGGGTCCTCTACAAGAACACATATGAATAAAAATATATTTCAATTAATCATTTTTATTCCCCACATAAAAATAGGTTTTTAAATGAAAAAAATTTGTAAAAACATTGGTTAATATTGTTTAGAATATAGGCTCTGGATCATCCATGGTATAAATATTTCCCATCTTCTCACTAGTGGATTTATCCACATAATCATCACCAAAAATAATATGTCTAATTTATATGGGATTCCAACATGTTGAAGTTGTGTTTTATTTGTACTTGATCTTTTTTGATGCCTAATTTAATATTTAGGATCTATTTTATTGCTTAATTATTTAGTCCCTTAAATTTGATGGAATTTATATTAACTGTTGGCACATATTATCCTTGTTTTTTATGTGTATTATTTTGATACACTTTTCCACATCTATTTTTATGAATTAGTGATGTTAGATATAAAATTTTTCCTTGATATGTAAATATATTATCATTTTAAAATTTTATATTAAAATTTATATTCATTGAAAATCTAATTAAAATGAGTGTTTTGGGAGATGAATTTGAATTTTTTATGGGGGATAATGTTCAATTTTTTAAATGAATAATTTTTTTTTTATTTTCAATAAAAATATCATTTAAAATATACTTTTATCTATTTTTTTAATGAACTAAATTCAATATTTTTATATCAATGTACAATTATTTTATGAAATAAATTGTTTGTGGTAATTAATTTTTTTTGACCATAGTTAGTTTTAAAATTTTGAAGTTGTTTGAAAGGATAATTTTTTTTCAAATGTTTTAATAATTTAATTAAATATTTTTAATTTTATGTATTATAAAAATTAGTGTAATTTAATTTATTCAAATTTTAGTGGAATTCCATTATTTATAGTGAATTTTTTAAAGTTTAATGATTTCTAGAATGTCATGGTTTGGTTTTTCTACCACCAATAGACATCCACTTATGTAATTCCCTTACCCTAGATACCTAGAGTCAGTGCATTATTACGTAACATTGGCATGATCACAATATATCAAGTCTCGAAAGACGGATTAGTTTAGTAGCCTTAGAAACACTAGATACATTCATAAAAGTTACATTACATCATAAATTAATGAACTACAATAACATGGTCTCCATAGTCCACACTCATATCCCCTTCTGACTATCCCTGCAGATCATTCATAAAATACTTCTTCACATCCTGGAAAATATTAAAACATTGAAAGGGGTGAGCTTAGATGCTCAGTAAGGATAACAATATAGCGGAAGCTTTAATAACTAAAAATAATCATTTAAGGCAATGTATAACTAAAACAAAAACCTTTTATACTTGAACTTCAGCATAATATAGTAAAAGTAAAATGATATAATGTCATTTAATTATTCACATTGATATTCTACTAGTCGAATAATCACATGCAATAGCAATAACCACTTTCATAATGATGGAATTCATAATGCCACACTATCATAACCACGTAGCCAAGGCCTCGTTCCAAGACTACAAATAATATTTTGTCAAGGCCTCGTGCCAAGACACTAGTTTGTCTCATGAGACCTACCGATGCATCGTGGAGCTATAGCGGGCTCCACTTGTCACTTATTAAATCCAATGTATTCCTTATATGAAAAGGTTTAAACATA
The DNA here is from genome assembly GCA_963277665.1 of Viscum album. NCBI lineage: Eukaryota > Viridiplantae > Streptophyta > Magnoliopsida > Santalales > Viscaceae > Viscum > Viscum album. Next base: position 382,881,901 of record OY728164.1, read on the forward strand.
TCATAAACCATAACATAATTGTACCACATAAAACATGCATAAAAGAAACATAATATTTCAACATTTCAATCACAAGATGTCAATACAACACATTGATAAAATAAAAACTTTATCAAAACCATTTTAAATACCAAAATAAAAGAAAAGTAAAACATGGTATTTATTTTTCTTTTAAAAAAAGGTATGGCTTCACCACTACAAACACGGCCTTTATCAGCGCTAAAAATGGCCTTTATCAGCGCCAGAAAAGCGCTGATAAAGCCAGCGTAGATAAAGGGGGGGGGTCCCCTTTATCAGCGCTTCCTTTATCAGCTCTTTCGTTTTAACTCTGCTAAAGGACCCTTTTATCAGCGCTTTTAAAAAAGTGCTGATAAAAGTTAAAAAAATTTAAAAACGTTAAAAAAATAAAAAAAAATTAAAAAATACTTCCAATCGGGGGGGTTATAGCGCTTGAACCCCCCCTTTTACAGTGCTTTTCAGCCCCTATACAACACCCCACGCACCCCACGCACCCCCCTCCACCCTTTAACAGGGCTTGCTCCAATATTCCCCATGTACGCGCACCCCTGCCTCCACCAGGATTTGAACTCGAGACCTCCCCCCTACGCGCCTAATCCCTTACCACTACTCTATTTTGATTTGCTTTCCAATTCACGATATCTATATATATATATATTTATATTTTTAGTTATATTTATTCATATAGTAATATATATTTATATTAATATATATATATAGTTACATTAGAATATATATATAGTTATATTATAATATATATATATATATAGTTATATTATAATATATATTGTAATATTAATATATATATATATAGTGGTATTAATATATAACTATATCTATATATATATATAGTTATATTTATTTGTATAGTAATATATATTTATGTTAATATATATATATATATAGTTATATTAACATATATATAGTTATATTAACATATATATAGTTATATTAATATATATATAGTTATATGAATATATATTTATATAGTTATATTAATATATATATTTATGGTGATATTAATATATATATTTATAGTAATACTAATATATATATATATGTAGTTATATTAATATATATATATGTAGTTATATTAATATATATATATAGTTAGATTAATATATATATATATATTTAGATTAATATATAGGTATATAAATATTCATATATTGGTATTTTAAATAAAATGGGTATTAGTTATTATTTAGATAAAGCTATTATATTTAATATGTAAATATGTTTAATTATTTATTTAAAAAAATTAATTTTTAGGTGCGAATATATAAAAAATATGTACATATAGTTATATATTTGATTATAAATTGAAGTTCATTATAAAAAAGGATGAAATTTCAAAGACATAATATCAATATGATTGTAATACCTTGGAATAAATTCAGTCCCCGCCATGAAAATCCAATAATACCCCCTTAAACGAGTTTGAAAATCCATAAAATGTTAAAAAATCTGGGTACCCCGAAAAAACACACAATTTTTTAGGCCTTCTGGGCCTCTTTTGGCCTCGAAAAACGCTTGACTGGGGTTTCCCCAGTCACAGCGACGTAGATCTCATCGCAGACTTCGATTTGATATGTGGTAGAGCTCAAACGGACACCCGGATCAAAAGTTATGGCCGTTTGAAGTTTGAGTTGCGTTTTCAACATATTTTGTATATTTTTTTAATTTTTTTAGTCCTCAAATTATTATTAAAAGACTATTACTCCATAATGATTATCAAAATATGAATTAAAAATATTTTTTTAATTTTTTAAGAAGTCACTTTCACTAAATATATTATATATTAAGTATAATAAGTGTTAATGTACATTTATACTTATCTAAAATATATTTAAAAATTATATATTATATTTATATTACAATATAACTATATTTATATACTTATATATTAATATATTTTTAATTTTTTTTAAGATGACCCTTTATCAGCGCTAAAAAAAGCACTGATAAAGCCCCCCCTTTATCAGCGCTACTAAACAAGCGCTGATAAAGGGGGGCCCTTTATCAGTGCTAAAAAAAGCGTTGATAAAGGGGGGCGCTGCAAAAAACTATTTTTGTGGTAGTGCTTGTAGAGTAAGCCGAAACTAAAATATTGGTCACAGCGGCGGAGAAATCGTTGTCACCGCATACATACGACCAGAAAAACATTGCTTTTTGTCATTTAGTAAAACGATTCATATAAAAATATTCCTTTTGAATAAACGTAAAAGTCAGAGGGGTTTATACACCGTATAAAAGAAAGTTGTGTATAAAACAAAATATGCCTCAATGAAAGGAGATTGAGACGAAGTCCGTACAAAGATCATTTTTAAAATAAAATAGATCTATTATGTGTATTCACTATATGTAAACATAAAGAAAGTACAAATACAAGATAGGACATAATAATATCATGACATAATTTGAAAGTAGTAGATTAACCTAATGAATGGAAATTGGGTTAAGAAGATCCCTTACCTCATGTCCGACTTCACTCGACTGTTATTTAATCTATTGAATAATACAGTAGAGTTAATATCTATTTGCTTAAGAATTTTTTTCAAGTTCATTATTCCTTTAATATCACTTATTACCATGTTATGAACATTATGTAATTATTTATGTTAATAATGGTCGTTTTGTTGATCTTTGGTACTTGAGTCAAAAATAAACTTCTTATAATTACAAGTTGTTCATGTGGTAAAATATCCATTATATCCAAAATTATATTCATTATGTAGATATCATATAGATCATATATATCTGGAATATACATTCATTCATAATATTACGTAATATTTAGAGGTAAGAAATGAAATGCACCGTTCATGGAGACGGTAAGCCGTACGTACGCATGAATGCTACTTTCATTTCTATTTCGTATTTTAATGGAATGAAACATAATGATACAAAGTTATATTATAATTCCAGTATAATATCATATATAATATCACTTAATTCATCCTTTATACGTCCCACATATAGCATTAACGATTCAAATCACTTTGAGGGGGCGATAGTCCGCACTTCCTAAAATGAAATTATCGCATTTGCAAAACATGCAAAGAATAAAGATATGTCTTAAATGTAAAATACAGAAACATAGAGTGGAAATAAATATAATATATATCATAAATAAATATAGTGCCATCATAATGGCCACCATGAGTGGTGGTAGGAGAAGAGAGAACAATCATCGTCTCGTGAGGCAGTAATTCGCCATCCACGGAAATAATATGTTTTTTAACCATTAGAAGGAGGTGTGTGTAAGTGTTTCTCGAATAATTATCATAAAAACATCCTATTATATTTAAGATAGTTTTTTTTTGTTTCAAAATAATGTAATAAAAAGAGTTTATGGGGTTGGAGAAGCAAAATAAAACATAAAAACATAAAAGAAGACATTACCTTAAAATCGGGTAACTCTTTCTGATTTGATCCAAAGGCTTCCTTGGGAAGACTACTGGCCAAAGTGAGGCTTATAGGAGTAATAGAGGGAGGTTTAGAGTGTATTTGGGAAGAGTTTGGATGATCCAAATGGCTTTGATGGTGTGAATAAGGTGGTAGAGGTGGGGGCCTTTTATAAGAGGAGAGGAGGGGAACTCTTGGAATTTCATGAAAGATTACATTATTATGAAATGATTTTCGGATTTTAGAGGTCCCACAATGATATATATCTAGGATAATGTGATAAGGGTTCGAAAACTATGAATCAAATATGTATTTCACAAGTTTAAGTCTTAGATTTTACATTATCATTTCATTTTATTTAAATCGTTAATTAATGAGGTAATCGTTGCATCATCATTGAGTCATAGAAAATTTAATTTATTTAATGTCTAAAAATTATATAAAAAATATAATGATGTAGTAAATCTTTCTAGATTTCCAATTAATATTTTTAGTCAAAAAGTTAACTTATATAACCCCATTTAATAATTGTTTTAGTAAAACAACACATGTTTGTGACAATTTTATTTTTACTTTAAATAACACATTAATAATGTCATTTTCTTACCCAAATGGCTCCATGGGGTCCCCAAGTTGACCCATGGATTTTATCGGTTTTCCATGACTCATCCAATATGGTTAACAAATTTTTAAGGGTATTTTCATATTTTTATAATATCATTTTTACCTTAAATTTCAATAATTACCTTTAGTTGCAATTAATTAAACGTAAAAGTTACTATTCACCGAAAAATTATTTTAATCCCATTGAACCACATTTTAATTCCTAATGAAAACCATGTATGTCGGATTTTTGAAAATAAATTCACAGAAGTGGTAATGTTTCATTTATACGAAAAATTAGTTTTTAAACTACCACTTAGTGGTTTCACTATTCATCAAAAATTGAAGTTTTTCAGAAAAATACCAAAACCTCACCGTAAGATATAATTGATATTCTGAATTCAAAAATGGTGCCTATTTTACAAAATTCCAAAAATATAAGTTGCATTAATTAATTTTATAATAAATTTCCGTTGTCAAACCAAATAGCGTGTTTTTAAGAAACAATATCAATCAAAATATTGACAATTGTTTATGTCCAATTTCAAAGTGAAGTTAATTATAATGACCACCATTGGATAAAATGGTAAAATTATATTATAATAACACTTTAAAACCAATCAATATAATAATTTATCACAATTAATTATTTTGATTAAAAAATTTGTTTTTAATTAAAATTAGTATTTTTCAGTATTCATCAAAATATAGATGTTATCCGAAAAGTCCAAATATTTCACCCTAGGATAAATTTGATATTCTGAATCAAATAATGAAGTCCATTTTGAACGATAAAATTTTATAAAATTTCAAAAAGTAGGTATTACTATTCATTACGGCTACTTTGAATTGTTGTGGTGTGTGTTTGAACTCGATGTTGCGTACAACACACACTACTGTAATATTCAAAGAGAAGCGTATCGTGGAAGCATGGGGTGTTACATTCTCCCCTCCTTCAAATAATTTTGTCCTCAAAATTTCATATAATATCACTGTATAAAAAGACTCAGGTGATTTTTCATCATAAGATCTTTGGGTTCCCACGTTGCCTCCTCCATCTTATGGTTTCTCCATAGAACTTTTACCAGATGAGACGTTCGGTTTCTCAGCACTTGTTCTCTTGTATCAAGAATCCTGACGGGCTCTTCGCAATAAGACAGATCGTGTTCCAGTTATAATTCCTCATAGGTGAGTACATGCGTTGGGTCAGGAATCTTTTTTCTCAATAGTGATACGTGGAATACATCATGAAATTTGGAGAGACTTGGCAGCATTGCCAAACAGTAAGCTACAACCCCAATTCGTTCTAGAATATCGAAGGGTTCGATGTACCTGGGACTTAATTTACCCTTCTTACCGAAACGTATAACTCCCTTCCATGGAGATACCTTCAAGAAAACACGATCTCCTACCTGAAATTCCAACTCCTTCCTTCGGTTGTCAGCATAGCCCTTATGCCTACTTTGAGCTGCTTTGATGTGGTTTTGGATTACCTTCACCTTTTCCATCATTTCCTCCACCAGTTCTAGGCCTACAAGTTTTATTTCACCAACTTCATCCCAACAGGTTGTTGTGTGACATCTCATTCCGTATAACGCTTCATTTTGTGCCATCTGAATACTTGAATGGAAGCTATTGTTATAGGAAAATTCTACCAGAGGTAAATATTGATCTCACATACCCTGGAAGTAAAGGGATCATGATCTCAACATGTCTTCCAAGGATTGAATAGTTCGTTTTGATTGTCCATTTGTTTGAGGATGGTAGGCAGTGCTCTAACGAAGTTCAGTATCCAAGGCCTTCTGAAGACTTTTACAGAATCTTGATGTAAAATAGGGATCAAGATTCGAGACAATCGACAGGGGTACTCCATGAAGTCTCACAACATCATTAATATATATTCTTGCTAGACGTTCAAGTGGTAGATCTTCTCTTATAGAAAAAAATGTGCTGACTTCGTGAGACGATCAACAATGACCAATATTGCGTCATTACTTCTAGGAGTCTTTGGTAGTCCCATGACAAAGTCCATCATAATATTATCCCATTTCCAATCAGGTATGGGAAGAGGTTTCAATACTCCACCAGGCAGTTTCCTTCCAGCTTTCACTTGTTGAAAAACCATACATCTTGACACAAAATCAGAAATCTCCTTCTTCATGTTGTCCCACCAAAAATGTCCCATTAAATCCCTATACATTTTGGTGCTCCCAGGGTGTATAGAGAAATTGGAACTATGAGAATCATCCAACAATTCCCTCTTCAATTCAGGTATATTGGGAACACAATGTCTCCTCCCAAATTTCAAAATTCCATCTTCATACACAAAGTCACTCAATCTCCCATCATTCACAGCTTTAATTTTCTTTTTTAACTCTTAATCATCAGCCTGAGGACACTTTATCCTTTCTAGTAAAGATGGTTTGGAAACCATTTGAATTTTTTTTGATGTTTCACCCTCCATGGTGATTCCCATATCCATCTTTACTAGATTTATGAAAATTGGATCCCTTTCCACTCTCATCATGTTCAAAACTCCATGATCTATTCTACTGAAATCATCTGCAACCTTATTTGCCTTCCCCGGGTGGTAGTGTATCATGCAATCATAATCCTTGAGTAGTTCAAGCCATCTCCTTTTCCTCATGTTGAGTTCTTTTTGAGGGAAAATATATTCCAAGCACTTGTGATCAGTATATATCTCACATTTTTCAGCATAGAGATAATGTCTCCATATCTTCATGGAAAAGATTACAGCATCTAACTCAAGATCATGAGTAGGATAGTTCTGCTCATGAATTTTTAGTTGTCGCGATGCATAGGCTATAACCCTATCATTCTTCATAAGGATACAACCAATTTCTTTCATTTATGCATCACTATAAATAACGAACCCATCATTCCCTGGTAGTGGAGTCAATATAGGATCATTGACTAATCTTCTCTTTAGTTATTCAAAAAATTCATCACACTCTTTTGTCTAGAAAAATTTAAGCCCTTTATGTGTGAGATTCGTTAATGGGTTAGCCAATCGGGCAAAATTATGGACAAAACATCGATAATAACCTACCAAACCAATAAATCTGCGTACCTCAGTTATAATCGTCGGTGCTGGCCATTCATGGATTGCCATGGTCTTAGAAGGATCAATGGAAATTCCATCCTTAGAAAAAATTTGGTCAAGAAAATAAATCTCCTGAAGCCAGAATTCACACTTGCTAAACTTCCCATATAATTCATGCCTTCTAAGAGTCTTCAAGATAATGCGCATGTGATGTTCATGATCTTCGTAGCTTTTGGAGTATACCAAGATATTATCAAAAAATACCACCACAAAATCATCATGATATTCCTTGAAAACTCTATTCATTAGATCAATGAATACATAGGGTGTATTATTCAATCCAAAAGGCATTACAGTAAACTCGTAAAGCCCGTACCTCGTTCGAAATACTGTCTTCAGAATGTATTCCTTCATCACACACAACTCATGGTATCCAGATCGAAGGTCAATCTTTAAAAAGTATTTAGCTCCATGCAATTGGTACAATAAATCATCAATGCGAGGTAGGGGATACTTGTTCTTAAATGTTATAGAAATGATCTCCCAGTAGTCAACACACAACCTCATAGATCCATCTTTCTTCTTAACAAAAAGGACAGGGGCCCCCCATGGAGAAACACTAGGGAGAATAATTCCCTTATTACTCAATTCCTCTAGTTGTTTCTTTATTTCAACTAATACCACCGTGGCCATTATATAAGTGGTCTTCGATATAGGCCTTGATACAGGAATTAAATCAATGGAAAACTCAACTTCTCGTTCTGGAGGATGTCTAGGTAAATATTCCGGAAACACATTTACATATTCTTTCACAATCGGTACATCCTCTATTTAAACTTTCCTTTCCTCACCCTTAGTCATTTCATTCTCTTCCTCCCCAATAATTTAATTTATTTGAGCTACTGGTGGTGGATCTAAATAAGAATTAGGTTGTGACGATTCTACTCTAAAAATAAGGCGTTCCTTATCATCATCATAAAAAATCGTAACCTCCTTCTTCTTACAAAAAATTTTTGTAGCATAGTCTGAAAGCCAATCCATACCGAGGATTATATCAAACACAATCATAGGTAATCCAATGAGATCAGTGGTTAAATAACATTTATGTGCTCTAATGGGGACTGATTCACAAAACTTTGTTGCAATGATACTTCCCTTATGAGTTTTGACTAACAATTCTCTTGTTAAATCAAATTGGAAATATCTAATTTTTTTAGAAAACTGGGAAGATATGAATCAATGTGATGATCCAGAATCAAATAATGTATTTTCTAAACTTGAGGAAATCATTAAATTACCTTCCACCATGTATTTCAGAGCTTCAACCTCAGCAGTAGTGATATCATAAGCTTGTCCTTGATCCCTTGGCCTCTTCTGAGGTAAGTTCCCTTGATTCTTAGGATATTCATTTGCATAATGTCCCATCTCTCTACAATTATAGCATTCCACATTGACAACAACTTTCTTTCCCTCACAATCATGAGCTCAGTAGCCTTTTTCACCACACTTGTAACAGACTCCCATTCCCCTCAAGCAAGTACCGGGGTGTTTCTTCCCACATTTACTACAGGACTGATATTCAACATTTCCCTTCTTCCCATTATTTCCATTTCCAGATTGATTTGAAGATCTCTTCTTTTCTTGCTTTGCTTTAAATTCATAAGACTTAGAGAATTCCTTTTCTGTCCTGATAGCACATGAGGCAATATCTTCGTACGACGAGAAGGTTTGTGAGACTAATGCTCGATATAGAAATGGTTTGAACCCATCAATGAAACGATCAATCTTACTTATTCGGTTATGTATATAATATGCAGCTTTCCTCGCTATCCATGTAAAGTTAGCCTCATACATTGCGACATTGTCATCCTCCTTCTACCTCAGACTCAGAAATTGCCTTTCCATATCTACTCGATGGTCATGTGGAAAGTATTTTTCTATGAAAATATCCTTAAACACACTCCATTCCATACATGATAATTCTTCATCTTCCTTTGTATTTTGAATCAGCAACCACCATTGATCAACATCTCCAGGGAGGCGGTAAACTTCCATGACAACCTTCTCCATTTTGCTACTCCCCAAGGCGTGGAATATTTTCCCTAAGTATTTTATCCATTGCTCAGCTACTAATGGATTTATACCCCCATTAAATGTTGGCGGTTGTTGCCTCATGAAGCGGTCTAACATTGATCCTCCATGTTGCGGATCAGGGTGCCCCATACTAGTAAGGTTATTATTCATAACCTGAGTGAGTTGTCCCAGTATGGTAATAAGTTGATCAGCACCAGTTGTATCTCTAGCTCCACAATAATTATCTTGAACAGGAGGGAAATCCCTACACGGAGTGCATGCATTGATACATTTCCCATTCCTCCCACTAGGAGCCATCTCTAAAAAATGTCATAAACTAGATTAGTTTATGAATCAAAATACATAATTCCATACTTGAAAAACACTTAACATAAATTGAACAATTTATGGATATAATCCATAATCATAAAAATGTTTTCTTTGAGGAAGAATATACTCATAAACCCTTCACAATGGTTTGTAAAGAAAATGATAATTATTTAAGAATATCCCACGGGAGTGTCGTAACCAAGAGTGCAACAAGGCCCGTTTTCGTGCACCAGTTCCCATTCGAGTCTATCTTAAAGCGGTGTTCTTGGGTTTTACCCCTAGGTACATATGTGCCAGAGTCGCCCCGGCCTGCTCGTATCTAAACATGGATGTATTGCTCGGAAAACTCACAAAATATCTACAAGACCAAAATTATAGGACGTTCTTGTATACTATTCCTCAAAGTCTATCTTAGGGCTATGTGCTCTAATCAGAGTTTATCTAAATCTAGCTTCCAAGCTTAGTACTAAACTGCCTCTAATACCAACTATAACGCCCCGACCCCAGTTACCCAGAATCGGTGCATTATTACGTATCATTGGCATGATCACAAAATATCATGTCTCAAAAGGCCGATTAGATTAGTAGCCTTAGAAACACTAGATACATTCATAAAAGTTACATTACATAATAAAGTGAAAAACTACAATAACATGGTCTCCATAGTCCACACTCATATCCTTTTCTGACTATCGATACGGGTCATTCATAAAATACTTCTTCACATCCTGGAAAATATTAAAACATTGAAAGGGGTGAGCTCATATGCTCAGTAAGGATAACAATATAGCGGAATCTTTCATAACTAAACATAAACATTTAAGGCAATGTATAACTAAAACAAAAACCTTTTAAACATGAACTTCAGCATAATATGGCAAAGGTAAAATGAAATAATTCCATTTACTTATTCATATGGATATTCTACTAGTTGAATAATCACTTGCAATATCAATAACCACTTTCATAATGATGGAATGCATAATGCTAGACTATCATAACCACGTAGCCAAGGCCTCGCGCCAAGACTACAAATAAGATTTTGTCAAGGCCTCGTTCCAAGACACTAGTTTGTCTCATGAGACCTACCGATGCATCGAGGATCTATAGTGGGATCCACCCTTCACTTATTAAGTCGAATGGTTTCATTATATGAAAAGTTTTAAACATATCATAAACTATAACATAATTTTATCACATAAAACATGCATAAAGGAAACATAATATTTCCACATTTCAATCACAAGATATCAATAAAACACATTGATATAATAAAAAATTTATCAAAACCATTTTCAATACCAAGATAAAAGAAAATTAAAACATGGTATTTAATTTTCTTTTAAAAAAAGTTATGGCTTGTAGAGGAAGCCGAAACTCAAATAATGGTCACGGCGGCGGAGAAGTCATTGTCTCCACATACTTACAACAAGAAAAACATTACTTTTTGTCGTTTAGTAAAACTCTTCATATAAAAATATTCCTTTTGAATAAACATAAAAGTCAAAGGGCTTTATACTCTGTATAAACAAAAGTTGTGTATAAAACAAAATATGCCTCAATGAAAGGAGATTGAGACGATGTCCTCACAAAGATCATTTTTAAAATAAAATAGATCTATTATTTTTATTCACTATAAGTACACATAAATAAAGTACAAATACAAGATAGGATATAATAATATCATGAAATAAATTGAAAGTAGGAGATTAACCCAAAGAATGGAAATTAGGTTAAGAAGTTCCCTTACCTCGTGTCCGACTTCGCTCGACCGTTCTTTAATCTCCTGAATAATTAACTAGATTTAATCTCTACTTGCTTAAGAACCTTTTTTAAGTTCATTATTTCTTTAATATCACTTATTACCATGTTATTAACATTATATAATTATTTATGTTAATAATGGCCGTTTTGTCTATCTTTGGTAGTTGAGTCAAAAATAAACTTCTTATAATTACAAGTTGTTAATGTGGTGAAATATCCATTATATCCAGAATTATATTCAAGATGTAGATATCATATATATCATATATCTCCAGTATATAAATTCATTAATAATATAACATAACATTTAGAGGTAAGAAATGAAATGATCCGTCCATGGAGACGGTAAGTCGTACGTACACATGAACGCTACATTCATTTCTATTTTGTATTTTAATGTAATGAAACATAATTATATAAAGTTATATTATAATTACAATATAATATCATATATAATATCACTTACTCCATCCTTCATACGTCCCACATATGGCATTAATGATTCAAATCACATTGAGGGGGCGGTATTCCGCACTTCCTCAAATGAAATTATCGCATTTGCACAACATGCAAAGCATAAAGATATGTTTTAAATATAAAATACAGAAGCATAGAGAGGAAATAAATATAATATATATCATAAATAATTATAGTTTAATCATAATTCTCACCATGAGAGATGGTAGGAGAAGATAGAACAATTATTTTTTCGTGAGGCAGTAATTCGCCATCTACGGAAATAGTATGTTCTTTAACCATTAGACGGAGGTGTGTATAAGTGTAGATCGAATAATTATCATAACAACATCCTAGTATATTTATGATACTGGTTTTGTTACAAAATAAAGGAATAAAAAGAGTTTAGGGGTTGGAGAAGAAAAATAAAACAAAAGAATAAAAAAGAAGACATTACCTTAAAATCGGGTAACTCTTTTTGATTTGAGCCAAAGGCTTCCTTGGGAAGACTTCTGCCAAAAGTGAGGCTTCAAGGAGTAAGAGAGGGAAGTTTAGAGAGTATTTGGGAAGAGGTTGGACGAGCCAAATTTCTTTGATGGTGTGAATAAGGTGGTAGAGTTGGGGGCCTTTTATAAGAGGAGAGAAGGGGCACTATTGGGAAGTCATGAAATATTACATTATTATGAAATTTTTTCGGATTTTATAGGTCCCACAATGATATATTTCGAGGATAAGGTGATAAGGGTTCGAAATATACTCATCTAATATGTTTTTGACAAGTGTATGTCTTAGAATGTACATTATTTTATCATTTTATTTAAATAGTTATTTAATGAGGTAATCGATGAATCATCATTCTGTCATAAAAAAATTAATTTATTTAAAGTCTAAAAATTATAAAAAAATTATAATGATGTAGGAAATCTTTCTATATTTCCAATTTATATTTATAGTTGAAAATTTAACTTATATAACCCCATGCAATAATTGTTTTAGTAAAACAACACATGTTTGTGACAATTTTATTTTTACTTTAAATAAAAAGTTATTATTGTCATTTTCTTACCCAAGTGGCTCCATGGGGTCCCCAAGTTGACCCATTGATTGTCTTGGTCAACCATGACTCATCCAATAAGGGTAGTACATGTGTAAGGGTATTGTCATATTTTTATAATATCATTTTTACCATAAGTTTCACTAATTACCTTTAATCGCGATTAATTAAACTTAAAAGTTACTATTCACCAAAAAATTATTTTAATCCCATTGAACCAAATTTTACATCCTAATGAAACCCATGTATGTCAGATTTTTGAAAATCAAATCACAGAAGTGGTAATGTTTCATTTACACGAAAAATTAGTTTTTAAACTACCACTTAGTGGTTTCACTATTCATCAAAAATTGATGTTTTTCAGAAAAATACCAAAAATCCACCCTAAGATATAATTGATATTCTGAATTCAAAAATGGTGACTATTTTACAAAATTCCAAACATATATGTTGCATTAATTAATTTTATAATTAATTCCCGTTGTCAGAACAAATAGCGTGTTTTGAAGAAACAATATCAATCAAAAGATTGACAATTATTTATGTCCAATTTCAAAGTGAAGTTAATTCTAATGACAACCATTGGATAAAATTGTAAAACTATATTCTAATTATACTTTAAAACCACTCAATATATTAATTTATCACTATTAATTATTTTTATTAAAAAAATTTCTTTTAATTAAAATTTGTAATTTTCACTATTCATCAAAATATAAATGTTATCCGAAAAGTTCCAAAATTTCACCCAAGGCTAAATTCGATATTATGATTCCAAAAAATGAAGTCCATTTTGAAAGATAAAATTTATAAAATTTCAAAAATTATGTATTACCATTCATAATGGGTACTTTGAATAGTTGTGGTGTGTGTTAGAACTCAATGTTGCGTACAACACACACTACTATATTATTCAAAGAGAAGCGTAACGTGGAAGCTTGGGGTGTTACATTCTCCCGTACTTCAAATAATTTCATCCTCGAAATTTCATATAGTATCACTGTATAAAAAGACTCAGGTGATTCTTCATTATAATTTCCTCGGGTTCCCACGTTGCCTCCTCCATCTTATTGTTTCTCCATAGAACGTTTACCAGATGATTTGTTCAGTTTCTCAGCACTTGTTCTCTTTTTTCAAGATTCCTGACGGGCTCTTCGCAATAAGACAGATTGGGTTCCAGTTCTAATTCCTCTTAGGTGAGTACATGCATTGGGTCAGGAATGTATTTTCTCAACAGTGATATGTGGAATACATCGTGAACTTTAGAGAGACTTGGCGGCATTTCCAAACAGTAAGCTCCAACCCCAATTCTTCTAGAATTTCGAAGTGTCCGATGTATGTGGTACTCAATTTACCCTTCTTACCGAATCGAATAACTCCCTTCCATAGATATACCTTCAATAAAACATGATCTCCTACCTGAAATTCCAACTCCTTCCTTCAGTTGTCAGCATATCTCTTTTGCCTACTTTGAGCTGCTTTGATGTGGTATTTGATTACCTTCACCTTTTCCATCGTTTCCTTCACCAGTTCTGGGCCTACAAGTTTTCTTTCACCAACGTCATCCCAACAGGTTGGTGTGAGACATCTCTTTCCGTATAATGCTTCATATTGTGCCATCCGAATATTTGCATGGAAGCTATTCTTATAGGAAAATTCTACCAGAGGTAAATATTGATCCCACATACCTTGAAAGTCAACTGAGCATGATCTCAACATGTATTCCAAGGTTTGAATAGTTCGTTCTGATTGTCCATCTATTTGAGGGTGGTAAGCAGTGCTCAAATGAAGTTCAGTATCCAAGGCCTTCTGAATACTTTTCCAGAATATTGATGTAAACGGGGATCACGATCCAAGACAATCGATAGGGGTACTCCATGAAGTCTCACAACTTCATTAATATATAGTCTTTCTAGACGTTCAAGTGTTAGATCTTCTCTTATAGAAAGAAAATGTGATGAATTCGTGAGATGATCAATATATTTAATCATAAACACTAAGATGTATCTCACTTTATTTAAATTTTTTGTAAATTTTTATTTATTTTGAATATAAACTGAGGGTAATTAAATCACTATGATACAAAAAATTCTTAAATATATACAATATCATTAAATGTTAACATCCTAACATGGAGAAAATAATTTTTTAATATATTATAATCTCAACACTCATCAACATCAATAATTTTTTAAAAACTATACAACATATGATTATCAATTGGACCAATCATCTCCCATATTGATTTTTTTGTCAATAACCTATATTATAAATATGTGTAAAAATGTTTAAATACTTTTCTCTATCTTCCAATAATTGAAATAAATAAAAATAAATGAATATTAATTCAGTTATTAATTAATTATTTGTATTTCTACATGAGTAATGATCAATTCAATAAAAATTATGAGTAATAAATTTATGAACACTATTTTTCACTGTAATGTTTTCCTAAAAAAATTGTCCCTTTTCATATCAATGTGAAAACAAATTTACCAAACGTATTTTATTAGTATTAATTAAATTAATTAATTTATTTGATAATGTGAAAAACATACCTCTATAATAACATTTTCCTGTCAATTTCCATTATTCATAACTTCATGTAAAATAATAACATCTCATAAGTTTCTTAAAATGATAATCCAATAACAGATTAAAAACAAAAATACATACTCATCAAATATTATATATTTAATAAAATAAATTAACAAATATTTTTAATTATAATCATTATAGAACTAATTTAAATCTACATAGTTCATTCCAAGATAAGAATTACAATTTTCTATTTAATTTATAATAATCAGCTTTCTGTCTCTCCCTTTACATGAATCGTATTTATTTCCAAATAATAAAATAAAATAAAATATATTTTATAATAATTTGGATGCACCAAAAAATATTAGTGATAATGTGAAGGTTGATAGTTATTTCTAAACTATAAATTTTTTTTTTATAATCACAAAAAATGATATAATTATTCCAGATTTCCCAATTAATTTTCAAAATACTACTCTACAAGGGTTTATTTTTCTTCATATGTAATTCCATTATCTCTTTGTATAAAATATCCTTCTTAATATCATCTTAAAAAGAACATGCATTACTTGTTCTTTGATCCATTCTTTCCAAATATATAATTGTGTTGGTAGTTAAATCATGAAATATTTTGATATGCTTTCTAGATTTCTTGCACCTTCAACATAGATTCACAAGAAATTAAAAACCATTATATTTTGAAAACAAATCATAAATATTAATTTATCCTTTATTTTTATAGATGAATTCATCTAAATTAATAATTTACCATTATAAATGGAATCATTATCATCTTTGTTATAGTAGGTTTTCTCTATTAACATCAATAGTCATGGATATCTTGGAA
This sequence comes from Viscum album, assembly GCA_963277665.1. NCBI lineage: Eukaryota > Viridiplantae > Streptophyta > Magnoliopsida > Santalales > Viscaceae > Viscum > Viscum album. Next base: position 382,898,059 of record OY728164.1, read on the forward strand.
AATCCCATGATTTTATCTTCCACAATAGCAGCATCTTCTTCCCTTTGGTGGAGGGACCTTCTTAAAATTATCGGGAATATTTTCTTACATAATTTTGTATTTTATATAACCAAAGTTAAATTCAAATTTATTAGTTTGTTTTTAACATTTCTTATGGTATTATTCATGTAACTAAATTTTATATATACATGTTTTATTTGTGCCACCATTCCTAATCATAATAAACATTTTTTTTCTAAATTCTCATATTGGTCTTCAATGTTTTAAAATGTCTTTCAAATTGATACATTATTTGTATTATCATTCTAGGTACTTTTATATTTATTGACTTTACTACAACGGATGAAATAATTCATCTTATTCAATAGATTGAAATATTATTTTATAAATCAATTCCATTATTCACAAATCTATGATAGTGCTAGAAATAGATAATAAATATTATTACCCATTGAAAAATATTTTACCTAACATTAAAATCCTACATTTTTTAGTCTCATTATCCCTTAACTGATGTTATTTACATAGTAATATTTTATTTTTATCACATCAATCATAACTATAATGTTTCGTTTGCCATTATTTTTATTCACCCATATTTTTTAAATTTTTTAATTAAATCTACATAAGTAAAGAGTGAAATATTTTTTAAAATATGTTTTTCTCTCTCAAGGGTTAAATTTTTTATTGGGCCTATTATGAAATTTTATAATATTATATTTCAATATCTAATGTCCATTAAATGCTGAAAAATTTATATAAAGACATTGATGAGATAAAATGATTGAAATAAGTAAATTCTGTACAGTTTTTAAAAAATAATATAAAAAACTTCTCGATTTCAAATTTTTATATATAGATAATGATACATTAAATTGAAAATATTTTACATATATTAATCAAACATAATTTTGTATATATATTACTTTAGTATCATTTATATATTCTTCTAATGACATACATACCTATTTTTCTTCCATTAAAAACAATTTCTAATACCTTTTATCATGATAGGTTCTTTTATAATTAATAATTATTGACTTTATTGAAAAAAATTTATTTATAATTCAATACTTATATCTTCTAATTAAGAACATTAAATAATTTTTCATTCTACTTGTTTTCATTATAAACCACAATCAAAATTATTGACATTACTTCTACATGAACCACATTTATTGTATTTTTCCTAAACCTGTATAGTGATATCTATATATGTTAACACATTTTAGGAATTTTATTACTCAATAATTTAGATATCTTCTTCGTATTACGTGATATCTCCATAAAATTCATTAAAAAATAAAAAAAATAAAAACAGCTTTAACAAAATTATTTAGGGTCCTTTACAAGAACAAATATGAATAAAAATATAATTTAATTAAATATTTTTATTACATACATAAACATAGGATATACAATAAAAACATTTGAAAAAATATTAATTAATATTTTTTAAAATATATACTCTGGATCATCCATGGTAGAAAAATTTCCCATCTTCTCACTAGTGGATTTATCCAACTACACAACACCAAAAATAATATTTCTAATTTATATGGGACTACAACATGTTGAAGTGGTGTTTGATTTTTACATGATCTTTTTTAATGCCTAATTTTATATTTATGATCTCTTTTATTGGTTAATTATTTAGAGCCTTAAATAAAAAGGAATTTATATTAACTGTTGGCACATATTATCTTTGTTTTTTATGTGTATTATTTTGATACACTTTTCCACATATATTTTTATGAAATGTGATGTTAGATATAAATTTTTTCTTTGATACGTAAATATATTATCATTTTTAAATTTTATATTGAAATTTATATTCTTTGAAAATCTAATTGAAATGAGTGTTTTGGGAGATGAATTAGAATTTTTATGGGGGATAATGTTCAATTTTATCAATGGACAACTATTTTTTTATTTTCAATAAAAATATATTTTAAAATATACTTTTATCGGTTTTTTTAATGAACTAAATATAATATTTTTATATTAATGAAAAATTATTTTATGAAATAAACAGTTTGTGGTAAATAACTTTTTTAACCATAGTTAGTTTTAAAATTTTGATGTTGTTTGAATGGATAATGTTTTTTGAAATGTTTTAATAATTTATTTAAATAGTATTAATTTTATGAATTTTAAAAATTAGTATAATTTAATTTATTAAAATTTTAGTGGAATTCTATTATTTATAGTGAATTGTTTTCGATTTTAATTATTTTTTAGAATGTCATGGTTTGTTTTTTCTACCACAAATAGACATCCACTTATTACTCTACAACCACTAGCCTTTGATCTACTATTTTTATCTACATGATATATTGGTAACCATTTATATAGATAAGAAACACTAATAGAACTCTACAACTCATTAATTTGGTTAATGCTGAATTTAAGGAATGTGATTGTGTAGTTCTTTTATAATATAGTGATATAATCACGGTCATTATATAATTTTTTTGAAATTAAAATTAATATGTTTTTTCATTCATCCTTAATTTTCATTATGATCAAAAAAATTGTAGTATTAGGGAACTAATTTGTAAGACATTATTTCCGAAGTGATACATGATGCTCCTCATAGATCCACGCCTTATGATGTTCATCACCACTCAATAATTCATTATAGAAGATTGTGAGTGTGCTTTAGTTTTTGAAAGAGATAAATATTAAATAGGAAAAATATTCTAGTCTTTTCCTCATTATTTTTCCCCTCAATCTCTGATTTTTTGGCGAAGAATCATAATTGGGCCGTGTGATATAATGATCTATATAGTATCAATATGCCGTGTGATATTTCCAAGATAGAATGAATATGTTTATTGAATAATTTCTCATTCTAAAGGTATACTCGAGAACTGAAAAATATCTATGTTTTACTGTTCATTTCTTAAATAAGAGAGTTGTGTAATTTGAGTCATCGGTCCAGTATTGAGTGGAGATATGATTCGATTGAATTATTTTGGAGATCCAATATGGGTAGCTGATAGTAGATAAATATGGGTATATAATTTATCTTAATGATATTATTCTCTATATTTTGATATAAAATTTCTTATTCCCTGTGTTTTTTTCTTTATTCATATTTTTCTTTATAGATTCCATTCCTCTACAGACACTACTATTTTTTTCACATCACAATTTTTTTTAATCATTTGATGTTTTAAATATATATTTTTTAGAAATATTTTTATTTATAGGTAAAATTTAATTACAAAATGCCTCATGCATAGTGACATCACGGTTAGCCATCATGATAAAATTTATGTTTTATAAATAAATATTTAACAATCATCATGACAATGGATCCATCGTATTTCAGAACCATTTTTGGAGAAGAAACAATTTCATTGGTGATTTTCTATTTTTAAATTTTTTTAAAATAAAAGATTAAAATAAAACACAACATCGATGAAATACAATTTTTGTTATTCATTTTCACCTTTTCATCCAATTAAAAAAAATGAGGAGTATAACAAACCATTTCATAATTTGTTGTAAGAATAAAAAAATTAAGAACCTACTAATGATGAAATTACTTATTCTTATGAAATCATAGAAATTATTAAAAAAGATATTGGTAAGTTGAAAACAACCAATTTTACAAGTCAATACTCCAACCACCCATTAAATTGAATCGTTTCCAAAGTTAACTGATAAAGAATAATAAGAGAAAACAATGAAATATGATGTTGGAGATACCTTTATTTGATCTTAATATTCAATTTATTAAATCCAGAATTTAAAGATTGGCCATATAGAGATTGTTTCAAAGTCTAGTAGGAGATGGAACACGTATAAATTAAGGATATTTGAAAACTATTTGATAATACGATTCCTTGATATTCATTATAATTATTGGAATTTCATTAATGTGTCGAATAACTTTTCATTGACTCAACATGTGATTCCAAAAAAACAAATCCTCTCATTTTTCATGAAGGATATAGAAAAAAAAGATATGTTTTTTAAAGGGTGGTAATAAGAGGTTTACTACCTGAATCATACCCCAACCATTCACCCGTGGACATTATTCAACCAGGAAGACGAAGAAACATAACTGATTCTGAGAGTTACCTATTTCACTGAAGAATATGTGATTTTATTTGTCATTGATTTTATTAAATATGATCCCAATGATGTTTATCCAATTTTATATATTAAGGATGATGTACATATATGTGTCTTCCAAGAGACATAAGAGGAACATGATGCTTCACCTGTTGAGGATTTACTGGACCTCCTAAGTGTTGTGGAAAATTCCTATTTAAGAGCTAATATTGAAGAGGAGTTACTAGAGATGTGAAATGGATAAAAATAAGGTGTTGACATAGTTTTTATGGTTCAAGATAAAATAATTCATTATACAACAACATAAGAAAAATTTAATCATCTAATTATAGTATTACAATTGATGCTCTCCCATTCTCATGTTTAAGAGGAAAGGTACCCATATATTTTTTTTCAGTTAGTACTCCACAATTTGTCTACTACCAAGGAGAGGGAATTAAATGAATCTATACATGGACTAATATAAATATATCAAAACTAAATATATTGAATAAAAAAATAGGGTAGTTCATAAGAAATAATCCACATCCTCCATCAGATCGAGGATGATTCAATGACTATCTCGCTATGGACAGTCAGAACAATGCACCACTCATTGGGTTATCCTAAGATTATTAAGATTATTTTAATGTTTCATATTATTGTTGACTTATTTTAGTTTTTTTTGATTTTAAATATTGGAAAATAATCATCTAAATAATACATGTTTCAAATAACCTAGGATAATTGAATATTCACAACAGAAATCATAGGGTTAAAATCCAAAACTAAATATCCAATTGCATTAATTTATGACATTAATATAAATCCACTTAATGTAATGTTTTTTACATCAATACAGGTACATTAATTATCCATATTTAAGACATATAAAAATTAAATTTGGTTTAGGGTTTAGGGAATATTCTCCATGGTATTGAAGGTTTATAAAAAAGGAGGGATCGTTTCAATTCTATCATTTTAAGTCTTTTAGAAGAATGATGTTGGAGAATATTTTTGAGTAGTCCCCATTAATTTTTTGAGATTTTTTAATCTATTTTCTAACTTGGGTGTTATGATTTTTTATCTAGAGAGTTTTGAAAAAATTTATAAGTATGATAGAAATACCACGGGAACCCAAAAAATGTTGTTTTTTAGCCTCATTATTCATCATGTTACTAATTAGACTACATTGAAAATTAATTTCCATATTATCAATAGTAAAAATAATTTACAATAAAAAAGAATGATTTTTTGGATGAGTGGAAACATTAATTTTTAAACAATCTAAATTCTAAAATCTCAATCTATTATATTTGTACCAATATCCCACCTTAGAAATGAACATTAAGGATAAATTTTTTATTTGTGGGTTAAACATGTATTTGTTCTATGATAAGATGTGATTTAAATTATGGAAACATCAATACCCACATATTATTTTGTTAGAAAATAGATTTTTTGTTAAAATAAATATATACTTTCAAATTCTAAAATAAAATGTTAATTATTAGTCTTTATATTGAACATATATTCTATCATTCTATAAGGATAATACTAGGCTAGTTACTGAGTTCCACAATAAATTAAAAATTGTTGGGGAGGTACGATTGATGACTGTTGTACATACTTTTTTATTGATATTATATTTATGAATTAATAATGGGAGTGATATAGGATATATTTTTTTGTAATTATGTTCATAAATTTCGGAAATTGGAAATTTGATCTCCAACCTGGTGGACTCACCTTTCAAAAAGTAATAACCTTAGGGAGCCATCTCAAATGATAGTCATAAAATTCTTTTGAAACTAGATTAAAATAAGAATATTATATCCAAAGGTGATCATATGAGATTTTAAGAATTGGTTGTTTGTGTTAGCACTCTTTATATATCAAATAACTGTTTTTGTACAATTCTTTACACATACATGAAAGGGTTAAAAACAAAAAAAACAATAAAATGAATAGTAGTTTAAATTGAGTTAATTAAGAGGATGGTTATTTTAAAACCATATAAAGAAGGGGACAAATGAATTATTTGAATATCATTTGAGTGTTATCATTAATGTGATAAATATTTGAGATTTTATTTTTTCGAACGGAGGGGAAAGTACAAAATTGATGGTTAATTTGGTTAGAATTTATTCACACATATAAGTATCATGTCATTAGACTTAGAATTGGGAAGATAATTTGCATTGATGTTTGAATGTAGGTGAATTCATATATGAGGCATAACGTTTTATTTGATCAATATATCAATACACACTTAATTCATTATAGAATTTTAAATTTAGGCAGGGCATACTTTGAAAACATCATTGAATAGTCTAAATCAACTCATATTTTTTCTTCTATAAATTAATATTTTGACATGTGTTATTTTTAGGCAACATATAAAACTTATTATATACATTATAATGATAAAAAAATTTCCAATTTTTTATGGAATTATTAATATTAAAGTGTGGGGAAATTGATGTGGTTATGTTTTTCACACATTCCAAAATCTAATTATTTCTGAAATAGAGAAATTTTTGTTATTAATTTTTTCTTTAATTTAAGAATACCTTGAAATTTGTTAATTTTTAATTAAAATTTAAATTATTTTAAAATATTATAAAAATGACTGTTTAAGGAGACAGATTGAATAAATTTTATGTGATATATTGATAAATTGTTTTTATTGGAAATTTTTTTCTGTTTTAGTTCAAAATATATTTTTAAAACAATTTTGTTTAATGAATTTTTTGGATTAAAAATATTATTTCATATTAGTTTAAAAATCATTGTTTATGGAATCAATTTTTTCATATAATTAAATCTTTTTTCAAAGTAAAAATATGAATTATTTAGTTTTTTAATATAATAATATTAATTAAAATATTCTCTTTATTGAATTAAATCACATTCCTTTTCACAATAATAATAATTCAAAAAAATTAATTCATTTAATTTTTAATGAAATTCCATCATTTTTTACTGTGAAATTTTCATTATTTAAATCATATTATTTATATTGTTGATGTTTAGTTATGCTAATGCTAATAGACAACAACTAATGACTCTTCTTCTTCATATATTAGATATAAAATTAGGTACTCAATGATCTATCAGTCATTAATGATACTGCCAATCTTTGACCTATTGATGTTTCCTCCAATGTTGAAGAAGTCTCTACTAGGAGATGATGTTGGAGGTCCCATTCTTCATTTAATGACCCTACCACACTTGGATAACATGACTCTATGTTAGTGTCATTATGGAATGTAGAAGCCACAACCTAATATGTCGGGAACCACCAATCACAACCATTGTATTTGAAGGGAGATGAACCATCCGTGTCTTCTTCCTCCTAGTGTTCAAGAGTACACCATCGATTTTTAGTGAATCCGTCTCTAGGGTCGAGAAGCAAATTTAAGAATTAACAAAGTAAAATAAAAAATTAATAAAATAATAACAATATTAACAATAATAAAATACTAATAATTTAACATTATAATATAATAAATTTATAACTAATAATAATAATTATAATAAAATATATATATAAATAATATATATATTTTCTTAAAATTATCATATTTTTGTAAATATTTTTGAAACTTTTAAAATAATAATATTAATAATAGTTATATTATATAAAAATAATGATAAGTATATATTTATATAAGTATTTATATATCCTGGAATAATTAAATTAGTTTTTAATATACATGAAAATAAAAAAAAATTATATAGTATTATTAAAAAAAATAGTAGGATTTCATGATTAAAAAAACTATTTTATTGAAAACATATATTTTCCAATAAGAAATGCCTATGGTCTTGAATTCTCAAGATTTCTATCTGAATCAGGATGATAGAGATTGTATTCCAATACGATTATGATCTTGGATGGTAAATGCGATTATTAAAAATTCTGAGGAGAAACATGGTTCCATGTTAGAGGTTGGCAATTAAGAATGATTTGTTAATCAGATCTTGTGATGGAAACTCTAAAACATCCCATTTGAGATATACATCCTATTATATATAGTGTAACTATTTTTCTATTTTCAATTTTCAAATAATAGGAGATCAACTTCCAATATTTTCACTATTAACTATTCATGGGAATTGACTATGTTTATAGATATGGGAACATTCATCCTTATTCTTATTCTATTATAACTGTTTCTGTTTTTTTATTTTGTAAACATCATAAATTTTCCCCTATTTTGTGATTATAATTTTGATTTTTTTTCATTATTCGACATTTTTTTTATATAGAGTCTCTATTAATTGAGAAATAATTTTGGAGACTTCATTCTGAATGTGAAAATAGATATTTCTCAAAGATCTGGGTTTCATAACGATTAAAACGACACCATTATTCCACTAACAATAACCATAGTGTTATTTGAGGTATGTGAGGAAATAACCTTTCCCAAGAAAACATGTTACTCATTTACCTTATTTATTTTTCCCTTAATCTCTCATTTAATAAACATAGTGTCTGAATTGGGATTTGTGATCGAATGATATTAGTAAGATCATTCTATCATGATATTTGTCATAGAAGGAATAAATCTATTGAGGGATTAATTTTTTAATTTGTAAGTACAATCGATCATTGAAGAACTTATATGTCTAAGTGTTGATTGTTTAGGTGAGAGAGGTGTGGAATTTGTATCCTAATTCATGCATTGAGTTGTGTTTAGAGTCAATTATCTTCAACAAGAGGTCTATTAAGGGTAGGTGGGAGTGGATCAACCTGGTTCTAGTCATTTTCTTTCTCACTTTCTTCTATAACTTTATTTATTCATTTTCTTGTTCCTTGTGTTCTTTTTTTATTCTTTTTCATCATCTCAGTTTATGTTCATCTCCTCTAACATCCTTTTCATTTCTCATCTAAATTTTTTTATTTACAATTTAGGTTTTTAACTATATATAGAACCCAAAAAAAAGTTTTTTTTGGAATTAACAATAGGTAATTGAACATTGATTCATTGATATTGATACCAAGGATAGCAATTGTGCAATATTTTTGTGTTTATAAATTTATCATTGACCATCATTTTGAAAATTAAACTATCAATTTCCATTCATGATTACTTTTATAAGATAAAATAAAATCGTTAAATCATTTACTATTTTGAATTCAATAAAATGTGGAACCAAGATCCATAATAATAGTTGTTATCTATAGCTAGATCAATGTTAATACAATAAGAGGTGAGGGGTGGTGTATCGTTGTGGATGTATTTAAAAAAATTATAACACCTTATGCCTTAAAAATTTACACTAGTTAAGGTAAATAAATCTAAAACACACCATTCATGAATGTAATAAAAAGGAAAAATAAACAACCGAGATTCTATATGGTTCACTCACAATGTGTGAGATAGTTCCTAGTTTATAGGAGATGTTATTCAATACTGTGATTATTGATCTCTTATTCTTTATAATGACCAAGGGAAATGGGATAGGACCAAACACATTATTATTTTCCACAAACTATATTTCATTCAAGATTAAAATATATATTTTGATGAAACCAAATTATGGTTACATAAAAACCATGTTATAGATTTAAATGAACCAATATGTGATTATGAAAATCAAAACAAATATTCTAAATGAAAAATAAATAAGGAAAGATAAATTCACTTCTTGAATAAAGAGAATCTGATCTCCTTTATCTAACATATAAATCACGTGTAAAACACTTCTTATTCATGATCACCAATAATATATTGATATTATATAAAATAGTTTGATCATGAATCACTCTCAGTAGAATAATCTCGATACTCAAAATACTCAATAAAATATTTTAGATTATATCACCCATTTTCATTGAAACTTTTTACACTCAATCACAACACCTCATCAATGTTTCCTAATATTTATTTTATTTAACTCATAAACCAAATTATAATTTCATCAAATATATTGTAAATATTTCCCTTATATTTCAATATAGGTGTCTTTAGAAATTTGGGAAATGTAATATTCATATTCAGACTCCTTTAAAAACCAATGACAATTTTTATTATCCACAAAAGTTGAAGATTCAACATCCAAAATAATAAATGTGGGGGGGGGGGGTGTAATTGATTGATATTTTTCTATGATATCCTCATGGAAAATAATTCCACTAAATAATTAATTAAAGGTAAATAATAATATTAAAAAATTTAAAAAACAATTAAAAGTGGTTCTTTAGATTTTACATCTGATTGATTTTGTCATATTTTCAATTTATTCATAATTTAAATCATTTTAACTCAATAAATATATTTTCAATATGTGAAAATTCACATGTAATAATATTTTGGTTGAGGAGCTTAATATCAATATGTAAAATCCATCATAAAACACAACACAACTTTTTTATTTAATCAAACATTAATTTATAAACAATCATAATATTTAATTACTATAGAATAGTAAAACATCAAAAAAAAGTAATTTTTCTATTTTTTTGTTATATATCACTATATAAATGAACTTCTATATAAATTGAAATAAATTGATTACATTACTCTATCATTTGAGTTAATCATAATGGTTCAAAAATTAGTTTCTATTACTCTTTCGAAATACAAACTAATTTTTTTATTACTAAATTTAAACATTTTTATTCAATGAAAAGTCACTATTAATCTAATATTTATCATATGAATCATATTTATTATTTAATCTAATCTTAAATGTCTTAGTCGAACCATTTCTGTTGCTATAATTTTACCATTACGTATGATATTGTGAACATAGTGTTATTCTTTAATATCATAGTACTATTAAAATCCCATATCTTTGAGATCATATATTTCCAATTAGTGATATCATATATTAATAGATTAATCCTATAATTTGAGAGATATTATATATCATACTAAAAATTTATAGTGCTTTGTGAAATATTCTCATGACAGATCACATGCATGTATTTTCCAATTTCCCAAATTAACTAAAACATTGTTTCTGATCTATATCCTTTGCAGATAACATATAGCCATCTAAAAACATTAATAAAACATAATTAACCTCATTTATTTATAAAAATAACTTCATGAAAAATATATCCTTATCAGTAGATGATCCCACATCTCTTGCAATATTTAATATCATTTTTCCCACTTTTGAAAAAAATAAAAATCATGTATTTCAAAATATATTCATATAATTACGTTACATTATCTATTATTTAATTTAATTATAATATTTTTAGTTGTCCACTAATTTATTAGTACCACTATCACATTTATCATATTAATACAAATTTATATTATTCACACATCATCATCCAATTATAGATTCTGCATAATATATATATCTACATTATTAATAAAACACAATAATGAATATCATAAAATTCTATAAATCCTCTTATATATATTTAAAAAATTAATTTATTAATCAAATTCCATAAATTTATTGATATTTTAATACACTATAGCCGTTATGGTAGGAGAAATTCACTTGGAATTTGAATTTTTATTTTCGTGGATGGTTTATTTTGAGAATTCAGGCTCTTATTATATTTAAAAGTGTTACGGTATCCTAAAATGGTATTTTAGAATGGGGATCATGGACCTATTGATGATATATGTATTCACTATCACACCATAATATGCATAATTTGTTGAGAAAATTCATAATTTTATTAGCTTCCCATTCTCATCAGGATTAGTGGGTTCATAGTACAATTGTTTGATAGGAACAGGAAATTTCTCATGACCATGATGATTCATTGTGTTTTCACATTATGAATGAAATGAAATGAAATTTATGAATCTCTTAAATGAAATTGGGGCTGATCAAACCTAGTTTTGATGGATTATACACGAGTGGGGTGGATGGGTTACCCCTACCCCACACTTTTCCCCTTGAATTATAGTGGTTAATGGATTCAGATGCCATCAATTTTTTGAAATATCACACTATTTTTTCAAACCTCTATTCTTACATAATTATTTTCAACATTGATTGAGTTATTAAAGAGAAATGTGGAAATCAACTTGATCAATTCGAATTGTATGCAGCACTGTAGGTGATATATTGATATTACACCCACCTACCTCCATTCCATGATTTGTAAAAGATAAATTTATAGACCAATGTGTTTGGAAATGTCATTAAAATTATATTAATTTAATTTTTTAATCTGTTTTCACATTATGATTGTTACTATGTTTAATTTTAGTGCATTCCATGAGTCATTGGGGTGTGTTTATTGGGGGTTCTAACATGAAGGGTCTTTAAGCTGATATCTTGTAATTATATAATTCATTTTTAAATTATTTAATTAATTATAAATATTATAAATAATTATTTTTTTATTTAATCATAAGTAATGTGGTATAATCATTTCTTTTTTATTTCATTGGTCTTATATGGCATTAGTAATGATATTTCAAGAAACAAGTTAAATTGGATGAAAATTGTATTTGGTATGTGGTTATGTGTACCAATCCTCTTTAATTCTTGCAGTATTTATTGTTTCTATGGTATAAATTCCCACTTATATGGGTGATTCATCCTTTTATGTAATAAATATGATTATAATTCCAATGAAATTACATGTATGAAACTATACAATGATCCATGTTCAGGTCGAACAATGGGAACTATCTAGAATTCCACAGCATGCAATGGTTGAGGCCTTGAATCTATTTATGTATACCTTGGAGAAAATAGATACCATGTGGGGTGTTTATTAAAATAAATAGTTGATATATAGTGGCATGCATAGTAAGATCTTTAAGATACATCTGATTATTAGTTAGATATGAGTGAGGATAATTTTCCTAGTAGTTGGCTTTGTGAGACTTCAGTGATTCCTCTGTGACCTTAGTAATTTGGGAAAACCCTGATATGTTCTCCCAAAAATATGTATAATTACTTGGGTGGATAAAACCCAACATTAATAATGAGTTGGTTGAGTTCTTAAACCATATGTGGAAAAATTTCGGTATAAATAATGACTGTGAAACTTATCCTTAGAGAGAAGAATGTATTGCTTCCCATGACATCTTGATGGGGATTAAAGATGTCGATGGATTATATTCATTATGACTTATTGATGTTGACATGTGAGATATATTTGATATAAATAAACCATTGAAGTGTTTCTGGATAGTTATGAGACCTTGGAGGCCTCGGTGGTTTCCTTAGTGATATGTATTGTTCCTTGTGAGAGTATTCTGGGAAAATTGGTAGTGATGATCGAAGGTGTCAACATAGGTACTTGATTGATCATGTAGACCACTGAGGATTATAGATATTGATTTCATAGTTTTATCCCCATTTGAATCGTCTTGGATCCTGGTACTATTGTAATTCTTAGAATGACCTCATACTATTTGTTTACGATTCCAAATATTTTGGAATGACAAGGGTGATTCCCATTGGGTTTGATGATGATTCCTATTATTTGAGAACCCCATGGGTGATAGCCCTTATGTTCGGTGATAAAATATTATGACTATTGATAACCCACAATTTCTTCATTGGGATTTACTTGAATATGGATGAATTAGAACACCAAACGTGGAATCACTTAGTTTTAAAGATGACATTGGATTACTCTGAATTCCATAGGAAATCAAGTCAGGTTAAACAATATTTTCTAATTACATAGATCACTTATTATCAAAGCATATGAATAAAATGTTATGTACACCATCATAGACTACATATAAGGATCTCTTAGTGGTTTTTTTTAAATTTTTAGGATGGAACTAGCATGTGACAAGATCCATAAAACTCTGACACTTTCCATAGTTGGTATGGTCTAGTAGGGACTCATGCCCAAGGATCAAAAATGGTCATAATTAAAGGAATTGGTTATATGTATATTCCCTGGGGTTAGTTTCGATGCTATAGTTGGAACAACCCCTATGTAAATCTCAATGAAACTCTAACACTACCTGAATAAGCTCTTGTAGATGGTTATTTTTATTTTTAGGTGTTTTTTATTTATTTTGATCTTGTCACATACACATTTCAGTTCAATAATATTTATGTGTGGGGAAAAATTAGTGGTTCTATATTGACATATGTAATCACACCCTACATGGGTTGCACACCCACATCGGTACCCATGCATCACTAACTAGTTTCAGGTTTCACATGTAATATGATTCCGTTTAATAGAGTGGGATAGATTGTGAATGTATATGGAGATTAAGGTGATGTATGGTAGAAATATGTAGTGAATAATTTTTATATAATTTCATTATATATATATATATGTGATTGACCAAGTGGGTGATCTTCATTTTATGCTTATATATTTTTATTTTATTGGTCACAATATGTTTTGGGTATAATATTTTTGAAGTGTACGTTGACATTATGGATACGTTCAATGTCTTACTTACCTATAAATGTTTGTTACTTTGATACAATGTGTATAATCACCCCTTTTTACCACCACAGAACCTATAAGGTACTCAATAGAATATGGTGTATAGAGAGGATTTCCTGAGGTCCTCTGGTGAATTGGGTCAGAGTAATAGTTGAGAGGTCAATGAATCATGTTGTTACAATGTGGAATCATTTCATTTTTATATTTCTTATTATTGGTGAAATTATATCCAAATCATATATGTATGTGATTGAGATTGAGATTCACCTCACAATGATGTGTCATTATCACAATTTTTTATGTGAAATTTTGGCTACCAGGGATGGGATTTATGTTCATGGACATTGATGTTTTGATTATAAGATTTTAGCTTCTTGTGATTAACATGATGTTTGAGGTATGTTATTTATTTTGAATTTATGGATCAAATCCATTTGGAATAAAGTAACCTTATAGATGTTTGTCTCATGGCCAATTGACATGATTCTATTTATCTATTTTTGGCTATAATTATTGATTTGAACTGTATTCCCTACAAGAATGAGGAATATCATGCGTCTAGATTTGGAATTATGGATTAAAATGAAATGAAGGCCTTCCATTGCATGATTATACCAAGGATGATCAACATTCAACTATTTAAAGTGTGAATAAAATATCATATTGTGTTTTTTATATAACTTATCTATAGAATTTTAATCCTTGGGAACACATTGTATATGCATTAATTTTCGATATTATGTCATGTCAATTTAAAATGGGACACATGATGGTATATATGATGTTGGACTCCATTTTTAAAAAGTGTTTCTTTGACTAGGGTATGTATGTTGGGAACAATGTGTCTTAGTTACAGACTAATGGTGGGTGTTTTTATCAATTTTTTAATGTATTTGTACTATAACAACGTATATGGTGTTTTACCATATATCATAGTATGAAACTCTACATAACCAAATCATGTGACAATAGTTCACTGGATATAGATCATCATAGAGTGATTCTATTTGAATTCACTATTAATTTAATATATAATGATTCATTAATAAACAATATATAATTCTCTCATATATCATGGAATGACATTTCATCTACCCAAACATCATGTTTATTGTACATTGACTGGGATTGTTTAGAGTAATGATATTACTATACAAAAAATTACAAATTAGTTTTTGATTATTGAGGGTGTAGTCCCATAGATGGATTCTTAGTGATAATAGATCCCTATTATGCTGATTAAAAGGACTGAGGTTCCTGATATAGGTGTTTAATTGATATCCATGATTGATAATTCATGCATTTTGGACCGTGTGATTCAATTGACATAGGAGTATGGTTGACACCCCAAGGTTTTTGATTAATTATATTCCCATCATTGGGAATATATGGGATACTTTGAGACCTATAGATTCCACTCATGATCTTTAGTGAGTCCTCTAATAGATTTATGTGTAGGAAAATCATGATAGTAGTTATAATGAGAATGTGATAACTAGAGGGTTTTGAGAAAAAAATAATGTTTGATTCCATGGGAATGATGTAATGAATACACCCAAGGTGATTGTTATTTTATCACCAAATATTTTTTTCATGGGTAGTAGTAGATATGACCTTGAACCCACTAATATTGGAAGCAATTTAAGAGCATGTATCAAGTGTGGGTAAAATGTCTTTTTGGTATATAATAGGATGGATTCATAGAATGTGATTAAGATATATTAATGCGAGGTTCCTAATATTATTGTAGATCATCATGGGTGATTCTTACTTAATGATACAGAAAATCATGTGTTCATGGATTGTTTTTTAGTAAAAAGTGCAGAATTTTAATTTGGTGTGACTAGTTGAGCATCAGTATCTTTTTATGATCATTTGGTATGAGTTCATGCATTAGTTATTCTTGGATGTAACTGAAGTAGTTAATACAAGTAAAATTATATTCATATTGAGTTGTAAATTAGATAGGGGCCAATTATGATTCATCAACCATTTATAGTTTATTTTTTAAAAGAAATTAAGACCCAATTTTTAAATGATTTATTTCCCATATACCTCTATGGTGAGTGAAACATTTGATATGGATCCAGCATGGTGGAATAAGCAATAATTTTTGTTCCTACATAAGTATTCATAGGATGGTGAGTAAGGATTTATTGGAGACACATATATTTAAATGTGATGAAACCATATTAGGTGGACCCATAGAGTGTTTTGGTAGTGTAATTTTTTTTGATGGATTTTGGTGAATATCAAATAATGATAATCCCATGATCTAAAAGAAGGGATAAAATTTATGATTCTAATAATAATTTAGTTATGAATTAGATTGAAAATAATAATCACTACATTTAGTAATGAATGAAGAATGACCCGTAGAGGATTATATATTTAGTTCTTTAGAAAATGCCACTGATACACATATGGTGGTTTGAATCATAACAGTTGTGATTAAATTATAGTCATGATAGGTAGGGTGTGGTAATACTGAGGCTAGTCACTAGATAATCGATATGATTAAAAGTTACCAATTAATGACATGATATAATGCGATGTTAATCTATGGGGAATATTATATTTTCAATTAATATTGGGTTCTTGTAGGATTTAGTGCACTGGAGTCAGTCTCATGATGATTTAAATGTGATCAGAGGGTGATTCTTTTGATGATTCATGATTCATGACTTATTTCTACATGTCAAACTCCACATCATTACTTGGTTTATGAGGTAAAATAATTTTTTATTTTTTTTACAATTTTATATGAATTTCATTACATGTATCATGGGGTGAAACCCAATTACATCATGTGATTCTCGGGAAGAGTCATGAAATACAGCATAGAGAACAATTGTTTTGGTAGAATGTTAATGTGAAAAAATGGATGATGGGTTGTATCAATAATCCTTAGTGTGGCAATGTATGTATGGTCATTATTGGAAATTATTAATTATATGTAGGTGTATCTATTGAGGGCACATTGGTGGGAGAGTCATAACATTTTGGGTTTTGTCTAATGGAGGAGGCACAACTGGTGTGATGCTTGCAATTATCCAATATGAGAAGGAAAACATGAAAAGATCATTTTTGGGATGCTATTGGAAGTCTGATAGATGTCTAGGCGACATGTTTTAATTAAAATTTCTTTTATTAGGGAAGATATAGATAAAAAAATTGTTATGATAATTAGATTATGGCATGAAGCAATATATTCCATGTGATTTTGTTGTTGAAAAAGAAATGGTGTCCTGGGATAGATGGGAATTATGGAAAACCCTCTATTGATTTCAATGGTGGCTAAGAGTAGTTGATATTTTTTTGATTAATTTTGCAGATCATGATTAGAGTTTCATAGTTGAAGCTAATTTGGAGTTTTGATGAATAATGTGGAAAATTGATCCTGATTTGGTGATCCGTCTTAGGCATGTCTATTAGCTGGATAGTCAATTATTTGTTTTAGTGATGACAAATTTCATGGTGAGGGGACTATAATTCCATATGCTGGCATGATTGTTAAAATTTTGATGGTAATTTAATTATTCATTTAAATGATGGTTAGTTTTGACAATTTATTCTTATAATGGTTTTCCATGTTTTAAAACAACCCAAAATGGATTTTTATATAGGGTTCATTTCATGGGTGATGAACCAGTTGTTTAGGAGGCTTCTAAATGTTGGAAGGTTGGTCGAGCTACAATAGAAATAAAATTATAACTATTAATATCATGATTAAAGGGTTCATAACCTAAATATTCCCAGACTATGGGGATTTACCATATTCATGGGGATTCACATTTTTTCCCATTATTTTAATCTTGAATTTTTGTTTAGATATTTTTTAAAAAAAGGTGTGGTGGATGGGTTTTTTTGTTCGATAGAGCACACATGAGAGGGGAGTAAAACATACCCCTCACCTAATAATCATCACATTGGTATAGGGGGTTATTAGAAACAAATTAGGGGTATTTTAGGTAATATCTTCCATCGCCTCTTACTTTCCTACCTTTTCCCTAAAATTTTCTAATTTCTATTTAGAGTTTTTCAGATATTTCTACTAAACAATGGTGGAAATCACCCTAATTAACATGGTTTTCAATTAGAATATGTGGTGGAAATTATGTTATGATGTATGAATGCTATCATTTTTTAAGTTTTAAAAGGATAATTATGTTAATAATTTATATAAATAATTTCAAATAATTGAAATAATTTAATTATGGATTAAGGATATGTTAGGGATTTATCGAAGGATGAGTTTGAGGTAATTAAATGGGTTATTATTTTGTTTCTGGTTATAGTTGTATCATATTGATGGTTTAGATATAGTTTTTTGTGAATATTATATATAATTTGGAATGATTTAGTAAATTATTGATGCTTTATATTACCAAATTCTAATTATTTTCTTCTTAAAAGTGCTCTGATAATTGGAAAAGGTTATATAGGAAATATGGGGTGTTGAGTTAAATGGTACAAGAATCATATTTTGTAGGTTATCTTCTGAACCCACATTGTTGCATTATATTAGTTTTTATGGTTCATGTGACATGATGTATAACCCCTAACGATGATAGAACCATTTAAATTAATTATATGTTAAAAATCAAAATTAAATTTCATAAATGAAATTGAAAAATGTTATTTGGAAACATCGGTCATTAGGTGCTAGCCAACATACCTCTATAGTCAATGGTTGAGGCAAAAAATTTAATCATTTATTATCTGGGACATTAATAACAGTTCTGGGTTTTATATAAAATAATATTAATGATATATTGAGTCCTCAGTAGTAGGAGTAGAGGTGACCGATTCATTTCAATCATTAATTCAATATCTATTTAGATGAATAATCAATACATATAAGAAAATACCAAACCATAAAATCATAAATATTTTGTGTACTCTGAGACTATATACATAAAAATCATATTAAGGAACAATAATCATAATCTCTCATAACATTATTCTATCATTTTACATTTCTTGACATACCCTAATTAAAACATTTCATCAAAAAATTGTGAAAGGAAACCTAAGAAATGGTGAGATCAGATGCTCAGTATGGGTAAAAATGTGATATATGGATCAATGATCCTATTAAATAATTGGATATGAATAAGGGTATGATATTATGAATATAAGATAAAATTTTCATAATGATTCCTTTATAGAAAAAAATAATGAATCTTGGAATAAAACATGAGCCTTCAAATGTCGTGAATTATAAGAGTATCGAATCATCAAAAATTAATCCAGAAAAACAAGTTCATATCATAATAATAAAAAATTCCTAAGAGTGTGTCACCATTATGGAAATAGAATCTATATAATATGAAATTTTTATCCAATAAGACCATCATATAATAGTGGATCATGCTTCAACTCCTATTTCCATATCATAATGGATCAAGCATCACCTCATGTTTCCCATATCATGGTGGATATTATTCCCATTCTTATTTTCTATAGTAGACTGAACAAGATAAATAATTTTCTATAACTATATCAATAGATTAAATGAATTATATAATGAATTTGAGGGATATAGCATACTAACCCACCACATATTGATAACCATTAATTTTTGTGGTATAATATCTTACATAAATTCATCATTTGATCACGATATAACTTATTAAGAAGAAAATAACTTCATAAAAATTTTATATTCACAATAAGTAACAATATATAGAAATAATATTGATTTTATAATTGGATTATAACATTAACAAATAAAATATATCATCAAAAAACCTGACAATAGGTCAACGATAATGCTAAAAGAACACTGTAATATTTCTTGATGAAAAAAATACTTTTCATTTTTGACCCAATTAATTAATTAAAAAAATTGAATTTTATTATTGAACTATATTTTATTTAAATTATATACACAAAATATTAAATGAATCCCCATGTATTTGAGTGGTCAACATGACACAAATCGTCTCTATGCCATAAATCAACAAAACAAATACTATATTCAAGACATCGGTAATAATACTTCATTCAAAAAATATAAAGAATAATATTATTAAAATTTTCTAATTAAAAAATAATTTGTAAAAATTAATTTAAACAACAATTGAGAAATGGTAAGTTTTTTTTCTTTGAAATTATAGATTTTGATGAAAAACATTTTGGTCGAAAGTGGATAAATATGGATAACATTTTATAAAATTATTTTCTAAACTATTTTTATTTCCAAAGATAAGAAAATGTTTCTATAAATATAATTTCCCAAATATAGTCAATTTATAATTAAATTTAATGGTTTCATGAAATAATTATCATATAAATTACATCAATAGATGTATAATAATTAACAATATTGAGTAAAATGAGATAGAATGGTAAATATTTTACCTCTAATCTTATTTTGTTTTGAATGTTTTGAAATAGCATATAAATTAAATATTTATATATATATATAAATAATACTTATATATAATACCATATATGATTTCCTTTTAACATTTCATCACTCATTTATTAACATTTCATTATTTTAATCTCTATTCTGGGTGATAACTGCATCATTTTTCATCAATGTTTTTGTTTGGTAGTCCTAGTACATATAAATTGGACATCATCCCACAATCTCCAAAATATTATTCAACTAATTAAATTAATATATAACTATTAGATAATCCTTGATATCAATTCCTATAGTGTGGTGATGATAAATGAATTACATCAATTCATGGAGATGATAGTCACTATGTATGAACAAGTGATGGAACAAATTTATAATGGTTAAAATTAAAGGCATGTAAATAATAATTAACCATTATAAAACAATAATAACTACATAACTATCATATATAATCAGGAAATTCTGTATTACAAGCATAAATATGATGCACTGATGAATAAAACATATCGCTTCATGGAGGTGGTTGTCCACACATATGCACAAGTGATGTTTTCACTTGAAATTGGATGGAAATAAGGTCGATAATGGTAATTAAAAAATAATAATAATAAATTAATATATTTGTGATTAAAATTTAATTAATTATTTATTTATTTAATATATGTATCTGAGGTAGAAGAAGAAAAAAATGAATGTACAAGGTTATGTGTTACACCACATTCTTAAGAAATATATTTGGTTTACCCCTTAATCCTTGAAATGATTGAATTTTGAAATAATAAAATATATATAATGTTGGAGAGGATACAATAATGGTATTATGGAATTTAATTTCTATGATAGAAGGGTCGAACATGTTAAATAAATAATTCAATAATGTGACCATTGATAACCGATGGAATGGAATACATGGAATTAAATAAAAGATTAAATAAAATATATAATTATCATTTCAATTAGTTCTAATTAACACTAATATATAATACAATGTTTTATAGGGTCTAATAAACTCTCCAATCAAATGTGATAATGTAACCATAACTGGGATAACATAACCCTTCAACCATGATGATATATATATATATATTGGAAAAAAGGTCCATTATAAAAATTGGGGAATGATGATTCTCAATTTGAAACCCATTTTATCTGAATTAATTAATATAGGATAAAAACATATATATAATATAAAAACTATAATGGATAAAATTTTGTTTTTAGAGAATTACTAGATTTATGAGTAGAAATTATATCCTATTGAAATGACATAATAACATTGTTTCCAGGATTTTTTCTGGTTATATAATAAAAAGGATGGTTTTTATAAATTTATTCAAATAAAAAACTAAATAGAAACTTCCTACTATGTCGTTAAATTAAAATATCCAAAAAGAGATTTTATTATCAATAAAATATAACTTATCATATAAAATTAATTATTGGGATAAAATTTAAAAATAATGTTTTAAAATAAATTATATATCTGTTTTTAAATATATTTTGGCGTGGCCACTAATATAATATGATTATGGAATGTTTTATAGATATTTTAATTCTTTATGATATGGTTTTATCCCTTTTTACCTATTATCCCTTACCAGTGTGACAAATATTCATGATGATCAATATTTATAATGGTTTTAAAATATTTCTAACCTATTAAATTATATTAAATATGTTGATTCCAAACATTAATTCAAATTTAAAATACATAATTAATACATACAATTTATATTATTTTTAAAATAAGTACATAGAAAACAAAACTAATTATTTAAAAAATGCATTTTAATCATAAAATAGGATTTCTACGGATTCTATGCATAGTAAGATCAATTTGGATAATATGAAAGAATTTAATTGAAAATAAATAATATAAATTTCTTTTAAACCATTCATAAATATATTTTCTTTTAATATATCATAATAATGACACATTTCATGAATACAATACATTTTTAAGCAGATAAATTTTTTTACCAGAAAATGATTTTATTTTCAGTTCTAAATAATTTATAAACAATAAATTAATTTTATTTCAATGAACATAATAATTATTCATAATTATTTAAATCATTTTCAAACCCATTAATATAATATCTAGGAGATAACTCTCACTTTATTTAATAATACATTAATAGTATATCATTGCTTTTGTAATCTCAATGATTCAAATAACAAAAGATATCAAATTCTTTTTTTTAAAATCAATTATATCATAAAATATTAGGGTATTACATTCTAACCACATAAAATAATTTATTCCACTAAATTATATTACTATAATAATAATTAATTATTATAATTTATCCTCATCACATCATTGGGTTTTCCATTACTTCTTCTGGTTTATGGGTTCCACTAAAAACATTGACATGGAGAGTGGTATTGTTTAATTGAAATTTCTTTAAATGATCAAGTATCTCAATTGGATATTACAAAAAATTTGGACTTGTATACAATAGAATATACTCTGAGTTTATTATATGTTATATATCAGTTGTGTATTTATAGAAGATATTTATGAGGAAAACATCATGACCATTATATAGATTCAATGAATTTTCTCAACGATATGAATCCATCATGACATGATCAATATTTCCAAAGGGAGTCATAAATCTATGGATTATATTTTATTTCCATGAAAATATCATAACCTTATTCTATGGATATAATATTATCAACACTCTTTTGTTATCATTTAACCATATATCTCTATGTAGAATGTTAACAGACATTTTTTGTCGACATTATGATGCCCATAAGGGATGGTGAATGGAACTAACCATCTCTTCTATTTCATCGACATGTCTTTTCCGAAAGTATTATTTACCTAAATTAATCCCAAATATATTATTTTTAAACATCCTCATATAAATGTCTTCATAAGGATCCATTTCGATGACTGAGTGATGGCTGTTGTTATACGTACTTTACACCATAAAAATGTTTTGATAATAACAACCAATTAATACTATATAGAAATATCTCAACATGTCTTCTTGAGGGGATACAAAATTCATAGACTTACCACCTTTATTTAAATGATTAGTAGTACTAAAACTCAATATTGTATCCAAATCCTACAAATGAATTACCTAGAACATCGACCTAAACAAGAGAGCACAATCATATACAATAGAATATGTTACTCTATGTAATCTTACCACTTCTGTATTGTATATTTAGGAATGATTAACAAGAGGGGGATCTTCTATAATTTAAATGGATTGTGAATATTTCAAAATGTGAATGGTTTCAACTAAAATTTTAATTTTCCCTTTATATGTTTTTAGCAGTCCAATGAAAAAAAATCAACGATGAATATTTCTCATTTCTATTTTGTTAAGGGTAATGGTTGTAACAAAACCTTATAAATCCATATCATATCCCAGAATTGTTGATATAAAATGAATTAAGATATACAATATAAAATATATCCCTTCATATCTTCTAATAAGAAACATTTCTCAGATCAAAATACTTTTTTCAAACATCTTGGATAAATGTATAATGAAAAACTATGAGTTTTATCTTATTACTCCATTTTCTTTCGTATTGACATGAAACATTCTAAATAAATGAACATCATCATTCCATCACAATCAATGATTAAATCAAGAACATTTATCACATTCTTCCATAGTTAAACATCCATTTTCTTTTCCTCATTAATAGTCACATGGATGGTTTAAATAGGATATCAAATTCAATGGTCTATAAATAAAAAAGTATTATATCCCATTAAAACATCAATATGTCTAAACAAGAACAATTCTTTTCTCTTATAGAATCAACAACCTTATTCTTTTCTGTGGTTGTAATGTATTGACCAGTAATAATCTTTAATCATCTCTATCCAACTTTTATGCTATATATATTTCTCTCTCTCTCTAAGAATATATATTTAAATAATTTAAGATTCATATATATCTCACACCATTCACCATAAAAACAATGCCTCCATACTTATAATGAATTTTTTTATGGAAACTAAAAAACAAGTCTCCAAACATTTTTATTTTGTATTTTCAATTGGTTTGAGGCTTATGAAGTCACTATGTCATTCTATATAAGTGAACATTAAAATCATTTTGTCAATGCATCACCTAATAAAACAAATTCTTATGCATTATAGGGGAGTATATGAATATGTGATCAAATGAACTATCTCCTCGACCACATAAAATTATCTTCAGAAATATATATCCACAATAACTAAATCCCATTTCAACTCAACATTCTTTTTAGATTATATAGTTTTGATAAAACTCTTATAAAAATTGGTAATATTTATGAAACCTAGGAAATCTATAGATCTCAGTTTTTATATTTGGTCTAGGACATTGATTAATGTATTATATCTTTGATGGATTCACTAGTATACACTCAAATGACATTATATGACCCATTAATGAAACTTTTTATAGTCAAAATTCATAATTGATAAATTTTGTACAAAAATACTAATTCCTTATTATTGTTTGCATAGTTTTCAAACTTTCATCATGATATTCCATTCTCTTTATATATATAAGAATAATATATATATAACAACACAAATTAATCAATTAATTTTAGAATACTATATTAATTAAATTCATGAGGATACAATGTAATTGTTAAGTCAAAATGTAATAACTATAAATTACTAATGTCCAAAAATCATATAAAAATGTTTCCTGGGTATATCACCCTTCTTGACCCTCAATTGAGGATATCTGTACTGAAGGTTAATCCATAAAAAGGTAATGAGATCATCTTAATGGATAATACATATCATTGATAAATTGTATAGGATACATTTTCTTAATATTTATATTGTTATGATATCAATAATGAATGCAAAGGAACATTGAACAATATTTCATCTTAATAAAAATAGCATCTACACCCCAAGGTGAAGAATTAGGTCATATGAACCCTTTATCAGGATTTTTAAAGATTCTATTCTTAAATTACTTAAACTCAATTAGGAATATTATATAAGTAGTCTTTAAAATATGTATAACACCATGTTCGAGTTCTATTGAAAACCAAACTTCCTGACATGATGGAAGGATTAGAAACAGTAATGGATGTTCGTTATCAAAATATAGTAAAATAGGCACATCCTCAACATTGAGTTACTCCCCAACCATTTGAGATAGATACCCAATAAATATAATAATTATGACCCACAAGATAAAGGTAGATTTGATTAGCAGTTTGTATGAATCCTCTCAATGATATACAATCATTGGATGATTAATAATATCAAATGTGGCTTCAAATCCTTGGAAATTGATATGGGATATTTATATCAAAGGCCAACAGATTCCAATAATAACAAAAAATTTAAATGGAGGATGATTATAGATATTAACTGAAATAAAATTCTTATAAACATCATTTGAAGAGGACATATATACGTGATATGCGATCATTTTACCATTAGTATTTTTAACTGATAACTCAACATCTAATCATTGAGGTGGTAATACAATACCTTTATCAGACTCATTAGATATAAAATACAGTGTAGATATAGAAATAGATAAGCCATTATTTATTATAGAGTGAAAGATATGTGTACCTTTGACCATGAAATTCTCATAACCCAAATTATTAGTCATGGCCACATGATATTTACCTTTTTATTGGGAATTAATTGGTTGGGACATTGTTCATCATCATAAACCTTTATATTCATAATTTTTTTGG
Source organism: Viscum album (assembly GCA_963277665.1). NCBI lineage: Eukaryota > Viridiplantae > Streptophyta > Magnoliopsida > Santalales > Viscaceae > Viscum > Viscum album. Next base: position 382,924,569 of record OY728164.1, read on the forward strand.
CATAACGATCATAATCCTTACATTTGATACATTGTATTAGGGTTAGTGTATTAATTAGAATCATTATTTACACTATTGTATAAATTTAAATATTCATAACCCCTTGATATTCAAAAGCTTTATAAATAACCCTTAATCATTATATGAACCTCTAAGTTATATTAGAGAAATTCCCTGTAATGTTTATTACCACATTTTTATCATGTAGGTGACTAGAATTTCATTTCACCTTAGGATTTATTTGAGTTATCATGAGTCTCCATCATTATTTTATTCTCAAAACCAATGGAATGATTATAATCTCCCTTTTTTATTTCTAACTTGAGAGAACATTAAACATTTTATCCACTGATAATAAAGTCTTTAAGGACCCGACTCAAGTTTCCTGGAGTCGGCACCTTATATTAATATATTGTTATGTAAACAAGAAATGTGTATCCTTAAGGGCCATGTATTTTAGTATATTATGGTTTCAAGATACATAAATATGTTCAACTATACAAATATAAATGAAAACAACAATAATTTATTCTTTTAGAAACATCCAAGCCTCCAATATTATGCATGTAAGTCACTCCCAGCTAACTTATTCCTATCATAGGAAAATGAAACATAAGAAAGGGGTGAGCTCAAATGATCAAAAAAAGAATGAAATACTTCAGAAGATAACATACACATAAACATTAGGTAAGGTGAATAATTGAAAACACATGCATTTAAAAGTAATAAACATGAACACATCAAGTTAGGAATATGAGATGAGTAAATAATTCCAATATAAAATATAATCACATGCATTCTACTAGTCAAATAACATCATGAACATTCAATTACTAGCTTCATAATGAGGAACGTTCATATTCTGGACATTCTAAAAAAAATTCAAGGCATTGACCAAGACTTATAAAAATGATTAAGGCCTCAGCTAAAATCATATAACATATTGGGATGGACCTCGATCATTTCCTTATATATTTGTCCCATGATACCTACCGATGCATCGAGGGGATATAGCGGGCCCCACACGTCACATAATAAGACCAATGAATTCCTCATATGTATGGTAAGTCCTTTATTCAAAGTTTCCCATACCACTGATCATGTGGAATCCTGATGTGTGGATGAGGGATACCAGGAGAATAAAATGTATGAAGGGTGGGGTCGCGATGAGATCTCTTTGCTGGTGGATGAGCTTCCTAGACGGGACTATAAAAATTTGCAAGAAAAGAAGAGTATATTAGGATAGTGGCAGAGGGTGAGGGAAATGAATCTCTTAAAGTCAATGGAGCTACTGTTAGGTGCATTTCGGTGATTGAATGAAACACACCTAGCCCGAGGAGGGGAAAGGACAAGGGGTTCAACGAACCTGTGTCAGAGATTCATTTTAACAAGAGGGGGTATATCTCTGAGGGTGATAAAAAAATTTGAGTTAATTGGGCACCCGATCCTTTAGTGATATAGTTCAAGGTGGGAAAAAGGGGATGAATGAGGGTGTTGGAATGTTTTTGGCTATCCCAAGAAGAATAACAAGGAAGGATTATTCTTATATGTTATGCCCGGAGATTACCAGAGCTTATTCTAAACGACATCGCTGGGCGATCCATGCTTTCAAAAAAGACAGAATATCCATGAAATCATGTCATGGGAAGCTCTCTCTAGATCAAATGGGGATTCGGGTCCAAAGTGATAATCTATAGAGGAAATATAAGCCTTCTTCTGAATGGGAATCGTCCACTGAGGAGGAGGACTCATGTGTCGGGTGTGTTGACAAGTATGTTTTTTATGATTATTATTGGTTGTGATGGTATGTTCTTATTGTTTATTTTTGTGCTCTTGGATGTTGGTTTGTATCAGTTGTGTTCTTTTGCGGTTTGTGTGCCATGGATTCTCACACATTCCCTAAAATTTTTTGGAAATAAAAAAAATTAAGTTTCAGTCAAGGAGGGTGTTCTGTGTAATCAGAACCATTACATTATTCTTTCTACAGAAAGTAAGGTTGTAATGGTGGGTTTCCATATTTCTCAGTGGATTGTGATTCTAGGAACCAGTAAGATATTATACAACATGTGACAGTAGGTTTGGAGGCCACGTATGATATGGGGCATTGCTATTTTTGTTTTCCATTACTATTAATTCCAACAGGTGAGATATGAGCACCATAAACCTTCATTTTTGATTCAACAACTTTAATTCCCTACATGGAAGTGAGATAAAATGTATATGGAAATTATGGTTGGGATGCCTCATATCTTGAGGATGGAAAATGTGATATGGGTTGTGATCGACTGGATAACCAAGTCATATCACATTATACCCATTCGACATACAACCAAATTTGAGGAGTTGGGATATATCATTGTGAAAGAGATTGTTCATTTGAATAGAGTTCAATATACTATACTCTCTGATAGGGATCTTCATTTTACCTATCACTATTGTAAATTCCATTATGAGGCATTGGGTCCTCAGGTCCTTTTGTGTGTAACATACCATCCGTAGTTGCATTCCCAGTCAGAGAGATTTATACATATTCTTGAGGATATTCTACACACTTGTGTTCTAGACTTTGGTTGGGCTTGGGGTGCTCACCTTTGACTGGTTAATTTTTATTATAACAATAGTTACCATTCATTGATCATAATGGAACCTTTTAAGACTTATAAATCACTGTTTTGTTTGTCGGATATTGGTTAATCTTCCTTGGTTTGACCATGTTTGGTGGAAGTGACAAAAAAATGATATAGATGATTCACCCTAGAATGTTGATAGAACAGAGCTGATATAAGTCTAACATTTATCTTCACCATATGTCTTTTGAATTTATGTTGGTGATTAGATATTATTGATGGATTCACCCTCATTGGATCATCAGGGACATTAAAGGCTAGAGAATCTTTCTCCAAGTTCTGTGGGACCTTTCAAGGTTGTTGATCTAGTGGAGAAAGATGCTTACTATTTAGCACTACCACCATAGTTGATGTTGATACATAATGTGTTCCATGTATCAAATATGAGAACATAAATATTAATTCTAACTCATTTTTTTGAGTTTGAATAGTCTTTATATTGAGCCTAATTATTCCTTGACTATGTAGCCAATCCGAATAATTGATTTTAAGACCAAGGTACTTCATGCAAAGACAATACCTTTGGTTCATGTTCTTTGGCATCACGGTTTTGATAATAATGATATGTGGGAAAGTGAGACACTGATGAGATATTGGTTCCCTCATCCCATTGGCATAGAATCTACCTCATTGTCATTTTGGGAAAAGAATATTTTTATTGTGGGGAGGTTGTAACAACCCGTTACCGATCTGACAGGTACATCGTAAAAATTGTCATGGATTTTCACATTTGTAGTTTTTGTAAGGGTTGCGTTTGGATTAAAAATATATCTATAATGGTGAAGATAGTGATTTTTTTATTTTCACATTTAATTGACCATTTATTTAGGCTTCTGAGGATTTTATGTCATGTAACAGGGTTACACATCATGTAATGACTCTACAACAAGTCATGATTGGATTCCTGCTATAATGAGTACTTGTTTTGATTGGACATTACATCTCATGAAGGATTTACTGATAAGTTCTTAATTCAGATCATCTAGATTTACGTCATGGTGACACATTTTTTGGTGGTTACAAAATATAAGTATTTCACAGCGTGTATTAGGATTACACATCGTGTAATACCCCAACTGTATTTTTTAAACTTGCAGTGCAGCTGGTATTTCTTTTTGGATCAACTATAGTTTCTTCTCCCATAACCCAAGGTATTTTCTAGGTGAACCTAGAGCCTTATAACCCTTAAAAATATAATCATTCAACATTCTATAATCACAATGATTGTAATGTATTTCTCAGGTAAGAGTTCCCCCTTGTTCTTTTTTTTCACTTATTATCCTCTCTTGTATTTTTGATGGATGATATTCGAATTTATGGATCTATGCCCTGTGGTGTTGGATCTTTCTTTTTGGATGGGTTTTGAGGTCTTCTATACCTTCAATCTCATTTATAGGTTCCTTTATGAGTGTTGAGTTTCATGAAGAGGTTGGCACTTCTGTCCCAATTAGCTATATTAATTACTTCTAAATTACATGATTTATTTCGATTGTTGATTTAAATTCAATTTTTCAAACCTCATTTTAAATAAATTGATAAAAAATTTATTCCAATGAATTGAGTGATTTGAAATGGTTTTGGTATAGAAATTTGGAAAATCCCAAATTCATTTGAATTTTTGTGTGTTTATAGAAATTGTTGAATTTAATTTATTGAATTTAAATTGTTAATTTTATGGAATTATTTTATTTAAATTGGTTAATTTATTCTAGAAAATGAGTTGTGAAAAAGATGGAATTAGTTTTTAATTTATTTTATACATGTGAAAATGGATTAAAATGATTTTATAGAAATCTAGTGGGTTTATCTTATGAAAAAAGGTATGCTTTTTTATTAAAACCAGTGTTGTTTTTAAATTAAAAAATTGGCATTTTGAAATGGAATATTGAGATTTAATTTTGTTTTAATTATTAATAAAATAGATTTACCATCATGTAAGAGGGAATCATATCCTTAGGTAGTTGGGGAATTATTTAGACACACTCTAAACTATTACAACGTTCAAAAACATACCTACGGTGGGTCCCATCTCTAATGGGAGGGTGATGACTCATATCTAGCTAATGTTAGGGGGATGTGAGTATAATCATTATACTATGATCAATCAGAGAGAGTAGAGTCCTATAGATGGATATTACTTTCATACCTGCCTGTTTGATGACCATGTTCCTCCCTTAATTAGTTTTATTTGAGATATAAATGTATACCACTGTTGTAAAACTTCGTTACGTGAATTTTCGATATTTAGATAAACAATTTTATGGTACTGTTTTATTTAATCTAATGGTATAAATATTCCACCTCATTTAAAATAAAATAAAATTCTGTAAAATTATTTTATATCATTTATAAAATTAATAGAATGTTTTTTAAATATTATTTTGAATTTTGAAACCCATTTATTTGAAAATTTAAATATTTTCATTCGATAATTTATATTTTGAATTTGTTATGGAATATTTGTTGGTATCCAACTGTGCTTAGGCTCACTCCCTACTTTTTTCATTAGGAGTTTGTAAATTTTCATCTTACTAGTTCAAACTAAGGGAAGGTATCTCTTGGATGTGGATTGATATTTTCATCTTGGGGCTTGGAGAGTTGTCCCCTTAACAACCTTGATGATTTTTAACTATTTTTGATACTTGGGTTGTACCACTTTGGGCTCTTTATGAATAGTTTTATTCTGGTACTTTACTCCAGGTGGATTTTCTTTTGTGTTGTATACATTCTTATCTATTTTTCATGTATAATTTTTTGTGGAAAACTTATTCCCACATTAGTGATATATGATGTAAGGTACTAGTCTCCAACCCGTGGGGATCGAGAATGGCCTTTGGGATATGTCAGGACTGGATCGGTTATCTTGTTACCAAGGCAGTTGTCCTAGATCATGACAAAATTGATGTATAATAATGATTATTATGAAATTATTATTATCTTTTAGATGATATAATATTTACCTCATTTACAATATTCAACATACCGAATCCATTTTCGACATATGATCTAAATATTTTCAATCAGTTTGACCTAAACATAAATTATTATATATTATAAGGTAATAAATAAAATAAAAGGAATGATAAACATGAAACGGTATCCAAATTAAGTAAATAAATAACATAAGGATACTATTCAATAAGATAATGAATTTACATCATGATAGTTATTCAAGGAAAGATGAATTTTAAATTAAAACCCAACTTTAAATGTTGTATCAATTTAATTTCAAAATATTTTTCCGCTATGTCCATATTCATAATGAAATATATATGTATTTATAGGGATATAAAATAATTATAAAGTGTATTTTATAAATATTATTTACATCCATTTAATTTTTTTAATGGAATCATTTTACGTATTTTATACAGAATGTTTGGACTTTCATAACAAATGAAAAAATTACATTTTTTAACGCTTAAATTGTCAATGATCTTTCCTTAAACCATAAACATTATTTAATGTTTGGATTTCATTATAAGATATCATGTTTTCTTTATATAAAATAACATTTCCCTTTTTTATGGGTATTTAGCTTTTGAGAATGGGGTTTTAAAAATGAAAGGGTATTTCAATATCCAAAAGTGTTTTTCAAATGAATTAAAAATAATTTTTCAAGGGTTCATGGATAAAATGGTGAAGGAATCAATTTTTTTATTCATGAGGTGCTACATTAGAATTATATATGGAAAAAATAGGATCCAAATATATCCAATTTAATGCTTGAACTGTATTATAGTTATTCAATTCATTGGGTAATGGTCAATTTTATCAATGAAAGGGAGGAGAGAGTTCACCAGTGTGGTTTGTGCTATTGATTTGACGGGGCAACAGTTATTTCTATGATGAGTCTAACATATATTAGGAATATGATCGAAAATGTTTCTTCAAACGGGTTTCCAATTTCATAATATAGGTTTTAAAGTTTCTCATTTATTAAAAATTTTGTTTTTCATTTGTAAATGATTTATTTTATATATTTAATGATTAATGTAATAATGTCATTAATTTTATTGGTTCTTATGGTTTTACCAACAATAACTGATTTCTGATTTTATCTCCCTTAATGTTTTTTACTCATTAAATGAATTAAAAAATTATTCCAAAGGGTTTTAATGATGATTAATTCAAAACATGAGGTCAATATGAAAATTGTGAGTATAATTCATGAAAATAAAACTTCTTATATCATAATGGTTTTTTGTGGTAAAAAAGAATTCTTAGTTAATTTTTCAACATTTTTATGTAGAATTTATTATTATAAGGTCTATGGACTAATTATATAATATACTAAAACATAAATATCATAAAATATAATAGAATTGATTCGTGGATAAAAACTCAAGATTATTTAATGTTTTAAGGTTGGTCCATTGAAATAAAATATAGAAATAATCATACTAATCCCAAGAAGCCCGGAGAACCTCATGATGAAGTATGTTTAATGGAATCTTTATTAATTATATAAAAAACTAAACCTTATTCAACCCATAATTTTATTTTTAGATAGAAATTAAATTTGATGCACATTGAGGATCCATCATGGTTTAGAGTTTTAATGAATTGGTCCATAACTATTAGGTAACAAACCCATCCAATAATGGTCAGAAAATCTCCATTAGTATCTATTTTTTATATTATATCAATATTATAAAAAGAAACATGTTTTATATTCATGGAAAATCTTTATGAATTTCTCATTGAATTTATTTTTGTTCCTACTCTTCCTTAAAACCAATGGAAAACATTTTAAAATATGGTATGATAAAAAACAATTATATTGGGGAAATAAAAATAATAATTAAACATAATAGTCCATTTTAAATCCATGAGATCATAAAATGTGTTTTCCATTAATAAAATAGACACTGAGCTCAAATGATATTTCACCAACACATTTAATAATCTTTACATCCCAAATATTATCATAAAATACCATATAAAAAAACATGAATGAAAAAATCATAATTATGAGGGTTTTATAGAAAAAATGAGAAACCATGAAAACATTTTCTAAGAAACAAAATTTTTACCCTAGAAGTGCATAATAATTTCACGAAACAAATTATTATTATATTATGTTTTGAAATAAAATTATTTATAAAAAACATTACAAAGCATAGAAAATTTAGGAATGTTCCTTAAGAAATAATCTTCATATAACCTTTAAAACCCCTTATAACTGGAAGAACCATATGTTTGTCTTCAACAATAATTCATCAAAAAAAATTATCATTAAAAAATTAATCAGATCATTATCTGGGTGCACCCATCATATAAGATATATTAGGCTCACTGATCATCATGATAAATATCGAGCTTACACATTATAATATAAAATTTCCATGGAAAAAATAATTAACAGAACATTTTATTATTTCAACTTTTGATCATAAATCCCAAAAAAATCTTTTGAACTTATTTGGAAAAACCCTTCTCGATATCAAAATACTCATTACCATAACAATACATTTTATATACTAAAATACACAAAAAATGGAAAATGTGATTTTTCGTTGCATAATATATAAATTATTATAACGAAATAAAAATATAAAATAATTATTATAATGGATAGAAATTTAATTTTTTCTGTATATTTTAAAATATAACATTTCTTTTGACATTTATAAAGAATAAAAAATTATTTCATAAAAAAATTTGCCTTTAAAAACATTGAAATCATGTAAAAAATTAAATAACATGAGCTTTAAAATTCATTTATATCTATATAATTATATCAATAAAATAATTATAAAATTATATATATAGTAGAAAATGTATTGTTAGGGAAACTTTAAGATAGGATTTTTATATGAAAGTTCCTTACCTTGAGTCTGGTTCATTACATATATTTTGTGTATTCATTAATAAAAAACATATTCTAATTATTTAATTTCATAATAACATTTATCATGTTAATTATTCTTTTATTTTATTTAATACCATTTTATATAAAATTATTTTATAAATTTAGTTCATAAAAGATGTTTTGATGATATTTTACTCATATGTCAATTAATGACTTCATTCTAAAGAATATGGTCAAAGTGTTCATTATTAAATAATCATTATAAAAATAATAATTTGGTTAATATCATTTTTATACATAAATTATAATTTTAATACCAAACAAGAATGATTTCAATGAAATGTAAACTAAATTATAATCATGATGATTTTAGGTCTTACATATGAATGAGTAATGTTTCCATTTTTAGGTGATCATTTTGGAGAGAATGTAATTACTATTTTAACATTCCACAATGATAATAATATAAAAAATAAAATTTTATTTTATTATATATACTTATATATATATCTTCTGTGTGACGTAGTGATGAAAAAATTATCTCATCACACCATGGAGGTAGTAGTCGACAGGAACGCAAGAACGACAATGCCATTTTCTAGTGAATTGAAAGGTATGGAAGTAAATAACATATTTTCATTCCATAATGAATAATTTTTCATGAATATCATATACATAAATTAAATATATTATTAAAAACAAATATAAGAAGATGTAATGGGAAACGATTTATATCAGTTTGTGAGGATGTAGTCTGCCGTATAGACAAATGATGGATTTATTTCCCATTTAATAGAATATGATATGAGTATAGGTTTTAAAATTAACATAATAAAATATAAATCTATCGAAAAAATGTAATTTTTAGTTAAACATGGTTGAATAATATATGAAATATTTATAAAGAGACACAAAATAAAATTTCATAGTTAAGAACTTTACATCTTCTTTGGAGAACCACTTATAGTTAACACCAAAAAAAGTACTAGATTAGTTTTATGATCAAAAAAATAATGCTAGGATATGTAAAATGATGTAATTAAGTGATTTTTATAGGTATTTTTTGAATAAATTTTTTTTTGCGATGTAAATGGGATAAGAGGTTCTTTTTTATAAGGGAGGGGAGGGACACTCTTGAAATTTTTTATTGTATTAAATTAATATTAATTAATTTTAACATTGATATGGTTCAAATTTATAATTTTTTAAGATAAGAATTTTATGAGTCAAAATAATTTCTTATTATAAAATTTATATTATTTTATATTACATTTTTATTATTGTCTCTTTGTTTAACCCTCTATTAACCCTATTTGACAATTATCGTGATATTAATGATTTTTCTATTTTGGAGTAATGAATGTTAGTATAAAAGGGTAGTTGGAAAATAAATACACTATGGTTTATATTTGAAATCTTTTCCAATAAATTATCCCCAAATAATATTTCTTTGTGTTTAAAATCATTTAATAAAATATTATTTATTATGACGTACTATTATTTTCAATTAAGGAATTATTCATATAATTTTACCTTTAAAGCTAGAGGATAATATTTTAATTCAAATATAATGAATTAATAAAACAATAATATATCATTTATATCTAAAAACAAGTTGAATAAAATAATTCACTAATATCTAACTAAGTATTTAATTTTTGAATCCATTTATTTAATTTTTCTATCAATTGAATGAACAGTGTATCACAATTGCGTAGGCATTGAAGTTTATTTTATCATCAATAAACATTTGGAATAAATTTCTATGAAAAATATAAATCATTTATCTTTTAATTAATATATGTAATTGTTGATTAATTATTTGTATACATATTTTAAAATGATAATGATAATTAAATAAAAACATTGCCATTTTTGAATTTTTTTAACATAAAATATTTTAAGGGTAAAAATATTATCCAAGTAGAAAAAGGTAATATAATATAATTTGGAATTATTATATTGGAAATATTTTATCCAAAATATGAAGTAATGTATTACGGATACTATCTAGTACCTATTACATTATTTTTACCCTTAATTAATCCATTTTAAATTTACGGTGACAAATTTCAAAATGATTAGTATTCATAATGTCTAGAAATAAAAGTGATATAATTAACAACTTTTGAACCCATGATTAAATATTTTTAATTAATTTTTCATTATTAATAAAAAATAAGTATAATTAAATTGACAATTAAACATGAAAATGCGATGAAATATAATTTTTTCTTCAGAAAAATGCCTTTTATGTTAGATATTTTTTAGTATTAAAATAAATTATAGAAATCATTCTAAAGTCTATAATTAGATTATATATAATAAATGGAAATAGTTAGTATTTTTTGAATAATCAAAAAAAGATTTTTACTTTATAAATACATTAAATTAAAGTAATGATTTTAATAAAATTTAATGATTTTAACAATTCATTAAAAAATCGTACATTTTAGAAAATTCTCAAAAAAATAATCATAAGATATTTATGAAATGACTAATAATAATTGAAACTATATTTTTAAAAATTATAATTATATAATTTAGAAATAAATATTATAAATAAAAACATAAAAAACATGAAAACCCAATTTGGTTAGAGATAAAACCATTTTCAATTTCCATTGAAAATATACCAAACATTATAATTATGAATTTAAATTAATAAAATATAAATAATAAATATATATATTTTATATATATTATCATTAAAATAGTTTTTATACTCTTATCCCCTTTTGGAAATTTGGAACATCAAATTTTATTCATCACTTAAACAATTAGAGATATAATTCCCTCATAAAATTTATTTATGCACATGTTACTAATTCAACCATATAGATTTCCTAGAAACACCATAAATTTTTTAATTATCTTGTTCCGGAATATATTATCTCTATGGTGATCAATGTGAATATGGTGGTCCTCACATGAATGGTTCCCTTACCACAAAACTGGTTCACGACATAAAACATGAGATGAATCCAACACATATTTTATTATAATAAAAACATGAAACATGTTATGTATTAGATAAAAACATTGTGGAAAGGAAACTTAGTATCCAAATGATCCAAATTTCTCATTGATTTAGAATGATCTATTTAATAATTAACTTAACTTAGAATTTTTACCAAATTTAATAGAACATTTCCACAGATACACATTAATAAAAACATGATCACCTACCTAAAATGAAATATCTTTCCTCCAATTATCTACTGAACATTTCTAGTTTCTTTTATCCATCCCGATATGTTTCTAAATAACCTTCACCATCAATAAAATTTCATCCACCATCATTAGTTTTATTAACTTTCATTCTCCAACATTATACCCAAAATGCTGGAGTCCAACACATCTTTCCAAAAAATGTCTCCAAAGGATCCATCCATATACTATGTTTAAAAATATTTTTAAAAGAAAACACAACTAAAGAAATATGTTGATCCAAACTACCCTGGTAATCCATAAAACAAAAATTAAGCATGTATTCCATGGATTTAATTTTTCACTCATATTATTCATCACATTATGAATGAAATATTGTAAACAATTAATTCAAAACCCAATGACTTTTAAATACCTTTAAAAAATGTTAATTGAAGTTGGGATTATGGTCAGATACAACACACATTGGAATTCTATATAACCTAATTATCTCAGGAACTTACAATAAATAATGTTAATCTAATCATACAGTACATTGAATTGGAATAAATTTACAAATTTAGTTAATCTATCAAAAATTACTCAAATTACATTTTTTTTTAAAAATTAACTTTGGAAATCCTGTCACAGTATTCACACATATATTTTACAATCTGGATTATGGAAAAATAAACGGATGATGAATACCCTTCAATAATTTAAATTATTATTTAAAAAGTTAAAATTTAAACATATAAATGTAAATTCACCAATATCTATTTTAATTCCATTACACTATTAATACTCATAATGTCCTATATACATATTATCTTTTATATGATGAATGGAAAACATGGAACTATGATATTTACTCAATAATTCTCTCTTTAATAGAAAATAAATTGAGAAAATAATCATTTTCCATATCTGATAAAACCTTATTTACGAACATTAATCTCTAAAAACTAACCCTTCTTAACAGATTTTAACTTTTCATGTCAAAAATATCCTACTTCAATGATTTCTTAACTCTTTTTGACATAATTTATTATACTAAAACCTAAGAAAAAATAAAATAATCTCCATCACAAATAATTTCTTGGTGAATATTTGTAAAATAAATAACAAAATTTTCATGCTCTAAACGTAGAATGGTCAATGAAAAATGACTTATCCAACTCAATGCATTAAATATATTGTTTTATCTTCCATGATGGTAAAAAATCATGTTGTCATAATCCTTAATCAGGTACAACCAAAACCTCTTCCACGTTTTCATCTCTTTTGTAGTAAATATATAATTCATAATTTTTTTATCAATATATATTTCAATTTTTAAACCATATAAATGATTCTTACATATTTTTAAAGAAAAATAAATATAAGTTTATTATAGCTAATGTTTTGGGTAATTTAACTCAAGTGGTTTAAATTATCAGGAAGCATAATAAATTACCATAATATTCTAAAATTTGACACTACCTATACACATCAAATAATAATTGATATAGATGAATAATTCACCATTTACGGTGGGAAAACACCAAACTAGATCATTGAAAATTCTTCTTTTTTTACAAAAAACATTCATCAAATTTCATTCTCCAAATAATGTTAACTCAGTTTCATGTTATCATGCTTAGTGGGCAAGAAAACTATTCGAAATTTTCATCACACTTTTGGAAGTAACTCTCTAATCCAATAAAAATATTAATATCCATGAACATTAGGACTTAGAAAATTTTTTACAATTTTTTAATAAGTTAAATCATTTGACATATTTTGAAACAATATGATGAATAAAATAAATTTATTAAAAAATCAATTCATACTTTCTAAATTTTATATACGTATTCCTTTATATTAATTTTTGAAAAAAATACTTAGGTTTTTTTCATGATCCTCGTGAATTTTTTAATATACCATTATGTCATAAATAAATACAGAGAAAAAAATTCTAAATAGTCATGAAAACAACTGTTAATAAGATCTATAAATACTAGTACTGCATTATACAACCTGAAGGGAATAACTGCAAACTCATAATTCTCATATGGAGTCCAATGATCCATTTTTAGAATATATTTTCTTTGTTACCTTCAAATGATGAAATAAGGACCTGATATTAATCTTGGAAAAGTTTTACACTATAGGGATCTAAACAAATAATTCATTGATATGACTTAAACGGTAATTATTCTTCAAAAATGATGTTATTAAAGGCTCTATAATCAATGTAAAGTCTCATAAAACCCTATTTATTTTTAGCATATAATCTGAAAGATGTAGAAGGTGAAGTGATAGGATAAATAAAACATTTATCTGGAAACTATTATAACTTATTTTTAAATTCAAAATGATCTTCTTGATCTATTTGATAAGGGGGTTTGAAATAGGCATAAAATTAGAAACTATGTTAAAAGTATATTTATCCTATCAATCATGAATGAAACTAGGGAAATCATCTTAAAATTAATCCACGTATGCATTTAATGCTGGGAAATTACCGATCTTAACAATTTATTTCTTTTGAAAATCATGAGTTAGGTAATTTTAATTACCATCCCTAATCAATTTTTCAGTTTCTTGGTAGGTTATAAATTATTATAAATAACTTAATAAAATAGTCTTGGATATTCATTCTATATAAGAATAAAAATATGAAATCCTATCCATATCAAACTATAATATGTGAGGAAAAAAAATATTCACAGGAAATACTAACATGCGAAATGAAATGTGAGGATTGATATATATCGTGGTTTTCTTTAATGTTTCCATATGGAATATACATAAATATTTATATTTTATTTTTATGTGTTAATATTACCATATTACATAAATACTTATGATAAATAACGGAATGAAAATATCATGAGCCAAACAGAGCATTGGCATAATTTTATTAAAAAGTAATGAATCTCTTACAACTTCATTAGATGAAATAAAATTAACTATATTAGTAGGAAAATATTTTTCATCACATTTTTCATTCAGTATTGTGGATTTCCACCCTGATTAACTAAATTTTCATACACTCTGATAGAATGCACCAACATATTAGAATTTAAAAAATATCATTGTTGGATTATAATTGTTTTCAAATCATTTTCTTTATACTCATGATCCACAATTCCAAACATTCCATATCAAAAAAAAATTATTTTGATTAATTCTCATGGATTATTTTGAACACCCATATTATAGTATGGTAAAATTATTTTATTACCTCTATATTTCATGGATAGATTATTCACCATTTTATAATATATAGACCTTTTATTATTCTTGTTTTTATGGGATACAATTTCAATTTAAATTACATATCTAACTTATTTGATAATTGAATAATTTTCTCATAGATTTTGAAATCATGAGAATCCAATGTCCCTCAATATCTTGGTTTCATTTCTAATTAAATCTTATTGATTTTTATTAATATCTTGAGTAAAATTTATGATGTACATTACCATCAGGTAAAATTTACGTCAAACAATACCACAAAATCTTTAACTATTTTTCTAATTTCAATGATTTTTTTATATTCAAAGTAAAATAGCTTTATGAAAATATATCTTAAGTAATATATTCTTAAATTCATCCTATTCCTTTGTATCAATCCCTTATCATTATATTATATTTTTAATAATTGACCACTGCTGGTTGACTTCAACATAAAAATGATAATTATAAATATTAACTATCCATGCTCTGGAAAAGCTAGGAGTTCAAATATCTTCTACATGTATTTAATAAATACTTCATCTATCGTAGGGCCAAATTATCCACATAATTTTCGAGGGAGTTATTTCAAAAAATACCATAAAATTAACAAGTTTTTATATTGTGAAGATGTTTTCTCACTCAATTGGATACCAATACCATTTTTATCCTCTAACAATCGATCCCTCATAATAAAAAAACTTCTATATTGCAATTATAACCATTACAATTTACTAATGTAGTAGGATACAATCACCTATGTTCCTTCCTACATTATCTTACATGTTTCCCCTATATAAAACTATTCTGAATAGGCATATTTTAGATAAAGAACCATTTTAATATTTTAATGATATATCTTTTAAAATATACCAAAAATTAAAATATTTTTAAGGGTATTCAATTAAAATTATCCTAACCACAAAAGTTCTCTAAAAATCATCTGATTCCATCTAAAAGGAATCAATCCTTCTTTGACCAATAATTTTATTTTGAAAAATGAATTAAATTTCTTAGATTTAGTTGATCATTTCTGGTTTAGTGTTTTATATAATTTGGTTATAACTATTACATAATAATACTATAAGAAACATATTGTAAACTTTATATTATTATAAATTTTCTTATAGTACAAAACTTCTAAAAAAACAAGTTTTCCTTTCATGGAATATCATTATTAATTTCATCTTTACTCTTTCATTTTTCGAAGTTATCCTTAAAGCTAATGAAACAAATTTCAAGATATAGATAATTAAAAAAACACATGTTCGGTACATAAAAATAATAATGAAACTCATTATTCCATTTTAAATCCATGAGATCATAAGAGTAGTTTTCCTTGAATATAATAAACATTCTTCTCAAATAATCATTTACCAAGAAAAGAGATAATCATTAATACTTATAAATTTTCATAAAAAATATTATCAGAATACATCATGGAAAAATAATAATCATTGTGATATTTTTAAGGCATGAGAACCAATGAATTAATTTTATTCAAAACATTCCTATTTACCCTAAAGGGAATAACCATTCCTTTAAACAAAATAAATATTAGAACTCCTTTTGAAATAAAATTATTCCTATAAAAAAAATTAAAAATTATATGATATTTATGTAGGTTCGTTGGCAAATCAAATTTATAAAAATATTATATAACCCATACCATTAGAATAAACATATGGATGACTTCCAGTATAATACTCTGGATGAAAAAATACTCACCTACTGAATTGGAGTGATATATAAGCACACCCATAATTTAAGATATATCAGTATCACCTATATTAATGAGATATATCTATAAAACTAATTACCAAAAACAATTTCCAAGTACAAAATCATGAATATAAATTTTTTATTTTTCACGTTTTCATTATAAAACCCTTGAAAACTTGTTGAAACACATATGTAAAATACATTTCGGTACTAAAATATCATTTTCTTTTAAAGATAAAATTTTAATAATAAAATGACCAAAATAAATTGAAATTTGGTTTTTATTATATTATATTATAGAATTTTATAATATAAGACAAATATAAAATAATTTTTATGATGGTGAAAAAATTCATTTTCACCGTATACAATAAAATATAACATTCCTCTTTACTTTTTTAATGAAAGTGCAAAATGTCTCAAAGAATATTTCATTTATGATAAATTAATAGAAAATAAAAATATAGATACAATATTTTTTATAATTATATTATATCTATATAAGTACACCAAAAATTTAATTCTAAAAATACTAACAAGTAAGAAAAAGAGTTGTAAGTGAAACTTCAAATATGGATTTTTTAAATGAATATACCATACCTTGAATTTGAATCATCATGTATATTATTTATCTTCCTGAATAAAAAAATATGTTAATTATTTAATTTCATTTTAAACCATTCATTTTAATTATTCTATTATTTTATTTAATACCATTTTATGTAAAACTACTTCATCAATTTTGTTAATATCAGATGTTCTGATGATATTTGTCTCATTTAACAAAAAATGTCATTAATATGTTTTCTATGATAAAATGGGTCATTATTAAATAATATATATTTAATAATAAGGAAATAATTGTATGTTTTATACATAAACTGTAATTTTAAAACCATCTATGAATGATAGTTATGAAAGATATACTATGTTAAAATTATGTGGATGGTAGGTCGTACATATGCCTATGAAACATCTCCATTTTTCATCAATAAGTATGAAAATATATTAATTGTTATTTTATATTTATATAATTATAATTATATTATAAATACAGTATTATTTATTTATATTTACTCATATATATAACCATGTGATGTGGTGATGAAAAACAAATCACGTCGATTCATGGAGGTTGTAGTCCACATGTGAACAAGAACGACGTAATCATCTTCCAGTGAATATAAAGTTAATAATATGAATGATATATTATCTATTAAAAATTATAAATATGTCATTAATAATATATATATACATTTAATCCATCACTAAAACCTTCCATAAGAGGAGGTGATTGCAAACTAATTACAATAATCATAAGGCGGTTGTCCTTCGTACACCTGAATGGTGTTTTTTGTTCCCATTTTATTAAAGAGTAGTTGGATATAAATTATTATGTTAAAAAAATAAAACCTATCAATATGGGATATAATATTGTTTTTAATTTATCCGGATTTAATATTATTTCATGAAAAAATTAGACGAAATGAAAATTCTATGTTTTGAACTGTAAATATTCTTTCAAAATCCTCTAATGGTTTACGGAAAATTATTTTTGAGGTTGGTTTTATAATAAATAAATTCCTATAGGAATTGGTAGGTGTTTATTGAAGGTATTTTGATATATATTTTATAATCCAAAATATATTTGCCTTAGAATAATAGTTGATAAGCGGATCCCATTTATAAGAGAGGGAATGGGGAACTATTGGAATTTCAAAAAAGTATGAAATAAATATAAAATAATTTTCATATATAAATGGATAAAAATTGATAATATTAAAATTTAATTTCATTTTGATTATAAATCAGTTCACACAATAAAATTTGGAATATTTTATATCACATTGGTACCCTTATCCTTCTATTTTTATCCTCTATTAACCATCTGATACACTAGTGTAGATATAGGTGTCATCCCAAGGTACATGTCAATGTAAAAGTCCACCTATTTGTAAGGAGGTAGACCTAGAACATCATTAGTGAAGACATCCGCATACTGGTCAACCACTACAGGATAACTCAGAATCTCCACATTAACCACTCTAAGGGTAAGGCTAGCCAACTAATGAGTGATCGGCTTGACACTCCTCCGGGCAAGTCCATCCTATGCTGCAAAGGCTCCTTTATCATCGGTGAATGTAGACATAGTACCATCAATGCAGACACACAGCACTTTGTGCCTAATATAGTCAATCTGGGCATAGAATATAGATAACCAGTCTATACCCAAGAAGACGTCGTAAGGCCTCGACGCCGCTACTATGAGATCACCGCCAAAGCTCTCACCTCCTAGAGTAAGCTCAAACTGCTGGCACCTGTTCGTAATTGTCAAACCCTCTCCCATAGGAGTCTCAAGATATAAGGATTGAGCCAAAGGCTCCATCGGGATCCCCGAGCTCCGAACGAGGGTAGTGGAAATAAAAGAATGACTGGAACCTGTGTATATAAGTACTGAAGCTAAGGTGGAGTAGACATAGATTGTACCTCGTATCATCTCCGGAGTGTCGTGGTCATAGGCCTCAGCTGCCTGTAGCTGAGCTCTCCCTTGTCCACCTTCTCCCTATGGCCGGGGTGGACCACCTGGTGGTGGTGGCGGTAACATCCCGAATCGTAACCCACCACCATCTGCATGGCCAACCCCACTACCACGTCCGCCTACTCCCTGCGGACATCCTCGGTCTAACCAATGTCACTGACTAGGCGGTCCTTCGACTGTCTGTTGATCATCCGTACAGTTGGTCGGGCAGTCACGAGACATGTGACCAAACCCGCTGCATGTTTAACACTGCCTGCACCTCACAAGACTAGATATGTCTTCGGTGCCCCGCACAACTGACCCTGAATCCTGCAGTCATCCACCTATAGGTCTGGCCTTCTTGGACCTATGTGACATCTGTCCGCTACCAGCTGCAGAAGAATCCACTATGTGACACTCAGTGGTGAGTCTTGCTTCTGGTGACTGCTTAGCAAGAAAACTCACCACTATGAGGGCTCGCTCTAATTCCCGTGCCTCCATCGAGATGTTGAGAGAAATCATCAAATCTCTGATCTCTTGCCTAAGACCCTGCTTGAAGGTTCAGGCCCTAAAGACTGGGTCTCGTACCATATCAGTGGAGTATCATGAGATGACAGTGAAACTCGCTGAGTGTTGAGCCATAGTCATGCTGCCCTGTTGTAGATGAAGAGGCTCCTATATGAGCACTGCGCGATGGGTCGCTTGGAAAAACTATGCCTGAATCATGCTTTTATAGTCTATCCAGAGAAGTGCCACCTCGTCGTGAACCTGGAGCATCAAGCTCCACCATCTTCCTGTTTCTTCTTATAGAAGACTGGCGAAAAGGATCACCATGAGATCCGCTAGTGTCACTACCAGTTGGAAGACTCTCACCACGACCTCCAACCAATCCTCAGTCGCATGTGGGTCTGTATCACCTCGAAACCTCTAGGGCCTCTGGCGCTGGAATTCTTGCAATGCGCTCAAGCGGCATGCGCCCTCCGCTGCTGTGGCTGGTGGAATTGGTTTCCCAATGGGTAATGGTACCACTGGTGCCTCTGCTGGTGCCTCTACTGATATAGGGCTCCACACCGAGGCCTTGTTGCTCAATGGGCCATCATCGCGTACTACACCCAGAACCCTAGGTGGCTGTCTTCATGGAGGCATCTTGAAAAGAAAGTGGTGCGCCACAGTCAATAAGTTATACTTGGGGAGTTGACTCAAAGAGTTCACCATGAAAACTTTTCAAAACACACACGAAATCAGTGTTTTCTTGCACTAAGTTAGAAATCAGATGGAAGGGTCTGGGTGTATGGATACGTCGGCCGCTGCACATACATTGGATTCCCTAAATTGATAACCACACTCACTACAGTTAACACTATTTCCTTTAAAATATCAAAGTCCAATTTATATGGTATATCTGACCCCGCTGATAGCAATTTGTTATGACCCGTCCCCTAGGGCCCATGTTGTGACTACCCCAAGCCCACCTTCCATAGGCCCGGGCCAGGTGACTAGCACCGAACGGCGTATTCCTTAAAACCGGGAAGGCATTGCCTTTATATCCTATAAACACACATGACCAAGCACACAACAAGATAAGAACAAAAGTAAACTGAATAGTAAAAAGTGTGTGTACAATAAGTAAAAAGGGATAGAATAAAAGACTAACTAAAAAGTACCAGAAAACTGGAATGTACAAGTAAACCAAAATATCTCTTGTGAACACAAGACAAGGATCCTACCTGAAGGGCATGTACAGCTCTCGAACGGTCGTCTCTTCGGTACGCCTCGTATATGGTCCACCTTCGAGCCACCTCCAGTCCTAGCACCATCATCATCTGTCAGCACTGTCTGTCGTCTGCATCAAACACAACAAGGTGCGGGCGTAGCCTGTGCAGGGGTAAGTATAACGATACTCAGTAGGGACCCAGAGGCCCTCAAAGGTCTCACAAAATCCACACCATGGATAAACCAAAAATCATGAATAAAACTGACAACTCGACATAGGTATATGCCCATACATATACCTAAGTTATCCAGTATACCCATCTCATTCATGAGGAAACACAAGGTCCAACTCAAAATCCCAAAGATCAAGTATTCTACAAGGAAGGAATACCAAGAAGGTAACCCCACAATGGTAAGTACCACAAAGGTAACGCCACTGAGGAGAATACCAAAAAGGTATCACCATGAAGGTAAGTACTATAATGTCCCAGAAATTCCATGAAATATTTTTCTTAAATACATGGTACTTAAGATTCAATGAAAATTTACGACGCTTGATTCTGAGGCCCGATGTGCCCTAAATCATTTTTTAATGTTTTGTTTGGGTACGTTCAGTAAACGTCTGAGGGGGATTTTATAACATTTGAATCGGTGCTCGGAATTGAAATCTGAGGGAACCGTTTAACTCACAACATTGGTGATTCCATCGTGATACCTTCACCATAGTTGCATTCTAACAAGAATAGAATTTAGATTTTGGGGTTTTTGAATAAATTAAAGAAATAAGGTGATAACTAATTTTTATTTTGTGGTGGTTAAAACCTCCATGAGGAGGATAGAGGTGGGGGCCACCACACCATAACCTCCCATGAGACGTTATGGTGGTGGGGCCCACCCACACATAACCTCCCTTGGGAGGATAATTAATGTGTGGGCCACCCGGGCTTGTAACTCTTGGAATCCCCAAATTGAAGTGGAGGAAACTCTTTAACTTCCTATATTTAGTTGAGCATACTCCATACTCATTAATTAAATGGGTTGTCTAATTTAATTAATCACAACATTTCAAATTTTTGTACCAATAAATAATAGATGTCATTTCCATATATTATTTTGGTTGGCATGCTTCATACTTTTTGTTGGGAGAATTAAAGAGAGGAGGAGCTCTTGGGGAACACTCCGACGAAGAATGCGAAGAACGCCTCTTCCACCACCAAATAACGACAAACTCTTTCTTCAATATTCAACCAATCCAAAAGAGAAGGAGCCGACTGTGAAGAACGTTGATGATGCTTCTTCCTTAGTCTCCTACCATGGATGCTTCCCGACATCAACAGAATGACATCCACCTTTCTGTGACTTCGTCAACAATTATCATCATAAGGGGTAGGGGAATTTTGGGTTTGTATTTGTTCTATTTTAAGTTGATTATAATTTGATGAATTATATCAACGTAACATGGAGGGCTCAGACCACACAAACATGACCCAACCCTCCCCCTCTTTTTTATCACTCTTTTTGACGATGACAGCGGTACAACGACACCACCGAATGAATGGATCGTGGTAGAGCAACGTGACTGACGCCGGGCCGACCGTGAAGAAAACCAGTGGTTCAAGGGCCACCAAGTCACCAGAGGGTCACGGTGCCGTCACGCCATGTGGGTGGAAGGGCCGCAGCCAGGAGGGCCGCGGTGGTCGGATAGTGAGCGCGACACCATCACACCGCACAGAGGAGCTGGAGGCATGGCCAGGCCGGGCTGCGGCCGAGGTGTCACGACATCGTCGCGCCGCACGAAGCAGTAGGGAGTCGTGGAAAAGGTGGGCCGCGGCGGAGGCAGAGGGGGGAGGCGCCGTCGTGCTGCGCCGGTGGTGCAGAACCAGCTGGTCGCTCGGCGATCCGGACAAGGCGGGACCCACCTGGGTCTGACGGCTCTCGAACCGGTGCATAGTGCCGGTTCCATTCGACTAGTAGGGGGCGCGGCACCACCCCCCCCCCCCCCCGCACCACCCCACACACACACGTGGGGAGGCCCGCCAGCCGGGCCCCCCGAGGCCAGCCTGTCCGGCCCCGCGGAGGCCCGCCAGCTGGGCCCCACGGGCCAGCCCATCGGGCCCCGTGGGCCCGCTCCCTGGGCCCCACGGGCCCGCCAGTCGGGCTGCACGGGCCACCTTCAGGTCGGGCTGCCAACTCAGGTCAGGCCTCCCTCAGACCGGGTTGGACCCACGAACCGGGTTGGACAACCGTCCGGAACCGGGTCGGCTCAGGTTAGTCTGACTGGGTCGGACTGGACCTGGACCCACTATAGCCTGTTTACACCTTTTTATCCATATCTTGTTCTTCGGGTGTCCGATCGATGAACTGTCTGTGGCAATGGAATGCTTAGAGCGAGACGGTTATTTTTCCATACCCTAATTGGGGTTTGGACATAGTTGGGGCACGATCAGGTTGGGTTGAACCTAAAATCCAACCGGGCCCCTGTAACAGAAATGCCAATATCTCACATACCGGGCGTCCGATTGACGTGCCGTCGGGTGCGTTGAGAACCATATGATGAGGCGGACCTTTGAGATACATTTGCACAGGACTAAGTGATAGTTGGAGTATCGACCTATAGCTGGTGGAGCGGATCCTCCTTGAGATGAGCTAGCGGTGTGGGGAGATCTAGTAGCTTGCTGATACCTAAGGAATGTTGACCTTTCGACTCAGAGTGTTTCGACTAGACTAGTGGGGGGAGACTTTGTGTGTCGTAGTAGAACCACAGTGGGGAGTGCCTCTTTGTGATGTGGTAGACCCATGGTTGTTGACAAGAGGAGTACATCAGCAGGCTACGAGGGGTAGTGCCTGTATGTGAGCGTGGCAGATCCACAGTGGAGAGCACCTCTGTGTGATGCAGAAGACCCACGGTACTTGATATGAGGAGTACCAAAGTATTCCAGGAAGGTGGGAAGCACCTCTGTGTGATGCGGTAGGCCCAATGTACTTGATAGAGGAGGATTACACCATCAGCCAAGATTATGATAGTTTGACTGTGGATGTTACTTGCTACAACCCCCTAGAATGAAATTCATGTTTGAGCTAAGTCAGTGAATTTTTTGTTTACCTAATGATTGAGATGGGTTACTAGATAACTTAAGTATATCTATGGGCATATACCTAAGTAAGGGATATCATTTGATTCTTTACTTTGTGGTTATCCTTGTTGGATATTGTGAGACCTTGAGGGTCTCAGGATCCTCACTGAGTATCGTTATAGGAACCCCTGCACGGGCTATGCCCACACCTAGTTGTGTTTTTTGCAAACTACAGACTGTGCTGACTGAGGTAGAGAGTAGCAGGACTGGATGGTACCCAGAGGTGGACCACTCGGAGTGACGGTGCATGAAATGGACGGACCGATGTGGAGTGCTGAGGAGACCATCTATACCTACCCTTTAGGTAGGAACCCCGGAGGACGACCCGTTTGCTACTTCACTTTTCTTCTTTCAGTTGTAATTTTCTGTTTCCTTATACATTACTATTGGGGTTGTATTTCCAACCCCCTTTACTTTCAGAACTCTCTTTTTTATATAGTTTTACATAGTGTTTTACGTTCAGTTGTGAACTCTGATCGTGCGTGTTTACTTTTTATAAAGGCAATGCCATCCCAGCTTAGGTATTTACACCTTTGGTGCTAGTCGCCAGCCCCTGGCCTATGGAAGGAGGGCTTGGGGTAGTCACAGCACAGGCCCCGAGGATGGGTCATGAGAAGTACCACCAAGGTACGCCACATAGAAAAATTCCACAAAGGTAACACCATGAAGGTACGTACCATAAAGGTACATCACAAAGAAGATTACCACAAAGGTAACACCACAAAGGTAAGTACCAAAAAGGTACGTCACAAAAAATATTACCACAAACGCAAAGACTCAACTCACACTAGGTATAAAATAGGCATGGTGGTAAAAATGATTAGATGTAACTACTGAATCATCTTACTCTATTAAGATGCAGACCCACGTAGGATCCTAAATCATCAGGCCCGCATAGGATCCTAGTACAGCAGACCCATGAAGGATCCTAGTATATTAGACCCACATAGTATCCTAGAGTAGTCCCACATGGATTTCTAAAGAAGATCCATGTGGAACTCTCGAACACATACCCATGAAGGATCCCAAAGAACAGAACCACATAGGGTTCCAAAGCATAGACCCACATAGGATCCCTTTCACATGTTACCACCAGCTATAGGGATCTCACACTAAGCTTACATGATTCCGGGATGGTCCACTCCTCAAGACACAAGTCGATACTACAATTGAAACTAAGTCCTTTGAAGAAGTATCACAAAGGACCGCCACGTGAAATGGGTCTCAATGCAATAGAAGGTGCATCAGTTGGACACCCGTTCTGTATGTGATTGACCTTTTAGTCCGGAGGGTCTAGTTAGATTTGTGTTCAATCCAACCCAGCAGTACCCCAACATTATCAAAAACAAAAGAGGGGTATACCAAAAGGACCGTCTCGATCCAATGTTTTTGGCGCCATTGATGGTTCGTCAAAAGGACACATGTAGCTCATGATATGGTCGAAAGAGTGGAAAGGGTCAAAACTGGTCCAGGTCTGGCCCGACCTGATCAGACCGACCGAGCCTGACCCATCTTGGGCCGACCCCCCCTGGGTTTAGGTTGACCCACCCAACCAGGGTCTGGCACTAGGTATGGCCCAACCCGCACTGGGCGGCCCATTGGGCATCCTGCGGTGCAGCGACCCGTGGTGAGGCGGCCCACGGTGTGGCGGCCCATGGTACGGTGTCCTGCGATGCTTGTAGGCTGGCTGGATGGCCAGCCACATCCGCGCGGCACGGTCGCATGCCTCGCCTCCACTTGCGGCTGGATCAGCTGGTGGCCCTCCCTTCTCCGCTGCGGCACAAGGTCACGACTTCTGCAAGCCAGCAGGCGCGGAGGAGCGCCCCCGTCCCCTTCGCGTGGGTGGCCGACGTCGGCCGCCTCCCTTTCTCCGTCACGGCCAACAGGACACGACCATTCCCTGGCGGCGCGGTTGCGCCACCCCTGACTTCGCTACTGGCCATGGTGTGGGCCACCGCTCTCGAGTCCCACCGGTGCCAATCCCCAGCACCGATCGTCATCCTCCTCCATCAACAAGAATGCATCAAAACCGGAAGGGATGCAGAGTGGTCGGGCCATGTTCCTTTGGCATGCACCCTCCACATTAGAGAGGCAGGAAGCGATTCATGGAGATGGATTTAACATAAAATAAAATTATCAAATATAATCCAAAATTACACCCCTACCTCAATGGTTTGTTGATGTTGGTGAGGAGGGAAGGACGGAAGTCGGTTTGTTTTTGTTGAAGACATCCCTCATTAAAGATGGCACGTTCTTCGTTGGAGATGTGCATTCTTTTTTGGAGAAAGATCTTTGCTGGGAGGTGTTCAACGTTGGAGATAATGATCCTCCAAAAGCTATCCCCTACAACTCCTCTCCCTTTCCAACGATTTCCCCAAAAAATCAAGTTAGGAGCCAACACAAAATAAATTATTAACTCTAACAATTAATTTAGGTTGACACATTTAATTAATTGGGGAGTTGAAAAGTTATCCCCCCATTAATTGGGGTTCTGGTGGTCCCCACCACTAGAATTCAAATTGGGGGATTTCTAGTTCGGGTGGTCCCCACCCCCATAACTAAAAAGGTTTGGTTTCAAAAGAAAAAAAATGTTAACTAATTTTATTTTTCTCCTCCCAAAAAAAAGTGAAAAAACTAACTTCCACCCTCGTCCTACTGTAGTTGAGGTGAAGGTCTACTTAAGTGAATATCAGCACTGCGAGTTCAACAATGTCCTCAGATTTCAATTCCAAGCACCAGTTAAAAAGTTACAAAAACCCACTCGCACGATCATTGAACGTACCTAAAAATTGTTCAGAAATTCATTCTAGGCACATCGGGACTCAGAATCATGCGCTATAAATTTTTTTGGACTCGTTAAATTTCCATATAATTAAAAAAAATTACATGTAATTTCTGGGTCTTTAAAGGTGGTCCCCACCTCCGTAATTTAAAAAGAGTGGCTATAAAAATAAAATAAAAGTTGTTCTTTATTTTTTTTATTTCCACAAAAAAACATGAAAACTAACCTTCACCCTTGACCTACTGCGGTCGAGGTGAAGGTCTCTTTATGTGAATATTGGAACTATGAGTTCATCGGTGTCCTCAGATTTCAATTCCGAGCACCGGTTCAAAAGTTACAAAAACCCGCTAACTTGCGTACTGAATGTACTTAAAAAAACTTCAGAAATTCATTCCGGGAACACCGATCCTGAGAATCACGCCCCGTCAATTTTTTTGGACTCATAAAATTCCCATATAATTAAAATAATTACATGTAATTTTCAGTTCTTTATAGAATTTCTTCAAAATCTCCATGGAAACTACTTCCCTCACTTTCTCTAGGTCTACTGATACTCCTATATTTGAGATAACATGACCCAAGAAGATAATTTGGTCCATCCAAAAAGTGTAATTTTGAGAGCTTAACATATAATGTATGGACCCATCCTTAAACATTACATAACATAGGACCTTTTACTGGTATAGGTTCTAGATAATAGATACAAAATTACAAATTATATGAGTTATAACAAAAAAATATATAAAACAAACAAAAACATGTTGTGCGCTAACACCACAAGTGAAGCTAACGCCTTTGGAAAACTCCGCGTGACCTATGGAAAATAATTTTAAAACAAGGGGTGAGCATAAATATGCCCAGTAAGGGGTTTAAAAACCTTTGATATTTTTTTTAAAAAAACATTCTTTTATAATTATTTAATATATTGATAATGAAATACAATTTCAAAAAAAATATACTATTTGAAATTACTTAAGGCTTAAAATATTTTGTCATTTTATAAAATACTTACATTAAAATATCTTAAACATAATTCAGGGTTTTTATGAAAACAAAATGCATGATTCTGAAAACAAAACACTAATCAGTGGTCATATGAATCGTTGAAGGCTTTCTGGGCCTACCCACTTAACAAAGGATGGGTTCACTCCCTAATGACCTTCCAAATTTAAAATGATCAACTGTCGGCTTTTATAAAAATCATTTTTATGCTTTCTTGACATATATATACATTTTCACTAGAGATTTAAATTATTAAAACATGTTCGCTTATTTAAAATGAACATTCATGATTATATATATTTATATATATTAAATTTTATATATATGAATACATGGATTTCCATTGAATCACTTACATGTTTGTTTATAACCAAAAATTCTACCATGTAGCATTTACATGGATTACCCATATAATTAATCCTTTTCCATGTAATACATTGGTCATAACTGATCATGATAATTAATTATAAAATGGCAAAGGAAACATTTAAAATTTAATATATTCAATTTATTCCATGTACTAATTAATTACATAATTTAAACCATGAAATTTGATACCATCAAATTATTATTATGCAATGACAGTCGATGATATGCATATTTTCATAATAATGACCATATGCGGATGCAATGTATAAAATGACATGTCGATATGCTATGCAACTTTTTTAGAAATATTGCTATAAATCGACGATAAAAATTCTAAACATGACAATAAAATTTTCATCCATATATATATATATATATATATATATCATGGGCTGAGTAATTTATTTTAAAACCCATCCAACTAATTTTGAATTTAAATTGGGGACATCTTTGCCAACATAAAATTAGAAATACGGTTTAAGGTATAAGTAACCCTTTATATATATATATTCTAAAAATATAACCCATATATGTGTATATACGCATGTATATACACGTATATGTAAATGATATTGTGAAAATAACATAGAAATACACCCTTACAATGAAGATATTTTAGACCCATTGCGTCAAGATAAACATTTCATGTATGCGAATTGAATTAGATAAAAAAGATTTTACATGATTATACATATATATATTAGATATATATAAATGTATATCAATTGAAAAATAATTATATCCATTACATACAATTTTGAAAAGCCTTGATAGAAAATTTATAAACTATATTTGAAAAACATTTTTGGTGGTAATGAAAACAACCAATCCAATAACCACTGAAATTTAATTACCCTTATGCAAAAAAAAGTATAACCTGAAATAAATAAATAAATTTAACTTACTAAATGAATTTGAAAATAAATATTAAATCCATTACCAAATTTTATAATGGAGATCATGTATCTGGCCAAGCCAAGGGGTGGGGGTGGGGTTCTATATGTGTCTCACATATTTATATAAAAACATTTTTATGTGGCTTATCTTTATAGAGAAATTGTGGTTTTTTATAAAATAAAATAAAGACTCAAAAAAACCCTATGCTTTATAAAAACAATAAAATATGTTTAGAATTTCCGGGCTATTACACTATTACCCCCTTAAAAATAATTTTGTCTTCACAATTCATTTCATCGGACTAAAAAGAATTCTGAATGTCCATCTTCAGAATTAAGAAACACAAGGAACACTGATCCTCAAAACTCGACAAAATCTATCCTCCAAAGTTGTATATATTGTTCCTCTGATACCAATTATAAAGACCCATCCTTAAATATTACATAACATTGGACATTTTACCGGTCTGCGTTCTGGAAAATAGATACAAACATACAAATTACAAGAGTTGCAGTAAAAATATATTAAAACGAACAAAAAAATGATGTGTGCTAACACCGCAAGAGAAGCGAACGCCTTTGGAAAACTCCACTGGACTTGTGGAAAATAATTTTAAACAAGGGGTGAGCACAAAAATTCCTAGTAAGGGGTTTAATAACCATCCATATTTTTTAAAAAACATTATTCTGAAATGATTTAATAAATAAATAAAGAAATACAATTTCTAAAAAAAATACTATTATAAATTACTTAAGGCATAAAATATTAAGTCATTTTAGAAAATACCTACATTAAAAATATCTTAAACATAATTCAGTGTTTTTATCAAAACAATACACAAGCATTTGAAAAAAACACTATTCTATGGTCACATGAATTGTTAAAGGCTATCTAAGCCTACCCACTTAGCGAACGATGGGTTCACTACCCAATGTCCTTCCATATTTACAATGTTCAAGCACCTCCTTTTATAAAAATCATTTTAATCATTCTTACATATATATATATATATATTCACTAGAGTTCTCAATTATGAAAACATGTCCGCGTCTTTAAAATGAACATTCAAGATTATATATATATATATATGTATATATGTAATTATATGTATATGAATACATGGATTCCCATTGCATCACTTACATTTTTGGTCATAAACAAAACCTCTACCACATAGTCTTTACATGGAAAATCTAGGTATTTAATCCTTTTTCTGTGTAATACATTGGTCATAAATGATCATGACAATTAATTATAAATTTGAAAAGGAAACATTTAAAATTAAATATATTCCATGTATTCCATGTATTCCATATACTTATTAATTATAGAATTTAATCCTTAAAAATTGATACCAAAAAATTATTATTATTCAATGAGAGTCGGTGATATGCATATTTTCATGACAATGACTATATGCAGATGCAAAGATTAAAATAACATGTCATTATTTTATGCACATTTTTTAGAAATATGGTCATAAATCAAAGATAAAAATTATAACCATGAAAATAATGTTTTCATCCATATATATATATATATATCATGGGTTGAGTAATTTATTTTAAAACCCATCCAACTAATTTTGAATTTAAATAGGGGACTTCTTTGCCAACATAAAATTATAAATATGGTTTAAGGCATAAGTAAACCTTTATATATATATATACTAAAAATATAACCAATATATGTGTATATACGCATGTATATACACATATATGTAAAATCTATTGTGAAAAAAACATTGAAATACACCCTTATAATGGAGTGATTTTAGACCCATTGCGTCAAGATAAACATTTCATTTATGTGAATTGAATTAGATAAAAACTATTTTACATTATTATACATATATATATTAAATATATATATTTGTGTTTGTATATCAATTGAAAAATAATTAAATCCATTACATACAATTTTGAAAATCCTTGATAGAAAATGAACAAACTAAATTTGAAAAACATTTTTGGCGGTAATGAAAACAACTAATCCAATAACCACGGAAATTTAATTCCCCTTATGCAAACAAAACAAAAAGTGTATAACTTTAAAAAAATAATTGAATATCCCTTACGAAAAGAATTTTAAAATAAAGATTAAATCCCTTACCTAGTTTGAGAATGGAGAGAAAGTAGTTGGCCAAGCCAAGGGGGAAGGTGGGGTTCAATAAGTGTTACACATATTTATATAAAAAATTTCGTATGTGGCTTAGATTCATAGAGAAGTTGTGGTTTTTAAAAAAAATAAAGACCCAAATAACACTAATATTTATAAAAACAAAAAACTAAGTTTATAATTGTTGGGTTGTTACATATAACAGATGCTCTATCAGTGTACTCAAAATGATCTTATGATGGGTAGCATGGTCATGATGAGTGTGAGAATACACAAAGATATTTTCCATGAAAACCACTACAATGGAGTCCATATAAGGATGAAAGACTCAGTTCATCAGTGCTATGAGAACTGTAGGTGCATTCTAGAGACCAAACAGCATAACCACATACTCATATAGACCATACCTTCATTGAAAGGCTATAATAGGTATATCTGATGGTATAACATTATGTTGATGATGATCGGATCTCAAGTCAATATTCAAGAACACCTGAGCTCTTCAAAGATGAAAAAATATATCATTAATCCATGGAAAGGGATATCATTTTTTGACCGTCAACTAGTTCAACTTCCAATAATCCACACAATGCCTTAGGGTACTGTCCTCCTTCTTCGCAAATAGGGTAGGAGAAACCCAAGGAGATGTATTGGGTTAGATTAAACCCATTTCCTGCAGCTCGTCCTACTGCATCTTGAGTTCATGTAACTCTGGTGTAGACATCCTATAAGGAGGAATGGATACTGGTGTCACTCCTGAGACAAGCTCAATATAAAATTCTTCTTCTTTATACAGAGGCAAACCTGAAAAGTTATTTGGAATGAAATCCCTTAAACGATTGACCACTAGAGGAATGTCCATATGTGAAGTCCCCTAGTCATATAGATACAATCTAGAAATCTGGTTTATAACTCCTCCACACCCATGATTCTTGGGTCTTGATCTGCTCGCCTGGATATCCCAACCTCCCTTATGTAGAAACAATCCACCCTCTGGTGATGTGAAACCCACCCTATGGTGATAGAAGTCAACAAAAACCTAGAAGAGAACCACCCAGTCCATTCCAAGAATGACATCATAGCATGTCATCACTAATATGTAAAGGTCCCATAAGAAGTGACATCCACTAACCTAAAGACGGAACTCCTTGCACTGACATACAGTAGTTGTTCTAGTACCAAAATAAGATTTTAGTTTCCTAACATCCTCATAAGCGAATATAAAGAGCCTTAGTCTCTCTACAATAAGAATAGATATGAAACTATGGGAAACCCCTATATCCAAAAGTGAAAAAGCTAAAACAGAGGCAATTATAATGGTTTTTCTAACTCTAGAGGGTCTAAGATCCTACTCCTGTTGGGTCTTCTCTACTAAAAAAGTATATCCTATAAGGAATCCTTATGGCACTGCCTAACTACCTTGAGCTGATCTGTAACACCCGAGGCTTTTATGAGAAATATTTTATTTTTATCATCAAAGGAATCTTTCACTACACACAACACTAGCTTGGCTTTCTTTACACGCAACCGCGGCCTTCTTCAATCGCTTGTGTCGTATGCAATACCGAGTTTCACTAAACAACGATATGCTATTAAAATATTATTAAAACTAGCCGTTATGAATAGTGATAACCACTTTTTGAAATTTTGTAAATTTAATTTTTCAAAATGGACTTCATTTTTGGATTCGGAATATCAAAATTAGCTTAGGGTGAAATTTTTTTAATTTTCGGATAACTTTCATATTCTGATGAATAGTGAAAATTACTAAATTTTAATTAAAAACAACTTTTTTAATAGAAATAATTAATAGTGTTAAATTATTAATTTGAGTGGTTTTATATTATATTTAGAATATATTTTTACAATTTAATAAAAAAAATTTCATTGGATGTAATTTCACATTTAAACCAGACATAAACAAGTGTCAATATTTTGATAGTCATTATCTTTTAAAAAACAAGCTATTTGTTTTGACGACGGGAATTAGTTTTTAAATTAATTAATGTAACTGATATGTTATGATTTTGTTAAAATAAACATCATTTTTGAATTCATAATATCTAATATAGATTAGGCCTAATTTTTGGTATTTATCTGGAAACTTTAATTTTTTGATTAACAGTGAAACCACTAAGTGGTAATTAAAAAAACTGAATTTTTCATAAAACATAATTTTACTGCTTCTGTGAGTAGAATTTCGAAAATCCGAGAGACATGGCTAATATCAAGGACTAAAATGTGGTTCAATGAGATGAAAATAATTTTTGGTGAATAGTAACGTTTTACTTTTTTTTCCACGGTTAAAAGTAAATAGGGTAGTTAAGGGTAAAAATGATATTATTATTACCCTATCACTTGTCCTAATTCTATTGGATAAGTTTAATTATACAAAAACAACCTTAGGAATAAAATATGACCATTTAGGCCTACTTGGATTAGATTAAGACATTTATTATTAATTTATTTAAAGAAGGGTTAAAATAGTTAAAATCAAAGTTTAATAACTAAATCATTTTTAATATAGGGTTATACATAAGATAAATTAGACTATAAATATCATTAGAAAGATAAAAATATTTCCTAAATAATGATATTTTATTTGTAATTTTTAGACTTTAAATAAGTTAATTTATTTATGACACAAAGATGATGCAATAATTATCTTATTAATGAAATATTGACATAATTGATGTTATAAATACCCAAATAAATGTAATTTGAGACTTTTTATGAATTACACTAATTTTATAGGTTACTATGACATGTTAGTATTGATTTAATCAACTTTTTTCGAATTAATCATTCTGTTATAATTTTCACAAAAATCAATTACTAAATAGTGTCAAAATTGACATAAAATAGTTTTTAAAACAAATATTATTTTATTAATTGTTATTTTATTTATAAAAATATATGATTCTGCAAAATGACTTAGATAAGGTTATATATATTAATAATAAACAACTTGAGGTTCTTTTTTCTTGTTATAGTATGTTTATTAACCTTATAGTGTAAGAACACAAAAAGAAATGGTAAAAGTAAAATTATCTAACTTAATGTTAAATCTAAAGGATAAGGTTAAAATAGGACCTAAACTTGTCCAAATTCTATTGTATGAGAGGATTTCGTCCCATTCCCACCTTAGATTTGAAATAAATCAATTTGGAGCTATTTAAAATCGAATTTGTCTTTATAATAAAATAATATTTTTAGTTATTCCAAAGGAGCCCCTCTCCTCCGTTATAAAAGGGCACCTCATCCCCCTCTTACTCACACCACATTGAGCCTTCAAGCTCGGCCATCCCCTGCCAATTTATTCTCTCCACTTCCCTAGAGACATCCTAGAGGTCCTGGTCTTCTTAAAAGACTATTTTTATTTTCCTAAAAGGAGGTCTCAAAGAAGCGCTTCAAAGAAAAGGTAATGTCCGTAACCGATTCTTTCATCTTTATTTCTTCTTCCACTTCTTCTTCTTTAGTTGTTTCATTATGAAGTAATAACATCAGTATAACTCATATACTGATATGTTATTATAAGTATTAAACAACCCTATTTCACCATCTATCCATCCTACGGAAAATGAAATCACCAAGCGTGTGTACGTACGGAATATCGTCTCCACACCATGGTGTAATCTATTTTCCACCACCACCATACATGGATGGGTATAATGGTGTAAATAATAACTATATATGATTATTTTAAATTTATATTGATTCTGAAATTGTATATATACACTCCATTACAATTTCAGGATCATGGGAACGATATCATCGCTCGTGCGTACGTACGGAATACCGTCTCAACGATGTGATGCGACTCATTCTACATGATTTTCATTGCATAATGATAATATAAATGAATTTAACTAATGAATATATTACACTAATACCAATCTTTAAATTAGGTATCTATTACCTAAAAAGAAGAATACAAATTTATTCGACAAAACACGCTTAAGAACAAAAAGCAATAAACACCCGAAGAACAAGTAGTAATGAAATATTACTAATAAGAAGCTAAGAATATGACCATATATGATATCATAAAAATAAGTATGATTCTGTAATAAGTCAATAACATTATTTAAATCATTATATAGGATGTTCGGACACTTACGAAGCAAATCAGACTTAAGGTAAGGGAAATATCACAATCTCATTTTTATCCGAGATTGTTTATACTTTGGTATTTACTGGGGTGTATTTTATCATCCACATCCATGTTTCCTCAATATGTAATATTATTTCCATCCACCTACAATTGTTTAAATCCATTTTTACCCTTTGGTGAGTTTTTAGTAAAATAAATGAAAGGAATCTGTTGTCATTTTTCGTACGAGGTATTTTTTGACTTTTCTGACAAAAGTACGAGAAGAATGTTTTTTTTAAACTTATACGGCATAAATGGATTTTTAAAACATTATTTCCAAGAAGATTCCTTTACAAGTTTTCCAATTTATTTTTAATCAACTTCATTTATTTTAAAATTTTATGACATGTTAATAAAGGAAAATGTTTTTGAAGTAGAAATGATATTTTCCTCTAGAATGGAGTTCAAGTGTTTTATGAAAATTATTTTCCATCTAAGATAATATAGGTTTCTGTTTCTATACCTATTATTAAATTGATTTGATTATGTTGTGATGGAATTATTTTTATGATTTCCTTTATCTTATATGAATTGTTTTATGATGTCATGTCATTTAAGAATCCCATTTTTATTGCATGGGTTATGCAATGATGTATGATTTATGATTGTGTGGCACACATATGAATTGTATCATTATGAGATGGGTGGGGCCTATATCTCCCTCCAATGCATTGGGTAAAGATTTTAAATCTCATGAGATAGATATGGCTAGAACGGCAGGTTAAACAAGTTCAGTGAAACAGGACTGAAACGAGGAATGAACTCGGTTCAGAAATGGAATTTGTCCACTAAGATAGTCTTGGCAATGAGTCTTGACTAATAAGAAATGATTATCTATGATTATGTGTTTATGCCACAAAGTTTCATGTTTTAAGTTATGATTATTTGGATTACATTTCACTACTATGATTTATCCCGTGTTATGAAATTATGATCTCTTTTGCAGGTTAAGATTTCCAAAAGAAATGTTCTTATGAATATGATGTGATTGATATTTCTTTTGTTTACCCATTCTGAGCATTTGAGCTCACCATTTTGTATGTTTTTTTCCCTGGTCAGGAAGAATGTTATTAAGTATGATATGCCAAAAGGGACTATAGATATGATGAAATAAATGGGAGACAGTGTAGACGCTTTATGAACCAGTTGTTTATGTTTCCCAGTTTCTAAGGACACTATACCTATACGGTCCTTTCATGGTTTTGTTATTTTTTGTTATAAGTCTTCTTCAATTTTGGAGTAATAACAATGTATGTAATGTAGGGGTCATTATAGTTGGTATCAGAGGAAAGGTATAGTCAACCGTTGGAAACTAGGATGTGAAAGAATTAGTAAGAACCCTAAGGATAAGTCTAAGCATAGAACACAATATTAGTGTTTTAGAAATGGCCATGAATAACCTAGGATAAGACCTTATGTGTGAAATTTTATTCTTGATTATGTGGTTTTCCTATTATAATTAGTGTTTCTCACACTATTCTTCTTGGTTTTAGTCAATGGCTGGAACCCGAAGGAATCGTGTTAATGTGGAATGTGATGGGAAATGAAATGATTGTCCCCCTTAGAAACCAAATGATATGGGAGATGGAATGAAAAATCGTTTAGCCATGCTCACACAACTTTCCCAAGCTATGAATCATGCATGACTTCCAAACGAGTAAAGGAAGGAGCAACATTCTGTTAAATCCTTCATTAGGCAGCTTCCACCTTCATTCAGTAGGTCTACTGATCCATTAGTTGCTGAACAATGGATAAGTACTACTGAAAAGATATTTTCAGTTCATCAATGTTCTGAACATGATAATGTCATCTTAGCAGTGTATTTTGGAAGGTGATGCTGATTAATGGTAGAATGTTATCAAGAATACAAGGCAAAGAGATGAAATTGATTCCATGAATGGGAAGAGGTCAAGAACCTATTTTTCAATAAGTACATCCCTCGTATTCTCTGAACAAAGATGGAGAATGTGTTTCTTGAACTGAAGCAAAAGGATGATGAATCTGTTGATACCTATGAAGCAAATTTTAGAAGACTTGCAAGGTACGCTTCTGGTATTATTTTCCAACTTGAGAGTAAGATTGATCGATTCTTTAGTGGATTAAAAACAAGTATTTGAAGGGCCTTATCCATAAGGGACTTCAACAGCTACGAGGAAATCGTTCGATGTGATCTCAAAGTTGAGATGGAGATTGGAGTAACCCATCAGTCATATGGGTTTGATAAGAAGAGGAAAATGGAATTCAAAGTAAAATATAAAGAGCACACTGAAAAGAAGATGAGATTTCCCTTATGCTCAAAGTGTGGAAAAAACATGGAGGGAGTTGTCTTAAAGGGACAATTAAATGTTTCAAATGTGTAAAGGAAGGTCATCGGGCATTCGAATGCCGCAATGATGGGAAGAAAATGTCTAATGATGCAGACAAAGGAAGGGACACACAGAATAAACCTACTACACTTCAATGTTTCAAGTGCAAGGATATGGGGAATTATGCCAATAAATGCCCTAATACAAGGGTTATTGATGATGATCGACATCAACAAAATCTTAAGGCTAAAGACAAAGGAAAGTCATATGCAATTTCTATCAGTGATGTGGAGTACGATAACGATGTGGTGAAAGGTACACTTACCATCCACTATAATGTAGCAAATGTTTTATTTGATTCTGGATCCTCCCATTCTTTTATTTCTGAAGTTTTTTCTAAGGGTTTCACCATATTACCTCAAAAATTAGATGTTGAGTTTTCTGTGACAACACCTAATGGCACAACAGTCGCATCAAAAGTTTATAATTCGTACCCGATTGAAGTTTGTGGGAAAGTGCTTCCTGAAAATCTTGTGATCCTTCCTATAGTGGAATTTGATGTGATTCTTGGCATGAATTGGCTTTCTTTATATGGAGCTCATATAAATTTCCAAAGAAGGGAAGTCACATTTCATATACCAGATCAATCTATGATCGTCTATCGATGCCAGGATGAACATAACCTTCCAGTGGAAATTTCTTCCATCTTATGGGTCTTGATTCGACTGAATCAAGGTTATTTATCTCAAATTGTTAGTGAGAAACTCACAATTAAGAATATTCCCATTGTACGGAAGTTTTATGATGTCATTCTGGATGAATTTTCGGG
Source organism: Viscum album (assembly GCA_963277665.1). Taxonomy (NCBI): domain Eukaryota; kingdom Viridiplantae; phylum Streptophyta; class Magnoliopsida; order Santalales; family Viscaceae; genus Viscum; species Viscum album. Next base: position 382,962,926 of record OY728164.1, read on the forward strand.
TCTTCCACCAAATCGTGAAGTTTAATTTTCAATAGAACTCGTACTAGGTGATTTACCTATTTCAAATACACCTTATAGAATAGCCCCAATTGAGTTGCAGGAATTGAAGAAGAAACTCCAAGAGAATCTTGATAAGGGATTCATACGCCCTAGTGCATCACCTTGGGGAGAAGCTGTTCTATTTGTTAAGAAGAAATATGGATCAATGAGACTCTACATTGATTATGAAGAACTTAACAAGATCACTATCAAGAACAAATATCCCCTCCCATGCATTGATGACTTATTTTACCAGCTACATGGAGCTCAATACTTTTCCAATATTGATCTTCGTTCAGGGTATCATCCATTATGGTTCAAAAGGGAGGATATACCGAAGAGGGAATTCCGTACAAGGAATGGACACTATGAATTTATAGTGATGCCATTTGGTCTTACTAATGCCCCTCATATCTTCATGGATATGATGAATAGAGTCTTTAGAGACTATCATGATTAGTTTGTGGTAGTCTTTATAGACGATATTCTTGTAGATTCAAAGAGAAAGTAATACCATGAAGATCACTTGAGAATTATATTGAAGACACTAAGAAAGGATAATATTTATGCCAAATTTACCAAGTGTGAATTTTGGCATCAAAGAGTTTCATTTTTTGGTCACATAATCTCAAAAGAGGGGATATCTGTGGATCCAGCAAAAACAGAGGTTATCGAAAGATGGTCGAGACCAACAACAGTAACTGATATCTGATGTTTTCTTGGTTTGGCTGGATATCATTGAAGTTTTGTGAAAGATTTTTCACGATTGTCTAATCCACTCACCAAGTTGACTCAGAAAGGAGTTAAGTTTGTTTAGATAGAGTATTATGAAGAGAATTTCAAGGAGTTGAAAAGAAGGTTATCCAGTGGACCTGTGCTCACACTACCTTGTAGTGGAGAAAGGTTTGCGATCTACAGTGATGCATCCAAGAGGGTATTGGGGTGTGTTCTTATGCAAAATGATATGGTGATAGCTTATTCCTCACGACAGTTGAAAATCCATGACCAAAATTACCCAACTCATGATTTGGAGTTCGCTGTGGTAATATTTTCATTAAATATTTGGAGGCATTATCTTTATGGAGAAAGGTGTGATATTTATACTGATCATAAAAGTTTAAAGTATATTTTCCCACAAAAGGAGCTGAATATGCGCCAAAGAAGATGGTTGGAGATGATTAAGGATTAAGACTGCTCAATTCATTACCACCCTTGGAAAGAAAAAAAGGTGGCAGATGCATTAAGTCGACAAGACCATGCCATTTTATCCATGATGAGGATCACAAAAGATCCCATATTTATGGATTTAAAAAGGATGGATCTTGGAATTATAATGGAAGGGGGAAATCATATCTTTATCAAATGAATGTTCAACCATCTATACATGTGAAGATTAAAGAGGCGCAGAAAGAATATGTAGAGTTAAAAAAGAAGGTGATAAATATTCCTTAATTAAACCTTCATTATGATGGGATAATAATGTTCAAGAATCGAGTATGTGTTCCTCCCATCCCCAATTTAAAGAAGGAGCTGCTGGATGAGGCTCATAGTTCTTCATTCTCTATCCATCCTGGAAGCACGAAGATGTATATGGACCTGAAAGAGTACTTCTGGTGGGATGGTATGAAAAGAGATGTTCCCGAATATGTCTCTTGATGCCTGGTGTGTCAGCAAGTTAATGCTGAGAGACAGAAGTCTAAGGTGATGTTACAACCATTACCCATACCCGAATGGAAATGGGAAAACATCACTATGGACTTTGTCACAGGACTTCCTAAAACATACAAAGGCAATAATGCTATCTGGGTCATAGTTGATCTTCTTACAATGTCTGTATAATTCATTACTATTAGAGAGGATTTCTCTCTGGACCAGCTTGCCATGATATATGTAAAGGAAGTGGTAAGATTGTATGGAGTACAACTTTCTATTATATCTAATCGGGATCCGAGATTTACCTCGATGTTCTGGAAAAGTCTTCAGCATACTCTAGATACAGAGTTGAGTTTCAGCACTGCTTATCATCCTCAAACAGACGGTCAGTCTGAGAGAACAATTCAAACTCTAGAACATATGTTGAGAGCTTGCTCTATGGATTTCAAATGTGGTTGGGATCAACACCTATCTTTGGTGGAATATTCTTATAATAATAGCTTTCACTCCATTATTCAAATGGCTCCTTATGAAGCTCTCTATGGAAAGAAATTCGGGACTCCAACTTGTTAGGATGAAGTTGGGGAATGAAAGCTATTAAGACCTGATCTTGTTGATGAGATGGCAGAAAAGGTACGATCTATTCAACAACACATAAGAGAAGATCAGAGTCGACCAAAAAGTTATGCCGAAAACCGAAGAAAAGACCTAGAGTTTGAAGTGGGTGATAAAGTGTTCTTACGAATATCTCCCTTGAAGAGGGTCATGAGATTTGGAAAGAAGGGGAAGTTGAGCCCTAGATATATCGGTCCTTTCGAAATACTGGATCATGTTGGAAAGGTAGCTTATCGATTGGCGGTTCCACCAAATATCTCTCAAGTTCACGATGTGTTCCATCTATCTCTCCTGAGAAAGTACATACCTGATCCTTCACATGTACTCAGCTCAGAAGTTGTACCGCTGGAGCAAGATCTTTCTTATGAAGAACAACCGATAGAGATTCTGGATCATAGCGAAAAAGTCCTACGAAACAAGACCACTCGGTTGGTGATAGTTTTTTGTAGGAACCACAAATTAGAAGAAGCTACATGTGATCTTGAGAATATGATGAGGGAGAGGTATCCTCATCTTTTTTTACAAAGTAACGAATTTCGAGGGAGAAATTCATTTTAAGGGGGGTAGAATGTAACACCCGAGACTTTTATGAGAAATATTCTCTTTTTATCGTCAAAGAAATATTTAACTACACACAACACTATCTTGGCTTGATTTACACGCAACTGCGGCCTTCCTTAATAGCTTGCGTCGTACGCAATACCGAGTTTCACTAAACAACGATATGCTATTATAATATTATTAAAACTAGCCGTTATGAATAGTGATAACCACTTTTTGAAATTTTGTAAATTTTATTTTTGAGAATGGACTTCATTTTTGGATTCAGAATATCGAAATTAGATTAGGGTGAAATTTTGGTACATTTCGGATAACATTCATATTCTGATGAATAGTGAAAATTAGAAAATTTTAATTAAAAACAACTTTTTTAATCAAAATAATTAATAGTGATAAATTATTAATTTGAGTGGTTTTAAAGTATATTTAGAATATATTTTTACAATTTAATACAATTTTTTTCATTGTATGTAATTTCACATTTAAACCAGACATAAACAAGTGTCAGTCTTTTGATAGTTATTATCTTATAAAAAACACGCTATTTGTTTTGACAACAGGAATTAATTTTTAAATTAGTTAATGTAACTGATATGTTTTGAATTTGGTAAAATAAACATCATTTTTGAATTCATAATATCAAATATAGCTTAGGCCTAATTTTTGGTATTTTTCTGGAAACTTTCATTTTTTGATGAATAGTGAAACCACTAAGTGGTAGTTAAAAAAACTGAATTTTTCATAAAACTTAATTTTACCTCTTTTGTGAGTAGAATTTCAAAAATCCGAGAGACATGGTTAATATCAAGGAATAAAATGTGGTTCAATGAGATGGAAATAATGTTTGTGAATAGTAACTTTTTACTTTTTTTTACCACGGTTAAAAGTAAATAGGGTAGTTAAGGGTAAAAATTATATTATTATTACCCAAACACATGTCATAATTCTATTGGATAAGTGTAATTCTACTAAAAACAACCTTAGGAATAAATTATGACCATTTAGTCCCACATGGATTAGATTAGGACATTTATTATCAATTTATTTAAAGAAGGGTTAAAATAGTTAAAATCAATTCTTAATAACTAAAGCATTTTTAATATAGTGTTATACATAAGATAAATTCGACTATAAATATCCATTAGAAAGATAACAATATTTCCTACAAAATGATATTTTATATGTAAATTTTAGACTTTATATAAGTTATTTTATTAATGACACAAAGATGATGCAATAATTATCTTATTAATGAAATATTGACATAATTGATGTTATAAATACCCAAATAAATGTTATTTGAGACTTATTATTAATTAAACTAATTTTATAGGTTAATATGACATGTTAGTATTGATTTAATTAACTTTTTAAGAATTAATAATTCTGTTATGATTTTCAAAAAATCAATTACTAAATAGTGTCAAAATTTACATAAAATAGTTTTTAAAACAAATATTATATTATTAATTGTTATTTTATTCATAAAAATATAAGGTTAGGCCAAATTACATAGATAAGGTTATATTTATTAATAATAAAAAACTATGTGTTCGTTTGGCTTGTTATATTATGTTTATTAACCTTATAGTGTAAGAACACAAAAAGACACGGTAAAAGTAAAGTTATCTAACTTAATGTTAAATCTAAATGATAAGGTTAAAATATGAATCTAAACTTGTCTAAATTATATTGGATGAGTGTATTTCTACCCATCCCCACCTTAGCTTCAAAATAAATCAATTTGGATCTATTTAAAACCGAGTTTGGCTTTCTAATAAAATAATATTTTTAGTTTTTCCAAAGGACCCCCTCTCCTCCCTTATATAAGGGCACCTCCTACCCCTCTTCCTCACACCACTTTGAGCCTTCAAGCTCGGCCAAACCATGAAAATTTATTCTCTCCACTTACCTAGAGACATCCTAGAGGTCCTGGTATTCTTAAAAGACCAATTTTAGTGTCCTAAAAGGAGGTCTCAAAGAAGCGATTCAAAGAAGAGGTAATGTCCGTTACCGATTCATTCATCTTTATTTCTTATTCCACTTATTCTACTTTAGATGTTTCATTATGAAGTAATAACATCAGTATCACTCATATACTGATATGTTATTATAAGTATGAAACAGCCCTATTTCACCATCTATCCATCCTACGGAAAATGAAATCACCACGCGTGCATACGTACGGAATACCGTCTCCACGCCGTGGTGTAATCTATTTTCCACCACTACATTACCTGGATGGGTATAATGGTGTAAATATTAACTATATATGATTATTTTAAAGTTATATTGATTCTGAAATTGTATATATACACTCCATTACAATTTCAAGATCATGGGAACGATATCATCGCTCGTGCGTACGTACGGAATACCGTCTCAATGATGTGATGCGACTCGTTCTACATGATTTTCAGTGCATAATGATTATATAAATGAATTTAACGAATGAATATATTAAAATAATACCAATATTGAAATGAGGTATCTATTACCTAAAAATAAGAATAAAAATTTATTCGGCAAAACACGCTTAAGAACAAAAAGCAATAAACACCCGAAGAACAAGTAGTAATGAAATATTACTAATAAGAAGCTAAGAATATGACCATATATGATATCATAAAAATAAGTATGATTCTGTAATAAGTCAATAACATTATTTAAATCAATATACAGTATGTTCGGACACTTACGAAGCAAATCAGACTTAAGGTAAGGGAAATATCACAATCTCATTTTTATCCGAGATTGTTTATACTTTGGTATTTACTGGGGTGTATTTTATCATCCACATACATGTTTCCTCAATATGTAATATTATTTCCATCCACCTACAATTGTTTAAATCCATTTTTACCCTTTGGCGAGTTTTTAGTAAAATAAATGAAATGAATATTTTGTCATTTTTCGTACGAGGTATTTTTTGACTTTTCCGACAAAAGTACGAGAAGAATGTTTTTTTTAAAACTTATACGGCATAAATGGATTTTTAAAACATTATTTCCAAGAATATTCCTTTACAAGTTTTCCAATTTATTTTTAATCAACTTATTTTAGTTTAAAATTTTATGACATGTTAAGAAAGGAAAATGTTTTTGAAGTAGAAAGGATATTTTCCTCTAGAATGGAGTTCAAGTGTTTTATCAAAATTATTTTCCATCTAAGATAATATAGGTTTCTGTTTCTATACCTATTATTAAATTTATTTGATTATGTTGTGATGGAATTATTTTTATGAATTCCTTTATCTTATATGAATTGTTTTATGATGTCATGGTGTTTAAGAATCCCATTTTTATTACATGGGTTATGCAATGATGTATGATTTATGATTGTGTGGCACACATATGAATTGTATCATTATGAGATGGGTGGGGCCTATATCTCCCTCCAATGCATTGGGTAAAGATTTTAAATCTCATGAGATAGACATGGCTAGAACGGCAGGTTAAACATGTTCAGTGAAACAGGAATGAAACGAGGAATGAACTCGGTTCAGAAATGGAATTTGTCCACTAAGATAGTCTTGGAAATGAGTCTTGACTAATAAGAAATGATTATCTATGAGTATGTGTTTATTCCACAAAGTTTCTTGTTTTAAGTTATGATTATTTGGATTACATTTCACTACTATGATTTATCCCGTGTTATGAAATTATGATCTCTTTTGCAGGTTAAGATTTCCAAAAGAAATGTTCTTATGAGTATGATGTGATTGATATTTCTTTTATTTACCCTTTCTGAGCATTTGAGCTCACCCTTTTGTATGTTTTTTTTCAGGTCAGGAAGAAGGTTATTAAGTATGATATGCCAAAAGGGACTATAGATATGATGAAATAAATGGGAGATAGTGTAGACGCTTTATGAACCAGTTGTTTATGTTTCCCAGTTTCTAAGGACACTATACCTATACGGTCCTTTCATGGTTTTGTGATTTGTTGTTATAAGTCTTCTTCAATTTTGAAGTAATTACAATGTATGTAATGTATGGGTCGTTATAGTTGGTATTAGAGGAAAGGTATAGTAAACCGTTGGAAACTAGGATGTGAAAGACTTAGTAAGAACCCTAAGGATAAGTCTAAGCATAGAACACAGTCTTAGTATTTTAGAAATGGCCATGAATAACCTAGGATAAGACCTTATGTGTGAAATTTTATCCTTGATTATGTGGTCTTCCTATTATAATTAGTGTTTCTCACACTATTCTTCTTGGTTTTAGTCAATGGCTAGAACCCGAAGGAACCGTGTTAATGCGGAATGCGATGGGCAATGCAATGATTGTCCCCCTGAGAAACCAAATGATATGGGAGATGGAATGAAAAATCTTTTAGCCATGCTCACACAGCTTTCTCAAGCTATGAATCATGCATGACTTCCAAACGAGCAAAGGAAGGAGCAATATTCTGTTGAATCCTTCATGAGGCAGCTTCCACCTTCATTCAGCAGGTCTACTGATCCATTAGTTGCTGAACAATGGACAAGTACTACTGAAAAGATATTTTCAGTTCATCAATGTTCTGAACATGATAAAGTCATCTTACCAGTATATCGTTTGGAAGGTGATGCTGATCAATGGTGTAATGTTATCAAGAATACAAGGCAAAGAGATGAAATTGATTCCATGAATGGGACGAGTTCAAGAAACTATTTTTCAATAAGTACTTCCCTCGTATTCTCTGAACAAAGATAGAGAATGAGTTTCTTGAACTGAAGCAAAAGGATGATGAATCTGTTGATACCTATGAAGAAAATTTTACAAGACTTGCAAGGTACACTTCTGCTATTATTTTCAAACTTGAGAGTAAGATTGATCGATTCATTAGTGGCTTAAAACCAAGTCTTCGAAGGGCCTTATCCATAAGGGACATCAACATCTACGAGGAAATCGTTCGATGTGCTCTCAATGTTGAGATGGAGATTGGAGTAACCGATCATTCATATGGGTTTGATAAGAAGAGGAAAATGGAATTCAAAGTAAAATATAAAGAGCACACTGAAAAGAAGATGAGCTTTCCCTTATGCTCAAAGTGTGGAAAAAACATGGAGGGAGTTGTCTTAAAGGGACAATTAAATGTTTCAAATGTGTAAAGGAAGGTCATCGGGCATTCGAATGCCGCAATGATGGGAAGAAAATGTCTAATGATGCAGACAAAGGAAGGGACACACAGAATGAACCTACTACACTTCAATGTTTCAAGTGCAAGGATATGGGGCATTATGCCAATAAATGCCCTAATACAAGGGTTGTTGATGATGATCGACATCAACAAAATCTTAATTCTAAAGACAAAATAAAGTCACATGAAATTTCTATCAGTGATGTGGAGTACGATAACGATGTGGTGAAAGGTACACTTACCATCCACTATAAAGTAGAAAATGTTCTATTTGATTCTGGATCCACCCATTCTTTTATTTCTGAAGATTTTTCTAAGGGTTTCACCGTATTACCTCAAAAATTAGATGTTGAGTTTGTTGTGACAACACCTAATGGAAAAACAGTCGCATCAAAAGTTTATAATTCTTACCCGATTGAAGTATGTGGGAAAGTGCTTCCTGAAAATCTTGTGATCCTTCCTATAGTGGAATTTGATGTGATTCTTGGCATGAATTGGCTTTCTTTATATGGAGCTCATATCAATTTCCAAAGAAGGGAAGTCACATTTCATATACCAGATCAATCTATGATTGTCTATCGATGCCAGGATGAACATAACCATCCAGTGGAAATTTCTTCCATATTATGGGTCTTGATTCGACTGAATGAAGGTTATTTATATCAAATTGTTAGTGAGAAACTCACAATTAAGAATATTCCCATTGTACGGAAGTTTTATGATGTCATTCTGGATGAATTTTCGGGTCTTCCACCAAATCGTGAAGTTGATTTTTCAATAGAACTCGTACTAGGTTATTTACCTATTTCAAAGACACCTTATAGAATAGCCCCAATTGAGTTGCAGGAATTGAAGAAGAAACTCCAAAAGAATCTTGATAAGGGATTCATATGCCCTAGTGCATCACCTTAGGGAGCATCTGTTCTATTTGTTAAGAAGAAAGATGGATCAATGAGACTCTACATTGATTATCAAGAACTTAACAAGATCATTATCAAGAACAAATATCCCCTCCCATGCATTGATGACTTATTTTACCAACTACATGGAGCTCAATACTTTTCCAAGATTGATCTTCGTTCAGGGTATCATCCATTAAGGTTCAAAATGGAGGATATACCGAAGAGGGCATTCCGTACAAGGAATGGACACTATGAATTTATAGTGATGCCATTTGGTCTTAATAATGCCCCTCCTATCTTCATGGATATGATGAATAGAGTCTTTAGAGACTATCTTGATCACATTGTGGTAGTCTTTATAGACGATATTATTGTAGATTCAAAGAGAAAGGAATACCATGAAGATCACTTGAGAATTATATTGAAGACCCTGAGAAAGGATAATCTTTATGCCAAATTTACCAAGTGTGAATTTTGGCTTCAAAGAGTTTCATTTTTTGGTCACATAATCTCAAAAGAGGGGATATCTGTGGATCCAGCAAAAACAGAGGTTATCGAAAGATGGTCGAGACCAACAACAGTAACTGAGATCTGAAGTTTTCTTGGTTTGGCTGGATATCATCGACGTTTTGTGAAAGATATTTCACGATTGTTTAATCCACTCACCAAGTTGACTCAGAAAGGAGTTAAGTTTGTTTAGACAGACGAATATGAAGAGAATTTCAAGGAGTTGAAAATAAGGTTATCCAGTGCACATGTGCTCACACTACCTTGTAGTGGAGAAAGGTTTGTGATCTACAGTGATGCATCCAAGAAGGTATTGGGGTGTGTTCTTATGAAAAATGATATGGTGATAGCTTATTCCTTACGACAGTTTAAAATCCATGAGAAAAATTACCCATCTCATGATTTGGAGTTAGCTGTGGTAATATTTTCATTAAATATTTGGAGGCATTATCTTTATGGAGAAAGGTGTGATATTTATACTGATCATAAAAGTTTAAAGTATATTTTCACACAAAAGGAGCTGAATATGCGCCAAAGAAGATGGTTGGAGATGATTAAGGATTAAGACTGCTCAATTCATTACCACCCTGGTAAAGCAATCAAGATCGCAGATGCATTAAGTCGACAAGACCATGCCAGTTTATCCATGATGAGGATCACAAAAGATCCCATATTTATGGATTTACAAAGGATGGATCTTGGAATTATAATGGAAGGGGGAAATCATATCTTTATCAAATGAAGGTTCAACCATCTATACATGTGAAGATTAAAGAGGCACAGAAAGAAGATGTAGAGTTACAAAAGAAGGTGAGAAATATTCCTTAATTAAACCTTGATTATGATGGGATAATAATGTTCAGGAATTGAGTATGTTTTCCTCCCATCCCCAAATTAAAGAAGGAGCTGCTGGATGAGGCTCATAGTTCTTCATTCTCTATCCATCCTGGAAGCACGAAGATGTATATGGACCTGAAAGAGTACTTCTGGTGGGATGGTATGAAAAGAGATGTTGCCGAATATGTCTCTCGATTCTTGGTGTGTCAGCATGTTAATGCTGAGAGACAGAAGTCTAAGGTGATGTTACAACCATTACCCATACCCGAATGGAAATGGGAAAATATCACTATGGACTTTGTCACAGGACTTCCTAAAACATACAAAGGCAATAATGCTATCTGGGTCATAGTTGATCGTCTTACAAAGTCTGTACACTTCATTGCTATTAGAGAGGATTTCTCTCTGGATCAGCTTGCCATGATATATGTAAAGGAAGTGGTAAGATTGAATGGAGTACAACTTTCTATTATATCTGATCGGGATCCGAGATTTACCTCGATGTTCTCGCAAAGTATTCAGCATACACTAGATACAGAGTTGAGTTTCAGCACTGCTTATCATCCTCAAACAGACGGTCAGTCTGAGAGAACAATTCAAACTCTAGAAGATATGTTGAGAGCTTGCTCTATGGATTTCAAATGTTGTTGGGATCAACACCTATCTTTGGTGGAATTTTCTTATAATAATAGCTTTCACTCCATTATTCAGATGGCTTCTTATGAAGCTCTCTATGGAAAGAAATGCGGGACTCCAACTTGTTAGGATGAAGTTGGGGAATGAAAGCTATTAGGACCTGATCTTGTTGATGAGATGGCAGAAAAGGTATGATCTATTCAACAACACATAAGAGCAGCTCAGAGTCGACCGAAAAGTTATGCCGAAAACCGAAGAAAAGACCTAGAGTTTGAAGTGGGTGATAAAGTGTTCTTACGAATATCTCCCTTGAAGAGGGTCATGAGATTTGGAAAGAAGGGGAAGTTGAGCCCTAGATATATCGGTCCTTTCGAAATACTGGATCATGTTGGAAAGGTAGCTTATCGATTGGCGGTTCCACCTAATATCTCTCAAGTTCACGATGTGTTCCATCTATCTCTCCTGAGAAAGTACATACCTGATCCTTCACATGTACTCAGCTCAGAAGTTGTACCGCTGGAGCAAGATCTTTCTTATGAAGAACAACCGATAGAGATTCTGGATCATAGAGAAAAGTCCTACGAAACAAGACCACTCGATTGGTGATAGTTTTATGGAGGAACCACAAATTAGAAGAAGCTACATGTGATCTTGAGAATATGATTAGGGAGAGGTATCCTCATCTTTTTTTTACAAAGTGACGAATTTCGAGGGAGAAATTCATTTTAAGGGGGGTAGAATGTAACACCCGAGACTTTTATGAGAAATATTCTGTTTTTATCGTCAAAGAAATCTTTAACTACACACAACACTATCTTGGTTTGATTTACACACAACTGCGGCCTTCCTCAATAGCTTGCGTCGTACGCAATACCAAGTTTCACTAAACAACGATATGCTATTATAATATTATTAAAACTAGCCATTATGAATAGTGATAACCACATTTTGAAATTTTGTAAATTTTATTTTTGAAAATGGACTTCATTTTTGGATTCAGAATATCGAAATTAAATTAGGGTGAAATTTTGGTACATTTCGGATAACATTCATATTCTGATGAATAGTGAAAATTACTAAATTTTAATTAAAAACAACTTTTTTAATCAAAATAATTAATAGTGATAAATTATTAATTTGAGTGGTTTTAAAGTATATTTAGAATATATTTTTACAATTTAATACAATTTTGTTCATTGTATGTAATTTCACATTTAAACCAGACATAAACAAGTGTTAGTCTTTTGATAGTTATTATCTTATAAAAAACACGCTATTTGTTTTGACGACAGGAATTAATTTTTAAATTAGTTAATGTAACTGATATGTTTTTAATTTGGTAAAATAAACATCATTTTTGAATTCATAATATCAAATATAGCTTAGGCCTAATTTTTGGTATTTTTCTGGAAACTTTCATTTTTTGATGAATAGTGAAACCACTATGTGGTAGTTAAAAAAACAGAATTTTTCATAAAACATAATTTTACCGCTTTTGTGAGTAGAAATTCAAAAATCCGAGAGACACGGTTAATATCAAGGAATAAAATGTGGTTCAATGAGATGGAAATAATGTTTGTGAATAGTAACTTTTTAATTTTTTTACCACGGTTAAAAGTAAATAGGGTAGTTAAGGGTAAAAATGATAATATTATTACCCAAACCCATGTCCTAATTCTATTGGATAAGTGTAATTATACTAAAAACAACCTTAGGAATAAATTATGACCATTTTGTCCCACTTGGATTAGATTAGGACATTTATTATCAATTTATTTAAAGAAGGGTTAAAATAGTTAAAATCAATGCTTAATAACTAAAGCATTTTTAATATAGGGTTATACATAAGATAAATTCGACTATAAATATCCATTAGAAATATAAAAATATTTCCTACGTAATGATATTTTATATGTAAATTTTAGACTTTATATAAGTTATTTTATTAATGACACAAAGATGATGCAGTAATTATCTTATTAATGAAATATTGACATAATTGATGTTATAAATACCCAAATAAATGTTATCTGAGACTTATTATGAATTAAATTAATTTTAGAGCTTAATATGACATGTTATTATTGATTTAATTAACTTTTTGCGAATTAATAAGTCTGTTATGATTTTCAAAAAAATCATTTACTAAATAGTGTAAAAATTTACATAAAATAGTTTTTAAAACAAATATTATATTATTAATTGTTATTTTATTCCTAGAAATCTAAGGTTCAGCCAAATTACTTAGATAAGGTTATATTTATTAATAATAAAAAACTATGTGTTCGTTTGGCTTGTTATATTAAGTTTATTAACCTTATAGTGTAAGAACACAAAAAGACACGGTAAAAGTAAAGTTATCTAACTTAATGTTATATCTAAATGATAAGGTTAAAATAGGAATCTAAACTTGTATAAATTATATTGGATGAGTGGATTATGACCCATACCCACCTTAGCTTCAAAATAAACCAATTTGGAGCTATTTAAAACCGAATTTGGCTTTCTAATAAAATAATATTTTTAGTTTTTCCAAAGGAGCCCCTCTCCTCCCTTATATAAGGGAACCTCCTACCCCTCTTCCTCACACCACCTTGAGCCTTCAAGCTCGGACAAACCATGAGAATTTCTTCTCTCCACTTACCTATAGACATCCTAGAGGTCCTGGTATTCTTAAAAAACCAATTTTAGTGTCCTAAAAGGAGGTCTTAAAGAAGCGCTTCAAAGAAGAGGTAATGTCCGTTACCGATTCATTCATCTTTATTTCTTCTTCCACTTATTCTACTTTAGATGTTTCATTATGAAGTAATAACATTAGTATCACTCATATACTGATATGTTATTATAAGTTGAAACAGCCCTATTTCACCATTTATCCATCCTATGGAAAATGAAATCACCACGTGTGCATACGTACGGAATACCGTCTCCACGCCGTGGTGTAATCTATTTTCCACCACTACATTACCTGGATGGGTATAATGGTGTAAATAATAACTATATATGATTATTTTAAAGTTATATTGATTCTGAAATTGTATATATACACTCCATTAAAATTTCACGATCATGGGAACGATATCATCACTCGTGTGTACGTACGGAATATCATCCCCACGATGTGATGCGACTCGTTCTACATGATCTTCAATGCATAATGATTATATAAATGAATTGAATGAATGAATATATTACAATAATAACATTCTAGAAATGAGGTATCTATAACCTAAAAATAAGAATAAAAATATATTCGACAAAACACGCATAAGAACAAAAAAATAATAAACACCTGAATAACAAGTATTAATGAAATATTACAAATAAGAAGATAAGAATATGACCATATATGATATCATAAAAATAATTATGATTCTGGAATAAGTCAATAACATTATTTAAATCATTATACAGGAGGTTCAGACACTTATAAAGGAAATCAGACCTAAGGTAAGGGAAATATCACAATCTCATTTTTATCCGAGATTGTTTATACTTTGGTATTTACTGGGGTGTATTTTATCATCCACATCCTTTTTTACTCAATATGTAATATTATTTCCATCAAACTAAAATTTTTTAAATCCATTTTTACCCTTTGGTGAGTTTTTAGTAAAATATATGAAAGGAATATTTTGTCGTTTTTCGTATGAGGTACTTTTTGACTTTTCCGACAAAAGTGGGAGAAGAATGTTTTTTTTAAAACATATAAGGCATAAATGGATTTTTAAAACATTATTTCCAAGAATGTTCCTTTACATGTTTTCAAGTTTATTTTTAATCGACTTATTTTAGTTTAAAATTGTATGACATGTTAAGAAAGGAAAATGTTTTTGACGTAGAAAGGATATTTTCTTCAAGAATGGAGTTCAAGTGTTTTATCAAAAAAAAATTCCATATAAGATAATATAGGGTTCTTTTTCTATCCCTATTATTACATTGATTTAATTATGTTGTTATGGAATTATTTTTATGAATTCCTTTATCTTATATGAATTGTTTTATGATGTCATGTTGTTTAAGAATCCCATTATTATTACATGGGTTATGCAATGATGTATGATTTATGATTTTTTGGCACACGTATGAATGGTATCATTATGATATGGGTGGGGCCTATATCTCCCTCAAATGCATTGGGTATATATTTTATATCTCATGAGATAGACATGGTTGGAACGGCAGGTTAAACCGGTTCAGTGAAACAGGACTGAAACGAGGAATGAACTCGGTTCAGAAATGGACTTTGTCCACTATGATAGTCTTGGAAATGAGGCTTGACTAATAAGAAATGATTATATATGATTATTTATGTATTCCAAAAAGTTTCATGTTTTAAGTTATGATTATTGGGAATAAATTTCACTACAATGATTTATCCAATGTTATGAAATTATGATCTCTTTTGCAGGTTATGATTTCCAAAAGATATGTTCTTATGAATATGATTTGATTGATAGTTCCTTTGTTTACCTTTACTGAGAATTTGAGCTCACCCTTTTGTATGTTTTTTCCCAGGTCAGGAAGAAGGTTATTAAGTAAGATATTCCAAAAGGGACTATAGATATGATGAAATAAATGGGAGATAGTGTAGACGCTTTATGAACCAGTTGTTTATGTTTCCCAGTTTCTAAAGACACTATACCTATACGGTCCTTTCATGGGTTTGTTATATGTTGTAATAAGTATGCTTCAATTTTTAATTAATAACAATTTATGTAATGTATGGGTAATTATATGATCCACCCTACTATGACTAGAAGCATGCAGTATAATTCCCACGTCCATAGCCACCTCCTCAGCCTGAATGACCAGAAAAACTCTAGTTCCCTGACTAATGAGAAACCAGCGGTCCTGTTCCTGAATGTGGAGTCATAGTAGAACCCATGTCTCCAGCTTATGGAGAAAAAATATAATATAAAAACTAAATATGACCCATCATGCCACAATATTGGAACTCAACTGGTTCTTTCTGGAAATGTGGTCACATATGTCTATTCTTCCCACACTGATAGCATTCCACCTGGCTAACTGAAGGAGTATCTCACCTACACGGATATCCGTGCGCATACTTCCTACAACACTTCCTACTATCATACATTGGAGGGGTACAAAATCTTGATGTGGAACCGCCGTGAACCATAGCTCTAGAATCCTTAAGGTTACGCTCGATGATCACTTCCTGGTTGACTATAGAAGATTTGGAAGTCAACCTCATGATGTTCACTTGTGATAAGATGTTGTGCCTAAGACCATCCTCAAAATTCCTCACCATAAATAACTCATCACCCCCATAATGGGTGTGAAGAACTGATTCTCTGTGAAGCAAGAACAATAATCCAGGATTGAAAGTGTACCCTGATCCAAACTCATGAAATCTCGGGCTCGATTGGACCTCAATGTCTCTGGGTAGAAGTAGTCATTGAAGTTTTACTAGAACTCATCCCAATACATAACCTACTGGTGACCCTCCTGTGATGTCACATTGCACCATCTCTTGGCGAAATCCCGAAGCATATGCATAGCGAGCTTCACCCTCCACTCTAGAGGCATCTCTAGATGCTAGAATATAGGTAAAATGGATTCAAACCATGACTTGGCTTCATGAGTTCCTCCATCCCCTATGAATGTGGGAGAATGTTTCAGCTGAAAAACCCCTATCAACTCTACCATAGATGAGGTAAGATGTGATGCTCCCTAGATGGTTTTCATAAACCTCATGAATCCTTCTTAGAACTGTGCATCAGCACCTGTATCCAAATTGATAGTTGCTGCTAAGATAGGCACGCTTGGAGGATGTGATGATAGTCACTGATTAGCCATGTCTGATGTCTGATTATTATCCTGTATCTAGCGTACAACCAAAGGATGTGTCATTGGCATGAATTTGAAAGCTCAAGTGAACACCATAGTTATTATGATTATCAAGTACTCAAACATAGAAGTGAAAGAAAGGAATAAGAGAAATAAAACATTTAATCATTTCAAAACATGCATACATGGCTTGTATGACCCCTACATGGAGTGTTCCCTTAATAAATTACATGGGAATGTTCTTATGGAAACACTGATCATGTAACACTCCATACACATGGTGTGATCGCCTTGGAAATGGCTTGTACTTGAACCTTTCCCCCCTTCCTGAGCTTCTCTACACGGCTAAGCTACTTGGTTCTTCTAGTACAAAAATACATGGTGTTTTTACCCTAAAAATGGTTTGTACCACTTAATTTTCAACTACCTTTGTCGTTAGTCACACAGTCAGAGACACAGTTGACACTACACAATGTTTTTATGATAGACACGACATGTACTAAAAGGATTTCATCGAACTGTGTCATTAGTCACATGGACAGATACAAGATCTCTACAACACAACATGTATTTCGTGTACATGGCGTGTTCCCCTAATGATTTTCCAACTCCGTGTTTCTACTCACACAGTCAGTCAAAAAGATAAATACTAAACAGAGTGTACTCAAAGTACACGATGTGTACTTAAGAAAAGTTGTTCATTCCGGAAATAGAAGGATACATGGATTGAATTCATCACTACACACTGTGTATTTTGGGTATTTTCTAGACATTAAGCCATAGAAGCTACTCTTGAATCCTATAAAAATACTGAAATAATCATTAAAGATCCGAATTCTGATCCTTGGGGGTAATACTCCCTACGAATCAAATCCTAGAATCATATTCATTTCATATACAATTATAACAGTGAAATGATCCGCCAAATTCTGATCCATGAGGGCCCATAAAACCTCAGGGACCAAAGATTGGAATTCATTAAAAACCCATTTACAATTCAATACCCTATCAAATAGATGGTATTCTATTATGACTTCTATCACAACAACATGCATATATAGCACAACATCTATCACAGCAGCATGCAATCGGTAATAAACCCTAAATGGCATGACAAGGATGCATGACATGCGATCTCTAGAAAGTGCCTATATGATGAATGAGATGGAATACCCTCATCTTATCAGGTTGAAAAAAATAGAACCTCAATAATATCAATGATAAAATCACAAAACATTTCAATAAGCCAATTGTGAAATCAAATCAACTGAAATGACTTAAAAATCATAAAATTTCAATAATTGAGGCATAATGGATTTTCTCTGCAAACGAGTTAGCTACTATCGGGAACATCATTTTACCATCTACCTATTCCTTCATATCTTTGTCTATATGCTATGAATAGTAAGTCAAAGATTAAAGGAATCCTCGGATACCACTTTGTAACATCCCGGTTTTGGGTGCCACCAACAGGTGCCCTGTACTCGGTTTGTCACATGAACCTAAGCTCATTTCCCTGAACTCCAGAGGCCACCAAATAGAAGCGAGGGACTTTGGTGTGATAGTGGATAAAATACTCCCTCCTTGGCAGAGTAACACAATGGAATAACAATAATATAAAATAGCAGAAGAAGAAACAGAATACGATAAGTAAATGGTGGAAGACTGGAAGTAAATAAATAATTAGAGAACATGTATAAATGATGCATGCCACATACGTCTAGGAAATCATCCAAAAAAGTCACAATGCTGAAAATGTAGTACTAAACCAAAGTACAACGAAAACAAATAAAATCCAGCAGCATCACAAGCATCAGCTTAGTCTCATGCTCTCCTGATCCACATCAATCAAGTACCTGAATTAGTAGGGTGCTTTCCCTTATCAATACCTGCAAAAATGTAATCTATTTGGGCCCAAAATAATAACCCAAATATGGAGTGAGATGAATTATAGTAGGTAACCACCCATATATCTGGGTCTATCTATCTGTGAATATATATAGTTTTAAATATGCAAAAGGAAGTAAGAAATAAGGAAATACTCAAAATTATGCAATCCTATAGTTTCAATCTACATTCATTTAAATTTATCAATTATTCAACCAATCATTCCCAAAAAACCCTTTTGGAAAGTTCTCGTATCCTAACCCCTCTAGTTTAACATATTATTTAACAATAAAGATATAATGACTCCCTAGGATATCATACACATTTTAACCCCTTCGGTCTCATGAAAACAAAGACTCTCTGAGGAAGCACTCACCATCAATTCATCTTGTGATATTTTAACGATAAACTATCGACTCTCTAAAGAATCACTCAATGTCAATTCCCCCTATGGTCTCGTAACGGTAAATTATAAAAACTCTGAGGGAGAACTCATTGTCAATCCCCCCTATGGACTCGCAATGTGAAAAGTATAATAGACCCTCTGGGAAATCCCTCAACATAAATTCCCCTTATTGTCTCAATACAAAAGGTTCCCACATCCCTGTGTAATACAATCGTGCACAAACGATAACCAGTGTCCAATGTAAATCACAAATAATACTTGGATAAACACTACAATTCATATCACAAGAATGTCATATAATATCAACTCTATCCTATCAGTAATAGTCATGGAAAAGAAAACATCCTAATAGGAAGTTCTAGACCCAATGACCAATATTAATCATAGATGGGAAAACACATCCATAATGAGGTAAAAAACTCCCTATTCATGAACAAATACCCTTACTCATGTAAACAAAGCATAGAAGTAATTAACAAGGTTAAATTCCTAAAACAGGTAATACCCTAAACTAGGGTATTCGTCACTTTTTTCCACATATAATCCAAAGACAACTACAGTAAGGCACAAACAAGAATCCTTGATGTTATATGATCAATATAGTTGAACCTCAGACATTAAACCAACAAATAAAGTCATAGATCTACAAAAAGGTCAAAAATTTCTAAAACATTCAACCTTGAATAACTCACAAAAGATAATAAATAAAGAGGATACGCTCTTGAAAAATAAAGAACTCACCATGGTGATTCCGATGGAATCAACAATGTTTGATTCAGAGAACAGATGAATGATCAGGGGTCTTAAGATGAATTTTCTTTCTCAATTGCTCCTAGATGAGACAGGTTCATAAGAAGTCGTTTTTTTAAAATGAGACATGGTCTAGGTCTGATATAACAATTAAAAATAAAAATACACGATGCGTTCTTTAAAGATACCCAACATGTATATACCATTATCGGGACCTGCTTTAGGCAGTCTCCAGGTCACCACACATAGACATGTACTCGGCCATTACACGGCCAGTACACGACTACCCGCGACAACCGGGTACATGGTATGTACTTCTATGTACACAGAGTGTACTTCTGAAATTCTAGATTTTTCATTTTTTAAAAAACACATGAAAAACAAGATCCATACCTGAAAAGAAGATTTGGGTTCTTACAACCATTAAGGATCCAATGACTTTAAGGCTTCAGGGTAGGTAGATAACTTATATAAAAACTAAAGATCAAAAGGAGGTTTGAAACTAATGTGTAATGAAAGATATTTAGATAAGATCAATAAAATTCTCCATTCACAAATGACATCTCTCTCTTCCCCCAAAAAATCACAAAGACCCCTGAGACATGTAAGTGTAATGAATAAATCAACCTATCTTTATATTTTTTTGTATATTTTTTTTTATTTTTTTTATTTTTTGTGAAATCTATGCTTGGGATAAATCTCATATCCATAACCTAACCACATATGATATAAAATCAACAGACTGGAAAATGGATATTTTTGATACTCATAAAATAGAACCCATTTTTTTCAAATATTATTTTAGCAGGAGGGTGAACAATAAAATATAATGATAGGTTTCAAGGCCTTCCCCATACAATAATTAATAATCCCCTCATCAAAATATCTATAATAAAGTATATCATAGTACACCTAAATACACCCCCACACATATTATTTTAAATATCTTGCACAATATTTAGATGACGATAGGAATTGATAAAATAGTACTGTAACACGACTCATTTCCTAACATGGTTGTTCATGGATTCTATGGGCTTAAAAATAATTCACAAGTTTCTCAAATAAAATATGAAAGAAAGAATGAAAAATATTTGGTTTAGTGGATGTCTCCTGAATGAGATGAATAATAGGTACAACTACTCAAGGAAATGCATACAAATAATTAATTCATTTACTAAAAACATCAAAAATTAAAAACATGAATAATTCTTAGAAAAATATCATTTAAAATGAACAACATGATCCTCAAACCATTATTTCTCAAATCCTAATACTCATTATTATCTTAAATAAAACATTTCTTCCATTTTATCATTAAAATTTATTAATAAAGAAATTTAAATACATGGCATAGTATTTGCCTTAAGCAGTTTTGTCTCCTTGTTCTTTGGAGTAAATAATGAATCAAATGAGAGCATGCAATTTAAAATTAAAGATTTATAACATTTTTAATGTGGGGAATACAGTTTAAAAATTAAAATTAAAGCACTTACCCCCTTTTAATTTGATTATTAAAAATTTTATTCACATGTTCTTCTTGTACAAAATTCATGACCTTTAATTTGATCATGAAACATCCCTTCCTTCTGCTTGTTGCTTTCTTATTCTTAACAATTGCGCCTCTAATGGGCCAGAAAAAATAAAAATCTAGTGAAAGTGTAGGCCCTTGAAATGAATCTCAAATATTTTAAGGGTATTGAAATTAAATCTTAATATATAATTAAATTCTATGAAATAATTAATTCTAAAATCCTAGAATGTGACAAAAAATCAGGTTGCCTCCTAGAAGCTACTATTTTTAGTGGTATTTTAGCTCCACCATATATTGGTTAACTTATTGGAGTGTGTTATATTTATAATATTCTCATGTTTACCCAATTATGACTTTTATATCCTCCCATCTCATCTTGAAACTTCCTCTATGAAATTGTTGGGGACTCGGAGGTGGTGATCGGAGTTTAAACAACATGATTATCGCTACTATGATCACGACATCAGTTCATACTCAGTGAAATTATTCATCTTAAGTGGATGGATCAATTTTTTTAATTTCTTTAATGATATCTTCATGTTCAACATCTATCTCATTATCTTTTGCATTTTTTGTTGCTTCAGTTTTTTCCTCAACGTAGTCAGTGTAGGTTGCATCTTTATCAACTTCATATTCTTATTATTCTTCTTGTGGAATATTTAATCTTTATAAAATGTTTGTCATAAATTCCTTATCTATCATCCCTTATTCCTCATTTCCTCTATCATCAACTTCTTCCTTCAGCTACGGTCCTAGTTTTGGAAGAAAACATTGTAGCATCTCAGTTGTTGAGGACCCATTTTTTTCAATTTCAACTTATTACGACTTCCTTCTCTAGTGTGATTCATAAAATTTGAATTCAGTTGCAAGGTAACCCTCTTCCCCTTCTTATGATCTTTGAAAATAAATGGCATATGATTAGAATAACTGTTATTAATGAAAGTGGCATTTACTGCCATATTTATTTTTTGATACTCATTGTAGAATTTCATCTCCATGCAATGGGGTGTGGTGAAATAAGTGCTTGGGTATAGTTTTGGGAACTCATATGGCTGAATAATCATTTATTTAATATCTATGAGTAGTTGCACCATTTCATCCAGTATTTCGGTGAACCACTCCTTGGTAGTCATTCTTCTCTGCAATCCTTCCAACATAAATAAAAATAACTAGTGCAGTATTGTCACACCGTGTTTTTCATGTCTTTGTTTTGATCCGGTTCCTTTGATATCCGGATAATTTTTTGGGTCTTGGGTGAGATTAATGTTGAGTTTTTAAGTTTTATCTATGTGTAATCACCCTGATTTGGGGTCCCTATTTTCTGTTTTGGAGTTTTTGCAATAAGGGTGGTTACTTCATGATTTGGTCCAACCGTGAGCCCATTTCCCGTTTTAAAAACCAAATTTATTTCTTTTATAAATAATTATTTTTCAACATTTTGAACTCATTCCATTTCATACATTTCTAACATTTAAATATTAAAACCACCATATCCTTTTGGACCCCTTAGGAATTCAAAATCATGGTGAATTTGGGTTAATTATTTACTTATTGGGCCAGCCCATGGGCCCATTTTCAGTTTTAAAAAAATATATTTTTTCTTTTATATCTAATTAAATTTTTAATATTTTTCGGTTATTCCACCTCCCACTCTAAGAAAATACCCCTATCCTCACCACAATTATCTATTTACCATCTTTGGATGTCATATGATTCTCGGATTAGGGAATCCTTTCTCGATGTCTCTAAAATATTCCAAAATTAAAAAGGTAAATTAATTCATAAATAAATCAATCCATTAGTACTATTTTTCTAACAATTATTCTTTCCCTGGTTCTCCTAAACCTTATTATACTCTCCAAGAAGTTTCAGGTGATTCCATTTTCTCTAAGGGTGCAGATCTAATGGAAGAAGAAATGTTTTCTAGTTGAAATTGTGAGATTCCTTCTCCTTTCTCCTCCCTCTTCTTCCTCCTTTCATTATTTATTGGTTTTATAATCTCCTCTAGTAATGATAGACCTAGGATTATATTATCCAATGTTTTTTATGGGGGTTTTGTTTTTCTAGTTCCGGTCTTTATAGTTTTAGGGTTTATAAATCCACGGCGGGTGGTTTTGTGTGTGCGTTTCCATTACGCCAAGGATTTGAGATTGGATATCCCTTACATATGCCTTTATCAATCAATTTTCGTAATTTTAATATTTTCCTCAACTGTTATATATGTTTATTTATGTTTTTATGCCTTTTTATAATTTTCTTGGTGTGCAAAATGGTTGTTTATGCCTTGTTTTGTGAAAGGTATTGTTGTTTTGTCATGAAAGTGCATACCAAGTGTTTGTTAAAATGTTCTGTTATGTTTCGCACATGTTATGTGAGGTTGAGAACCTGTTTTATGGTATTTTTAACAAATTTCAGAATCTTTAATAAAATATGTCAGGAAATTGGTGTTTTATTCCTTGTTATGATCTTAAAATAAATTGTTTTGTTTAAAAGTTCATGACAAGTGTTCGGTAAATTGCCCGGTTGGCTTTTATGTGTTAAGTGTGATTTAAAAATTATTTTTTTGGATTTATAAATGTATTTGAAGAATGAAAAATGGTATTTTTGGGTCCTTATATGGCTTTCCAATTTGTATTTGGTTGTACAAACAAATGGGTTTTGGTTTACAACATATTTTGGCCCGAGTTATAGGAAAATCGACCGTTTCACATCTTTATGAAAATGGTTATGTTTTGAATGTGTAACCTAAGTATTATAAGAGATTTTAAATTTTTTGATGCTGTAATTGGTTTTTATACACATCCTTAATAAAATTGAAATGCATACCTTAGTCAAATGTTAGTTTTGAGAAAGCCTTAATGGCCAGTTTGGCATTTTTTTTTAAAATGGTTTCCATGTGTAATTTTATGTTCTATCTTTTGGGGACATTTTATGGTCCATGAAATTTATTTATTAATTGATTTTGGGGATTCCAATTATGGTTTGATATGTTATTGATGGTTTTGTGTACTTAAAAGAGCATTTTTTATGGATTTTATGTGCAAGGCCTCATTATACTCCTTGAGATTATTTTACGAAACTTTTTAGTGGTTTATTGATTCGTGAAAGAAATGTGGAGCATGTTTGCAGGATGTTTGTGTGATTATTTATTGGTAATGTAATTTTTATGTGAATAGTGTATTTTATAATATGTGTAACTTGATTGAGCACTAAAGGGAATCCCGGGTATCTAGGTGGATGGACGTGTAATAGTATGCTACTGAATCCGTGAGGTTTGGCCCCTGTTTCACGTAGCAAGTTTGACGATGACAACAATAACTAAAATATGATGATGATGATGTTGGGGGACCACTAGGTTATGTGTATACTCCCTTATAGTAGCTCGTGTTCACAAGAACATATATTTATTTTGGTTACTTTCACCGAGATACGACGTACCTGGGGCTCAAAACTAAGTAGTGCCTAGGGGTGTTCTTGTGAGTTGTGCTCATTGGTATTTTGTACTCACTATCGTCATATGGTGTGATTTGTTGTTAAATTCAGTAGTGTGTGTTATTTATTTAAAGTGTACATTCTTTAAATCATCCCTCTTGAAAACTATTTTCATTTTGAAGTTCCACCTCTTTGAAAAATTGTTACTTGCATTTTTGTTTATTAAACATGCATGTTTTTTTATGATAATTATTATAGCATAGAACCTCATTTGAAAGACATACTTTTATATCTTGTATTAAAAACTTTAAATTTATGTTTCTTTTATTTTAAAGGAAGTGCATTGGGAATCGAATATCGGAAAAACCTACTGAGTTTTAATACTCATGCCTATAGTCTTCTTCTATTTTAATCCCTTGTATAGGTTTCAGCTTGAGATTGATTGCCTTGGGAGATGTGTGATCATTTTTTTTGGAGAGTGAACAGATGTGTAACATGGATTTAGTTGGTTATCGGGTTTTGTCAGATGAGTTGTTGGTTTTGTTTTACATTCAGTTTCTTGTACAAATAATTTTTAGTTCAATTTTTATATAAATGTATATTGGGTTGTCCATTTATTTTCGCTGTTTCTTTGATTGTTTATATATGAGAGAAATCATTATCTTGTGTACTCTATTTATTCCCTTGGTGCTTGTATCCATCCCTATAGGATCAGGAACGCCTCTCAAGACATGTTGCGGGCTGGCCTGGGTGACCGGTTAAGGGTCAACTCGGGCTAGTTCGTGACAAAATGGCATTAGAGGAGGTCAACTCTTAGCATACCTTTCTTTTTAGAGAACCCTTTTTATTTTTGGGATATCAATATATATGGAGTAGGATTGTTGGGACTTGAGGGGTAAGTGCAGGAAGAGAATCACGAACTCTTTCTTGTTCTAATCCTCGGGTTTCCATGGGAAGTATGATTTTATTAGTGTCTTTTGTTCTTGTTGATTGTTTTGTGTTGGTGGGAAATGACAAGGGGAGTTTGACTAATGGACTTCGTGAGCTCGCAAGGCCTGGCAAGCCATATGGAGCTGGGGAATGGTCTTAATAAGTCTCTCTATGTTGGTGTTCTATTTGACATATGGCCGCCAACCATTTGGTCAAGTCACCCACTGACACTAGTTCACTTTTTTTCATTATTATACATTTAATGAATTCTGATTTTTTTTTTTGAAAATACTTGTGTGAGAATTATGGAAATGGGTTTTCAAGGAAGGATTGGATTTGGAAAATTGTAAAAGTGGTTTTCAAAAATTAAATATAAGAATGGTTTTGGTAAGGATGTTTTTTTTAAAACAAAATTTTATAAGGAAGTGGAAATAATTTAACGGGATTAGATTTCCCCTAATCTAAACTTGTGGTTTGTTGAAATAAAATGTATTGAAAGTGTGAACCATTTTAAATTATTTCAGAATATTTTTTTTCAAATGGGGTGTTTTGGGATGTTAAAATTTTTTGGAATCTTATAAATTAAGTTTGGAAATTGTTTTTGAGTGTTTGGCATTTTTCTAGAAAGGGTATTGGTCTCATTGGCCATCAGATTATGAAAAGACACCTTGTTGAATTTTAAAAAATGGGAAGGGGTTGTCTGGAGAAGCTTGGTTGTTTTAAAAGTTTTTAAAAATTAAAAGTACTAGGTTTTTCAGAAAAGGTTTTTTATGAGGTGTAGTTTGTTTTGTAAAATCTGAAAATTGTTTTTGACTTGGTGGTTAGTGTTCCTTTATAAGGTAAATAATTTTTGGAATGATGTTGTTTTTTTATCCATTGGTGTTTTCATGGGTTCTCACATGCATGGTTTTGTTGATATCTAGAAGGGTGGACTATATGGAATGGTGGTTGAGTGCCTGGAGTGGCATGAAAATTTTCATGTGAGTGAGACTGGATGAAACACTATTGGTGAATGTGGAAACCCACAAAATTTATTTGTTTTTCAAAAGTGTTTTGATCTAAAAAATTATGGCCTTTGTTTATAAACCAATGGTTATGTGGAAAGATTATTCTATATCATAGATGAGTTGTTTATTCATTAAGCTTCCTTGTGATCTAGAAGTCAAACTATTGTTGTATCTTTAGATGAGATCTTGTGGGTGGCTCGGTTTTGGAGTATTTTTCAGTGGGTTTCTAAAGATGTGTTGGATGTTGTGATGTGGTCACAGATAGTTCTATGATTTCAAGATTTCCAATTAATAAACCTAAGGATTCTTTCTCATGTTTCACAAGATAGATCCACCTCCTAAAATAATTCTCCATCCCATTAAATTAAATAGAGAGCTGTTTGGGATCAATTTGAAGTGATTCCAGTTCGTGATAATTCTTGTGGACATAGAAGTTGTGTTCGTTGATGTTAATGCATTTCGTCATATTCCTTTTCCATTCTGCTCCTCATATCGAGTGAGATAGAATTTCGATATGTATCTATGAGTTACTATTTATATGAAGGTGTTTCGTTGAGCAAGTGAATTTTTTTGAGTGGTGTGATCCCTAGCACCTGACTGCGGTGTAGCAGATGATTCAAGATTTAGGGCTCTAGCCATAGGCCTCGGAGTGAAGCTTTTCACAGAGTTAAGAAATCTACAGAGGTATGGGGCGCATGACCTGGACCCTACCTCCACCATTGTGGTAAGGTAGTTTCTATATCTATATTTTGGTTCCTCATTGTGGTGAATTTTCATTTTTCACAACAATTGTGGTGGACTTACCCCTCACACAGTGTCTATGGTTATGCCTTCATGGATGTGGGTTTCCGATCAATGTCCCTATGTGGACCGCCTCTCTAAATCGGGTGTGGTCTTGGTATTACCTATTCGTAGGTGGATAATTTTGGGTAGATCCTTTGTTTATTTTGCGGTTTTAATAGAATAATTATTGGGTCCCCTTCCCTCCCCTCCCCGTGTGGTGGGGGTCTGGATCCATGTTCAAAGTGTTAGCCCAGTTCTTGTCCCCACTGTTCGGGAGTGGATTGTTTAGATGATCATGTTATAACCCTCTAAACATGGGTTGGTGGGAAATTGTGGGAGTGTTTTGTTGTACTTTTCAAATTTATTTAATGTTGAGTTCTTGTTTTTATTTTTTCGTTTCTAGTTGGGTTCTAATGGTGGGGAGACCCACCACAGGTCTCATTGATTTTTCCTCCTATGAACTTGTCTATTGCTAGTTGTTTATTAATGTTGGGGAGTCCATTCTATACTACCCTGGATTTATTGGTTTTCTTGAGTGCTCTTTAGTTTGTGTGATTTGTTGGTTTATTTGGAGAAGGCCCATCAATCGGATTCTTACCATGGTTGTAGAGGTGGTGGCTTGACCTTTCCGTTGATTTTCACAAATTGGTTGCGAGTTCGTGATTTGTTTTGGAAAGAGAATTATTTTATGTTAATGTAAAATTATATTTCACTAGATTGATTGGTTGTATCATGTTGATAATGAATCCTTAGGTGTTTTATGGCAGCCGTAATGTTTTATGGCTTTCCGGGGGCGGAAATCTTTAATAGTGGGGAGAATTGTCACACATGGTTTTTTAGGTCTTTGTTTTGATCTGGTTCATTTGAAATCCTGATACTTTTATTCGGTCTGGGGTGAGATAATGTTTAGTTTTTAAGTTTTATCTATTTTTAAATACCCTAATTTTGGTTCCCTATTGCTTGTTTAGGATTTTTTGGAGAAAGGGTGCTTACATCATGATTTGGGCCAACCGTGAGCCCATTTCCAATTTTAAAAACCAAATTTGTTTCTTTTATAAATATTTTTTTTCAACATATTGAACTCATTCCACTTCATATATTTCCACCACTAATATATTAAAACCACCATATTCTTTTGTACCCCATAGGAATTCAAAATCATGGTGAATTTCGGTTAATTATTTAGGTATTGGGCCAGCCCATGGGCCTATTTCCAGTTTTAAAACAATAATTTGTTTCTTTTATATCTATTTAAATTTTTAATATTGTTTGGTGATTCTACCTCCCACTCTAAGAAAATAACCCTATCCTCACCCGCATTATCTATTTCCCCTCTTTGGAGCATATATGATTTGCAGATTTGGGAAAACTTTCTCAATGTCTCTAAAATCATCCATAATTGAAAATGTAAATTGATTCATACATAAATCAATCCATGAGTACTATTTTTCTCACAATTATTCTTTCCCTGGTTCTTATTGACCTTAGGAGACTCTCCAAAAAGTTTCAGGCCGTTCCCTTTTCTCTATGGGTGATGATCTAATGGAAGACGATGAGTTTTCTAGTTGAAAATGCCAGATTTCTTCTCCTTTCTCCTCCATCTTCTTCCTCCTTTCATTATTAATTGGTTTTATAAACATCCCTAGTCATGATCTACATAGGGTTCTGTTATCCAATGTTTTTTATGCTGTCTTTGTTTTTTTAGGTATGGTCTTCACAGTTTTAGGGTTTATAAACCCACGACATGTGATTTTGTGTGTGTGTTTCCATTACGCCAAGGATTTGAGGTAGGATATCCCTTGAACATGCAAATATCATTCATGTTTCATCATTTTTATATTTTAATCAACTGATATATATGTTTATTATTGTTTTTAATCCTTTATATAATTTTATTGGTGTGCAAAATTGTTGTTTATTCCTTGTTTTGTGAATGGTATTGTTGATTTGTCATAAAAGTGCACACTGAGTATTTATTTAAATGTTTCGTTATTGTTTCGGTGCGGATGTGCGTCGGGTTACGCTGTTCCGCCAGGACGCGTTCGCGCGTGCACCCGTCAACCCGAGGGGATGGGCGCGCGGCTTGTGGTCCCGCAGTCCCGCTTTCCAAGGGCGGGTGGCATTCGTCCCTTATTCAGGGGCGTCTGCTCCTTGATCGAAACAGGGATGATGGTATGTCGGCTCCTCCTTCCGTGGACGTCTCCTCGGAACTCATCGCCTAATCCGGGTCACCCTCATAGATTTAAGAATGTTCGTGAATCTCGTTCCCGACGCCATGTCTCCATGGACACCGGTTAATTACGCTGCTTCCGCCCGGACGCTCCAAAGAGTCTGGTCGGGGCAGCAACCTGCGGTGAGGAGACCGGGTGGCTCTGGGTGTCGGGGGCATGTCTTAACACTGCGACTCTGCATGTCTGCCTTCCGTCCCTAATAGGGCTTCTCGAAGGTGTGATGGCCTGAGGCATCCCGCGCTGGGTGCGGGGAACTGTGTTACCTGAGGTTTTCCTCAGCTTCCCATGTTTAACACGGGGTATGCCGCGAGTTTAACGTCCAGCAGGGACGGCATCGGACTGATCAACACGAGGAGTGGACCAGATGACAGAACCCCTTGCGGGGAACCTCCGACGCTGGGGCCAGCACATGGGCGGCTTCCCGAGTGAAGTGGAGTGGAATGGAATGGCATGACCCCACCGGGATGTGGCGGCCCGGGTAAGGATCAGGGTGGATGATGGAGTGAGGAGCTTGGACCCCGTGGGGGCTTCCTACGTACCGTGCGTTAGCGCGGATCAAAGTCAGCGTAGTTCGGACATACAGTTTAACGTCATGCTGGACATCGGCAAGCCGACTCACGAAGAGATCGAGGCCGCCGGGCGGAGGATTGAACTGAACCACCTCGCACAGAGGGGGATGGAACGGCCGGGTGAATCACAGTTTTACGTCATGCTGGACGTTGGCAAGCCGACTCATGAAGAGATCGAGGCTGCCTGGAGAAGGATTGAACCGAACCACCTCGCACAGAGGGGGATGGAACGGCCGGGTGGATCACAGTTTTACGTCATGCTGGGCGTTGGCAAGCCGACTCACAAGGAGATCGAGGCGGTGGGGAAGCACAATGGAGATACACACGTGCAGTCCCCCACAGAGGCGGATTCATAGGTGAATCAACGCAAGTGTGAACCCGGGAGGGGTCCACTGATGGACGAACCGACGTAAATACGACCGGGACGACCAGGTGGTGGGCTTGAACCTCGGAGAGGCTTCCTACGTACCCTATTTAGAAGACAGGGATCAAAGTCCACGTAGTTCATTCTGTTTGCAACACTCTACCCCCGTGGGCGAAGGCCACTCCAATCCCGACATCCCTGCAGAAACGAGCGGGTGGGGGCCACATCCAAACCGGGGGGACCCTGCGTGCGAGACACGGGATCAGGTGATGTGGACGGTTTAACGTCTTGTCGGACGAAGTACAGTTTAACGTCGTGTGTTGAGGACGAAGCGGACGGTTTAGCGTCTTGCCGGACGAAGTACAGTTTAACGTCGTGTGTTGAGGACGAAGATGCTTGGCAGTTTAACGTCTTGCAGCGCGGACGATGGTGCGGTTTAACGTCGTGCGAGACATAAACGCCTGGCAGTTTAACGTCTTGCAGCGCGGACGTGGCACAATTTAACGTCATGTTGGATGTATGCAGTTTAACGTCGTGCAGGACGTATGCAGTTTAACGTCGTGCAAGGCGTTGAAGCCGCCGATAGGTCCGTGTCACTTCGCGCAAGCCTGGAGGGCCGCACGGAAAGACAACGCACAGTGCGGGCACCCGGGATGAGGGTCATCAGGCACCACGCAGGTGGGTACCCAAAGGGGGTCAAAGGGGGCGACCCTGGCGGTTTGCGCGCAAAAGAGGAGCTTTGCGCGCAATACCGCGGGTCGGCGCGCAAATGGACGGGCTGGCGCGCAATTGGGCCAGCACTTTGCGCGCGAATGATAGAGATTGCGCGCACCGGGCTTCGGATAGCGCGCGGGGGCAACGACTCATTCTTTAATCGAATGGCCACTTTGAAAATGGGGGGTGCGCGCAATCGGGTTGGATTGCACGCACCCTGGGGCAATTGCGCGCAAGAGGCTTCTTTTGCGCGCAAATGCCTTTGGGAGAATATTTATTCAAAGGAAAGGAGCCAAAGGGATTGCGCGCGAAGGCGAACCCCAAGGCTTTCTTGCGCGAAAGAAAAGAGGTTACCTGAAAATCGGCATTGCGCGCGGAAGGGGTTGGATTGCGCGCACGAGAGTCCTTTCGAATTCTGGAAACCTTCAAAACGTCGGGGGTCGCCTTATATTTATAGGAAACTCTGGGCGCGGAATCCAGTTCGCGGGCGCGAAATTCTCTTCGCGGGCGCGGAATCGGGCCCGGCGCGCAAGGGAGTCGCGCGGGCCACGGGCGCATTGCGCACATCCCGGGAGGTTTGCGCGCGGCTCATCAACTTTGCGCGCAGGTCTCCAAAATTCCACGCAAGACCTCCGGGCCCTCCGAAACATGCTTCCGCCTCCAAATATGACCTCGCTTCCCGCATCCGGAGCTTCGTTTGGGAACAACGGACTTTTCCGGCGTCTACAAAAGCCCCCCCTCGGAATATGATCGGCGAGAGGTCGCAACGATCGGGTTCCGAGGGAGACGCCGGAATGCCGAAGTCCTGGGTGGCGCGGGACTGTGGCGCGCAAAAAGGGGCGTCAGGCGCGAAATTCGCCGGTGCGGTCGCGCAAAGCGCTTTCCGCGCGGCGCGGACTCCCGGCCTTGCCTATAAATAGGGGCCCTGGGTCCCCCGCACCGTACACTGGCCTTCCGCGCGATAAGCATTCGAGCTCTCGTGCGCGAAATTGCCTTTTCCGGCGCGGAATTCGCCCGCTCGTCGCGCAAACCTGTCCGGAATTCTGCCTGCTTTTGCGCGAACACCCGGGGTTTTACGCGACGGACTTCCTGATTGTGCGTCGTCCACTAGGATTGCGCGCCATCTCTCAAACTTCTCTACCAGCCTTGTCCGCTCCCGCACGCTTCATCCCTTTACCCGCACGACTCCCGAAGCTTCTGAGATGGCCGTGAATCAAGGAAATGAGGGGGATGCCGCCACTCGCAGATCTGAGATGGCGACGAATGAGGAGGTTTACGGATCCAAGGAGATTGTTTCGAACAATCAATCCTTGTTCGACTTGCTGACGCCGGCCCAGAAGACATATCCACTATCGGACAACCGGCCGCTTTGGAACTTCGGCATCCTAGATGAGGTTCCGGTGCCAGGGTTCGAGGTTGATGCGCCACGGACCTGGGTGACTCGGGAGGACGAGCTTCCCCGCTATAACATCACCAACAATGGGCATCCTTCCAGGGAGACCAGACACTTGGATGTCTATGTCCTGAACCCGAGGACGCGAACCATCGTCGGAAGTGAGCCTACTGCGGAGAACTCTCCAGCCCTCTACTCGAGCATATATCGCCAGAGTGTCACCGACGACACCAAGGGCTGGCTGAAGGACTGGGACTTGCGATCCGGGGGCAATTTCACCAGTGAGTGGGCCTGGGCGTTCTGGGTACGCCACACTTGCGATCACTTCGCGGAGGAGCTGCGGTACATCGGCCTGTTTGAGGCGGTGTGGACGTCGCAGTTCCACTTCTACCAGCAGTCCGAGCTCGGGCCGGAGCTGTTCACCCGCTGGTCCCCGGATACCAACACGTTCCATCTTCACCATGGGGAGGTCGGCATCGGTCTCTGGGACATCCACTGCATCGGAGGTATCCCGCTGGAGGGTTACCAATACGATGAGTTCCTGCCTCCGAAGAACACCTGGGAAGACAGGTCACGGACTCCCATTCTGACCTGGCATCTGCTTGACCTGGCTACGCAGCGGCTCGGGATCAAGGACTTCCAGAAGGACATAGCCTACAAGGAGTGGTTCGGCCAGTTCTTGGAGCATGACCCGACGGTCAAGATGCCAGGCAGGGGGAAGCGGTGCCCGACCGCGGCTCAGAGGAGCCGGAACGGGTCGTACTGGCGGGTCCTGGAGACGGGGACTACCGCTCATGGGGGTACCGCGTCATCGAGGCCCGGGACCCAAATGTCCGGTACGCGGCGTTCCTGGCCGCCTTTCTGAGTGGGTGGCTCCTGCCAGTGCGGGACGCGAGAATGGGCGTCCGTCCGGCGACACTGGCGATGGCGGGCGCTATGGCCTCCAACAAAAGATACAACCTCGGGGTCCCAGTACTGGCGAAGCTGTATGCCATCCTGGGACGCATCTCACGAGGGGGGTCGCCACGAAGGATCTGTGGGCCCTTCCAATTCTTCCACGGCTGGGTGGCTGCTCACCTTGGTGGGTACACGTTTACGAACGCCATCATTCCTCCGGGCAACGGCCTGCGACCCTCCCTGCTGAACATTGCGGGGGTCGCTCCGATGACCCTAAGTGAGGAGGGTGTGAGGATTAGGATTGGAAATCATGCCAATTTCAACTTCAGCCCATTCCCCACTTCTGTCGGCCAGATGATCGACAATGGGCAGGGTCCGTTGGAGCAGCATGAATACTTCCTGAACATGCGGGGCGGGGTGCTCGTGGCTCGGATCAACGGGAAGGTGATCTGCGAGCCTTACGTGCCAACCCGGTTCGCCAGGCAGTTTAGGTGCCTTCAACGGATGCCGAAGAGGGTATTCACTGCTGTTCGGGAGGAGACGAACCCCGGCGTCCTTCGCCAGATGTGGCTGATGTTCGTCGCCTTTGGCTCTGGCGACGTCATCACTCTCCCTCCTACCGGGGTCGACGCAGGCTTGGCAACCGAGTACGCCGAACACTGGGCCATCGCGTACCCCGAGGGGCTTCTACGGAAGCCAGTTCAGCGGCTCGAGGTCACCCGTGTGGAGACCGGGTGTCAAGGAAGGAGGCGAGGCGCCGTTACACGGGGGAGAACGGAGGCGCGCCAAGCAGCGGAGCCGGCGCGAGCAGGGACGTCGGCGGGGGGCACATCGCAGGCTGCCGCTACGACCTCGGCGCCCAGAGAGGGGGCACGTGCGGTGGTCGAAGAGCGGCCCGAGAAGCAGGTAAGGCGTCTGCTCGAACCCTCCCACGATGCAGTCTTCCCGGCGCTGTGGTCGGCCTGGATGACCCTGCGGCAGTCACTGGGGACCGACGCCATCTGGCGAAAGATACTCAGAGAAGGAATCCATCTGCCAGAGGTCGGGCGCCTCCATATCGCCGACAGGGTGGACTTCAACCGGCATTATGCGTATCTGACGGCCATGGATGAGTACGCGCGCCAACGTGGTCAGCGTGCGGAGCCATCCCTTCTGGTGAAGGTGATGCTCGGTCTAGAACCCGCTCCAGAACAGATGCTGCCGGTGGAAGATGACAGTAGCAACGACTCCGAGGAAGAGGAGGATATGGGGGAGGATGAAGGCTCCGAGGGAAGATCCCATCAGGGGAGCCCGCGGGAGAGCGACGAGGTGGCCGGCTCTGACAATGTTGATGTCACTGAGCTCCTCGAGGTCCGCTTCTATCCCTACTCAACCTGCTTCATCCATTCTCTTATGCATCTTCTAACCCATTTCTCCACCTTTCTAAGGAGCGCACGGATGTTGGTTAGGCGTCCTCAGCGGGAGTAGGAGAGGCGCCAGCAGGACAAGGCGAGGGCCAGACGCCCATTATTGAATTAACAAGCGCTGAAGGGTCCCCTTCTGCAACTGTTCCTGCGACGGCCGGGGCAGCGGAAGATGACACTCTGAACTCTCGTAAGTCTCCTTAATTTACTGCTGGTGCTTGCCATTGACGATCCGTGACTAACCATGGCATGCCCCGCGCAGTGATCTCAACACTGGAGGCTCGTCGGGTTGCCGAACCCGGGCCATCCACGAGTGGACCGGCGGCAGACATGCCGCCTGCTCTGGAACAGACTTCCCGCACCGAGCCGGCCCCACCAACTGCTGATCAAGGGGCTACGGACGTCGGCGGTGCTGACATCGGAGAGAGGTCGGGGGCTGAAGAGGGTGTCAACGCCGCTGGGGAGAGAGAAGAAGGTCTCCCCGATGTTGGGGAACCTATCCCCCATGAGGACATCCCAGGGGCGGACCCTGCAGCAGACCTGCTGGCTGCCTTCCCTGCCTACCGGCCTGCCGACCCCGAGGAGATGGACGACTCAGACGCGGAGGCGGTCGAGGAGAGCCGGATAACGCACCGCAGGGGGTGGAAGTGCATCCAGCGCTTCCTCAAGCGAGACCCATCAGAGTGGATGGGGCGAATGGGATCACTTCAAACCTGGCTGTGCTTCCTGTGTGCCGGGGGAGCTGATGCTCAATGCCTCCATCTGACGGTCCGTGATTTCATGGCTGAAAAGATGCGCGAGAGCTGCCGGCGTGCCGACGTCGCACAAAGTCGGGACATGTCGGAGAGCACGCGGGCACTCCTCGCGGCGGAGCAGGAAGTCCGGCATCTCGAAGGGCAGGCGGCAGAGAAGGAGGCCTTCGTCGCAGCGTGTACTGAGCTTGTGGAGCAACTATCGGCCCAACTGATCGACGCCCAGGTACAGCTGACGGAGGCGGGCCAACAGATGGTCACACTCCAAGTCGAGCGGGAGCGTGCACAGGCCAGGATCGACGAACTGCGTGCTGCGACCGCCGACGAGGAGAGGGCACGCAGAGAGCGAGAAGCAGCCCTGGAGGCCGCCAGCCAAAGGGTAGCAGTGTTAGAAAGACTTATCCAGCACGCTAATCCCTAGGGGCTTTGTTTTTTGCCATTCCCATAATATTTTGCTTCCGCTACTCAATATTTTGATCCATTTGTATGAATCACCATATTTATCTGCATCTTTTGGTTTAATGTGCTCGACCACAATTCATTGTCTTGCGGGAGCGTTAACCAAGCTTCAGGCATCCACAATTGGGCCTGGATTTCTAGAGAAAAGAGGGAGATCATTCCTAGGAAAGGAGACCTCAGACCTAATCAATGTATCATCCCCCCCCCCCCCCCCCGCTTGTTCCAACACACGAGCGGGACAACGCTAGGGGCGTTGAGATTTTATCCGAACATAGGGAAATGAGAAAGGGTGAATCGCGCGTCCCGAATTCAGAAATCCACAACGGTTGGCCTTCCAGGAAATGCCCAAGACGGCAAGCGGACAATGGATCAATCGACCATACTACTGCGATAGACGGACCGAAGGTCATCATCCATATGGCAGGAGGCGGATCACATGTCATCATCAATGCCGCTTTGGGGGTTCCTTCAGGCACAAGGGTGGAAATCCAGATCAACAGGGCATGCGAAGCGTGGGGCGAAGTGACGATTTGTTCGGATAGAATCCAACGCTCTCAAAATTGCGCCACCGTGGGGAAAGCGTATTAGGCGGATGCATTAATCTGGCCGTGAATCACCCCAATTCTCAGACAGAACCTCTTTGACGAGGAAACCGTCGCTTCCCATCATTGTGATGGGGCATCCCGAGCTGAATCGGGGAGAATATCACAACTGCACCACTCTACCCGAAGTCAGGCCAGACGGCCGGCGACGAGGAGGGGCGGGACTTAGCGATCCCTGAGGCTGGACCCGAGTCGAAATGCCCGGGCATTCCTACGTACTCCATCAGGCTGGAGATCAAGCCATACGTAGTTCTGCGAGTGCAGTTTAACGTCATGCAGGACGTAGAATCCCATTTGGGGAGATCTTAGTTTAGGGTCGTAGAGCTCGGACCATAGGGGTAGATCTTAGTTTAAGGTCTTAGAGCTTGGACCATAAGGGGAGATCTTAGTTTAAGGTCTTAGAGCTCGGACCATAAAAACCTCAAAGTACGCCGCATCGTGGTCATATCCCCTGGATATGCGAAGATGCACTGGGGAATAGTGTCAAGAGTGTCGAGATTTTGCCTGGTCAGAATGAAAGGTGGAAAGTGATGTGAATCATGCGGCCATTCACTCAAGGACTGGGGGCACCGGCGTAACGATATGGGAGTACTGCCAACCGTGGCAGAAGAGCAACATCAATATCGCACTAACCGTTGATGGAATGAGGCAGCAAACGAGCATCGACCGCTCAATCGCAGGATTCATATCGATTTGCTGCCCGAGGCCATTGGGGGCACCAGCCCGAGTCGGTGGGAGAGCACTGAGGCATTGTGTCCAAACCGTTCACGGGGGCTCCACCCAGGGCGTAGGCGATGGGTCCGAATGAAAGGGAGCACGAAGCCTGAAAAGCGGAAGGAACCTGACCAAGCTGAACCTGACCCTCCTGGCAATAAACCAGAGTACTCTTGACACCGGTGGGCCACTGCAAGGGGTCGAGGGACACGCCTTGAGGGTGACCCGAAGGCGGCAGATTCCCCAGAGAAGGGGGAATTTTTAAGAGGTGGGGGGATGGACCCGAAGTTTCAAACATCTGGGTGTTCCTACGTATCCCATAAGGATGGGAATCAAGCCACACGTAGTTCTTGAAGCGTGGCGCAACACAATCGGGCACCAGCGCGGGGAAGTGTGCGGGTCTGACCCGCGCACACAGAAGAAGCGGTATTTGATATTTCTTGTTTGTCCTTTAAGATGGATGGTTTTTCGTGCAGCGACATGCCTGGGATTAAGGAATCCCTGGCGTTGCCACAATAATCAAGCCATGAAAGGCATTGATGAATGGCGTGGTTATTAACCAGCGCCCAACGTGAGTGTCCCCTGAGGAGAACATCACGATGCAGTGCCGTTTCTCGTCGGGCGGCCAAGACGGTCACAGTTTACGGTCGTGTGGTAGTACCAGACAACACAGTTTAAGGTCGTGTGGTTCGGACCATGGAGGAATCCACGTATTGCGATATGGGGGACTCAGCGGAGGTGGGAACATACCCAGCCCTGCGGTCACGCACGATTCCAGGAGAAGAGTCCTGGGATAGGGGCCTGCGTATGCCCATCACTCGAGGGGCAGAGATGCTAGCCTCCAGATATACTAGGCCCGAAACGCGATTGTTCGGGCGACTCCTTCCTCCTTATGGGGACGAGGGTCTAGCTACACATGGCCCTTAGGGAGGACATCAGAATATATCCTTGGTGCTCAGATCGTGGGAGCCTCGACAGACACCATTACCCTGGTTGGCCTCCCTAACGTGTAAAGGTGCACTGAAGGTCAGTATGAAGAGAGTGTCGAGATTCCACTACAACGCACAAAGGCGGAGTGTGATGAGGACCGTGGCGACCAATGTTCGGAGCCTAAAAGAGCCGACATGGAGATCAAGGATGTCGCTGATCATATTCGCAACAGAACATCCGATCGCGTCAGCCCAGAACTGGGCAAGCAAACGAGCATCAACCGCTCAATCACAGGATTTATATCGATTTGTGGCCCAGGACCCGCCGGTAAATCTACCCGGAGCGGAAGGAGAGCACTGAGGCATTGTGTCCAAACCACTAACGAGGATCCCATTGAGTGAAGGCTCGAACAAGAGGAAGCGCGCGGCCCGACAAGCAACACAGGACTTGCCGGGATTGCATCCGACACTACGGGTCATAGGCCAAAGTACCCGAAACATGTTAACAGATCACCGGGAAGGGTCGGAGGACTCACCCTGAGAGCAACCAAAAGACAGCAGATCCCTGTGATCAACCAAGAGACGGGGCTGGACCTGAAACACAAGCGTCCAGGCGGTCCTACGTATCCCATAAGGATGGGAATCAAGCCGTACGTAGTTCTTGAAGTGCAGTTTAACGTCGTGCAGGACGATGAGAGAGAAAAAAGGGGGGAGCAGATGGCATCCCCAAACGTGGGGGGTGTACAGCGTGGCGAGCAAACCGACGCGAATGAGGGCATAGCCCCACGTTCACACCATACGCCACACACCCGGGGGCAACTGGGCCGAAGGCCCGAGATAGGGTGGAAATTCCCGAAGGATGGGGCTGGGCCTGAAACATGAATGTTCAGGCGGTCCTACGTATCCCATAAGGATGGGAATCAAGCCGCACGTAGTTCTCGAGAGGCAGTTTAACGTCATGCAGGACGAATGCTGAACAGTTTAACGTCTTGTAGCTCGGACGTAGTACAGTTTAACGTCGTGTTGGACGAATGCTAAACAGTTTAACATCTTGTATCTTGGACGAGGTACAGTTTAACGTCATGTTGGACGAAACACTTGGCAGTTTAACGTCTTGCAGCGCGGACGATATGCTAGGCAGTTTAACGTCGTGCAGCTTGGACGTATGCAGTTTAACGTCGTGCAGGACGTCGGCACACTCAGACAAAGTACTGCTTGAGGAATCTAGCGTTGGTGGGAGGAGTGACACGCTCACCATCCATAGTCTCTAGGGAGTACGCACCATTGGGATAAACTTTGTGGACGACAATAGGTCCCTCCCACTTGGGCTCCAACTTGGGTGGCTTCCTGCCGGGGATCATTGGCGCTCTTAGGGCTAGCACTAGGTCACCCTGCAGGAAGGAGCGGAGGTGAACCTTCTTATTTAAAGCTCGATCCATTCTACTTTGATGCCTCTCCATGTTGTGCAAGGCGCGAAGTCTATTCTCATCCAGTGCTTCCAACTCGACTAGGCGGGCTTCAGCAGCTCTATCCGGCGCTTGCTGGTCGTAGACCGCAGTGCGCAAGGACGGTAACTGGATCTCGATGGGCAGGACGGCCTCAGCTCCATACACCAGGGAATAAGGGGTCATCTGGGTGGAATTGCGAGTCGTCGTCCGATAAGCCCAGAGGGCGTTGGGGAGCTTGTCTGGCCAACTCTTCTTGTTCTGACCAACCATTTTTTGCAGAATGTTAGAGAGGGTTTTGTTAAACGCCTCGATCTGTCCATTCGCCTGTGCATGATAGCGAGATGTATGGTTCGAGCGAATGTTGTACTTGGCGTACAACTTCTTCAACTCAGCTGCTCGGAAATTGGCTCCGTTATCCGTGAGGATAGCGTGAGGCACTCCAAATCGATGAATGGTGTTGGAGGTCACGAAGTCAGCGATCGAACAGGATTTGACCGCTCTGAGCGGAATCGCCTCTGCCCATTTGGAGAAGAAGTCCGTGGCGGTCAGAATGAACCGGCACTGGCGAGCTGTCGCCGGCGGGTAGGGTCCCACAACGTCCATCCCCCAGACTGCAAAGGGCCAAGAATACCTAGTGGTATGGAGAGGCTCCGGCGGCCGATGCACAAAGTTCGCATGAACCTGGCACGCATGGCACCTCCTGGCATACTCGATGTAGTCATGGATCATGGAGGGCCAGAAGTATCCCAACCTCCGAATCTGGTGGGACAGCTTCGGCCTAGTCTGATGGGCGCCGCATGAACCAGCATGAACCTCTTGCATGACTCGCGGGATCTCAACTCCCTGAAGGCAACGGAGGAGAACACCATCAAATCCGCGTCTATAGAGGATCTGCTCCAGGCCGGGACTGCTCTGGAGGACGAACTGCGATGCACGACGTCGAACTCGCTCGCGCTCAGCTCGATCCGGCGGGAGAATGCCATGTTGGAGGTACTCAACCAAAGGCGTCCTCCAATCAGGGGCTGGTTCGACTGCCATATCTGGGGTAATCGGGGCTCCGGGCACAGGGGCAACCGTGGTGAGATTACTTACCGACGGGTCGCGATCTCCCTCCGGGACAACGGGAGCGATGATCCTGCAGCGCGTCACACGGACGGTCAGGTTGTCCTGTTCAGGCTCTGCAAGTGACGCAGCAAGGCTGGCCAAGGCATCTGCTCGACCGTTCTGCGACCGGGTAATATGGACAATTTCTGGCCGAGAAGGGAACCGGGCCATCAGAAGGAGGGTGCACTCCAGCAATGGCACAAGTTCCGGCTTCCTGACAACATAGTCTCCATTTATCTGCTTAACAACCAGCTCGGAGTCCCCTTTCACGCACAGATGGGGCACATCGATCTCGAGAGCTAACTCGAGGCCGGTGATGAGGGCATGGTATTCCGCCTCATTGTTGGTACAGCCCTCTGACAACAGGAAAGAGTACGGCAGTACGGCTTGCTCCGGGGTAATGAAGACGATACCCAAACCCACTCTGTTGAGCTTAGGATTATCAAGTCTTCTACCGGTGGGGCTCCGGGAGGCACCGTCAAAGTGCATCTGCCAGCATGGACCGGCTCGATCGACCGAGAGGATGGCCTCATCAGGAAAGCCTAGATCCAGCGGCTGATCCGCGGAGGTTGGGTGAGCAGCCAGAAAGTCTGCCAATGCTTGCCCTTTGATGGCCTTCTGAGACACATACCTGATGTTGAACTGCTAGAGAATCACAGCCCACCGCGCTAGACGGCCAGTCAACATAGGCCGGCTCAGGATATATTTCAACGGGTATACCCGAGAAACCAACTGTACCTCATGGTGCTGCAAGTAGTGCCGTAATTTCTGTATGGCAAAAACGAGCACCAGGCAGCTCTTCTCGATGGGGGAATACCTAACTTCTGCATCGAGGAGCATGCGACTGAGGTAATAGAGGCTATTCTCTGTTCCCTCGTTGTTCTTCTGGGCGAGAAGGGCGCCAAGGGACCATTCCAGGGTGGTCACATAAAGGACCAGCGGCTTCCCGGATACAGGCGGCATCAGAACCGGAGGTTGCAGCAGGTACTGCTTGATTTCCTCGAAAGCGGTCTGACACTCTTTATCCCATACATAGGTGGCACCTTTCTTCATGAGCCGAGAAAAGGGCTTACACTTTCCGGCCAGATTCGCGATGAATCGGCGTATATAGGCTAAGTGGCCTTGGAACCCTTGCAGTTCCCGGATGTTACCTGGGGGAGGCATCTGGCTAATCACCCTGATCTTCTCTGGGTCGATCTCAATACCCCGGTATCTTACCAAAAATCCAAGGAACTTTCCGGAGGTGACCCCGAAGGCGCACTTCAACGGGTTCATCTTCAGGCAGCGAGACCGGAGGAAGCTGAACACTTTCTCAAGATCTTTGAGATGGTCCTGACGCTGGCGCGATTTGACTACCAAGTCGTCGACGTAGCATTCCACCAGTGTGCCAAGGATTGGCTTGAATATGCGGTGCATCGCCCGTTGATAGGTGGCACCTGCATTCTTCAGGCCAAAAGGCATGACCCGGTAACAGAAGGTACCTTGGGGGGGCCTGAAGGCAGTGAACTCCTCATCCTCAGGGGCCCTCCGAATTTGGTTATATCCGGAGTATCCATCCATGAAGGAGAGGTCTTGGAACCCTGCCGTGGCGTCAATCAACAGCTCTGTCACTGGAAGGGGAAAATCATCCTTCGGACAGTGGCGGTTGAGATCGCGGAAGTCGATGCAGACTCTGATCTGCCCGTTCTTCTTCCGGACCGGCACAATGTTGGCCAGCCATTTGGGGTACTGGACTTCCCTCACGAAGTGGGCTTTGATAAGCTTGTCAACTTCGGCCTCAACCATGGCACCGTGGAATGGGTGTATCTTCCTGGGAGGCTGCTTGAACCCGCGATGGTTCGTCGGGAGACCAAGGCGGTGGACGGCTACCTGAGGATCTAGCCCCGGCATCTCGTCATAGCCCCAAGAGAACACATCGTGGTGCTACCTGAGAAAGTCCACGTACTGCTGCCGCTCCTCAGAGGGCATGGCGGCACTGACCAATGTGGGTCTTGGATCTGCTTCGGTTCCAAGGTTCACTTGTACTAACTCATCGAATGTGGTGGAGACGCCCTCCTCAAAGGCTGGGGGTGCATCTTCCACGTCCTCTCCACTCGGGGAGGGATCGTCCACGGGAGAGGCTGCGTTGGCAACTGCATTGGGGCTACCAGATCCTGCTGGGCCGCTGGTGCTGGCACGGGCAGTCGCGGTCATCTCATCAGGAGACTCACAAGCCGTCGAGACCATGGCTACGTCCAACCGTTGAATCGGGAGGACATAAGTGTCATCCAAACCTGCCCAGGGATCACTTGCAACAGCGACAGGCTCGACCTCACCTGCCAGGATCTGCTTATCCTTGCTCTTGTAATAGTCCGCGTCCAGATAGCGGGCTTCACATGAGGAAAAAGGAGAGGCATCTCCCTGAAGCATGCCTACTCGACCATTAAGGGAGTATTTGAGGCATTGGTGGTATGACGGGGGAACCGCCGCATGAAGGTGGAGCCAGGGCCTGCCCATCAATGCGTTGTACGCAGTGTCTTGAGAGACTACCATGAATTCGGTGTTGGCAACCAAGTCACCGAACTGGGTCTTCAAACGTATCTTGCCGACCGGGGTTTGCTCGGTGCGGTCGTACCCCTGGATCCTGAGGTCGGAGGGAATCAAGTCATCCTCAGACAACCCCAATCTCCGGAGCGTCCGAGTGGGAATCAGGTTAATCCCGGACCCCGTGTCGACAAGACAGCGCCGGACTTCAAGGCCATTGAACTGGCCGGTAACATACAGCGGACGAATGTGCCCCTGTATAGGAGGGTCTTCATCCTTACCAGAAAACGAGATAACTGCCTGACATTCGGCGTCCTCAATCGTTTCGGCGTGAAAGGCCTCTGCAGCCGCAACCTCTGTCTCAAACTAGAGGGGGCTCTTCAGGGCTTCAGCGAGTGCCTCGCGCATCTCAGATGACATGCGCAGAGCCTCAAGGATGGAGAGTCTCGCTGGGATGTCGGCCAAGTGCTTCAGGACATCATACTTTTTCTCCAAGCGCGAGCCCCTGGTTGCAGGAGGTTGCTCTGCGGTTGGAAGCGTGACGGGCCTTGCCGGTTGGGCCGGCGGCCGACTGGTGCTTGGCGCATCTCGCTGTTCATTGGTTGAAGCCCGGGAAATGGTCACCGTACTGGGGTCAGGAGGCCGGGATGGACTCGTGGCAGGGCGGAGCTGATCGCGACGCGGCTGAGGCGGTTCTGCCTGATCCCATACCACAAACAGTGGCGGAGGCGAATCCGTCATCCCCGGATGGGGGGGCTGCGCACGCTGAGCTCGGTTTTGGGCCTGCTGCCTGGTCTCAGTGGTGTGCACGGCCTAGCTGGAGGTACTAACTTCTGTGCCCCGGCGACTCCTGTTGTTGCGGCTCCTCCGACGGTGGCGACGACCGGGGACACTAGGGAGGTCCACCTGGTGTTCTTCAACGTCGGGAACCGAAAAGGGATTTAACAGCTCGACGGTATTAACCGAAGCGTACCCATTACTGTCATCGGACGAATCATTCACCACTGGGCGGATCCGAGGAGGGATCCCCATCTCCGGGGGCATGAAATCACCGAGAGTGCGGGATAGTGGAGGAACTGGCGGGGCGCGCTCTTCCTTCTTGCCCCG
This sequence comes from Viscum album, assembly GCA_963277665.1. Classification (NCBI taxonomy): domain Eukaryota; kingdom Viridiplantae; phylum Streptophyta; class Magnoliopsida; order Santalales; family Viscaceae; genus Viscum; species Viscum album. Next base: position 383,007,551 of record OY728164.1, read on the forward strand.
CCGCCGTTTGCTCTTCTTGGAAGAGGCAGGCTGGGACGACGATGCCGAAGCAGCACCTGCAGATTTTGGGGGCTCAGGCTGATTCAAGCGCACACAGATGATTCCATGGGCGCGAATAATCGTCTTGCGGGCCATCCAGTTTCTATACTTTTGGGACCCGCGGTCGGAGACCAGCTGCCATTCGTCCTCGTTGCCGCTATCGTCATCTGATCCCACGAACACGCCCGCCACTTGTGCCGGAGCTGGGCCCAACCTGATTACATTGTTTTTAATCTGGTCTTGGAGCCAATCCTTAAACACATATCACCGCTGGATGGTGTTCCCCAGGGCCCGATGGTAGGGGAAGTAGCGGGGGTTATCCGTGAGATGTGCCTCCTCCGGCCTCCAACACTCAGGCAGCCGCACAATCCTCTGCTCCAAGGCGCTCCGGAAATAACCGGGGACCTGATTTTCGTGAAATGAGTAGGTCAGGTATCGCGGGCCCCTGGGAGCGTGGTCTTGACGAGGGGCTGGAGGGGCCTACCGAGGAGGTGGACCCTGATTATCTCGCCTGGGTTGTGGCGGTACATTACGCGGAGGGGCCGACCGGTTCTGAGGCTGCCGCTGCTGGGCCGGGAACTGAGCCCGTGGAGGCGGATTCCTGTGAGGCTGTGGAGCTGGTCTCACCGGCAGCAGCTCCAACAGCCTGGGAGCCTCTATCTGGGCGACAGCAGCGGGCTCAGCCCTGCTGGCTCTCCTTGCAGGAATCATAGGAGGCAGTGGGTGTGCCTGGCTGGCCTGTTACAGGGCTTCCTCTAGACGTTGAGCTTTGTCTGAGAAGTCCCTGAACCCTCCGGGGTAATTCTGAGTGATCAAGGAAGGGACCAGCTCGGTCTTGACGTTCCCGACGCACATTGTCAGCAACTGCTCCTGAGTCAATGGCATGTTAAGGGAATACGTGAGACCCTTCCATCGAGCGACGAAGTCCGCGACTCGCTCGTCAGGCCTCTGCTTGCACTTGAAGAGGTCTGCGATACTCGTCTTCCGGGTCGTGGAACTGAACTGGTAGAGGAATTGTCTACGAAGGTCCTCCCAGCTAGTTATCGACCCGACGGGGAGCTGGCTGTACCATACAAATGCTGGCCCTTCTATTGTCTGGAAAAAGCAGCGAAGCTTAGCGGCCTCTTACTGCGCCGGAGTCCCCAATATAGGCCCGCACCTCGAGTTGAAATGGGCCAAATGCTGTGGCGGATCTCCAGTCCCGTTGAAGGGGGCAAAAGTGGGATTCCCGAATCCCGGAGGCGCCGGCATGTCATCCACCCATGCTGGGTATGGCTTGCCGTCCGGTGGGATTGCCACTTGCCGAGTCTCCAAGGCTTCCAAGCGGGCGATGAGTGCCGCCATCGGATCGTCCGGACATGGGTTCTAGTCGTGGCGAGGATCTCTAACCACGAGCGCATTGCATGGCCCTTCAATCGGGTCGTCGACCGGGTCGTCGAACTCGGCACCTCGTGGGATGGCGGGCGGAGCGGCCCTTGGGGCAGCGGGAGGAATCCGAGCGGGGTCTCTCAGGTAGTCACGCCGCTCGGGAGGGTGCGGTGAAACATACCGCGCCCTCTTGCCATAGGCGATGGCCTCTCTCCTGTCGGCGAACACGGCATAATCACGGTTGCCCGGGAGAGCCTCATCGAGGGGTGGTTGTTCCTGTCCCTGCTGTCCTGGCCTAGGATCACCGTAGTCAGGCCGCTGCTCTGCAGCGCGCTCGGCGAGGAGCTGGTCAACTAGCTTCTTCTGCTCGGCGAGCTGTTGACGTAGCGTAGCCTTCTCGGGATCCTCATCCGCCCTCTGCGTGGAGGCAGATGGGTCGGCGGTCTTTATAGCCTCGCCATGCTCTTTACCTTTACTGACGTTTCGGCTCAACGTCAGTGCTTCAGTGGGTGCGGGGAGACCCAGGAGGCTCCTCTGGTGACGAGTAACTCTCACCGATGGATCCAACAACGGCTTGTCTTCGGGGGGAGAGCCCCCGTCGAGAAGTTCCAAACCGTTCCCCTCCCCCGACAGGTTAGCCATATTGACTGTTTCCGTCCCTGGGGATGTACCCTCAGGGCCACCCAGTGAATCGGGCTGTCGGCGAATCGCACTGAAGCGTAGGGCAGCGTACTGCCCCCATCCACGGATATACACGTGGGGAGTGGCTTCCTCGATAACCTTGCGGAGTACTTGAAAACACTCAACGCATCGTTGTTGGAGGGCCTCGTGGTGCCCAAATGACCCGGGGTGCCGAACCGCGGGGAGCGTGGCCAGGTCAATTTGACGGCACTGCTCACCAATATCCTCCAGGTGCACTTGACTCCCGGGATATGGCATTTGTAAGCGGTGAAGACGGGAGTGAGTCTCCCGGAGAGTTCGGCGGAAGCATTCAAACTCATCCGGGGTGAGCGATTCGGGTGCATCAAAGTCCGGTCCTGCGACTGCCCAAAACTTCTCAGGGAAGTGGCCCTCTGAAAGGACGGTCCAGAAGCTCCACGACTCAAACTCGGGACCCAGGTCTCCTTGGTCCTGTTCAACGACTGGGAATGGACGGGGAACCGGCAGTGGTGCCGAGGCGGGCCGCCGGGCCGACGGGCTGGCCGGCGGTGAATACGGCGAGCAGGCCGATTGGCCTCCATATCCTGGGCCGCCCTCTGAGGGTGGCGGTGCCCTGGCTACCACATCACGATAGGACGGGCCGGCGAGCGAACATCCTGCCGTAGTGTCGGTGCTCGCCGAGGGTGCACTAGATCGTGGTTCAACCGTCGGTCCCCAGAAAAGGTCTCCGACTTCTCCGATCGAGGCAGAAGCCGCTTCCAGAGGGGCCGGTACCAACCGCAAGCTTGATCCTTGGGGGTCTACCAGGCCCTCGCTACTCCGGATATACCTTCGGAGAGAAGCGGGGATCATATCGATCTCGCTCTCGGGGAGTACGAGGCTGACATGCCGCATTCCTACCCCTGCCCCTGACTGGCGGGATTGGGGGAAGGGCTCTGTCGCCGAATCATACTCCGCCTCTGAATCAGAGAAGCGAACCGGTCGGATCTCTGTCTGGAATTCCGTAACATTCTTCCCTCGGCGTCGACACCTCGCCCTCCTGCCCCTGGGTGGTTCTTCGGGGCATGGCTGATCTCTGTCCTGGCGTCCTCCGGCCGCACTGGTGCTGGGGCCAAGAGGACTGGAAACCAAGGTGCGAGGGGCACCGGGACAGATATCAAAGGGGACGCGGGGAGAGATGATTCCGGGCAGGCCCCCGGGCCGAGATCGGAAGGCGGGGTGGCCCATGCCTCTTGGATCGGCCACACGGAGTAGACCCTGTTGGTGAATAGCGCTACCGCGAGGTGGTCCGCGGTGGCTATTGTCTGTACCAGCAACCGGGAGAGTCAACCCAACCTGCCTTTGGGGCGGTCGGGGCCTCGATCCGGGTCGGGCATAGAAGTTCCCCTGCTCAGGATGCGCAGGGGCCTGGCGACTGGAGCCAACAGTGGCTTGGGCCAATGCGGCCGCTGTTGCTAGGGCCCCAAGGTGGGCATCCTCTTCCGCTCGAGCCCGACGTTGGCGTCGAGACAGACGAGTCGGGATGAGCGGCACGGGAAGGTGGAGAGCCCGTTCTTCGACTTGAGAGGCCTGGCGGCGATGTCGCCGTGGCCTGACGGGAGCCCTCATCGCGGATCCCTGGGGCGAATCCCGGATAGGGTGGTCCCGGGAATCTTCCACCTCATCCGCATAGGGGAAGGAGTTGTCAGAGCGCTCCGGGGATAAACTCCCGAAGCGGTTGGACGTCGAGGTAGGAAGCGGTGCCTCCCTACGCGGCCCTCGGGGGCGGCGTTGGTGGAGAGGTGCAGCTCCCTCGAGGTCTAGGCGAGCCATGTCCCTGGTGGGGATGACTCCCTCTTCCTCATATCTCTGCACCAAGTTGTTGATCACCATTCTTTGGATGACCTCCGAGGGGGAGAGAGGGCGTGGTTGCCCCGCAGCTGCGGCTGCTGGCACGGCTGTGGAACGGGCGGGACCACGCGGAGTAGCCGCGTCGGTGTTTCCTCTACCCCTGCGCCAGTGGGCGGGTGGCGATCGGGCACTGGATTGGGCGACCTGATTTCTGAAAGTAGGGAGAAGAACCCATTAACACTGACAGGAAAAGGAATCGACAACCAACCATTAGTGCCACGACGCCTTCCGTGGGGGGGACCCAGGCCCTCGACGTCGCGAGACGGAGTGCCCGAGTTCCCTTCCTCAGCCCCTGGCGGGTAAAACTGAATGCTCGGTCGAGCAGCATGCTGGTCTTCCAACACCTCTGAAAGTCATCGATCTTCGTATTGAGGAGAAGAGATTCACGTCGGGTTCACCATTTTTCTGTTTCGGTGCGGATGTGCGTCGGGTTACGCTGTTCCGCCAGGACACGTTCGCGCGTGCACCCGTCAACCCGAGGGGATGGGCGCGCGGCTTGTGGTCCCGCAGTCCCGCTTTCCAAGGGCGGGCGGCATTCGTCCCTTATTCAGGGGCGTCTGCTCCTTGATCGAAACCGGGATGATGGGATATCGGCTCCTCCTTCCGTGGACGTCTCCTCGGAACTCGTCGCCTAATCCGGGTCTCCCTCATAGATTTAAGAATGTTCGTGAATCTCGTTCCCGGCGCCATGTCTCCATGGACACCGGTTAATTACGCTGCTTCCACCCGGACGCTCCAAGGAGTCTGGTCGGGGCAGCAACCTGCGGTGAGGAGATCGGGTGGCTCTGGGTGTCGGGGGTGTGTCTTAACACTGCGACTCTGCATGTCTGCCTTCCGTCCCTAATAGGGCTTCTCGAAGGCGTGATGGCCTGAGGCATCCCGCGCTGGGTGCGGGGAACTGTGTTACCTGAGGTTTTCCTCTGCTTCCCATGTTTAACACGGGGTATGCCGCGAGTTTAACGTCCAGCGGGGACGGCATCGGACTGATCAACACGAGGAGTGGACCAGATGACAGAACCCCTTGCGGGGAACCTCTGACGCTGGGGCCAGCACATGGGCGGCTTCCCGAGTGAAGTGGAGTGGAATGGAATGGCATGACCCCACCGGGATGTGGCGGCCCGGGTAAGGATCAGGGTGGATGATGGAGTGAGGAGCTTGGACCCCGTGGGGGCTTCCTACGTACCGTGCGTTAGCGCGGATCAAAGTCAGCGTAGTTCAGACATACAGTTTAACGTCATGCTAGACATCGGCAAGCCGACTCACGAAGAGATCGAGGCCGCCGGGCGGAGGATTGATCCGAACCACCTCGCACAGAGGGGGATGGAACGGCCGGGTGAATCACAGTTTTACGTCATGCTGGACGTTGGCAAGCCGACTCATGAAGAGATCGAGGCTGCCTGGAGAAGGATTGAACCGAACCACCTCGCACAGAGGGGGATGGAACGGCCGGGTGGATCACAGTTTTATGTCATGCTGGACGTTGGCAAGCCGACTCACAAGGAGATCGAGGCGGTGGGGAAGCAAAATGGAGATACACACGTGCAGTCCCCCACAGAGGTGGATTCATAGGTGAATCAACGCAAGTGTGAACCCGGGAGGGGTCCACTGATGGGCGAACCGACGTAAATACGACCGGGACGACCAGGTGGCGGGCTTGAACCTCGGAGAGGCTTCCTACGTACCCTGTTTAGAAGACAGGGATCAAAGTCCACGTAGTTCATTCTGTTTGCAACACTCTACCCCCGTGGGCGAAGGCCACTCCAATCCCGACATCCCTGCAGAAACGAGCAGGTGGGGGCCACATCCAAACCGGGGGGACCCTGCGTGCGAGACACGGGATCAGGTGATGCGGACGGTTTAACGTCTTGCCAGACGAAGTACAGTTTAACGTCGTGTGTTGAGGACGAAGCGGACGGTTTAGCGTCTTGCTGGACGAAGTGCAGTTTAACGTCGTGTGTTGAGGACGAAGATGCTTGGCAGTTTAATGTCTTGCAGCGCAGACGATGGTGCAGTTTAACGTCGTGCGGGACGTAAACGCCTGGCAGTTTAACGTCTTGCAGCGCGGACGTGGCACAGTTTAACGTCATGTTGGACGTATGCAGTTTAACGTCGTGCAGGACGTATGCAGTTTAACGTCGTGCAGGACGTTGAAGCCGCCGATAGGTCCGTGTCAATTCGCGCAAGCCTGGAGGGCCGCACGGAAAGACAACGCACAGTGCGGGCACCCGGGATGAGGGTCATCGGGCGCCACGCAGGCGGGTACCCAAAGGGGGTCAAAGGGGGCGACCCTGGCGGTTTGCACGCAAAAGAGGATCATTGCGCGTAATACCGCGGGTCGGCGCGCAAATGGACGGCTGGCGCGCAATTGGGCCAGCACTTTGCGCGCGAATGATAGAGATTGCGCACACCAGGCTTCGGATAGCGCGCGGGGGCAACGGCTCATTCTTTAATCGAATGGCCACTTTGAAAATGGGGGGTGCGCGCAATCGGGTTGGATTGCGCGCACCCGGGGGCAATTGCGCGCAAGAGGCTTCTTTTGCGCGCAAATGCCTTTGGGAGAATATTTATTCAAAGGAAAGGAGCCAAAGGGATTGCGCGCGAAGGCGAACCCCAAGGCTTTCTTACGCGAAAGAAAAGAGGTTACCTGAAGATCGGCATTGCGCGCGGAAGGGGTTGGATTGCGCGCACGAGAGACCTTTCGAATTCTGGCAACCTTCAAAACGTCGGGGGTCGCCTTATATTTATAGGCAACCCTGGGCGCGGAATCCAGTTCGCGGGCGCGAAATTCTCTTCACGGGCGCGGAATCGGGCCCGGCGCGCAAGGGAGTCGCGCGGGCCACGGGCGCGCAAAATTGCGCGCCGGCCCAGCGCATTGCGCGCATCCCGGGAGGTTTGCGCGCGGCTCATCAACTTTGCGCGCAGGTCTCCAAAATTCCGCGCAAGACCTCCGGGCCCTCCGAAACATGCTTCCGCCTCCAAATATGACCTCGCTTCCCACATCCGGAGCTTCGTTTGGGAACAACGGACTTTTCCGGCGTCTACAGTTATCTTTCAGACCTGGATTGTGAGGTTGAGAACCTGGTTTATGGTAATTTTAACAAGTTTCAGAATCTTTAATAAAATATTTCATGCAATTGGTATTTTATTCCTTATTAAGTTCTTAAAATAAATTGTTTTATTTAAAACTGCATGACATGTGTTCGGTAAATTTCCCAGTTGGCTTTTATGTGTTATGTGTGATTTAATTTTTTTTTTTGATTTATAAATGTATTTGAAGAATGAAAAATTGTATTTTTGGGTCCTTATATTTTGTTCAAATTTGGATTTGGTTTTACAGACAAATGGGTTTTGGTTTACAACATATTTTGGCCCGAGTTGGGGGAAAATGGAGCATTTCACATCTTTATGAAAATGCTTAAATTTTGAATGTGTATCATGAGTATTATAAGATATTTTCAAATGTGTTTTTCTTCTATAAATGGTGTGTATGAACATCCTTAATAAAATTGAAATTCATACCTTTGTCAAATGTTAGTTTTCAGAAAGGCTTGAAGGCCCATTTGTAATTTTTTTAAAAAATTGGTTTCTATGTGTATTTTATGTTCTATATTTTGGGGCCATTTTATGGTCCATGAAAGTGATTTATAAATTGGTTTTGGGACTTCCAAATCTGGGTTGATATGTTATTTATGGGTTTGGATCCTTAAAAGACCATTTTTAAAGGATTTTATTTGCAAGGCCTCGTTATACTCTTTGAGATTTTTTTAAAAAACGTTATAGCGATTTATTGATTCGTGAAAGAAATATGAAGCATGTTTACAGGCTGTTTGTGTGATTCTGGTTTGTTAATGTAATTTTTATGTGAAAAGTGTATTTGATAATATGTGTAACTTGATTGAGCACTAAAGGGAATCCCGAGTATCATGGTTGACGGACGTGTACTAGTATGCTAGTGATTCCGTTGGGTTTGACCCATTGTTTCACGTAGCAAGTTTGACGATGAAAACACTAACTAAAATATGATGATTATGATGTTGGGGACCATTATGTTATTGGTATTCTCCCTACTAGTGGATCGTGTGAATTAGAACAGATATTTATTATGGTTACTTTTACCGAGATACAAGGTACCTGAGGCTCACAACTAACTAGTGCCTAGGGGTGTTCCCGTGAGTTGTGCTCATTTGTATTTTGTACTCACCATCTGCATACAGTGATTTTACTGCACCACTTGCATAGATTCGTGAACAATTTTTGATGTAAGACCCCAGGATCCACTCCACCTCTAAAAAAACATATTACATGGAAGACCAAAAAAATCATGTGTTTAAAAAAGAAACTATATTCATCAACATATATATATATACTTATAGTTATTATTATTATTATTAGTATTATTAGGTATATAAAATTATATGAAAATATATTTATATTACCATTATAAACATTAATTACATAATTATGTAAAAAACTAAAAAAACAAATAAATTTTCAATGTATTTTATATACTATATTAGTAAAATTAATTATTATATATAAATGGGGGGTATTACAATGCACACAAGAAGAGAATAGGGTCGAGGACTCGACCCCACGACCTCTGACCCAAACCCCCCCCCCCACCACCACAGCCGAGTGTGTGGGGAAAATAATAATAATGTTATACTAGTTATTTTATAATAATGTTGATATTATATATATATATATGTTATTATATATTATAATATAATTTAAAGATAAAATTAAAAAGAAAAGGAAAATTAAAGATGAAATGGGTAGTCGGGTCATGTGGAGGATAGGGACACATAGGGAAGGTGGGCTCTGACGCGAGGTCGCGTAGGGTCTCAACGGGCTCAGTGAAGGATGAAGGGTATGTGGGTCTAGTTTTACTGATCAGAGGGCTTCGGGGTCACGGAGAGTCCGGTGGTGCAATAGGGATTTCAGGTGGTGTGGCATGGTAGGGAAGGGCCAAGTAGCAGTGGGTCTTGGTTTTTCACGTCGAATGAAAGGGTTGGCTAGGTTATGTGTGGGCTAGGGGAAGGGTGCGGGTTCGACTGACAGCGATGAGGGAGTTTTTTTTACATTTTTTCAAAAAATAATTTTAAAAATACGACCAGGTTAAAAATATTTTTTTTACATCCCAAAGGCGGCACACCATGTGCCGCCTTCGGTTCAGTTTCTGCCGGGCCAAAGGCGGTTCTCCAGAAACTGCCTTGCACCTTTGGGGAAATGAAAGGCGGCACCCCAGTGCCCACCTTTCGATTTTTTTTCTGTGAAAGGCACCTTTGGAAGAGGCAGCTTTCATGTTTTAAATGGATGAAGGTGGCTGCCGAGATGCCGCCATTTCCAAAAGAAATCCCTATAAAAGGGAGCCACCCCACCCATCCTTCCTCACTCACAAATCCGTCTTCTCACTAAAATTTTGAGAGCTCCTCTCTCTAAGTTGAGTTTTCCTTCGTGGTGCTTTCGGAGATGCACGGAGTACAAGATTTTTGTGTAAAGCCTCATTTAGAGGTATTTTTTAAGTTATTTATTTATTTAATTGTAATTACTTATTTTTAAATATTTAAGTATGTAGTAGTAGTTATTTAAAGAATAGAAATACATATTTATATTATTAATGTTTTAATTAGTTAATATATAATGTTAGATTAAGGTATATGTAATTTAATATTATTAATGAATGATGATTAGGGATAAATTATTTAATGTTAGATTAAAGTATGTATAATATAATATTATTAATGAATGATAATTAGGGATAATAATAATTTATTAATATTTTAGAGATAATCCTAGAATAATTAAATGACGATTAAGGAATAATTAAGTCATGATTAAAAGGGTAATTAACCATGGATGATTAATTAAAGAATGTTTAAGGGGCGATTAAGTGATGATTAAGGGAAGATTAAGGGGTCATTAAGGTAATTAAGGAATGATTAAGTGATGATTAAGGGGTAATTAAGGAGTGATTAAGGGGTGATTAACTAATGATTAAGGGGTAATTAAGGAATGATTAAGTGATGATTAATGGGTAATTAAGGAGTGATTAAGGGGTGATTAAGGGGCAATTAAGGAATGTTTTAGTGGTGATTAAGTAACGATTAAGGGGTGACTAACTAACGATTATGGGGTTATTAAGTTGTCATTAAATAATGATTAAGGAATGATTAGTGGATGGTTAAGGGGTAATCAAGGAATGCTTAAGGGGTGATTAAGGGGTAATTAAGGAATGTTTAAGGGGTGATTAACTAACGATTAAGGGGGTGATCCAGAAACATCTTCCCCATACCATAATATCTAAATTGTAAACCCTAAACTTTAAAACATAAATCCTACCCCTGAAATCCAAAACTAAAACTAAAAAACCCAAAAAAATCATATATCTGAGTCCCAAACCACTACATCTGAAACCCTAATAAAACTGAAGACCATACAAAAAAAAATCATAAAATCAATACTAAAAACCTTATATCTGAAATGCTAATCTCTAAACCCTAAAACCTAAAAGCTGAACCCCTAACCCAAAAAAAAATTCAACATACCCTACGGGGGTGATTAAGGGGTCATTAACTAATTAAGGGGTAATTAAGGAATGAAGGGGTAATTAAGGAGTGATTAAGGGGTTAAGGGGATGATTAAGGGGTAATTATGGAATGATTAAGTTATGATTAATGGGTAATTAAGGAATGTTTAAGGGGTGGTTAAGGGGTAATTAAGGAATGTTTAAGGGGTGATTAACTAACGATTAAGGGGGTGATTAAGGGGTAATTAAGGAGTGATTAAGGGGTTAAGGGGATGATTAAGGGGTAATTAAGGAATGATTAAGTGATGATTAAGGGGTAATTAAGGAATGTTTAAGGGGTGATTAACGAACGATTAAGGGGTGATTAACTAACGGTTAAGGGGTGATTAAGGGGTCATTAACTAATGATTAAAGAATGATTAGGGGGTGGTTAAGGGGTAATTAAGGAATGTTTACGTGATGATTAAGGGGTAATTAAGGAATGTTTAAGGGGTGATTAACTAATGATTAAGGAATTATTAGGGGATGATTAAGGGGTAATTAAGGAATGTTTAAGGGGTGATTATCTAACGATTAATGGGTGATTAAGGGGTGATTAACTAATGATTAATCTGTTATTAAGAGGGGTGATTAACTAGGGATGATTAAGGGATGATTAAGGGGTGATTAAGGGTCCATTAACTAACGATTAAGGGGTTATTAACTAACGATTAAGGGATGATTAAGGGGTCATTAATTAAAGATTAAGGGATGAATAAGTGGTGAATGAACAACTCCTAACTCATTAACCAACACTTAAGTAGTGATTTACAGGCACATAAGTAGTGACCGACACTTAAGTAGTGATTAACCAACACTGTAATGAATCTTATTATTTAGATATCATTGAACATATCTTTAAAAAAGTTAAAAATTGTTCTACAAAACATTAGTGTCTTAATTTAGGAAGGTTTTAAAATTTTGGTATCAGGAAAGTTTATGTCGTTATCTAAGCAATTAACTCCTTGTCTAGATACTACCAGTGTATGTGGCTCTGGAACAGGTGTACCTAGGGGTGAAAGCCCTGACAAGGAGTTTCGGGCCTGACCCGGGGTATCCTGTTACACGACAACAGGCCTTGCTGCACTCCTGGTTTGACACTCCTGGGGGATATGCTTTAAATGATTGATATTTACTTCATGAAGTACTAAAATACCTTTAAGAAGATAAAAAATTTTATTTAACACGTAACAAAACATTATTTAAAAATTCAGTGATCAGTAAACATTTTTCATTTAGAGAGACATGTTTTCTTGTGTTTTCTGCTATGGAATGTTTATTCAAACCGAGCAAGGAGCTTCTTATAGTATACAGCCAACATCTATGGTTAACACATCTGATTGTTAACCATAACTGATCATCAAGATAGAATTAGTGGTTGCTTAAATATTTCTCCTCATCAAGAGATAAATTCTATTATTTATAGACATTTCCAATTCCCTTCCACGTTATGGCATCTTGCTTGTCCATTGGCTGCTGATGAGCACTGGGTCCAAGCTGGATATTTATTTTCCCAATGGTATGATGGTGCAATGATGGAGTTATATGTTGAAGTTTCTAATGTAAAACAACATCAAAATGTTCTATGTTGTAGACATGCACACATAGTTGTTGAAGAAGCTTCATCCCAAGAAATTGAGGATGTTCGCCCTGTTGCAGAGGAGGAAAACATAGATGATCTGCCATATTTACATATAAATCATTTTCAGATGAGGAATTTAATAATAATGGAACAGACGGAGAAAACAATGATGATGGGGAGTGAGATGGAGATGGGGAGGGAGATGGAGAATATAGGGTAGTAGTTTCTCGAAATAGAGTAGTTCAAGAACATTCTCGACCAACATTAAATCATCCACCACCATTTGAATCTTGGTCCAAAGCAATGGAATGTGTACCTGAATTCGACAACAATGTTCTGGCACCTGCAACAGAGTTTCCTGGAGTTATAGTGGACAGGTTTAGTGAGTTGGACACAACATTATATAATGGAAGGGATTTTCCAAGTAACGATGCATTGATGATATTCTTAAAAATATTTCATATTGAGAGGAATTATAGATATGTAGTTAAGGAATCATGTCGAAAAAATACGTCATATGGTGTGATAAATTTGATGAAGACTGTAGATTCCGGTTGAGGGCGATTCCAGACATTTCATTTGGTGGATGGAGAATTTCAAAGATTGAGGCAACTCATTCTCGTGTTCAGCCAAACTTGACACAAGATCCCACTGCTTTGGATGTCGAATTTGTGTCAACTGTTTCGTCAAGATGATTAGGACCTCTCAAGATGTTCCTATAGCCCTTGTGAAAGAGAGGATACATCAAACTTTCGGTTATAAGATTTCCTATAACAAGGCATGGATAGCAAAACAGAAGGCAATTGTGAAGGTCTACGGTGATTGGGATGACTCTTATTGGGTGTTGCTGCAATTATTAGCCATGATGAGCCACAACAACCAAGTTTCCTACCATATAAATATGAAGGAGCATGTGTTTGATGATAATCGATTGGATCAATCTCATGTTCAATTTCATCGATTATTCTGGGCATTCCTCCCATGTATTTCCGCATTTCATTTCAGTAAACAGTTCATACAAATTGATGGAACATTTCTATCTGGAAAGTATAAGGGCATATTGTTGATTGCGGCTACCCATTTTGGGAACCGTTCACCACTTCCGCTTTCATTTGCAATTGTGGAAAAGGAAATCTATGAATCTTGGAGTTTGTTTTTTGCATGAATAAGCAACCATTTCACACGAATTCGAGGTGTCTGTTTGATATCTGATCGAAATAGGGCAATCAATGAGGCAATCAATGCAGATCCTGATTTATGGAGGCCCCCAAATGGACATCATCAATACTGCATCAGACACATTGCTAGTAACGTGCGCAACACCTTCCATAATAAGGCTATGAAGAATGCAATCATGAGGCTTGTTAAGCAATATCGTTATTGATGTTTACTATATTAATGTAAATAAAAATATAATTTCTATGACCTGTGATCATATTTATGTAGCATATGAGCCAGATCAATGAAGGTTTGAGGCGCATTACGAAGAAATCATCAAGGCTAACCATGAAGTGTATGATTATATGATGAAGATTCCAAAAGGGAAATGGACACTGGCCTATGAAAGGGGGAATAGGTATGGTCACATGACCACAAACATTGTGGAGTGTATAAATGGCATCTTCAAGGGGCTTCGCATGTTACCAATTACTGCCCTAGTTCAGGAGACATTTTATCATTGTGTCGAGTACTTCGTTGATAGACAAAAACTAGACTCAGATGGGATTCAACAGGGGCTAAGATTTGGAAAAAACATTCAACGAGATATTGACAAGAAAATTGAAGAAGCTTCCAGTTATCGAGAGTGACTATTCCGTCAGGAAGACTCGGCATTTGAAGTTCAAGAGTATTGTAACCCCATCACTGGTAACATCGGTGAAAAAGTAGTGGTACTTCTAGAAGAAAAACAATGTTAGTGTGGAAAGTTTTAGGCATTAAGGTTTCCATGTGCACATGCCATAGTAGCATGTGAATCTGTTAACGTATCATGGGAAGCTTATGTTGATCCAGTATACCGATTGTAGTCCATTTCTAACAGTTATGCTGCACCATGGACACCTGTTGGGGAGTTTCGATATTTTCCAATTCTTGAAGACCGTCCCATACTGATTCCTGACATCAGTAGATTATGACCATGGGGAATACTGAAGACCAACAGGATAAAAAATGAGATGGATTGGACTCAAGAACAAGGGAAAAGGTTGAGATTTCGTCTATGTCATCAAGAATGGCATAATAAAAAATGATGTCATAACATTGCTGGATCGAGTTCACACACTCAGCCACAATGATGTGTTGTATCCAAAATTATCTTTTCATGTGGTTAGTTATATGTTGTTAATATCAGAGATGAAATTTTTAAGAATTGTTTCGCATTTCCAATAAGCAACTTCTCTCCTTCCAATAACGAACCTCTATATTCAATACTTTTAAATCCATTAATCTGAACGTAATCATAGAAAACAAAAACATTATTAAAAAAAGGTTATTTTTAATCGAAGACAAAAAATTATTAAAACATTTATCATAAAGGATCTTCATAAATAATACATAACCAGGATAAAATGTTTATATATATAAATGTATGAAACCATATCTTAAAAAACAAAATTTTCATGGTAAAAACATATATAAAGACACGATAGATAAATTTTCTTCAAAATATGAAGACATTCTCTTATCTTTTTCTAAAAAAACATCACATATCGTTCATTATACCAATCATAACATTTTATTAAATTTAACATTATATTTACATTTTATAGTGAAGACTAATTTCCTTTTCTGGCTTCCAGATGGAAGATATTCCACTCTTCAACGAGCAGCATAGGCATGTTTCTCGTGATGTGATAGAGGGTCAGGATGTTCGACGGATTAGGGTGTGGCGAGCACACCATTTTCGACACATGGCGCCTCCAGCTGCTATTATACCATACATACATCGTGATGGATTCTACGACATTTCCGTTTCTAATTTCACTTACACTGATCATCCCCTTTTTGCTGCCTTGGTCGAGAGATGGAGACCAGAGACTCAAACATTCCACTTGCCAGAGGGAGAGATGACTATCACCTTAGAGGATGTGGAAGTGCTACTCGGTCTTCCTATTCAGGGAGATACAGATATTGGACCCACCAGTGGGGATTGGGTTGAGCTAGCATAGAGATTATTAGGTGTCGATATTTTGGATGATCATACTGCTACAGATGGTGGGTCCATATTTATGCCTTGGATTGCTTTACAGTTTGCACATTTACCTACTGATGCTGATGAGCAGACCATCATGTGTTATGCTCGGGCATATATCTTATGACTTATTGGAGGTACATTGTGTTCAAATCACTCGGGTGTGCATGTGCACATGATGTATCTTATTTTACTGGAGGACTTTGATCGGATCGGGAGATACAGTTGGGGATCTGCATGTTTGCCCAACACTTATAAAGCATTATGTACGACATGCCGCTCAGATCACACAGATCTCGGAGGATGTGTCGTCCTTATACAGTTGTGGGCATGGGAGCACATCCCTGTCCTCTCCCCTGTTACTGTTGGTCAGATGATTCCTATAGATGTGCTACAGGACGCTCCACGTGGATGATGGTATGATCCGTCGTATTTATTTGTTTATGATAGTATTATGATTTATTATATTTAATTTCTGATTATTTATCACTTTCAAAGTTGTATTTGAAAGGTGGAGTCAGGCACATTGCTTTGTCGATGCTCTGACCGATAATTTGGCTGCATATCGTATCATGTTGGACAGTTTACTACCTGACAGCGTAAGTATATATCACCATTTTTGTTTTTTGTTAACAAATTTCTCTGATGAGATGTCACATGTCATTACAGATTCATTGGATGCCATACTGGAGTCTAGTTCAGGACTTACCTACATACTGTACTGCTGGACTTCATGAGGTTACGGCTGTAGTGCCCCTCATTCAATTTCATATTATTGAGTGGCACTGGCCCGATATAGTTATGCGTCAGTTTTGCTGTGTTCAGCTGATTCCACCTGCACCACGACAGTTAGCAGCGCTTCATGGCTTGAAGCTCATGGGGAGACAACATGTCGATTGGTGATGACGACATGCCCAGTATGTCTCCATCTAGGACAATCGAGCACAGCATCATTTCATAGGTGTACGTATGATGCGATTCTACCTATTAGATTAGGTATAGTATGAGCCATGGTATATAATGAAGTCTATATTGTATCTGACTCAGTAAGGGAGATGGATTCATGATATGGTAAGTCAATGTATTTCACATAATATATTGATTACTCTATTTTATATTTCATTTTGAATCTCTATACAGCATACCAGACTACGACGACTATTTCAAATGACTGATCCAGAGGAGGAGGAGGTTGCTAGTTTATCTGTGATCCATGCTGCTTTGGAGGAGATGATGCCGAGTTGTAGATCTATTCATGATATTATCATCCATCCTAGACACCAGAGACATGATGTTCCTGCTTAGGAACATGATGCTCCTATCCCAAGAGATGAGGGTCCTACTCATGAACCTGCAGTAGCAGCTGGTGTTGTTCCCCAGCGACGGAGATCGCATCCTACTGCACGTGAGCCTTCACCTGTTCCAGAGGCACAATTCGGTGCTCTATTAGTCCAGCCTGACCCATCTGGGTTTGTGCAGCAGGATGCAGCATGTGATTTATCTATTTTGACCGGATATCCACAGTATTCGCCAGATATTTATTTTCCGGTGATTTATCAGGGGTCATCTACCATTCCGCCATCTTTCATACCGGATCCTTCACAGCCTATATGGTTTTTCGAGGGTATGATGACAGCTCCTTCTACTTACGTAGTGGGAGTAGGATCTAGTGCACACGATGACATCCCTCCGACACCTCCTTCCATGCAGACTATAACAGAGGATCCCGTGATTGATGTTCCAGTCCCCGAAGATCATCCCTCTCCAGGTCATCATACTCCATCCCAGCATGGAACACGTCGTTCTCGATATGGACGTACCATTCGCACACCACATTGTGGGACAAATCCTCACCATAGACACTGACATTACTTCTTCATGTAAATGTTTTCTATTTATTAAAAAGAGTTCATTAATTTTACTCTAAAAGAATTTCATAAGAACTATCGATGACACATAATTTACAAGCATTCAAAAACACCTATGTGAAACTTCATAATGGTTCAAGTACGTGACTTTGAAAGCTTATAAAATATAAACTATAATACTGATATGATTGAAAATTAAAATATGAATTAAACATATAGGAGATAGTTGAAAACAAAATAAATTTCTTAATAAATGTTGATGATAAATTATTTAAAAGGATTTCAAATGACCTTCCTGAAACTAAAAAATGTTTCAAGTAAGTGACTTTGAATGTGCAATGCTACGACAAACCTTTAGATGAAATGTGTCAGTTCCCCACTAGATGTTAATGTTCCTCCAAAATTTTTAGGTTGGAGATAATCCACCTTAAGTTCCACATAGCCTTATGCCTTCCATGGATTCATGTCAAACACTTCGTCCCATTTGATTACTTTATGGGGAAGTAAAACCTCATTCCTTTGAATATGCACATTACCATGAACATATACAATCATCATTTTGCAAGAGAAAATACTAATCTCATGTTCACTGAAATACCCCTTAACGTAAGAATGATACAAATAGTGTAAGTACCCAATAGCAAGATTCCAATCCATTTTGACTGGGCTATGTGGAATCATTGGTTTTTTCATCTGATTAATAATTTAAAAGGTTTCAAAACCACCTTTCTAAAACTCAAAAATGTATCATGTAAGTGACTTTGAAGGACTATAAAATATAAACTATAAGATCTATTAAAATGAAACATAAAAACATAGATTAAACATATAATAAGTAATTGAAAATAATAACCATTTCTTAAAAATTGTTGATGAAATAAAATTATAAGCTTTCAAAAACACTTCTTGCAACTCAAAAATATTTCAGATATGAGCCTTTGAAAGCCTATAAAATATAAACTTAAATACTCATATAAATGAAACATAGAACATAGATTAAACATATAAGATGTAGTAGAAAATTAATTACTAAATTCTGGTGAGGGGGAAAACTTTTAGACCCTGGAATTAAAGGATAATGAGGATGACAATGAAGCATCAACACCCACACCCACCCCTTCCACCAATTCAACCAACTTCGGTAACTCATATAGAAGTAGTTTTTCAAAAAATGAAATCTCACACCACAACAGCTTCCTACATCCGTATTAACCCCCCAATTCAGTTTCATTAAATTTGGACAGCCCCCATTTTTACCAAAGTTAAAGATGCACTATTAAACCACCACTATCAACCCCGGCCTCAAAAATACAAAATGCTTTGAGGGATGAGAAATGATTCGACGCATTTCAATGTTCTAAAATGCGCCGAATAATTTCTCATCCCTAAAAATTCATTTTGTATTATTGAGGCGGGGGTTGAAAAGTGATGGTTTAATAGTGCATCATTGACTTTGGTAAAAATGGGGGTTGTCCACATTTAATGAAACTGAATTGGGGGGTTAATATGGATGTAGGAAGCTGTGCTGGTGTGACATTTCATTTTTTTGAAAAGCTACTTCTATATGAGTTACCGAAGTTGGTTGAATGGGTGGAAGGGGTGGGTGTGGGGGTTGATGTTTCCTTGTCATCCTCATTATCCTTCAATTCCAAGGTCTAACAGTTTTCCCCCTCACCAGAATTAACTAATTAATTTTCTACAACTTCTTATATGTTTAATCTATGTTCTAAGTTTAATTTATATGAGTCTTTAAGTTTATATTTTTTAGCCTTTCAAAGTCTAATATCTGAAATATTTTTGAGTTTCAAGAAGTGTTTTTGAATTCTTATAATTGTATTTCATCAAAAAAATTTAAGAAATGGTTTTTCTTTTCAATTACTTATTATATGTTTAATCTGTGTTTTAATTTTCATTTCAATAGATCTTATAGTTTATATTTTATAGGCTTTCAAATTCACTTACTTGAAACATTTTTGAGTTTTAGAAAGGTGGTATTGAAACCTTTTAAATTATTAAACAGATGAAAACACTAATGATTCCACATAGCCCGGTCAAAATGGATTGGAATCTTTATTTTGGGTACTTACACTATTTGTATCATTCTTACAATAAAGGGTATTTCAGTGAACATGAGATTAGTATTTTTTCTTTCAAAATGTTGATTGTATATGTTCATGGTAATGTGCATATTCAAAGGAATGAGGTTTTACTTCCCCATAAAGTAAACAAATGGGATGAAGTGTTTGACATTAATCCATGGAAGGAATAAGGCTATGTGGAACTTAAGGTGGATTATCTCCAGCCTGAAAATTTTGGAGGAACATGCACATATAGGGGGGAACTGACACATTTCATCTAAAGGTTTTTCATAGCATTGCACATTTCTATAATCTCTCTTCCTTATGGTATAATACCTCCATTCTCATCTCACCTTACCAAGAAAAATTATCTAGAGCTTTTGAGGTTAATTTATACTCCGGGGAATGCCAAAATTGCAAAGAATTTTCTATTGTGTGTAAAGCATATAAGATGGTTGAGGTTTTCATTGTTGGAATTCATCTGAATGCTACGAAAAAGTTAGAATGTCTATGTTAAAATTAAAAATTTTACTAATTTTTTTTGTCCAAAGGTGGAACCTGGTGTGCCGCCTGTGTTCTTTAATTATGGGAAAAGGTGGAACACCAGGTTCCGCCTTTCTTTAGCGTTGATATGCCCGAAAGGTGGCACATGGTGTGCCGCCTTTGGAATGTAAAAAAAATATTTTTAACCTGGTCGTATTTCTAAAATTATTTTTTTGAAAAAATGTAAAAAAAAATCAACTATGAGGTGTTGGGGTCACAGCTGGAAGGAGGGAGCCGACAATGTGCAGGTCAGATATGGGAGGCACATGTAGCAAGGGGTCTTGCAGTGATGGTGGAAGGGGGATTGTAGTGGTTCATCGTGGAGGTGGATGGGGCGATGATGATAGCAAGAAACAGTGGTGGGGTGAAAACTGGGAGACAGTAACAGAGGGGAGTGGTGGCACCGTGAAGCACCTAACGGTTGCACCATAACACCAAAAAAACAAACACACAAACACCAATAATTATAGAATGAATAATTTAATAAAACAAAACGTAGATTAATAAATTATTCAATTAAATTAAATATAATTTAATACTAAATAAATAAACATGAAACATTGTTAATAATAAAATAAAATTAATTATTCATTATTCAATATAATGAGTTTATTTTGATTAAAAATTATAAAAATATTACTAAATTAAAATAAGTAATGTCGCTCTATTAAATTAGTTTACCGATTAATTGTGGGGAGAATTGTCACACATGGTTTTTCATGTCTTTATTTTGATCTGGTTCATTTGAAATCCCGATACTTTTATTAGGTCTCGGGTGAGATTAATGTTGAGTTTTTAGGTTTTATCTATGTCTAATCACCCTAATTTGGGTTCCCTATTTCTTTTTGATGATTTTTTGGAGAAAGAGTGGTTACTTCATGATTTGGGCCAACCGTGAGCACATTTCCTATTTTAAAACCAAATTTGTTTCTTTTATAAATATATATATTTTTCAAAATTTTGAACTCATTACACTTCATATATTTCCACAACTAACGTATTAAAACCACCATATCCTTTTTTACCCCATAGGAATTCAAAATCATGGTGAATTTGGGTTAATTATTTAGGTATTGGGCCAGCCCATGGTCCCATTTCGAGTTTTAAACAAATAATTTGTTTCCTTTATATCTATTTTAAATTTTAATATTGTTTTGTGATTATACCTCCAAATCTAAGACAATACCCCTATCCTCACCCTCATTATCAATTTCCCCTCTTTGGAGCTCATATGATTCAAAGATTAGGGAAAATATTCTCATTGTCTCTCAAATCATCCAGAATTGCAAAGTTAAATTGATTCATACAAAAATAAATCCACTATTACTATTTTTACCAAACTTATTTTTTCCCTGGTTATTCTAGACCTCAGGAGACTCTCCAAGAAGTCTCATTCAATTACCATTTCTTTAAGGGTGAATATTTAATGGAAGATGATGAGTTTTCTTGTTGAAAATGTGAGATTGCATCTCCCTTTTCCTCCCTCTTCTTCCTCCTTTCATTATTTATTGGTTTTATAATATCCTATAGTCATGTTCTACCTGGGGTTATGTTATCTAATGTTTTTTAGGATGTTTTTTTGTTTAGGTCGGGTCTTCATCATTTCAGGTTTTATAAACCAGTGACGGGTGATTTTGTGTGTGCGTTTCCATTACGCCAAGGATTTGAGGTAGCATATCCCATGCACATGACTTTATCATTAAAGTTTCATAATTTTAATATTTTACTAAACTTCTATATATGTTTATTATATTTTTTAATCCCTTGTACAATTTTCTTGGTGTGAAAAATGGTTTTTAAGCCTTTTTTTGTGAAATGTATTGTTGTTTTGTCATAAAAGTGCAGACCGAGTGTTTGTTTAAATGTTCTGTTATCTTTCACACTTGGTTTGTGAGGTTGAGAACCCAGTTTATGGTATTTTTAACATGTTTCAGAATCTTTAATAAAATATTTCATTCAATTGGTATTTTATTCCTTGTTAAGTTCTTAATATATATTCTTTTGTTTAAAAGTGCATGACATGTGTTCGGTAAATTGCACGGTTGGCTTTCATGTGTTATGTGTGATTTAAAAATTATTTCTTTTGATTAATAAATGTATTTTAAGAATGAAAAATGGTATTTTTGGGTCCTTATATGGCTTTCTAATTTGGATTTGGTTTTACAGACAAATGTGTTTTGGTTTACAACATATTTTTGCTCGAGTTGCGGGAAAATGGACCGTTTCACATCTTTATGAAAATGGATAAATTTTGAATGTGTAACCTGAGTATTATAAGAGATTTTAAAATGTGTTTTTCTACTTTAAATGGTGTGTAAACACATCCTTAATAATTTTGAAATGCATACCTTTTTCAAATTATAGTTTTGAGAAATCCCTAAAGGCCCGTTTGGCATTTTTTTAAAAGGGTTTCCATGTGTATTTTATGTTCTATTTTAGGGCCATTTTATGGTCCATAAAATTGATTTATTAATTGGTTTTGGGGCTTCAAAATATGGTTTGATATGTTATTTATAGGTTTGGGTCCTTAAAAGAGAATTTTTTTGAAACATTTTATGTGCAAGGGCTCATTTTACTCCTTGAGATTGTTTTACAAAACTTTTTATTGGTTTATTGATTCATGAAAGAAATATGAAGTATGTTTGCAAGATTTTTCTGTGATTATGGTTTGTTAATGTAATTTTTATGTGAAAAGTGTATTTGATAATATTTGTAACTTTATTGATCACTAAAGGGAATCCTGGGTATCGAGGTGGACGGACGTGTACTAGTATACTTGTGATTCTGTGGGGTTTCGCCCTGTTTCACGTAGCAAGTTTGACGATGACAACACTAAATAAAATATGATGATGATGATGTTGGGAGACCATTAGGTTATGGTTATTAACCCTACTAGTGGCTCATGTGCATGAGAACAAATATTTATTATGGTTACTTTCACCATGATACGAGGTACCTAGGGCTCACAACTAACTAGTGCCTAGGGGTGTTCCCGTGAGTTGTGATCATTGGTATTTTTTAATCACCATCGGCATACAATGTCTTTGGTTGGTAAATTAAGTAGTGTGTGTCATTTATTTAAAAGTTTACATTCTATAAAGCATACCTCTTGAAAACTATTTTCATTTTGAAGTTGCACCTCTTTGAAAAATTGTTACTTGCATTTTTGTTTATTAATCATTCATGTTTTTGTCTAATAATTATTATAGCATGGAACCTCATATGAAAAACACACATTTATATCATGAATTTAAAACTTTAAATTGATGTTTCTTTTATTTTAAAGGAAGTGAATTGGGAATAGAATATCAGGATAAACTACTGAGTTTTAATACTCATACATATAGTCTTCTTCTGTTTTTATCCCTTGTATAGGTTTCAGTTTATGTTTGATCACTTTGGGAGATGTGTGATCATTATGTTGGAGAGTGACAAGAGGTGTCACATGAATTTAGTTGGTTATCAGGTTTGGTCAGTTGAGTTGTTGGTTTAGTTCTACTTTTAGTTTCTTGTACAAATAATGTTTAGTTCAATTTTTATAGAAATTCATTTTGGGCTTTCCATTTATTTCTTCTATTTGTTTGATTGTTTTTATATGGGAGAAATAATTCCCTTTTGTACTATATTGATGCCCATGGTGCTTGTCTCCATCCTGAGAGGATCGGGAATGCCTCTCGGGACTTGTCGTAGTCTGGCCTGGGTGACCGGTTTAGGGTCGACCCGGGCTGGTTCGTGACAAGTATAAAGTAATAAAATTAAAATAAATATCCTATGATAAAATCATTAAATAAAAAGTATAAGAAAATGATTTTTATAAATCATTCAACTAATAATTATCCACTCTTTTCCCCGGTTATGGAGACAATGATTTGATAGCCATACGGGCATCGTTAATCCCCACCAAGTTACAAAATTTAGAAATTTAAATAATCAAAACAAACAGAACACTAAACTACTATGTAGTATTGGATTTGAAAGTCCAAGGTCGAACCCATAGAGACTTGGTCGGAGAAAATATTAATTAAATAAAATAAACCTAAAGTAATTTCCAATAAAATTTAAACTATCGAGCATTGTATTTTTTAGAAGGTGGGAGAAGACAATATAAAATGGGTGCTATGAAAAAATGATTCTAGGTTCATTATGGGTGAGGTATGAAATAACTAAATAGAAATTATGATGTTGTTGGAATGAAGACGTATAGAGTTCAATGGTCATGATAGATTCTCTCCATCATATGTTCTTCTTTTCTCATGGTTAGGTACTGTAGATTACAGATGATGGGTAACCTGAATCCTTGTTTGAAACATAGGGAAACAACAAACAAAATGGTAATGGAGGAATTCTATTCCCTATATCACATATTAAACAAATTTATTTGACATTGTCCTTGTGGAGAGGACATTCTAGTTTGCATTTATAATGAGCCATTTCATAGCACAGTGGAAAACCTCAGGGTCACTCTCAAGGAAGCAGTGCCGTATGCCCTAGTGGTCGTTTTGAAAATCATTTTTTGTATTTCATAAATATTTTGTAAAAAAACTTTAAACAAAACTCTTAATAAATCACTAACCTGTGTTGAAAAAAACATATCATGTGTGGAAAATTTGATGAAAATAAGGGAAAAAGAGAACGCATTAGGAAAAACTACAAGGAATATGAAATGATATCAGACACACTCACAACACAAAGAACAATAACACGCTGATAAATGAAAAAGAACCCACGACAATGAAGAGAGTAGTTAGTGAGAACAAGGCTGATTCCAGTCACTCTACCCTTAACTCTATATCATAGACATATTTAAAAAATTTAATCAACAATTTTCAATCCTTTCAATGGATATCTAATGAGTCGGATAATACACCTACCTCACCAAAAAATTGAACACTCGAATATAGAATTTCCTCAATTGTCAAGAAATCATCCGAGCTGCAAGGTGAATTTCCCTGGGAGTCATTTTGGAATGAAATTTTCCCAAGCTATGATGATTCATTTAAGATCATTACATGGAAAAACCTATATAAATATCTCATTTCATGTAATTTAGAATGGAATAAGAGACGATGTTAAGAAAGAAAGTATAAAATTGTCACATGCAAGACATTTCTCTGTCCCAATAAAACTTGCAAACGCGATTTAACAAGTTGATGAAAAAGAAATGATGATCCCAATGATGCTCTGATCTTCATGTTGTGTTGGGTTTTATAACTTGGATCTGGCCTCACAAATTAGATCTCCATCACTGAATATTTGAGGCCACAACATGAGCTTAGAAATAATGAATTACAAGAAAAATTAAACATAGAAACATCACAATTAAATTGAATAAACATGTAGATTAAAAATATTTACAGAAACAAATGAAAAAAAAACAGAGCATTTCAGAGGGATAGATGATTGATTGGAGTTGGAGGAGTAAGTTATCGTCTCCTAGTTTAAGATGATCCCTAGTCCCTGAGATGGGGATGGAGTGTGGATGATGAATTAAGGAGAGTCCCCCCAAATTTGAGAGGAGTTATGCTCCTCTTATCTAGAGAAGATAACCGAAAACTAAACTAACAGTCAATGTTTATCCACATCGCATGCTCTGATGCACTCGTCACCTGCTTTTCAGTGAAATATTAGTGTTTGTACTCCTCCACTTTCAATTATAAGTGAAATTTTTTTGACATTAGACCCCACGATCCACTCCACCTCTAAAAGAAACCCACTACATGGAAGACAAAAAAAACATGTATATAAAAACGAAACTAACTGCATCAATATATATATATATATACCTATAGTTATTATTATTATTAGTAGTATTCTTAGGTATATAAAAATATATAAAAATATATTTATATTACTATTATAAACATTAATTACATAATTATGTAAAAAACTAATAAAAACAAATAATTTTATAATGTATTTTATATAAATATATTAGTTAAATTAATTATTATATATAATATATTATGGATATTATATATCTTATACTAGTTATTTTATAATAATTTCGATATTATATATATATATATATGTTATTATATATTATAATATAATTTAAAGATAAAATAAAAAAGAAAAGGAAAATTAAAGATGAAATGGGCGGTCGGGTCGTGTGGAGGAGAGGGACACGTAGGGAAGGTGGGCTCTGATGTGAGGTCGCAGAGGGTCTCAACGGGCTTTGTGGAGGACGAAGGGTATGTGGGTGGAGTTGCACTGATCAGAGGGCTTCGGTGTCATGGTGATTCTGGTGGTGCAGTAGGGATTTCAGGTGGTGTGGCGTGGCAGGGGAGGTCCAAGTAGAAGTGGGTCTTGGTTTTTCGCATTGAAGGAAAGGGTCGGCTTGGTTATGCATGGGAAAGGGGAAGGGTGCGGGTTCAAATGATAGTGATGAGGTGTTGGGGTCGCGGCTGGAAGAGTTTTTTTTTCAAAAAAATAATTTTAAAAATACGACCAGGTTTAAAATATTTATTTTTACATCCCAAAGGCGGCACACCATGTGCCGCCTTTCGGGAATTTTAGTGCTGAATAAAGGCGGCACATGGTGTGCCGCCTTTGCCCATAATTAAAGAACAAAGGCGGCACACCAGGTGCCCCCTTTGGACAAAAACAATTAGTAAAAGTTTTAAATTTAACTTATTTCTTCTAACATTGTCATAGCATTCAGATGCATTCCATCAATGAAAACCTCAACAACCTTATGTTTTTTTACACACAATAGAAACTTCTTTGCAATTTTGTCATGCCCCTTAGTATAAATCAACCTCAAAAGCTCTAGATAATTTTTCCTGGTAAGGTGAGATGAGAAGGGAGGTATTATACCATCAGGAAGAGAGATTCTAGAAATGTGCAATGCTATGACAAACCTTTAGATGAAATGTGTCAGTTCCCCACTAGATGTGCATGTTCCTCCAAAATTTTCAGGCTGGAGATAATCCACCTTAAGTTCCACATATCCTTATGCCATCCATGGATTAATGTCAAAAACATCATCCCATTTGTTTACTTTTGGGGAAGTAAAACCTCATTCCTTTGAATATACACATTACCATGAACATAAACAATCATCATTTTGCAAGAAAAACTACTAATCTAATGTTCACTGAAATACCCCATAACTTAAGAATGATACAAATAGTGTAAGTACCCAATAGCAAGCTTCAAATCCATTTTGACTGGGCTATGTGGAATCATTCGTTTTTTCATCTGATTAATAATTTTAAAGGTTTCAAATCCACCTTTCTAAAACACAAAAATGTTTCAAATAAGTGACTTTGAAATCCTATAAAATATAAACTATAAGATCTATTGAAATGAAACTTAAAACATGGATTAAACATATAATAACTAATTGAAAATAAAAACCATTTCTAAAAAATTGTTCATGAAAAACAATTATAAGCTATCAAAAACAATTCTTGCAACTCAAAAATATTTCAGATATGAGACTTTGAAAGCCTATAAAATATAAACTTAAAGACTCATATAAATGAATCATAGAACATAGATTAAACATATAAGAAGTAGTAGAAAATAAATTCATTAATTCTGGTGAGGGGGAAAACTGTTAGACCTTGGAATTGAAGGATAATGAGGATGACAAGGAAACATCAACCCCCACGCCCACCCCTTCCACCCATTCAACCAACTTCGATAACTCATATAGAATTAGCTTTTCAAAAAAATGAAATGTCACACCAGCACAGCTTCCTACATCCATATTAACCCCCCAATTCAGTTTCATTAAATGTGGACAATCCCCATTTTTACCAAAGTAAATGATGCACTATTAAACCATCACTTTTCAACCCCCACCTCAATAATACAAAATTCTTTGAGGGATGAGAAATGATTTGGCACATTTCAGAACATTAAAATGCATCGAATAATTTCTCATCCCTCAAAGCATTTTTTATTTTTGAGGTGGGGGTTGAAAGTGGTGGTTTAATAGTGCATCATTGACTTTGGTAAAAATGGGGGCTGTCCAAATTTAATGAAACTGAATTGGGGGGTTAATATGGATGTAAGAAGCTGTGGTGGTGTGACATTTCAATTTTTTTGAAAAGCTACTTCTATATGAGTTACCGAAGATGATTGAATGGGTGGAAGGGGTGGGGGTGGGGGTTGTTGTTTCCTTGTCATCCTCATTATCCTTCAATTCCAGGGTCTAATAGTTTTCCCCCTCACCAGAATTAACTAATTACATTTCTACTACTTCTTATATGTTTAATATTTGTTCTAAGTTTCAATTATATGAGTCTTTAATATTATATTTTGTAGGTTTTCAAAGTCTCATATCTGAAATATTTTTGAGTTGCAAGAAGTGTTTTTGAAAGCTTACAATTTTATTTCATCAATAATTTTTATGAAATGGTGTTTATTTTCAATTAATTATTATATGTTTAATCTTTGTTTTAAATTTCATTTCAATAGATCTTATTGTTTATATTTTATAGGCTTTCAAAGTCACTTACTTGAAACATTTTTGAGTTTCAAAAAGGTGGGTTTGAAACCTTTTAAATTATTAATCAGATAAAAACACCAATGATTCCACATAGCCGAGTCAAAATGGATTGGAAGCTTTCTATTGGGTACTTACACTATCTCTATCATTCTTACGTTAAGGGGTATTTCAGTGAACATGAGATTAGTAGTTTTTCATGCAAAATGCTGATTGTATATGTTCATGGTAATGTGCATATTCAAAGTAATGAGGTTCTACTTCCCTATAAAGTAAAAAAATGGGATGAAGTGTTTTACATTAATCCATGGAAGGCATAAGGATATGTGGAACTTAAGGTGGATTATCTCCAGCCTGAAAATTTTGGAGGAACATGCACATCTAGTGGGGAACTGACACATTTCATCTAAAGGTTTGTCATAGCATCGCACATTCAAAGTCACTTACTTGAAACATTTTTGAGTTTCAGGAAGGTGGTTTTGAAACATTTTAAATAATTTATCATCGACATTTCTTAAGAAATTCATTTTTTTGAACTATCTCTTATATGTTTAATTTATATTTTAATTTTCATTCATATCGATCTTATAGATAATATTTTATAAGCTTTCAAAGTCACTTACTTGAACTATTATGATGTTTCACATAGGTGTTTTTGAAAGCTTGTAAATTATGTGTCATCGATAATTTTTAAGAAATTCTTTTAGAGTAAAAGTAATGCACTCTTTTTAATAAATAGAAATCATTTACATGAAGAAGTAATGTCAGTGTCTATGGTGAGGATCTTTCTTACATGCTGGTGTGCGAATGGTACGTCCATATCGAGAGATACGTGTTCCATTCTGGGATAGAGTATGATGACCTAGAGAGGGATGATCTTCGGGCATTGGAACATCAATCACGGGAACCTCGGTCATAGTCTTCATGGAAGGAGGTGTCGAAGGGATGTCATCATGTGCACAAGATCCTTCTCCCACTACATAAGTAGAAGGGGTTATCATCATACCCTTGGGAAACCATATAGGCTATGAAGGATCCAGTATAAAAGATGGAGGCATGGGAGATGACCCCTGATAAATCCCTGGAAAATAAATATCAGGCGAATACTGTGGATATCCGGTCAAAAAATAAGGATCCCATGCTGCATCCTGCCGCACAAACCTAGACGGGTTAAGCTGGACTGATAGAGCACCGACCTGTGCCTCTGAAACAGGTGAGGGCTCACGTGCAGTAGGACGTGGTCTCCGTCACCGTTGTCGTCAATGGGGAACATCACCAGCTGCTGCTGTAGGTTCTTGAGTAGGACCCTCATCTCATGGGATAAGAGCATCATGTTCTTGAGCAGGAACATCATGTCTCTGGGGTCTAGGATGGATGATACTATCATGAATAGATCGACAAATCGGAATCGTCTCCTCCAAAGCAGCATGGATCATAGATAAAATAGCAACCTCCTCCTCCTCTGGATTAGTCATGCGACATAGTTGTCGTAGTATGGTATGTTGTACAAATATTCAAAATGAATTATAAAACAGCG
The DNA here is from genome assembly GCA_963277665.1 of Viscum album. Lineage (NCBI taxonomy): Eukaryota > Viridiplantae > Streptophyta > Magnoliopsida > Santalales > Viscaceae > Viscum > Viscum album. Next base: position 383,037,326 of record OY728164.1, read on the forward strand.
TAATAAATATATTATCTGAAATTTATTGACTTACTAGATCCTGAATCCCTCTCTAATTCTGAGTCGTATATAATATAGACTTCATTCTATACCATGGCTCATACTCTACCAGATCTGATAGGTAGAATCGCATTTTACGTACACCTGTGATACGATGCTCTGCTCGATTGTCCCAGATGGCGACATACTGGGCATGTCGTCGTCGCCAATCGAGATATTGTCTCCTCGTGAGCTTCAAGCCATGAAGCGCAGGTAACTGTCATGGTGCAGGTGGAATTAGCTGAACACAGCAAAACTGACGCATAACTCTATCGGGCTGGTGCCACTCAATAATATGAAAGTGAATGAGGGGCACAACAACCATAACCTCATGAAGTCCAGCAGTACAGTATGTAGGTAAGTCCTGAACCAGACTCCAATATGGCATCCAATGAATCTGTAATGACATGTGACATTTCATCAGATAAATTTGTTAACAAAAAACAAAAATTATGATATATACTAACACTGTCAGGTAGTAAATTGTCCAACATGATACGATATGCAGCCAAATTGTGGGTCGGAGCATCGACGAAGCGATGTGCCTGACTCCACTTATCAAATACAACATTGAAAGCGATAAATAATCAGAAATTAAATATAATAAATCATAATACTATCATAAACAAATAAATACGACGGATCATATCATCGTCCACGTTGAGCATCCTGTATCACATCTATAGGAAGCCACTGACCAATAGTAACATGGGCGAGGACATGGATGCGATCCCATTCCCACAACTGTATAAGGACGACACATCCTCTGAGATTTGTGTGATCTGAGAGGCATGTCATACATAATGCACTATATGTGTAGGGAAAACATGAAGATCTCCAAGTGTATCTCCCGATACGATCAAAGTCCTATAGTAAACTAAGATACATCATGTGCACATGCACACCCGAGTGATCTGAACACAATGTACCTCCAATAAGTCATAAGATATATGCCCGATCATAACACATAATGGTCTGCTCATCAGCATTAGCAGGTAAATGTGAAAACTGCAAAGCAACCCAAGGCATAGATATGGACCCACCATCTATAGCAGTATGATCAGCCAAAATATCGACACCTAATAATCTCTGTGCCAGATCAGTCCAATCCCCACTGGTGGGTCCAATAACTGCATCTCCCTGAATAGGAAGACCGAGTAGCACTGCCACATCCTCTAAGGTGATAGTCATCTCTCCCTCTGTCAAGTGGAATGTGTGAGTCTCTGGTCTCCATATCTCGACCAAAGCAGCAAGAAGGGGATGATCAGTGTAAGTGAAATCCGAAACGGAAATGCCATAGAAGCCAGCACGACGTAAGTATGGTATAATAGCAGCTGGAGGCGACATGTGTGGAAAATGGTGTGCTTGCCGCACCCTAATCCGTCAAACATCCCGACCCACTATCACATGACGAGAAACATGCCTATGCTGCTCGGTGAGGAGTCGAATATCATCCATCTGGAAGCCAAAAAATGATATTATTCTTCACTATAAAATGTAAATATAATGTTAAATTTAATATAATGTTATGATTGGTATAATGAACGATATGTGATGTTTTTTTAGAAAAAGTTAAGGGAATGTTGTCATATTTTCGAGAACATTTATCTATCGTGTCTTTATATATGTTTTTACCGTGAAAATTATGTTTTTTAAGATATGGTGTCATACATTTATATATAGAAACTTTTTATAACGGTTATGTATGATTTATGAAGATCCTTTGTGATAAATGTTTTAATAATTTTTTGTCTTCGATGACAAATAACTTTTTTTAATAATGCTTTTGTTTTATAATATTGTGTTCAGATTAATGGATTTAAAAGTATTGAATATTGAGGTTCGTTATTGGAAGGAGAGAAGTTGCTTATTGGAAATGTGAAACAATTCTTAAAAAGTTCATCTCTGATATTAACAACATATAACTGACTACATGAAAAGATCAGGTTGGATACAACACATCATTGTGGCTGAGTGTGTGAACTCGATCCAGCAATGTTAGGACATCATTTTTGGTTAAGCCCTTCTTGATGACATAGACGGCATCTCAACCTTTTCCCTTGTTCTTGAGGCCAATTCATCTCATTTCGTATCCTGTTGGTCTTCGGTCATCCCCGTGGTCGTAATCTACTGATGTCAGGAATCAGTATGGGCTGGTCTTCAGGCATTGGGAAATATCAAAACTCCCCAACAGGCGTCCATGGTGCAGTATAATAGTTATCAATGTCCTCCAATCGGTATACTAGATCAACATAATCTTCCCATGATACATTCACAGATGCACATGCTGCGATGGCATGTGCGCATGGAAACCTTAATGCCTGAAACATTCCACACTGACATTGTTTTGATTCTAGAAGTACCACAACTTTTTCACTGTTGTTACCTGTGATGGGGTTAAAATACACTTGAACTTAAAATGCCGATTCTTCCTGACGGAATAGACACACTTGATAACTGGAAGCTTCTTCAATGTTCTTGTCAATATCTCGTTGAAAGTTTTTTCCAAATCTTATCCCCTCTTGAATTACATATGAGGCTAGTTTTTTCCTATCAACGAAGTAATTGACATAATTATAAAATGTCTCCTAAACTAGGGAATTAATTGGTAACCTGTGAGTCCCCTTGAAGACGCCATATAAACACTCCACATTGTTTGTGGTCATGTATCCGTACCACTTCCCCCCATCATTGGCCAGTGTACATTTCTCTTTTGGAATCTTCATCATATAATCATACACTTCTTGGTTAACCTTGTGGATTTCTTCATAACTTGCCTCAAACATTCGTTGATCTGGATTATATGCTACATAAATATGATCACAGGTCATAGAAATTATATTTTTATTTACATTAAAATAGTAAACATCAATGACGACATTGCTTACCAAGCCTCGTGATTGCATTCTCCATAGCCTCAATATGGAAGGTTTTCCACACGTTACTAGCAATGTGTCTGATGCAGTATCGATGATGTGATTTTGGGGGCCTCCATGAATCAGAATCCACATTGATTTCCTCATTGATTTCCCTATGTCGATCAGATATCAAACAGACACCTCGAATGTGTGTGAAATGGTTGCTGATTCATGCCAAAAAACAGCTCCAAGATTCATATTTTTCTTTATCCACTATTGAAAATGCAAGAGGAAGTGGTGAACGGTTCCCATATTGGGTTTCCTCAATCAATAATACACCCTTATACTTTCCAGATAGAAATGTTCCATCAATTTGTATGAACTGTTTACTGAAACAAAATGAAGAAATACATGGGAGGAATCCCCAGAATAACCGATGAAATTGAACACGAGATTGATCCAATCGATTATCTTCAAACACATGTTACTTCGTATTTATATGGTAGAAAACTTGGTTATTGTGGCTCAGCATGGCTAATAATTGCGGCAACACCCAATACGAGTCATCCCAATCACCGTAGACCTTCACAATTGCCTTCTGTTTCGCTATCCATGCCTTGTTATAAGAAATCTTATAACCAAAATTTTGAAGTATCCTCTCTTGCACAAGAGCTATAGGAACATCTTGACAGGTCCTAATCATCTCGACGATAACAGTTGACACAAATTCGGCATCCAAAGAAGTGTGATCATGTGTTATGTTTGGATAAACACAAGAATGAGCTGCCTCAATCTTTGAAATTCTCCATCAACCAAATAAAATGTCTAGAATCACCATCAACCGGAATCTATAGTCTTCATCAAATTTATCACACCGTATGACGTATTTTTTTTTGACATGATTCCTCAACTACATATCTACAATTCCTCTCAATATGAAATATTTTTAAGAATCTCTTCAACACATCCTTACTTGGAAAATCCATTCCATTATATAATGTTTTGTCCAACTCACTAAACATGTCCACTATAACTCCACGAAACTCTGTTGCAGGTGTCAGAACACTATTGTCAAATTTAGGTAAACGTTCCATTGCCTCAGACTAAGATTCAAAGGGTGGTGGATGATTTAATGTTGGTCGAGAATGTTCTTGAACTACTCTATTTCAAGAAACTACTACCCTATCTTCTCCAGCTCCCTCCCCATCTCCAGATCCCTCCCCATCATCATTGTATGCTCTGTCTGTTCCATCATTATTAAATTCCTCATCTGAATAATGATTTATATGAAAATCTGGTAGATCATCTAAGTTTTCCTCCTCCGCAACAGGGCGAACATCCTCAATTTCTTGGGATGAAGCTTCTTCAACAACTATTTTTTCATGTCTACGACTTCGAACATTTTGCTGTTGTTGTACATCAGAAAATTCAACATATAACTCGATCATTGCACTATCAGACCATTGGAAAAATAATGTTCCCTCTTGGACCCAGTGCTCATCAGCAGCCAATGGACAAGAAAGATGCCATAAAATGATAGGGAATTTCAATTGTCTTTAACTAATAGACTTTATCTCTTGTTGAGGACCGATATTTAAGCAACAACAAATTCTATCTTGAAGATCAGTTATGGATACACAATGAGATGTGTTAACCATAGATGTTGGTTGTATACTATAAGAAGCTCCTTGCTTGGTTTGAATAACCTTTCCATTGTAGTAAACACAAGAAAACATGTCTCTCTACATGAAAAATGTTTATTGATCACTGAATTTGTCAATAGTGTTTTGTTACATGTTAAATAACATTTTATATATTCTTAAAGGTATTTTAGTACTTCATGAAGTAAATATCAATCATCTAAATCATATCCCCTAGGAGTGTCAAACCAGGAGTGTAGCAAGGCCCGTTGTCGTGTACCAGGATACCCTAGGTCAGGCCCGAAACTCCGTGTCGGGGCTTTCACCCCAAGGTACAGCTGTTCCAGAGCCACATCCACTTGTAGTATCCAGACAGGGATTTAATTTCCTAGATAACGACATAAACATTCATGACACCATGATTTTAAAACCTTCATAAATTAAGCCACTAATGTTTTGTAGAACAATTTTTAACTTTCCTAAAGATATGTTTATTTATCTCTAAACAATAAGATTCATTACAGTGCTGGTTAATCACTACTTAAGTGTCAGTCACTACTTATGTGCTGGTTAATCACTAATTAAGTGTTGGTTAATCACTACTTAAGTGCTGGTTAATCAGTTAGGAGTTGGTCATTCACCACTTAATCATCCCTTAATCCTTACTTAATGACCCCTTAATCATCCATTAATCGTTATTTGATGACCCCTTAATCATTATTTAATGAACCCTTAATCAACCCTTAATCATCCCCTAATCAACCCTAGTTAATCACCCCTTAATCACCCATTAATCGTTAGTTAATCACCCATTAATCACCAATTAATCATTAGTTAATCACCCCTTAAACATTCCTGAATTACCCCTTAATCATCCCCTAATAATTCCTTAATCGTTAGTTAATCACCCCGTAAACATTCCTTAATTACCCCTTAATCATCACATAAACATTCCTTAATTACCCCTTAACCATCACATAATCATTCCTTAATCATTAGTTAATGACCCCTTAATGACCCCTTAATTGTTAGTTAATCACCCCTTAATCACTCATTAATCACCCCTTAAACATTCCTTAATTACCCCTTAATCATCACTTAATCATTCCTTAATTACCCCTTAATCATCCCCTTAACCCCTTAATCACTCCTTAATTACCCCTTAATCACCCCCTTAATCGTTAGTTAATCACCCCTTAAACATTAATTATTTACCCCTTAATCACCCCTTAAACATTCCTTAATTACCCCTTAATCATCTCTTAATCATTCTTTAATTACCCCTTAATCATCCCCTTAACCCCTTAATCACTCCTTAATTACCCCTTCATTCCTTAATTACCCCTTAATTAGTTAATGACCCCTTAATCACCCCCTTAGTGTATGCTGAATTTTTTTTGGGTTAGGGGTTCAGCTTTTAGGTTTTAGGGTTTAAAGATTAGCATTTCAGATAAATGGTTTTATGTTTATGTTTTAGGATTTGTTTTGTATGGTCTTCAGTTTTAGTAGTGTTTCAGATGTAGTGGTTTGGGACTCAGATATATGATTTTTTATGGGTTTTTTTGTTTCGGTTTTTGATTTCAGGGGTAGGATTTATGTTTTAATGTTTAGGGTTTACCATTTTGATATTATGGTATGGGGAAGATGTTTCTGGATCACCCCCTTAATCGTTAGTTAATAACCCCTTAAACATTTCTTAATTACCCCTTAATCACCCCTTAAACATTCTTTAATTACCCCTTAACCATCCCCTAATCATTCTTTAATCATTAGTTAATGACAACTTAATTACCCAATAATCGTTAGTTAATCACCCCTTAATCGTTACATAATCACCCCTAAAACATTCATTATTAACCCCTTAATCACCTCTTAATCACTCCTTAATTACCCCTTAATCATCACTTAATCATTCCTTAAATACCCCTTAATCATTGGTTAATCACCCCTTAATCAATCCTTAATTACCCCTTAATCATCACTTAATCATTCCTTAATTACCGTAATGACCCCTTAATCATCCCTTAATCATCACTTAATCACCCCTTAAACATTCCTTAATTAATCATCCATGGTTAATTACCCCTTTAATCATGAATTAATTATTCATTAATCATCATTTAATTATTCTAAAATTATCTCTAAAATATTAATAAATTATTATTATCCATAATTATCATTCATTAATAGTATTATATTATACACACGTTAATCTAACATTAAATAATTTATCCCTAATCATCATTCATTAATAATATTAAATTACATATACCTTAATCTGACATTAAATATTAACTAATTAAAACATTAATAATATAACTATCTATTTCTTTTCTTTAAATAACTACTACTACATACTTAAATATTTAAAATTAACTAATTACAATTAAATAAATAAATAACTTTAAAATAAAAAAAATACCTCTAAAAGAAGCTTTACACAAAAATCTTCTACACCTTGCGTCTCCGGAAGCACCACGAAGGAAAACTCAACTTAGAGAGAGAGGAGTTCTCAAAATTTTAGAGAGAAGAGGGATTTGTGAGTGAGGAAGGATGGGTGGGACGACTCCCTTTTATAGGAATTTTTTTGGCGAAGGCGGCATCTGGACAGCCGCCTTCGGCCATTTAAAACAAGAAAGGCGGCTCTTCCAAAGCCTCGTTTCGCAGAAAAAAATCGAAAGGCGGGTACTGGTGTGCTGTATTTTGTTTCCCCAAAGGCGCAAGGCAGTTTCTGGTGAACCGCCTTTGGCCTGGCGGAAACTGATCTGAAGGAGGCACATGGTGTGCCGCCTTGGGGTTGTAAAAAAAATATTTTTAACATGGTCGTATTTTTTTTTTTTTTTGAAAAAATGTAAAAAAAAAACTCTGGCTGGAAGGAGGGAGCCGACAACATGCAACTCAGATAAGGGAGGCATAGGCAGCAGGGGGTCTTATAGTGATGGTGGAAGGGGGATTGTAGTGGTTCATCTTGGAGGTGGATGGGGTGATGACAATAGCAAGAAATAGTGGCAGGGTGAAAACTAGGAGACAGTAACAGAGGGGAGTGGTGGCACCGTAAATCACCTAATGGTTGCACCATAACACCACAAAAACAAACACACAAACACCAATAATTATAGAATGACTAATTTAATAAAACAAAAAGTAGATTAATAAATTAATCAATTAAATTTAATAAAATTAAAAACTAAATAAATAAAAATGAAACATTGTTAAAAATAAAAAAATTATAATTATTCATTATTCAATATAATGAGTTTATTTGGATTAAAAATTATAAACATATTACCAAATTAAAATAATTAATGTCACTTTATTAAATTAGTTTACCAATTAATTATTTAAAGAATTAATTAAATAAATGAATTAAATTAAAAATATCAATTGAATAAAATTAGATTGTTTAAACTAATCTAATTATCTAAAAGGCTAAAAAATAAAGAGTGTTATTTGTTTATGATTAAAAAACAAAATAATTAATTTAATTAATGAATTGATAATCTATTTATAAAAAAATTAAAAGTTGTGAAAAATTGAAAGAGTGAAAAATTGTAATTTTCAAAAATAAAAGAATAAAAAAATGAAATTCAAATTAACTAGTGTGATTTCATTTTAGGAATATTTATAACGACAAAAATGAACATTAAAACACATGATTTACACACACAAATTATTATCTTACACAATAATGTACAAAAACACAACAATTGTTAATTATTTTAAAAAACATTTTGAAATTAAAAATTCAATAAAAACATAATAGGGATGTGGAAAATAGAGTTAAAACTAATTCACGTCAAACTCCCCCACAGATAAATCATTGTTTTTCCTCAAACAAATGAGTACATTTTTAAATTTGAAAAACAAAAGAGAAAAAATAATTTTATAGTGAACTCAAAATAAATGCATTTCTGGGCATTTGGAAGCATAGTAGCAGAACAATACAATTTCTTTCTTGTATTTTAAAGATTGAATTCATAAAAGTTCCTACCTAACTTCAAACACCTATTAGAAATCAAGACCAACACATATTCGTCCACTGTTAAAGATGTCATACCTCCTAAATGATGTTCGTTAACTGCCCTACTTTATTTCATCTTTATGTTTCAATTCAAAAATTGGTGACATGTTAGATAAAGTGGAATTAAAACATTAACCAAAGATACCTTGAATTATCACTTTATCCTAGGTTGCAAAAAATGATTATTATTTTTGAACCACTTCACTGATACTACACCAATGGTCTTTAATTAAGTCAATTTCACTCTTCTTCATATTGGATTAAAATTTCTGTCAACTCAATGAGCTCATTTTTGACAAGGAAATTTATTTTATTTTTACCCAGCCATGTTACATGTGAAAATCAATATGCATAACACTTATTATGATAGAAATATGATTTATTTATTCACTGAAACACACCCAGTGGAACTATCTCAAATACTCACCATGGGATACCAATTGCCCATTTTACTCCAGTTACAAAGGAAACAATCTATTATCATATTAGTATGATCAAATAAATGATTTTTTTCTCATTAAAATATTTGTCCCCTATGATCCAGTTAAAATTTCAAGATTGTTAATGTTATAATACAAATACCTAAAAAAATATCATATATTACTCTCTTTCTCAGTCCCTAAATATAATTTCCATAAAAGAGAGCAAACCACTCCACTCAGTAATCATTTTTTGACTGAGTACAACTGTCACCCACGAGCAAGCAGTAATCCTCTAGGAAAGACTTGATTTATGTGCAACATGATTCCATTAGACCCTCAGGTTGTACTAGATAAATTGAATAAAATTGAAGGATATTTGAAAATTATGAAAAATAATTGACCATTTTTACCTACAGGGAACATGTGAGTTGGTTAAAGGAGATGGCGTCCTGACCCTGGGGTTCTGGGTTCGATTCCTCGCAAAGAAACACTCGCTATATATATACACCATAAAACCACCTGTTGGCCCCTATACCCCATTGGGAATAGTCCTAAGCCCAAGGGTTGTCCATCGTGGGCCTTGCTAAGGACGTGCAGCGCGTAGGTGGGCAGGCCATCCCAATACCTCGTTACCCATTAACATGTTTTCCCGTGGGGCACGTGTGAGTTGGTTAAAGGTGGAGGCGTCCTGACCCCAAGGTTCCAGGTTTGAGCCTCGCAAGGAAACACACACTATATGCTATCAAACCACTCGTGGCCCCCTCTACCCCGTTGATAACTGGCCTAAGCTCAAGTGTTGGCCAACTTGGGCCTCGCTGGGGATGTGCGGCGCGCAGGTGGCCAGACCAACCCAATACCTCGTTATTAATAAACACGTTTTGATAGTGTTTGATGAGTGAGTGAATCAAGGATGGAGTTCTTGGATTCTCTCTCAAGACACCTAGGGTTTACTCTTGTCTTCCTCGCTGATCTGCTTGATTCTTCTTAGATCTTGCGGGATGGCAGGCTTCGATCATGAATGGGAGAAATATTGCGAAGGGTGTCGAGTCACAGTGAAAAAAAGTTCAGACTCTTCCTTTGTTAAGGCTCTAGGGGATTTCATTTCTCGAAGCTCTTAAGGGAACAAATATGCAAAATATGAATCCGTCGAAGCTTTCACTCTGCAAGAAATTGGAAGGTGGATGCTTTACATTGAAGATGATCCAGAAGCTCAGCAACAATTCACAAAAATGTTTAAGTACTCTATTATGGGTCATATATCTTATAAGAAAGATGATAAACCATGGTTATAACCAGAACACAGACCAAGGATAGCACACATTTGGGGTTTTACAGACTAGAAACTTGTTCCTATTGCTCGTGGATGTTTCCACATCTTACTAAATTCACAGGTTGATTTAAATTGGGTGTGAAATTTAGTCAATGTTTAACTGAAGCATAGTTTGATTAGAATTTCAGAATGGGACTTTTCCTTTAACACATATACATTCAGAAACATGATGGCACAGGTCAGGGTGAGGATACACAGACTGAACTGGTTCTTCTAGCATCTAGAGATCCTTAATGACGTCGCCTCCTGCATTATAACACCTCTAAAGATTGATCAAAGAACCATAAATTTTTATATTGGCAACTATGCAAGAGTTATCGTAAAGGTGAACCTAGAATCTATGTTTCCGGACTCTATCTCATTCATTGCGAATGAATACAAGGCAGAGGTCTAGTTAGAATATGAGCGCAGACCAATGTTTTGTGAGCTCTGCAAAATTGTTTGTCATTCCTTGTTGAATTGCAGAGTTATGAAAAGTCAGGTTGAACATCCAAGAGAAGATGATTGGACATAGGTATAGAATTAAATGAAAGACATGTCCCTAGCCCTTGAGCAAGATGAAGCACGAAAGAAAAAAAGATGGAATATGGGTGATGAAAGCGCCTCTTGTGGGGGAGACCTTGGGTAAAAACTAGGCTATTCTGGTTGAGGAGAAAAAAATGATGACATAGAGAAAGACATCAGGGAGGAGTTGGAAAGGATGGTTCTAGGAACCATTGAGAAGTCTCAATCTACTCCGATCGCTGAGGATCCAGGCACATCCAACCCTCTCGATGCTGATTAGAATTATTCAACTCGCATAGAGGATGCTAAAAGGATGGAAGGTGATACCCTGTTAGCAGATGTGGTCACTATTTTACCTCTTAAGATTTCATAATGTGACTCGGGATTGGATGCTGGAAATCACCCTAATGAGTCTTATAGTTTGGTGCAGGTCATGGCTATCACAATGGTATCTGCTCAGGATAGTCAGCCTCTGGAAATATCAAGGGGCAGCCCACTGGCTACACCCTTGAAATCCAATGCATCTGGAATTATTCAAGGTACTGAAATCAAAGGTACATCTAATGCATAATTTGTTTCCACTAAGGGTAAGAAGGGAAAAAATGAAGTCCAACCTCTTGTCAAGACGTTAGAAGATCAAAGAGGAGGAAGGGCTCGGGTGGCGCTAAAAAAAGGAGTTCCAACTCAAAATGCAGGTTCTAAGGAATATCTTTTTTTGGAATTGTCAGGGTATTTCTAATCCTGAAAACTCTACTATTATGAAAGGATTTATAATGAATCACAAGCCAAATGTTTTTTCTATTTATGAGCCTAAAATAAATTCCTCTCTTAAATTTATGCATCTTTGTTCTTTTGGTTATAAGTTTCTAGGTGCTTGCAAAGAGGGTTCTGCTACTGAGTCTCTTTGGATTTTTTATCATTCCTCTTTGCAATATATTAATGAGTTTAAAATTACTGAGAAAATTATTACATGTGAATTTATCTCTGATGGTTTCCTCCATATTTCACTATGATCTATGCTAGGAATAGATACCAAGATCATAGGCCCGTATGGCATGACCTTAATGTTTTAGCTAGCAACATTCCAGATCCCTGGTTTGCGATTGGGGATGTCAATGTGATTCTCACATCCAGTGAAAAAATTGGCCTTTCTCATTCTCCTATCTCCTCTAGTCATTTTAGAACTTCGATTGAGGATTTTAATCTTATTAAGATTAATCTGACTAGAGCTATGTACACTTGGAATAGAAAGCACTACATTAGGGTGGTTGCTAGTAATCTTGATAGGGCCTTCACTAATATCTTTTCCCTTGAAAAATGGGACTCCATTTCGAGTATCACTTTGGATAAACTTAACATGGATCATTATCCCATTCTGTTAATGCTCTCAACTAAAATCCTTAAGCTCACCCTTCCTTTCAAGTTTAATAATGCTTGGAGTGTGGATCCGGAATTTGGTAACATCATAAAAAGCTCTTTGGTAAGTATGAGTTATAATAATGATTCTTTTTCCTGTCTCGGTAAATTAAAACATCACAATCTATGTCTTAAAAGTTGGTGTTGACTAAAGCATAAGCAAAATGAAAATGAAATTTCCTCCCTTGAAAAGGAACTTATTCAAATCCAAAATTCTAATAGCAGTTCTGATATCACTTTGGAACCTCAACTTGAACTCAATACATCTATTAAGCTCAACTCTCTTCTTATGCTTAAAGATAACATTTGTTAGAAAATTTTCAAAACTAAATGGCTTACGGATGGTGATAGAAATAAAAAATTATATAATGCTCTTCAAATAATTAGGAACGTCTGTAGACCTCTTTCCTTTCTCCAAGACGAAGATATTATCATTGACTCTGAGGAGGGTATTGTGAATCATGTGGTCTCCTATTTTCATAATTTGTTCAATGGTCCAGATGTTAACAAGGATCTCTTTCCTGATATAATTAAAACCATGGTGATTGAGGATGGCAATGAATTTATCTCATGTTTCCCTCTTGAGCATGAAATCAAGGACAAAGTGTTTATACTTAATCCTAATAGTTCCCCGGCTCCTGATGGTTTCAATAATGGCTTCTTTCATCAATACTGGGAGATCATTTAGAGGGATGTCTGCAATCTTGTTAAAACATTCTTGTCCACTGGTTCTCTTCCTCATGGGATCAATTCTCAATTTCTTACCTTAATCCCTAAAGTGGATAATGCCTTTGACACTCATCTTTTCCGTCAAATTTCTCTTATCAATATGATTTATAAAATTTCTAAATTTATTGATAATAGACTTTCAACTATTTGCAATATATTTTTTTCTTGGAAACAATTTGGTTTTATCAAAGGTAGGTCTATTCAAGACTGTATATGTCTTGCTTTTGAATGCCCTAATACCCAAAATAAAGCCACAAGAGGCAGTAATTTTGCAATAAATCTTGTCATTTGGAAAGCTTTCGATACCATTGATTGAGGTTTCATTTTCAAAGTGATCAAGTCTTTTGGTTTCAATGATGCTTTTATCAATATGATTCACTCCTTATTTAATTCATCCTTTATCTTTGTTCTTGTCAATGGTACCCCTAAGGGTTTCCTTAAGTGCAACAAGGGTGTTAGACGTGGGGATCCTCTTTCCACCATTATTTTTTCTGTTTCTGAGGATTAATTAAGATGACTGCTCACTCGCCTTGTGGAACAAAACAAGATAAAACTTATTCAGGTTTCTAGGAACTTAAACATGCCCACCCATCATTTATATGCTGATGACATCATTCTGTTCCTTCAAGGAGATAAAAATAATATCCTGAGTCTTAAAAGTGCCATGTGTCATTACGAAGATGTATCAGGACAATCTATAAGCTAGAACAAATCTTTTTTTCTTTGGAAAAAACTTATCTCCCATCAGAAAATGTAATATCATTAATTATTTAGGTATTAAAAAGCACAAGAGCCTTAACCCAGTTGGTGAGTACTCGCTAGGTGCATCCAAGAGACTCGTGATCAAATCTGGGTGGAGGATTATTTATGGGGTACTGTAGTAGTACTGTAGCAGGATCCATTCGGTACTGTAGCAGTTGGAACTATTCATCCATCCGGGCCTTCAGGCCATCTGTTTGGTCCCCAAGTCCTGCAAGGATTTCAGGCCACCCATGGCCTTCAGGCCAGTTTATTCTCAAGGCCTTCGGGCCACCTCATGGCCTTAGGGCCACCCCAAGTGTAAAGACCCGTAAAATTAAAGGGAAATTTTTTTCTTAATTTTCTTTGGAATTTTACAAGAACGAAGTTTCTGACAACACCTTATTCTGAGGCCCAGTGTGCCCGGAATCATTTTCTGAAATTTAGCTCGGGTGCGTTCGGTGAACGAATGAGCGGGTTTTCCTAACTTTTGAACTGGTGCTCGGAATCAAAATCTGAGGGCACTGATGGAATCGTAGCACCGATAATTGCTCAGGAACACCTTTTCCGGAGTTGCATTTGCTCGGGTGTGGTTTTAAAATTTTTGGGTTAAGTAAATGAATAAAATAAAATGGGGAAACCAATTTATTTTATTTTAAGTTGTTTAACCTTAGCTAAGAGGTTGAAGTGGGACCCACAATATCCTACTCCACTAGGTAGGATATTTGTGTGGTGGGGCCCACACGAGCCCCACCTTTTCAACTTCCATGAAACCCCCACCTTTAATTAGGTAACGCACCCACACCCCCTTTTAATGTAAGTCAACATGAGCATTTAATTAAATATTAAACACCTCTTTTAATTGGGCGGTTTAAACGTTTCAATTAATTCAATTAATTGGTTGACTCAATTTTGAATTGATTAACATTTGGCTTGTGTGTTAATAAAATAAGACAAGCCTTATTTTATTAAGGGGTTCATTGTGTGTGAAGGCTTGGGAGATTTTTCTCATTGTCTTGAAGATCTTCTTACACGATGAAGAACGCGAAGAACGCGAAGAACGCCGACCTCCGACGAAGGTCGACAAGAACACCAGATCCTTAGAGATCGACGACGCGACGCCGACGAGTCTTTTCTCCATGAAGCGACGATCCTCCTCCTGTGATGACTTCTTCTGCGACGTGCAATTTCGCGACGAGCCTTCGTTCAACTATGCTCGAGGTAGGGGATTATTTTATTTTTTTGTTCGTGTTTACATCGATCGGCATTCTCCATTTCAAATTGAGCCGCCTGATATCGCAATAACGGGAGGAGGTCAGACCACACGAACACGACCGACCGTCCTCCCCCTTGTTTGTTGATTTTGTTGCAGCACGTGTAAGGCGGCGCAGTGTCGTTGCACCGCGCGGAAGCTATGTTAGTGGGCGAAGAAACCCGGCGCCGTCGCGCCGTGCCTGAGAACGTCAAAGAGGCAGCGGCTGGAGCAGGGCCGCGGTGGAGCAGGGCATGGAGGCCGGTTTCCAGCCGCCAGCGTCGGAGGAGGGGGGAAGGGACCACCCTGGTCCCGTGGCGGCAGTAGCCGGCCGACCGGTGCGGGGCGGCCGGTCAGGGGGTAGTGACCCCCGGCTGGCCAGCAGGAGCGGCCCCCCACATGGGGGACGTACTTTCACATCGCGGGGGGGGGGGGGGGGGGGGGGTAGCGCCCCCCCCCCCCTCTTTGCTAGGCCGTTATGGGCAAGATGCCTGGCTCGCTGGCCAGGATGGGCTACGCCCACCGGTCTATGCCGCGCCCAAGCGGGCTGGACCCATACCCGGTTCGGGTTGACCTTGTTCGGGCCGACCCAGGGGGTATCAAGCCGGGTCAGACCGGGCCCGAACCCCCTATTCCCTGACGTGTTATGGTCTTTTGCCCATAACATGGGATGTAGACCTCCGATCAACGCACCGTCAGCTGCGATGCGATACATTGATCGAGACGGTTGTTTTGGTATAATACAGTCAAGGTTTCTGAAAAGCTTTTGTTCGGCCGGGTTGGTTCGTACACGAAACCAACCGGGCCCTCGATGCGAAAACACTTATAACTTGAGACCCGGACCTCCGATTGACATGTCGTCGACTTTGATGGATTTCTCTTAGTGAGATAGAACTTTGGGCTTACTCTGCTCGAGGTTTGGACACAGTTGATGTACAGTGGGGTTGGTTTGGACTTAAAACCAAACCGGGCCCCTGGGACGAAAAATCCAATAACCCTCAGACCGGGCGTCCGAATGACGCACCATCTGTCACGTTGAGTTCCTGTTGATGATACGGATCTTTTGGATACATCAACTCCGGACTTTGTGTCAGTTGATGTATCATCCCCTCGGCTCGTGGAGCGGACCCTCCCGAATGAGCTTGCTGTGTGTGGGAAACCTAGAGCTGGCTGCGACTGCGACAGCGATGATGACTGTGCAGAAATACTCCGTGGATTCGACGGCGATGACAACAGCACTCAATGATCCTACGTGGGTCAATGCTACCAATCCTGTGTGGGTCAGCACTCAGCAGTCCTGTGTGGGCCAGCACATACCGATCCTGTGTGGGTCATTGCGTGGGTTAGTACCTTTCGATCCTTTGTGGGTCATTGCGGGGGTCAGTACCAATCGATCATATGTGGGTCCGAAGGCATAGATGAATTAGTGGCTATATCTTATCATCTCTATCGTCTTACGATGAAGTATACCTGTGTGATCTGAGCCTTGATTTTGAATCCTTATTTTCCTTAAGATTAAATTCATATCCTGTGTGGTTTATTTTATGCTTTCCTATGTGGACTGGGTTGTGTTTTCCTGTGTGGACTACATTGTACTTGGGCTCGAATGTTGGAGCCGAAAGAGAATTGATGAATTAGTTATATGTATGGGCATATACCTAAGTAGTGTCGGATGTTACTTCGTGATTGTATCTTTCCTTTGTGGATTATCCTTTGTAGATTCTGGGAGGCCATCGGGGGTCTCGGGGTCCCTACTGAGTAGCGTATACTCAACCCTGCACGGGCTATCCCCGCACTACGTTGTGTTGGTTGCAGACGACGGACAACGCTGATCATGGTTGAGGCTTGCGGAGCTGGTTGGTACCTGGAGGTGGACCACTGGGTGGGACATACTCGGAGCGGACGAATGGACCAAGGAGCTATAGAGGATATTTTTACCCACCCTTCAGGTGGGACTTTCAGTGGAAGGCTCGACGTTGCGGATTTACTTTTCAGTTGCTATACTCCCTTTTTAGATGTACTTTACTTTCAGTTTGGGTTTGTATTCTGGCCCATTTACTTTCCGCACTTACTATTGTACCCATTATTTACATAGTGTTTACTTTGCTTGCTTACTCTGTGGTGTTTGTTTACTTTTAAGGGCAATGTCTTCCCTTTTTGTTGGGATATACGCCTTGGTGATAGTCACCAACCCCTGTTCTATCGAAGGCGGGCTTGGGGTAGTCACAACACGGGCCCCGAGGACGGGTCGTGACAAATTGGTATCAGAGGAGTTCAGTTCTACCGAAGAACTCTAGACTCTGATCATTCTTCCATATGAAGCAATAGTGTTAAGGGTATTGAGTGTGGTTAATCAGTCCAGGGAGTCCAGTGTTGGGGCGGCGACTGACGTATCCGTACACCAGGACCCTGACTTCTAATTTCCGACTTAATGCACAAAAACATTGATTACATGTGTGTTTCATATTTTCTTTGTGATTACATTATGTCAGCTCACCAGGTATACTTTTTGACCATGGCACACCTGTTTCATTTCAGGATGGCCCCACGACGGCAACTAGCTAGGGTTCCGAGCGTTGTGTGGGACGACAGCCAACCGAGTGACGAGGCCTCGGTACAGGGCCCTTTGACAGCAGAGGCACCAGTAGTACCTCTACCCACAGAGCCACCGATGCTACCAGCCCCAGCCGCTGACAGTGCACGTCGCCTTACTGCACGGCACGAGTTTCAGCATCGCTGACCACCCAGGATCCACGGGGAGACGGACCCTCAGGCAGCTGAGGATTGGCTGGTGGCAGTTGTACGAGTTTTTTGATTAGTAGGGACACCATAAGACCTCATGGTGATCCTTGGAGCAAGTCTCCTGCATGCGGCAGCAGGATGATGGTGGAGCTTGATGCTCTAGGTGCACGTCGATGCATCACTCCTCTGGACAGACATTGAGAGCCTCTTCCGATCAGAGTTCGTCCTAGCCACCCTCCGTGCGGTGTGCATCTAGGATCTTCTACAGCTGCGGCAGGGCAACATGATAGTCACCCATTACTCGGTGAGATTTACTGATCTCTCGCGCTATTCGACGGATATGGTACGGGACCCATTCTTCCGGTCCTGGAACATCGAGCATGGATTGAGGCATGAGATCAGGGCATCACTTATCTCCCTCAGCATTCTGACAGAGGCAGAATTACTGGAGAGAGCCCTTCTCATCGAGAGCTTTCTTGCTGAGTCTACACCAGCGGTGAGACCTACCGTAGGGTGGCACGTAGCAGAGTCTTCTGCAGCTGGCAGTCAACAGATGACACATGGGTCCAGGTGGACCAGACCCGCAGGCGGACGATCTCTGGATACTGGCTCAGAGGTGAGGGGAACACAGCACAGAGCCAGTCATTCGAGAGGTAGATAATGCTACACATTCAGTGGGCAGGGCCACATGGATCGTGACTGCCCGACCCGCCGTGCCGAGGAGTAGCAGACGGTTGAGGGACCACCCTGGCAGAGGCAGAGGGTCGACCGTGGAAGTCCGCATGGAGATGGAGAAAGAGGCAGAGGAGCTGGCCGAGCAGTAGGTGGTGGGCAACGCTTTGAGGCTCTACCACCACCACAACCAGGAGGTCCACCCCGACCACAGGGAGCTGGCGGGAAGAGACAGGCACAGCTTCAGGCAGCGGAGGCCTATGACCACGGCGTGCCCAAGATGATTTGAGGTACTATCTGTGTCTACTCCACCCTTGATGCCATTCTTATAGACACAGGAGCAAATCATTCTTTCAGAGTCGCTGCCCTTGTTCAGAGCTCGAAGATTACGACAGAGCCGTTGGCTCGATCCTTACGGCTAGAGACTCCTATGGCAGTAGACTCGATGATTACGCACTGGTACCGGCAGTGTGAGCTTACTCTAGGAGGCGAGAGCTTCGGCTGGGATCTTCTTGTAGTGGCTTCGAGGCCTTACGATGTCATCTTGGGTATGTATTGGTTATCTACAGTCCATGCTCATATTGACTGTATTAGGTGCAAGGTGTAGTGTGTACGCACGGACGGGAGCAGGTTCACCTTCACCGGCGAGAAGGGAGCCTTTGAAACACGAGATAGACTCTCGCAGAGGAGAGGAAATCGCATCACTCATCAGTTGGCTAGTCTCATCCTAGGAGCAGTTGACGTGCGGAGTCATGGTTTTCCTGCAATGGTGGATTAGTATGCAGACGTTTTCCCCGATGATGTCCCAGGGCTACCTCCTCACAGAGAGGTAGACTTTTATATTGACCTCTACACCGGGACAGCCTTGATATCCACCCCAGCATATCAGATGGAACCCACCGTGCTTCAAGAGCTACGGGTACAGCTGGAGGACTTGCAGGGAAAGGGATTCATCTGACCCGGTGTTTCACCATGGGCTTCCCCGATTTTGTTTGCCAAGAAGGCGGATGGGAGCTTGCGACTTTGTCTCGACTATTGTCACCTGAAACAGGTGACCTTGAGGAACAAGTATCTGCTACCAAGGATTTATGACCTCTTCGATCAGCTCAAGGGAGCATGGTGGTTCTTGACGATAGACCTTAGATCAGGCTATCATCAGTTTAGAGTTCGATATGAGGACGTGTAGAAGACGGCCTTCAGATGTCGGTATGGCCACTATGAGTTCTTGGTTATGCCTTTCGGCATAACCAACGCTCCAGCGGTATTCATGTGTCTCATGAATAGGATCTTTCATCAATACCTCGATAGATTTTTAATGGTCTTCATCGACAACATTTTGAATTACTCGACCACTGAGGAGGAGAACGCCTACCACTTTTGGGTTGTACTAGACACACTCCGAGAGAACCAGCTTTATGGAAAGCTCTCGAAGTGTCAGTTCTGGTTACTTGAGGTCCACTTATTGGGACACGTCATCTCTGAGGCGGGATATGCGGTGGATCCTGCGAAGATCGAGGCAGTGCTAGCATGGGATCCAACCAGGAGCGTGACGGAGGTGCGGAGTTTCCTGGGGCCAGCTGGGTACTACCAGAGGTTTGTGCCAGACTTATCCAGAGTTGAGACAACACTCTCATCTTTGATGAAGAAGGGGAAACCCTTCGTTTGGTCATAAAAATGTCAGCTGAGCTTCTAGGAGCTGAGACAGAGATTGACCAGCGCGCCTATCTTGAGGCTACCAGAGGAGGGAGTAGGGTACGTAGTCTACAACGATGTATCAGGGACTAGACTCGGATGTGTCCTGATGCAGGATCGGGCCGTGATCACCTTTGGATCACGTCAGTTGAGGCAGCATGAGCAGATCTACGCTACCCATGACCTGGAGTTAGAAGCAGTGGTCTTCGCTCTGAAGATGTGGCAACACTATCTGATGAGAGAGCTCTTTACAGTCTATTCTGACAATCAGAGTCTCAGGTATATCTTCTCACAGAAGGACCTGAACCTGAGATAGCAGTGATGGCTCAATTTCTTATAGGACTATAACATTGAGATAGTCTATACTCCTTGAAATGGGAACGTAGTAGCCGATGCTCTCAGCAAGAGAACGGGCATCCAGCTACTCGGGGAGGTGACAGATCAGTTAGCCACTTTGCAGATGTCCTTTGTGGATAGAGATGGAGCATCCTTTCTTCAGTAACTCACAATCACTCCTCCACTACTGCAGCGGGTCAGAGAGGCACTGCGTGGGGACGCCGACTGTGAGACGCGGCGTGCACAGATATCCTCAAGACATGCACATGATGGATTCTCTGTGGGAGGATACCACGTCATAATTTTCAGAAGAACGTACCAGGGTACCAGATTATTTACAGGAGGAGGTGCTGAGAGAGTTCTACACTTCCCTCATAGCGGTATATCCGGGAGTGGAGAAGATGTACTAGGACCTCAGACGACAGCACTGGTGGCCGGGTATGAAGAAGGTTGTGGCAGAGTTCGTTTCTTGATGCCTCACCTGCCAGAAGGTGAAGGGAGAGCACTAGGTACCAGCGGGCTTGGTACAACCTTTGGAGGTCCCGGAGTGGAAGTGAGACGTGATATCTATGGATTTCAGGACTGGACTTCCATGTACTTCCAGAAGTCACAACTCCATCTGGGTGATTGTCAACCGACTCACCAAGTAGGCCCACTTCTTACCCATCAAAGAGAAGGGCTCAGTAAAGATCTTGGGATGTCTCTACATTCACGAGATTGTACGGCTTCATGGTGTGACATCATATATCATCTCCGATCGAGATTCTCCCTTTACTTCCCGACTTTGGAAGGGGTTGCAGGAGGCATTCGGGACGCAGCTACGTCTTAGCACCATCTTTCACCCTCAGACGGATGGTTAGACAGAGAGGACCATTCAGACTCTCGATGACATGCACCGTGCATGTGTCCTCGACTTTGGTCATAGTTGAGAGGACCACCTAACTTTGGTGGAGTTCGCATACAACAATAGCTACCACTCCACCATCAGGATGGCACTATACGAGGCATTGTACGACCAACCTTGCAGATCACCCCTGTGCTGGACAGACCCTGGGAAGTTAGCACTTGTGGGACCGGAGATGGTCCAGGCCACGACAGAGAAAGTCCAGGTCATCCAGGAGCGGTTGAGGAAAACTTAGTGCCGGAAGAAGTCTAATGCTGACAGGAGGTGGAGGCCACTGGAGTTCGAGGATGGCGACCACGTCTTCTTGCGGGTCTCACCCCGACGTGGATTATAGAGATTTGGCCGAGGCAGAAATTTATCTCCACGCTTCATCAGACCATTCCAGGTCCTCAGCAGGATAGGCGAGGTGGCTTATCTCCTGGCCCTACCACCTCAGTTGCACCGGGTACACGACGTCTTCCATGTATCCCAGCTGAGGAGATACGTGCACGACCTGACACATATCATTGACCATGGGGAGATGGACATTGATGATGGGGAGACTTTTGAGGAGGTCCTAGTGGAGATCGAGGATCGATAGGAGCGGGTCCTACGTGGATGGTAAAATCCTCTAGTGTGCATCACATGGCAGCACGGAAACCTCCAGGAGAGCACTTGGGAGCAGGAGGCTCAGATGCATGCGCAGTACCCACATTTGTTTCCCTAGTTTATGATGTATCTTTACGGGGACATAAAGCCCTGAGGTGTGAGTAATGTAAAGACCGATAAAATTCAAGGGAAATTTTTTTCTTAATTCTTTTTGGAATTTGAAAAGAACTCAGTTTCTGACGGCACCTGATTCCGAGGCCCGGTGTGCCCGGAATCATTTTCTGAAATTTGGGTTGGGTACGTTCAGTGAGTGAACGAGAGGGTTTTCCGAACTTTTTAACCGGTGCATAGAATCGAAATCCGAGGGCACCAATGGAATTGTAGCGCCGGTAATTGCTTAGGAACACCTTTTCTGGAGTTGCGTTTGATTGGGTGTGGTTTTAAAATTTTTGTGTTAGGTAAATGAATAAAAAAAAATGGGGCAACCAATTTATTTTATTTTATGTTTTTAACCTAAGATAAGTGGTTGAAGTGGGACCCACAATATCCTACTCCAATATGTAGGATATTTGTGGGGTGGGGCCCACACGAGCCCCACCTTTTCAACTTCCATGAAACCCCCACCTTTAATTAGGTAACGCACCCACACCACACTTTTAATGTAAGTCAACTCGAGCGTTTAATTAAATATTAAATGCCTCTTTTAATTGGGCGGTTTAAACGTTGAAATTAATTCAATTAATTGGTTGATTCAATTTTGAATTGATAAACGTTTGTCTTGTGTGTTAATAAAATAAGACAAGTCTTATTTTATTAAGGGGTTATTTGTGGGTGAAGGCTTGGGAGAGTTTTCTCAAGGTCTTGATGTTCTTCTTCCATGACGAAGAACGCGAAGAACGCGAAGAACGCCGACCTCCGACGAAGGTTGACATGAACACCGGATCCTCGGAGAACGACGACGCGACGCCAATGAATCTTTTCTCCACGACGCGACGATCCTACTCCCGCAACGCCTTCTTCTACGATGTGCAATTCCGTGACGAGCCTTTGTTCAACTACGCTCGAGGTAGGGGATTATTTTATTTGTTTGTTCATGTTTACTTCCGTCGCCATTCTCCATTCCAAATTGAGCCCCCTGATATCGCAACAACGGGAGGAGGTCGGACCGCACGAACACGACCGACCCTCATCCCCCTTGTTTGTTGATTATTTTTGCGGCATGTGTAAGGCGGCGCGGTGCCGTTGCACCACGTGGAAGCAATGTTAATGGGCGAAGAAACGCGGCGCCATCGCGTCGTGCTGTTGAAGTCGAACAAGCCTAGTCACCGTCGTGCCGCGCCTGAGAAAGTCAAAGAGGTTGTGGCTGGAGCGGGGTTGCGGCGAAGGGGTGTGGCACCGTCGCGTCGCGCCAGACGGACCAAGGTTGCGACCATAGGTCACAGCGGAGCAGGGAACGGCGACCGGTTTCCGGCCACCGGTGTCGAAGCAGGGGGGACGGGACTGCCCCGGTCTCGTGGCGGCAGCAGCGGGCCGGCCGGTCTGGGGGAAGTGTCGGGGGTAGTATCCCCCGGCTGGCCAGCAGGAGAGGCCTCCCACATGGGGGCCGCGGTTTCACAATGCGGGGGGGGGGGGGGGGGCAGCATCCCCCCCCCCTCTTCGCTCGGCCGTTACGGCCGAGCGGCCTGGCTCGCTGGCCAGACCGGGCCACCAGGCGGGGCCACGCCGAGGCTGGGCGACGCCCAGGCCGGGCCGGGCCACGCAAGGCAGGGCCAGGACGTGCCCCAGCCGGCCGGACCCAGACCAAGGTCTGGTCGCCCGGTTCAGGCCGACCCAGGGGGTATCGGGCCGGGTCGGACCGGGCCCGAACCCCATATTCCCAGACCTCTTACGGTCTTCTGCCCATAACATGGGTTGCAGATCTCCGATCGATGCACCATCAGCTGAGATACAATCCTTGCATCGAGACGGTCGTCTCGGTTTAATACAGTCAAGGTTTCAGAGAACGTTGGGTTCGGTAGGGTTGGTTCGTACACGAACCAACCGGGCCCTCGGAGCGGAAATAATTATAACTTGAGCCCCGGACGTTCGATTGATGTGCCGTCGACTTTGATGGATCCCTCTTAGTGAGACGGACCTTTTGGATTACACCGCTCGAGTTTTGGATACAGTTGGAGAATGGTTAGGTTGGTTTTGAATTAAAAACCAACCGGGCCCCTAGGATGAAAAAGCCAATAACCCTCAGACCGGGCGTCCGAATGACGCGCCGTCTGTCACGTTGAGTTCCTGTTGACGATATGGAACTTTTGGATACATCAACTCCGAACTTTGTGTCATTTGATGTATCAGCCCCTCGGCTCTTGGAGCGGACCCTCCCTAACGAACATGCTGTGTGTGGGAACCCTAGAGCTGGCTGCGACTGCGACGACGATGACGACTGTGCATAAATCCTCCGTGGATTCGATGACAATGAATACAACACTCAGCGATCCTATGTGGGTCAGTGCTACTGATCTTATGTGGGTCAGATCCTGTGTGGGTCAGCACTCAGCGGTCTTGTGTGGGCCAGCGCATACCGATCCTGTGTGGGTCAGATCCTGTGTGGGTCTTTGAGGGGGTTAGT
This sequence comes from Viscum album, assembly GCA_963277665.1. Taxonomy (NCBI): domain Eukaryota; kingdom Viridiplantae; phylum Streptophyta; class Magnoliopsida; order Santalales; family Viscaceae; genus Viscum; species Viscum album. The sequence continues at coordinate 383,061,829 of OY728164.1, forward strand.
ACCTATCGATCCTTTGTGGGTCATTGCGGGGGTTAGCACCTATTGATCCTATGTGGGTCCGATGACTTAGATGAATGAGTGGATATATCTGATAATTTCTATCATCTTACGAAGAAGTATACCTATGTGTGATGAGTCTTGATTTTCAATCCTTATCTTCAATAAGATTTCCTTGATATCCTGTGTCGGTTACTTTATGCTTTCCTGTGTGGACTGGGTTGTACATGGGCACAGATGTTGGAGCCGAACGATAATTGATGACTTAGGTATATGTATGGGCTTATACCTAAGTAGTGTCAGATGTTACTTCGGGATTGTATGTTTCTTTTGTGGATTATTCTTTGTGGATTCTGGGAGACCTTTGGGGTTCTCGGGGTCCCTAATGAGTAGCTTATACTCACCCCTGCACGGGCTATGCCCGCACTACGTTGTGTTGGATGCAGATGATGGACAATGCTGATCGTGGTTGAGGCTTGCGGAGTAGGTCGGTACCTGGAGGTGGACCACTGGGCGGGACGTACTCGGAGCGGACGACTGGACCAAGGAGCTGTGGAGGCTATCTGTACCCACCCTTCAGGTGGGACATTCAGTGGACGGTTCGACGTTGCAGCTTTAATTTTCAGTTGTTGTACACCCTTTTCAGTTGTACTTTACTTTTAGTTTTGGTTTGTATTCTAGCCCATTTACTTTCTCCACTTACTATTGTACCCAGTTTTTACTTAGGGTTTACTTCCACCTGCTTACTCTGTGGTGTTTGTTTACTTTTAAAGGCAATGCCTTCCCTTTTTGTTGGGATATACGCCTTGGTGCTATTCGCCAACCCCTGGCCTATAGAAGGCGGGCTTGGGGTAGTCACGACACGAGCCCCGAGGACAGGTCGTGACACCAAGGCCTTCGGGCCACATGAATGTAGGCCCCAGACACAATACAAAAAAAAGCAACCCCAGAAGAGGATTTAGAGAAGGTACACTCACTAGAGCAGAGCCAAATGGATTGTCAGAATGAAAGGGTATGAATATGCCATCGATACCAGCCTGTGCTTGCACGGGAAGCCTAGCCAGACGGTCATGGAAAGATGGAGAACTACTATCAGGATGAAGATGCTGGGGAGGGGCAGTTCCGTGTAGATAGTCTGGTTGAATTCCCCAAGACCTTCATGTCATGTAATCTCCTAAGAATACAGGCCGTGTAATCTTAAGTCTACGGGCCTTGTAAGGGTTCCCCCTCATATCTTGAAAGGGGGGTTATAAAAAATCAATAAAAATGAAGGTCTTCAGGCCATTCAGGTAGGCACTAAAGAAGGATCTCTCCCTTTGACCTATATTGTAGTGTCTCTCTTTTGGGGAAAGATGAAATCCAATTACTTCACAAAAATTTTGGATCAAATCATCAATCATCTCTCCCATTGGAAAGGAAAATCCCAATCTCTGGCTGGATGAATTTGTCTTCTGAAATCCACAATTATTTGCAAAATGGTTTACTCACTGATGGTTTACAGTTGGCCCTCTGGTTTACTTAAAAAAATTAGTGTTTGCCTTAAAAACATAGTTTGGACCGGTAGAATCCTTGAAAGGAGACTTGTGACCTTTCTTTGGAACAATTATTGTAAGCCCTTAGATAAGGGTGGCATGGGCATTAAAAATCATCGTCTTTTTAATGATTCCCTTCAGGTTAGACTCACTTGGAGGTTGCTTGTCAACAACTCTGACTCCACTACTATTATCCATAACAGATTCATCTCAAAAATTAAGAATGGGAATTTGAATTATATCTCTTCATCCATACAACCATCTTTTAAAAAATCATTTACCAACATTATGAACAACTCTAGATGGATGGTCAGTTCTGATTCTTCCATGAATTTCTGGCTTGATAACTGGACTGGTGCACCTTTAAGTGACATGTTAACTTCCACTGAGCATCATGTGAACACCAAATCTTATATAATGGTTTTTTTAACTCTCACAACATTTCCCTCCCTGATAACATATGTAATATCATTTACAACAATTCCTATTCCAACTCTGATTATTTCCTCATATGGGAGCCTTCTCATAATTGTGTTCTTGCTTCCAAGATTTTTTACAATCATAACTTCATTGCCTCTGATTCGAGTTTTAGTTGGATGAAATATTTTAGCAAGCCTTGGATTAAGCCATATAGACTAACTCTTATTTGGCATCTTGTGAATAACAGAGTCCCCACTGAAGTTTGTCTACAATCTTTTGGCATCCAACTCTGCTCAAAATGTCACCTATGGAACCAACATAGAGAAGATGCTAATCATCTATTTATTTCTTGTTCTAAAACTTAATCTATTTGGATTTATGTGTTTGACATATTTGGTTGTAGATGGTTTCTTCTTGAATCAATTATCTCTCAACTGCAGCGTTGTGTTGACTTTGATGCTTCTCACCAAATCACGAATCTTGTTTTGGCTGATGTGGCTCAACATCTCCATGTGATCTAGTATGATATAAATAATATTCTTCATAATACTTTCTCATCCAGGATTAATGCAAGATGGACGAGTATTCTCATTGCCATTCATGATGCATCAGTGACTCAGAAAGATTTTTGCGACAACCCATTAGAGATTTTGAGATCCTTCACCGTCTTCGGATTTCTGGGCTCTATAAACTGCCTAGACAGACTTTTGAGGTATTCTAGCAAGCTCCACTTCTAGGATGGACCAATGTGAATATCGATGGAACTTCTAATGGCAACCCAGGACCAGCAGGTTTCTGTTCTATCTTCAGAGACTTTCATGGTCATTATCAAGGTTTTTTATTTGGTTGTTGTGGTACGACATCGTCTCTGGAAGTAGAGATGCTGGGAGTGATCCATGCGGTTTATTTTTCAAAAAAAATTACGGAACAATATTTGGATTGAAAGTGATTCAACCAGTATTTTCCAGGATATTTCAAAATGGGTGGTTCACCTTGCATGGCCTCTCACTACCCGTTGGATGAGTTGTCTTGCCTCGCTCATGGAAATCAACTACATCATCACCCATGTCTTCTGTGAGGAATATATGGTTGCTAATTCTCTTTAAAATAGGTGAGTCAACCAGGATATTACATGGATGGATGATATTCTTGGAAATTTGATTCCTTTTTATGAGAATGACTATAATAAAGTTCCACCTTTCAGACTCATGTAGCCCTCCTTTTTTCCAAAAATTATGCCTTGGTTTCTAACTGAGGAACCACCTTTTATAAAATAAAATTGACCATTTTTTATAAAAAATAACCAACATTAGGTTCAATAAATATAAATTTGAAGTGACACACATAATGACACCTCTACCCCATACATAAAACCCAACATTGTCTATAATGTTTAATTCTAAGGTAGGAGATAATATTAAAGAAGATAGTCAATTAACAACCTAAATTAATGTTTAGGGTTAGCATGAATGTTCAAAAATAATATTTCCCACATAAAAAATGAAAAGAAATAAATATATATGTCAAAAAGTGGAAAAATGTGTGAATAGAGATTTTTTATTTTTTATTGATTTTTTAGTTTGATTTTTTAAATCAACATTATAAATTGTACAAAGTAAACATATGTATATTGTAAAGTGATGAATACAATACAGAAGATAAATAAAAAAGAGTGATAGGGTGATGTATTGTTCCACAATTCAGGTCAAATAAAATGTTCAACTCTCTAGATTAATGAAGCTAAAACCTTATGCAATATTTAAATTATCTGCAATTCAAATTAAATAAAGATGTCCCCCCTCACATAGGATGATGCAAAAGATTGAAAAAAAATTTAAAATAAAATTAAAAATGGTAAAAAGTAGAACTAAACATCCCTGAAAAGTGGAGCTTTTACCATTAATGCACATTGAATTTTTTTTTGTAGAACCACATAATTAGACTTTTTTATTTTGTATAATTTGAAAAAGTGAAAATAAGAATCCAGAAGTTTTAATATCACGAATAATCAATAAAATGGTTGAGTGATAGAGATGTTAACCATATGATGTAGTGGATTTCTCCCTTGGTTTTCCTTGGTTGTGTTTCTGGAAGCAACAGTTCTCTCTCAAGTAGCAGCAAGTAATGAGACACCATTAAATAAACATGATTATAGACTGGAGAATCGATCAGAAGTAGTATTATTTACAAAAAATAGAAATAAAAAAGAATACAACTACGAAACCATTGGTTAGTTCCCATGTAACACTGATTTTATATTCCTTAGTTATAATTGATACAACTCAATATTCTAGTAGAGTTATGGTAGCCAATCCTTTTTGTTTCCCTTCAATGAAATGATGAATCCTCTAAAAATTGACCATGAAAGGCATATTCTCCTCTCCAACCAGCTCCAAAAATCCATTAACCAAGACTCTCACAGTGGTAAAGGGTCTAGACCACTTGGTTTTCAACATTCCATGAAACGATATCAATGGAGATTTGAATAACAAGACCCTCTCACCAAAATTGAAATTCTGGTTTTGAATGATTGATTCATGATATGTATTTGTTCTTTCATTATTAACTTCATAATTATTATAATATTCTCTTCTAATCTCTGCCATATTGGTCACCCTAATGTAATTAGTGGATGATATCATGTATGGGCATCACCTCTTCCTCAACATAAAATCTTCTCAAAATCCTATCAGCACTCCTCATAAAGAGTAGAGGGCCATCCCAAAAATAATATTTCAGCTAAAATATAAACCCCTTCCTTTGGTTGTGTGAGAGGTCCTTGGTCATGAAACCTACTAACAGGATGTTGGAATAGTCTTAAAACTAAGAAGACTACTGCATAGAAGTAGAATTCAATTATTCATTAGGGAATGAAGTATTAATCTCGTTTGGTTTTTCACATTGGGTGTTGGGAATCCTAGAAAAATTATCTTATACTATATTATCACCCCCTTTCTTATCCTTAATGACCAATCAAACTCCTGTAGTTGCAGGGTCCATATCATCAATCTGGTTTTTGTGTCTTTCTTTTCATTTAAGAACTTGAGGGAAGTACGATCAGTGAAATTGATAACACTCAACCATATTAAGTACTTTCTAAACATCTCCAGTGAAAAAATAAATGAATCCTAATCCTTTTTAGTGATGGATTAATTATTTTGGGAATAATCCAGTAGATTACTGGAATGGTAAATAACATGAATTTTATTATCCTTACTCTGCCCCAAAATAGATCCTACTACAAAATCACATGCGTCACACATAACCAAAAATGGAATCTTCTAGTTAGGGGAAGTGATCAGAAGTGAAGTGGTTAGATTATCCTTAAGTAGGTTAAAGGATTATAAACACTTCTCATCAAACAAAAAAAGTTTTGTCCTTAACAAATAGGGAACACATGTGTCTAGTAATCTTTGAAAAGTACTTAATGTGCCTTTTGTAGAACACAATATGACCCAAAAACTCCTAATTAAATTGTCATTCTCAGGTGGGGGAATATTTTGTAAAACCTCAACATTAGCATTATTGACCTCCATCCCCCTCATAGATACCTTATGATCCAATAAAATACTTTTTGTAGCCATGAATTGACACTTTTCCCAGTTTAAGACCAAATTGGTTTATTGTCATCTTTCCAGCACAAGTTACATATTTTGAAGACAATTCACAAACACACTTCCCACAATAGAAAAATCATCCATGAATACATCAATAATCCATTCAATAATATTTGGGAAAATTTTCATCATTCATCTTTGAAAAGTGGAAAGAGGACCACACAAGCCAAAGGGAATCTGTTGGTATGTGAATGTCCCAAATAGACTAGTGAAGGTGGTATTCTCTTGACCCTAAAGTGAAATTGAAATCTTATTGCAACCAGAATAACCATCAAGAAAGGAGAAAAATTAATTTTCTACAAACATCTCAAAAATTTAGTCCAAAAATGGAATGAGAAAATATTTCATTCTTAGGGAAACATTCATTTTACTATAGTCTATACAGACTCTCCATTTATTCACTACCCTTATCTGGATTTTCTCTTTCATCTCATTAGTGACCACTATCACTCCACTCTTTTTAGGTACCACATTTACAAGACTCACCATGGGGCTTCCAGAAATGGGAAAAATTATTCCATCATAACGTAGCCTAATCACTTATTCCCTAATATCTTCCTTCATTATAGTATTTAGTGTCATTTCAAATTCCACTCTAGGATTACATCCAGTTTCCATGGGAATCTTATTCTTGCAGAAGGCTGGACTAATTCCTTTAATGCCAGTAATCGACTAGCCAATGACTGGATTGTACTTCTTCAAATCACAAAGTATATTTTTCACTTGGATAATACTAAGCTTGGATGAAATGATCATAGGAAGGATCTAATTCACTCTTAAGAAGTAATATTTGAGATGGGTGGGGGAGGGGATTGAGTTCACAGATGGGTGGTCAGTCACTTGATGGAAGACTCTTGGGAATTGGTGGCCAATGATTTTCATGATACTTATTGAAGGAGTAAAAGAGGCCTCCTCCTCATCACTAGAACATCATGAAAAATTCTCCTCAATCTTATACTCCACTCCAGGAGAAAAAAATGTGTTCCAAGAAAAACTCATCCAGGTTCTCCAAAAACTCTTCCCCAAACTCATCTACAGATTCGATCTCATCAATTGAGCTTATCACCATGCAAGTGCTAGGAGGAATCATAGGTTCACAATTTATCTCCACTATCATCCATAGCAACTCCTATTCCTCCTCATCAACACTACCTTCAACAACTTACAACTCATATTTGGGGGTGGTTGGGTGGGTGGTTTCTTTGATTATCCTAGAAACATTGAATTCCTCTTCTTGTTTGCCCAAGTTGAAATTCAACCTCCCCTTAGACACATCTATCACAGAACCTCCTATGGCCAAGAATGGATTTCAAAGAATGATAGAAAACTTTTGTTCAAACACCATATCAAGGATAAGAAAGTCAGTAGCAAATAAGAGTTTTCTTACTCCCACTAACATGTTGTCAACCCTACCCGCACACTCGAATAGCTCGAAGGCAATATTTTTTATTGATTTTGATAACCCTCTTTCAAGGGATGAGGGGGAACCCCTTCCAAGACCGTAGTATCATAGATTAGATGACCCGTAGGTCATAAGAAATATATAGGATATACTTGGAACTCCCCCTCCCAGCTTCTTTATCATGATATCAGCTCTCCACCTTCGCATGGATGTTCGGCTAGGCTTTCCGTGCAAGCACAGACTGGTCCTGATGGAAATTTCATACCCTCTCTTTCTGAAAAATCCTCTTATATTATACTTTGGTGAATGTTCCTACTATGAATCCCCATATGGAGTATGCTCCTTGTAGAGTCTGTCTGATCATTTAATCACAATTTTAGGTGGTTCAAAGGACTTGAGGTAGCCCGAAGGCCATGAGGTGACCCAAATTCCTTGAGGTGGCCTGAAATCCTTACTGGACCGAAGTCCATAGTTGGCCCAAAGGCCTTAATGCACCCGAGGACCAAATCGGTGGCTCGAAAGCCCAAATAGACAAATAGTTCTGGCTACTACAGTACGGAATAGTGACTGCTACAATACCCAGAAATATGTTTCCACCCGGTTTTGAACTTGGGACTCTTGGATGCACTTGCCGAGTCTTCACCAATTGGGCTGAGGCTCTTGTGCATCATCAGCCCTACCCACTGGATGAGTAATGGACCTATCACATTATACAACCAGTTTCAATTTCACATTTTGAGCAATAGAGAATGGAAGGGGAGAAGATGTTAATCAAGAAAGTAAAAAATTATCATGTGCAAGATCCTGATCCCGATAAATCTAACTCGCAAACGTGATCAATCGAGTCGAATAAAATGAAATGATGATCGCACTAATGCTCTGATCTACAAGTCACGTCGGGTTTCATAACGTGGATATAGCCCTTAAAAAATAGATTTTGATCACTAGAGATTTGATATCAAAACACGAGATGAGAAATAATGAATGACAAGAAAAAATAAACATAGGAACATTACAATTTAATTACCTAACCATACAGTTTCAAAATATTTACTGACACAAATCAAAACAGAAATCATAGCATGAGCGGGGGATTGATGATTGTGCGGAGCTGGAGGAGCATGGTGTCATCTTCGAGTTGAAAATGATCCCCAATCCATGAGATGTGGATGTAGTGTGGATAATTAATTCAAAAGTGTCCCCCCATGTATGAGAGGAGTCACACGCCTCTTATTTGGACACAAAAAATACAAAACTAAACTAACTGGAAGTGTCTATCCACATGGCATGCTCTGATGCGCTCGTCAACCACATTTCAGTTAACTCTTAGTTATTTTAATCGACCATATACAACGACCTAGGAATTTTTTTTGACTTTAGACCCCCCAATCTGCTCCACCTCTACGAGCAAATCCCTCTACATAGAACACAAAAAAAATTCACCTGACAAAAAAAGAAACAAATTGCATCAATATATAGTTATATATATTCATATATTTATTATTATTATTATTAGATATATAAAAATATATAGAAATATATTTATATGAAAATTATATTAATTAATTACAAAATTATGTAAATAATAATAATAAAAACCACCAAATTTATATTATAAGTTATTTTCATATTTTATTTAAAATAATTATTATATATAATATATTATGATTATTATATATGTTATATTAGTTATATTATATATATGTTGATATATATATATATATATTATATGTTATTATATATTATAATATATTATAATGTAAAAATAAAAAATAAAAAGAAAATTAATGATGAAATGGTGGGTCGGGACGCAAGGAGGAGAGGGAAAAACATGGAAGGTGGGATTTGACATGTGGTCGTAGTAGGTATCAGATGTTTTTGTGGTGGAAAAAGGGGATGGCAGGTCTGGTTGTGCAGAGTAGAGGGTTTCGTTGTCGAGGTGGTTTCGGAGGTGGAAAAAGGAGATCAGGTGGTGTGGCATGGTAGGGAGGGGCCGAGCAGTGGCGGTTCATGGTTACTTATTGAAAAGGTTGGGGTCAGCTTAGGTATGGCGTGGACCATGGTGTGGAAAAGTGCCATATTTGGTTTATGAAATAGTTATCAAGGTTGTTGTGGCACCATTTAGCTGATGCAGAAGGTGCACTGACAAAAACAAGAAATGGTGGCAGGGTGAAAATGGTGGGACAGTAACAGAGGGGAACGATGGCACCATGAGGCACCTAACTGTGGCACCCTAACAACTACAAAAAACACTAAAAAACAATAATTAATGAAATAAATATATTAAAAAAAAGAAATTTATTAATAAATTATTCAGTTAAATAAAATAGAAATAAAAACTAAATCGAAAGAAATGAAACAATAGTAAAAATAAAATAAAATTAATTATGCATTGTTATAAAGAAATATTATATTTGGATTAAATATTTTTTACAAATTAACAAATTAAAATAATTAAAGTCACTTTCTTAAATTAATTAACCAATTAATTAACCATTTAATTATTTAAAGAGTTAATTAAATTAAGTAATTACAATAAAAAATATTAATTGAGTAAAATTAAATTGATAAAAGTAATTTAATTATTTATTGACTGAAAACTAAAGATTTCAAATTATTTACGTTTAAAAATAATAAATAAATAACTAAATTAATGAACTGATAATCAAATTGTTTTAAAATTTAAAAAATTGAAAAATTTAAAGAATGGAAAATTGTAATATTGAAAAATAAAAAAATAAAAAATTAAAGTCAAATTTAGAAGAGTGATATAATTTAATAAGTATTTAAAATTAAAATAATGAACCTTAAAACACCTGATTTACAAAAAAATATTTATTTACACTATAATGTACAAAAACACAAAAATTGAAAATTATTTTAATAAAACATTTTAAAATTAAAAAGACAATAAAATATATAAAATGGATGTGTAAAAGGGATTTAACACTAAGCCACATCGGTATTCAATCAAGGCAATGATCATGCATAATGAATGAAATTAATCCCAACCCCTAACCCCATTCATAATGAGCAGGCATGTAGAATTAAGAAATTTGAGGGAAATGAAGAACAAATATGAAATCCCAACATGAATTTCAATTAATCATAATACACTTATTACAATCGATACCCACTCATCATAATTTCCTCCACATGAATGTATCACCCACTCATGCTAACTATAAGTAGGTGTGGAAAATTAATAAAGGGAAACACTATTGAATGTGGAAAAGAAGGTGTCACACCTTTGGCAGTGGTTGTACGGCATTGAGCTATGTCTGGGAATATGATCCAAATGGCATGTCTAGGGACTCTATTTATAGGTTCTAAAAGAGGTCTGCCTGACACCGGTCATGATGTGTACTGAAGGTACGCATCGTGTACCCTCGGTCCGTGTTTCCTTTATGTCTGCATGATTCCTTCACATATCATGTTCATTAATTTGAGTCTTGAACATTTTCATGTATTGTACAGGGAGTCATGATTAGTTATTTCATGTTATACAGTTATCATAGATATCTCCAAAATCATCTTCAAAATTATCATCAAAAAGAGTCACGTCGTGTACTGAGGTTACACGACTTGTGCTTGACATTCACGGTGTGTCTTCTCATAAAATCCTGTTCGGGTAAAGGCATGCTTCTCCGATGATGTCATGATGTGTAAGTGAAGTACACTTGGTTTAGTAGTTTTCACCAATCTTCCAAATTTTTTTCCTCTTCAAAAATCCAATGTCCCACCACATGCGAAGCGAAGTAGCACGAAGGGTCTTGTACATCAATTTTCCAACGCATTTCATTCCTTCTTCACTAATTAATCGTTTCCTACTATAAAACATAGAAAAAGTAAATACATTCCAAAATTGGATATATGTATCATTTAAATATAAAACACAACACATAAAAAATTCTAAAATATAACCATTAAATACACTAATCAATGTAAATGAAACACATCACATGATATTTTTACATTGTTCGATACTATGACCTATGTCATTGCTGCAACCAATAATTTCACTTAGTTATTGATTTTTCACTACATATAGATAGATAACACCAATGAAATCCCCATTCCCCTCAAAATTAAGGCCCATAGTGTTCCAATATTGAGTCCCAATATAATTTACAAGCTAATTCCTACACTAGTGTCTCTACAGTCCAAGAAGAGGATCTTTATACTTCATACCACATTGTTACAAGCATCCCACTGGCCAACTCTAGTGTCCCATTTGAGACATCTAGTTCATCATATTCCCATTGACGACTTCACATTCATGAGTCACACAAGATTTGGTCCTCTGATAGGATGATCATATAATCTTCCTCTATGATCTTGCTGGATCAAAACGAACCATGTAAAATTCATGAACCTGTGCACTGGTGCTGGTCTTTCTAAAAAAAGATGACCACATGAAGATGGCCAGATACCTCAATACCACAATGCTCGAGAAATTCCATCTGCCACTGATGACTTGACCTCACTAAACACTGAAAACTTGAATAGATAATCTTATTCTGAAATACTAATGATATAACTATCCAAGATTCATTCTCATATCACTGCACATTTATTAGGTGATAGAAATTTCATGTGCACTTCTTCAAACCTCATGCATGTAAATAATAAATGACATGGTCTTCTTACTATATTAAATAATATCCATTAAAAATATTGTCGTTATCAGGAATGCGAAGTTACATTTTCATACATACTTCCCCATATGAATCTTTGAACACAAACACTACAAACACACACTGTTTGTTTCATAATATGCATATATTCACATATGAATCATACCGTGCATGATCTTCTCACTCCACTTTGTGAAAGATAATTTCTTTTATAAACACATTTTTCACAAAATGGAAAGCTCAAATATATACAATTCACTATTAGATTATGCAACACACTTATTATTTTCACAATACACCTTCATATACAACATCCCAAATATACGTCTCTTCGTGCAAGTGTCCGAGATTCACATGGGGTGTGTACTCATAATATTTTCTTTCATGAAAAATAAAATGGAAATATTCTTGATGTGTGTAGGTACCACTTTATGAGTAGCGCTATTTGTATACACTATCATGTGGTATCTCAAATAAGTTCACCCAAACACTAGAATAAAGGAACGCAGGGGAATCATGATATCGTGATTAATTTACAGAACATGTTTCTTTTTATAGCTATTGAGTGTGAAATGAATATACCGTTTTCTCTTAGAAATCACATCTCACTCGTACAAAAAATGTATCAAAAAAACCATCATGAAGAAGAGAAATTCACAAAACTCTATTTCTATCTAAAAATAACTATCATATGTAAGATAAAAACACATATTAAATGATCCAAGAATCCGATATTTATAGATGATAAACATTAGCATAGAAAATTCTAGAATCTCTTGGAATCACAAATGTTCTTGCTACAAGATTCTCATAACATTACCATCACTAATATATATTTTAAACACCACTAAAAGTTTAATTTTGATCTTCAATTTATCATGAAAAAGAATTATGATGTGATTTTATCATACTATAATTTTTAGAGAACTCAGATGATGATCAGAAGGATCAGTTCGATCTTGATCAATGTTGATTGGTGATATGATAAACTGTGATTCGATGGAAAATGGGCTTGAGTGAAGATTATATGAGAAGATGATCCTACTGGATGGATCATATGACATAGAAGATATATCAAATATATCGGTATCCCTGGTTTATTTTGAGTTTTTAATAGTTGATGAAAATGATAAATGGCCCAGATAAAATGAATGGTCAATCAGATCATTCTAATTTATTAAGCACAATCCCAAATTAAAATGAACCATGGTTCTCTACTTCCTTATAATATAATCTATGATGGCCTCTACACAAAAATTTCAAATCCATCTCTTGTACTGCCCCTTACCGGTTCCTATGGGAGAACTACAATTCCAACCTCTGTCTTCATTACACCCTACATTGTTGTTATCCACTGCTTCTCTTCCTCATAATAGGCACACCCTATCACTACCTCACCTACGACTTCCTGATGGATGCTGTTGGGTTGAGTATGGCTAACCTTGTGGTGCTTCTCATCTTAACTATCTATGTCATGTCCCAAATATTTTTATAAAGAACCTTTAAAAAATGTTAAGCTATATTAAAAATATAGGATAACTAATCCCCACAAAAATATATCACAATCAACCTAAAAAAACTCATACAAAATAATCTTTTTTTTGGATTATTTTAATTATTGTGATCATTGTTCATACCTATTTTCATTAGTGTCTAGAACAATAGACCAACTCTGAAAATTTTAAATTTTGGTTTCATTTACTTTTCATCTTAATTATTAATTTGTAAAAAAATTCATACTCAATAAATCATTTATCCTCTTCAATACTTTTGTATTACCATTCTACACTTTGTAAATTTTCCTAGAGGATTTCATATGAATTGATTTATCTTTATAGATTACATATTTATTATATACCAAAACTATTTTAGAGTGATGTGTATGTGTGTGTGTGTGGGTGTAATAATGTATTTTATCATATGGAATACCATTACATTGATATTCCTACTCATTACTTTTCTTTGACCCATGTCCTATTGGATGAGGGCTTGAGGTGTCACTCCTGACTTATAAGTAGCCCAAGTAGGGCCATGGCGGGTCAGGTCCGGACATGGACAATTTTTTAAGAAATATAAATTTGACATGGATTATGATAGTGAGTTGGGGAGATATAATTTTTTATTAATTATAGATTGGTATGTCTAGGTGAAAAATAATTATAATAAATTGGAAAATTATAATAATTTAAACGGAAAATATTGACTTATTAACTATGAGGTTTATATAAAATATTTTTAATGGAATTAAATAGTATTATTTATAAATATAAGGAATATTTGTTTATATTAACTTATTTTGAAACAATTCATAAGAATTTTCTTTTGGGAAAATTTGGATGGAATGTATAATTTAAGGTTATTAGTGGTTAATGTTTGATAAAATTGTTTTGGAATATTGAATATTTTATTATATATGGAATATATGTAAATTTGAGTATTAGATGATGTTTCAATTCATTACTAGATTACATATTTTTAATGATATAACATTAGATATGTTAAAATATGGTTTTATAATAGTTGGAATGTTAGACATTCCAATCTCTAGAATTTTCTTCCTCTTTCACTTCTCCACCCTTTCCTTAAATCTAGTGAGCTATACAAGGAATTTTCTATGTTTTATTGGAGTCATTCCACAAACTAGAGACTATGAACTCTTGTACAATGAGTTATTAAGATCTATCCCAAAATATTGTAGTGTAGCACCAATATATATATATATATATGAACTTGTAACACTTCTTAAATACTGTTTATGGTATTTTTATTTTATATCATTTATAAATGATTTTTATGACAATGTATGATATTTAATAATGAATGGATCACCAATTTGTGAATTTTTATATAATATAATAATTATAATCATGGTAATGGATTATTCAATTGGAAACATGGAAAATGTGATGTTTTCTAAATAGAATTTTTATAGAGAAAATATGGTTTATAAATAGATTTTATCAAATGGAGTTTGAAATATTATTTCAAAAGAAATAAAGTTTTAACATAATCAATTTTTCATAGAATATTTTATTTATATTAATTTTATTAAATAAATATATTTTGATAAAAATGAATTTATTTACCTTTTATCTAGAATTTACATTTGTTATTAATGATAAATTGATATTTTCTAGATTCATTTTTGGAAATTTTAATGAGTTCATACACTCTAAATGAAAGTGTATTTCAGTGGACTTGTACATTTTGATCAAAATATACAGAATAGATGGTTTGATAATTTATCAGTGGTGTGGTTTATATTTACATTCACTTTTATCATTTTAATTATTAATATGGGGGGAAACCTATCCATATTGGTTTACCATATCCCTTGGAATTGGTTTCATGCCACTAGGAATCAAAGTAGTGTAGTTGAGTCCATTTGGAACATTTAATTGTATATTAGGATTTGAATACTTGGATTGGGGTATTAAAAAAATAGAATTGTAGAATGGTTTTTATAATTGAATATTGTGAACTTCAGTATGAATGGAAAATATGATAGTTAGTTTTTGAAATCTACTTATAAAAAAGGTATAACTAACCTCGTTAAAGTGAAACTCATGTTACCAAAGTGTTTCAAGTATATAAAGGTGGGTTGTCTAAAGATATATTATGGGATATTGTAAGAGATGACTAACAATGGAGATTTATACCAATTGAAAGTTTTATGATTTTGGGTTTATGGACTATATAGAGACATGAATCAATTTATTGAAATAGTTCCTATTATAATCATTATTTCATTATGTTCTTATGTCATGGAACCAATAGAATTTATATAATTAAAGGTTAATTTGGATGAGAATTTTTGTGAAGGATTATTTCATCAAGGGTTTATCCATATACAACATTGTCATTATTTTCCAATAATTCCAATTGCAACGTTCATTTATGAATTAACAATAATTTGTAAAAATAGGTGATGATAAAAAAAATATCCCCTTCCTATATATAATTATTATTATTTTAACTAATAAAGTGGATTTATGTATTTTTTTCAAGATCAGAATTTTAATTATATATCATCAACAATGTGCATTGGAATATAATATTCTAAAAAAGAGATTATCATGTTAGTATAGGGATTATGAGTTCTTTGTCAACCATTTTGGAGTTACCATTAAAAACTGGTGTTATTTTAATTAATGTAATATATATTTTCTAAATATTTAGAAACATTTATGGTAGTGTTTGTGGATGATATCTTGGTGTACTCAAGAATAAAGGTACATTATATAGCGAACCTAATGTTATTTTTAAAACATTTCCATGAGACTATATTGAATAAAAATTTGTTGGAATTTTATATTTGGATTCAGGAAATGAGATTACTTTTCAATATAATCTATGATATAGGAATCAGTATTTATCATTATAAGGTAAAAGTGTAAATATCTTGGTAAATAATCAAGAATGTATTTTAAATTGGAATTAATCTTGGTTCATATAGATGTCAATGGAGATCCATTCATGAATACTTGAAATTGTACTCAAACATAAAAACATTGAATTAAAAAGAAGAAAAATTTAATATTATTTAAAATTACCTGAGTTATTTAAGGTATTAAATAAGAATCTTATTTTTATTCTTTATTATTCAATATTTAATTATGAGTTGTTCTATGACAAATCTATATTAGAATTATGGTGAGTTTTAATATAAATAGGAAATTTTTTAGCCTATGGTTCAGATGATAATTTCTTTATACATGATCTGGAATTATCTACCATGGTACATGATTTGATGATATTAAGGTATAATATCTTTAGGGAGTTTTTTTCGTGTATACGAATCATAATAGTTTGATTTATTTTTTTTCATAGCATAATATCAACATGAGATGATGTATGTTGGTAAATTATATTTAAAATTTTAATTTTGATATTTGGTTTACACAAGGATAATGTAACAAATTATCATATAATTTTAGTAGAAAATATCCAACTCAAATGTCGATTGAAGCTATAGAGAACTTGTAGTTAATATGATAGATGCAAAAATATCATATAGAGGAAGAGAAAATATTATGATTTGTATTCTTCCCATGTATTAATTTGAAAGACATGTTTATTGAACAACTGAAAGAGAAATAGATATCATATGAGGAATATAATAGGATGAGGAATGACTAATACAGTTTGGATAAACCTAACTAATTAATTGCTACATCATAATAAAGGAACTATTTCAAAGGATATATAGTGCTTCCTCTAAAACTAAAAATTAATGTTTTGAAACTTTTTCACCATTAGGTTTTGGTAGTGTATTCTAAATCTACCAAGAATATAATGTTATCAAATTACAATACTATTGGGTTAGAATGCAGAATATTATTTTCGAATTTCCTTCTATATGTTTGATTTCTTAGTAGGGAAAGGAAGAGAATCAATAATAATTAGGTTTATTAAATAAATTACCCATTACAACATTTTTGTGGGAAGTTATTTAAATGAATTTTGTGATTAGGTATTCAATATTAGCATAGAAATATGATGTAATTTTCATCACAATGGTTCAAATAAGGAAATCAGTTAATGTTTTTCCATTTTATTAACATATTAATTTATAATATTATGAACTTTTATATGAAGTAAGATCTTTCAATTCATAGATTTATTAATTATAATATATATTCTTGGGATCCTATGTTTACATCTATATTTTTTAAGGAGGTTTAGAATTATAAGGAGGCACAATTGAGAATTTGGAAAAATTACCACACCAATAAATGTAGAAATAAATGACATGTTGTAAAAATTATATATCATAAGCACTGAGAATCTATTTTTCACTTTTGTAAGTCCTTGTATGATCATTTAGCAATGGTTTAGTTTATTTAAAAAAATTGATAACAATTTTTGATACTAATGGAACAATTCAAATAATTATATGGTTGGAAATCTAAGTCACCATTATGTTGGCATGAGTTTGGTGAAAAGACTATTGTAGAACCTATTTTTGGTAAAAGAGATGATTTATCAAGTTAAAATGAATTGAAAAATCATACTTTTATCTTATTGACAATATATATTTCATGACGATCATCAATAATGTTCCATGATATTTTATGCTATAGATTCTGTTTGTTTGAATATTTCTCCATGTTTAGGTCAGATAACGATTGAGGAAGTATGAAAAATTGATTATATAGTATATGGCTCATTTGAAAAAATTTAAATTATTTACAGAATTAAAATAACAGTTAGTAATGAAATAATTTTGTTTACTTCAATGATATAATCATGGTTTAGTCAGGGGTATTATAAATTATAAGTTGAAAGTAAATAAAATAGAAAAGTAAATCCCCTGAAAATTTTAGGGGTTTTGAAATAAAGTCATTATTTATTCATCATAACTTATATAACACCTCAAGAGGTGTGAATCATATTAATATAATCTTCAATTTTTATGGGATCCATAAACTTATATATGATTCATTTTTACTGGATATGCAACCAACATATTCCTACTTTTTGCAGAGTAAAACATCTAATAAAAAACCATTAATAGACGTGTAAATAATATTTTGAATACACCATTTTTAAGGGAAAAATAATCCATAATTATAATTCAATGACATCAGTAATTAAAAATGTTGATTTTTAAAAAAATAACAAAAGTGAAAATGTATTTCCTGATGGCATTCTATTCTTATAACTAGAGAATTTTTTTGAAGGATTTAACAATTTCTCATCATATCACATCAATAAAAAATACTAATTTTATATAAATAATTATTATTCATATGGAATATCATTATCTTCTATTATAAATACCCTTTTACTGGTCTTATTATTTTAAATATTAAATGATTAATGTTTTCCTTATGAATGAAGGTGTAAAATACTTACTAATTACATAAATTCATTTTCACACTTCTATGTTGGATTGATTTCACTTTCCATGTCTACGATTATTATAGAATCGACTATATAGTGTTTTCTTATGACTAAAAGTAAAATGTTATTTTGATTATATATGTTAGATCTTATGATAATGATCTCCCTTTAATGTTATATTTTACTAGGATGAGGTAAAGAATTAACACTCTATTAATATACCAATTTTTGATGATAATTTATCACTCACTCATAAATGATTTAATATATTGGTTTTCACTATATCATTATCCCCATAATGATAATTTGGATTTCATATTCAATATGGAATTGGAATTCATTTCTAGTCTATATTGGCATGATGATTCAACAATATGATGGTCAATTTATGTATGGGAACACATTATTCAATTGGTACCATGAAATAGTCTTATATAAATCATAAATCATGTAAACCAAAAAACACATAAATAATAAACTCATTATACCTATGGTTTGATGTATATAAATAATGAACACATATTCTCTCTTTCACAATGAATATTATTATTCAATTTTGACTCTAAAAAATATATATAACTTATAGGGCTTATGATATTGTTTTATTTTGTAAAAAACATATATAAAACATAAATAATAATCTTATAGGTTTTTAAAATACTTTGAAGCATAACTAATTCACTAAGTGAAATTATATCGACAAGTAATAAAATATACCATTTCAACATAGATGAAATTCCCTGGTGACAAGGTTTTTTCATTCCACATAGGATATGCTAAATTTAATGATATCCAATGTGATTAAGATTATGGTGTTATTATTGTAGTGCATGACTTACCCAAAATACAAATTAATCATTGAAAAACATAACAAAAAATAATTGTATAGTGAAATACAGAACATTACATATCAAAACTAAGAGACATTGTATAATGGGTCCAATAATTTTCCAATTTTGATATATAAATGCTAAAAAATTAAAATAGACTATATTTAAAAAATATTGAATTTAAAAGAATAATATTAAACAATAATTAAGAAAATATAATCATTTTA
The DNA here is from genome assembly GCA_963277665.1 of Viscum album. Classification (NCBI taxonomy): domain Eukaryota; kingdom Viridiplantae; phylum Streptophyta; class Magnoliopsida; order Santalales; family Viscaceae; genus Viscum; species Viscum album. The sequence continues at coordinate 383,081,337 of OY728164.1, forward strand.
GAAACTTATAAAATCTCTAAAAAAATAACATTCAAATGATTTAAAAAATATTCATTTATATGTTATAAAAACATGTAAACAGATGAATTATGTCATATTTCAAAAATATTATATGAATTTCGAATTAAGAAGATATGATAGAGTTTAGAAAAGGTAAATTTAATTAAAAAATATTTGTTAAACTAAGAAGAAATATAAAAACAGACAATACTTTTTAGCATCCTTCTAAATATCTTTATGATATTTATTAGTATTTGGGTTGTTTATATGTTCAATATACTTCTCTCATCATTTATCATATTTATCGTAATATTAAACACGATTCATGGATATACCAATAGGGTTTTCTTGAATTTTTTTTATAATTTATTTAATTATTTTTTCGAGTGATGGGGTGTGTTCTCTAATTTTTGCAGAAGATCATATAAATTTTTAGATAGTGGAAACATAATCACTATATTGTTTAAATCAAGAAAGGTATCTTGTAAAGAACATGGTACCCATACTATCATTGAAATAGGTAGAGGTCAACTACTGTAAGACTCATCATTCGCATCCCTAATGAAAGAATGCAAATGATTTTCTTTTTAATAGGAAACTTCATCCATGGGTAGCTTCTATTTTCAAAAAAACACTTCTAAAATTGAGAAGTTGGTCCTATATATTAATCTTTCTTTAGTTTTTAAAAAAATTATTTTTCCTTCCTAATAATATCATTCAAATTGGATTTCATTTTTTGAACGAATTTTAATTTTTTTTCTATTTTATTTTTATAGGGTAAGATAACATTGAGGTGTTCTATGATGTATTATTGTCTCTATACTATATTAAAATATTTTAATGTATTTATATTTATTACATCCAAGTCATATTACATTAATTTTTTTAATGATATTTCCCATTTTATAATGGGTATATAGAAGATTATGTAGTATATGTTGTAACATAATTACCAACCATCCCCACAAAAATCCTCATGGGATAGTAGTGAAGATAAGAGTGGCCATCGGTACACGAATCCAATATGCCATCAGTTGATAACTACAAACAATGGTATAAATTATTTATAATGGGAGACATCTTCCTCTATAATACTATGAATGATAAAATAAACCATTAAAAAATATAAATAATATATCATAAAACACTTATTCTTATGAAAATGAATGCAACATCATAAAATTAAAATAAAAGACATTAAATCGAAGGATAACACTAAAATAAAACATCTACCCTTACATTGAATTTAACTCTAACTGATCTCCGCATAATGTGCTATCAAAATAAATCATTATCACTTAATAAATCATTAAAATATCTAAAAATAGTATAAATATTTTGGAGTTAGAATAAAATTGTACTTGGTGGGTTTTACCCCATAGACTCTCATTCCATTTTGGAAGAAACATAATAAAGCCTTAATAAACAAGTAATGTAGCCGACTAATTACATTTTATATGTCAAATATCATCCCAAAATCCTTATGAAAAACTCACCAAATCAGAAAATAAGTAAAATAGTATAGTTATAGTGAAATATATCATGAAGACACACATCACATTATTCTCCACGAATTAATTTTCTCTCAGGAAAAAATATCATATATTTTGGAACTAAAATCATTTTTATATCAACATCACCACATCATATACAAAAATATAAACCAAATCATAGCCACAACCACATTCCAGATCAAAACTACACCTATATGGCACATAATAAAGACAAATTCATAACCATATATACATCCACATTACTATGACACAAAAATGTCACTTTCATAAAGCATATTATTTTTGGATAAGATAGTGGGAGCGGTGGAAGGGTGGGGGTATCATTAGTCATCCATATCAGTAACATCATATATGTTGAGAGTATACTCAGAACCCAAAAAATTATATGGGTTTTAGTCACATTACCAAACAAGGGTGGTTTGATTTAACCACATGACATATATAAAAATTTATATAAAAAAACCCATCTGAGGGTTAACTTGTTACAAAAAAGACTTTCCAAGACACATTCATTCACCATATCTTATTATATCGCAACAATAACAACTAACACCTGTAGATTCACAACAACCATCCACACAATCAAACTTTATTTTGAAAAAATCCACATATTTCACCTTTCATCACCCACCCCACGTTAATAATTCTGTAAAAAATTTAATTCCATAACTATTAATTTCACATTAATAACCTTCTACATTAATATATTTTATCATATTTCTATTTAAAACACATTTAAAGAAATTAATTTAAAATAATCATCATAACTTTAATCAAAACATTTCAATTCCAAATATTTAGTTCTTTTATTAATTCATTATCTCCAAATCCATAAAATGTAAAATATACTAATCACAGAAATTTTACCACACAACCTCATTAACAAACCTCTATATGATCCCACAAAACTTCTACATCAAAATCTAGTCCAATACATGTAAATAACTAATAAACAGAGTGTAATAATTATTCTACAACAATAATTTCAACAAGAATATTTCTACCATCATAGAATACAAATAAAAATATTATTCCCTTATATCCTTTAAATTGTAAAAAATAAAAAACACGACTCTACCACAATAGTAATAATTATAAACTAATATTATCAATATTCTCATTACATTTCTTCTTTATAATTATTTTCTCAATTCGCAGTCAATATAATAAAATAAACAATCAAATATTGTAGATTTTAGCTTCCTCATATTTTTACCATTTTTAAATTAATTTAATTCCTGATATTATTATCTGTAAATGTAATTAATAATAATTTTAAATTATTTAAATATTCACAATACAAGAAATTAATTTAAAACACAAATGATAATAATTAAATCATGTAATGAAGTAAATAACCACTTTCTTATTTATTTAGGTCATATTATAATCTTCATCTGTAATGTTTTAAATTATTACCAAAAAAAATTAATAATACTCCCACATTAACACTATAAATATATAAGTTATGTTGTTCATTCACCTACTAGAAATCAATATTGAGTAACACTATAATGTGAAGACGAGAATATAAAGTTTAAATTCTAAAAAATCACATGGATCTTAAAGTAAACTATATATAAATTAATCTATTATCAATATTTTATTCAGAATCTCTAATAAATGAACAAAAACAATACAATATATCCTTATGAAATACTAAATAAGAACGAATGGAACAATGAAATGAGAGGAAAACATTAAATCATAGGTTATTGTTTGAAACAATCCCTAGACATAAGAGACACCCAATTGAATCCAAAATGTCATCCAAGATATCTAGGGTTTCATGATGTTAAAGAGAACTAAAAAAGTAAAAGAGTAACCTCTAATTTAAAATAAAAACACATGGAACTACACCATGATTAATTGAGACAAAATAATGACCTGATATGGTTTAGTCAAATAAGATCCAAAAACCATGAACACTAAAAAGATCAACCATTTATATCTCACATATCATGTTATATTTTTGAACACAGTTAAATAAGACCATTATAAATCAACAATAAACCTTGACATTCCTTGCCTAGTCCCCCTTTCTAACCATAAACAACCAACATTACATTACTTATCAATTTTTTTTTGTTTTCTATAACGATAAAAAACTATAGTTTTTTTCTCCTCCCCATAGTGAAGAAAAATTTGATGAATAATTGGTTTGGAATTATTGAAATTATTGTATATTTTTATCAATGTTATGTTTATAAATTATTATTTTTAGGTAAGGAATAATTTCTGGTTATGACATGATATAGAAGAGTTTGCTCTGAGAATCTCATCCAAAAAATAGTGAAGAAGAATAAGAATTTTTGGAGGAGTTTAGGCATGAAAAAATCTCATTTAAATACACCATATGTATGAGAGTTTAACCTCAGGATGATTCATGATTTCATGAAGCATTAAAGATAATCGATTACAGAATTGTTATATACAATAATCCTCATTTAAAGGGGTTTCAAATGGATTTTAAGATGATGAAAAGTGATATGGATAAAAAACAAATGATTTTTTAATGAAATAAAATTAGAAATAATGATCACAATAGAACATAAAGTGTTGAATGAAAATTTTATTCTTCATTATTAAATTAATATTAAGCTGTTTTATAACCGAAAAAAGATTTTTTGTTATATTTTTAGTATAAGATATGATGAAAAATTCTACGTTCAATGAACAAATAATTCACCTAATTAATTACCATATAGTGTAACTGCTCTAATTGCAGTGGGAATGTGATGTTTTGGAAGATGAAACAAAAAAATAAAGGTGTTTGGAATTTGTATTTATCTATCAAGACACAAAAAATGAGTGTTTGGAAAATATCCTAGATGAATAAAAATTATAAATCCATCAGCCATACATTTGTGTGTTCAAATGAAAATTTCATTCAAGGATTGCATGATGAGTTTAGTACATTAAAAATTTATATGATTGATTAATGATAAGTTTGTGGAGCACCATACATTTAGAATTATTGTCATACTGATGACCTTTGGTTATGATAATAGTATGTTTTAGATAAATTCAATGGAAACTGATATATTTGATAAAATATCTTTAAAAAGTATTGAAACATGGAAGCTAAAATAATATGATGTTTAATGTTATGATTCTTGAAAGAATAAAATACATTAATTTATTGTTTGAACAACATTTATAGAACTTGATAGAAGTCACCAAAAGCAAAAAATTAATGTTTAGAGTTTTTCCAAACCGTTGAATACAAAGGGAGTTCTTTTTTTGAAAAAGAAGTGGGATAACCATAAAAAATGTAGAACAATGTTTAAAATATAATTATATATATTTTTAGAATATTATAGATAAAATTTAATTTTTTATAAAATTAAAAATTATAATGATCCTAATATAGATTGTCAATAATACCATATTCATGATTCTTATTGAGATCCTAAGGAGAGTTCAAGGAGGTTTAACATATTTTTCATGGAAGGATTGATATAGGGTGTTAACATCGATGATGAATGAAGGGTTTAAAAGATTTGAAATGAAACTATGAATGTTAGAAATTTAAGTCTGTTCATATCCAATGGATCAATGAGTTATTAGGGAAAAAAAGTAATATATTAAAAAACATTGTTTCGTTAAATCTTACCACTAATATTTGTTTGATAAATCTATGTGAATAAATATATAACGTTTGTAGGACAATTTTTTTTAGAAAATCAGAAATCATTGTGAATATTAGATGTTCAAAAGATGTTATTATTGAAAATAAATTTCCATTTTCTCTAATCTTTTAGTGTCTATAAATTAGAATAATATATTATAATAATTGAATTTATGGATAATTTTTTCATGATATAGTTATAGGGAGAAGAAATCATGTCAAAATGTTACATTGTCATGAAAGAATAATGAAATATTTTTACTTGTGGGAATTAGTAATATTTACATTCTAAAAAAAGAAGCTTGATAGGACTTAATTTTGATTAATTCTTGTGGTTTATTGAGTGTATATCAATGGAATGTAAATTTTCAAAATTGAAAGGTCTTGTTAAAAATGTTACAACCAAACACTATAAAAATTTAATTCCATTAAAATTTTAATCTATGTTATTTCATGAGGGTGAGGTAACATTTTAATGTAGGATGGGTTGAATATTTAATAAGTAACCAGGGATAAATATACGAAAAAATAATTTATAAAAAGATCTCTACTGATTCATCCCCCCTTGTTGGTGGTATATATATTCATTTGAACCTCAATTAGTATCACATCTGACTGGGTTCCCTTGTTAACATCCCTATATTATTTATCATGGATAATATAAACCCACTAAACAGTAGAGGTTTTAATAACAACGATGAGAAAAACTATCATGGATGAATAAAATGATACCATGTATTTTTTCTCTTGGACTAGATGTGATTGATGAAACTACATTAGGATTTCCACCCATATATTAAGATTCCCCTATATAATTTTTTAATAATGTAAATTTCAATGCTTATGTTGAATATCAAAATGATATTCTAATATTTTTGTTCATGAATCATTGTATAATGGTGATGGTTCTCTAAACTATAAATGAATCATTGGAAAGTAATGAATGACCCATTAAGTGAAATGTAAAATTAATGGAATAATAGATTCAAATCTAGTGAAAAATGATTAATGATATAAAGATGGACATAGAATACACTATTAATTATTAAATTATCTATGTGAAAGAAATTTTAAAAAACATTTGAGTTTTTGAATATTTCTCAAAGAATTATACTATTTTCATAGAATTAATGATGAACTATCAAGACATGTTTGATATTACATTATTTACATTAGATTTTGGAGATAATTTACTTCTTGATGAACTATACTTCATAATTAATGTGTATTAAATGTCGAAAGATATGGAATTCAAAAAAAATATTAACGAGAACACAAATTTTGGATATATTAGGAATCTTAACAAAAAAAATTGATTTGGTTATGTGGAAGAGTGATTATAAAGATAAAGATGTAAATAAAGGTTTTGACCTGATTATACCCCCCATCTCTCAAAATTTCAAAAAAGAAAGAATAAATTACAAATGAAAGATTCTAATAAAAAAATTTTGACTATGGGGGAATGAAAAATAACATATTAAAATATAGAATTAAGAATGATGTAAAATATTATAATGATGATTCAGATGAAAAATATCTAATGAATTTCTGTGTTAAAACCAATAACGTTGTTAAAAAATACACCAGAAGCAATACCAAGTTTATTTAAAATTCCAGAAGAAATATACTAAGGAGAAGGGTGACAATTATATGGATAGTAGTCCTTTAGAATATTATATTCTATAAATGACTAAATCCTATATGGATCATTTTGTATAAGAGGAAAATAATTGAATAAGTAAATATATATGTGGTGAAGAAACTTACATCAGACACATATTGAGATTTTAACATGATGCCAACAATGATAAAAACACTAAAATCAAGAAATAGGGTCGGGTCTTGAAAAATAATGAAAATAGATGAATAATTTTTTATATGAATTTATAAAAAATTAGTATTCATTAACTATGTAAATTAAGAAATCATTTTCAAAGATACATAACATGAAAAAAATAGATGGAGGCCATGATAAAAAAACATTAATCTAGGGAAAAACAATTATGTAAAAATTAGTCATCATTTATTGATGCTAAGATAACATTTAAGAATATGAATAGTAATTTTAGTAACGAATATTAGGTTATTGATACAATGTCATATGATTTTTAGAAAATACATCCATAAAATATGGTGAAATCCACTCCTAATTAACTGAAAAGATCATCTTCTTTTTCTAACCATGCTAGTTAAAGAAAAACGATTGGAGGAAAATAGTTTATGTAAGTATATGGAAAATACATCACATATAATGATGTTAGGAGTAACATCTAGAACAATATTTCCCCACATCAAGGAAAATTAGATATTGTGACATCTACTAAATAAAAACAAAATTATCCCAAAAAATCTAATACTTCTACGGAAGAATGAGGGACATAAAATTGTGTGATATTAAAAAAATCATATAACTACTAAAAAAAATTCACTTACTATGAGAATTCATGAAATTAGTGGGAGAAATAGTGGAGGAAAATGAATAAACTTCTAAAATTTAAAGGGAGATAAAAAAGAAATGTTACATGAAGGTAAAAAATCCCTCAGTGAAAAATCAATTTGATTACCTTGGGGAGATTTTCCAAATATGTTACTAACAAGGTCAATATACTAAACATTGAATGAATACAATTCAATATTAAACAACATGCAATGCTAAATGGAATAAATATGTTAAAATAAAGATAGAAGATTTTTTTTGATTTCTATAAAAGAGAGAAAAAATAATAAAAATTGGATACCTGACATCAATTATTTCTCACATATGTCAGGTGATATGAAAATATGAGTGAAAACTAAAGAACAAGGGGGAGGAGCGGTCACCTTTGGAATGAATAGTTCCTTAAAAATAAGAGGAATTGGTCTGATGGAAATCGATGCTCAAAATTAAAAATTAAAAGGATGTCATATTTGTTGATATAAAAAACACAAATCGAAGAGTGTTAGACAAGTCATTGATGATGGTAAGGAAGTTATCATAAAATAATGTCTATGTATCATCTAAGGTTTTAAATATGGAAAATTTTCCCCCAAGAGAGAATGAACCAGTGGTAATTCTCTTTCCAGATTATAGATCCATGTAACTCATGATATATGGGTGCTTCAGATTAAAACATGTTTTGACACTAGAGACTTAGCCATTTTTGGATAGAAAATTAGGATAATAATTTCCATGGAAGATTATGAAAGAGATATCAAAAAAATGAAAAAGAATGATTCTATTATTTATAAAAAATTCCTAAAAGATTCGATTGGTAGTGTATATAATAGGAATGTTTAAATTCAGTCCACAGACCTAATTATGACCATAAATTCAATCCTATACAGGATGATGTGGCACCAATAAAAAATGTTTGATTAATAATTTATCACTTTTATTGATTAATTCACATGGATGAAAAATATAATGTTTTTTTAATCATATATTAGAAGTTGTGGAGGTGTTCATAATCATTAAAAAAGAAGTTGAGAAGAAGTTGAATGTATATATTTCAAAGATAATAATGGTGAATAGAGATGAGTAGAGAACTAATTTTATAATGTCCTACCTAAATAAAGATGTACATAAAAAACATATTAGTGATTCATACACTACTCAGAATAATGGGGTTGTCAAAATGAAAAATATTTATATTTGGTAAGGTAAGATTCATTCTTTCTAAATATAAACTTTCAACGTTCTTATGTTGTTAAGACATAAATACAAATATACATGTTAAAAACATGTAATAAATAATCATAGAATAACAAATGACTCTATATGAGATGTGGTATGATAATAATCCTATAGAAAAATATTTTATAATATTTTAGAGTGCATACATAACCTAAATCACAAATAATTATTTAGTAATAATTTTGGAAAATGTATGTGAATGATTTTTTGGGTATTCATCCAATAGAAGAAGTTACATATGTTAAAATAAATAAAATCGAAAGTTGGATGATTATTTTTATAAAATATTCCTTGAAAATCATTCCTCCATTATATTTTTGTTGATGATGATGTGGATGGTTTGATGGAAATGATAATTATAACATTCAACAATGTTAACAAAAATAAAGATGACTAAAATACAAACCATGTACATTAATAATTTTATCTATCTAGTTATGAGGATAGTATGACTAAAATAAAAACATGTACATTTAGGAATTATCAAAAAAGAGGATGAACCATATTACATCATCAAAATTCAGGATACTCCAATAAAAAATAGGCTGAAATTGGGGTTATAATATAAAATAGAACATATATAAGAGTTGGAATCAAAATCCAGTATAGAATCAATTGTCTATAGTGTATATTTAAATGGTATGAATAAAGAGCTGTATTTAATAGAAAAAATGAAACCTAGGAAACCATTCCTCAATCTGAAGGATATAGTGATGTATGAATCAAATGGGTGATCAGAAATAAAGTCAATAAAATTAAGAGTTTTTCAAGAGTAATGATAGTTTAGTTTGAAATATCTACTCATATTCATAAGGGGAGGAATTTGATGAAATTGTTTCACAAAATGTATGAATATAATCCATTAGAATGGAACTATTTAAACACAGATAAATTTAAAATTCTATTATATGGAATTTGAGTTATCTTTCAGGAATAGTGAAATTGAATAACTAGTTTATGTTTACCAACCCGATGGGTTCATACATGATAATGGTGGAACCATGACTTCAAAACTGAATAAATATTTATATAGGTTAAAGATGGAACATCAAGAATTCCTTTAAAAAGTAGTTAGTTTTCTATGTAGTTTGTATTTTATAAAATAATAGATGATAAAAACATATATGTGAAATAAATTTGTATATGTAATCTATTTTTAATTGTTTATGTTGTTGATATTATTTTTTGGTGATAAGGATAAATCTAGGGATGAATTATCTTAAAACATGATGGGGAAATTCAATATATTAATGCAAGGAGTGTTGTATATATTTATTCGAATTAATGTTAAATATAAAGGAAGTTAATTATTCTTGTAAGAATAATTATTTACTAAGGAATTATTAAAGAAACATGGAATGGAATAATTGAAGGAATCTAGAACCACCTTTACAGTTGATTTTAATTTGAGAAATTTTGAAACTAAGAAAACCGTGGTTCAAAATTTTACTCTATAATAATAGATCCTGGATATAAATTTATTATATAGTAACATTTTTTAAAAAATATAAAACTTTTTTGAAGTAAACTTAAATAATGGTCAGGAAAAGAATAATATAACATGTTAAAGTAATACCAAATTATGGCTTGATGTATAGGAGTAATTAGTTGAACATACATGGAATCAAAATTCTTATTGAAATGTTGATTTTAGTGGTAAAAAAATAATATAAGGACGACGTTTCATAATGGTAGATATTATATTGATATTTTATAGTAAAAAAATACTTCAATGACTTTGAGTAAAGTGGAAGAAGAATAATTTTTCATAGAGGTATTTTAAAAAATGATATGAATATATTTATCTACCATATTTAAAAGATAATGTTGAATGGATATATAAAATTATTTATTTATAATTAGAGATATATTGATATCTCAAAATTTTCTATGAAAAACTATAAATCCAATCATATTCATATTGAATTTAATTTCATCAAGTGGAATGTTCCTACGAGAGTCATAATGATGATGTGTATTTTGACTAGAGATAAAAATTTTAATTTATTCTATAATTATTTGAAAAGTGAAATATTTAATAAATTGAGGCTGAAACATGATGTACAACCTCTATTATAGACTTGAGAATGTTTTTATAGAACCAACATAATTATTTGAATTCTACTGTCAAAGGGGGAGAATAAGTATACATCACATTTTTTACTTTATATATATATATATTAATATGAATATTTTGTTATCATTGAATGGGGGTGAAAAAGATTTAAAATTTAAAATTTTGGAGGGCACTTGAGGGAATTTTAATCAATATAACAACTCAAAAATTAGTATCACATAGATTAGAATCATTCCAAAATAATTCTTAATCTAAAAATGTTTTTCTAGATTCTTCATTATAAGAAGGGATGTGGTTTTATGAAGATTTGAGGATCAACTAATGTAAAAAAAATTTCATTCTAGTGTTTACCAAAAAAATAAAAAGGGATAAAATGAAGAACCCTTGGATTGGAATAGATAAAAATATTATATTTCTCTAAGCGTTTTATAATTGTTTTGAGTTTTAGTTAAAGAAGGTGTTCTAGTTCTAATATGAAACAAGGGATCTTGTTGTGAAATGAACAATGAAGAAAATATAAAGAAGATTGAAAATATTGTATAAATTAGTTTGTGCATGAATTAAGAACTTGTATTTCCAAATAATACATGAGATGTTGAAATCATTCAAAAGAATAAAATTATGAAACCTTAAAGACGATGGGTTACAAAATAAAGGTATATAATCAACCTCATCTGAATATACTACAAATGGATTTTTGGAAGAAGGAAAGAAATGTCTGTATACAACCAAGGTTATAGTTATGAGAAGAGAGTTAGAATTATTAACCACAACAGAACATAATGTACTAGAATAAGAATTCACTGCTATATTATCGAATGAATTTTGAGTTTTCACATTATCAGAATAATATAGATTCACAACATTGTTAGATAAAGATATGATAAAATCTGTTATGTATGTTGGATGTATAATTCTGAATGTAGAATAATGAATAGTATAGCTGAAGTAAATTTATATGGGAAAAATATATTTTGGAAGATCAAATTTAGAATAAAGGTATTGAATTGTAAGGGTTTCCTATAAAGTCATCAAAAAAAATGTGAGTGTATGAAAAATAAACTGTAAGGAGAAAAATTGTAAATCCAATATGTGGGTATTTATATGTTCATTAGATAAAAATTAGCAGTTCAGGCACGATGAGTTTAAATAATTCAATAATTTAGATGTTGATTCATTATATATCTATAAATCCGTAATATATAATAATATCAGTCATATAGACATCCTTATGCGATGATTATCCAAAATTTATAAAGAATACCAGTTCAAATGGCTTATTTAGTGAATGATGTTAAGAAATTATTCAATTTTAAAAGAAGGAAGCACCATATGTTGGATGAGGAGCTCATAAGAAGTATAAAATCCAGAAAACCTTTTTTGATCAAATTCTAGGGAACCAAATGATAATCACAAAAATAAATATAGTTTAAGGAAATTTTTTTCCAAACAATTCATGTTTGAATAAGTTTTTGATGTGAAATAGAATAGATAGATCTATATGAAGATCTAAACAAAGATAAAAGCATAATTATTTAATAAATTTGTACATTATATAATAGAATATTCTGGATGAAGTTTATATTTTTATAATGTAAAAAATAATGATGATTCTGAGATGAATTATCAGGGTTCTAATATTCATTAAACTCATTTTCTATTTCATTTCATTAACCTATGTTGATTTGAAGGAGGTTGAGGTTGTTTTTCATGGATGGATATGCGTAGGGTGTTGACTATTAGATGAATCAATAGTTTTATAGAATCTAATAAAAAATAAACTAACTGAGAAATTTGAGAACTATTATGTTCTATGGATCTATAGGTTTTTTAGGAAATTAATGAGTATAGAAATAATCAACTTCAATAGTGAATTTTCAGAGTTTTTTTTTAAATTCCGAGAGAATAAATATGGGAAGTTTGGAAGAACAATGTTTTTTAGAAAATAATATGGTTAAATGAAGTTATAATGTTACAAATAGTTAATATTTGAGTATAAAATTACAGATTTCAAAAGCATACATAGTTTAGAAACATGAAGATTATCTTCTTGTAATTTATGTTATAGAGAATTTTTTCTAGACATAGTTCATAGTGATAAGAGTTCAATGCTATATTATTATGTTGGATCAGAAGAATAACAAATTCTTATAACCTATGGGAATCGATAATATTTAATATATAGATATTGAATGATATTAACCTGAGTTATCTCCTTTTTATACAATTTCATTATTTATAGGATATCCATGGATCATCAATTTCCAACTACGCAATGACTATGTACCAAAATTTGGAACAAACAATATAAAAAATCTATTTGTATTTAATTTATATTTTTTATCACTGAATCTGGGTGAGGATGTGTTTTATTGTTTATATTTTAAAATAATTAACACATCATGGTGGTTAATTTCATATGGTATTTTTAAAATTATTACAACTAATTCAATTCCCACCTCTTCTCAGTTATCCTCATATTCTCTGGGAACAATTATATTATAACAACTCCAATCCACATCCCGCCTGAATGGCATGAAGTCCTTATTTTTTTATTTTATTTCGGATAATCCCCCTTTTAAGGGTTGAAGGGGAACCCGAACATGACCTGTAGGCCCAAGGCACAAGGCCCGACTGACTCGCAAGACATGACCCGAAGGCCCAGAGGCATACCATGCCCAATCCATGACCCGTAGGCCCAGTTCACTTGAACCGCCCCTCCCCAGCTTCTACGTCATTGATCACCTAGCTCCCCACCTTGCATTGCTAATCGAATAACAGTGCCCCGTACAAAGTTTCACAGTGCCTGGTCCTGATGGAGGCTACCATACCCTTTCATTTTTCAATCCGGTTAGCTCTACATCTGGTGGCTACTACTCATGTTGCTCTGATCCTTATCATGGGGCATGTTCTGTGTGAAATAGCCTACACCATGGTCTTTGGGGATCGAAGGCCCTATGGACCAAAGGCCTTTTATGGCCTGAAGGCCCTTGAGACCCGTAGGCCCAAACCGGTGGCCCGAAGGCCCTAATCAGGTTAATAGTTCCAACAGCTATAGTACCAAACATTAACTTCTATAGTAACTACTACAATAACTACAATAGTAACTACTATATTAATACTAAAATACTTCTGCAGTACCCCCTGAAATTATCCTCCACCTGGTTTTGAACCTGGGTCTCTTGGATGCCAAGCAGGAGACCTTACCACTCGGGTACGCGTTCGTTGGAACTCCAATCCATATCCATAACAAATTTTTTTATAAAATCATCCCCATAGTTTCAAACCATGAAATACTATATTCCAAAGAAATACAAACACAACTTTGAGACACTAAAACCCACACTCATGAGTTTGGTTATAAAATTAGATACTTTGAATACGATATTTTAAATCATGAGAGACGAGTTACGACAATATTACATATATTCACATACTTATAACATTGCATATTCAAACAATCTGTAGAATAATATATTTAATTTATTTGGATACTAGCGATATAAATAAATTATTTTACATTACTATGAACATTTATCTATAATCAAACCACATTACACTTCATTATAGACATCTCATATATCTAACCCATTTTCATTACCAATTGAGTAGATAACATTATAAGGGGTGATCTCAAATACATTATATGGGAAAACTTGTCAAAATATCATCATGGTTTCGATTATAAGTATGTAAGAAAATATGATAATTAAATAAATATCTAACCATAATTAACATTGATCAATAGTAGTTTTCTACATTCCATAATGAAAATACCTATAATATGAAATGATGAAATATATACCATTTCATAGGAGTTCAAAACCTGATACAATAAACATTATCCATAGATCAAGTAATATAAATGAAATATGACATAATAATATGGAATAGGATTGTAAAATATACATAATAATATAAAATAATATCATTATGGACACAGTTGACTTTAATAATGTAAATGAATAATATTATTAACATAATAATAGTGTATACACATCATGTTTTAAATATAATATTAATATATTGACATCTTTTTGTGAATATAATAAAAATAATTAACATGAATAAATTTATTATTTCACGAGATAAAAAATATTATCCAATGAATTATATGGATATATATGACCAGAACTACTATAGAATAATCAATAATACATATGAGAGAAACATGAAATCAATATCACATCAAAAATCTCACATGTAATGAAAATTGGTTTTATATAATTACTAAATGGTATCACATATAATAAATTTAAGAATTAGATTATTCAATAACAAAAACTCAATCTCGCAGAAGGATTACATCACAATGAAACTTAGTGGATAATTCATAAAATATATCTCGATTGTATGTTATTCCTTTTTAGATAATAGGAAATTTGAAAATAGGATATAATTTTTTTAAAAAAATGTTCTAAACATTTTAACAAAAATAAAATATTGTGCGTCCATTTAAAATGTTACATTAGAGTTGTAAATAATAAATAATTTTTCAAATATTATTTAGAATGAAATCCCAATAATTGATCCTTAAGATATAGAAATTTTATGTAAAAAAATGTGCATCGGATGACAAAATATATTAACATGAAAGGAAACTCGATTATAATATTTGAAAATACATTTATTAATAGGCACATTATAAATAGGGATAATAAAACATTATATTTAATATATGAAAATATAAATAAAAACATCACAATAGATACCATATTTTTTTTCAAAATAATAAATGGAATTCTATTGTGGAAGTAATGAATATAGTCATGGAAGAGAAAGAGATGCTTAAGGAGGATAAGGATGATTCATAATTTTTTTAAATAAATAAACTAATCCAAAAAGTTGATTTTGATGAGAATATTGAACTTTACATCTCATAAATACAAATTACCATATCATGTTAAAAAAGTTATTAATATATGAAACATAGAAGAAAAATTGAAGGGATAAAAAATATAGCTTAATGAATTGGAGTTTGATTCGGCAAAACCCATGCGACATTGGTATTTTTTTAAATATAAAGGAATTGAAAGAGAGACCATGTAATGGATTTATAATATAATTAATTTTTTGTAAATTTTTTATAAAATACATCAACATGGTATTATATATACCACACAAAAATAAACATGTGGTGAAAAAGACATATGTTCTGATGAATGAAAATTAATACATGGAAAACTTTACCTTTGATTCTGAATTTGTTAGATGCATTGAATACTAATTTATGATTAACATAAACCTAAAAATAACTTATCTTAAATCCATATTTATAATAATTTCTTTTTAAATGATTTAAATATAATCATTCATTATATATTTTTTAGTTATTTATTATTATCTTTCACCAGTAGACAAATGTTAATGATTTTTGTTCGTTCACATCCTAATTGGAATATGAATTTAAATACCCATTATTTGAAATAAAAATTATCATTAATATATTATTTATATTAAAATAATAAATATTACATGATTAATTTTAATTTTAAAATTTAATATTTTAAAATTTATTTTTGATTAATAAAGATGAAATCTGTGATGAGCTTGTTTCGGTAATTTTTTACGAACAAAGGCTAAATATTAATAATGAGTAAGATAATAATAAATTTAAAAAATTCATTAAATGTTAATAAGAACATCACAAAAAAACATATTCATTATGTATATTTTAATATAAATCCTTAAATTATTATAATGAAAAATAATATACTTGGATTATATAGGTGGTAGTATAAACATAACAGATGTGGCATTTTAATTTCCAAATACATGAGGGGGAGATTAAAAATTGTTTCTCAATAAGCATTAAAATATTTATTTATAATAATGATAAATATTTAGTTACATTAGTATGGTTAGATTATATTTTTTTCAAGAAATTATATGGGGGGAAATGTTATGCAGTGGGTAACACTCATTTTGAGGACTTTAGTATTCTCTTGAAGGACCTACTGGAGATGAAGAATATTGATATTCATCATGGGCCTAAAAGATTTTAAAAATTTATGTGGGATATATGATAGTTAAATTTTTAGAGGTTAAAATTTATATTTAAGGAATATTATGGATTGATGTGGGTGGAAGTGAGATCTTTTTATATTTGAAAAATTGACTTTTCCATGGAAATAAATGTTACGTAAGTGGTAATGATTAAATGAAATGGGAATTATGTGAGTTAGGTAAGGATATATTGGAATGAAAAATAGGGTTAAAAATACCATGTAAAAAATTTCTTAAAAATGATCTATGTTTTATGTAAATTTATTTAAAAACGTGTCACTTTGTGGGACCGATTTTTACCCTTATTATCCAGGACTAAAGTTTTGCCATTGTAATAATTTTTTCAACTGAAAAGAAGAATAATTAAATTATAAATATTTTATGTGTTTAATTTAAACATGGAATTCATTTTATCTAACAAATCATCATCATATATAAAAATTTACTTGTAAATTATAATATAATATATATATAATTTTTTTGGAGAAAAATAAGATTTTAAATATCGACTATTGTTACAATTATTTCCTTTAAATTACTAATTAAATGAATTTAAATTTATTATTGATATAAAATAATTACAATATTAAAATCATCATTTAACCCAAAGATAGTTTTCCTTAAAATATAATATACAACTCATAAAAAGGCTATTTTTTTGAAAATTGCAATTTTAATCCTAAAATGATATTATTATTTTTTATTTACATTAATTTATAAATTTTTTATCAAAAATAAAAATTATATTTCTTTAAAAATATATATGAATAATTTATACAAATACCTATGATATATATACACACACATACTTTTTGAGATTTGAAAAATACATGTTTATTATTGCATAAACTCTATTAACATAACCCAAAACAATATCCATATTAGATATTATGATAATATATGAAGTAGTTTTTTTATGGCTGGTGATTCAGCATGAAGTATCTTATATTTATTCCTATGATGGTTAACCTCTCATGAATATTAATTTTTTAAAGCCTCACCTTTTCTCTTTCTTATTATTCCTGGTCCAAGGTAAACCATAAAGAAGTTAGCCCCTCCAAAGCTACAATAAATGTTATTTATAGGGAAGAATAAAAACATTTGATTCAATTTCATTATCTTTATATAATTATTTCATAAATTTATTATCTCCATTTATAAAGAATCTTTTAATGGCTATGTTATAATGGTCATATTTTAATTATAATATTTTCTGTTAGTGATTAATGTAAAAAAGTTATCAAACCATTAATGTATTATAATTATATAGTGGTACAAAATATACTTCAATTCTCTATAAAAATTACCAACCAACCATTATCATTGATATAACCAGGATTATCCAAATAAAAACATAAAATAATGAAGGATATAACATGCCGTATTTTTTTAATGATCCCAAAACTCTTATCTTCACTTCTAAAGCATTTTAATATTCTCCTTTTATATCTCCAACATCTAAAAAACAATAATTTTTAGACTATGGGAAATATGAAACTCTACATTAGATATAAATAAAATTATTATCATCCTCAAGAATAAAAAAACATGGTAGAATAAAACAACATAAAAAATTATTATCCAGACGAGATACCTCTCAAATAGAAAGTTTCCATTGTAAAAGTTCAAATATAAGACAAATATATAGAAAAATGTAAATAATATCAGTATAAAATACTCATTATATTACAACATGAAATGATGATTCAAAATGAATATATATAACAATCCATTATTTATGAATCTCTCTCCCATGTACATTCCAATATTCAACCATTCCTTTAAAATATATGAAACAAAGGATGTAATTTCCTCACAACATCATCACCTGGTGATCCGAAATGTTAATATAATACTCCATGAAATTATATATTTATTAATATCCATAAATATTGAATTGATGACATGGTATTCATCCGAATGATATCAGTATTTTTGATTGAAATAGAATACATCATTAATTTTATCCATCTATGGAGGAATGTATAATTCATACCCTAACTCACTAACCTAATTTGGAAACTTATAAGGTCTAATAAACTATATAAAAAACATATTTCCTTTACTAAACCTCAATTTCATAAGATAAGGATGAAAATTTGGAACATAATGACATTAAAAAAATCAATTGTGATACTCCTTCAATTATTATACTAATTTTGAAAATCCTAAAAATCATTTACTTACATGATAATATCCCACACTTTTTCTATCGTTCCCACTCCCAAATCAGGTTCTAAAATTGCTGACTATCTAACCTCAGTCTAGTGCAACATAGATCTGTAGGGAAAACCATAGGAAACCATGATTATATAGATTATAATTAAATGGTTATAACATTAATTATATAAATAATCATTTGAAGTTAAATCCTTCACCCACATTCCACCAAAATAAATAACACATTCATAAAAAATATACTCTAAAATATTTGTTATCTATTTTATGAAATCATTAATTAGAGGATTAAAATTACTAATTTTGAATAAATAAGAGTAAAGATAAATCTGTAGGCTCTATTACACAAGTTAGTAAAAACAATTATCTTGATCAAGTATAATGATTTTTGGAACCTTGTGAATCCACACCACCTCCACGTAAATCCATGATAAATAATTAAACACACTAGAATAATTAATTTATATGATATATGATGAACTAATAATCCTTTCTAAACCCACTTTTATGTCATCATATACACACAAATCACGAGTCTTTCTAATAGATAAATCCATCAACATGTCCTTCGATTTAAATCAAAGAACATCAAATATCAATAATATACTAGTTAGAACCCAATACCCAATTTTCACATACTCATAGTCCATAGATTAAGGCACAAACCCAACCACTACACTCTTTAGGCCCATCCATTAGAAAAAATATATCAATGCAGGATATATCATATAAATAACTAGATTTACTAATAAATGTGATCAATGAAAATAGAGAAAAATTTCCTCCTATATAGTTCATATCATATCGATAATCCCTCTAAATTAAACTTGATGATGACCATCCTATAACTATTTCATTGAGGACTCTCCATATGAAATATTTTTCTCAACTCATCTATGTCATGACCTCTTAGATGAGCCACCTTCCATTAATAATGAATGGATGAATGAATGATCATATGATATAAGAAAAGTCCCACAACAATTTACTCTATATCTACATCTAAATATATAATTTTCTATATCATCTCCCACTCAAAATCATCCTTAAAAGAAACATAAATACCCAAATTCATACATTGAAGAGGTCACATTATTACAATCCAATAAACACTATATCGACATATTATTGTGAAAAATAAATGCCTTCTTAGTGTAGATATATTATATGATATTTTTAGTCATAATGAACAAAAAATCCATCAAAATATAGTAAAATGTTTTTAAAAATTATGATAAAGCACTACATACTCCCGATTAAGAACATGAGAGATTTAATTAAACTCATGAGGAAATAGATTCCAACATACATATGAGATCCCTGATTACTACTGCATCAACAAAAAACCCATAATTAGATGAGAAGTATCACAAAAAGCTTAAAAACCCATTCCTCGATAAAACAATGGATAAAATCACTTATCAAATTTTTTAATAGGTAAATAAATTCCACCTGACATAGATATGACCACATAAAATCATGATCAACAAAATCCAAAACTATCATAGCTGATTAAATATAAGATAAATCACTCTTAAAAATAATGAACATGGTTACATGACTAAGGAAACAATCCCTCGGTATAATATTCCTCAGTTATACCCAATAAAAAACTATGAAATCACTAAAAAACCACTACCACTTTTTGATAGATGAATTTACCTTTAAAATAAACCTCAATCATAAAATAAATACTTGGTATGTATTACATATATCTAATGTTCTTAACATAATTTCAAATACTACCATAAAATATAATTAATGATTATATATTTTGACAAATAAAAAACAAAAATCCTTATTGATCACAAAAAATAAATGCAAGAAAACACTAAGAACTGAGGTCATAATTCCCATGAATATGGATGGACAATTAAGGACTCTTAAAGACATCAACATGATCTCAAAGTACCCATAGTGACAGCTGAATTTGTCTTTTAGAATTTTCTCATCCCATAGACTCATCTGATGATACTAAAAATGAAAATCATTCTTTATTAACCTACAATATCCTTTAAAATAATAAAAAAACTCATAAATCATTGTAATGGTATAGTGGTTCTTAACTATCACCTAGTTTAACTAATAGGAATTGATACACAATATCAACATACAATATTAATTCCTCATGAAAAACATTGGATCTCCTCAAGGTGACACACTAGACTAAATTAAAAACATTTGTGGACAATCATTGATCATGATATGAGAATCATACACTTATAGAGGCTCTACCCTATATAGTGTTAGAAATTATAACAACACTGGGATGTAACTGCATCCAAAAATCAATTCCACATCAAGGGGTTAATTTCATTACTTATTTATGAAACACACTTAGAAACCCCATTAATATCCCATTGAACTGAAGAACCAACACATTCATTGAATTCAACATCAAGCATACTAATTGATGTAAAATTGGAGATAGAAATATATTATCCATAATATAATAAAATTTTCCTACAAACACCACATTCATTAATTCTATAGAAATGAAAATTATATCCATGAATATAAATCAATAAAAAAAGAATTCAACCAATCAATACTAAGGATGAAATTATATGGCCGTATCTTTAATAATAAGAACACTCCCAATAATTGATACTATCCCTTAATCTTCTCACATTTCTAAAATAATTTATAAAAATGAAATTGAACTCCAACCAATGGGTACGACAACAAGGGAATTGGAAGATTATCAATCATTAATCTCAAAGTTTGTAATAGGGTATTCACATTAAAGGAGTGAGATGATTTAAAATAAAACATGGAATAAACAAGTTTATAATAAAATAAATAAAATTTTGAATGATATCATTTCATATTAACCAAGATAACACTATTTCATGCTACTAAACATTCCCTGCTCCCTGGCCTCACTACCTCTTATGATGTAAATCGCCTTGTATACACTCATCCCCTGGTCAATGAGGATGTGTAATATCTTGAAGCAATCAAATTACTACCCCAT
This sequence comes from Viscum album, assembly GCA_963277665.1. NCBI lineage: Eukaryota > Viridiplantae > Streptophyta > Magnoliopsida > Santalales > Viscaceae > Viscum > Viscum album. The sequence continues at coordinate 383,103,393 of OY728164.1, forward strand.
CTAATATTTTTAGTTCAAAAACAAAAATTCCCCACTACCATTGATATGTACTTAGAGGGAACTTATATTGAGGTTGTATCTAAAATAGTCTGAATACCCAATGTTCATAGATAATAAAGGTCACACATTGATATTTTACTATTCTTACCCCTCAAAAAAAGATAAAACCACACCAGATATCCCTTTGTAAGCTCAATAATTTAACATGACAAGGAAATAAGAAAATGTTGTCAAGGAGAGACTCCTTGATTACTAGTAATTTGACATCAAAAATAAACGGGATCCTTCATCTACTACTCTACACATTGAAAATTTCAGTTAACATCCCTATATGAATGAACTCATCCAATAGAAAATGTTTTAACCGCCTTTTCTATAAGAAACTCTCCCAGATTTACCTCAATCCCATACCATTACACCTACAACCTTAGGAAAATTACCCCTAATCACTAGAGGCTATAAAAAATAAGGGATAGATAAACCAAGAACATGAGGAATGAATTTATTCAAAAACCAGATATCTATAAATTGTATTTATCTATTCACTTATAATAAATAAAATACCTTAAAATAAATACAAATAATTTTTTAAAATTAAAAAAAAATTAATGTTACTATACACCAGAGAATTCATTAAATACTAAAAAAAATATTTATACTTATGGAATGAATGTATGGAAATATCCTTGGATCACCATCGATGCATATCCTAGATCTTTATGGGAATATTTTTCGCACCTGTGACCAAGAAAATGAATAAAACCAATTATTTACCAAAAAAAACATGAAGACATACATAAAAGCATTATAGTGCATATGGATTTGTGAGTATAAACATATTTTTTTTGGGATTCTACAAAAGTTTTATATGAAAATTACATCTAAATGGTAACCAATTATAATCCTTTTGACTATAGTTATAAAATTATTTTTTTATTTACTTTTATGATAATAAATAAAAAGATGGTGGTCATTAAAAAATTAATTTTAATTTCATAACATATAATAACTATTGAAAATAAAAAAGGGAATAAAAGTATAAATTTTCCTAAATATGGTAACTATAAATAATAAATCAATATAGAAACACTCGAAGATAATTATAGAAGATTAGACATAAGTTTTAGATATGGAAAATGAGGTCCTATTTAGATAAATATATCCCATTGGTTGATTCCAATGGGAATTATATTTATACATGGGATTTTTTATGAGGGGGAATCATGTTCCTCATTTTTTGATTTTTATGGGAGATCCTTATCAGCATATTTTACTTATAATGGATTTCAATGTCCCCAAGATTTATTTCTTTAAAAGTTCCATGTCCCTACATTACAATCAATAATATGTTTTGATATATTTAACATAATCCCATATAAGTGACTTTAAGGTACCCCAATCAAGTATTACCACAACAAAATAATTTTTAGTGTCTCTCATGGTATCATATAAAATCATTATTTTATAGAAATCTAGAATTTTTTACTAAACTAAACCATATATATGAATTTAATTGTGAATATTTTCAATATTATCGATGGATAAAAAGTTTCAATGAGTGATAAACCATATAAAGAGAAAAATGAAAAACTAAATTCTTTTATACCTCTTGAAATACATCTTCTTTTTCCAAAATTCATCATAAATGATAAAATATTAAAACCTCAAAAAACATTTATAAGATTTATTTTAAAAAATAATTATCTTAAAAACAAATAATAAGGGTGAATCAGAATAAAATAAATATATCTTTATTATATATGATAATTATTTTCTAATATTAGGTGGTGAGAAAGTAATATCAATAATATATTTGTCAAAATATCACTATAAGCATAATATATAGAGATTCTATTAACTAGAAAATACATTTTAAAATATGTATATTTCATTAGTTCTTGTATATTTTAAATAATATTTTCATTTGAATAAAATATCTATAATTTATTTCAGTATTTATAATATGATAATTACCTGTGTTTTAGTTCATTCTCACTACACGAATAGGGAAAATAATTTTTAATAGTGTTAAAATTCAAAATCATTAAATCTTGTAAACACCATGTGTCTGTTAAAATTATAATGATGTCTTAAAATAATTCACATTAAAGTGTTTTATTAGGATAATAATTTATGGTTTATGATGAATTTAGTAAATCTTTTTATAATGGGTTTTAATGGATAAGAGAGAATTTATTTTATTTAATGTGCTCTATAAATACATTATCATTATTTGGAATTATTTCACAAATGATGATGTTTAAATTTTTTGTTATAAAACCCTTATATAGGGGATAGTTTAGTAAAATGTTTTGGATTTATTTAAAATAATGCTCTTTCATGATATTTTTTAAATAAATAAATTATATTTGTTTTTTGTGACAATTTATTAGAGTACCGTCATCGTTCTTATGATGAATTTGAGGAACAATACCTATAAATGGTTTTGATTCTACTATGGGGGGACAATATACTTTCTTATAAATATATTGTAGCGATATAAAATTCCATTTAATATCAACCATAAGGACACAAAACCACCATAAAAATTAATCCATGCGCTACTTGATTCTTTATCATAAAACAACCTGTGTGGACATTGTGCTCCCATTAAAATAAACCCTTAAGACACAATACTCTAAAGTGGTAATGATGATTCACTAAAGTTCTATTTCTTTATAACATTTATTAAAATATGTGGGTATTTTTATACCTTCACTCATTTATATTTTGATAAATTTATTGATTCTCTATATATCCTCATCAACCCGGAATATTTAGGTCTCATATTCCAAAGAATCTTACATTCACAAAAAATAGGATCATAAAATTATTTTACCTCAAAACTACAATTGAAATTCTTATATATAAATATATATTATAATAGTATTTGAAGTTATTATTATAATTATTTGGTTCATATATATTTCTAGTTGAATGTAGTTTTATTTTCTACGATATATAATTCTCTCATCCAATCAATTCTTTGTGGTTTGACTGAATGTAGACGACTTAGATGTATTGGCCCCACATGCTGAACTAGAAAAAAATTACATTTTTAGGTTCTACTTCTCCACATCACACTTCATTATATGTTCATAAAAAAGTAATATTATAATAAATTAATCAATTTTTAAATTCATATTATTTTTTATATCATTAGTCACTTTACTTTTATATTCCAACTCATTAAGAAGTATATCAATGATATAATCAATTAACTAATAATATAAAATTTCATTGTCACAATGATATTTCAATATTTTCAATTAATAATTACTCTCTAATAGATTTAGGTTATTTATTGTCATGGTAGAAAATAATGTTCTTGATATTTAACCAGAAATATTGATATTCTAGTCTCTATTACCTTGTATGTTTTGAAATGAGTTATCTCATTTTACATCCAATTACCATATATCATATCCTAAGAATATATCTAACTATTGGTATTCCATTTCATAGAAAAATTGAAATTATTCAACACATTATAGCTCTCTCGAAACTTATCACATCCTTTATGTTTATAATTTGGAATTAATTTTTCTAGAATTATAAAATTTCATACCATCATATGATAATTATCAACTATATTATTAATAAAAAAATTATTCATTTTTTCCTTATTGAATACATAAGATACAGAAAAAAATGATTTATATACCGCGATTTAGGTTATCTAATTTTCTGATAGGTAATCCATATTTTGTTGAAAAAAAATCATTTATATAATATATGATAATATAAGGGAAAAGAGACAAGCTATGATACCAAATGTTGTCCAAAAAACGAATCATCAATATGACTAATTTATTATTTAAATAAAATAAAAAATTTATCCCAATCAATAAAAATATATGTATAAATGATATATGTTATAGAGTATTATGAGTAATAATATATATATTAAATATAAATTAGGCTATTTTAATGATAAATTTGGAAACAAATACCTCAATTTATCTTTTTATTTTTATAGGATTATTGTGTTTGTTGAACAAGAAGTTTGAAAATGTATTTTGTGGAGTTCTAGGGAAATTTTTTACTATATGTGTTGAAATATATCAAAAAATATTCAAGAAAGTTGTATATATGCATTGGATGTGGTATATAATGTTTCTTGTACATGGTGGTGTCACTTTCATGTTTATTTCAAATTTTTGGCTCCAAAAATTTATAGGGAAGAAAATGGTTTTTTTGGAAAATGAATGATTTTTTCATAAATGATAAGTTTGTGTGAATGAGAGATTATTTTTTTCAAAGTTCTGTACAAGTGAGGATTCATGGATGGCACATCAAAATACATCAAAATCTAGGGTTTCAAGATATTTTATAAACAAAAAAATTGTATTATTTGTGAGATGTAGGGATAGTCACGTGAGCCCACAAAATAGATATGTGGTTTTACAAAGGTGTTGTGTTGTGTACTAATGGAAAAATTAAATCATTAAAATATAACATAGAAGGAATGTTTCATGTATTGTCAAAGGGGAAAAATGTAGTTTCAAGAAGGGTCGATCACATCAATAAATAGGTGGATACCCCTTATTTTAGAATCTCATCCCATAGATATTATCATGAATTTTACTTGTTTAAGATTATCATAAATATATTTCTAGAATTACGTAATAACTCTTGTATCATTTGTATGTATGATACAGGATTGTGACTTTAAGGACAATTGAGTTTTGTAGAAATCCAAATGGTGTGTGAAAATTGAGAGTTTCACATCAAACTAAATAATTGTCTAAATGTTAAATCTTCATGAAAAAATATAAATTTTTCACAATAGATTGAAGAGTTACTCACATGTCATGAAAACGTTGTGTGAAATACAATGTTATGAAAACCATTAACGATTTACCTAGAATTTATGTAGAAAATATGTATTCATAATGTATATAAAATTATAGCTTCAGAGATCAAAAAATGATGTTTTTAAAATATTGATTCATGTTATCAGAAGAAGAATATTATAAAGGAATGTATACTAAACTATAGATGCAATTTTTTAGATTTAAAATTATGATTAGTTTAAAACTAAGAGGGACATGGTTCCATCTCCATACATTGTAACAAAAATTTACTTATTAATATTTTTTATATAGGTACATTTCTTGTGTATTGTAAATTAATGTAGCCTAGTTTAAGTTGATCGTTTAAATTTTTTGGTTATATTTTATGCTTTTATTTATGGTCATTAATTTTTACAACAAATAGAGAGAACAATGTTTTTTAATAGTGAAACAATACATGAAGGGGAAGTTATTTTAATCATTGATATCGTAGTTCACACCCACCCTCTCTTGTTATTTAACCTAGTTGGGATAAAAATTGGTATCAAAGAAAAATTTTAAAATCAATGTTTTTATTTTAGTGTGTACATTGGAGGTTGTTAGTCACAATTGAATTCTAATCACTAATGGGATAAATTTTTAGTTGTCGATTAATTAGATACAACACAACCTCCATTCATTAGGTATGGATATCCTTATTGATGCAATATAAGATGTTTCTATTAGTGTGTATAATGTGAAAATATCAAAAAAAGAAATAATATAATTGGATGCTAATAACAAATAAATCAATTATTTTTTATTATATTTATCTAACACCACCTAAAATAACATTATTTCATATAACTCAATGCATTCCATTTGAGAAAAGATATTAAATATCTATGAAGTTCATTCAAAACTCATAGATGATAAATTATACATTATATGAAAAATTTATGAGGACCTGACAATGCACCTTACTGAGTCAGTATATGAATTCATTGATCAAGTGAATGTTTTTTGGGGAATACATGCATGTTTTTGGGGAACTTCATGAGGTTTTAATTAATTTTATTCACATATTGAGAATACTTCGACCTCAATTCAATCATAATATTTCTACAACGGAAAATAGTGGTCAAAATTAGTTTCTATGAGATAGTTTTCATAGTACTCTTGTAACATGTGAGATGAGAAATTATGAAAATGATTCTATGGAAAATGGTAAGTCCAAATAGGTTGAATCCAAGGGTATTAATAATCTCACTATTGGTGATACTCATTAATAAAAATTTATGGATGAGGTTATTTCATTCCTTCCCTAAAATAAAAAAATGTGAAAATGAATGTTAAAAGGGAATCTGTCACTTTCATGCTTTCCATGTGGAAAAGTTAGACATTGTGTAGCATTGTGAAAAACAAAAAATTTCATGATGTGATAAAATTGATTTTAAAATTCCCATCAAGATGTCTTCAGCATATGTGAAAGGTAATATTTTAGTAGAATCAAATTGAAAAACTATAATATTCATTTAGAATAATATGACTATTCAGAAGAATTTGAGGATGAAGAGATGGATAATTTCCATGATCATAGAGAATATGTTATTGAGATAGTTATAGTCAACTCTCTGATAAGGGAGGAAAGAAGTAATGAAGGATAATTTGATAAAAATTATGATATATAAGATTAATTACAAATATCTTTTAGTGAGATATATGTTTTCAAATCCAAAATAATGATATCTAATATCGTGGTTTGTGATGCCAAAATCCATATGTAGTATCCCGAAGAAGATAATTCTAAGCTGAAGGAATAAATTGAAATGTTTAATTTTTTCAATTTCAAAGAACATATAAAATATCATTGAGTAAAATATCAAATTTGAAAAATATATATGGGTGATCGATGGTTTGAATACCACAAACATTTATCAAATAAAACATATCCAAGAACATGAAGAGGATTTTTTTTCTTGTGAAGAAAAATTGAAGACAAAGATGGACTCTGGACACTTGGCATGACTTCATGAAATCAGATCACTTATAGACTTAAAATATGGAAGTAAAGCATATATCTATATCCAAATATTATTAACTATAATTCTATAATGACAAGGCTACTATGGGTAATGATATAAAAAATAATATTATGATGACTAATGTCATAATGTAGGCTACCACTCTGATGTGGAAATTGATTTTTGTGTAAATCAAAATTAGATGGTTCATAGAGAAAATGAAATAAGTGGTCCAATAATAATAAATCATTCGAAGTTACCTCATTTTAATTGTTATTGCTATGGAAATATAGGAAAAATCCAAAATATATATTATATAGATAAAATATATTAAAGGGAATAATACCAATAAAGGCATATATATAGAGTTCAATGTCACTAAAATTATTTTAATTGTCAATGTGTTTGGTTTGGAGGATTTATGAACATTGGAACATATTTCTCGTCAATATTATAGAGAAATGGGTTGAAGCAGTCCTAAAGTGGTACTAAACATTATATCATTGAATTTTCGAATGAGTTAAAAACCCAAAATCAATTTTTTGTTCTTGAAGATGATGTTGTCCCATAATAATCAGAGGAAGATCCAGATTAATTTTCTAGAACATTTATGAATTCATTGACATTGTTAAAAATAAAAGACCTGAGTAGGTAATGGTTAGGGGGATTTCCATTAAATCATCATATCATTTTGGTGTATGTATTCTTAATGGTGGACAAATATCCTATATGATGATAAATAAAGATATTTTTATAGAAATCAATTATGACAAGGATGGTTCATTTGAATTTCTACATAATGAAGTCCTAATGATTATTAGTTCAGGAAATGATAATGTTGAGTAGTAATGATATGACACATGTAAATATTTTGGTTGTAAATGGACTTTGACAAAACATTATAAGCGTTAGCCAATTGTGTGACCCTGGTATGTTATATTCATTACCAAGAAATTTTTTATCTTTATAGGAAAATATTGTATGGTTTTTTATTGGGTGAATTCATTAAGGGGAATATCTTCCTTTTGAATAGAGTAGATGATATGTTCACACTATCCAAAAATGAAGAAAACAGGTTATGGCATCTATGGAATGGACATCTATGCCAACTATCCTTGTGTGATCTGATCTAATGTTATGAAGACCAAGAAATATATATTATATCATGTGATCATAATCACACATGGGATATTTGACAAGATGGGAATATTATCAGAAAGATGTAAAAGTAAAAGAAACAAATTAAACCAGAGTGCATGAATTAGCATATTCCGATGTGTGTGGACTCATCTCACAATGATCCATTTAAGAGAAGAGGAAATATGTTATTTTGATTGATTATTTAAGAAGGATTTTATGGATATTTTTCATTTTCAAAAAGTCATACATGTTTTTTTATAATAAAATATCATAGGGATGTTTAATGGATGACTAGAAAAAATATTTTGATGTTTTGAACTGAAAATGGTACATAATTAACAAATAGATAGCAAGAGATGTATCCTGAGAATAATGAGAAAGGGAATATGTTTCAGTAGTGATAAATCCTCAAAAATTTGACTACATTAAATAATAAATCCGATTATAAAAAAATTTATATAACATTGCATATTTAAATAGACATACTAGAAAAATTTTAGATAGATTCTGTCATGACATCAGTTTTCATATCTAATAGGAATTTTTTGTGTTCAAAAGAATAAAATAATATTTACGAGCTATGTATTGGAAGGAATAAAACAATTAAATACTATTGAATAATTGTTAGTATGTTTTTAATTTTCAATAAGTATCAATATAAAATGTTTTAATCTCACAGATATGACGATATATCCATAGATTATCTGAAAAATCAAAGCATATAATTTTTTAATAAGTCTATAGGAATATTGGTAAAAAATTATGTCACTATAGTAAAAAATTTATTGAATCACAAAAAAATAGTGAAAATTTACCATATGATAGTTATGAGGGAAAAACAATCTTTGGGGGAGTAGAAATTGAAAATGATAATTTAGAAGAAGATATTGATAATGCGAAGGATAGAGTAAAATTTATATATACATAGAAGATGAATAGTTGAGTTGAAGTTGGCGGAAAATGAAACATCAATGATCCTGTACTTATAGATCAGACACATAGAATTAAGTCTTTATAGTAGGAATACTTCATATCTCAGGTTGAACTAAACTATGTTGAATAATCATCTAGAGATGAGAACTTTTTTAGGTTATGAATGGAGAGCGTTACCTAATTGAGAATAATCCGACATGGGAGATTGTTTTGAGGCCAAAAGATAAAGTTGTCACCATGAACAAATGGGTCTTCTGGAATACAATAAACTATTATTTATTAGTAATTTGAAATAAATAATGACTAGTGTGAAACGGATACTCCCAAATTAATAGTGTCAATATTGATGAGTCATTTTCACTAATTACAAGGCTAGAAACAATTCATCTAATTATATCCATTCCAGTACAATTAATGGTCATTTTTTTCATAGATACATCAAGTTATCATTTCTTAATGTGGTTTTGGAAGAAAAATTGTACATCAAATAACCATATGGTTTTATTGTCCATAAATATATGAATATATTTTGTTAGATGAGGAATGGAAAATATGTTTTAAATCAGGCACCAACAACATGTTATTCTATAATTGATCATTTTTTAAAAAAGATAGGTTTTATGTTTTGTGGAGTTTATTAGAATATATATTCCAATAATGAAAATAATGAAAATATGATAGCACTGGTGTATGTTGATGAAATAATACTATGTGTATTAGATAAAGAATAGTTTCAAACATTAAAATAATTCATGAAATGCTATTTCAAAATGTAAATTATTGGAAAACTAATGTATTTACATGTTTTATATGTGATTGAAGGATTAAATGAATGATTCATTTATCAATAAAATCTTTCCAAGGATCTACTAATAATATATGGAATGGATAATTACCCGGAGTTAAAGACATTGATTGATACCTAGATTAAAATGACATGAGATGATGAAGTTGAAGTTTTTAATGTTATGGATTACAATAATATCATTATTAGACTTCTATAGTTAATAGTGACATGACATAATATTTATTTTTCCAATTTCCAAGCAGTGAGGTAGGAATGATATCCAATAGCAAACCACTTAATTCTAGTTTAAATAATACATTAGTATATTATGGTTATTATAGATCTTGGATTAATATACAATGAAAAATACCAAAATGTTTTATTAGGTTATACAAATGCTGCTTTGGCTAATTTAGCTAGTGATAGGGAATCAATGTCATGCGGTGCATTTTATATTTGTGGAATATTTATTTCATGGCTACGAATGAAATAAAGATATATTTCATTAAGAACCGTATAAGATGAATATATTATTACTACTCAATAATGCACACTGTTATTGTGGATGAAAATGATTCTTATTGATATTAGAGTTAATGTGAAATCTATAATCAGAATACACTATGATAATTCAACTTCTATAAATCAATGAAAAAATATAGTCTATTACTCAAGGAAAAATATCATTGTAATCAACTGCCCTTTTATAATCGATAAGGTTAAAGAATGGTCTTATGACGGTGTAATATTTAACTACTGAACTATAGGTAGCTTAAATTCTAAATAAGTCCATACCATAAAAGAGTTTGAAAATAATCAACTATCTCTTGGAGTTTAGTAGACTCCCCAAACATGAAAAAGTGTGGATTTTGGACCCTACACACGTGGAGTTATGTTTCTATTTTTCTATGTGTTGAATTGTGTTCTTTATTATGTTTCAGAAAATAAAATAGTGATATTTGTTTTTATTAGAAAAGGGGGAGATAGGATATAATCACTACAATAGGAGAAACTGACATGGGGAGAAGGAAAATAAAAGGAATTTTTAAAATGATGTTTTTATGTAGTTTTTTAATGACGATAAATCATGATAATATTTTATGATGCTAGAAATTTAAAATGTACAGATGGATAATTATTTATTCTTGAGTTCTACAAATTATGTTAAAATTTATATCAAGAAAGGTTCATCAATTGGTATCAATAATGGAGTGATTAATTTATAAGCATTGAATACTACTAATTTTCTTATGAAAATGATGATTAATGCTAGATTAGAGTGTGTGTTGAGTAAATTTTTTATTGATATCCAGATTCAAAATTAGAGAATATGATGTAAGAATGAAATGTGTGGTTTACAAATTTTAAATAAAATATTTAATGTGGTATCAAATGGTGTAGTGTTGTCGATGAACCAAAAGGGAATATTGTTGGGGATAATCCTTGAAGGTAACATTGTAGTGTTTTTTGGATGATTGTTTTTTTAAATGATGGTTGATAAGGAATTTTTGTAGAGTTATAACAAAATTGATGGTTATGTATATTTAAAAATCATAAAAGGATTCAAGTCTGAGGTACGGATGCACTCTAAGTTGTACATAGTGTTTCAGGTACAAGTTTTCATCATTTCCTAGTCATTTACAAATTTTAGGTCAAAAAGTTTTTGGGATGGAAATGGATTTTTTTTAAACAAAGCATATTAGCATAATTGTAAAAGTAACATGAATGAGTGAAGGTGTTTCAAAATTTTGGGTGCAAGGGATGATTCATGGCCATTACATAAAAATATGGAAAATCATAGGTTTTCAATCAAGTTATACAACATCACAAAAGTTAATGTTTTTCAACACATGGATAGTTACACGAACCCATGAAATAATTATGTTGCTGTATAAAGGTGGTGAGTTATGAGCTAATGGTGAAATTAAATAATTTACTTTCATCACACAATGAACATTTCACAAAAAATGTGGTAGCATGAAGGCTAAACCTAGTGTATAATTAAGAGTCTACTCAACTCATATGAGAATCTCAACCCATAGAGAATATTAGGACTCCAAATAGTGTAAGAGTTGTGTAAAGTAATTTCTTTCATGAAGACAGAACATATATTTATAGTGTGTAGAAAATGCGTTTTTGTATATAAGTCCAAGTTAGTTATGTGAAAATATGAATGTTTCAATATAGTAGATAGTTTCAATAAAACAAAATCATTTTGATAATTTTAAAATGTCATTAAATTTTTTTGTTCGAAAGTATGTTGAGTTGAACGTAAGTAAATATATGGTTTTTTGCAATACAATGTTTTTCCAACCTATATGGATTTTAAAAAAATGTTATTTGTAAAGAGGTATTCATCATGTGGATAAATTAGAGATTTATGTTCCACCAAATGAGGTGGTAAAATTACTTATTCAATTGATCAAAATATGATTATTGTAATGGATAATTAAGTACAATTTAGTTGATAGTAGTGAGATTATAACTTATGATTGGAAGTAAACTATGAGGGGAAGTGTGTTAGATCTAAATATTATAATAGTAGTGCAATTTATTAGATTTATTAAATTGTGAAATTTCTTGTTTATTATCATTAGATGTAACCAAGTTTGGGATAACCATGTTAATCTATTTTTCCTCATGTACTCTTTAATTTCATCTCATACAATGATATGTAAAATAGAGTGAAGAGTGTTCTGTTTATTAAAAAAAGGATCTAAAAGTGAAGTTGTTTTAATTTGTAATACCCTAATTCATCCCTCTAATGCTGTTTTCCCTAGTTGGGATATCAACAATAAATAAAAAAATATTGTATATAAATTATATAGAATAGAAGAAATTTAATTACAGAACAACGATATATATGAAAATATATATCCCATTAAAATATATCATCAAAAAATATTACTGTTTAGAAAACCATAAATGTTTAATTTTAATTTGATGTGGTAGGAATATCAACACCCAGATGGAGAGTAACTATGTTATTAAACATTGGAGCTTCTATCACTAAAATATTTTAGCACAGGTCCAACCCCATAATTAATTGAGTGCGTTTCTCACCATTTATCTATGAAACATGCCAAGGGATATAATGTGTAATTATACCACAAAAAATAATGGGTTACATACTGTGTACATGGGCTTTACTGTATTTGTTATTTAAGTTACATGGTCCCCAGTATTGTTTTTTGTGTAAAAAAATACATTTCTTCACTTTTAATAAAGTACTAAACATTGAGTGTGGATGTTACATAGAATTTAGTTCAGTTGAAAAAGAGAATTCCTAGAACGTTCAACAAATGCAGTATTTAAATACACATTAAGAGTTATAAATTCATATGACGTGAATTAATTATGAAATAATTCTTGGTGAATTAAACATTTGTATGAATCATGCACTAACTTGTTAAATGATGTGTAATTATTAGTTATATTTCTAGAATCTTCAGCATCTCTAGATGTGTTCTTCATTTTTTACATCTATTAAATTAATTAATTGTGAATATACTGGGGAGAATAGAAAAATATCTAGTGATCTCTTAATTTTGATTAAATAAAAATTAAACCAGAGTTGAAAATTGATTATAAATTCATAAAAAATGTTACAATTTTTAAATAACTATAAATAATTATGGAACCTCTTTGATACCACTAGATTGATTTAGGTACAAAAAAGTGTAAAATGGGGAATTTTCAACTTATATTTTTCTCACAATCAATTATTTATCTATGATACACATTGAAATAAATTCCATTATGAACAAAATGGAATCATTGATTAATTGATAATGGAACAAAAGAACCAAAAATCAGTATGATCATATATTATTTCCATGAAGGCTCACACAGGAGGGCTTCTACGATGGTGGTTCTCATCCTATTATAGTGTTGGATTCTATGTCGGTATGTCCACTACCTGTGGGGGAGTGACTTCTACTATCCTTAATGTCATGATATCCCACTCTTTTCCCCCTCTCTCTAACTTATATTTTTTTCCCTATTTCCCTAAAATCTAATTGTGTAGCAAGGTCCCAAATTTATATGGTGTATTTCTTATGCTGAATACTTATTCTATGTAATATAACACAGATTTATCTCTTCACAATATCGCGTTATTTTCTCGATTTATATATTGTTGGCCTTCAGTGGATGTGTTCGACAAATGCATTTTCGGGACGTAGGGTTTGTAATTTCATTCTACTATTGGTATTTCTGACTGTTGGAATCTGATGATCCAATTTGACTCTATGGAAGACTTCATTAGGGCTCGGTCTAGTGCACTAGTAGTTGCAACGACCTTCATTTTTATCTCTTTCTATGGACCTTAAATTTTGTGATGAAACATGATGCACCAATAGTGGCAGTCTGGGTATGCATCCCCAAACATCCCTTACCCTTTTAAGACTCTACAATCCTGCACATGTTAGGGAATCTAGTTGGTAGGCATCTGTTTTTCGAGAGCCATAACCAAACTATTTTTCACCCTGTTGCTATAAGAATTTTTATTTATGTCGATTCTTACATGTTTCCATCTGATTATATGTGGATTTATGTTGGGGAGGGGTTTTGATATAATCAATTCATTGATTTTGAGACATGTTTTGATATTTTTTCTAGCTGTAAGAAAATAGGCCATTCTACAGCTCAATGTTTGTGGGAGTCAATCCGTGTGATCTTCAGAGGACAGGGGCTTCAAAAGTTAGTGGAAAGGGTCAAGGGACTATTGGAGGTTTGGAAAAAAATGCCTTTTTGATAGAGGTTCTATTCTAGATTAAAATAATGGTGTTCATAGTTGTGTTCAGAAGGGAAGCATTTTGGTGACTTATATTTTCAGTATACTAAACAAAATAACTAGATATTCTTATCAGGGATATGAAAGGACATTTAGGACAAGTAGTTCCTTATGTGGATTTTTCTCATAATGATGTTATTGTAGTCCCATCGGAGACCACAAAAAATGTGACTAGAGGAGACCCTAATCTGGACGTGGAGATAAGAATGGGGGAAGAAGGAAGTAAAAAATAAGACTTATTCTTATGGGACTATGTTATTTCTAGTATTAGAAACACTAGAAGAGACGGTTATATAGTTCATGTGGCTATTCAAGTGAACTGGTCTAGCCCAGAAAAAGTGTTACCAACCATTAAGTTAGGTAATCTCTTCGATGGACTAGAGAAAGAAGGTCTTGGCCAGGAGGCAGACCAGGTAGAGAACCCTAATGAGGAGTAGTTTCTTTTACAAGGATGTGTATGTTGATGATTCATCTGGAACATTTTTAGAAGACAATTCCCCAGATTTCTAGGAAAATGTCCTCTGCGGACCGAGAAAGAGGAATGGTTGACAAGGTAGTAAGAAAAGCATGAAGTATTATTCATATTTACCACTACCTATGGATACTCATTCATACAATAAATTGAAATCAAAAATAAAGGAATTTGATAACAATTTTGTTGGGAAGTCTATATGAATGGAGGATATGGATTGTGTGGCATCTTCCACTGGGGGTGACGTACAATTAATCACAACAACTCCTATAGTGTTTCGCCTACATTATGGAAATGCTATGGAAGAGGAATTCCTCATGATAATGGCCTCCCCAAAAGATGCTGTCAATATGATGGGAAGTACCATTATTGTGGATACAACCTAGGACTAGAGTGACTAGATTAACAAGCAGAACATTATTTTAGTTAGAGGCTTGAATGATGTGAAGATTACAATGCTGGAATACGTGAAAACATGGTATAATATGGTGATTCTCTTTGAATACCTTATTAATGAAAATATATAAACATTAGTAACTACTTTTTCCTAGAAGTTGTTTAGGGATAAGTATACCAATAGGATCATGTTTCATTTTAACAATTTTTCTTTTTCATTGAGTGCTATTTCTTGTTCATCCTGTGGTTTCTTTATTTTTCCAAAAAAAGTGTTTTATAATAAAAAAAGCCTATTTCAGCCAGTCATATATTATTTCTCAAATTTAAATATGTTAACAATTACATTAAGATCAACAATTTCATTATTTATAAATTTGACAACATTTATACATCATACCATTATTTCATTACTGTAAACAATTGTATATTCCCTCTACTAGTGACTCACACATGATTCATGAACATTTGAATGAAATAATAAGAATATTCTAGCTCTAACATGATAGATCCTAATTCTTTCATCATCCATCATTGATAGTATCAATAATCACTAAATGAAGTATTCTCCTTGAACACTCTAGAATCTATAGTAGCGGTGGAGGATGATACGTTCATATTTAAGAGATCGATCTCGAACAAGTAACCCTTATATATCCTTGAATAAATTCTCTCAATGTTGTTTTGAAAAAATAATAAATGTACATGTGGATAAAAAATTATATTATTGTTTTTCAATACTTATAGGGTTCCAAAATAATAGTTTCATATACGACATTATTATATATTAATACCTTTCAAACATTATATCTATAATAAAAATAAATTTTTTTCTTGATAGGATCAAAACATTAAAATTAATTAAATATTATTTATTCTTAAAGTATTAAATATATATTATTTCTCAAGAGAAAATTAAACTCGAACCTTTATTCATCCAAAATATTTATCCACCCTTTAATAATGTCAGTTTATTTAGTAACTAAATTTCACATCATTATTCACAGACAAATAAATGAATATTATACTCAATATATAGAAAATAAATATTTATTAAATCTTTATTTTACAAAATATTTTCTTGAATAAATAGAGGATAAATATATGTGATAAAGAAATGATGGAAAATTATTATTCTGAATGTGGGAATAATATTTATTTATAATGTTATATAATAAATTGTATAATTCCTTTACTGAGGTCTTGGATACAACTATTGTGTGACCATATATTCCCCTTTATCTACGGAATTAGGAAAAGAATCCAAAAGTCCCAGGTTAGTTTGAAGCAACACACTAAGAAACCTATAGAGGATGAAGTTAATTATATAAGGACACACAACCTCATATGGATGCTTATAGTGAAATATAATTTCATTATGTTCACATATCTAATCTAACAAGGTGTATGTTGGTTCGATGAACATATGTTATCAATGTATATTTCTCTAACATTCTAGAAATTGAATTTTCCTATAGTACACCATGGTCATTTATTTATTTAGAATATTTTATTTCCATCATAGGGACTGAGATATCATCTTTTTTAAAAGAATAATAGGGTAAAATACATTTTAACATTATTCATTAATTAAACATTACCCATTATTCAACCAATGTACCCTATATCCCCATGATTATATATCATCATATTTTTTGTCAATATAGAAAAGTACATGAAACACAATATACATTAATAATAATCATAAAACATAAGGAATAATAGATACAATCAATGACAGGAACATATAATTAAATATATAAATATTAATTTAATAATGGTGGATTTTCTTCTCATGATCATCTAAACTGTACATTAACAACAATGTAAACCCTCAAAAATTCTCCTCAAATCCCTAGGAGTCTCCACACATGATAGTCAATATCATTTTTTATAACAAATTATTTTATCCCACTATATAAAATATATTTAATAATATAGTTCTGGAACATCTGTGTTCTCATTAAAATAGGGAAAGGATTTGATATTTCAATGAAACAATTACACTTATGACATATTTTTATACTATTTAATATTTTTGAACAATCATGTTTTGATATGTTGTTTTTAAATATTCTAAAATATGAATATAGGTAATAAAAAACTACAAAAAAGTTGGTTCTAATCTACCAAATCTATTAGAAAAATCGTTTTTTGATATTTAGTGATGCATCAATGATGGTATTGGGATGATTTTTTAATAAATATGTTATAGTGGTAGCAAATTAATCTCAAAAATTTATGTTTCTTGAGAAAAATTTCCCTAATCATGATTAGAATATAATATTACTAATTTTACATATAAATATAAATGAATTATCTATACGGTTAAAGGTGTGATATAAATACTATCACTAAAATCTTATTGAATTTGTTCAAAGAAATTTAGTTGAACATACCCCAAAAGAGATGGTTATAAATTTTTAAGGATTCCGATTTTTGAGTTCATTATAGACCCAATAAAGAAACTTGGTGGTTGATGTTCTAATCTAATACTCATCGATTTTTATTAAAAATTCTATGAAATCATAAGGAAATGGGATAAATCCAATACTTGGTAAGAGTTAGGCTCAATAAACAATCTATGTATTGACAAAAAATGAAAATAAAAAGATATTGATATATTAATTAATATTGGTAATGTTTTTGAATCCATCCTTCACTATGATGGAATGATAAGGCTCAAGAAACCAATATATTTTCCATAAATAATTAACTCAAGAAGGAGAAATTTGAGGATGCACCTAAATAAATATTCTCCAATGATTCTTACAACATAGATATGTATAGTGATATCAAAAAATAATTTTGGTGGGAAAACATGAATGTAGGTATTTTAATGCAAATATCTCGATTTTTGGTATGCAAGTAAGTTAAGAATTAACATTATAAGAAAAATGGTATTATTCAATAGTTACTCATACTAGTATTGAAATGGGAAAACATCACCATGTATTTCCTCAATGGTATATCCATGAAATATAAAGTAAAGAATGTTATCTGGGTTATAGTTGATCACCTTATGATGTATGGGTATTTCATTACTATCAGATAATAGTTATAACTTTACTAAATTTGATGGATATACATTAAGGATGTGGTAAGACAATAAGGAGTATCACATTCAATTATACCTGATCGGAATCTGAGGTTTACCTCATAACTCTTGAGAACATTCCATCATAAATAGAATACACCATTGAGATTTATAACTACATATCGTCCTCAGATATATGGTTAGTCTGAGAGGAATATTCAACACCAAGATGAAATATTGAGACCCCATTCAACTTACTTCAAATTTAGTTTCGATTGAATCATTTCCTTGGTAGTGTTATCACATAACAAAAGTTTCCACTATAGAATTCATATGGAACCATATAAGGATTTGTATGATAATCATTACAGAACTCCCACATGTTAGGATATAGTTAAAGAGAATATCCTACTAGGACCATATATTGATCAATATAGTTTTTTAAGATTAAAATAATTTAGGGACACATTAAACCATCACAAGCTCGATAGGAAATCAAATTTTCTTATCATAGATAATTCATGGAGTCTTATGTATGAGTAATAGTATTCCATCAAATATATCCATAGAATAGTGTTATTATATTGACTAGGAAGGTAAAGTTGATCCATAGGTACATTATCCATTTTTAAATCCTTGATCATGTGTGAGTGGTTTTCTATAATATTTGTATCCCACAGAACCTCTCAAAAGTTCATAATGTATGCCATGTATCAATTTTGTATTAGTAAATACCCGAACATTCAGATATATTTAACACATAGGATATAAATCTATACTGTGAAATTTATTAAAAGGATAAAAATGTAATAATCCATGATCATAGTGAAAAATTTATACTAAATAAAACCACAAACCTTGTTAACATTATCTATATGATCCATAAGTTTTATTAAGAAACATCATAACTTAAGGATGTAATTAAGTTTATTATGAATCTTTTTATGAGCAGAGTTATTGATTTTTGGAGTTAAATTTCTTCTAATGAGGGTTATTAACAATATCTTGTAATTTTGGTATATATTTTCCTATGTAATAAATTTAACATGTTTTATATTTTGTAATAAACGAAACACTGAACAAAATAAAAACACCCCCCACACAAATCAAAAGGGAAAACCTTTAATGATATTTAGATAAAACATAATTAAAAAATAAATATATTTTTTAAAATTAAATAATTATAATTCATGTAACATCCTGACCCGATGTACACTCAACTGGGGAGCTAAGCATGTGGGTCACACGGCCTCATGTGCACCTCACTGTATGCCAGAGGATGCAAACTAGCAGTGAGGGTAAAATGGGGGTAAAACAGGGAGATAATAACCTTATATCTGAGTTTTAGAGTGGATATATAAATAATGGACAACATTATAATAAATATATAAGTAGTCACAAAATGAATGGGATTGTAACCCACCATAGAGGAAGCTCATAAGTCATATATAATAATAAAATGTAGAAGCATAAATAAATGAAGAAATAAAGTAATATTATTAATCCACAAGGGATTATTAAATAAATGATATATTGTCATGAGAATATAAAAAAAAGGATCATGGGACATGCATATAAAACATTATAGACACAAATGAAAAAAAGGTCAAAATACTTCTCCACCAGAATCTCTAGCATATGCTCCATCCTCAACTCATATGCTCCAAATATAAATAATACATTAAAATATATAAATCACACTTATTTCCCTTATATATAGTTATAAAAATGTAATATACTATGATAAAAAAAGTTTCATGAGTAGAGTTTTAGATAAAAACTTAGTATGAAACCATCGAAATTGTTTAGAAGTGATCCAAGATATTTACATTGCTACCGAATGGGAATGTATAACTGAATAATATGAAATGGTGGAAATTAATGAACCAAAACCTACTATGGTTATTAGAGGAAACCTAGTGGCTCTACCATATTTGTATTAGTCTGAAATGAGTATTTGATATGTTAATATATTTATAGTAATATATATATATATAATATTAATATATTGTACCTAACTATATGTAATGACTACATGAGGGTGTATGTAGCCATATACCTAGACACTAGGTGTTGGATGGACCATGGAAAAATAAGTAATCCATAACCAATCTAAACAATCCAATATGCGAAATCATGAGGGTACGTGCCCTAAATCTCAAAGTGAGTAGGATTGTTGATGCTCAACAATCAAGATAGGTAGGGTGTGACATCATTCCCAACACTATAAATAGAGGATCATGGATTGTCCTGACCTTGACCCAAATAATATAATAATAGTGATAGATTTCATTCTTGACACCATAAATAAGGGATTGTGAAACACCATGCATGACAAGTCGTTTAACAATCGTTCCACATCAATGGAATACACTTAACAATATTGTAACATAATGGATTGACTCTAGTGAATAATTATCAATAACCCAAATATATAGTAAGGGTGTCCCATTTTATATAATTAATAAAATATGTATATTTCAATTTTTTGGTCATATTCACCCATTTAAATTTATTCAACGAGTCCATTTAATCCTTTTATGAAAGGAAAACTATCCTAAAGTAATCCATTTTATATAAAACATATATTTAATTACAAAATAATGGAAATTTTATTTCAAGGGTCAATAAATCACTTAATAGGTAAAATTATCAATTATGCATTTAACTAAAATGTGAACCCCATTTATATGTCATGGAAATCTCTTATCATAAGATTAGGTTTAATAAATATCTATATAGAAGTGGGAAATTTAAAATTCAACCCATGTTGAACACATAAGTTATGTTCTAGTCAATTTTTAAATAAATAAATAATGGTAATTTCAATCCTATACACATATGGGGTGCCTATGAATTAGTTTAACATACACTAATTACTTAGTAAGGCTCAACAAGAGTATAAAAATATGCAACATTTTGATTTAGGGAAGATGAAATTATTTTATGGTGGCACTCAAAAATAGATGACATGGGACATGGAGGTGAGGCTATGAGAACAACATTAATTTCAATGAAAATATATATACCAACATCAATAGGTTTTTATATGACTCCTCTTCTCATAGTGTCCTCATATTCGATGTAGTTGGGATGAAATTAATGAATGGGAAAATTCCCTACGGATAGGGTGAATGAGCCAAAAAAAAATATTAAAATAGATAAAAGGGAAACAGAGAACATAAAGAAGAGGATTCTAGATGATACTAGGAATATCCAACAATAATTATGGAACATTATTTATTGTACATATCAAAGAGATATTGGAAAAAATATAATAGGGAAGAGGAGATCTCAATGTGGGAGAAGGGAGCTTGGTCTGCTGGAAATGGGAGGAGGTAGGAAGAAATATGATTATATGTTTAAATAAGGGGAAAATTTTATTTCATTTTAAAAAAATTAGGGCACACATTTTGGTCACATGGTTTGTGTAAACCATTCTTAGCTCAATACCTAAGGAGAGAACCATCACGGTTAAAGAGAAATGTTTCCCTAACTATGTACAAACAGTGATAAATACCTCAGTAAAATGTTTATCATCTTCTACGACTATGAACCATGGGTTACACAGTTTTAGAAAAACCATGTGTCCCCTAGTAATCATTGGTTTCCCTGCACATTTATCACAAATAGTTAGTATATATAGTTTGGTAACCATGTGACCAATACTTTTTTCCCATTTCTCAAAGCACTAGGATTCGAACAAGTTGTAGATGATCATATAACCTTAATTAGGACATAGTCCACATTTACCAGGATAAAAAAGGAAACATATTGAAAAAATATCTAAACCTTCCTGAAAATAAATGTCATTACAAATCATTATGGAAATGAAAATGATTATAAATAAACTATTTTAATAAATTTATATATCTAAAAAAATTAAAATTTTCATAAATTATATAATATATTGGCCTAAATTGATGGAATTATTTATAAAAAATACTTATATTCGAGAAATATTTTATTAATTATAAGGAATACAAATTCAGATATTCATGATTATATAGAATCTGTTTATTTCAAAAATCATTTTAATTTTAAATAACATTAATTCACATAATTAAATTTAGTTAAATATTATATATATATATATTTAAATTAATTAACAATAATTCATAAATTTATAATGAATTTAATGGAAATTATTATCAAATAAATTCATAGAAAAATTAATTATTTCCAAAAAATATATTTATGTGCACAATTTATTTTTATCTTATTAAATTCAAATAATCAATATTGATGAACGATTTCAATGAAATTCATTTATAATATATACCTTGGAAAAAATTAACATTAATTTAATAATTATTATATGCAAATGAATAAGTAAAAATTCATTTTTATGATTACATATAGATTCCAAGAATTAATTATTTTTACAGATATTGAAATTAAAATTTATCATCAATAATAATTGCATTTAATAAAAGGGTTTTAATATTTATAAACAACTTATACAATTTTGGTAATAATTTTAATTTAATGTTTACCATTAAAAATTATGATCCATGTCAAATGGTTGTCATTAGAAAGAAGTATAAAATATAGTAAAATGGTTAAAAATGAGTGATATGACCATGAATATAAAAAACACCCATTATCCATTTGATTGGATGAATTTATTCTCAACTCATATATATTTTGTTCTAAATTTGGGGACTTTGTTATAATTTTCAAAATCCTCACCCCACTCCCCTATAAAATTTAATTATATCCTCAACATAAACCACATAATTCCTTAGAATTCTCGTTGAATACATCCCCAACTTATGTCAATCATAAGGCTCTCTCACATTAGGGAAACTCTAGTCCCATGAAGGTGTCCAATACGTCTTGTATCCAGGAGGCCCTTCAAAAGGATATTTAGGCTATCAACATATTTTATATCTTCTTCTTGATCATTATTATATATATTCCTCTTTTATTCCTTTTAAAACACATTTATCACATTAGTATTTTTTTTATTTCAATTCATTATGATTACATAAAAGGGATATTGTCATTAAAAAATAACATGTTCAAACTCATTATGTCATTATAACCAGACCTTGTATTGATGGTTTTACCACATAAATTAATGATGGTTTTAAGACCTCTTTGATGATAATCACCATAAAGTCCATGAAATTAACATTGGAATATAAATTATTTCCAAAAAAATAATCTATTGATTTTTCAATATTGTGGATATTGTTAAACCATGACCAACGGGTGAAGACTGAAGCCTTTAAATCAATACATGAGTAGAAAAATGAATAGTTAATAGATAAATAATAATTAATATCAAGATTTATTGATGAATGTGTAATAATAAATTTTATGTTAATACAATCTATTAATATAAATAGAAATATGGTTAGTAAATATATTTATAAATTTTTTTAATTTAGTAAATGAGGTTAGAGAATGTCTAACTGAGCATGTGTCCATGGTAAATGGATTTTTTCATCACATTTTTACATTACCAAGATATGTTTCATATTATATAGATAGTTTATCTTATGTTTTTAATATAACGAAAGTTTTAAATATTATATCTTTACATAATCATAGTCATGGTATTCTAGGTTCCTTCTCATGTTATTTATTTTAATGAGGTTTATATTTTAAAAGGCATAAGGGGTGTTATTAAATATAATTTCATTAATAGTTGAATGTATTTTAACCAAAAATATATATTCCCATCTATTACCATTATAAAGTTTAAATAATTTTATTATCTATACCAAAATAATTTTTATGGTTATTTTAAAAATTTAATGACTTTAAATTTTTTTATAATGTACTTTTTTTCTTTTTCTATATAGGTAATTTTTTTACATTATTTATAATTGCGTGAAAGGAAGATGTTTTTATATTTTACCACATGATCACTATTTATCATTTTAGTTTCTATTATTTATTATCAATTTGACATTAAAATTTTATATTTTGTTTTTCAAAAAATTCAATTCCCATTATTCTATGTTTTTTTGTTCTTCGAAATTTAACAAACAATGATGTTTCTTATTTATTTTTCATAATATTTTTATTATGATTTTATAAATGTGTTTTTTTATCTATGGTGATATTATTTATTATTTATTATGGTTTACATAGGATATAATATAATGAAACCACACAACATAATTACATGGATGGAATATGATAATGTTTTATAGATGTTTTCATGAAACCTATTTCATTCTAATTAGTTAAATAATCTAACAATGATATATATATATAATTTTATATTTATGTCGAACAAATATATATGTTTTTCATTATCTTACTTGTGATACCAAATTAATATAAACATCCAATGCATTATGAAAAGGTTTTTACCTCATGAGATAATATATAAGGTAACCGAGAGTGATCCCAAACCACCATGGGATACTCTCTACAATGTTTTAAAGGGAATGAAGAGTAATAAAAATCCACTATGCGACTTTGTACACAATGTGAAGATGATCTTGACCGTATTCCTTATCAAATGAAATATTTTTAAGATTTATTTATTTTCCAAAATTTTAATCCATATTTTTATGATTATCTTGATCTCTCATGGATCAAGATTATTGATTTATGGCTAATGTTTTTAATATCTGATGACACATGTCTATTGTTATGCCAAATCCTTATGGTAAGACTCGTGATTTATAATCTATTACTTCATGAGAATGATTTTCATAAGAAATTTTCATGTACATTAATTTTCTACCGATACCTTTATTCTCATTTTTGGATCACTAATTTTCTTTTATTTAATTCTTTCATATTTTCCATTACTATGTATTTGAACTACTACATCATATGTTTATATTCCCCTAACTCATAAACAAGATTTCTTTGTATGTTATGTTTATTACATTTCGAGGTTCAATGTGTATTTGTAGGAAATTATGAAGAATGGTTAAGAAATAATTTTAATATGTATCTAATCATCGATGATAGAAAAATATTATGTTATAGGTTGTGAATTTTTATAATACATATTGATTATCTATCTAAAATTATGTATTATACAAATATATTATTATGAAATCTCTTTATAGGTTGTTCCCAAAGGTCCCCATATGGTATATAATATGGGATTTTTTGGAATGAAATAAGTTTTATAACCACATACAGGGGATTGAAAATAAATATAAAATGAATTATTTAATTTAAACCACTAGTGCAGAAAACGTTTTTTACGTCGGTTATTTTTAATTTTTTACATCGGTTTCTAGCCGACGTTTATACGTGTGACGTTATAAATAAGGTTTTTGACGTCGGTTATTTAAAAAACGACGTTAAAAACATAAAATCGCGATGTTTATCATGTAGGTTATTTTAGAACCGACGTGATAAAGAAAATGGGAAGGGTTTATCACGTCGGTTATTTAACAACCGACGTTATAAAAGGCCTGGAAAATGGTTTATCACGATGGTTATTAAACAACCGAAGTGATAAACAGGGGCAAGGGGGGTTTATCACGTCGGTTCATATAGAACCGATGTGATAAACCGGGGTGAGCATGGTTTATCATGTCGGTTCATATAAAACCGACGTGAAAACCCAGGGGAGGGGGTTTATCACGTCGGTTATTATATAACCGACGTCATAAACCGGCAAGAGGTAGTTTATCACTTTGGTTATTGAATAACCGACATGATAAACCATTGCCCAAGCAGTTTATCACGTCGGTTATTCAATAACCGATGTGATAAACCATTATCCAGGCCTTTATCACGTCGGTTATTAAATAACCGATGCGATAAACTATTTTCCAGGCCTTTTATCACGTCAGTTATTAAATAACTGACGTGATAAACCATTATGCAGGCCTTTTATCATGTCGGTCATTAAATAACCGACGTGATAAACTATTTTCCAGGCATTTTATCACGTCGGTTATTTAATAACCGACGTGATAACCCCAATTTTTTTAAACAGAATGCAGTCATCTTTTCTCCACCAGAATCAACCAGAAAAAAAATCAAGAAATCGTACCACAAAAACAGATGTACATCAAAATTAAGCATGTACATAGATAACATATTAAATTTACCCCCTAGACAGCCCCCACCCTTTTTTATACCCCATGGACAGCGCTCCCCCACCCCGTTGGAGCCCTCACCCTCATGTATACCCCCTGGACAGCCCTCCCCCACCCCATTGGAGCTCCCACCCTCATGTATACCCCTTGGACAACCCTCCCCCACCCCATTGGAGCCCCCACCACACTCCTGGACTGCCCCCCGACCCCCAGACACCCCCAGACACCCCTCGACAACCCCCCACCCGCCTGAACAGCACCCACTCACCCCCTCACCCCACTTGACAGCCCCCACCACACCCCTGGATAGCCCCAAAAACCCCTGGACAACACCCCCACCCATGGACAACACTCCCCCACCCCTGGACCGGCTTCCCACACTCCTGAACATCCCTTCCACCCCCAGGACTGTCCCCCACCACCCCGGACAGCCCTCCCAGACCGCTGGACACCCCCAACCCCACTGAACTCACCCCCACACCCTTGGAACCCCTCCCCCAAAGACCCAAATCCATACCAGAAAAACCATCAAAAGCAGACCAAAACATGAAGTAGAGAAAAATTAAACATTCACTTATATAACATTCAAAACATACACTTTCAACTTCAAAAAAAACTAAATCCAACCTAAAAAACTACCAAATACAAAATTAAAACGACAATATTCAAAATTACATTTTACATTACAATCATCTAAAATTCAATCAAACCTGTAAAATAATTTGACCACTCCACTTGTACGTGTTTGATATCTTCAGCAGTATAGGTTTGAGGGTCATCAAAAAGCTACAAATGAAAAATAAGATAGTTAACGTGTATAATGAATAAATCAAATTGAAATATTATGGCAAAGATTATGAGGAAATCGTACCACGTCAAAATTCACAACTGTCCTAGTTGTTATTATTTCATACATAAATCTTAACATATAATATCCGCATTCTATGAGGCCTTGTTGTTCATGACAATTCTGTTTTGAATGAGTGTAAATTCAATATATTATTTTTATGTAATAAATAAAAAAGTACAAATTATAAATGGAAATTTACCTTCGCATTTATATATTTGATCTTTGCATTTCTTTTCTTTGTGTTTTTTTGAATGTAGACCCATGCACTGTTAGAAAATAATATGAATGGGGTAAATTTAAAATTCATTATAATATATAAAACTATTGAGAAATTGAAACTTACTTTTCCAATATATTCTTAAAACATTCCCGCACATCACCATGAACAGATCATATCCAATAAAGAGTTTTCTACCTTGGGAAAAAAATCCCTATGATCCAATGATCACTGATAAAAGTAAATTTAATGTTAGTGGTTTTTATGTTAAAAGATAATTAACTCTTTGAGAGAAATGTGTTTCTTACCTCTCACAAAAAGGCATCATCCAACATTTTCTGATTATATTCTTTTCAAATCTTTTAGCAATATAAACCATTCTTTGTTCCTCAGTCAATGCATATGCTTCAGGGGAAATCAATTGCGGGTCCATGAATCCATATACTTCTGTCAGCTCATTCCTCTCACAAATTTTATAAAGATACCGAATACAAAACATACATAATTATACATTTTTAATAAATATAACGCAGGGAAAAGGTGTTAAGACTTACATGGAAAAAATTTGCACCACGTTGATGCCCAACTTATCTCTAGTAACAAGATCCATGATATCAGTTTTTGTAATCACCACACTTATTTCACGTCCACAAACATGATATTCTATTGGAAACTCATAAAAACCCAACAACCAATGTGAATATCTTGACAATCTGTCAAGACCACTGGAATTTGTATCTGACGTCATAGCCTATTGTCTTTGTTGTTGTCTATATAATATTTCTTTACCTTTGAAGTATTCCTGTGAAAAAAAATTGAAAAATATAGTAGTTTTCAAATGTTAAAACAACTTTAATAAACAAATTAAATAAAAGATATAACATTCATACCTCTATGGTAATGAGTCGAAGAAGTCTGGATGGCCAAACTAAAAAATGGACGATACTCTTTCCAACTGTCGCCACCTCATCTATAGGTATTGGTACCCTGGCTGATCTATCTATAATATCCTGTACAGTGGCCCTCTGATTCTCTACCTCTAATTGTTGATGATGAACTATATCTCCTATACAATATACCAACCCGTATGCTACTATATGATGTTGAGAATCATCAACATACAACTCGAAATATGTAGGAAGCTGCGGAGGAGAAGTAGAATAAAAAATGGGGTCCACAGGCTGTGGTGGGGGAGTGGGAGCTACTGGCGGAGGTGGAGGATAAATAATGGGGTCTGGAGGGGGAGGTGGAGGAGTGGGAGCTGCAGTCTGAAATTGTCTTCGCATTTCTACAAACATAGACTCCACCGACTCTCTAATATTTTCCTCCATCGTCGCATTAATATTTTGAACTTCAGCCTCCAAGGATTGTATTTTTTTATAAACCCCCTCAATGATAGAAGTTGAAGAACGTGGAAACACTTTTCTTACCTATACACCTGCCGGATATCCTCTTACACGACCAGGATGTTCGGGCCTTCCCAATGCTGCAAATAAAATATCTTCCCTCCCAGTAGCTCTAAATGCCCCCTCTGAACACTGCTCCTCAAGAGAGCCCTATATTAATTAATTGAAAATTTCTGTAATGATTGAATCTTATATGAAGAAAATAGTTAACTTAAATAAATTAAATAGATATATTACAATCCTCTCAGCTACGATTCTCGATTCTTCCGAAAGATATTTCCCTTTTTCCCTTCCGAGCTCTCTTCCATTTTTCATGTCTAGATGGAGGGGATGGAGGGGCCACCTCTCCAGATCTTGAAGACTCATCTCTTAGTTGTTGAAATTTTTCCGCCATCATTTGTTCTTCCAATAATGCATACCCTCCCCGAGATAAACTATGAGGGTATACATTTTTAGATTGGATCTCCTGATGAGATTTCCTTGTTTTCTGTAATTTAAGAATAAAAAATCATTAACAAAACATTAATAAAATCATTTATATAAGAATGTTTATAAAAGTTCACATTGCCCTTACAAGAAATGACTCTTTTTTTCTACTTTCAAAAATCATTCCCCATGTGTCTTCATATATAAAAAGATATATATGACATGGATTGTCGTGACTCCTATGACCATAAATGAAATCAGATGAGAGGGTTGATTTTGAAATCCCTCCATCTCCTGGCAGCCAACGATAAGCATTTCTTCCTGACTCCTCCAGTGTTAGGAATATCAAATGTCATCTGATAAAGAAGAGGTTAAACATATTATATATACTAGAAAAATTAAAAGAATGGTCAAACAATGACAAAAGATCTTACCAAAATCGTCTCCCACAGCTGAGAGATAATCTCTTTATCCACACCTCTCCAATCATCATACAGAATGCTTACTTTGGTCTTATCTTGAGTTGCAAAAAAACTCTTAAAATCCATGGCATTCGGACCTCTAAGAATATCATCATCATCAAACTCAACGACTATCCTCTCATCCTGCGTACGGGCAAGTGATAATTTTGGTAAATGTGTGCACCCACGTTTACCAACCTTTGAACTCTTTGTCGTAATAGGAGCATGTGAATGTTCATCCCCAGAGGTATGACCATCAATATGCTCCTCTCCAGAATCATGTGGGTGATCATCTGAATGATCTGTCATTATCCTTCAAATCAAAAAAAATAAACGTCAGTTCACAAATATACAAATTAAAATATTTTAATACTACTGTAATCAGAAAATAGAAAACTGTACTAAGTTACATAATAGTAAACATTGGTAATATGGTAAGCATGTTAAACAATGGTAAAGATGACAAATATGGTCAAGATGGTTAAGATGGTAAAAATGGAAAAAATGGTAAACCTGGTAAACATTGTAAACATGGTAAAGTAATTGTCAGTGAACAAAAATAAGCATTTTAAAATTCATGTAATGGTTATAAACATGATAAAGTAATCTAAACAAACTTAAAACAAACAACAACATATACTTATTTTATTTTAAAACATGTTTTAATAAATAAAAAACTTATAATATCTAAAATTTATGGAAAAAATTAATGTAATCAAGAAATAAACATATGTTACCTGTAATTTTAGGAATGTACAAATGGATTTTTTTCCCAAATTCCTTCGTCGTGATCGTTCCTTATGGCACAAACTATGTCTTCAACATGATCATCATTATGTTCTGTTAATATTTCCATCGAAGTAGGGATCTCACATAAATCAGCATATTCATCAAGTTCATCCTCACCAACATATTGTTTTTTCCCTTGTAAAACAACAGACCACTGCATATCTGATTTATCTACTACATAGAAAATTTGTTTTTCATGTGTTTCCATTATAAAATAATCAGTTGTGTCTTCCAATATATTTAGATTAACAAGTGTCATTCCAAATTCATCGTGTCTGACACTATTGTTACCGTTAAACCATTTACAGTTAAAAACGGGAACATTAATTTTAAATTAATCAACCTCCCATATGTCTTCAATCACTCCATAATATGCACTTGATGCAGAAATTGGGTTTTTGTCCTTAGCACTCGAAAAATGCATTTCTTCTCCAAACACCAATACACCACTATTCTGAGTTGCACTTCTGTTGTCCTGAGCTTTTGTATGAAATGTATAACCATTAATGTCATAACCGTACCATGTTATCAAATTTAAACATGGACCACCCACTATCCATTTTAATGTCTCTGATACATCTGATCTACCAAGCACAGTATTTTTAATCCATGACAAAAAAGTTTTGTTGTACTTATTCAAAATCCACATTTCTTTCTTCTTTGGATGACATTGTTTCAACTCATTAATATGCAATGTGATATATGGTTGAGCATCAGCTTTTTTATTCAAGATGTATGATTCTAACTTCTTCATCTGTTTAGCTGACAATGATTTGACTTTCAAGCCGCGAATTCCCATTCCCTCATTATTAACTTGTTCATGGCGAGATGGAGGCAAAACTATGTGTTGCGCTGCAACCAAGTAGCTCGTACAAAACTCTGCTACCTCCTCAGAAATATACTTTTCAATAATGGAGGCTTCAGGTAGATAAATATTTTTAACATACCCCTTTAATATTTTCATATACCTTTCAAAAGGATACATCCAACGAAGATATACAGGTCCACAAAGCTTTATTTCTCGAACCAGATGAATCATTAAATTCACCATTATATCATAAAAAGTTGGAGGAAAATACATTTCCAATTGACAAAGTATAAAAATTGCATCCTTTTCCAAAATGTTCAGAGCATTCACATCAATCGCCTTGTTACAAATTGAATTGAAAAAATAACACAACTTCATTATAGTCTTTCTGTCATGAATGGGCAATATTCCACGCAATGCAACTGGTAGAATTTGTTTTATCATAACGTGACAATCATGTGATTTCATACCTATCAACTTCAAGTCCTTCAATGAGACAAAAAATTTTACATTAGAAGAATAACCTTGAGGCACTTTGGTATCATGAAGACACTGACAGAAGCTAATTTTCTCCCTCTTCGATAATTTATGACAAGCCGGGGGAAGAAATGTTCGTCTTCCTTTAGGAGTGGGAGCTAACTCCAAACGTATTCCCATTGATAGTAAGTCTAATCTTGCATTCAACCCATCTTTAGTCATTCCTTTAATATCTAACAATTTTCCAATCAAAGAATCACATATATTCTTCTCCACGTGCATGACATCAATATTATGTTTAACTTCATGATAACTCCAATATGGTAGCTCAAAAAAAAGACCTTTTCTTCCAAATATGTCTATCATTACCAGATTTCTGTGTCTTTCCCAATGTCACGTCAAGGTTTTCCACCCTCTCAAAATACAGATCAGGGGATAAAGGTTTTGGAGCAGTATAAAATTATTGTGATCCATTGAATGCCTTTTTAGTCTTCTATAAGGGTGTTCCATAGGCAAAAAAATTCGATGACCCGTGTACACTGTTTTCCTCCCATGATGAAATTGACAATATGACGTCTGTTGTTCGAAAATTGGACATTCTTTATGCCCTTTAACACTGTATCCAGACAAATTTCCATACGCTGGGAAGTCATTTATAGTGAACAGAAGCACTGCATGCAGTTGAAAATATTCCATTTTATAAGAATCATACACCCTAATACCATCAGCCCATAACAGTTTCAAATCATCAATCAACAGTGACAAGTAAACATCAATATCATTACCGGGTTGCTTTGGACCTGAGATCATTGTACTCAACATGACATATTTGTGCTTCATACAAACTTCAGGAGAGAGGTTGTAAATTACCAATAAAACAGGCCATGAACTATGTGTTCTACTGAGTGTTTGGTATGGATTCATTCCATTTGTGCACAACCCTAGTCTGAGATTTCTAATTTCATTTCCAAATGTAGAATACTGCGCATCAATTTTCTTCCATTGTGGAAAATCAGCCGGATGATGTATTTTTCCATCACATACCCACTCTTCAGCATGCCATCTTAACCTTTTTTCATCATGTGAATTAGCAAATAAACGTTTTAAACGATTAATTATAGGAAGATACCAAAATACCTTTGAAGGGAGCTTTGTAATCTCTACATCAGCCTATGATTTTTCTTTCACCTTATACCGTGATGTCCCGCATTTAGGACACTCTGACAGAAATTCATATTCCTTCCTATATATAATGTAGTCATTCGGACAGGCATATATTTTCTTATATCCCAATCCCATCAGGCATAATATTTTCCTAGCTTTGTAAAGTGAATCTGGAAAATCGTTATCTTTTGGAAGAATGTCTTTCATCAATTATAGAAGCTCTGTAAAACTTTTGTCACTCCATCCATGCTTCGCCTTTAGGTTAATCAATCATAACACTGCCGACAAAACCGTAAAATCTGTACAACCAGGATATAATGGTTTTTCAGCATCACCATATAGACACGCAACTGTCGGTTCTATCTCAATTTGTTCTGCTACAATATCGCGAATCATTTCTTCAATTCCATCGGAGTTACCATATTGTGAATCATCATCATCAGTGACATTCTGTCCAGTTTTACCATGCCAAATCCAAGGTCTATAACTCGGATTAAAACCATTACAAATAAGATGATATTTATCTCTCTACTTCTCAACTTCTTCATATTCAAACATTTCAGGCATGGACAGAAAAAAATGTCACTACTTGAAACATTTCATTTTGCAAATTCCAAAAAGGCATCAACACCTTCCTCAAATTCATTTCTCATTCGATGTGCCATAATCCAACATCGACTCATTATTACCTATAAAAAATATCAACAAAAAATATATATTTTTAAGATAAGACAAATATATGTTTATATTAAAAAATTATAATTTGAATTTAAAACAATTTAAAATATAACACAAATCTATAGGTATTTAAAAAAATATGCTTGAATATTATTTTTAAAACGAAATATAGTTAGATATAATAGTTTTAAATTTCATTGAATCAATGAAAACCATGACGCCTACATAGTTTAATATTGAATGTGGTTTTGATGTTTTAATATATTAGATAAACAACCTATTTTAAATGGCGTGCAGACCTTGATATTGGTCTTCATCACCCTTCGGTGTGACTGGAAAAAAGAGGTCTACCAGCATGTTATTATTTTATCAGAAATTCACTCATTCTTGTTTCTGATGATCGTTAATTGCATTGGTAGGCTGAGAGGGCCGCCCAGCGCGTCCAACACTGGTTTGCTCAGAATAACAATAGTCCCACTAATTCGGTTTATCCTTTATTTCTGATTTTTAATCCCATGTAACATATCATGTGGGGATTTGATTTTGTACTTGGCCTTCAACTTTAACGGTTATCAATCAAAATAAAACTCGACCAAAAACTCTGTTTCTTTTTGGTTTTCAAAATCCAAAAACGAAAACAAAAAAACCATGGACAAAAACTGAATTCCAATTTCAGGAAACATGTTTAGAAATTATAAACACCAAGAATTAACAAATATCAACAACAATAGTGAATAGCCTGGCAATTACAAGACTAAACAGTTATTCAAATGCAAACTGCTTATATTAATTCTCATAAAAACAGAAAACAAAAATCTGTAAAAAAACTAATTCAACCAAAACAGAACCAAATAACATAAGAAATAATTTCTATATTAAGAAACATTTATATCCAGAACCATAAGCATGTTATAGCACATAAAGTAACCATAACAGTGAGCAATATTAAATAATGTCACCAATAATCAGCATCGATTTACATAAATGCAATATAGTCTGTTATATCAACAAAATACAAATAACCATTTGAAAGAACAAAAAATTCCACGAGATTCTCAACATGATTAAATAGAAAAGCATATCTGATGCAAACAAATTACATCAAGAATATAAACAAAAACGAACGAAATAAATTCGTGGAAGGATTACTTGATGTTGCAAGTTGAGATGACAGATCCGAAAGTGAAGAAGATAAACAATGAAGCCAAAATGAGTTTATCACAGGTCGATCGACGAGCCGATTAGGGTTTACCGCGCGAGAGAGACGAGCCGGCGGACTGTCAATCGAAAAATCGTAAATGACAGTCCACGGGCTTTAATTTTTTTAAAAGTTTTATAATGTCGGTTATTATATAACCGATGTTATAAACTATTTTTTAAATTTATAATGTCGGTTATTTTAAAACCGACATAAAAAAGCTCTCGTGCTTTGGTTTTTTATGTCGGTTATTTTATAACAAACGTAAAAAACGGCATATCTATGGGTTTTTTACGTTGTTTATTTTATAACCGATGTAAAAAACAAGATATCTACGGGTTTTTTACATCGGTTATTTGATAAACGACGTACACCCCCCCCCCCCCCCCCGTTCTTTGATTTTTTACGTCGGTTATTTTATAACAGACGTAAAAAACGCGTAGATATATCATTTTTTACGTCAATTCTAAAATAACCGACGTAAAAAACCAATGCGCGGGGGGGTTTTTACATCAGTTATTTGGAAACCGACGTAAAAAACCCGATATCGATGCCTTTTTGACGCCGGTTATCAAATAACCGAAGTAAAAAACCAAAGCCCCGGGGGTTTTTTTCGTCGGTTATAAAATAACGGACATAAATAACCCCACGCTTTGGTTTTTTACGTCGGTTATTTGCTAACCGACGTAAAAAACGCGTCGATATCGGATTTTTTACATCAGTTTCCAAATAACTGACGTAAAAAACCCTCCGCGCATTAGTTTTTTACGTTGGTTATAAGATAACCGACATAAAAACCAAACATGTGCGATTTGTAACGTCGGTTATTAATATAACTGACATTAAAAATCTAATCTCTGCATTTTTAGGTCGGTTATATATAATAGACGTAAAAAATGGTGACGTAAAAAACGTTTTCTGCACTAGTGAACTAATAGTAAATGAATCATATGACAAGGGAGTCAATGAATCCTTGAGAAACAAATCCATATCATGAAAAATACTATCGTAGTGAATGATTAAAAATAAATATGATGTGATATGTAAATAATATAGTGGAAGAAATGAGATTAAAAGGAAATTTTTTGACTTATGATTGGTTCTCTAGGTTAACAACTGTAGTCATGAGTGATGGATTAAGAATGGTTGGCATGGGTATAATCCATATGATAACCTTTAAATTACTTCTAAACATTCTTCTATATGAATAGAATGTGGGGAGAATATTACATCCCCAATGGAGTTTCAATATCTATGTGGGTATTCTATTGTTAACATTATGGAAAGGGTTGGGTGAGAAGATTGTCCTAGTGTGAATTGGGATATCTGATGAGAATTATAACATCTGTATAGTGTATTATAGTTATATAACTTAATATGAGGATGATGAGGACTCGATATTACTATGATGGTAATGAGGGATGCTACACATTTCAAGTTGTGGGATTTTGAAAATACACATAAAAGAGACAGAGGATCATATGTAGGGTATTTTTGTTATAGATTAGACTAGGGAACCCTTGAAGGTTCCTATGTACTATGATGAAACTAAACAGGGTTAGTGTAGGAATGTAGGGATTTTAAATAATGAGTGTCACTTAGAATATAGGGGTCAATGGTGATAGTATGGTGAATGACTGGTATGAAAATATAATAATGTTGATAAATTCAATATTTTGTGTTTTTGATAATAAAATGATCATGATAGAATATCCACATTTGGATTGTTAGATTATGAGACATTCTTATTAGTTTAGTATATTAATCAAGTTATGAGTCTAGGTTGTTCTCTAAATTGTCCATCCTAAATTAGATATGTGATAGGCTCAGGCATGTGGCCAACCTATGTGAGGATGATGTTAATGGTTTTACATATGGGGATGTAATTTCATGATATGAAATGTGTTTCTTTGATGGGAGTGAGCTTCATTGAAAGTTACATGATGACATGATATGAGATTCTCTAGAGGAGTGGGTATACACCATTAGTTTTTGATGGTCTGAGAGGAGTTTCGTGGAAGGAAGGGGGTACAACATAAGTTTCATGATAATGGAATATGTTCTTATAGATAGGTTACATGCATTCACCATAGTCACATGGGATATATGATGTGAAATTCAATGTGGGGTGTGGGTACACCCTTTTATTACCTTATGATGTGATATATGATTCCTTGTAAGTCGTGGGAATTCTCATAACATTCTGAATGATATGATATGTGTTTCTTAATTGGGAGTGGGTTCACAATCATATATTTTAATGATATGGTATATTTCATTAGGATTGGGGATTTTTATTCCCAATGGTTACTAATGATTAATTTTCTAGATTGGAGCTATGATGTGGTACCCCATAGTTGTATGTTTTACACTCATAGGAATTAAACATTGGATAATGATTATATGATATTTAGATTATATTTTTGGGGAAATTTATTGTCTTATTGGGTGGATGATGTGAATTTTGTAAGTCCACTCAACCTCTGGTTAAAGAATGTATGATTGATCATATGTGTCACCTCCAAACATGAGGGTTAATGATGATTATTTTATTACACATCCAAAATATGTGATATTCAGATCATATCACATGTACATATACAAATTTACAAGTAATGTTAAGGAAATTTTTTATTTGTGGAAAAATATGTTTTACTCTCACCCTTATCAGGTATCCATAGAATTTTTCTAGTTGTGATTACCTCATTATTAACAATTTTATGTAGGGTAGATTCCTTGGATTTTATTTCTTAACATGATAGATTTTAAGGAGATAAGATATGGAAAATGGATTGAATTATAGCCACTCATGTATTTTTTAAAAAATTTTATTTTGAATATGTGATATTCATATTAGGTGATCAGTTAATTTATAACAATGTACTTTATTTAATTTTTTTTTATGTCTTAGTTTTTTTCTATATTATTTAATATATTGTAATCATTAGTTTATATATATTTTTTTCAATATTTACAAGGGATTATTTATTTTTACATGATGGTATGTTCTCCCATACTGGCACCTTAGACCCTCACTAATAGTCGAAAACCTATGTAAAGTAGGGAGGTGCACCTGTGGTAATCTAGGGATATAATTTTATTACTAGATTCTGAACTATGTTAGGGTGATATAATATAGAATCTGGGTAATTTTCTATTTCTCTTACTCTTTTGGGATTTGGTAGATATTTAATAGAGATGTGTTTTATTTATAAAGGACCTAATACTAGTGAATCATGATAATTTCTTTGTAGGAAATTCCAGTTTAACATGTTTATGGGATTTTTGTTCATGGATTTTAATGATATGATTGATATATTTAATTATGTGCAATATGTGTAGTTGAGATTATTATTATCGTTTTGGATCATTACGTATAGAAAAGTCTCCAATGTACATGTATCATATTTTGTGATAATAAATCACATGACATATGTGTGCTTGAATATTATTCATTACATTAATGGTATAGGTATAAACTATTTATAGTGTTAAAATAAAATTATATAGTATTTTTTCACCTGATTTTTTGGATGAATTCAACTTAGATATAGAATAATAATTTCTTTACTAATAGGTCATGTGGATATTTTAGTGAGATATTCCATTTTTATGGATATAGAGTCTTTCTATGCATGGAATATATAGTGAACCTTCATGGGTCAGTATAATAATTTTATGTATTGGTGTTTCTCCTGGATAAGGAAATCGGTTTAGTTACATTAATTTGTCATTAATAACCCATAATGTGTTTTCTTATATCACTTCTTGGTCTAATTATACATAACTATACTACATGATTGTTGGTTTTATTGATATATGTAATAATTATATGATGTAGTTATATGTATGCAGATGTTACATGATCCATAAGAGGTTTATTTTGGTATATTTATTCCTAATGAGGATGGGTGCCCATAGAGGGTCTTGTAATTCCTGGTCTATATGTGTGAGAACCTAGAGTAGGAATATACGAACATGATATTCTATATAACATTTAATTGGAGAGAAGAAACTTTTTCCATTAAACAATGATCTATGTGTCAAATGTTTTATATAAAATTTGGGAGAGCCTATTGGCATTAATATTTGACTTAGGTTTTTTGTGAACCATATGATGTAGTTTAGTAACAAATTATTTTTCATTTTCTTTTAATGATGATTTGTGTAACAACCAAATATTTTAAAAATGGTAAATCATATTTGATATATTATATTCAATGAAACATGGATAGTAGAAGATAATGTAACACCTAAATAATTTAGGAAATATTTATTCTTGAAAAAATTCAATCTCTTCGATAGCTTATGATTCAAAAAACAACATGTTTAAATGAAAATAATATTTTAAAATATTATTTAAACATGGCCATTATAACATATCTATTAATGTGTAAGGTATTAATAGTAATAATAAAATTTAAAAAATTATACTTTTTAGACATTTATTAAGAAAATAAGAAATTTATATTTAATTATTGTAAATAAAAATAAGAATCATTTGAATGTAAAAGAAATGTTTTCAGATTAATAGTATTTTTTCAACCAAAAATGTTTCATCACATCATGAAAACATGTGATAAATTTACATCATGAAGCATTTAGAAATATAATTTTATATAATGAAAATAAATTTTGAAATAAGAATATCCAAATTTTCTCAAGGTGAATTTTTGTGATTTTTTAAAAATGATTAATTTATCAATGAATAGTAAAACATTGATTTTTATTAAAAAATCGTTTTTGATTCATTTTTTTAAAAATTAAATTAAATTAAAAAATGTAAAGTAAAATGACTTAAATTATATTCAAATTTAAATAATATATGTCATTGGTAAGAGTTTTATATTCAATTTCAATATTTAATCTTTGAATAATTAAAAGAGCTTTCATTTTAAAAACACACCTTCTCATTGTGTTTGTGGAAAAAAATTTCTATCTATTATATATTTTCTACAAATCCAATTTGGAATATTGTATTTAATATTTATAATTATAATAATATATATTATCATATATGTTTCTCCTAATTATTGACCATTATAAATAGTAAAATTAGTAATAAATAATTACCATTGTGAAGGTAAAAACTATTTTTCATGGGGTTAAACCATGATGATAACAGTTATAATTACCTACTTAATTTTGAAAATACCAAATTATGTAAATATTTAGACCTTATAACCTCTAATGTTCACGAATTTCCATTTTTTGAGTCTTTTTAAATGATAAAATAATTGGTGTAATTGATTCTTTTTAAAAATTCTCTATATTTCTCCTCCCTAATATATAAAAGGACACCATATCTCCTCCACTATTAACAATTTAAAATAAACTTATTTAAGAAAAAAATAGACCGAATGAATTCCATACACCACTTACCACATAAAAGAATCATTTTATAATCATAAATCCATCAACAAAAGGGTTTTTATGTAAAGATAAAGAGTTTATCCAAAGAATATGAAACATTACTAAATGATATTTTTTATTTTATTTGTTCTTATAACACATTAAAATGAAATTCAATAAAACTAACTTCAAATCAATAGTATCTACCTTATACTATGATTTTATTATTTTAATTTAATGACTTGTATCTATATATTATTCCATCAAAAGGGAAAAAATAGTCGATCAGGTGTACATTGGGTTTCCACCATGCGAAGCGATGAGATAAATTTTTGACTAACTATTTACATGAAAGGTAATGAGGATTGATATAATAATTATATTTGATTTTACAAAAGTAAAAATTATTCTACAAATATAAATTCCCATATTACATCATACATTAAAGTCTATTAGAAAAAAATAATGCCACTTGTACACATCAGTGATTATGGCCACTACGTAGAAATACAAAATGTCTTCCAATTTATTTTTATATGTATGGTAATAATGATTTATTTTATTAATAATAATTATATATATTAAAAAATAATGATTATATAAATATGTACAATTTTTTTGTCCTTTCATTCCATCAATCAAAGAATTTGGAAACAACGCTCAGGCTTACAAAAGGCCTACCATCTCCATGAATGATGTAATCTATTTTCTATCAAAAAGTTTTATAGATTAAAATAAATAAATATTTAATGAATATATATGTTATTTATATCTTGTTAAAATTTTGATGAATATGTAACCATGATCAAATAAAATGGGCTAATATTATCGAACTAAAACAAACATGAAAAACAAACAAATTATTAATTAATCTACTTATTTTGAAAAATAATTTATAATAAGAAATTGATTAATTAATATAAGTAAATCATATAATGTATGTAATATATGTGTATGGTACAGTAATATATTTATAATAAAAATTATTTTTTGTATAGGAGTTTTATACATGTATGAAGGATGTAAAACCTGATGTTTTGGTTTATCATCTCACCATTACATCGGTGGGACATATGCCTTATTAAAAACATTCAATTGGTTGGTGTATATATTTCACCTTATGATATTTAATTTTTTGAATATATTATAATCATATTATTTAACTATTCATTTGGTGTAATTTTTTTAATTTTGGATAATATTTATTAGTTTTGAAATCGGTAATGGATTAAACCACAATCTCTTCATTAGTGAAGACTTCTTTTTTTTAAGACCCATTTGGGGGAATTATTTGATATTTCTATGATAAAATCAATTTATTTTATTCTCATAAAGCTAATCATGATTTAATTAATTTAATAGTTCAATTTCCACTCTTTATTTCATATAATGTCTTAGAGAATGTTTTTAAGAAAATTTGAAATTATTTTTCTCTTTAATTTAAAATAGTTTTCAAATAAAATCCATGATTCCAAAAAGTGTCTTAAAAAAGGTTTTCAACCATTTATGTTTTTTTATTTAATAAACTTTTAACTATTTTTTCTTTTTAAAAAATATTTTAACTGAATCTTCATGTCATCTTCAAGAATATCCGCCTTTGGATTTATTTGAAAATGAGAATTGAATATCTATTTTAACATGTATGAAATGAATTGATTTTTTCATCGTCAAAACAACTCAATGTCTTGATGATTATATTACCTATTTTCAGTTATTATTTTTATTGAATTTTATTATTAAAATGATTTTTTTTCAAAATGTTTTTTGATATTTTTATTTTAAAAGGTTCTTTTTTGAGTGCAAATTATATTTTCCCCAGGAATATTATTAATGATATTTTATGGTAGTTCTATTCATATGTAACATCTTAAAATTTATTATACATATGATCCATTGGTGATATGTTTTATTGATATAATACATATTCTTTCATTGTATGATTAGTGACTAACTTGTAAGAGGATGTATAATTTTATTATAATTCACAATATTATTATGTATAGTGTATGATAATGTTTATTTGATTTGTGTTTATAATAAAATTTCTTATGTAATTTTTTCTATATGATGTTTTATGATTATTATGTTTTAACCCTTTAATATTATGTTTTCATTGGATTAGTATGTTACAGGTGAGGACAAGTTATAAATTGACCCTCGATGCATCAATAGGACTCATAAGACAAATCCGTTGGCAAAATTAAACTGATCAATACCCAAAAATTTAAAGAGTATTATGAATGTTATCGATATTGTGTTTCTAATGTAAAAAATTATTCCGTAATTAATTATGATATTAGTTATTTATTTCAATTTGATTATTACATTAAATATAATATTTATGTATAAATTTAAATCTTATAGGATTTTTTAAATTGATTTAATTGTTACTAATTTATTTACGACATATTGATATCATTTTATTGATTCAATGGAAGGTTTTTCAGTTATGTACCTTTCGTTATTGATTATACATATTTATTTATGATATATTCCCCTATATTATTAATATTTTGAGAATATGAACTCACACATTTCTTATGTTTTATTTTACATTGGATACTATGTAATGTTTTTTGATTGATATGCAGTGAGACACAATGATGAATAACGGTGTTCTAAAAGATAAAACTTTTTTTTATTTTAGGTTTTAATATTTATTTTGAATTTCATGCATGTATATAATCTACCAAAATAGATAAACTATTTTTTCCATTTAGAGGTGAAAAAATGTATTTAGTACCTATGTAATATAATATCAACCATCTCTAGTCTAGCAGATTCAAATTTGTTATAGTTGGAATCTAAGAATTCTTTGTAGAATCCTTGGGAACTAAATTTAAGAAATCATATAATATGGAATATAACCCTAAGTTTAACTTTTAGGATAAGTATAAAAGAGCATCCAAATGATTTGATAAGTTAGAGGTTAAGTGTTATTTATAGAAAAACATCTACAAATGGATACTATAAGTGGATGTGGTTCTTGAATAGATGAACCTAGGGGTAATAACTCCAAAAAATGAATGATGGAGT
Organism: Viscum album; assembly: GCA_963277665.1. Classification (NCBI taxonomy): domain Eukaryota; kingdom Viridiplantae; phylum Streptophyta; class Magnoliopsida; order Santalales; family Viscaceae; genus Viscum; species Viscum album. The sequence goes on from OY728164.1 coordinate 383,146,641, forward strand.
TAGACTCGATTGTTACCTGATACATAAAAATGGGCCTTACAATGAACATTTTTTGACACTCCAAATAGTAATCATTAGGATAATTCAAAAATTCATTAGAAACAATTATGATGTATTTGAAAAATTAATTATGATTTGAAAACATTTATAAAGAAACCCTACTTATGAGTATGAGAGAATCCATGCATAAAATTTCTAATTTATAATTACTGCTTAACATATTTTTGAATAATTAATTATGTTTCATAAATATATGATCTAATATAGTGTATTCCATTTATTATAAAAGATTCATAGTGGAAGGAATGCAAACTATATTTGTCCAAAAAATATAATGTGAAAAAATGATAATTTCATTGATGGTTGTAAGGAAATATTCCAAAGGGTACTTCTATCCTATAAATAATCATCATATGAATAAATATTATACTGTAATATCTTAATAGTGTAAGAATTATCAAAGTATTATTTTTTAATCGATATAATAGATGAATATGATAGTAGAACTAAATTTCGATAAATTGAAGAAGGGGAAGAGATTTTACCAATGTGATTATTATAGAAAGAAACACCAAGATAATTTATATAAGGGAATGGATGTTCAATAGAAGTGTGCAGAGAAAGGACACCATGATTGTGATTTTAAGGGAAATATTTTAATTTCAATATTCATTTATTTAACAATAACGTCATGGGAAACAATAGAAATTAATTTTCCAAATGTTAGGGGAATAAATGTCAAAAGAAGCTAAGGTCTCATTTTTAATGATATACCATTACAATAGATGAAGTGTAATGAATAATATTCATGTTTTTTGGATTCATGAATTATTCTGTTGGAGTATTTTATCAATGATACTATAGATATAAGAAACATGAAATGTGTAATTATTTTATTGTAGTACTATTTAATTAATTGATTTGAGTGCATATGTTGAATCACAACATTTACTCAGAAATACAGTTCTATGAAATGTTGAACCTTTTTTAAAACACAAGAATAATGGAGGATCACACTTAATATGTATATGATATCGATATAATAATTATATTTTTATGGCATATAATTAGTGGCCCTAAAATTTTTAGATGTTTTAGGGCTTATGTAATATTTTATAGAGGATACTACAAATATTAGGTTATGGAATATATTATACAAATTTAGTGTTTATTTTTAGAGGAATGAATGTTATCATTATGATTTTATATTTTTCATTATATTAACCTATTTTAAATGTGACATTAAGATCCACGTTATATATTTTTTGGTTTATAATGTTGATTTTGTGACCTTCCTTCATTTATTTGAAATTTAAATAGGGAATAAATATGATGGATTAGTCTATAGGTTAAAAAATAGAAGGGATTAATATAATCCATGAAGGTTATTGTATAACATGTTATAAACATTTTTGTTTTCCTAAATAAAAAAATATTTGAGGAATGACTTGTACTTCTAAGGATCAAATAAATCTTCATTGAAAATAAAGATTCATTATTCATATTCATTTATTGGAGTAAGAAAGCCACATCGATTGTGATGTGCGGATAGTGGATTTTATGACACCCGATGGTGTTAGAAATCTCTTTAGAGGAGAGAGGCATGAAAGGTAGGGTGCAATGGGTTTGTTGGCACCAGTAGTGGGTACGTTATCATATCAGTTGGCAGCGTTATCATTGAAATCGGTAAACGGTGTTGAGCAGAGTGTTCTTCCGACAATGATAGATCAGTTCATTGATGTTTTTACTAAAGAATTCTATGGGTTACCTCACGTAAGAGAAGTGGAGTTTATGATTGATCTCCTTCTGGGGACCAGTCCAATATCACTTCCGTATTATAGAATGGCACTAGCTGAATTGCGGGAATTGAAATTCCAGTTGGATGATCTCGAAAACAAAGGGTTCATCCGACCTAACATGTCTCTGTGGGCATCAATGGTGTTGTTTGTGAAAAAGGCGGATGAAAACTTGAGGCTCTGTGATGATTATCATAGTCTTAACCAATTTACGATAAAGAATAGATATCCACTTCCACGAATTGATGATTTTATCGACTAGTTGAGGGGAGCCCAGTGGTTCTCCAAGATCAACTTGAGGACGAGATATCATCAATTGCAGGTGAAGAATGAGGATATTCCTAAAATAGTTTTCAGAAGTCGATATGGCCATTATGAATATGTGGTTATGCCCTTTGGTCTAACGAATGTGCCAGCACTGTTTATGGCATTGATGAATCTGTTATTTCAGAGATATCTAGATTCATTTGTGGTGGTCTTTGTGGATGTTATTCTAGTGTATTCAAAGACAAGGGTGGAGCATGAGCATCACTTGGAGACAGTGCTGGGGATCTTGAGAGATCATCGGTTGTATGCTAAATTGTCAAAGTCTGACTTTTGGATATTGGAAGTTCGTTTTCATGGTCACATAATTTTTGAAAGGGGTGTTTTAGTGGATCTAGAAAAGATAGAGGGTGTTATTTCGTGGCAACTACCAAAGAATGTGTTTGAGATATGGATTTTCCTTGGCCTAGCTGGGTATTATCGGCGTTTTATTCATGATTTTTCACGTTTCGCTTCACCGATGACAACATTGACAAGAAATAATGTTCCATTCCAGTGGAATGAACAGTGTCAGCAGTGTTTCGAAGAGCTAAATGGTCGTCTTATATCAGCACCAATATTAGTTTTTCTAGAATTAGGAAAAGGGTACGTGGTGTATTGCAATGCATCGAGATCTGGGTTGGGGTGCGTTCTCATACAAGGGAATCATGTGGTCGCATACGGCTCACGACAGTTGAGAGTGCAAGAGAAGAACTACCCAACTCATGATTTATAATTTTTCACATTGGTTCATGCTTTGAAAGTGTGGCGTCATTATATCTTCGGTGATAAGTTCATGTTATATACGGATCATAAGAGCTTGATTCACATTTTCTCACAAAGGGATTTGAACTTCATGAAAAGGAGATGGATGGAATATCTCTAGATGTTTGATTGTGACTTAAGGTACACACCGGGTAAGGGAAATTCGGTGGAGGATGCATTAAGTAGAAAATCATATGCTCAGGTGGTGAAGCAGGCATCAGACCAGTGACAGTTGATGTCGGTTATTATTGATATGCAGTTGGAATGTGAGGACCCTGGTGATAGAGCAGTCTACTTTCCATTTTGGTTGATTCCTGACTTGTTTGGCCTGGTTAGAGAAGCACAGATATCTAATTCTGAGTGTGTGACCATGGGGTCGAGACTCAATGGTGGGGAGACCATTGAGGGTTGGAAACTGAATGGAGATTTAGTTTTGTGTTTTAGGAATCGGATTGTTGTACCAGTTTCTTTTTAGGAGGATCTTCTCAGGGCGTATCATCATTCCAGGTGGGATGTTAATCGTGGAATTCAGAAAATGGATAAAGCATTGAAAGTACAGTTCTGGTGGGCTAGTATGAAAAGAAGTGTGGATGAGTTTGTTTCGAGATTCCTGAGTTGTCAACAAGTCAAGGCAAAGCATCTGAGGCCGGCAGAAATATTACAGTCTTTAATAATGCTTGTTTGGAAGTGGGAGAAGATTGCGATGGATTTTTTCACAGGTCTCCCAAGAATAGTCAGAAAGAACGATGCCATTTGGGTGATAGTGGATCGGCTAATGAAGTCTGCCCATTTCATTACGATTCATGAATCTCATACGTTGGAGGATCTATCCAAAATCTATATTCGGGAAGTGGTAAAGAGGCATGGTGTTCCAGTTTCTATTGTATCAGATAGAGTTCTGAGGTTTACATCTCGTTTCTAGAAATCCTTGTAGCAAGCCCTTGGGACACAGTTGACGATGAGTACGACGTATCACCCTCAGACAGATGGTCAATCCGAGAGGATGATACAAACTCTGGAGGATATGTTGCTGTCTTGTGTCATGGAATTTGGTCGCTTGTGGTAGGAGCACTTGTCTTTGGTTGAGTTTTCATACAATAAAAGTTATCAGGCATCTATACATATGGCTCTATTTAAAGCATTATATGGGCATCCTTGTCGTTCTCCACTATGTTGGGTGGAAACCGGTGAGTCCTCGATGGTTGGACCGAGCCTTGTCCAAGAGACTACGGAGAAGATAATGTTGATCAGTAAGAGAAGGGAGATGGCTCAGAGTTGTCAGAAATCATATGCGGATCATTGTCGATGGTTGTTTTCATTCGAGGTGAGTGATCATGTGTTCTTGAGGATCTCTCCTAGGTTGGGACATCATCGGTTTGGGAAGTAGGGAAAGCTATCTCTGAGTTATATTGGTCTTTTTGAGGTTCTTTCATGAGTTGGTGAGGTGGCGTATTGTTTGTCTTTTCATCCTAGGTTCAGTGCGGTGCACAATGTGTTTCATGTGTCGCAGTTGAAAAAGTATCAGCCGGATTGTGACCATGTGATTCGGTTGTATCATGTTGAGCTAGAACCAGATTCTCCATCGGTACACATGCCAGTGTGGGTTGTGGATTGGCAAGAGAAAGCCTTGCATGGTAAAATCATCAATTTAATTCGTGTTTTATGGAAAAATGATCAGATTCAAGAGGAGAGTTGGGAGCGGGAGAAAGAGATGATCGAGCAGTGTCCCGAGATCTTTCGGCAAAGGGCGAGTTCACTAATTTCTGAGGATGGAATGTCCAATGGTGGGGAGAATTTAGTACCCACAGTTTGAGGTATGTGGCCTTTTTTATGCATTTTTTTGTGTTTAAAGTGCATGGGATGAGTTGGGAAGTGGACGGAACAGTTTGGAATGGTTTTGGATGTGTTTGGAGGCTCTTAAATGGGTGCACGGTTTGAGGACGGTATGTGTAAACCATGTAGATGCTCTAGGAAACCGTGTAGGGGGAGACAGTATGCTCCTCACAACATGTGCATGGTTTTCCAAACCGTACAAGGAAACCGTGCGGACTCTAGATCTCGAGGAAGTGTCTTGCACACGATTAGCGCACGGTTTGTCAAACCGTGCGGGCTAACCGTGCATCCACATAAAGTTAGGGTTTTAAAACCCGGGCTCACTCGGGATTGCCCCATTGCACTCATTTCTTCCTCCCACTCGAGCCTCACTTGGGATTTTGGGTTCTCAAGGGTTAATGGTGCTCTCCCACTTGTTTTGGAAGGGTTTTGAAGAGGATTCAATGTGGATTGAAGGTGATTGCTTCCGGGTAAGTCCCTCCTCTTTCTTCTGTTGTGTTTTCCTCTAGATGTAAATCCCACTCATTCTTGGTTTTCTTTATCTACACTTTTTGTGTGTATATCTAGTGTTGGGTTTTCCTTAGATGTTAATATTAAGACTTTTGGATGTTAGGGAAAGGGATCTAGAGAGGTTTCAGTGGTGTGTTCTCCAGATTTGAGGTGGGGTGGCTTGTGGGTCGACTTCTCGGGAACCCTAAAGGTAGGTGGATTCTCTCTCGACTCCACTTGGTTAGAACTAGTGGTTTCAAGTTAAAATTAATTTTTTGTGCTTTAATTTAATTGTGTTTTTATGTGAGATATTGTTTGGAAATACCTAGGGTGATGTTTTGGGGATTTTTGAGAAAAAGGGTGTTTTATGGTGAAATTCGATTCTTGTGGATTTTAAAATGAAGAATTTAAAATAGGACGATATGGTTTATTTGTGAAAATGATTGATGGAAAGGGTTTTCAATAAAAGGGTTGTTTTATTGAAATAATGTTTTCCACGGAAAATGGTTTTCAATTAATGGGTGATTTATTGAAGCAGATTGATATGCAATGGAATTGGTTGATTGCAAGTTTTTGTGACCTTGGTGGGTTTGATTGAAATGTTTTATGGAAGTGGGCGAGAAGTCTCACTATAAAAGGGTGATGGATAGTTGTCGGAAGAACCACCAAATGAGTAGTGGTCGAGAAGTACTGCTAGTTGTGAATGGGTTAACGGGTTGGGCGGAAGTCCCACCGTTTTATTGTTTTGGTGTGAATGGGTTAACGGGTCGGGCGGAAGTCCCACCGTTTTGGTTTCCTGTTTTGAATTTCATTGCAAGATGGAATTTTTGTGCTAATGTGTAAATGTTGGGATGATTATGGATTGTTTGGTTGTATTTCCCTTGGTTGCTTGGGTAGGATGTGATGGCTTGGTAAGGACATGTTTGACTTAGGAAAATGGTTGCACTTGTGATCCATTTTATATAATCCATTTTATATAATGTGCTAATAGTTTTATCATAGTGGAATGTGTAGGAAGGTCATTTGGGGAAATCCTACTGAGTTTTAGTACTCACCCCCTGCTTTTTCACTTTGGTGTCTTTGTAGATGTCGTGTACTGTGATGTGGGAAAAGGTAAGGCCTCAACCTCCTTTAGTGTAGCATTGTGATCCCGTGGTGGAGCTTGGAGCTTGGTGTGGAGCTGTGGTGGAGTCATGGCTTGTGGTGTTGGGTTGTTTAGTTTTCTCTTGTACTCTGTGGTGTTGTGGACATGTCTAGTTTTATTGGGTTTGGTTTGTGTTGTGGAACAACATGGTGCTTAATGGATGGTTTGGTTGGGTTTGATGACATGCATCATATAGTTGTGGATGGTTGGTTTGTTTTGTATCAAATTAAAATCGTTCCCCAATTGTTCTCGGATCCCTCAGCATTTATTGCCAGCCTTTAGCGCCTTGAGAATGTCGCTTAAGGATTATTAACCCTCACCACCTCTTCAAGACAGTGAGGTAGGGGCGGGGTGTTACAGTTTCTGATGAAAAAAAAATGTTTTATTAACACATCATCGATTTATTAATATATGAATGTTTAGATTATATGGATAAATTTATTTTTTATGGTCAATGAAAGTTATCACCCTACAGTGTTATTTGGGTATTACACTATTCATCAATGTTCGTATCCTTCACATACCACCGATTTTCTCTTATTTAGAATCCAATTTATGTGATTAATCCAAATAACCCACATTATTTTATTTATCTCTTAAAAATTACATATTTTATAAACCCTTTAAATTATGTTGGATTTTAATAAGTGTATTTTCAGTATTCAAAACCATGACTATTGAGATCATGATTAAATTGCAGGGATGTAATTTATTAATGGAGCAGACAGTAACACCCATAGTTTTTAAATGTGGAACATCATATTTGATTATATATATGAAACCAGAACCATATTTAAAATATAATATAACACACTAATAAATTATTATATATTTCGTTTAAATAAATTAAATCTCTTCAACAGCTTCTTAAACACTAAACACTATGATTATGTGAAAATACAATATTAAAACCCTATGTATACATGACTATTATAACATAGACGTTATGTATTATGGTATGAAAATAACTAAATAAATTATAAATATGATATGGTTTAAATGTGTATAAAATATATTAAATTGATATATATATTTATTATGATTAAAAATAAGAATCATTTAAAAGTAATATACAATTTTTCCTGAAAATATTATTTTTTCAAAGAAAATAAGTTTGTCACTTCTTCAGTAATTATGATCATATGAATTTTTCCTGATTAATAAAATTTATTTGAAAAAAATATAATTAATTATTAATACATAATATGTAAAATATATCATGTTTTATTTTTGGTATTTTTCTAAAAATTTTCATTTTTCAATGAATAGAGGAAATAGTATTTTTAATGAAAAATGTCATTTCAGTTAAAACATATAAATAGAAAAATTAAATATTTATTTGGTTTTTAATAAATACTAGATCATTAATTATAAAATATAACAAATGTATTTCATTGGTATCAATTTTATATTAGTTTTAAATTTAAAATCATTCTATACTTATTTGAGTTTTCTCTTTGGAAAACCACTTTTTCGTCACTTCTATTGGTATTCATTTAAATTTTATTCATTAAATTATGTGTGTTGTATTTATATAAATGGATTCCATATTTTTAATAATAATAATTTATATTATATATTGAGTTAAAATTAATTTTTTTACCTTTATGGATAGAAAAAGTAGTACAAATTAATGACAATAGTTATGGTAAAAAATGATTTATCTTGGGGTTAAACTATGAAGATAAGGGTTAAAATGAACTAAAAACACCTAAAGAACCAATTGAGATGCCATATAGTAACTATAAAACCCTAAAGGGCATATAATGAACAAAATTTATGGTTTTTTCATGATTAATTTATAGGTGTAATTAATTCTCTTCAAAAATTTCATGTGTGTTCTTACCCCCACATATAAAAGGCCACCCCATATCCTCCCCTATTTACACATACAATTATATTTTCTCAGAAAATACCTACCGAAAAAACTTAAATACTCTAATAAACTCTTTATAAAATCCTTTTACTTAATAAAAATCCATCCTAGTATGGATTTTGGTGGAAACCTAAGAAGTTATTCTAAAGAAGATGTAATATTCTTAAATGAGATTTTTATTTAATTTCTTCTCCCACCTCCTTAAAATAAAATTAAATCATTTTAGTGAAATTAATTTTTTTTTAAACTAGGTTATATTTTATTATTTTAATGAATGAATATATATGAGTCTCCTCTTCTATCAAATGGGGAAAAAGCTTCGATTATTTGTATGATAGACTACCACCTCGTGAAGTGATGTGATTTTTTTACACTCATGATTTACCTGAAATGTATATATTTTTTCAAATATTAAATATATTTGTTATATATGATATTAAAATATTTCTATAAATATAATATCAAATATAACTTCTTTCCATTGATGATGTTAGAATACAATAATGTCTCCTATGCATACGTGTGGAGTACTGATGCCACATAACGATGTGAAATGTTTTTCATTCTATTTTTTAATTAATGGTAAAAAAGATGTATTTAATTAATATAAATTATATATATTTTATAATAATTCTTCATTAAATATTAATTATTACTTATTTTACTTTCATTCCATTTTTCGATATAAATGCAAAAAACATTCATGCATATGTAGGACCTATCAACATCATGAACAATGTAATTATTTTTCTTTTAATAAAATTAATTGATTAATATTACTACATATATAATGAATATATAAAATATTTATATCATGTTTTATCATTTTCGAGATGATTTAACCACGATAAAATTAAAAGGGACAAAAATTACCGAACCAAAACAGACATGAAAAATTAAGCAATTATCAACTAAAATGGAGATTTTAACACTGAATTGATAACAAAAGAAGGATACAATACCATATGTAAAAAATATTTGGAATGAGATAAAGGTTTATGGTTTCTTAATATATTTATAATAAACAAATATTTATTATATAATTTCTTCTAAAAAAATTAAAGGAATTCAAAACTAATGTAAGGGTTTCTCATCTAACATTTACTTCTATGAGACATACGCCATATTCACAACTTATTATATTATGTGGTGAATAGAATTCCACTTTTATAGTTATATCTTGAATATATTTATATTTAGGGTATTTATGGTTTCATTTTAAGTTATTTATTTCATGGGTATTAGGATTCAATTATTACCGATGTTGCAAGTGTTTAATTAATATTATGATCATCATTCATGATTTATTTTTGTTTAGGTATCTATTGAAGTACTTATTTAATACTTACCTCTTAAATGAAATATATTTTATTATACACTAGTCATGAAATAATTTGTTAATTTAATAGAGCCATTTTCATCATATTGGTACTTAAAATTATTTAAAAATTGTTTCAAAGAAAACATGACATTATTTATGTCTTTGAATACAAATCCATTTTCATCTAAATAAATATTTTATTAAAAATTTTCAAAAACATTTTTAAAAATTTTCCGGATGATTTATTAAAGAAAATTTTAAATATTTGAACTCTTTAAGAAATGTCTTGAGAGGAATCGTTATGTTATTTTACAAAAAGGAATATTTTTATTTTACTATAATTGTTAAAGGAATACTTGTTTAACGTGTAAGACATGAACAAAATTTTCCATTATCACGACCACTCGTTTTTTAAAGCATCATTTTTGAATTATTCAAATGTTTTTATAATTGAAAATTATTTTCAAATTTTTCATGAAAATTTTATATTAAAATTTTATTTTCATAGTGAAAGGTATATTTTCCTCAATAATTATATTAAATAAATTTTATGGTATTTATGTTAAAAATGAAATCAACTAATTACTATAATTATGATTCATTAAGGAAATGTGTTGTTGATATAATAATTATTCTCTCTTTCTGTGGTTTATAATAAGTTTGAATGAATATGTACAATTTTATTACCATTTACCAAATTATTTTTGATGTTTTATGATTATCTATATTTGATTATGGTATATATTTAAATTTCAGATGACAGGTTTTAAATACAATTTTTATATTGACTATGTTTTTCCCCATTAATATGTTTAATGCATTGAACAATGTATGTGATCAATGAATCCTAGTTATTGATAGGCTCTCAATGCATTGATCGATCTAATGAGAAAAATGAGTTTTAAAAATTAGATAGAATTAAAACCTAATATTTAAAATATATTGTGAAATGACTTGAAAATATTTTTCACATGTCCGAAAATGTGAATTCCCACATAATGGCATCATTTATCAACGACCATGTTATTATATTTTGATTAGTTAGAAAATATATAGAAATCTTTCTAGCTTATGTAATTATTTTTATTGATTTATTATATCCTTATCTATTTCTACCATATTATGATTTTTTTATTGATTAAATGGAATGTTGTTCAATTATTTACTATTCTATATAGACTATTCTTATTTATTTATGATATATTCTTCTATATGCTTAACCTTATTGAGCATCTGAGTGAAAAGCTTTTTTTTATTTTCTATAAGATATAAGGATGTTTTTTGTGATTTATATTCATGAATACACTATGAAGAATAATGGATTTAACAATGGAAAGAATTTGTGTGTTTGATGTTTTAAAATATAATGTGAATTTCATGTATGTATCTAGATTAATAAGAAAAATAAACTATATGGAACTTCATGATGTGATTCCATGTTTCTAGTGAAAATTCCATAATGTCAGTACATGATCATGGCAACCACACTTAGAGGTTGTTATAATTTATGATATATGATGGTAACTCGGGTGATTGGTTATCTATATATTTAGAGTTCCCCTATATATATGAAGAATGAGTTGAAATATTCAATTAATAATGAAGTGTAAAGATTTATTTCCGATTTTTTGTGAAGAAATGGAGATGGATTATGATCATGGGATTTTGATACCCTTGTGAGGGGTGAGGAAAGAATATTCAGTTCTTGTGTTTTCATGTGAGGCAATGTATTTTAGGTGCTTCAATTTTGAGGTCGGGATGAGGAGGTCATGATTGGTAGGACACATAGCCCTATAAATTTTTTATGTGAATCTTAATGAAATTCAGGTCCGTTGGATTATATGTTTTTATCTATGATTTATAATTCATGGATATATAGTTATAGTATATTAATGATTCTTTCGAGGGGGGTAGTCATGTGATAATATTTGGCATGTGACTGATGCTGGGATTATTGAAAATAAATAAATAAGGCGATTCTAAATAAATTATATTATCATTTTATGGGTATGTAAAATGGTTTCTACATATGAATATATATTTGATGACATAAAAATCATGGGAGTGAGATTTGGGTTGTGAGATCATCGGAACGAGAGCCTTCATCTATTTGGGACAAATGATATTGTGATTGAATGTGTAAATGATCCAATATTGAGGTCTTATATTGGATAATTCTACCTTGGGAGTGGAGAGTGGGGTTTATCAAGTATTTTTAGAGATATTTCTCAATGTGTAAGGTCAATAACACACTAGTAATAAAATGATCCTAATCAGGTAATGAATTTGTAATCAATCTTGTTTGGGATGAGGAAATATTGAAGTGCTGGGAATCCTACATGTATGGTAGCACAATATGTTGGCTAATAAAGAGGGGTTTCACCTTTTTCAAAAATGGTGATAACATGTATGTATAGAAACAATGGTTTATATTATGGGTTAGTGTGTCTTGAGACGGTCAACAGACATTTTGTTTTGGTACCCATTAGGTTCATCACTCTATGATAAGAGTTTTCTATTCCATTTATTGAAGTGTGAACAATTAAATTATTGAGTGTTTGAACCTATTCATTTATAGAAATTTAGCCAATGAATAGGATTCAATACCATATAATTAATTAATAGGAAGAAATTAATGTATTGTATTATGGATTAGGTATGTACAATATTGTCACATCTAGTCATTACATGCTCTAATGGATGAAGATTAATCCATATTGATTATGTATTTACTAGTGTTACAGCAAGGATTCCTCCATAATGAGGATCATCTTACCAGTTATGGATAAGAAAATCTCATGTTGGTAGGGTCATTGGTGTAATTAAACTATTTGGTGTATGATTTTGTTGACACTATGATGCTGATTTGTATAAAAAATTGATTTTATTGGGTACATGGTAAATAATCAATTTTTGGATTTGGATTTGGAATTGGATGGAGTCTATGAATTTTCATAATTCTTAGTATGGATCTGATGAGATCTGAGAGTGAGTTATATCAAAGGAGAATAGGTGCTCATGGGGAGTTTATTAGTGATACTATTGTTGGTTAATGGCCTAATAATGGAATTTCTATGAGTATCAGGATTCAACTTATATGAAAGAAATATTGATGATATCATGATTACTCCAATGTTCTGGGAATCATGAGAATGTGATGGAATTAGATGATACCAGTTTAAACAATCTGTTTTGGGGAAAATTCATCCATAAGAGATCCAAATAATGTTTTTAATATAAATTAGATATGGTGAGTTATACACTAGATCAAGCATGTATATAGACCTCAAGAAATTAATTTTTGGTAGGATATTTATTTTGTGGAGACCTCTATGATTCAGAATTATTCTTTATATGTAAAACCTTATGGTGGGGAGCACTATAGACATAGATATGAATTGGATGTTGACTCACCAATGTCTCAGTATAGATTAATGTAGATGAGAACTATTTTGGTGTCAGTGATATTGATGAGTAGGATGCTTAAATTTTTCGAGATAGTGTCCTTAGAGATTGTTGGTTTTCTCTATAAGACCACGTGGAATTATGAGGAATAACATGGATTGTGATTGGATAATTTATGGCCATGTTTGGAAGGGATGATATAAAGTGTTATAAAAGATATATTAGGGTTGATAAGTGTTATAATGGGGATATTTCAAATAAAATATATGTCGAAATGAATAGTATGATTTATGGTTAATTTGAATTTAGGACCCTTGGAAGGGGATGGATTAAGAATCAGGATTCAAATAAGAATTATGATAATTAGAGTAACTCAAGGGGATGTTTTTTATTTGGATCAAATCCTATAATATGACTCATGTGTTTAGAGTAATGTTGTAATTTAATGGGTGACTTCATGAATTAAAATTGAAATTACCAAAATCATACAATTAAAGAACAACTTAGCCAATCCACATGGAAGGATATAAGAAACCATGAGTGGTGAGATTAATATGTGATTGAAGTCCATGGTTTTTTATATATTTTTAGAGAACCATTCCATGAAACCATGTGTAGTGTTGAAATTTATCTAAAGGAACTAAATTTTTAGTTTATGGTTTAAGAACCCATGAATCCAAACTATATGTGTGGGTGTATAGTAAAAAGCACAAGAAACATAGTTGGAGCGTGGATTGGAATTTTTTTTTAGAATCAATAATTTCTAAAAAAAATTGAAAATATTTTTTCCCTATTTTTTATGCTTCACTCTCACATTATCTTTTTATCATGTGATTAAAATATAATATCTATCATCCCATTACTCTCTTTTGTCCCCATAGGAGGGGTGATTCAGGGAGTTTCCATGGTGCCTAAAAATTGTGTCCTTCTTTATCCCCATTACTTCATTCTCCTCCCCAATCACATATGATCTTGGGTGTTTGCAACTTGGGTTTTATTGAAATTTTTACTAGATCAGTTGGGAATCTTCCAACAATGATGGGTGTTTTTTTAGGCATTGATAATAAAAATCCCAAGAGAATAACTCGAAACCATCACCTGCCATTTGGTTAGAGGTATATATCATTATGACTTCTACATTATTTTTTCATAGTTAAAAAAATTAGTGATTCACCAGGTTATAGGTCATATGTTTTTTCCCAAGATAATGTCGAGTGTACACCACTATAAAAATGTTCTATATCCAAGGTGCATTATTTTTGATTTATCATATATTCCCTTGTATATAAGTTATATCTATATCCCTAGTGCTTGTGGTTAGTTTTGGTGTGGATATAACCTCATGTGATATAGGCATAGGCCATTGATCTTTATATAAGGGTCCAATGTTGATCTTATTCATGTTAACACTATTCAAAAGGTTTAATGGTGCCTATAACAATGAACAACATTCACATGGCTATAAGTTAGACTAGTTTAATATTATATTTTCATCCCATGTCTGTCACCTAAATAATAACATACTTTAAAACTATATTACAATGATTATTATGATTATATGTATCCATCAATTTATAATCATATTATGTTACTATTTAAATTAAATTTGAACATTTTACTAGTTTTAGGATATATAATAATGAAATCCTAATGCCCATGGTAATAAACCCACACCCATTCCCTTATAGACATGGGAAACCATCATAAAAGAAGTTACCCTACACACTATCCCTGATAAAAATATAAACCATCTACTGATAAATTATTTTTCCTCTACATTATAGATATGGTCCCCTACCTCCCAAGGATGTAGCCCCACCCCTTTCTACTATATCCGTAGGACCTCACCACCTGTGGAAATATCCCTTCCCCTCACACATATAACCATGGTCTCTCACCATCCATGCTAATAAACTGGTCCCATGTCGCATATAAACTTGGTCACCCCATCCCTAGGTCATATATTTTTTATACAATTTCATTGCTTTTATTGCATGTTGATGTAGGATAACATATGACCACAAGAATCACTTTTCTAGAGGTATATGTCACTAATATCAAAATTTATTTTTCCCATGGATATATTCTACCAATTTGAATGGATATTCATGAATGTGAATATCATTACATGACAACCTGTGGGTTTTAAGTATTTTTATTCCATGTCCCTTCCATGGGTGGTTGGTTGTGGTTTCCACGTAGTGAGATACACATGTTGTTTTTATGTAATTATGACTTTTTGAATTAAATTAGGAAATTAATTATGAATTTTTTATTTATTAATTAGTTGTAATTTTTTGAAATAGGATCTTAGAGGTAGATATGCACTAGTGTTATCATTTGTTGAAATCATTATTACTTAAGGATTATGACTCAAGATGAGTTAGGTGGTCATTAAACATACCTCTATTTTATATGATTTGTGTTTATGAAACATGTTATATATGATCTAACCATGTGTGGGTGATTTGAATTTACAAAAAATAATAATGACCCCATTAAAATTTATGAATGAAAGAATACATCAAGTACTACAATGAACCATTAAGGATGTTCTTTATTCCAAAAACATTGATGGCCCGTGGAAAGATTAAAAATACATTTGATGAGGTACATATAACCTAGATTGGTAATAATGAGATGATAATTAATATAGTTATCTTGATATAGGATTCTATTATTCCCTTGGTTAGGGGTTGTTATGGATTAATAATTGTTAGCATATGTATACTCCACATTAGAAACATTAGATACAAAATATACTTTGGTATTGTTCACTAGAACTTGGGTTGACAGTACCTCACCCACTAGTATGTGAATACCAGGGTGGGTATACCCTAGGTATGATTATATAATTGTTTGGATGAGAGGATATGATATGGATAATTATGGATGTGAGTAGGGTATTATACTACATCTCTAGTGTGTCAAAATTATGGAATATATTGTAATAGTTATGAGGCTATGATAAGTTCATATTAATATTGAGGGATGTTATTCACTCTTTGAGATGTAATTTTTATTGAGAGATAATAATTATATACGCAATACCATATAGGTTTTTTGAGATATGATGTGGTGAAAGGGAACTTTTTGGGCTCCCTAGTATTACATTGATCCTGGTAATATTTAGTGATGGAATGTAGGTATGGTGAATCCTAGGTGTCACCATTGAACTATAGGATCAATGATGATATCCTAGAAGATGAATGATAAAGTGAGATAATGATTATGATGGGGAAAACATGGTGTGATTATTAGACTGTGCTGGTCTTGAAGGAATTATCCTATAAGGAAAGTTAAACGAGGCATTCTTTGTGGCTTGTGTTAAGCCATGAGTGATATGTATAAGTTTTACTTTAAGAGGACAACCTAGGGGAGATATAAGAAAAGAACATTTTTATTGATTAACCATGTATGGATGATGTTAAATTGTTTTACACATATCTATCTAATTCCAAAATAGTATATATGTTTCAAATAAATGATTGAGTACTCCATAAAGATACAATATGAAAAGATCTGGGAATATTAGTATGCAATGACTACATCCCGGAGTTTGATATGGTCAGATATGTGTTTATAAAAAGGTCAGGGATACACCCTTGAGTTTTCTGATGATGGAATATGTTTTTCTATGAGGTTTGAGAATGATCCCCAAATTCACCTATGGATATGTGATGTGATCTTCTAGGTGGGGTGTGAGTACAACATTTTGTAACAAAATGGTGTGATAAAAATTTATTATAAACGTGTAGTTACACCCAAAATTTTATTTGAAAATATGATATGTATTTCTCCAAGTGGAGTGGGTATTCCATTGAGTTTCCAAATGACTAGACATATATTTCCATGGTGTGGAGTGAGTACGCCCCCCACATTATTGATGATTTATTTTTTTAGTTCAAGTGATGGAGATGGTTACTAATATATAACATGTTTTATGCATAGATATATATCACACTAATTGAAATTAGGATGATATTTAGATAATTGTTCTTGAGGAAAGATTCACTTCCCCAATGTGGTTAATGTGACATTCATAGAGATACTGCAAAAATATCAATAGCATGTTTGGTCAATCACAAAAGTCACCTGAGAACATGATGATAAAAAAATATTTTTTTTATTCTTATATACTATTTATTATTCTATCATGTCACATGATTATTAAATTCATTAATATTTATGATAGGGATACCTTTTGTTGTGGCATGTGGACCTAAAATGTTAAAACCTAAGAAGACATCATTAATTTCTTGTTTAGGTATAAAAATGAACCATGATTTTATCATATAATAAGATATATTGGAAGGATTTAGGAGATATATGAAACAATTATCATGGAAAATATCATAGATTCTAGTTTATTTATTTATATTGTTTATATGATATATGTGACCAGATTATCAGGATATTAGTTATTGCAGAACTATGCGTTTCATTTAATTTATTATAGAGTGATAATTATTTATTCGAATTTTCATAATTTGATAATTATTTTGGAATTTTTACCACTTGTTTCTTCCTTAAAAGATGAGGGTATTGTCTCCCCACAACCCCCTAGATCTCCACTTCTATTCAGTAGAAATTTTCTAATGTGGATGAAAAATTTTGTTGACATAGTGAATTGATTAGGTTAATATAGAGTGAAATGGGTTAGGATGTTGTAGATACTAATGTTTAATAAATTCAATTTGGTTTTATTACATTATGAAAAAATATAGTTTAATTTTATTTTATTAGAGGTATGATAGGTTATTATTGAAATAACCAATGATTTTTACATTATATTCAATGATTTGGAAATTCAATGTGATAATGTTCTTAAGGAGGCTTAATGAAAATGTCTTGAAATAAAAATGTTGCAAGTGGGATATATCAAAATCAACCAAAAAATGAATAAAGGGAGATGGAATTGAGCTAGAAATAAGGAATGTGATACTACAGTCATCCATATCTTAATAAAATTTCACCAATGTATGTCTTTAAGTACTTAATTGTTTTGGTCTTTGATGATCATGTAAATTATATTCTAGATGATATAATTTACGAGAATGATGTAGTTCACAAAATAAAATCTTTACAGACGACCAATTTAATGTTCGTTATATATATATGTATTTTATATTCAATAAGATTACATTTTAATAGGGATAAGTTAGAATATATGTAGTCTCATTTTAGAAAATATTTTTATATTATTATTTTGAATGAGAGATTGTAAAATCATGTTATTTTAAATATCACTCTATTATTATATTTATGATAAAATTTTTAATGGGATTGATATATTAATACAGATTTATATAATAGGATTAAATCAATATGTATAAAATAGATAATTTCAAAGAGGTTAATTATTAATAATAAAATTTTCTCTAAAATTTGAAGGGAAATTTTTAAAAAATATTATTATACCTAATATTATATATGGTGTTGATTTTTGGCCTTTATGGGAGAAAATGAATAAAAATTAATGGTATATGAATTGAACATGATAAGATATAAATTAACGAATAATATGATGCATGATATTAAAATAGAATTTGTTTGAGTGGAAATTGGAGTGGCTCTATTTGACGACATGAAGATAAATATTTTATTAGCATAGTTGGAACATGTATAAAGAAGACCAAGGGACAAACCAGATAATATGGTAAACAAAATAGAGAATTTTCTTATTGAATTGTGTAGTGGTATACCTAAATTTTTCTTTAAAAAAATCACTCATGATGATCATATTAGAATGGTATAAATGAAAACCCAGTCTTTTATTGAGCTAATTGGAGAATTTTTTTATCCAAATTGATTTCCCTATTTAATTATGTTTTAAGCTTTTTTTGTGAAATAGATATTTATATGAATGGGAAGGGGGTGATACATGGGATTGATCTTGGGAACTCCAAAAATAAAATTATTTTGGTATATATAATTTAATTGATTATTATTATTTTATTTGTGTTTTTATTATTTTTGTCTTATTTTATATCTATTTTTTTGCAATGTCTTTCCTATCATAGTATATTTTTATTCAAAAACATTGATATATAATCATTTAATTAATCTTAGGGTTTATGATTTTGATTTAATTTTTAATTATATAATTACTATATAATTTCATTCCTATTTTAATTTTGAAGATGACTAATTTTTATAGTGATATATTAGTTATTTCTCATTTTATTATTTTTTCAGAAAACTTTTTATTCGATCATGATAATAATGTAGTGTTCCTTAATACATTTAATTTTATGTATGATTTACTTAATTTTAATAATAAATAAATGGAATTCAACATTAGCATAATGATTCAGCTTTTATATTCTCTACAGAGATGCATGATCATTATCATTCTATATGGAGAAAGTGATTATTAGTGTTCTTAAAGGGTCTCTTAAGGGAGATAATTTATCAAATGTTAAGATATGAATGTTTTTTAGTGTAATTTAAGATAAATACTCTTTTAAAGTATAATTAAATATAATTTAATAACCAATTAATGTGATAACTAACTTCCACTTTATATAAACATTTTTTCTTTCAAAATTTCTTTTATTTATAAATAACATTATTTTATTAATTTTCTTATTTTATTACATTAAATATTAAATTCATAAAATAAAAATACTTTTACATGTCTACATTTGATTATTGACTTATTTAAAAATAATAAATTGAATAAGAAAATAATGTGATAAAAACATGATGTTTATATAATTTAGTGAATTCCTTGAGAGACAAATATTGGAAAACTATTATGGTATACCATTGTGTTAAAAATAACTATTTATAAGTACTAAAAATAAGGTAATGATGTATTTATGATTTTACTTATATATATATATATATTTACTTTTCATTTCATTGAGTTCATTTAGTTTTAAGACTAAAATTTAAGTTTTTTGGTATGTTTTCAATGTCAAATAGTTTTTTCATTGTTTAGACAACTATGAAATGAAACCATATAGGTGGTAGAGTTAAAATATATTGGAGAATGAAAGGTTTTTCAAAAAACTGAAACTTAACCATTAATTTTAAATGAATATAAAATTTTATTATTATTTTTATCGTTCTATAGATTATTATATTTATTTGTTTTATATGGGATAGAAGGGGTCCTTAATTGGGTTATGATAGATAACTTAAAACCCTATTCCTTTTCTTTTGGTGGTTATATAACCATTACAAACAATTTCCCCAAGGAAATACATATTTTTTTATTATTCTTGTTCTATTTATTAACCAACCCTTATTATTTTTATTCCACTAACACTATCAGAAATGGGAGTTATCAGTTTATGAAATTAGTTTTTAAAATTAATTGTTTGGAATTTTATGTATTACATTTTCATCCTTGAACCGTAAAATATTCCTTGTTGGTGAAGGTGAATTATTTAAACTAGTCTAATCTCTTTGTTTTAATACCCTTCCTTTTATTTTATGTAACATTGAATATTTGAGTGTTTCAATGTTATTTTTTACCTAATAATTTTTGTAAATAATATATTTTTTATAATTTAAAAAAGTTTTATCATTTATAAATGTCTTTATTAGGATATAAAAGTAGGGTTTTATAAGTATAATTAATAGTTTCAATATAAACAATTTTTTTATACACACAATGTATTTAATAATGGTTTTGTAATGTTTTTTATTATATAAGTGATTTAGAAATGATTCATTTTTTTAATTTATTTTAAATATTTATTTGTAGGGGTTTCAAAATATTATAAATAGTATTTATACTATATATTGTAATTTTATGAAAGTATTTCATAGTCACATAGTTAAATATTATGGATGACAAAGTAATTTTACCTGTACTATGTTCAAATCAATATTTTTTAAGGTTTTATGGATGTGATGGGTTTTATAAAAATATATTCGATTTTACTATGATATAAATGAGTTTTATATTGATTATTTTTAAAATTTTATTTTGAAAAGAATATTTTTATGGTTTCACTACATTATTTAAAGCGTGATGGTGTTTCTAGATATAATAAAAATGAGATATTATGATTTGGACATTTTTTATCTCCCCCATGGTAAATTCTGATATTATATTTGTAATGGGGTTATATAGAATTATTTGATATTGATAATGGAATATTTCTATGAAGGCTATTTGACAGTGAGAGACGAATTTAAAATAATGTTTTTATTTGTTTCCTATTTCATTTAATGAAGTAATATTCATTTGATATTATATGACTATATTTTTATTTAGAAAAAATCCATTGAAACCATTGGAAGCTATGTGGGTGATATAGGGTTGAATTATACACTAGTTAATGTTACAAATTGTTCAGTATCTTTATATTTGATTATACATTCTCTAGGGGGTTAAAACTGGAATGGTCGGGTTGGAGAAATTTGGGTTCTATTGTTTCTCCCTAGAATAAAATTCACTAATTAATTAATAAAATTATACATTTGGACTTTATTTTTTACATGATTTTTTTAGTATTATTATGATAAAATTATATATAAATTTTTTTTTTCTATGAAAAAGTTTTCCCACATAGTTAAAATGTGCATTGATAATGTAAATTTATATTTAATTTTTATAGTATAATTCCTCATAGTTGAATGGTTTCTTATCCAATGGTATAACAAAATTATAATATCTTGTTATTTTAAGGACACTTTTATCAATAACTTATATAACACACAACATTGAGATCAAATGAGCCCTGAAATATTATTATTTAAATATGATCATTGTGACCCAACTATTGAATTTACCAGGATGAATAATAGTAACCAAATTATCAAATATATATTAATTTCATACTCAATAAAAATTTATTGGTAAATCCATATGATATAAACAATCAATTTTAAATAATGTCATTTAATTTATCAAAAATAAATTTTATTAAAAAAATAAATTTTTTGATATCTCTGGGAAAATAAAACAAATAACATTTTTTCAAAACCCTAATATCTATATTATTAAATAATGTAATTTCAATCAATATATTAAAATTATATTATGGAAACAGGTATTTTTTAACATTTCTATTTTATAGTGAATAGTGAAAACACTAGTTTATATTGAAAACTATATTTTCGTTTCAATAATTTAAGAAGATCAATTTTCTTTAGAAATGTTTCAAAACTAAAATTATTTAAATTTTATTATAAACATTATGTTTAATTTCATTTCAATTTAACATTATTATTAAATTTATTAAAAAACATTTTATAAATAAAAATGTATTATTCTTTAAAAAATATTTTTTTCACTGTATCATGTGTTTTGATTTTAAATTTATTACTTCCCCTTATTAGAATTTAATTTTTAAATATGGATTGCATATTTGGAATACAGTTTCATAAAACATTACCCTTTTATTTATTATGGGTAGAAATATTAGTAAATAATTATCACCACAATAAGGGTAAATTATGTTGTTAAGGATAAAAATAATATGATATGGGATATAAAATTATCATAATACTTGAATTAATTTTACTATATTTTTCTACATTGTTATAATAAAATAAAATTACAAATTATTACATTGTTTCCATTTATCTATTATTTTTTACTTTTATAATATTTATGATTGAGGTAAATCCAAATATGAGCCTTTTTTACTTTTAAAATATATAATTATTTTGTGAAACCTATAAACATGAAGTATATTGTATTATTAATGATAATTTTAAATATAAATTATATTTTATCAGGGAAATTGAATTATAATTTTTAGTACATGTATAATTACCTTAAATGCTTGCGCAATGATGATAAAACATTTATTTATTTAATGAAGAATAAATTAAATGATACTAAAAATACTAAAACTCCTAAAATCAGGAAGATAAATTCTATTCAAAACTTTTAAAACATATATAACATTTTATTTATGTGTTATAGGAATAGATTTTATTTAATTATTTGAATAAACTTATTAATTGTCAAATTAAATGATTATTTCCCAAAAAGAAATTAAATATATATTTAAAATAAATTTAAATTTATAAATTGATTTAAAATTAATAAAAAATTTATATTTAACCAAATTAACTAGATATGGTTTAACAAATTATCCATTCCACATTTATGTGTATTTTTTCATTTTATAGTAAAATTATTTACCCTAAAATGGACAATAAGAAAAAATAATTCTATAATTATAAAAAGGTTTTTAAGAGGTTTAAAATAGAAGATAAAGGGGAAAATGTAACCAAAGAATATAGAAATTTCATTGGAAGAAATTATTTCTATTTATTCTTAAAATATAATTGAATTATATTTTTTGATAAATTTTTATATCGAAATTTATTTTTATTAAAATAATACTTTTAGAACATCCTAAAGTGTCGCTCCCCTCCATAATAAAAGAACACATCCTCTCTTGTTTAATTCATACAAAATGTGGTTTAGCCAGGATATAGAGAAATAACTTTACTATATCCATCCCTAAAATCTAGATATTTTTTTAGATCATAATTCCTTTCTTGGAAGGATTTAGGTATAATCCAAAAGAGGTCGTTTGAAGACGAGGTATAATAATTAATCAGGGTTTTTTGGTTTATTTCTTCATCAATGTACTTAAAATTATAATTATAAAATGAAAATATATTAATATTTTTATATCACATAAAATGATATATTTTTTTGTTAATTTTATAGCCTAAATCCATATCCTCTTCAATAAAATTGGAAATGAAATAGGCCTTCATTTTGACATTGAAGTAATGCCTCATGAACTAAATTTTTTTGTTTTCCTCACTACCTATTCTGGAAGGTAATAATGTAGGATTCAATAGAAAAATTAAAAACAACACAGACACATTAACATATAAATATATATATATATAATATTAATTACATAATTATTATTCTTGAAGGGTAATAAATAATATTTTTTTGTACAATTACATTTATGGAAAAATGATAATGAAATTCAAGTGTATGTGTTGACAACCACCTCCATGAAGTTATGTAGTCTGTTTTTCAACCCAAATTCACATAGACGGTATATAGAACTTAATTTAAATATATTATATGGTATTTATAAAATAATCATCATTGAGTAAATATAATATATTTTATAAGTTATTTCCATAATGATTGTTGAAAAGAGGAAATTGTTACTCAAACGTATGTGAGACTGACTGTCTTAATGATAGAATCATATTTCATTTTTATTGACCACATTATTGATATTTTTGAAAACTATAATTTATATATAAAAAATTATTATAATTTCTTGGATATTATTTTATAGATAATGAAATAATATCTTATTTGACCATAGTCATCCTACCAATGTCATTTTAGACATAAGACCTAAATATCATCAAAACGCCTGATGTGAACTTAATTGAATAATTAATTTTAATATAACATAGTAATATATGAATTAAAAGTAATAATAAAATTGATAATACTTCTTTTGAATGTATATAATTCGAATAAGAATATTATTCAAGAACACAAAGAACGTATGTGATGAGCTAGACATGTGGCTTGAGATTTCCTCTCAATTTCTTCTCTATTGAGACTTATTTGGTAATATGCACCTATGTACACTGGTATGGTGTATATATTTACCCTCTATGTTATATAACATGAATATATATTGAATAAAAATGATTAAATATTAAATTCTATTTACCCTTTTAGGTGGTATATTTAAATGTATTGGCGATCATAATTATCATTTTGATCATGCATATTTCTCTTTTATATCCATATTTTTCAAATTTATTTTAGGATAAAAAAATACCTTGTAGAAAATAATTTATAAAGTTTATTTTAAGTAATACTTCAATTTTTATATTGTATTAAAGAAATATTTTTGAATTTTCCCCCAAACGGGTCATATTCAGCACACTTTGAGGAAAATTGAAAGGAATGTTCATTAACTTATATGGTGTTAATAGACATTATTACCACCGAAAATGTTTTTCAATATTTATATTTTTCAAAAATATTTCAATTTTATAACAAATAAAACCCTTTAGATAATTATTTTTTCATCCATTTTTCTTTCATTCTTCATAGGAATTAATTTAATTAAAAAAATATAATTATAATGAAATAATGGCCATATTTTATTACTTATTAATTATTATGTTTTAAACATTCTCAGGATAAAATAAAATTATTCTGATCAAAAAACATTAACTTTACCTCATATATCATCATTAGTTTGTATAATATATATATGATAATTTCATAAACCTTATACCATCTATATATACGGTGCTTTACTTTGGATGTTAATTGATTAACTAGGGAAATATTGATATTATGTATTCTTTAATCAATACAGATATTTTTTTATTGGTATTATTGTCCATCAATTAAAATTATCATTCGATATATGATGAATTAATTTGATAAGTATTGATGGGTAGACCATATAATTTTATATCCTCTAAATGGATCTAAAGGTCACACAAGTCAAATCAGTTGGTTAAATTTAATGTGTCATTACCCATAGTTTTAATTTATATTTTAATAAGGTATTCACAGTAAATATATCTTGTTGTCATAAAAACATTGTTCCTAATTGTATGAATTTAATTCATTAAAAATTTATTTATTACAATCCACAATATTACTAAATTACATGGATGTAGTTTTTGGTCTTTTTATTAAGTAAGTGGCATGTGTTTTAATAATTTTTCGTTCCATAATTAATATTCTTTATTTACACTTGATATCATTCATTTTATATTTCTATTAATAATCCTTAGATATCACCCATTCATTTATTTTTCTCTCCCCAGAATTTGAATAAGGAAATTATGAATAAAATACTATATGAAGGATTTATTCTTATGAAATGTATTTTATATTACCAAGGTCATATGGTAATCGATTATGTATAGTGAGTTAACATAATACTAAACTGATCAGTACAGCATGGTGATATCCCTCATATCTATTCCAATGTAATAATTTAGAAAACAACTCTGGGTCATTATAATTAGGGTTTTGAGAGTTGGTTTCAATGAAATATTAGTAAAAACCACGGGGAACTAAATTTAATTAAATATAGTTAACCTTCAAATTATTATAATTTTTAATATAATATGAAAACAATTTACCATAGGGATTCTAATTTTTATCAATATTCATAATGATTTGTATACTAGAAAAGTCATTTTTTCCATTATTTAGTTATGGTTCCTAAGATAATAATGTGAATTAATACATGTGGTAAATGTAGGGATTTACCAACTGGGAAAACCAATATAGTTGGTGATAGAGCTAAGACATCCATGGTCATAATAGTACATCTAACCTAGCTTATGTATAATAACCATGTATATACAGATAAATATGATGTCCCATATAAGATAAACCTATG
The DNA here is from genome assembly GCA_963277665.1 of Viscum album. NCBI lineage: Eukaryota > Viridiplantae > Streptophyta > Magnoliopsida > Santalales > Viscaceae > Viscum > Viscum album. Next base: position 383,172,916 of record OY728164.1, read on the forward strand.
TTTTTTGTTTCTTATGACATAATAATCTATCGTTTAATAGAACTACTATTGTAGTGGTTGTTTTGTAATAAATCAGTTCTATTTAAAAGTTATTTATTATCATGGGAAAAAATGAAAGGGAACAATTTACACTCTATGTTTATTGTATTATAGGTGATTTTGATTAATATGGGTAAATGATACATAAATATAGGGAGGAAGAATGAATATAATATTTAGAGTTGATATATTTAAATAAAATATGTCAATAAATATTTCCATCAAGGGAATCAAACTAAAAGAAGATAAATATCTTAAACGTTATTCAAAAAGAGGCTGAATGTGTTTTTGTAGATGAGGATACAATTATAAGATTACCGAGGTATAGTAAATATTATATATCTCATCTATATAGAAATATTTAAATTTTATTGAAAGGAATTAATATAAACCTTTGAAGGGAACTATTTTAAAAATTATTTTCAATATATGATAAAATAATATTATGTGAATAAAAAACATACTTATAATTTTAGGGATACTACATGATAAGTGGAAATGAAGATAAGAAGATGTTAATTGAGAACCATTAAAATGGTAAAGCATAAAATAATAACATCTGAACAATTAAATTGCAATCATGTATTGTTTTTTGGGAAAGAAACATCATAGAGAATGATTATATGACATGTCAGTTTGTTAAAAGAGAGGAGTTAATTGTTATCTGGAAATTGAATTCAACTGGATGAAACACAAAAATTATATTCAGTGCTTCAACTAAATAAAAATGGGAAATTATTCACTTAAATTCTTAAAATTTAAAGGGGAAATAGCATAGATGTGTTCATGTGTAGAAGTTCATGCTTATGTGATCATTACAACAATTTTTGAAAATACCAATGATGTAGAGGCATGTACATTAATAATATCCCTATATTTATCTAATGTTTTATTTTATTCTAGGTAATCCAAATATATTATATCTTCCATGGTTTCTATAAATACTATATATTTCTCTAGCCCCATAATAAGGGAGTTTTTAGTCACAACTCTTATAAATTTTTTTACCACAACATTGATGCATTAGTCTATTCCCATTACGACCCGTAATGGTGACCTATTTGATGAGTTGATTAATATACCAATGGAGGATTTTGATGTAATACATAGAATGGAATATTTTTCCAAATTTAATTCAATAATTGATAAAAAGAAAAAGAAATTATGATATGTGTTAATGGTATAAAATTCCTTGTGTTTAAAGAAGAGACATCATTATTTGACTCAGGTTGAGATCCAACACCAATACCTCTTCAGAATGAGATTCATGGGGGTGAAGAGAATAAAAAAAATATGGATGGAAAATGTAATCTTTTGATTGAGGATTTATATATTTTATAGTAATAATATGATCTATTTTCTAGAAAGTTACTTGGATATCAACCAGAATATGAAGTTGAGTTTTCTATTGATTTATTAACTCATTCAAGACCTATATCAAAGAATCCCTACAGAATTTATACTATAGAATTACTATAGTATATAAATAATATAGAAATTATTGGAAAATAAATTTATATACTCTATAATCTCTTATTGTGGATTCCATATTCATTTTATTAATAAGAAATATGGATCTACGAATATTTATATTAATTTTAGGGACATCAATGGTATTATGAAAAAACACACATCCTCTTCCATTCATTTATGGATTATTCAATAAAATTCAAAAAGATAAACATTTTACTATGATTTTTTTTGATTCTGGATATCATTAATTTTGTGTAATGAATGATGATATTCTGATGATCACAATTCGTATGAGGTATGGAAATTATGAATTTAGGGTTATTCCATTTCTATTGACAAATTCACCCTCTACATAATGAATCTAATGAAGAGTATATTCACAAAATATGTTGATTTTTTTCAATAATTTATTGATGATATATTGGTATACTATAAAATATATAAGGATTTTATGAATCACCTTAGGATGATTCTTTGGAATCTTTGAGTAAAGGAGTAATATGGGAAATTTTGAATTATTGAATTCTAGATTCTGAATTCTTCCATTCATGGGAATATTATCTCAGAAGATGTAAAATACATTTATCTTGTGGATAAAATGTAGACAATAAATGAAACTATATAAAACAAAAAATTTTGGTATGCAGTTTTATTGTATTGGCATGTTCATATTATAAATTTGTTTAAAAAATTTGTGATTGGCTACCACATTAAATAAAAATACGCATAAAGGGGTTACGTTCAAATAGAAAAAGAAAAGTAAATAATGTTATGAATAATTAATGATGATATTGGTAAATAATATGATTTCATATCAACAATTAGAAAATTATTTATTATTGATATATAGTTATGCATAAAATAAATTATTTTGGTGTTTCCTTATATACACTGATAATGTAGTTTCTTATACATCATAATAGTTAAATATTCATGAAAAGAACTGTCTAACCCATGATATTTTTTGGATTTAATAAACTTTTATTTTTATTTAATTGAACATTATATATATGATGGATTATTTTAGATATACATAGAACATATGATAATAAAATATATATTTCCAAATAATTTTATTGATATGAGGCAAAGATGATGCCTCTAGATAATTAAAGAATACGATTTCTCAATAAACTACCACATAGGGATGAAAATATGGTAGGAGATGCATTGATCTAGAAATATAATGGATATAATGACCAAAATGAGGATTTAGAAGGATCATGTTTTCATATATTTAGTAAATATAGATATTGAAATTATAAAGGAATTTCAAGCATCACACTTTTTTGAAATTGATTTATAAACCATCATTGTTAGAATTGAATAAATTTTCTTAACCTAATGATGATATTATACAAATTAAAATTAAATATGTGAATTATGGTACGTTGTAAATATCTGTATAATATGATGTAATATATAAATTTTGAGAGGGGATATATGTACCAACATTTCCAAAGATAAAAATGTAATTATAAGATTATTCTACGATCTTTAATTTATATATACACCTTAGTAGTACTACGATTTATAGATATTTTAATTATTTTTTTGTGGGATAGTATAATGTAGGAAATTGATGATTATGTATCAAGATATTTTTGTTTAAAATAGGTGATGGATGTGACATATAATCCCAAGGGATTCAGGTAACCTCTAATGATTCTTATATGGTAACTGGAAGAAATTTCTTTTTAAAATATAGCTGGATGACCAATGACTCCTAGAAAGAATGATTGAATATGGGTTACTATTTATTTCCTTTCCAAATTAGCACATTTCATTAATATAATAAGAGATTTTCCTCTTCATCACAATGAATGAATCTATATTAATGATTTTTTAAGTCTTATTAGGGAAACACATTCAATTGTGTTTCATCATAATCCATGATTAACATAGATATGGCATCCCACATTTTTATTACACAACTTAACATTACATTTTACATATAGAGGATATTTAATATTTAGTGTCTCGGAAATCAGGAGAAAAAAAACATGAATACAACATAAAACATTCTTTTAATACACATGTAAGGATTTATCATAAGTTCTTCCTATGTAAAATTACTGCATCTCATATCCTGGAGACATACATCAAAGTAAAGGGTGAGCAAAAGGCTCAGTAAGGAAAACAAGTGAAACAATTTAAATATGATCTTGAGTAAAATCAATAAGAACATGATAAAAGTCATAAAGGCATGAGCAATAGAAGAATAGGAATATAATAATAAAAATAACATGAATCAGAACTTGAATATGTGTCTAAAACATTTCATTTAGGAATTCATGAACATATCGCCAAGGTTTATCCCCAAGGTGTCATAAAAATTACAAAGGTTATTTACCAAGGTATCGTGAAACTTGTTATCTCTAGAGATTGGTTATTTACCCAATGAATTAGAGTGAAATTAGGGAGAACCCTTAATATTTCTTTACATTCATGTGATACACATAGAACATAATTAAAAATTTCATAAATAACCCATAGATAATAAAATAAATGGGTTTCATTTCAAAATCAAGACGTTTAAAAAGAGCTTAAATATATGACCATTATGTAATTTATAACCCATGGAAAGGGAGTGATGGTTACATGAATGTCAATAATAGAATAAAATAAATAATCTATATATATTTACTAACACCCAAATAAACTAAATAGGTTTGGGTATTCACATAAATAAAATAATAGAAATTCTGGAGAGAAAGAGAAAAAAAATTTTAGGTGAAATTTCTACATCATAACGACTATATAACATAGTTTTAGATAACATTGAAAAGAGATGGGAAAAGAGTCAACAACTAATAAATAACTCATAATATAGTATGGGTATAGAATGAAAAGAAATAATATAATAGTATAGAGATTTTATGGAAATACCATATGAAAATGAAACTCAAAGAAAAAGAGAAGATGTGATTTCTTTTACAAAAATTTTGGCAGCCTAACGACGTCACTCAAAATTTATAAAATCAATTTATGAGAGCGGAAAGGGTCTCTAAACAATTAAATATTAATTTCACAGTTATGAGAACATATAAAAGCATACCCTCAACATAAAGTGATGGAAATTAGATGACACAACATAAAGGTGGTGGTGGATTTAAAAGAGGAGGGTGAAAAGATCCCTTACCTTGAAGTGTAACTTCGAAAGCTTGAAGGCCGGGACCTTGGGAGGCTTGAGTGAACCTAGGGAGGACTCCATTGGGAGGTAAGGAGACCATAACATCATTTAGGATGATTTTTGTAATGAAATGAATGAGGGAAATGGCTTGGCATTTATAAGAAAAATGAGTGAATAAATTATTAATTTCCAAGGGACACCTCATCATTGGTATTTGAAAAACCATGGGATTTACCATGTAATTTTCCCATGGTATTGGCCACTTGGGACACCTCATATCATATCTCACTATTCTTAAGTCGACCTGAAATCTTACGTCATTATTACATCATTAATGATGTCATTAAACACCTGAAACTCAGAACTGCATTTTTACTATTCACTGAAAATTCAACTATTTCAGAAAAACCCCTACAATTAACCCTAACCAAATATCGATGATTTGAATTTAAAATTGAATTCCATTTTAGGAAAATAATTTTATAAATATTTTTAATTTAATTTTTAAATAAAATCATTATTTATCCCAAAAATACAACTTTAAAACTATAACTCATTTTGTAACACCTTAAAAGAGTATTCGAGGTTCCATTAAATTATCGAATAACTATAAGGAAATAAAGTAAAAATTTATGATTAAATTTGTTGAAAATACAGTTCCATTTTAAATTATTAAATTAATTATAAAATTGAAAATAAAATATTTATTACATATAAAAAATACCAAAACTTAAACTATGATCGTTTTTTCACTTTTAAGATGTATAAAACGTAATTATTCATTCATGGGTGAAGTTTCTATTTTTTCTGTCATGTTACTATTCATTACTATTCATTATTATTCATATGGGTATGTTATTATTCCTACTTTACTCTTCACTAAAAACCAATTTGTTCTTATTAGACTATAAATTTTTTACTGAACACAACTGTAGAATACCATTTCATGAAAATCATTTCACATTATTAATTATTTAATTAATACAAAAATAGTTTAAAATAACCTTTTTTCCCTAATTCATCAATAACAAAAATCCTATATTTATCTGGATATTTGAAATTCACAACATTTCCATAATAAGAAATAACAATTTTATTTATATTAAAAAATTACACAAAGTAGCTAAGGTCTCGTTACATAGCCCCTTATAAAACTAGCATAGGACCTAAGTGTAAGATGTGCTATGGTTATAGAATCTAAGGGTGGCTCGAACAACATTGCCCGAGTGGTGATTTCTATCAGCATGAACTTCTCCCTTAGGTGATTCCATTCAAGATTCATACGTTGAAGTTTGAATTGGGATTGGTCCAGAGAAAATCCTAATGATGCTACCTCCTTCCCAAGCTCTGAAAAATGGGCTTCATATGGTTCAACTCTACTGGATGAGGCCATTCAATCTTTTTTCTGTATTTAATAACCAATATAAATGTATTTATAAAAACACAAAGTTATGATTATAGTTTCCAACAGTCATATTGACCAATTGTCATATTGACCAATTGTCATATAACAGTTGAAACCCAATGGTCTCATTTTAATTATACCCACTTCATTAATTAAATGATATAGTCTTTTTGAATATAAAATAAAATAACCCACAAAATTAGGAAACAAATATAATTAAAAAGATAGGTCGTTACAATAGAAATTCTTGAAATGTTTTCAGATGCTTCGTAATACTAAAGAACATTTTGACCATTTAATCTCACCCTCAAACTAATGAAAACACCAAATGGACAATTTAAATATTGTAGGAAATTGTGATGTTGTCTCACTTGATATTCATTTTATACAAGATATGCATTTACAATTGGTATAGTTTTCATTTAAAAATATATTCGATTTATCTATTTAAATTCTTCCGTATAATAAAATATATTTATAGAATTCACATTCCACTATTAGGATGATGTAAGTAAATGGAATTTTGTATGAAATTGTTTTTTCAGTGATGTAATAGGAAAGGTAGAGACTATTCAAAACATTGAAATGTTTTAATCTTATAATTAAAGGTAATACTAATAAATCCAAGTGGAAGATCATGTTTACGTTAAATTATCTTCATGAAAGTGTTTCCTATGATTTAGTAATTACGTATCACACAACCCTTGGTATATTTTAACGATTGAAATTTTAGAAAAAAATTGGAATCGTGGATTACCATTTTGAAATTCCACAATGATTCTCTAAAGTATATGATGTTTTTCGTATCTATTTTCTATGGAAGCATATACTAGACTCAACACATGTTCTATCTTATGATCTAATAGAACTTGTGCATGATATATCTTAATATGAAGAGCCTATTTGGATTCTTGATACTGGAGTGTATGTGTTGAGGAATTAAATGACTTGACCATGAATTGTACTTTGGGAAAATTATAAATTAAAGGAAGGAATGTGGAATCCTGAGGATCATATGATGAAGAAGCACCCTAATTTTTTTGAATGTAACATTCATGAAAACAACTAGGATGGATTTTTTGTTGGAGTGAATATTGTATTATCACTATATTTTAAGAGAAATATGTTCTACACCCTATAAAAATGAAACATAGAGTTTAAATGACCACATTTATTTTCATCTAACCTTTTTAACCAAGTGGATAAATTGTAAGGACTGAATAAGAATACAAAGATACTGAAATATATATGGAATTCATACCAAATAAAAATTTATTCCTTAATTCTTAAGAAATAAACATTCAATTTTTTATAGTACATCCATTTTATTTTTCAAAAATATTTTTCCCCATAAATGATATCTATTTTATTCAGTCTAAAAAAAATATAATTAGTTTTTTCCTTATTAAAAAAATGTAAATGATAAAATGAACATTCTTTTTGAAATAATAATATTAAAATTATCTTAGTGTAAAATTTTGGTATTTTTATAAATATAAAAATTTTATATTGAATAGAAAACATATAATCATTTTATTGGAAACTGAATTTTTGATTCAAGAAAATAAAAAGATTAATTTTATTTTAAAATGATTTCAAGATCAATATATTTATATTAAATTAATAAAATTTCACTTATTTTCAGTATAATTAACTTTATTATTAAATTCATTATAATAACATTTTTATACACTATTAGAGATTTTTATGGATAAATATTTTTTTCACAATGTTTTTTGTTTTTATATTAAATTAATTAATGAATGTTTTAGAAATTGAATTTTAAAAATTGTATTCAATATTAGGAATCATGAGGTATAATTTTGGTTAATAACCACTATTTATTTTTGTTAAATACAAATAGTAATCTCAATAAATAATTATCAGCACAATAAGGGTAAATCAGTTAAATAATGATAGAAATTGTATGACAAGGACTAAAAAATGACCCAAATACATGAATATATTTAATTATATGAGTTAATTTCACCCATAAGCACCGTAAATTTGAAAATATGACATTTTCCTTCTATTTAGATATGATTTGGACCTTTATAATATATAAGTGAGAAAAAATGGAAAAAATGAAACTTTTTATTCTATAATATCTATAAGAATATATTATAGGGATAAATACAAATTTTTTTTGGTCATAAGTAGTCATTTAAAATATAAATAATTTTATTTTTCAAGTTTATTTATTTTTAATATTAATTATTGAATAATTAATCTAATTTCTTGTGTGACATGAACACAATAGAAAAATAATTAATAGAAAAATAAAAAATATGAATTTAATATTACTAAAGGTAATATTATTTGAAAAAATAACCTATTACAGGAAATTTATTTTTATATATAACATTTTAGTGATTTGTGAAATGTTTATATTTTAATTACCTATTTTTCGTGATGTATTTAATGTCAAATTCAAATAATAGTGTCAAAAATCACATTAATAAAATTTAATAATAAAAAAATATTTTATTGAAACATTTAAAATTAATAAAAAATTTATAGTTGGATGAAGGAATGAGATATGGTTAAAAAAATCAACCATAATCTATTTATGGGACTTTTTAAATTTTATAAAATTATTATTATTCCTTAAATTGTAGAAATTCTAACAATGCTGTAATGGTCAAAAGGGTCAACTAGGGCAGGGGGGTCAAAACTAAATGATATGGGTAAGAAAATATTTGATCTATATGAAAATTTTATTTAGCGATATTATTTTGATCCTTACTAAATTTATCTTCAAAATAACTTGTTTTGGATCAATTTTAAAATCAACAATATTTTATATGAACATAATAATATAAAAAATTCAGAAGGTCAACTCCCCTCAATTTTAAAGGACACCTCCTTTCATTTTTTATCTCTTGAAAAACAGTTTGGTTCAGAAATTTACCCCCCAAATACAATATTACAATTCCTAAAAATAACCTATATTACATTTCTTCTTATAAATAAAATCCAGGATGTCATTATGTATAATCAAATAAAGGTTTTCCCAGGAATATGTATCATTCTTAACTGAGTGTTTTTTAATTTCTTTTTTCACCCACATCAAAGTATACTTATACCATGAAAAAAAATAAAATTAGTATATAAAATATACTATTTTTTCATTATTCTTATTCTATAACATACATCTATCTCCTCTCCAATCAAATGTGAAATGAAATCATTATTCATCTGTATAGTGTAATCCTGACTCACAAACTGATATAATTCATTTTCCATTACATCCTCACATAGATCACTATAAAGATGAATTTAAAAATTATATATATAAATATATAATATATTCATGAAAATTTTATTATTTTGAAAAATTAATATATCATATATTTCCTTACCATTTAATTTTGTGAAAAAATTTGAATATCTATCATTTGAATGTGTGAACTAAAACATTGATGAAGCGACGTGATACATTTTTCAGCGTTTCATGACATGGATAGTATATATAATATTATCTAACTTAATAATAGTTTATTTATGATATAACTACATTATTATAAAAGAAAAATAATACATAAAATCTTTTAATAAATATTTTTGAAAATTATAAATGTTACTCATGCCTAATTACAACCTACCATCTTTAAGATTGTAACATAGTTAATTTTTATTAACCATATAAATATATTGGTTTTATAATTATAATTTATGTATAAAATAAAGAAATATTTCATGATAATTATTCTAGATAAGATGAAATAATGAACTCATTGACCATAATCAACTTATCGAATACATTTTGAAAAAATGTAGAGAATATCTACAAATGTACTCAAATGAAATTGATTGACTAAGTAATTGAATATAAAATTATAAAAAATAAAATAAATGGGATAATAAGACTGTATTTTTTTACTAATCTATAAAATAATTAAAATAAGATTATTATTTCAGATTAAAAACAATGTAGATGAGGAGAAAACAAGAGGTAATGGATTTCATCTAAATTTACACTCCATTGGGACATAATTAGTAATATGGACCTAATTACATTTATTTGAATTATATATTACCTGTTTAGTTTATATAACATTAATATATAACTTTTTTTTAAAATTAATTAATCAATTGAAGTTACTCTATCAATAATGATGTTGACAAGAATATATTACATTATTTCCCTTCTTGTTCAGGTATATTTTTTCTTCCATATCCATATTTCTCAAAACTATTTTATAGAAAAAATATATATTTACATAAATGATTTATAAAGGAAATTTTATATTATCGTATGATTTGTTTCATGATAATAAAGAAATATTTATATTTTCTTTTCCAAAATGGATCATTTTCAACATTCTCGACAAAAACACATGGTGAATTTTTTTCATGTAATATAGAATTAATAGGACATCCCCCCCCCACCATAAATGTTTTCGAATCATTATCTTATTCTAAAATATTGTAATTTCACTAAAAAAATAATTTAGTGAATTAATGTCCCAAACATTTTCTTTCATTATCTAGACTAAATAAATTTACTTCAAAACCTATACTTTTGTGAAATTAAGGATATATTTTTTCTCTTATTAGTTTTTTGGTCAATGAACTTCTCGTAAAAAATTCACATTCATGTTACAATTAAACATTCATTTTCACTTAAATGTCCATTAAAATTTTATTATGGATATGAATATTTCCAAAAATATATACATTTTCTATATGCAGGCTATGGTATCATTTGTAAAAATCAAAATGGTGGCATACTGGGATGCAACTTTGGTTCATCTGGTCATGCCTCCTCCCTAAAAGCATAGATGTATGGTGTTATCAATGTTGTCTATTTGATTAGATAAAGAGGATGGATCAATGTCTCGATTGAAAGTGATTCAACTACCATTGTCCAGGCTATTTGGCATGGTATGATTTACCTTGTGTGGACAATTACTGTAAAGTGGATCGCTTTCCTCAGACACCTATCTAATATCAATAATATTATCACTCATACCTATAGAGAGGTGAATTGGGTGGAAGATGGTCTTGCTAATAAGTGTGTCTACAGTAACAAAACATGCATTGGGAATCTTCCGATTGAGATCACCCCTCTGCATCAAAATGATTGCAATAAATTCACATCCTTTAGACTCATGTAAACTTTTTTATCATTATATATCTTAGTGCTTTGGTCCTTTTACCAAAGCATTAACTTTTAAAAAATATATATACCTATTATACAAATGGACATTCTACTTTAAAATTTATTTGATTTAATGGAGAAATATTAATATTGATTATTATTTTTTCAGTTTACAAATTTATTGATAAGGGATGTTTTTTTGTGAACTAAATAGATCATTATATATGTGAGGAATCAATTGGACATGAAATCCTGGATGGAGATCAAAATTATATAGCTTAAAAATCATTAACATGAATCATATGAAAAATCATTTATCAAAATGAAATAAGTCTTTTTCTATAAATTTAAGGAATATCAGAACAGGGTCTTAATGGTAGAGATAAAATAATATATTATATGATGATTTTCAATAATATGAATTTATTTACTTTAAAATTTAGATATTATTATCCTTGGGATTAATTAATTGATATTATCCATAGAAACATTCTTTGATCAAGTTATTAATAAAATGAAATGTGTTTTTTAGTTATTTACCATTCCATATTAATTATTCATTATTTACTCATGTTAGAATTAGTTATATGTAACGCTTACTTATCATCAGAGGACGCCATTTCATTTTTATTCATCAAGAAGTAAAGAAGGATATTTTCATTAATATCAATGGTTATTAAATAAATAATATTCAATGTATTTTGTATTTACAATGTAAGAAGAGAAACATGTTTGTATTATGTTTTCCCAAACTACTAGACCAATTTATCTATTATGGTTTGATCCCTTGTATATATTACCATTTAACAATATTAAAACTATAGTTGGGTCACTATAGTTGGGGTTGTTATAGAAATCATGTGAGTTCCTTAGCACTTCCTGTTGGGGCTCATGGTTAGCCTTTATTTTCAAATACCATGTGGCCAAACAGTGTGACTCATCCAGGGACATTAAATTTTTGAAATAACTAAATCAGCACTCCCTAAGTTCATCAAAAATTTAGCAGTCACTATCCTCTTACAATTTTTTTATAATATGAATTGGTAGATTCCCCTATAAAAACCTATATCCCTCTTACTATTCTAATTCCAGATCTTCCACATGAAATTTATAATGGGATTTATTCCAGTTGAGGATATTTCCTATCCAATTTAATTTTATTATTATTTTTTATTGTTATCCATCCTTCTCATCACAATCAAAACCTACATTTTTATTTTATTTCATGTATATTAGGTTATAGGGATTTAAATATTTTTATAGTTCTTATTCTCCCAATATTCAATGGTTCATACATTCCCAAACTATTGGGTTGGTAGTTTTCCCTATGGTTGACTCATTAATTATATAACCATTAATGTCATGGATTCTAAATTTTATCAATGAATCATTAAGATGGTGTTATTTATGTATTGAAATTATGAAAACAAATTATATATATTTTTTCCATATAAAAAAGAGTTTTTTTTATTTTAGGAATTGGTTGAAATATGAATTTTATTAAACATGCACAATGCTCTATGAAATTTCATTAATGTCAATTTAAGAGGAATTATAAAATGTGAAATAATATCATTGGTATTCAATTATTTTCTATATAGAATTTATAGATATTATTTAAATGATTGGGTTACAAAGGAGGGATTTAGAACAATTATGTGTTTTGAATTTATTTTTTGAATTAATGTTTGGTTAATTTTATTTCTACATTATAAGTCATTTATGCTATCTTGATAATTATACACGTAGAAATTTTTTTATATTTACAAAACTTTAATTACATATTTACCAAAGGATGTGTGAGTATGTTAATTGAGATGAATATTATTTATATTTCAAAATGAAAATGTGTTTATGGATAATAGATAGTTAAGGAACTTATTACTTATATTGACCTTTTATTTATTACGGTATTACTAAGGACTTGTTTGAGAGAAATTGTGATGATTAAAATTGATGTATTATTGTTATGTGATAATTGATATATCAAAATTATGAATTGTTTCTGGTACCCTCGGTACATTGTTAGGTGAAATAAGATGTGATGAGATCCCTTTCCACAAGCTGTGATATTGAAGTAAATGTCATGCCCCCACCAACCAGTTACATGATACCATCCTTTCCTCAACACACTAGAGATACAAATTCTTGGTGATCCCATATATAGTATTTTTATGGGGACCTCCCATAACACTAATTTTTAATTTAATACGAATATATTGATATTCATATATCTTTTTCTTGAAATTGATTCCATATTTATTAATGTTATAATTTCATCATATGTTTTAATTTTTTAATGTCATTAAATGTATGGGTTGTTTTTTGGGAAATATTTATTTAAATGATATCTTTATATGGATTGATTTAAAATATGAATATATATAATACATTGATATAAAATTTTTAGATATCTTTATATGGGTTATTTAAATGGGAAGGATAATGGTAAGTTAATTGGTGACCTAATTGTTATTTTTACTCTCAAACACACACACACAGACACATATAGTTCATGTATCACCTTATGATTTTTATTTTAGTGTTTACTGTTTCAGTTTAGGATAGTGGACAGTGGTCATGGGATAGTTGTTTATTTATATTATTTTATTTATTTCACCATGTTGTAATGAAAAAATAGGCTTTTATGATTTACATTTCTATAAATTTCTTAAAGCTTATATATTTGAAGACCAAGGAATGGAAGTTAGGGGATGTTTTTAGAGAGAGTTGAACATGAGTTTATGGAATTTCATTTATTAACATATGTAATATTTTTCATATCTATTTCATTTTTTAAAGAATATAGTTATTTGATTTTGGAATACCTATCTAAAAATGTGGATGGGTAATAATAAAATTTTAGGATAAGTCCATATAAATATTTAATTTATATTATATTAGTACAATAAATTCTCATGTATAAATATTAATTTAATATAAATATTTTCCATCCTATATAAATTGGGAACGAACCATATCAATACCCTATGCCGAATCAGTGATCATTTCTAGGGCCACCAGATGCGGTTTTTGGAAAAATTGAACAAGATTATAGTTTATTTAAAGGGAGTAGGTATCTGAAAAACATATAATATTTATATATTAATGTTAGATCTGTTATAGGATATTTGGTACTTTGGGTGTAGGGACAAAGTAGCATTTAGCCAACACTTAATATTATTAACAATTAGTTATTATTGATGTTGTATTGTGAGTTTTTATTATTATTTTTTATAAATTTTAGTAATTATAAATATTATTTAATGGTATTTTTGAATTTAATTAATTTTTCATTTGTTGTTACAACTTTACTTTATTTTGGGGGAGTGAAATGATAGTGTAACCATTGGTACATGACGAGATCTTAGGGTCTAGAAAACATTGTGGAGGTGGTGCATGGTTCTGGGAAAATCAATGTAAGTGGTATGATTTGAACTAAGAATGAAAACCAAGATTCCATGACCAACATTATCACTAAAACCAATTATGTTTTATGTTGGGTTTCATTTCTGATTGATTTTTTTTGTTATGGAATATTTATTGTTATTAAGGTAAAAATTGTTATAAAAATATAATGATTTTTTAAAATATTAATGTTTTGAGGGTTCAAAATGATAAATTAGTTTTCTTAAATTAATTAAAAATAAAAATTATATTTATATTTTAAATTAAATGTAACATGATTTAGAGATAAAGTCTTGTTGTATTAGGATGACAAAGAATTTAATTAAGTTTATTTCTTGAAATCTTGTGTCATAGTAGTTTAATAAAATATATCAAATTCTGATGGGGTAATGTCTACAATTATAAATACCAATATATAAGTGGGAGAACATTTTGAGTTTTATTATCAGTTTTCATTGTAGCTTGAATGGATTTGAAACCATATGAGATATTATTGATAAATTAAAAAATTAGGATAATTTCTTACCAAAAAGGTAATTATGTATGTTGGATAGTTTAGGTAGGATTTATTTAAAGGATTTGTTGAAGAATTATGGAGTATAGTGAAAAATTATATTCCACCATGTTTCTTACTTTACATCACAGATGTGGATGGGATTCTAGTGTTCCTTTAGTGCTCGACTTATCCTTAACACTGTATTCCACCCATAATGTGATGGTCATATTGAGTAGATGATACAAATTATATATTAGATGATACGTGTGTGTATTTCTAATTTATATGGATCTTGGGTGGATAATTTATCATTAGTTAAATTTATTTATAGTATCACTTATCATTAATCCATTTGTATAAAACATTATGAGTAATTTCATTGGTGGAAATAAAATGTGATATTGTGTTCGGTTGTGGTCAGTGAGGATATTGTGATTTAGACGATGATGTTTTGGGATATAAAATATTAAATGTAATTTATTTAGGATCATATGAGTATTTATCATAGTATGCAACATTCTTAGAAAAATTATAGAATGTGATTCTTTTTGGTTTGAGATTAATGTTCTTATTAATTTTTTCTCAGTATGGAAATTGATGTTATATTATAGGATGTAATTTTTTATATATTTTAATTTATTTTTAATATTATGAAGTGAGATTGAAATTTAATGCATCAGTTCGAGACTCATTCATTATTGGAAAAGGTTCATGAAATATTTAATGTCTCACAACATGAGAATTACAATATTGATTCTTTATAGTTGATTGAATTGATCGATGTGGACATTGAAAATGATATGAATTTTATAATGTTTCTGGTGGAAATTCCATGTCATATGGGGAATTATATGTGTGGATGAGTTATTTATTTAAGGTTAGTTCCATGAAACTATGAAAATGTAGAGGAAATAACATAGGAAAGGGAAAAATAGATACATGAAAAATATCATGATTTTTGAGTTATTATTGTTTTGATTGAAATTAAATATTATTATATAAATGAAAGATGAATGAAATTGCTTTTATATTCATTTAAACATAAAATATAGATGAATACATTCAATAAATAATATCATATAAAGGATAAATCAATATAAAGAACAAAGAATTTTAATTTTAGTGTTTGTGAATGTTTTATAGTTTTTTGTTTATAATGGTTAGAATACTATTTTTACTAGTTCGTAAATGAAAGAATGAGGGATATATTTGGTTTAAGATGTGTCGTTTACCATTAGGAGGCAATTTAGTAATTTTATAATGTGTTTTTAAATATCAATTAATTTTGGGTGATGGAGTAATTGAACTATTTATTTATTTATATAATTTATTTTATATGGGTTTTTAATATAAATAATGAAATTGTTTTATTTGTCATATGTGGTTGTGGTAATGGTTAATATTCCATAATTTTGTGGCCATATATTTTATTAATGTTATGTAATGATTTTTTAGTTTATTTAATATAGTTTTATAAAATGATTAAATTATAAAATTAATCATAACGTGAGAGGGAAAGACCAAAGACGTTATCGAGAGGAATTTATAAAAAAATTATAGAGAATTTAATTAAGTGGAGTTTATTTTTCTCCATTGAAAATATGTTCTTTATATTATAATAATTATTATGATATTTTTAGTGAATATAGTATTTTAAATAGATTCAATTAATGTCATAAATGAATACAATACAAAATTATTAATGGAAAGTTGAAATTAGAGGATTAGAGAATTACGTTCATCATTGAGTTGAAGTAAATGAATTAAAAATCATACTATGAAAATAAAAGTTTTAAATATATAATTATTTATATTTTTTATAATGAATTCATAGTTTGTATTATGTTGTTATGATGAAAACATGGTAAATAGAAATTTAAAAAAATTACTGATGAATAAGAAATGTGTGGAATAAATATTATGGAAGCAATATTTCAATGAATAAATTTAATATTATGATATATAATTTAAGTGAAACTAAAAAAATGGATGAAATAAAATATAGTAAATTAAGAGGCAAAAAATACTATGATATTAGAATTTTAATTATATACTAGTTTTGGATTAATGTTGAAAATTGATGAATGATTGATTTGAAAATGAAGAGGTTTAATTTTATTTGATATTTTTTTTAAAACCAAGTTAAATATTTATAAAAGGGAACATATTTTAAAATATATTTTCAAAATATTAGTGTTCAAATTTTATTCTGATTGATTTATTAATATTATTTTTAATGTAATGATTAATTTTTGCAACCAATAATGATATGTTTTTTTGAAATTCCAAAAATACTTAGTGATTGTTTTTTTAAATTAGATACGGGGGGTCGCAATTCATATTAATGGATTACCATTATTTACGTTTTACCATTAATTTTTATAGAGTTATATAGGCACTTTGGAGGGTGGTGAAAAATTTCCACATTGGCGTCTCAATTTTCAATGTTTTCATGTAATATGCAAGAAATTTTTTATATGCAACCGTTTAACAGAAAACATGTAGTGAGGTTCATGTGATTCATGTTATATCAACATGTGGGAAATATAAATGTATGAATACAAGATTATCTCTTATTTATTGTTATATTAATTTTTTTTCATATTTATAGATATTGAAAATATAGAGAGTATATTCCATGAATTCATAGTGATATATGGATAGTGAAGAGGCTATAGAACATATGTTTTCCTATAATTCATGGAGGTTTTGTTAAGTGTTAAATTACTCATGATAGACCTAGATAAAATAATATTTTTTTTATATTTATTTGGATTTAATTGGTGGAAGAAATATTTTGGAGCATGATAGTTTATGAAATGAAATGATTCTCTATTGGATTCGGTGGTGGCGGAATAGGGAGAGGGCATGGTATGTGTTTATTTTATGTTATTATAGTCCATAATAATTTTTTTTATAAAAAGTGTCCTATGTGAGAGAATAAATCTATTATAGGGGTCCGAATCTATTTATTATCTGTGAATGTGATATGGATGTCATTTCCATTTATTTTGACGTATTTTGTGATATATGAACAATGATTTTGTGGATAATATGGTTATTAATCTTGGTGTGAGATGGGGGGTTATGGCATTGGTTAAGGTAGGGATGGCCCATAAGGGTGGAAATCTCGTAATACAATGACTAACCCTAAGGGTGGACAACTACCCATAAAATATGGTCTTTTGTGTAGTGATTTCCTATGTTTTGACACAATGAAAACTAGTGAGTGACCCAATTGTATATATGGACAAAGAAAAATAATTTATATTTGATAGTTTGTTCTTTATGGTTTGATAAATACATGGTGATGCGGATGCAATAGTGAGTTCCTTGTGGTTGGATAACCACTTGGGGATAAATATATTATAATGATTAAACTATATATGTATAATTATTTGTGATGAATATTTTATAGAGAGATTCTTATGGGTGGATAACTAATTAATTTTGTTGTTGTGATATTGATTTCCCATTGAGTGTATTACTACACGATGATGGATAGATGATATATGGTTTCATCTAGGTAAATAGTTCCTCATTAGTGGAAATAATTATAGTAAGATACTTGTGGGTGGGTATCTATTAGATGATATTACACTGAGGTCCTTTTAGATACTAAAATAATGTTTTCTAGGAGAAATATTTATAGTGGGTGTATTAATATTGGTTGTTCTGTAGTGATGTGGTATGTGAAATTTGATGTGTATTAGATGGTTATATAATTATTAAATTAAAATTATTTTCAGGTATATAGTCTAACTTTGGGGTCAGGATGTTAATTGATTTATTTTTTTATTATATTGGTATACAAAATTAAGGAATACTTCTTTTATAAGGTAAAATAATATTCCAAACATAAAATTAAATATAATTGGAAATAAAAAAACATAATAAATGAGGATCCAAAATATAAATACTATTTTAAAATTTTGTTATTATATATGAAAATCATAATGATTTTCAAGGATTCAAAATGATTTATATTATTTATATTAAAATAATGAATGTAGTATAATATTAATAGTCAATAGTTATCAAGTCAATATTAAGAACCATTTATAATCACAACCATTGAACATGATGTTATAAATATTCTTAAAATTATTGTTTTTATTATAATCACATTCTTAAAGAACTTGTACGTTCTATAAAATTATTATCCCATTGTTTTTTAGATAAATTTCACTTATAATTATTATGATTAATATTTTTTGATAGATATGAATTTTTTTATCAAAACAATTTTGAGGGTTTCTTATGTTCTATCATTATGGTATATATCATTAACTAGATATCCCATGATCATTTTCATGCAATGGGATGATGTAGAGAGCCAATAAACAATAATGTATTCTACGTTAAATAAAGATTTGTGGATTAGTAATCTAGAATTTCTAATTTTTATTCTTGGTAAAATGATAACATTATGATGAAACATGAGTCTATATAGTCAATATACTATATTCATTCATTTATATTCCAATATCTTACTTGTCCTTCAAGGATTTCTTGAATTATGAATTCAGTGATGCATGGGTCCCTCTATAGTGGTGAATTTGTCCTTAGTATATTCCGGTTACTCATATGTATCTCGCTCAGTTCAATCTATCATAGCCCCACACAACCAGTAATTTAATATAGACCACTTGATAAAATATTCTAAAACTCCCTTTGGTGTATAACCCATTTTAGTAGCACAATGATTGATCCATAGTGTAATGTAAAAGTTATGTATCTTATATATAAAAATACATATGAAGTTAATTTCTTACAGAAACCATTTTATCTTCCAAATTATTATAACATCAGGGAATTATGGTGTATAATGTGAATCCTATAGCATTATTGATTTTATTTCAATTTTTATTTATTCTTATGTAGCTTATTTATGGTGTGAGGTTCCTAGTTTCACCATATTTTATTCTTACCTATTCAAACTATTATTCTAGATTCAAACCATTCATGTAGTGAAAAAAATTATTGTGGTGCAAAAACATCGAAATTCCACTTAAATTTTTAAGATAATCCCAATTAATCATGTAATAACAAATATTTTGAAAATGAAAAAAATCATAGAATTATATATAATTAACTCCATAAATTATTGGAAACTATGTTGAAAATTAATAATCAAATAAATGGTATAAAATTAAATTTTCCATGAACAATTTTTTTCTTTAAGAAATATATCACAATAGATATTCCAAATGAAAAAAAAATCCACAATGGAAAATAAATAAAAATATTCACAATAAACAAAATGATTCACTGAAAATAATTAAACATCATCATAATAATTATTTCTATATTTCTATTAATGTCCCCTAATTTAATTTACACAATAATTAATCTCCCCTTACCATATTTCAGTTCAATCATTCCGTAAAAATAATTTTCCATGGTGTGATTAACCTTATTGGAAAATTTTTAGTTAACATCCAAAAATATTGTAAAATTATAGTTATTTTCAATCTCACCTATTTTCCATCTGTAAATAAACATGTATAATTTCAAAATATACACTTTAAAGAAATCAAACCACAAAAAACAAGTGGAATATTTAAACCAGGGTTCTAATGTCTCTATGGATAAATCTAGGTAGTTTTTGAGGTAATAAATTTAATTTCAGACATTAGAAGGATTTCAATTCATAAATCATAATGCATGAACTTTAATTAAAACCCATATAACATATACCTATTTTTATTCTACATATTAAATAATCTCCCATAGAATTTCCCAATTATCAATAATTTGTTTCATTATCATGAAATGACATTGCTTAAAATTTTCATAATTGTATTATTTAAATTTATTTCATATTAATTTTTAATTGAAATTATATATTGAGAATATATCACAACAAACAAATTACATTTATTTTATCCTCTTAGAATAATAATTTTAATCATTGTAAAAAGAGCAATGTTTGGGTACGAGGGTATTTCAAATGTATAAAAAACATCCCCTTACTACATTATTATTATAAATCAATATATGAATAACCTAAGCATAATGTACATAAGATGTGAATTAAATTCCATGTCTCTAATATAAATGTTAAATATTCAATTACATATAATTCTCACCAGAAAATTCAATAAATAACAAATCTCCCACATGAATCTCTATAGAAATATCATGATATAATACAAAAGAATATATGGTATAATGGATAAATTATCTAATAATTCATCTTCTTGACATGTTATTTCATTGATGTTATAGGGTTTGAATTTGACTGATATATGGTAGTTTAAAATGTTAATGAGTCAAAATGGGCTCTATAATATCAAAATGGTTTAAAAACTTCATTAATTGATAATATTGATGTACAAGTCATTATAGTGATTCATGTACAAATAATCTCTTATGAAATAGGGTATTATAATGAATATCAAAAATGAATTATATTATATCCTAAAAATGTGATTTCAAAACATTATACAATGACTAATAATAAGATTTTTATTAACCCAATCTAACAACAAATATTTTGAAATCAAAAACAATGTAAATAAAATAAATCCCAAAATCATTACAGATTTTAATTCAAAATTGAACAAATTGTGAAGTTGGAATGAATTCCACCTTATCCTCTCACTACTATTTCCATAGATATTTGTAATTTCCCAAGTTATAATAATGTATGTAGTGAATATGTACCAAATAAAATGGATTGAAAAAAGTGATTCCAAGATTTAATTAATACAAATTATAAAAAAACCTCCTCAATGTTTGGAATGAATTTTAGTGAAATATAAGGAAATTGATATGAAGGATTCTATATAAAGTCTGAAAATAAAATTGATAAATAAAAAAATACCCTTATAAAATAAGATACCTTCCATGATTATTTATCATGTTTAAATGTTTGAAATTTTATGGTTTTGTGGTTTATTGTATGCGGGATCCTAGAAATAAAAATGTATAATTGAAATGAAGTTAGTTATAAAGTTATTATTATGATTATGTCATGATGATGTAATACTCAATAAATTTTCCATGTATTATATTTAACTAAATAAGTATAATATAAAAAATTAATGTAAGGAATAAGTGTAAAGGAAATAAATCAAAATTATAATGAATAGATAGATCAATTTTAAAATAATATGTAGGTCTTGGAAAAATCTAATGACTCTAGGTTAGAATAACCAGGATACTTACATAATATTCACCACAATATTAATTCTTTATTTGGTGCCACTACTGCATATTTAGTTTCTTTTAATGTAGTGATGTACTCTATAGTGATAAAAAACTGCTAGATGATAGATCTTTTAGCTGGAAAAATCATAGAGCATACTGATAGTATTGGTGAAATATATGAAGATGTTGGTGCTCATTTCTATGATATAGAGGATATAACATCTACCATAAAGAAAAAATTTGTAACATAAGGATTATTCTCTTCCCTTATTATAAAAATACAAAAAATCATTGGCTAGTGGATTAAAATAAAGGCTTATGTACTCATTTTAGGATTAATAAAGGGTGAGGCCAAATCAATTTCACATTCACTAGGTGTATCTCTAATTGTTATGGAGTCCATATGATGATACATGGGATCTAAAAAGGGTACCTCTTCCATTTATGGAGTGTGTATTCCCTTTACTATTCATTTATCATCAAGCTTGAATTCATAGTGAGCCTTTAAATTTGTAGTACTTCTAATGACCTCACGGGGCAAATCTTTAAATATGAGAGACTTCTGTTAGTAATTATGCTCAATTGGGGGTAGATAAATATCAATGGTGAAGTTAAATGAATTAAAAATATCACAATGATGATTTGAAACTACACCAGTGGGTGACCTCAATGATTGATGTTTTGGTGGTGGAAAATGTAGTGTCATGACATGTGGTGGTACTCGTGGTGTGGAATGTGGGAATCTCTAGAACAAAAATAAGTTTCAATTGTTTCAAATGATATGTTATAGAGTATAATTCCAATATATATTCCATACCATATTAAAAAAGATAGTTGTGATTATATGGAATGTTCTACGACTAGTCATCATGTTAGGGATTTATAGATTGTTCCTGAAAGGTATGAATCCTGGGAGAGGGCCTCAGAGGACCTATTGAGTACTATGGTATAAGAATATTCCACTGTATCTTCATAATTATTCCATTAAAAATATAGTTGGCCTAGAGTGGCCATTAAATAGGGGTTTAAAATATTAAACATTCCCAAAGATTAGAGGGGTATGGAGGATCCACAAATTGAAAGAGACATTATGATATTTCAGAGAAAACCTACCTCCTTGAATGAACTTATTATAGTATTTATCTACACATAAAAATAAACAATGAATTGATTGGATATATTAACATCTAACCACCATATATAGAAGGTATTTAAGATGATTGTTTATATCAATCTAAAAAACATCGAGACTCACCTTTTTCCAAACACACATGGGTGATATCCTTATAAAGTATCATCAAAAGTACACTCTTTAATTGTTCAATTTTCATTATTGTGGGTTAACACTTACTCAAAAGATTAGCTATAATAGACATCCAATAGTGGTGTGAGATATTTATTTCCATAATAAATGAGATTTCAATATAAATTGATATCTTAACAAACTCAATTCTATAAATACATTACCCATATTCAAATGGGGACATATGGGGTATCTAAGATATATTTCAAGGTAAAAACATCACTTGAACCAAATTTAGATCTATGGTATATATCAATTAAAAAATAAACTCCTTGAAATCCACCTCCCTTTTATTCATCATGTGCATAAAATTAATTTCTCTTAATGATTCTATTTTAGGGTTGTATATATACATCTAGTCACTGGTTTTCATATAAATAATATTATTAGTATTAATAACCACTATTTCCCTCCCTATACTCTATTAGTTATTTTTATTACTAAATGGAAAGCATGGTTGGAGATACCAATAGATAGCATACCACTATAAATATTATTGAGGAGATAGTTCATTAGAATGTATTGGGATTGAGTTAGGAGATGGAGATGATAATTGGGGTAGGAGAAGGTCTATGATAAGTCATGAGACTTGTTGAAGGAACATAATATTCAATTTAGTAGTGGGATTCCATGAAAAATTCCCTATTCATTGAGTTTGTGGGAATATGTCCCTGGATTTCATGTTGATGGATTTTTTTTCATCCCATTGTAGCATAGATAACTGGTAAGGAAGGGGTATGAATGGGTTTTAAAAGTTTTTTATTGAGGGGTTTCAATCTAATAGGTTCGTTGAATCCAAGATATGATCAAATAGGAATATGGCCTAGAATAATCAAAATAGGTAGTTTTTTTGGTCTTGTTGGAGGATTATAATTAACATAGTATATGTTTAGGACAATTAACCTTTTTCTTAAAAGATCATGAGATCTATAGCTGGTCACTATGTTCACAATTACAGATAGATCATGAAAAAATATAGTCAAATATTGATGAAATAGTTAAGGATTCATATTTAATAATTAATTGGACTTGAATGTATCATGTAATTTCACTATATGTTAAAATATGATTAAATTATTTCAAATTTAATGGGAATACATAGTTTTAATTTTCTAGAGTCTTGTGTCCTAGGTGGTTCCATTATGACATAACAATATTGGATCTTTCATAATCCATGCATTTTTAAGTGAGTGCATGAGGTGAAACATACTTCATGAAACATACGATTTCCCAAATTTTTCTTACCTGGTGAATTGTGTAATTCTTAGTACCTCTATAGAGTTATATTTGTTATACAACATTAGATCATGTAATAAGGCTTATGCCTATTCCATTAGCTATTTCCTTTGATAAAAATCATCCCTTCTAGATTTTGTACATTTGGAACTCTAGTTGTGTAGTAGGGGAGAGTACCCTAGAAACTACACAATATTAAAATTACTAACTTAATTGAAATGAAATAAATATATATAAAATAAAACATAATTGGGTGACCTCTAAGATTCCACTTCATTTAATGTCATGAGATCAACATGCCTATTCTCCCATAGTCAAGTTGAATAGTTATAATACACATCCCTTGTATGATTACCATGTAGAGCTTCAATCATTTCCTAATTACCAAGAATAATGGTTAATTCTCTAAAATAAAATCAATTATCTTATATGGATTTTTTTGATAACAATGAAGGGTCCCAACCAATGTTATTGTAATTTACCTGATGAAAATAAATTATTAATGATAAATATACATACAATATCTAATGGTGTATTTGATTTTTAGATGACACATTGACCATTGAAATTATTTTTATTATTATTTTAGATCATTAAATTCTCCTAAACCCCTTCAAATATCATATAATCCATCTAGATACATTAGGAAAATTTCCATATCTTTTTTAAAATCATGGTGGATCATGTTCAAAAGCCAATATGAATGTTGATAAAATTATACTGATAAATGGAAAGGATTTCTATATTTCTCCATTAACATTATTTACCTTTTGGTTTTTTAAAATATATTCTATAGGTTTATAAGGTATCATATAACTTATTTTTATAATATATACATCATTATCTCATTGTTTTGTGAAGATATTTTTCACATCATTGGATAATTCCACTTTCCCAAAATGTTCATGGTGGTATGGGGTGATTGTGCTATATCAAACACTATATTTTTCAAATATTTTACATATTAAGTGATTAGTGAAATTATTTACCTGACCACACTAATTAGTAAATGATTTCATGAACACCACCACCAATGGGTACCACACCCGGGATGACATTGATAGAAGGATGATAATTACATCTCGAGTCCAAACTGCAGTAATCCATAGGTATGTGACTGGCACTGAGGGTATAAAATACAGACAAATGGAAGGAATTATTCTATAAAAAACATGTGGAAGGGTGTGATATAAAGTATATGCCAATAAAATCTATCACACACACACACACACGCATATTTATGAAATCCAAAGTACATACAAGTAATTTTACAAATAAAAAATACAACAAAAAAATGAAATTATATTTATAAAAAAGGTAAAGTCGACAGTGACCAAAGATCCCAAACCAAACCTATAAACCAAGAGAATGTAATATTGTTAATGATATCCAAACAATCCATACAGACATTGAGAAGTAGTTATATATTGGTGGGGTGATAATAATAGAATAATTTTTTTAATAATCACATGATAATATTATACATGAGACTATAAAAGGACATTAAATATATATGAACAAAAATGAAACTAACTTCTCACCTAAATAGGTATACTAAGTTTTAATACTAGACACATATATCTCTTATGACATATTTCTTACAAGAGATCATATTTAATATTAATTAAATAATGAGGGTAACAGAATATAGCTTCCCCATTAGTTTTCCACACTTCACCAATTTTATACATCCTAATCAATTTATCTTCAAAATAAAATAGAACTAAAACACCAAGGAAATGTATCAAAAAATGAACCTTATTCCGTACTTCATCTCAATATCCCATTCCAAATATCCATATAGTAAAAAATTAGTTATTGTGATCCACTTTAAGCCATATAATGTGTTTCATAAATCGATTGTTATACCTCATTCCATCACAAATCAGACACCTTGTTAGGTACCTCAATCCATCACAACCAATACATTCCATACATTTAATAACAATTTTTATACTAAATCATGATATTCACGTCTATTAAATAATCACATGAGATTAAATACCTCTAAACATGTATATGGGAAACTAACTACCACATATAACATCACATAAAACCAGCAAGAAAAGATATTGGTGTTAGAGGATGTAGTCAGCCATATATCTATCACCATCCAAGACATTGGAAAAAACACCCTCCTAGAGTCCATTAGGTGTATATTTTCCAAACCAAATGCATGGGGTAACTAATATAATCACTAAATATACATAAAATAATATATCTATCACCTAAATTATGGGAATAAACTATTTATTGGATAAACTACAACAATCACCATTAAGACACATAAATACCAATGTGAGGGACTAGCTATCCTATAAGTATAAATAAATTAAAGAATATTTATTAAATTAAATCATCACATTTTATAGCTATCCATTAATTAATTAATTCATTAGAAAATAAATATCATTATAAAAAAATATCTTTTAGTAACCCACAATGTGTAGTTTATGTCCCACATGAATAATCAAAATGAATCCATGATTTCTCAAGCATAACACCATTTTAATTCTAAGCCCCACCCCCTAGTATAAACATCTCTTTATCATAATTATGATTTAATAATAATAGATACTCAAGGAAAAATCCTAAGATAACAAAAATAGAGACATGTAATAAAGAATCTGCATCAAAAAGTGGGGAAGGGAATCTAGATAAACAAGTAACCCAATCCTCTACCCTTTAACATATTTGTTATTAATAAATCATCTCATATTTATGATCATAAATGGTTAGTACTTTTTTAACCCATTCAATCATCCTAATTATATCCCAAACACCATTTTACATATCTCTATGCATCTCACCATCAAAGGAATCATCTTCTAGCACAACTTCAGGATTATACTATATTACATCATTATCCATACTTGACCGACATAACATCGCATAACAAGGATCAAATTAAGATAACACAAAAAATTTAATAAAAAACGAAGAGGTCAACAAGGGAATATGGCCCTTCCAAAGTAATCACATATTCACATTAAAGAAATCACTATATGTACCATCATAATGAACCTAGCCTTCCCATGAATAAATATACATGGACCGTGAACATTTACATTTATCAAAATACTATTTCTTATTCTATCCAAAAATAACTGAATTTTTTAAATGTAGTTTACATCATTGGGTAAACCTAGGAATTAACTATTGCATTCTATTAAAATTATTTTACCATATCCTTTGAATTAATTCCATTTTGAACAAACTGAGAGAGGAACCATTATCCTTTAACAAGAATTTTATTATTATTATAATAAAAAATATTTCTATATTCATTCTCTTTAACCAAATATATTAACAAATGGAGGAAAACCTTCAAATAAATAGCCAATATGCATCAATTTTATTTCCATCAAATTTATAAGAAACACTATATTTTTTAAACATGTATCATCATTAAATATATATATATAATTAACTAATTAGTACTTGAATTTCATTATTTATCATAATTCATAAATTTAAACATGTTAAACTAACAATTACAACATGATGAACATATGAAAACATACATATCACAATATCTAGTAAATCAGGATGCCTACAATTATCATGGTGGAGAACATTATCATGTGATAACTATAACCATAATCCAAATCTATAAATAATCTAATTTAATAATTATTTAGGATAATTCAACATCCACCAAATTGGGTAGACCCTGCCCAATTTAAAATTTAATATAAATAATTGAAGAATAAATGAACCCCCTACATCAAAATAATAATGATTATTTCATTATAATGTATCAACATTGTGGATATATGATAAATTCTCCCATAGTAAAACTAAAATATCCCAAATTATTTCATTCCATAAAAATATTAGAAAATGGAATGTAAAAATGCATTAGATTAGTGGAGATCAAACTCCATAGCATTGAAAACTAATGGGAGTAGAATGAGATCAAATAGTGGAGAAATGACTAGAAAAATACCATTCTCGAGACCTTACACCAAAGCTAATATAATTAAATAATAGAATTCTAAACTCTATGGTGAATACTCATGATACAAACTACAAGATCTTCTCTTATGGTGATATTTATAGGTAACTCCTATATATTCCATCCAAACACCATGGGATATTATCTTGGTTTTCCTAACACCCAAACAACATAACGGGAAGGGATAGTGAGATCCATAAACATAAATAAGATACCCCTAAATCTATTTTCATCCTCAATAATTTAAAAAATAATCTGGGAAATAATGAAGGGGAACTGGTAATCTAAACCAACACCATATGATATACCTCTCATGAATATCAACAACACATGATATAAACTACCTCAGATATAGAATAAATGAAAAAAACCAAACAATAGAAATAAATAACTCCAAAATGATCTTATCAGGGAGATACATGTCAACAAGTGAAATTTTTACATTAGGGAAATATGAGGGAACCATGTCATATACTTGAAAATAAAAAAATCTACATAATTAATTATGTTATAAAGGAATTGGTAATTATAAAGAACATGGGATATTGATCAGATATTTGTGGCTCACATTCCAAGGTAATCTACTCTATAATAATATGTATCCAAAAGAAAAAATGAAGGTAATAACATGTTTACACAACACTTTATCATAGTGGTCTAGGATCACCATATGCTTCTCTTAAAATTACACATCATCATGAACTTTTATAACTCCACAATTGATTTTTTTGGCAGTCTCCAAGAAGATAATATAGAAGATAAAACATATTAAAGACTTCATGTAACATACTTATCAATGGAGGAAGTTCAATATGATAAAAAACAAATCCAAACTAGGATTTCACCTAAAAATGAAAAATTAACAGGGAATACTGCTGACACCCATTACTAAACCATCATGGCCCATGATAAGGATTCACCTTATAAAAAATGGGTTCTTTGAAATTAAACAACAGAGGTTTCCATCCCATGATGATCATATTATTTTTTTTGATATTTTACTCCATTAACACTTTCAGAAATCAAATAACCCATTTTTATCATATTCGATAAACATTCTAGCTTGATACCGGTTGATTCTATAACCCCATTCTAGAACAATAGATAATGAAATGTCCAGCTATACGAATCATAAAAAAATGATAAAAAAGAGGAGGGAAAACCATTTTAATAAGAAAATTAGGCTAATGGAACATGCCTCATAGAAAAAATATATATTCAGGAAAAACGAACACAAAATTTCACTAAGATTCAAGATAGTCTACTCTTTATGATAGTATGTATGTGGATGAAAATTAGTTCTTAGGTATAAATAATATTCAAAATATTTCTGAATATTTCTCCAAACACTAGTGGTAAAATAATGAACACCATTATAGATGATCATCTTCATGAATATGTGGAGTCTCAAAACCTCATATATATACTTACTCACCAGAACCAATATTTAGATTTAAAACATGATCACTAAAATGTTGTTTTGTCTCATAAAATGATCCACTAGAACCCATATAACATCAAAGACTCCCTGATCTCAAGTTAAAATGATAATGAAATCCATCATGTTTCCCTAGTACATGCACTGGTGTAATGTCTAATGATTGAAAAAAACCCATAAAGAAAATGGTGCATGACCATCACCTTATAGAAGACAAAACATGGAGACACAATGTCTATAAGATCATTCTTTAGCCCAAGCCACCAAAACATCCCCCTAAACCATTGATATATATTTTTCACACATGGATTTATCACTGTGGTTGATCTTTGGAACTCAATGAGAACCATATTACACATCACCAATTAAACAAAAATCCTCCACTAGAATAACACCCAATGTTGTTCATCCTCAGACCAAATAGTAGGGATATTATTAAAGATAACTATGTCAATTCATACATCCACCTTATAATCCTCTACCTTGAAATCCTCCACCAACTACACAAAATTATCATTCACATCCCTATGGAAAAGAAAAAATCTTCCTCTAACATATCCCATATCAAGATATATCACCAATAGTTCTTTCATCACTCTCTAGGAATCTACAGAGTCATCTATAAAATCATTACATGAATTCCTGCATAACGCATAAGCTAAAAAACTACCCTTTCTTTGTGAAAAAAATATTAATGTCGTAATTATTTTATAAATCCATCCAAATCTGTTTTCATAAGTTTAACTTTTGTTTGTAAAAGACATACCTTAGGATATTATGACTGGTAAAATAAAAAATTCTCATCGATGATATAATATTAAAAAATAATCAAAGAATCATATGTCACCAACTTGATCTCATTGGTGCAAGTGTTATACGTTTGGAAATCTAATTGGAATTACCAATAGGAAAAAATGATCACATACTCATGAGAACATAACCTAATCCAATAAATGATGCATTATAGAAAACCTCAATCTAAACATTCTATACTAGAAATATGTGGATTAAAAAACTGACCAACTTCTTATTCAGATAATGATAAAAAACCTCACACTATTATTTCCACATGATTCGAAGATCCATTCTATTAAAGTCTATCATAGGAGTCACATGTCCAAAGAAATTGTCTATGAACCTTATGTAATAGTTTATATGTTCGAGGGATCTCGACACCTCTACCACTGACTTTGGAGAATCCTTAGAAAAAATACTTATATCTTCAAAGGATCCACAGAAAACACAATACTACACAAATCATTCCCAATGAGAAAAACATATGAGCATATCAATCAAACATGAATAACTTATTATATATATGATAATTATTATGAACCCCAAAACATAATGAAAATGATATTCATTCCCCTCATAGGATGTGATGTACACAATGTTGTATTGATTAAAATAATGATGAACTTATATGAAAAATCCAAAAATATTGATCTCATTAAACCCATAAAAAATTCTAGAGAATTATTCACAATAAAAAATGAACTCATAATTCGCATAATGATGTAGAAAATTGGTCATCAGAATATCCTCAACCTTCACTCAGATGTGATGATATCCTAATCGCGTATCATTTTTTTAGAACTATATTTCTCACTTTAGTTTATTGAAAAATAATAAATCCATAAAAATGATATTTCTACTTCAACATCACTTGTTTCAAGAAGAAATAACTATTACAATGATTCAAGCTACCATTGAACCTATTCACAAACAAAACAGGCACCCCAAAATGGTGACATGCTCGGCCAAAAAATACTATTTATAACTGATCATTGAATAAAACATGAAACTATTAAAACTCAAAAGTATCCATCATATACATAGACAAGGAGATAATATAATCAATGGATTAAAGATTGATCCAAATATTGATCTATTTTTTATGGGGTAACTCGAAAACCTCTTCAAGAAAATGTATGTGTACTTTTTTATAACCATGTGAAACACTATCAGCTCAACCACTATGAACTCCGAATCATCCCATTCATCGTGGATGATAAGGAAGTAACACACCACTGATCCGTCCAAGGGTAGCACTTTATAATTAACAATGTTGTATCTCCCTCATAATCATAGAACACAACTTCTCCCTAAATTCAATATACAATAAACTACTCCTATAACCACTAATTCAGACCAAGGATCATTTCATTGTGATCCTTCTATAAAAATATGATGTATCCCAATGATAAGTTCTTTCACAACACGAGATTATAGTTACTAAATACTCCATATAGATGAGATCGAACTGAAAATAGTTTAGTAAATTACAGGGACACTTAAATACTCTCCAACTCATTTTTAAAGAACTAAAATGGAAAGTGATATGAAGAATTTTATATATCATAAATAAAAAAGGCCTTCCACTAATTAAAAAAAACTAAATTATACAATTAATGACATTTGGATCTCATGATGTTGAAATTTTTAGATCATAGAGATGTAAAAACATACTCCATAAAATCTCTGAACTTACTGATGACCACCTCCACCACAATGTTCTGACCATGAAGGATGTTGGGATCCTCTAGGCAGTCCACTAACTACCCTATCCCCTCTATTATAATTCCATGATTCTTCATTCTACTACAAATACATTGGAAAAAACTACCTCAATGGTTTATCCTAAGAAGAAAAAATAGATCACACTACCTGATGAAAAATCCATGGAACAATGAAAAAAAGACCTCATCCAGCATATGAAAAAAAGCAACCGATCCATTGTAAAGGGACATATATATTTCACCCATAGTGAAATGAGATTATGAGGTACATAATCATCTTCTAACATAAAGTTAGGTTATTCATGAAAATTGGAACCCACACCATAAATATTTTTAATGAGGAATACTAATGATTCCCGTGTCACGATGATCTAGTCCTTGACCACATCCTCCCCACATCATCAACATCATCCATCACCTTGTGATATTTTGAACACATTAACAAGTTAACACAATGTAAGATCTCCTGATGAAAATACTCCTGGAAATTCTTTTCTCATCCTCTTCATTTGACAACATGTTAGAAGCAGAATGGGGAATGGTCTTAAAATGGATATTGAACTCCCTTATACATGAAGTCCCCACCCATACCATAAAAAACCCCTAATGACATTCCATCATCATATTTGAAGAAATAAAATATTAGATCTATCTCATGAATTTCTCCCACAACACCTCTAACTCCTCATAATTCATGATGACCATGATCCACCAATGCATCAAGAATCTAGATAACATCATCATTTATAGTGAAACCTATTGCACATTCTAAGTATGTATTGAATTTAATAAGGTCACAACTACATTCATAATGTCCTCTATCATAGAGTATAAATAGAGACCTTATACTTCATAAAATATATTTCTTATACTCTCAAGTGTCTACCTCCATGTGTCATTGTCATCATCCTCTACTCCCTGGTGCTCCATATGCATATAATTCTGAACGTATTCAATGAGAATTTGATAAGGACATTGGACTGGAGCAATAACAACAATAAAAAAATTTAGAGACTCCAACTCATAGAATATGGATTATTTTACATTAATTAATTATTTTATGTTATCTTTTATCTTTTATGGATTAACCTATCTGAAGATACAAATATTTCAAATAGAAGAGAGATGAAGAATACTGCGTAATGATTTCCTTGTCTACTGATCTACAAATTGTATCACATTCTTTTATAGTAATGATAAAATTAATTCTCCATGCATCAGATCATAGTGGCTCTTAAATACTTGTGTCACAATTGGTATCCCTTGTCAAAAATTCTTAAATAACTACTGACACCATTTCCCTAAAAAACCATGTAGTCCTCATATGTTCCTAACTATACACTCAATCCAATCCATAAACATGAATGTTTGGTACCACTATGCTATGATCTCTTCCACCCAAAGTGTACCACTCTTTGGATGTTATTGAATAAATGAGGATAATGAACACCTGAGTCCTACATCATGTAGTTCCTAGGTTCTTGACTAACATTGAGTCCATATAAAACATACAAATGGGAGGAATTACCATCTAAATGAATATGTTGAACATGTACACAAGATAGAAACACCAATCATCTTTTGATCAGATTCATATATAATGAAAATCCAAAGTACATATAAGTACTATCATACAAGTCCAATAAAAATGAAAAAGGAATATATTAGTACAAAAATAGTATATAGAATGTGATTATGAATCCAAAAAAACTAATAAACTTTTGGGATTGTAATATCTTTACCAATATCTGACTATCTCTTTCTTAACTAAAATATAGTCCATATATTCATGGGTGACCATAATAGTGTACTATATATTATCCATTGTGGATCTTATTTTTCAAAATATAAAGAAATTATAAAAAACCCAGTGATGAATTGTTACACTAAATAATCTCATAAACTAGAAAAAAAGGTTTCATTATTATCCAAGTCTATATCTCACATAGTTTCACATATAAGATATCAAATATTATAATAATTAAAGAACAAGGTTACCCTACTACCAATTTCTTGAGAAATTCTTCTCTACCCTAACATCATACGTCCAGAGCTATCCCTATATAAAATAATCCATCCCAAAAACTCCTAGGATAAGTATAAAAAATTAATCTAATGAATCAATTCGCCTTATCACCCAATTCCATATCTTCATATATTATCCATGTAGTTTTGAGGACCCACCACAACCCATCTGATGTCTATAATACATCATGTATTATAACTTGTAACGTCCCGACCTCGGGTTCCACGGATCGGGTGCCCCGAGCTCGGTTCGCCATGTGACCTCAAGCGCAATTCCCCAAAATGCTAGATGCTGCCGACTAGCAGTGAGGGCCCAGGTCTTATAGTGGGGAAACTATGCCCTCATTTGTCAAAGTGTAGCATAGCAGAATACCAAAATAAACATACAATAACAGCGGAAGCAGTAAACATACACAACTGAAATAACTACAGTAGTGGATATAACCAACAGTATATAAGTGATGATGCTACATGATTAAAGTTCTAAGAAAACAGCCAAAACATGTTATACATCAATACAATACAATAGAAAAATAGAGTACAGTAATGCCAGAAAAATAGCTAGCTGCGGCATCGCGATCCTAGGCTCGGTCCCATGCCCTCCTACTCTTCAGCAACAGTCAAGTACCTGTATAGGGACTCTTTCCCCTATCTACACCTGTAGCAACGTAATCTGTTTGGGCCGAAAAGTGTTACCCAAACAGGGTGTGAGAAATATATCTCAGTAGGCACCCACCAAAGGCACGTGATCAACTGTGTGTAAAACATGCAACAAGTGTGCAGTAGTAAAATGAAATATTTAAGCAGTACTCAAAAGTAACTAACTTAACAGTTTAATTTCCATTTTATTATTCATTTAATTCATTTAATTTAGTACCATTTTTGTTCTCAACAGCACCAAGCCCTCAGGCTAACCAGAACCGTGCCCTCAGTCTAAAATAGTATCCACACCCTCAGGCTTGCCCTCAGGCCATACCGAATCCATCCCGCAGGTATTTCCCTCAGGCGTAACAGAAATTCTCTCCCTTGGGCATACGATGTGTCGCCCTTAGTCATAGAAGTCAAGCCCTCAGGCATGAAAGGTTGCCTTCAGGTGGAATAATGACAACCCTCGGGCTAAAACAGTTATGCCCTCAGGCTAATCACAACAACGCCCTCAGGCTAAATAGGTAACCAGGCCATGCCCAACATATCAAAATTCAGTAAACAAGCAATTCCTCTCAAGGAAATTCTACCGTTACTACATTTAAGGCATACCCTCGGGTATCCTGGACAAACGGCTAAACAGAGGAACACACCCCTTGGGATGGTCCTGGATCCATGATACGATCCCAAATAGCATTTTATTATCACAATTTAATCACCTATGCAATTCTAGGCATTAAATATATAAATGACCTATGCCACACGACACCCCAACATGGGTTCGTGGCACGAAAATGAACAAAAAATGCACGACAGTTGGAAAATAAACACCAAGCCACCAACCTTATACGCCAACAAACACTATTCCTGAACTCCGGCTCTAGAAACACCCAAGAACGGCGTAGATCTGATGAAGAAAAAAACCCACAGAAACATAAATATCTTATGTTGGGAGAATAATTGGCAAGAACGGTACTAGTAGAAGAGAGGGCTTACCCATGCGGTTCCAACGAAATCGTCCGAAGCCAAAACGGATTCCAGACGAACGCCTGGTAGATCTTCAAAGATCCAGCCTCCTCTTTTGGCTCCAAAATGGTGCATGTGCCTCCTCCGCCAAATGAGGAGGCTACTTCCTGTTTTATGTCGAAAAAAAAGTACACAGCGTGTACTCCCTTTATTTAAATCTTCAAATGGCGGCACGTCACACTGTTCATACGTCGACATGAGTACACGACATGTACTCTCGAGTACACGGCGTGTACTGTCGCCCAGCTGGGGGAGACGCCACCGCCTTACTGTTTAAGCCTGCCAACTGACTACAAGGCATGTAAGGTACCACTACACGGTGTGTAGTCGGTTCCTACACCATTCGTCACCATCATGGCTACACGCCCTGTGTACTCTTCCCAACACGGCCAAAAGTACACGCCGTGTGGATAAAGTACACGGCGTGTAGTTCCAAAATTTAGGATTTTCCCCATTTTCCATATTTTCTCAACATCACTTAAAGAAAAGGAAAAGAATAATCCCATACCTCTAAAACAAGAACCAGGTTCTTACAAACATTCCCCTTAAAGAAATTCGTCCCCGAATTGCCCTTTCAAGGGTGGAAAAGAGAAAGCTTAGAACAGCCCCGGCCACTGAGCACGTACGTCGGCCTCCCACTCCCAGGTCTCGTCCTGCACTCGGCCATGATGCCATAGCACTCGTAAGAGAGGAACTGACCGACCTCAGAGATCCTCCGTGCCCCTATCAACGATACGGATCAGTTGCTCCTCAAAGGACACATCATGCTGAAACTCAACCTCCTCTGGCTGAAGGTGTGAGATGGGTCTGAAAGGTAGCGACATAACTGAGACACGTGGAAGACGTATTGCATGGCTTGGTACCGCTGCGGTAACTGCAACCGATAGGCATTCAGCCCGACTCTCTCCAGAATCCCAAATGGTCCCACATACCTCGGCGAAAGCTTACCCTGTCTCATGATCCATTTGTGTCCCAGCCTCGGTGAAACACGCAAGAAAACTTGATCCCCGACC
Organism: Viscum album; assembly: GCA_963277665.1. Taxonomy (NCBI): domain Eukaryota; kingdom Viridiplantae; phylum Streptophyta; class Magnoliopsida; order Santalales; family Viscaceae; genus Viscum; species Viscum album. The sequence goes on from OY728164.1 coordinate 383,210,292, forward strand.
ACGAACTCCAAAGGTCGTCTGTGGCGATCAGTATAAGACTTCTGACGAGACTGCGCAGTAGCCATCCGCTTCTGAATCAACTGAACCTGCTCTGATGTCTCCTGCACGAGCTGTGGTCCCAGAAAAGCTGCCTCACCTACCTCTAACCAGCACAAAGGTGATCAGCATGGCCTACCATATAAAGCCTCGTATAGTTCCATCTAAATATTTTCCTGAAAACTATTATTATAGGCAAACTCGACTAAGGGTATATGCTTCTCCCAAGAGCCCCCAAAGTCTAGGACACATGCGCGCAACATGTCCTCTAGCACCTGTATCGTCCGCTCTGACTGGACATCTGTCTCAGGGTGGTATGTTGGGCACAGAAGCACCTGTGTACCCAACTCCCTCTGAAAACTCTGCATGAAACATGATTTGAAACAGGTGTCCCAATATGAAACGATAGAACGCGGGACCCCATGTTGACGTACAATCTCTCAGATATACAACCTTCTGAGCTCATTCACACCAAAGGTCTCCTTGATCGGTAAGAAGTGATCTACCTTCGTATGTCTATCCACAGCAACCCATATGGCGTCATTGCCTCAAGATGACCTTGGCAATCCCGTCACAAAATCCAACGCTACATCATCCCATTTCCACTCTGGAATGGGAACTGCTATAATAGCACAGCTGGTCTCTGATGCTCTGCCTTCACCTTCTGACAGGTGGAACACCTCGTAACAAAACCATCTATCTCTCTCTTCATACCCGGCCACCAGTACTGACGTCTCAAGTCTCTGTACATCTTGGTAACCCCGGAATGAACTTCCCAAGCTGATGCATGAAACTCCCGCATCAACTCCTCACGTATATCCCATGTAACCCATACAAGTCAATGGAAATGAAAAACCTTGTCATCGACTATCGTCCAACTGGGAGGAGGGTCCTAACATGCCACCGACTCCCATAGAACTAGGCCTTCTAAAACTGATAGCTACCTCATCCTCACTCTGTCTAGGAGGGTAGAAGTCACAGCTAACGAGGAAAGATAAGTCTGTCCCTGACTTCCATGCACCTCCAGATGCATCTCAGAGAACAAAGCCATAAGCTGCCACTCACCACTGCCTCCTGCACTGCCTGTATCTGTAACACCCCGACCCCAGCTACCCAGAGCCGATGCGTTACTTTGTAACATTGTCATGATCACAAAAGATCATTTCTCGAAAGACCGATTAGTTTAGTATCCTTGGAAGCACTAGATACATTCATAAATGTTACATTACATCACAAAGTGAAAAACTACAATAACATAGTCTCCATAGTCCACACTTCTATCCTCTTCGGTCTATCCCTGCAGGTCATTCATAAAATACTTCTTCACATCCTGGAAAATATTAAAACATTGAAAGGGGTGAGCTCGGATGCTCAGTAAGGTTAAAAATATAGCGGAAGCTTTCATAAATAAACATTAACATTTAAGGCAATGTATAACTAAAACATAAACACATTATATATCGTATGTAAATATATTGACATCTTAATGGCCACCTTTGAAGGTGTTATATGAGTGTTGAACAATCCTCGTTTCGTGAGGTAGAAATTCGCCATCCACAGAAACCGTATGTTCTTTAACCATTAGATGTAGGTGTGTGTAAGTGTAGCTCGAATACTTCTTATAACAACATCCTAGTATATTGAGGATACTGGTGTTGTTACAAAAGAAATGAATAAAAAGATTTTAGGGGGTTGGAGAAGAAAAATAAAACAAAACAACATTAGAGAAGACATTACCTCAAAATCGGGTAACTCTTTTTGATTTGATCCAAAGGCTTCCATGAGAAGAGTTCTGCCCAAAGTGAGGCTTCTAAGAGTAAGAGGGTGAAGTTGGGAGAGTATTTGGGTAAAGGTTGGCCAAGCCAAATGGCTTGATGGTGTGAATAAGGTGGGAGAGGTGGGGGCCTTTTATAAGTGGAGAGGAGGGGCTCTTTTGGAAATATTGAAATGTTACATTATTACACAATGCTTTTCGGATTCTAAAGGTCCCACACTTGTATAATTCGAGGATAAGGTGATAAGGGTTCTAAATATACCCATTCAATAGTCTTTGGAAAAGTTTAAGCCTTTGATTTTACATTATCTTTTCATTTTATTAAAATCCTTAAATAATGAGGTCATCGCTGCATCATAATGATGTCATAAATAATTTAATTTATATAATGTTTAAAAATTATAAAAAAAATACTATGATGTAGGAAATCTTTTTAGATTTCTAATGAATATTTATAGTCAATATTTGGACTTGTTTAACCCCACTTAAAAACAATTTTAGTAAAACAACTCATGTTTGTGTCAATTTAATTTTAACATTATATAAATAAATATTAATGTCATTTTCCAACTGAAGTGGCTCCATGGGGTCCCCAAGTTGACCCATGGGTTGTCTTGGTCGCCCATGACTCATCCAATAGGAGTAGGACAAGTGTCATGCTCATCTCATATTATTAAAACATTATTTGTACCTTAAACTACACTAATTACCTCTAATCGCGATTAAGAACTTAAAAGTTACTATTCACCAAAAAATTATTTTAATCTCATTGAACCACATTTTACTTCTTAATGACAACCATGTATGTCGGATTTTTGAAAATCAAATCACAGAAGTGGTAATATTTCATTTAAACGAAAAATCAGTTATTTAACTACCACTTAGTCGTTTAACTATTCATCAAAAATTGAAGTTTTTCAGAACAAGGCCAAAATTTCACCCTAAGCTATAATTGATATTCCGAATTCAAAAATGATGTCTATTTTACAAAATTCCAAACATATAAGTTGCATTAATTAATTTTATAATTAATTCTAGCTGTTACGACAAATAGCGTGTTTTTAAGAAACAATTTATATCAAAAGATTGGCAATTGTTTATGTCCAATTTCAATGTTAAATTAATTCTAATGACCACCATTGGATAAAATGGTAAAAATATATTCTAATTATACCTTAAAACCACTAAATAGTATAATTTATCACAATAAATTACTTTGATTAAAAAGTTGTTTTAAGTATTTTTCACTATTCATAAAAAATTAGTTCTCATAAAAATACGAAAAATTCAACATAGTCTAATTTTGATATTCCGAATCCAAAAATGAAGTCCATTTTGAAATATAAAATTTCAATAATTTTAAAAAGTGGTTATTACTATTCATAACGACTACTTTGATTAGTCGCGGTGTTTTTGAACTCGAAGTTGCGTACAATGCAAGCTATTGCATTATTGAATGAGAAGCGTATCGTGGAAGCTCGGGGTGTTACATTCTCCCCTCCTTCAATAAATTGCGTCCTCGCAATTTGAAATTTTTCTTTGAAAATAAAAGGTTGAAAAGAAAAAATACCTTTGAGAAAAACCCACATCAGAAATAAGGTTAATAAATATATAACATTAAAAGAAAGCAGGATAAGTACAAAGGTCACCCGATATAGCCCATTCTAGGATTCTATGAAAATATGGATATGGAGGAGAAACAAACCATCAAGGTCTGATGGAGAGTTATAGAAAACAGGATTAGGAGAAAGTTTAACCACAAGAAAATCACAAACTTGTGATTGGTTAAACGGTCATTTAATCCCCAATTGGAAAAGTTAACCGACAACATTTTTGTTTTAAGTTACCTTTTATAATGTTGAGGAATTTATTTAGGAGATTTACTAAGAACGTAAGGGAATATACATACTTGTTATGTATACTTTCATTTTTTAATAAAATTTTACCACAAACCCAACTTTTACTCCAAATGGTAAGAGAACTCAAAAATATTCTATTTATCCTAATTGTATAAGGTTCCAAATGTTAACACATACCATTTAGATTAGTAAATCTATTTTGTAATAACCAGGGACTTCATTTAGGCTAGTGGTAGGAAATAAAGGATTGTCGCACTATAGTTGTGGGTTCGATTCCTGCAGCTTTTTCCGACGCGACGTGTTATTCCCCACCCTGCAGGTTGTCCTTTTCCTAAAACTATAGTATCATAATATTTCAAAAATAATCTTCATAAATTTTTTAACCTATCCAAAGATCAACTTAATCCACTCCAACCATTATAGTTATCCAAAATACCTCTGTCCAGACTTTCTCTAAAAGGTCTCTTAATTCCAAAATCAATTTATCAGATTCCCCAAACAAAATAAAGTTTCTCTTACTGTCACATACTAAAAATATAATTACCTTCATCATATTAAAACATTACTGAAATCAACAAGTACTGCAGTACAATCCTTATATATATATATCACATTATTCTAATAACCAAAATATAATCCATGAATCCAAAAGCACCAATACATTAGTTATTCTGCTTCAACTGTAGTAACATCATAAGATTGTCCTTGATCCCTTGGCCTTTTCTGAGGTAAGATTCCCTGACGCTTAGGACATTCATTTGCATAATGACCCATTTCTCTACAATTATAGCATTCAACTTTGATAGCCTCTTTCTTTCCCTTGAAATCACGAGCCTGGTGACCCTTTTCTCCACATTTATAACAAACTCCCATTCCTTTTAGACAAGTACCAGGGTGATTCTTCCCACAATTATCACATAATGGAAAATCCTTCTTTCCCTTTTTCCCTTTATCTATCTCTTGTTCAACCGTTCTCTTCTTCTCTTGCTTTACTTTGTTGTCATAAGACTTAGAGAATTCCTTTCTGTCTTGATAGCACACGAGACAATATCTTCGTATGATGAGAAGGATTGTGATACTAAAGATCGACAGAGAAATGGTTTTAACCCATCAAAGAAACGATCAATCTTACTCCTTGGGTTACGTATATAATCGACAGCATGCCTCGCTAACCTTGTAACGTTAGCCTCATACTTTGCGACATTCTCATCCTCCATCTGCCTCAGACTCATAAATTGCCTTTCCATATCTGCTCGATGGTCACGAGGAAAGTATTTTTCTAAGAAAATCTCTTTGAACTCCCTCCATTCCATATTCGATACGTCATCATCTTCCTTTGTGTTTTCAATCAGCGACCACCACTGATCGGCATCTCCAGTGAGGCGGTAAACTGTCATGATAACTTTTTCCCTTTCACTGCTCCCCAAAGCCTGATATATTTTCTCTAGGGAATTTATCCATTGCTCGGCTACTAAGGGATTTGTACTCCCATTGAACGTTGGTGGTTGTTGCCTCATGAATTGATCTAACATTGATCCTCCACGTTGCGGATCAGGGTGCTCCATACGAGTAAGGTTATTATTCATAACCTGAGTGAGTTGTCCCAGTATGGTAATAAGTTGATCAGCACCAGTTGTATCTCCAGCTCCACAAAAATTATCTTGAGCAGGAGGGAAATCCCTACACGGAGTGCGTGCATTGATACGGTTTACATTCCTTCCACTAGGCGCCATTTCTAAACAATGGAATAAACTATATTAGTTTATAAATCAAAATACATAATTCCATACTTGTAAGATACTGAACATAAATTGAACTATTTGTGGGTATAATCCATAAAAATGTTTTCATTGAGGAAGTATATACTCATAACCCTTCATAGTGGTTTATAAAGAAAATGAGAATTATCCAAAGCATATCCCCTGGGAGTGTCTTAACCAAGAGTGCATCAAGGCCCGTTGTCGTGCACCAGTTCCCCTTCGAGTCTAGCTCAAAGAGGTGTTTTCAGGTTTTACCCCTAGGTACATCTGTGCCAGAGCCGCCTGTACTTACTCGTATCCAGACAGGGATGTATTGCTCGGAAAACTCACAAAATCTCTATAATAACAAAATTCTAGGAAGTTCTTCTATACTAATCCTCAATGTCTATCTTCGGGCTATGTTCTCTAATCAGAATTTATCTAAATCTAGCTTCCAAGGTTAGTACTAAACTGCCTCTGATACCAACTGTAACACCCCGACCCCAGCTACCCAGAGCCGGTGCATTACTTCGTAACATTGGCCTGATCACAAAAGATCAAGTATCGAAATACCGATTAGTTTAGTAGCCTTGGAAACACTAGATACATTCATAAATGTTACATTACATCACAAAGTGAAAAAATATAATAACATAGTCTCCATAGTCCACACTTCTATCCTCTTCGGACTATCCCTGCAGGTCATTCATAAAATACTTCTTCACATCCTGGAAAATATTAAAACATTGAAAGGGGTGAGCTCGGATGCTCAGTAAGGTTAACAATATAGCGGAAGCTTTCATAAATAAACATTAACATTTAAGGAAATGTACAACTAAAACAAAAGCCTTTTAAACTTGAACTTCAACATAATATGGCAAAAGTAAAATTAGATATTGTCATTCACTTCTTCACATGGATATTCTACTGGTCGAATAATCACATGCAATATCAATAACCACTTTCATAATGATGGAATGCATAATGCCAGACATTCTGAAACATTTTTTCAAGGCCTCGTCCAAGACGTCTAAAATGATTAAGGCCTCAGCCAAAATCACAAATCAAATTGGGAAAGGGCCTCGGCCAATTCCACGTCTAGTTGTCTCGGGAGGCCTACCGATGCATCAAGGAGCTATAGCGGGCTCCACCCGTCATTTATTAAGTCCAATGCATTCCTCATATGAATAGGTTTAAACATATCATAAACCATAACATAATCGTATGACATAAAACATGCATAAAAGAAACATAACATTTCCACATTTCAATCACAAGATATCAATACAACACACTGATATAATAAAAATTCTTTCAAATCCATTTTCAATACCAAAATAAAAGAAAAGTATAACATGGTATTTATTTTTCATTAAAAAAAGTATGGCTTGTAGAGGAAGCCGAAACTCAAATAATGGTCACGGTGGTGGAGAAGTCGTTGTCGCCGCATATGTACGGAAAGAAAAACATTTCCTTTTTGTCGTTTATTAAAACGCATCGTATAAAAAATATTCTTTTTGAATAAATGCAAAAGTCAAAGGGGTTTATACACCGTATAAAAGAAAATTGTGTATAAAACCAAATATGCCTCAATGAAAGGATATTGAGACGAAGTCCTTAAAAAGATCATTTTTAAAATAAAATAGATCTATTATGTGTATTCACTATAGGTACACATAAATAAAATAAAAATACAAAATAGGACATAATAATATCATGACATAATTTTAATGTAGGAGATTAACCCAAATAATGGAAGTTGGGTTAAGAAATTCCCTTACCTTGCGTCTTGTCCTGACTCGACAATTCTTTAACCTCCTGAATAATAAACTAGAGTTAATTTCTATTTACTTAAGAACCTTTTTCATGTTCATTATTCCTTTTATATACCTTATTACCATGTTATGAACATTATTTAATTATTTAAGTTAATAACGGTCGTTTTGTCGATCTTTGGTACTTGAGTCAAAAATAAACTTCTTATAATTACAAGTTTTTCATGTGGTGAAATATCCATTATATCCAGAATTATATTCATGATGTAGATATCATATATATCATATATATAGTATATACATTCATTCATAATGTCACGTAACATTTAGAGGTAAGAAATGAAATGCACCGTTCATGGAGACGGTAAGCCGTACGTACGCATGAACACTACTTTCATTTCTATTTCGTATTTAATGGAATGAAATCATAATGATATAAATTTATAATATAATTACAGTATAATATAGTGTATAATACCATTTAATCCATCCTTTGTACATACCACATATGGCATTAACGATTCAAATCACTTTGAGGGGGCGGTAGTCCGCACTTCCTAAAATGAAATTATCGCGTTTTACCCAAAATGGAAATCATAACGTATGCCATAAATGAGAAATACAGAAGCATAATTAAAACATAAACACATTATATATCATATATAAATATAGTGACATCTTAATGGACACATTTGAAGGTGTTATATGAGTGTTGAACAATCGTCGTTTCGTGAGGCAGAAATTCAACATCCACAGAAACCGTATGTTCTTTAACCATTATATGTAGGTGTGTGTAAGTGTAGCTCTAATCCTTATTATAAAAACATCCTAGTATATTGAGGATACTGTTTTTGTTACAAAAGAAATGAATAAAAAGAGTTTAGGGGGTTGGAGAAGAAAAATAAAACAAAACAACATTAGAGAAGACATTACCTCAAAATCGGGTAACACTTTTTGATTTGAGCCAAAGGCTTCCTTGAGAAGAGTTCTGCCCAAAGTGAGGCTTCTAGGAGTAATAGGGGGAAGTTGGGAGAGTATTTTCGGAGAGGTTGGACGAGCCAAATGGCTTGATGGTGTGAATAAGGTGGGAGAGGTGGGGGCCTTTTATAAGTGGAGAGGAGGGGCTCTTTTGGAAAGATTGAAATGTTACATTATTACACAATGCTTTTCGGATTCTAAAGGTCCCACACTTATATAATTCGTGGATAAGGTGATAAGGGTTAGAAATCTACCCATCCAATAGTCTTTGGACAAGTGTAAGCTTTGGATTTTACATTATCTTTTTATTTTATTAAAATCGTTAAATAATGAGGTCATCGCTGCATCATAATGATGTCATAAATAATTTAATTTATATAATGTCTAAATGTTATAAAAAAAAATACTATGATGTATGAAATCTTTTAGCTTTCTAATGAATATTTATAGTCAATATTTGGACTTGTTTAACCCCACTTAAAATCAGTTTTAGTAAAACAACTCATGTTTGTGTCAATTTAATTTTAACATTAAATAAATATATATTAATGTCATTTTCCAACTAAAGTGGCTCCATGGGGCCCCCAAGTTGTCCCATGGGTTGTCTTGGTCGGCCATGACTCATCAAATAGGATTAGGACAAGTGTCATGCTCATCTCATATTATTAAAACATTATTTGTACCTTAAACTACACTAATTACCTCTAATCGCGATTAAGAACATAAAAGTTACTATTCACCAAAAAATTATTTTAATCTCATTGAACCACATTTTACTTTTTAATGACAACCATGTATGTCGGATTTTTGAAAATCAAATCACAGAAGTGGTAATATTTCATTTAAACGAAAAATCAGTTATTTAACTACCACTTAGTGGTTTCACTATTCATAAAAAATTGGAGTTTTTCAGAACAAGGCCAAAATTTCACCCTAAGCTATAATTGATATTCTGAATTCAAAAATGATGTCTATTTTACAAAATTACAAACATATAAGTTGCATTAATTAATTTTATAATTAATTCCCGCCGTTACGACAAATAGTGTGTTTTTAAGAAACAATTTATATCAAAAGATTGGCAATTGTTTATGCCCAATTTCAATGTTAAATTAATTCTAATGACCACCATTGGATAAAATGGTAAAAATATATTATAATTATACCTTAAAACCACTAAATAGTATAATTTATCACAATAAATTATTTTGATTAAAAAGTTGTTTTAAGTATTTTTCACTATTCATAAAAAATTAGAAGTTCTCAGAAAAATACTAAAAATTCAACATAGGCTAATTTCGATATTCCGAATCCAAAAATGAAGTCCATTTTGAAATATAAAATTTCTATAATTTTAAAAAGTGGTTATTACTATTCATAACGGATACTTTGATTAGTTGCGGTGTTTTAGAACTCGAAGTTGCGTACAATGCAAGCTATTGCATTATTGAATGAGAAGTGTATCGTGGAAGCTCGTGGTGTTACAGTATCTGAGTCTTCCTGCTCAGTGCATCGGCTACTGCATTACCTTTACTAGTGGTATAGGAAAGCTCAAAATCGAAGGACTGTAGGTACTCGACCCACCTTCTCTGCCTCAGATTCAGGTCACCCTGAGTAAAGATATACTTGAGGCTTTTGTGGTCGGTGAAAACCACAAAATTCTCTCCCAACGGGTAATGTCTTTAACAGCGCAACGCATGCACAACTGCAGCCAACTCGAGATCATGCGTTGGGTAATTCCTCTCATGTGGCCTCAACTGCCGAGACCCGAACACCACAACTCAGTCACCCTGCATCAAAACGGCTCCCAGCCAAATCCCTGACGCATCACAGTAAACTGTATAGCTCTTTCCCTACTCTGGGAGTATCAGGATCGGTGTTGATGTCAGCCTTCCCTTCAGGTCCTGAAAAGCTGTCTCACAAGCTTCTGACCAAAGGAACTTCACACCATTCTTAGTCAGACCTGTCAACGATGCTGCTAAGCGGGAGAAGTCCTGTATGAAACGTCTATAGTAACCAGCCATCCCTAAGAAACTTCGTATCTCAAACACGTTCTTGGGCTGCTCCCAGGAAACTACTGCTCTCACCTTCTTTTGGTCCACTGCAACTCCTGCCTCTGAGATGATATGACCCAAGAAGTGAATCAGGTCCATCCAAAAGTGGCACTTCGAGAGATTAGCATATAGGTGATGCTCTCTCAGTGTACTCAATACGATCTCAAGATGGGTGGCATGGTTGTGTCGAGTGTGAGAGTACACCAAGAGGTCGTCAACGAATACTACCACTAATGAATCAAGATACGGATGGAACACATGATTCATCATATCCATGAAAACGGCTGGCGCGTTCGTGAGTCCGAATGGCATAACTGTATACTCATATAGACCTTACCAACTCTTGAAAGCTATGAGAGGTATATCAGATGGTCTAACGCGCAACTGATGATATCTGGATCTCAAGTCAATCTTCGAGAACACTCGTTCTCCACGAAGCTGATCAAACAGATCATCTATCCTCGGCAAGGGATATCGGTTCTTAACCATCAACTGGTTCAGCTTTCGATAATCGACACAAAGTCCAAGGGTACCATCCACCTTCTTCGCAAAGAGGACCGGAGAACCCCAAGGAGATGTACTAGTTCGGATAAAACCATTTGCCTCCAACTCCTCTCACTGCCTCGGGAGCTCCTGCAACTCAGGCGTGGCCATCCTATAAGGAGGAATGGACACCGGTGTTGCTCCTGGCAGAACCTCGATAGGGAAATCCACCTCACGCACTGGAGGTAGACCCGAAAAGTCATCCGGGAAGACATCCCTGAAACATTCTACAACTGGAGGGAAATCCGTCTGACAAGTCCCCTGGTTATCCAGATATAAGCTCGCAATCTGGGCAGTGACTCCACGTCGCCCATGATTCTCTGGTCCAGCTCGACTCGCCTGAACATCCCACCTGCCCTTGTATAGAAACTCCCCACCCTCTGGTAACGTGAAACACACCCTGCGACGATAGCAGTCTACAAAGGCTCGAAATGGAACCAACAAGTCCATCCCGAGAATAACGTCATAGCTTGTCATCTCCAAGATATAGATGTCCCAAAGGAAGTGACACCCACCAACCTCAAGGGGGTACTCCATTCATTGACGCACACCAACCATCCTAGTCCCCAACGAAGTGTCTAGCGTCAAGATAGCAGAAGAAGTAGAAACACCGAGCCCAAGGCTCTCCACAATGGGTAAAGATATAAAACTATGTGTAGCACCCGTATAAAAAATTACTGAAGACAAGACATAAGCTACTAGAATAGTACCTCTGACTGTCGATGGTCTGCGATCCTGCTCCTGCTGGGTCTGTTGCACTGCATATACCTATCCAGTGTCGCGTCCCTGCGACACAACCTGGCTACATTGAGTTGTCCCGCCCTATTGCCTCTGAGATCCTGGTGTCTGGCTACCACGGCCATGACCACAATCTCTGCATGCACGCCCTGACGTATTCCAGTTCCCTGACTGGTAAGAAGCCACTGGTCCTGCTCCAGCACGCGGAGTCTGCACAGAACCCCTCTCACTAGCCACTGGTAGAAACGCCCTGCAAAAGCGCTGCAGATGACCCATCTTGTCGCAAAATCGGCACTCCACTAGGTCTTGGGGACACTGTGGCCTCTTGTGCCCCTATCTGCCACATTGGTAGCACATGATCGGGCCACCTGAAGAAGCTTCCTGGCTTGTACTTCCACTCTGAGAGAAGTCCATCTGTCTCTTCCTCTTTCCAATATAAATAGTTCAAGTAACTGGTGTTGAACTGCCCTGGACCACACCACTCGATTCCCGCAGGTTCCTCTCTGTAATCAACGCCTGGTTCATAATCGCGTGTACAGTAGGAAACCTGAAAACATTCACCAGTGCTCAGATGTCATACCTAAGAACATCCTCAAAACGCCTGGCTCTCAACATCTCATCACCCACCAACATAGGTGAAAAGCGCTGAAGCTTCGTAAAATGAGCAGAATAGTCCATCACCGACATAGCGCCCTGCTGCAGATTCATGAACTCTCGAGCTCTATCTGCCCTCAGCGTCTCGGGAATGAATAAGTCATAGAAGAATGTCTGAAAATACTCCCACACCATGTCCCTATGATTCTCTTACTGGGTGGTAACATCCCACCACCTCTTGGCGGAATCACGCAGCATGTAAGTTGCGAGATTGACGCTCCGCCTTGGAGGCATCTCAAGATGCTCGAAAATAGTCTGCATCGATCCTAGCCAAGACTCTATAGCCTAAGGTCCACCATCCCCTGAAAACTTTGGCGGATGCTGCTACTGAAAAATACACGTCATCTCGGCCATAGATGTGGCAGCCTGCGGTGCTCCCTGAAAGGTCTTCATGAACCGCAATAAGCCTTCACGGAACTTCGCCTCCGCGCCTGTGTCCGATATAACAGCTGGTGCCGCACTTGGCTCTGCTGGTTGATCAACTGGTAGCCCATGGCCCACCATCTCCGGAGTATAATCGTCGCTGCTCTCCTGGCGAACAACTCGTGGTCGTCTAGGCGGCATGACTCTATAAGGTCAAAAGAACGCCTTAGATTTAATATTATCAAGACTGAAACGAAGGGACCACAAATGAACAAGAGGAAGAAGGCGTTTCAAAATTTGAAAAACAAGACTACACGGTGTGTACACTGACTACACAGCGTGTACTTGATTCCTTTCACCTGTCGGAGTCCTTCTACACGGCTAAGCCACACGGCTTCCGTTCAACAAAACTACACGGAATGTATCATATCTACACGGTGTGTACGGTGTTATTTTCCAACTGCCTGTGTCATCTGTCACACGGCCGACTACTCGTCTTAACACTACACGACATGTTACACCCGTACACGACATGTACAGCACCGCGTTTCCCAGCCACATGTTGAAGTCCACACAGTCTGTCCTCGGACAAGACTACACGGCATGTCCCATAGGTACACGACATGTTTAAAATGAGGTGACACCTGCCCGTGTTGTTAGTTACACAACCGAGTACCCAGGCCACACTACACGGCGTGTGCATCATTGACACGACGTGTTCTTTCAAGGAGTTCACCGACCTATGTTGTTAGTTACACGGCCGGACTCCAGGTCAACACCACACGGCGTGCACAAACCTACACTGTGTGTTTTACCCAAGCCCTTCCATACCCCGTGTCGCCGCCCACACGGTTTGTGACACGGGAAGAGACTACACGGCGTGTACTCCGGGTACACGTCGTGTACTAAAAAAATTCTTTTTTCTTCCTGAACAAAATAACACACACGAGGTGTATGCGGTCCAACATAGCGTGTATTCTTGGTTTTTTGGAGAATATGCCTCAGAAACTTCTCCAGAACCAATTAAATACTGAAGACAACACCTAAGTGTCAAATTTCAACCCGTGGGGGGCCATACTCCCCACGAATCAATGTTTGACATCGTATATGTGTTAAAACCAAAAATCAGTCAATGACCCACCAAATTACGGTCAATGGGGGCCCATACTCCCCAAAAACCAATGTTTGGCATCCATTATATAAACAATCTCAAACAAAAATACCATATCACCAGGCAGGTATTTATCAAGCAGTTATCACAACAGCATGCTTTTCTAGCACAACAACTATCACAACAACATGCAAATTCTAATGCACCTACATGGCATGGAAACTATGCATGGCATGTGATATCTAGCATGTGCCTATATGATGCATGGGACGGAATACCCTCATCTCATCGGGTTGCAATTAAATAGAACCAACAGATAAAATATAACCAGCACAATCCAAGTGCATCACCCATCGGTGAAAACATATCAACTGTAAAATTGCAAAATCCATAGAATGAAAAATACGAGGTAGACTGGCTTTTCCATGTACACGGGTTAGCTACGCCTGGTCACAACTTACTACCAACTACGGTTCCATCCTATCCCTGAATACGACTCCAAATAGTAAGTCAAACAAAAGAAACTGCTTTGATACCACTTTGTAATGTCCCGGCCCCGGGTGCCACGCAACGGGTGCCCCGAGCCCGATTCTCTACGTGACCTCAAGCGCATTTCCCGAAATGCCAGAGGCTGCCGACTATCAGTGAGGGCCCAGGTCTGATAGTGGGGAAACTATGCCCTCATTTGTCAAAGTGAGCGCAGTGGAATACCAAAATAAACATACAACAACAGCGGAAGCAGTAAACATACACAATTGAAATAACTACAGCAGTGGATATAACCAACAGTATATAAGTGATGATGCTACATGATTCAAGTTCTAAGAAAACATCCATAACATGTTATACATCAATACAGTATAGTAGAAAAACGGAGTACAGTAATGCAAGCAAAACAGCTAGCAGCGGCATCGCGAGCCTAGGCTCGGTCCCATGCCATCCTACTCCTCAGCAACAGTCAAGTACCAATATAGGGACTCTTGCCCCTATCTACACCTGCAGCAACGTAATCTATTTGGGCCAAAAAGCATGACCCAAACAGGGGGTGAGAAATATATCTCAGTAGGCACCCACTAAAGGCACGTTCTCAACTCTGTGTAAAACATGCAACAAGTGTGCAGCAGTAAAATGCAATAACATAGCAGTACTCAAAAGTAACTAACGTAACAGTTAAATTTCCATTTTATTATCCATTTAATTCCTTTAATTTAGTACCATTTTTGTGCTCAATAGCACCAAGCCCTCTGGCTAACCAGTACCGTTCCCTCTGGCTAAAATAGTAACCATGCCTTCAGGCTTGCCCTCAGGCCATACTGAATTCAACCCGCAGGTATTTCCCTCGGGCGTAACAGAAATTCTCGCCCTCAGGCATACGAAGTGTCACCCTGAAGTACAGAATTCATGCCCTCTGGCATGAAAGGTTTCCCTCAGAATGAATAACGACAGCCCTCGAGCTAAAACAGTCATGCCCTCAGGCTAATCACAACAACGCCCTTAGGCTAAACAGGTAACCGGGCCATGCCCAACATATCAAAATGCAGTAAACAAGAAATTCCTCTCAAGGCAATTCTACCTTTACTACATTTAAGGCATACCATCGGGTATCCTGGCCAAATGGATAAACAGAGGAACACACCACTCAGGATGGTTCTGGATCCAAGAAATGATCCCAAACAACATTTTATTTTCACAATTTAATCACCTATGCAATTCTAGGCATTAAATATAGCAATGGCCTCATCCACAAGACACCCCAACATGGGTTTGTGGCATGAAAACGCACAAAAGTTGGAAAATAAACACCAAGCCACCTACCTTATACGCCAACGAACGCTATTTCCGAATGCCGGCTCCAGAAACGCCCAAGAACGACGTAGATCTAACGAAGAACAAAACCCACAAAAATGTAAATAACTTACGTTGGGAGAAGAATTGGAAAGAATGGTACCGGGAGAGGAGAGGGCTTACCCGTGCGGTTCCAACGCAATCGTCCGAAGCCAAAACAGATTCCAGACGAATGCCTGGTGGATCTTCAATGATCTGGCCTCCTCCTTTGGCTCGAAAATGGCTCAAGTGCCTCTTCTGGAAAATGAGGAGGCTACTGCCTGTTTTAAGCTGAAAAAACAAAGTAAACGACGTGTACTTCCAAGTACATGGTGTGTACTCCGTTTTTTTAACTGTTCAAATGGCGGCACCGTCACACTGTTCCTACGTCGACATGAGTACACGACATGTACTCTCGAGTACACGGCGTGTACTTTCGCCCAGCTGGCGGCGACGCCACCACCTTACTGTTTAAGCATGCCTACTGCCTACACGGCATGTAAGGTACAACTACACGGTGTGTAGTCGGTTCCTACACCCTTCGTCGCCGTCATGGATACACGCCCCATGTACTCATCCCAACACGGCCAAAAGTACATGGTGTGTGGATAAAGAACACGGTGTGTACTTCCAAAATTTAGGATTCTTCCCCATTTTCCATATTTTCTCTAAATCACTTAAGGAAAAGGAAAAGATGAAGGTCGTACCTCTAAAACAATAACCGGGTTCTTACATAACTCATGTTGTTAGATCCCACACATCAAGTAAGGTAACTAAAACAATCACAAACAATAAAAACTAGTACCATTAATAATCCTATAAGAACTATATCTATGAATACGTGCATGTGAAATAAGCACAATCCATAAAAGACTCTATACTAATATATTTGAAAACAACAACTATGAATACGAAAACATAATACTACCAATTAAGAGTGTGGGTCCCAAGGAGGAATTCAGTGATCCATCCCTTAATAACCAAGATACTGGTGAAAACTCCCCCCAGAGTCCACTGTGTTTCCATAAACATACTGAAACAGATTGGGTATTGTATAAAATATTAAAAGATACATGATATAATATATCTCCCAACCAAACTATCGATCTAACCTGGTCATAGGATTAACTAGTTCTATCATCACTTGGACACCCACCTTCCATTTTATGGGACTACACAGACTATAAGTACACAAGAATTTAAAGATATACAAAATATCACATCATCTCTTTTCAATGTTATTACGTTTTTAATGAATATATTATCAATGAATTAATATTTCTCCAAACTATATTACATCATTTTACAATTTCATGTACAAGGCCTCTAAGAAGAATCCTTCCATGTCCCAAACATTTATATTGTATCATCATTTACATTCCTTGAACAACCCACATGTTTTGAAGATATATTAAATTTTATTATTAAAACATATTTACAAGTACTCATGGAAATATCTATATTCCTCTTCTAGTAGGTAAAGGAATTAAAATAATATAACAACATGCCCCTATACAATTTAAGATATTTGTTATCATGAATGAAAATTGTCTCTATAACAATCAATGGGTAAGAATAGCTCCAATTTATTCCAACATCAAAATGACATAGCCAACATCATCATACCTATCACCATGCATTTGATGGTAATTAGAATTAACTACTGATACAACCACATGCCTTAAAAAAATTTCTCATCATCCATCCTAGGATCACATCACACTAAATAGAAAGGATCACATCCAAAATTCAACAAAAAGGGTTGAAAAAATGGTCGACTAGTAAACTTTGACCTAAAACAAGGCATTTGACCTTCACTTGCAAACATGGTCTCACGACCCCATTACAATGTAATAAACCTTCAAAAATAATTTTAAACATTAAAAATTGATTATTTTTATCAAAGAACTATTACTTAATCCATATTGAGTTAACCAATTCTATTAATCATAGGTTACACCAATAAGTATCCAAAGGAATCAACTATTAAAATATATTAAAATTACATAAACATGATCTTAGTATAAATTTCTATTTCCAAAAATTGAGAGAATAATAATTACCATTTAACATTCATTATATTATAATTATAATTATTAATATTCCAAAATTTAATTCTTTCAACCATCTACCATAAAATTGAGAAAAAAATTTAGTAAGAAATGAACATGAATCAATTTGATTTACATTAAATTGATATGTGTTACCATATTTATCAATCATTACTCTTCATTAAATACTTTGACATCACAAAAAATAATACTGGATTTATATTAATTATATGATTATACAATTTTCAACATGATAAACCAATTAGGACATCATAGAAAACAACATAGAGTATAGATGTAACATTATCTTGTAACATGAGGAAAACTATTATCGTAATGGAAAAAATCATCATGACATCATTATAAACATAAACCAATCCATTCAATAATCTAACTGAGTCATTAATTAGGTTAATTACACCACCATACAATCTAATAAACCATGTTATATTTATGATTTCAAGTATATAGGAGAGGAATTGACAAACCCCTACATCAAAAGAATCAATATTCTTTGCATAAGAATAGATCAATGTCATGGATGTTTGATCATATCTTATATAATAAATATGATCTCCCATGGTCATCATTTCACTAAATCTCCATAAAATAGTAGCGAAAATGTTTATAGAATGATGGAGATCTTACTCTATAACATGGTAAAAATAATGAGAGGAGAATATGATCAAACAGAGTATAACCCAATAATCAAAGGGGAAGAACCTACCTCAGATCACCACAGATTGGTCAATCGATGACAAGTCTTAATCCTAATTAAAAGGGGATAACATTTCGTTCTAAAATAACTTTACGGAGCCTAGGGTTTGAGATATATATTTGTGAGAAAACTATAATCGGATATACTTAAGTTTATTTTTTTAAATTCTAAAATCAATAATACCATGTACAACTCCCATGACCATGTCGGAGAACCATTTAACAAAGGATGTACTATTGAAATACACAAGGAACCATGTCACAGTTACCTTAATCTATGTGTGAGTCCTAGAAACATGGAAATAATCTTGCAAGGTACAAGTTTCTAGGGGATGTACTATGATCAACCTAATTTCTATAGAAAACCCACATCTAATTTTGAATAACTACAAAAAAACAATAAATTTTGGACTCCATTCTCGATTTCCTAGTGCATGACCACTTGGAAGGGCCTATTACACATCCAACACCCACACAACAACCACCACCATATTTATATTATAACTAAATATATATATTTTCAGGACCCTACATCATAGTAATTCAAATTACACCACAATAGCTGACACTTCATGACACATCCTTAAGTTACACAACAAAGATTCCTTTATTTAGTTAACATTCAGTTTAACTACCCTATATTAAATCCAAAATCATTCCATCCTCATTGGGTTCTTACAAAACACAAAAAAATACAATGTGTAGGTTTAACCAGATCAGGGCCCTTACAATCGAGGAATTAATGTGAAAATATGTTTTTTTCCTTTCTAATTTAATCACTTTATTAGTTCTAATTTCAGATGTGTAATCATATTCTACATATTTGTACATGTAATATATAAAAATTATGATATATGTATTATCTAAGGAGAATCGGTAGGTTCCCACAAAAAGGATTTCTGATACATTGAAAACCTCATCTACATGAATTGGATGTTGTGTCATGTCTTTCATCCTTGCAATATTTCATATTCTTGAGTATAGATAAAAAAATTTATGAACATAGTATCATACATATAAATGGTTATCCAAAAGAATCCACATTATAAGATAGTAGCAAACTATTTATTGTGTCTATAATTTCTAGTAGTAGGTGGAGAATGAAAAATAATTCAAAATTATTTTATCCATGTATTTAAAAACACAACCGGAATAATTCTATCTCTACAATTTTTAATCCTTATGTGGTTATCCCTTTATTTATGTGTCCATTATTTCGAGAAACAAATCATTGATGATATGAAAATTTTTAATAAATTTTTATATTCTCCAACTAAATTTTATTATCATGGAACCATATATAATATAAAAAATTATCCTAGGATAAAATTATTTTTGGGACAACATTGTTAATCTCAATGTCCTTTTCATCCACATTTTGCCTTTTATCTAGTAAAAATTACCGAAAAAATTATATAAGGTTTTTTTATCATTGAAAATAATATAACCATATTTAAGTATTAATATGCACATAATTACCCATTGATTTTCAAAATTTTATTAAATAGGTAACTCAAAGTAGCACGGCCAGTGTAGAAAAATTCAATAGTGAGTATCAAATGTGGTAAAAATAATTTCAAATAAAAATACAAAAACTAGAAGTTCTGTCTCCAAGAATGATTTTCTAATTTACACTATAATTGGATCTCATATAAAATAATACATTGTTTGAATTTTACGGTCGACCAACTATCATAGAGTAGATCATACCAAAAAATCACATGCATCGCACATCAACATGAATGTTTCCTCTTTCTTTAGGGAGATAATGATTAGGGTGGCCACCAAATTCATTATTATATTCATAAATGATTTTATTGATTATATATGTTAGGCCCACAAGGCTGAGTACCCCGATAGGGGGGGGGTCTGAACTTGGGTATGACTAATTAAAAATTAATTCCTGTTCAAATCTTGTTTCACTATAAAGAAAAACACTCTTCTCTCTATTTCCTGTTTCACAATATAAACAGAAGGTAAAGCATGCACATGACACAACAATTTTTACTTGGTTCGCCGCTAAGGGCTACGTCCAAGGAGCATACGCCGACAAGTTTTTGGTCGTACCAAATTCCACTAAACATCACTAGCTGTGAATTACAAGGTTCAGGCACAATAACTTTGTCCCATAATCATTGCCTTTATAATGTTTAGGGTCAGTTCACTGCTTTACCAAGGGTCACTACTTGTTTCTCTCTCTCTGGCTCACTGCCAGTGGAGAGGATCACCTTCTTCCACTTCCTTTTCTCACTACTCCGGAAGGGATCCACTCACAGTTTATAGACGTGTAGGTCTCTTAATTATATCTAATGAATACATCCTCTATTGTATATGGATGCTCTGTTGAAGTCCAACTTTCACCCGTAGATGAATTTATATTTACACCGAAGGTATCAGGAAAACTTCTTGCTTCAACGTAGCCTGAAAACACTGTCGGAGAATCAATCTTACTTGGCACGCAGGTCAAACCCAACGCGCAAGTATCGGAACACAAGTCACAACTAGCATGCAGTTCTGCCTCTACCACATGTGTGGCACAATCTTCTGAAACTCTAAACCTTCATGACTCAATCACTTTTACGCCAAATCCAATATTGGCGCGCAACTACTAACTGGTGCACAACTTCAAACACAGGCGCACAAGTCCACCTTTACAACCACACACCACCTTCACGACCACCGCACTAGTGCCACGGGAGATCTGATTTTTCTAAGGGTTGAAATCCATTGAAAATGAGGAGGGGTGGACTTGAAAAAAAAATTTCGAAGATCTGATCTTGAAAAACATATGGCGCGCAACATTCCAAACCTCCTAGGAACCGGCACGCAGGTCCTTTCACGGCGCGCACGTCACCTGCGCGACCACACCAATACCTACACAACCCTCATTCCTTTTCCATATTTTGAACTTCTGATCTTGAAAAACATTAGGCGCACAATTTTACTCTCCTTCATGTACATGTCACACAAGTCCCATTTCCAAAAACCACTTTTCATCATTTGTCGATTTTCAAGCCCAAAAATTTGGCAAACATCGGAAAACAGCGCCACCTTGTATCTGTTCTTTTTGTACCGCCTCCAGACCATCAATTAATTTCCCAACGTTCTTGAATCAAAAATGGATCGTTGACCACAGCCCTTGAACAAGACATGCCACTATGAAATCCCCATTGTCAAAAAATTTGTATTTCATGGTTTTCTTTTTCAACAATCACAGCATAATTGTCCACTTTGTCAACAAACACAATCACATCAAAAATGCTTCAATGATTCCTTGAGGGATTTTTGCCCAAAAATCTCCCCCTTTGGGTTTATTGACTACTATTCAATAATAAGATACATCGTTAATTCTTCAGCCACCATTTTCCTCATGTGATTCAGATATCAATCAATGATTTACTCAACACGTACTCTAATCCCACATGAGCAATGCTCAGTGTGAGAAACAAGAGTAAATGAAAAATTCATCAATGAATCATTTCAACTCAGACACTCACTGTTGACACCCAACTGATACCAATTTGATGGAAATGTTCTTACCGCATTCCAAAACCACTCTTTTTCTTTTATCACAATCCTCAGCTGTCGTGATATCTATCATTTGATTGATCACTTCTAGCATAGCCAGAATAAATACATTCCCCCTTCATCATTTCTCCCCCTATCTCGCTGCTCCACTTGTTAGCTTCTCCCCATATCAATTATAATTTATCAAATTTCCACGCTGTCTCCCCCTTAAACAATCACTATTTTCTCCCACTTTTTCAATAAACCCAAAGGTCACTCCTTTGCAGCCTGCAACAGAGGATAGAACACATATCAGCATAGTAGGGAAAACACATCATACCTAGGGGAGAGGGGGGAGGGTTCCACATCTACACTCTTTCAGGTGTGGGGAGTCGACAGAACTCCCAGACCCAGTCGATGCCTCTCAAAATATTCATTTGGTGTGGCCTTTGTAAGAATATTTGAAACATGTAGCTCTGTAGGAACATACTCCAACTTCACAATTCCCTACTCATCTTTCTCCTTGATAAAATTATACTTTATCTCAATGTGCTTTGTCATTGAGTGATGGATGCGATATTTTCTGAGATTTATAGCACTTGAGTTATCACACTAGATTTCGATCGGAGACATCACTTTAACTCCTATATCTTCAAGCTGCTGCTTCATCCACAATAACTATGTGCATGCTTGAGTGGCCGCAATATACTCAGCTTCTGCGGTGCTCAATGAAATGAAATCTTGCTTCTTTCATAGCCAAGAAATACACGATCCACCAAGATAGAATGGACCTCCTAACGTTGATTTTCTATTATCTGCTGATCTATCCCAATCTACATCTGTGTAACTCAATAACACTAATTGATATTTGTCATTATACATCAGACCAAAATCCATGGTGCCTTTGATATAACTAAGTATTGTTTTGACTGCAATCATGTGACTTTCCTTGGGATTTCACTGATATCTCGTTTCTTGGCATGTTGCGAAAACAATGTTAGGCCTTTTTGCGATCAAGTAAATCAAACTCCCAATAATTTTCATGTATTCTCTGCTATTAACTGCCTATCCATCCTCATATTTTGATTATTTCATCTGAGTAGCAACCAGAGTCTTCATCTCCTTGGAATTATCGATTCAAAACCTTATTAAAACCTTATTAAAACCTTCCTGGATTATTTGTATTGATAAATGAATGTTCCATTACTTCATTGTGTCACTTATAGTCCAAGTAAAAATGTTACCTCACCAATCATTGAAATTTCAAACTCATTTTTCAGAAATTCGGAAAACTATCTGCACTGAGCTTCATCTGATCCAACAAATATTATGTCAGACATAAACCAACACCATCATACTTTGATTACTATCGCTTCTGAAATAGAGATTGTAATCAACTCCCCCACACTAGAAATCAAGCTTCTTCAAGTACTGATCAAGCCTTGAGTACCATGCTCTTGGTGCTTGTTTCAGTCCATACAACACCTTCTTCAGTCTGCAAACCTTGTTCTCATCATCATGAATGAGAAAAACATCTGGATTCTCAATGTACAATTATTCTTCTAGAACCCCATTTAGAAATGTAGATTTGACGTCCATCTGTAACACATTGAACGTTCTTTGCAGTGCTATGGCTAAAAATAATCGGATTGTCTCCAGCCTTGAAAAAGGTAAAAATGTATCATCAACATCAATACAATCTATTTGGGAGTACCCCTTGCACACTAGCCATACATTGTTCCAAACCATTACACCATCTTCATTCATCTTGTTGCGATAGACCCATTTAGTCCTGATGACAGTATTTTCGGGTGGTCACAAAACAATATCCCATGTCTGGTTCTTCTCAATCTGATCAAGCTCTTCATTTATATCCTGATCCAAGTTGTCATCTTCCGCTGTATCATAAAAACATTTCGGCTCCACCTGAGATAAAAAAGATGTTTGCTGTAATGATTTCATTCTTCTAGACTGAACTAGAGCTTTCTGATCACCAATGATATTTTGCCTATCAATTTCAGCTCGACTCTTTGTCTTTCTTACATACACAGACATGAAACTATCTTGTTCATCATCAGTATCTTCTTCTGAGTCAGCCTCCTCTACTTCTGCTCCCCTGTGTTGCTTACATCTTCATCACATTCATCCAGAAACTATTGACTGGGTCATTGAGTATTCTGTTCATTTTTAACTATAGTGACATCATTGCTCTCAAAAAAAAATTCCCTGCCTTTTTTTGAAACATTTATATGCTTTTATTTTCCCTGAGTATCCGAGGAATATCCCCTCATATCCTCATGACTCAAAATTCCTATGATTTTCATTATTGAGAATGAAGCACTTAATCCCAAAGATTAGAGAGTATTTTAGAATTGGCCTCTTTTCGTACCACATTTCATACGGAGTCTTACCTTCCTTCGGACACAACATAGATCTATTCGAAATATAGAACGATGTCAAAACAGCTTCCTTCCAAAATTTCTAGGGTAGGTCCTTTTCAGTAAGAATAATTTCCGCCATGTTGTCAATGATCCAATTTCTCATCTCAACCACTCCATTCTGTTGGGGAGTTCCCACTGATGAATCTTGATGCCTTATCCTATGTTTCTCGAGATAGTTTTCGACTTCACTGTTTGTGAATTCCATACCATTATCATTACGAAACATCTGAATTATCTGACCAAGCATCATTTCTATGTCCCTCCTATACTGCTTTATGCAACTGAACACCTCTGTCTTATGGGTAATGAAAAATACCCAGGCCATTCTGCTACAATCATCAATGAAAAGAACATAGTACATTTTCACATTTATAGCTCGTGGTGAGATAGGTCCACATACATCCACATGCAGCAATTCGAGCACTCTAGTTGATTTATATTCCTTTGGCATGTATGTCTTTATGATGATCTTCCCTTGTTGGCAAGCATCACACGTATGAGTGCGATCACATGATAGTTTGGGAAGGTCTCTAGCCGCATCGTTCTTTACCAGATCTTCCATGGATGGTTGGCATAGATGACCAAGTCACTTATACCATAGCTTATTTTCTTACTCTCTAGATAAAAGGCACATATATTCTTCCCCACCTACAAGGTAAACATGTCCCTTGGTCCTTTTTCCCTGTAGAACAATTGCTCCATCTTTTCCTTTCACAACACACATCTTCTTGGTAAATCGGATAGAAATACCGGAGTCACATAGTTTACTGACATTGAGCATGTTATGACTATGACCCTCTACTAAGAAGACATCATCATGTCACATTTCTTTGCCACCAAACATGGAATTCCTTTAGACAACAATCTTCAGGCCTTCATCGTTTCCAAATTTTTCAACTCCATTTTTGTCTTATTTTATGCCTGTAACAAGATCCTTATTACCCATCATGTGAGATGTGTAACCACTATCAAGGATCCACACAACAGAGCGATCATATGTTTTAAGGGAAATCTCTGCCACCATAGCCTTCTCATTTTTCTTCTTGTTGGTCTATAATTTTTCCTTCACCATCGGCATGGATTGAGACTTCTAGCCTTTCTCAGTGTATGATGGACCAGCTTCATCTTGCAAAGCTGCAAATCTATTCTGCATTTTTAATTCACCTGTCAGTTTATTGATATGTTGCTTGCGAAAGTTTTGATTATTCTTTGGCACATTTCTTTGAATGGTCGAAGTGAGGTAGCTATCCATGTGCCCAAATACTCCGCACCAAAAACATTGTCCTTCAAAATATGTTCTGAAAACCCATTCTTTGTTTGCCAGCCACCTCTGTTCTTATTCCCTTCGATATCTCTTGGCTATGGAATAGAAATACTGTGAGTGTCCCATCTTCCCACAACAATAGCACCTGATATTAGGTGAATTACTTCATGTTACTTTAGTACTATGAGTTTCCCCTTGGGATCTATGAATATTTTGATTCTTCTTTGTGCCCAAATCAACTTTCAATTTCGGGATGGGTCCTTGCTGTCTAACATCAATTACCATAGATTTTTGCTTCTTATCAGGACCTGAATCAGCCTTGACGTCTGAGCTCAATTTCTGCTTCTTTCCTTCTAAACAACTAGGATCCTCATTCACCTTTTCAATTTTTGGAATGACCAGATTTCCTGACATGACATTGGAGGTCAAGAGTTTTTCTTGATACTTCATTTTTTGTCATAGACTGACCACTTCTTCTTCAAGCTCTTTGATATGTCTAACCTGCTCCTTTCCTGTGTTAGTCAAGAAATCAATTTCCTTCTTTTGTTCCTCAAATTTAAGCTTATACTCAACAATATTTTTTGATCTCTCTGGTGTTTAGGATTTTAGTCTTTCAATTTATTCAAATAGATCAAAATTTTATTCATCCTATTGTTTCATATTGAGTTTGGTATCAGGAACAACATTATTGGATTTCTTCGTTTTGGCTCTTCAAATGTCTATCTCCTCAAGAGATGCTTCCAATTCGGCTTCCATATCAACTCTTCCTTCAACTTCTTATTTTTCATATCCAGCATCAGTTTCTTCCTTTTCATGAGAACTACCAACGACAACCACCATAGCATTTTCTCCATGATATTTTCATTTTTAAATCTCCTCAACTTCTTCAACCTTAGACTCATCTAAACTATCTATTTCTTGTGAAATTAGATTCTTCTTCTTGATTAAATTTCTCTTGAACCACTTATACTCTTTCACATAGGCTGAAGATTTCTTCTTGGGAATTTCAACATCGTCTTCGTAATTTACTTTTTGAAACATTTTGGGGCATCTTGCTATTAGATGTCCAACCTTTCCACATCTATTGAATTCAAGAAAAAGTTTCCCTTTGAACATTCCTTTTCCTCTTTGAAGGTTTGAAGAGAGGAATGAAATTACCTTATCTATCTCTTCTTCCTCCAGATAATCTTCAACGGTGAGATTCTTCAGGGCCTTAAATGACACATCTTTGGATTTCCCCTTTTCCACAATGTCGTTATCATAATTTCTCATTTCATATGCTTCAAGGGTGTTGTGCAGGTTATCCAATGTCATTAATTTCGGTTCTTTATCTTCCAGAACAGAAACATTCGGATTGAACCGAGGTGGATGTTTTCTCAATTTGGGATTCACAATTTTTATGTCTTCAATAATTTCACAAAGAATTAGCATGTCTTCTACCACAGAATTTACCCTGTCAAAGAATGCATCAATAGACTCATTCGGGTTCATTCTCAGATATTCATACTTGTTCCACAACACTTGCAGCTTTTCCTCTCTGACCTTTGTATCCCCTTCATATATATTCAAAAGCTTTTCCCACATGACATGCGATGTATTGCATGACATCACCTTTGTATAGATGGGATTGGAAAGGGTTCCCCCTAAGGAATTGATTGCTTTGGAATCAGTATCCAACTCCCTATGCTTAGCTTCTGATAATGCACCACTATTAATATCAGCTATGATACTATGTATAGCTTATGAAAACACATCCATTCTCATGGATCATAAATAGTGTTGCATTCAATTATTCTATATCTGAAAATTACATCCATCAAAGATCAGAATCCCTTTATGATTAGTGACCTCCATTAAGAGAAGAACTAATATCAACCTTTCTCTCTGATACCAATTGATAGGTCCACAAGCCTAAGTATCCTTAGAGGGGGGGGGGTGAATCAGGGTGTGACTAATTTAAAATTAAATACCGTTCTGATCTTGTTTCACTTTAAATAAAAAAACTCTACTCTCTCTTTCCTATTTCACAATATAAACAGAATGTAAATCATGCATAGGACACAACATTTTCCACGTGGTTCACCACTAAGGGATACGTCTAAGGAGAATACACTGACAAGTTATCAGTCGTACCAAATTCCACTAAACTTCACTAGCTGTGGATTACAAGGTCCGGGAACAATCACCTTGTCCCAGGCTCACTGCCTTTACAAAGTTTAGGGTCAGCTCACTGCTTTCCCAAGGGTCAGTCCCTATTTCACTCTCTGGCTCACTACCGGTGGAGAGGGGAGCCTTCTTCCTCTTCCTTTTCTCACTGCTCCGGAAGGGATCCACTCACAGTTTATAGACTTTTAGGTATCTTCACAATCTCTAATGAATACATCCTGTATTGTATGTGGATACTCCATTGAAGTCAATCTTTCACCCATAGATGAATTTCTCTTTGCACCGAAGCTATCGGGAAAACTTCCAGCTTCCACGCAGCCCATAAACACTGCTGGGGAATCAATATTACATGGCGCATAGGTCAAAACCGGCACGTAAGTATCAGCACGCAAGTCCCAACTGGCGTGCATGTCTGCCTCTACCACCTAGGCCACACAATCTTCTGTAACTCCAAACCTACATGACTCGATCCCTTTTACATCCAAGCCAATATTGGCGCACAACTACCAATCGATGCGCAACTTCAAACACAGGCGCGCAAGTCCACCTATGTGACCACACACCACCTACGCGACCACCACACCAGTGCAACAGGAGCTCTGATTTGTCTATGTGTTGAATTCCATTGAAAATGAGGAGGTGTGGTCCTGTATTTGTAGTCATTTGTTCAACTTACGCGGTGACGAACAAGTTTCCCCTTGGCACACATGTCCTGGCGCGCATGTTTCTTCCCCTGCAAGACACCTGCACGACCCTATTTATTTTACCATATTTCAAAGATCTGATCTTGAAAAACATATGGCGTGCAACTTTCTAACCCTCCTAGGCACTGACGTGCAGGTCCTTTCATGACTTGAAAGTCACCTGCACGACCACCGCAATAGCTGGGTGACCCTCTTTCCTTTTCCATATTTTGAGCTTATGATCTTGAAAAAAATTAGGCATGCAAGTTTCCTCTCTTTCATGTACATGGCGCGCAAGTCCCTTTCCCAAAAACCACTTTTCTTCATTTGTCGATTTTCAGGCCCAAATATTTGGTAAACAACGGAAAACGGTGCCACCTTGTATCTGTTCTTTTTGTACCGCCTCCAGATCATCCATTCCTTTGTCGACGTTCTTGAATCAAACATGGATCGTTGATCACAACCCTTAAACTCGACATTCCACTATGAAATCCCCTTTGTCAACAAATTTTCATATTAGGGTTTGCTTTGTCAACAATCTCAACATAGTTTTCCACTTTGTCAACAAACACAATCACCTCAAAAATGCTTCCATGATACCTTGAGGGATCTTTTCCCAACAATATATCTATATTTAATTAAAAATTATTTGATCAAATAATATTGTATATAAATGGTAGAGTCTCCTTCATGGAATCCAAAAATATATAGATTCAAACAAAAGTTGGGGATAATTACCATGTTATTGTTGGAGTATAATATTAGTACTCTAGAATTGGTAGAACTGTAGTTCAGATGAAACATTACTGGTAGTGGGTACTATAGTAGGAACTATAACAGATATGTCACTATAGTAGTCCATGTACAGTATTAGTACTATTTAGTGTTGGGACCTTTAGGCCATAATAATGTGATTTCGAGCTGTGTATTATAGATTCATGAGCAATGGCCATCCAACCACCCAAATTGGGCCTATAGTTTTTGTGATGTCATGTTTTTAAATGGGTTCCCCTCTACCCATAAATAATGTCGTTCCATTGTTTAATATTAATAATAGGTTTTGACACCAACATTTTTTCACAATGAAACATCATTCGATAATATATAGGTTAGTGGGATATATATTTTAGACGAATCCTCTACCAAGTGATTAATGAAACATGAATTTACATGAATGTTTCATATCCACATTATTGTAGTAATTTAATATAACTATTGTATAACATTTATCTCAGATTGATGAACTTCAATTCAATAATTATATATTCTATGTATGAAGAAAATCCATTCATGAACCATTAAGATAATATTTTCACAGTTTTTAACTAGGCATATTAATTCATCTCATTTGAGTACCAAATTGAGGTTGTCCAGGAATACATCAATATATCATCCAAAAACTAAAAAAACCTTCCAAATTTTAAGGAAATACATTTATATGTCCATAAAAATTAAGTCTCATTTCCCTTGAGATCGTTTTTGGGTGTATTACACTTGAAAAATGGCATGCGATTAAAGGAAAGGGTTCTTTATAGATATTTAATGTTGTTTTTTATGGTTGTAAATATCTATCAATATTTTATTATAACTAAAATATCAATCATTGAATCAATAAAATTCTTGGTTTTTGACATTATAGTCATTTGAAATATTAATACGAGTGGGAAATTTTCCATCCATATTGTAAAAACATGCTTCTAGTTATTGAAATTAACATTAAATGCTATGATAATTCATGTGGGAATGATGTTGTTATGTTTATTCTTGACCATCACACTGGTTAAATTCCTTAAAATAATTTTCAATAGATAAAATCATTCACTATATTATATTGAAATGGTAATTGTCACATCTATATGTTTATGATAATTTTTTGAAAACATTCTTCTGTAGTTGTGTGATTCATATTAATTGTTGATATCATGGATTTATTCAGTTTTCGGTAATAATTTCGGTGTAAAAATGATTTGTGTAAATCCTTCAATATGTGAATATTTTCCCAACATATTACCTTCTTACCCTAACTCAATGATTCTATCAATTTTTTATATTATTATATTTTATTTTATTAGGTAATATTCACTAGTAAGGTATATTTTTCACAAAATAATAAGAAAATAAATTTTATATTAAATGGATTCAATTAATGAATTAGTAACATTATTGTTAAAATGACAAATTCAATATTATAATCACTTGATATGTGACCCATATACTCCATAACATCATGTAACAATTTATCTTCAGAATTAATTTCTTTATTTCCAACTATCATTTCATCAATTATTTAAATAATATATTATCATATTGTTTTTTTAATATGATGATAGAATGTTGTTCTTTAATAGAATAAAATATATTTCAATCCATTAATTTGATTACATTCTTCATAAATATCATTATATTGATGGTGAATTAATCTTGAACAACATAAAAAACCAATATTCCTTGATTAATGTCTATTAATAATCATCATATTTATATGATGGTTATTCCAATGATAATGTGTACATCCCCTATTTTTACTAGAATAAGATCATAACATCCATTAGAATACACATTTTCTAACTTTTAAAAGATCATATTCCATAATTCCTCGTGCATATTTCATTGAACAATTGACAAGTTGAAGTATTACTCTTGTTGTCTTTGGAAGATCTAATTTTATATTGTGAAACATGATTAGGGAATAAAATTTACCCTTCCTTACAAATTATATTGTTACTACCCAAATGTGGATACGAAAATTATTTATTTTAGGGAAAATCTCACTTGATCTCACATCCATGGTGGGATCTTTAATTAACTATTTCTAAGAATTCTTCAATAATAGATATAACTCTTAGATCCTAAAAACTTCATTTATTTTATTATATATAATTCAAAAATTTAGTATGATAAAATGTTTTATAACTATATTCTATGAAATTTATGTTTTTGGGGGTTTTTTTTAAATATTCTAAAAAATATTTATAGTGTCTTTCACATATTTATTATATTATCATATCCAAAAGTAGTAGATGGGTAAATATGGTTTTCAATTTTTGTATTACTAATTCTAATCTATTTGTGTTTCCTTTTTCAAATTAATAAAACATTATCTATTTATCCGTTTTCACATAATATTTTACCTTTTTTCTGTCTTCATCCTACTTTTAATCCTATTTTTTATTCTTCTCATCCACCACTAACATGATGTATAGTGCCACATGTTTAAACTATATATCTGTACCTGTCATAATGATACACAATAATGTATTGTTTTTAATCAATTTGATAATTGTATAGTGAATTTTGGAACTTGATTGTCAATGACTTAAATATCATAATGCTCATTCATCAATGATGTTTTTAGATTTTCATATGTTAATATGATATCTGAATATACTAAAATGCATATCCTCTAAAAATTGTGTTCTGGGTTGGAATGGTGTTTTCCACAAAATCTATAAGAGAGTATGTTTAAACTGAGATTAAGAGGGTTTCAAGGGATATAATAACCACTGTTTTTTTGTTTGTAGTGAAAATACTAGATGAACATAGTTTCTATTAAATATATAATATCTATATTGAATCCAACTCCCATGATTATAAGAGTGTTTTTTATTTTTTATTGGATTTTTTATATCTCACGTATTTGAAACCAATTATTTTATTATCTTTAAAATTTTCTAGATATTCATAGTGGAATGAGGCAATATAAACATCTCAAAATATTGATATTCATAAATATTTTTTTGTATTTTTATTGAGTACGTTCTATAGAGAATTAGATATTCTATGAGTTCATCATAAATTCGTCTAATCAGGTGAACAAAATTATATAATCATCAAGAAGGTCAATTAAACTCCATGGTGGACATGTGCACTTTTTTACTTTATAGTATTATGGGTGATATCATGAGGAAGGTCACATGAAACATTGATAGAATTCATCATGAAGCCTCTATTAGCTAGAGAATCAATCAAAGCGAAATCCATAGGCTGTAAACAATAGTAGAATGACTAAATTTATAACTAAAAATTGATTTTAGGTTATGGTATATTCTTTATAAGCTTCAAAAATATATCCCATGCCATAAATATTAATTTTACACTAATCTAGAAATATTTTCTTCATGTCACTACATATATTCCATGTTCATGATGGGGCACATGTTTTGTTTAAGAATAGATTCACAAAATATTTTTTGGTTGTGAGTGATCATATAGGTTGGATACTCAAACAATATCATTGAATATCTCAATTATAAAATAGAAAAAATATCAACCACATATAATTATAGGACACCCCATTAAACATTATTTTTTCACATATATAAAAAAATAATGATATGTGTATTTAAATATCATCACTATGAATGTCACTAGACTATGCCATATTGCAGATTATAAGGGCAAGGCCCATTTTGTTTAAATGTTATTAAAAAATATAGGGTGATAAGATTATTCAAATCCTATCTATGAATGAATTGTATAATGAAATCCTTGATGGTTTTACTCCATGTAATTAATTATGCTTCTTCTTGTGGACATTCATTGGAAAATTTTCTATTAAACTGAACATGATGACTGCCATATTGTAATTTCTATGAGAGATGATTAACCACATGGTAATGTGGTTTTTCTCTATGATTTATCATGTATCTAGAATCCTTGACTGAGATGTTGATATTTTTATCACAATCCAATCATATAATGAAAAAATAACCCATGGAAAGTAGAAAGATATTTTATTCTTTGAAAAAATAGTGATTATGATAGATTTTTTTAATGAATTAGTTATTTATTGATTTGAATTTCACTATGAATCTTGAAAATGGTTAAAAAACATTTTTGAGTCTATTGGGTTCATAAAATCCAATGATATGTAACATATATAATTTATGAATAAACATATTATAGTTAGTAACTACTATTGTGTAGAAAGTGGATAGTTTTTGGACATTCTCACGAAGTGTAAAGTTGATCTCAAATACCTAAAATTACATTAAATGTCAACCCTGTTATTTTGGTATTTGAATATACATATAACATAATTGAAAACACCAAATAAAATATGAATCTTATAATAATTACGAGGGATTAATGAAAGGGATCAATTTCAGATGATAATAATAAAAATGATGTCTATTGATTTTATTTATAAATAGATTGAATAATTATTTTATAAGATCAATATAAAATTACTGATGTCCTATATTTAACTACACTGATACAAACTAATTTAATATAGATCTATTTTTTGGAGAAATAAATAACATAAGTACATTGAACTCTTTATTAATAATGTAATAGAAACACAAAATAAGTTTGATTGTTTAATTTTCTCAATCAGAATATATTTCTTCCCTTAATATATATTTTTGTCAACAATGTATTACGAAATGAGATAAAATTAAATAATAAGTAAATTAAATATTAAAATAAATTATCATGTATAAAATAGAGAAAATAAAATTATAACTCAACTATCTACTCGAGATCCCTTATCCCTAAATTGACTACCCACTCAAGGTTGTGAATAAATCACCCATAATTGACTTCATACTCTTATATTTTGAGTAGGGAGGAGGATAATTAATCTTTAAATAACATACATGAATTATTAATACTATGAGAACCTATATTTAGGGTTTAAGTGTTCAAATAAAAAAACAAAAACATAGAAATA
Organism: Viscum album; assembly: GCA_963277665.1. Classification (NCBI taxonomy): domain Eukaryota; kingdom Viridiplantae; phylum Streptophyta; class Magnoliopsida; order Santalales; family Viscaceae; genus Viscum; species Viscum album. The sequence continues at coordinate 383,244,243 of OY728164.1, forward strand.
TTTAAATATCAAAACCTATTTAATGACTCTTTTATAATTACAACCAAACAATTTACATGACAACATAATAAAATAAATATTATAGATATAAATCTTAGATAATCTCCAAAAAAGGTATATTAGAATTGAAATGATAATAATATATCTTTGTAATGCCCCAACACTAGTTACCAAGAGTCAGTGTATTATTTTAATACATTGGCATGATTATATGGAATCAAGTCCCAAAGGACCGATCAGTTTAGCAGTCTTGGAAAATATATCACATACATGAATTTTACATTACATTATAAAATGAAAAACAACAACCACATTATCTCCATTGACCACATTCATATCTCTTAGACTATCCGGGCATGTCAGTCATAATATAATTTTTTACATCCTAGGAAAAATAATACATAGAAATGGGTGATCTCAGATGCTAAGTAAGGATAACAATATAGTGGAAACATTCATAAATTAGCACAAACATTTAAAGAAATGTATAAAACTATAACAAAATCCTTTTAAACTAAAAATTCAGCATTATATGGAAAAGATAAATCAAATAGTTCAATTTAATTATTCACATGGATATTCTACTAGTCGAATAATCTCATGTAATATCAAAATAAAATTTCATAATGATGGAATGCATAATGCCAGACTTGATAACCACATAGTCAAGGCCTTGTGCCAAGACTACAAATATGATTTTGTAAAGGCCTTGTACCTAGACACTAGTTTGTCTCATGAGACCTACTGAAGCATCAGAAATATATAACGGACTCCACCCTCCACTTACTATGTCCAATGCATTCCTTGTATGAAAATGTTTGAACATATCATAAAAATTTGTATTAAAAATATCATAGGAAATGTCTATAATTTATCCATAATTCTTGAATGGTATAAAAATAAGACATCCACAGTCAAACATATCCCAAAACCTTCAATACAATATGGAAGATTTTTATCATAATAAATTAACCTCGATCAGGAATAATATCCCATAATGGTTGTTAACATAGTTGATAATGATTCGTAAATTTTTTTGAGAGAAATATATCTAATTCATTAAATCATTTAAAAGTAATATAATGGAATTCATTTAAATGATAGTTTTGAATCAAAGTTTCCAATACCACTTTGAAATTGTTTAAAGTAATTAACGTTATATAACATTCATGTCCATATAAATAAATCGTTAAATCCATATTGAAAAAATGGACATTAATGATAACAGTTTTGAAGAATAAATAATTAAAAAATTTAAAATGATGTTTTAGTAAAAATTAACTTAAAAAATATCTTTGGAAATACTTTTATGAAACATGGAAAAGGATAAAAAATAAGTCTCAGTAGATACTTATGTAAAATAAACCTCAGATAATAAAGAGATTGTGAAATTAACCCTTACCATGCACTTTACTTTAGTCAATAGTATGTTTAACCTCATGTATAATGACTATAGTATGCTATTAAATTATACCGGAACAATATTTATATTTATCATATCATAGATGATTCATTTATGACTTTATACTATCTATTTAATAATGATTTCCATGTGAAATTAACATTTTGGGGAATAATCGCTTTCTTTATTGTACATGTTTTAAATTGTTATTCTTTATCATATCATTTATATCATTATTTAAATACATAAAGAATATAAAAATTGATTAATATATCATATATATTTATAATACAAATATTTATAATCGATAGATATATGAAATGGAAGGAAAAATTTAAAGAGACGGTAGTCCATACGTACATATAAACGCTATTTCTGTTTTCATATCGTATTAAATAGAAGTATGTGAATAATTTATATGTAAGTAAATATATATATCTCTCTACAGTAGAAATATTATTTCATATATTAAATACTTATTAATAATATATATTTTTATAATCATTGTTTAATGGTGAACGTGGGAATGAATCTCCTCGCATCGTGGAGATGGTAATCCATATGTACGCGTGAGCGACAATATCATTATATTGATGGTGAAATCATATGTAATTGGATGGTATATAATATATAAAAAATCATTAACATTTTATATTTATTATTTACATTTTTTATACTCATTATTATATCCATCCAAATATTTAAGTGTATGAATAACAAACTACACCACGACGTGGAGATGGTAAGATGTACATATGCACGTATGGTGAATTTTTCATTTATAGGATGGATAGAATAAATAATATGCTTGTAATATATTTATAATAACATCGTAGTGTGTAGGAAAGACTCAAGTTATTATTTTGGTATGGAAACAACAATGAAAGGGGAAGTTCAAGAAGAAAATAACTTGAAAGTGGGTGGTAAAATTATTACGTTTTTTTAGAGGATTCCTATTGAGTTGACCAAAAGGGATCCTTAGGTCATATTTATGATAAAATTAAGGACTCTAGGTTGATTTGAGTGAGTTTGGGAGGATATTTGGGCTGGGGTTGGCTGAGAAAATGTCTTTGAAGGTGTGATTTTGAGAGAAGGGGAAGTGCCCTTTTATATGAGGGTTGAGGGTCACTTTAAGAAATGATTAAAAGAATAATTTATTATACAATAATATTCAGTTTATAATGGACCCAAATGAAGTTATTTCGATATTTAGGTGGTTATGGGTCTACATCCTCTCATCCAATAGGTTTTAGACAAGTTCAAGATACCATTTTAACATTAACTTTTAGATTTAACTCTTAGTTAAATAGTTTAACTTTTACCATGTCTTTTGTCATTCTTACACTATATAGTTAATAAACATACACTTAACATCAAATATAACCTCAAGTGGTTCATTAATGACATATATAATATTATTTATGACCTTTAGATGAACCTTATATATTTTGGAATATTATATCAACCAATAATATATTATTTGTTCTAAAAACTAATTTATGTCAATTTTCACACAATTTCGAATTTTGTTTTTTTGAAAGTCATAACAGCCTTATCACATAGAAATAAATTTATTTAATAAACCATAACATTTCATATTAACCTAGAAAATTCGTGTATGGAATCAATAAGTATAAATTATATTTATTTTAATATTTATAATACCATTTATTTGATTGTTTCATTAATAAGGTAATTATTGCATCATTATTGTGTCATAAATAAATTTAATTATTTAATGTATAAAAATTATAAATAAAATACCATGATGTATGAAATAATTTTATATTTTTAATTAATATTTATAGTCTAATTTATCTTATGTATATATTTATATTAAAAAAATTAGTTACTAATCTTTTAATTTAACACTTTTAACTCTTCTTTAAATAAAATAATAATAATTGTCCTAATCTAATCCAAGTGGACCTAAAAGATCATATATTATGTGTAAGGTTGTTCTTGGTCAAATTAAACTTATCCATTATAATTAAGACATGTGTTAGGGTAATTATAATATCATTTTTACCTTTAATTACCCTATTTACTTTTAACCATGTTAAATAAAAGTCAAAAGTTACTATTCACCAAAAATTATTTTTATCTCATTCAGTAAAATTTTACTTACTGATGTTAACCTATCTCTCAGATTTTTTAAATTCAACTCACAAAAGCATTAAAATTATGTTTTATGTAAATTTGCTAACATGCATAGAAGGTGGGTAAAAGAGGTTAGAAAGTTCGATAAAATTTTATACATATTATTTTATGATAAAATTACTCCAATGAATTAAATTTTAGTTATATAGGTATTGTATATCTATTTTGACTTAAAATAAATTTAAATAAAATAAATAACTATTTAAATAAAAAGTTGGTTTTAAATAATAACAGTGTTTTTCACTTTTCATAAAATATTGAAGGTTTTCAGAAAAATACCAAAAATTCACCCTAAGCTAATTTTGATATTCCAAATTAAAAAATAAAGTCTATTTTTTCAAATTCAGAAAATATATGTTTAATTTTTTAATTTAAAATTAATTCCCATTGTCAAAACCAAAAAGTGGGGTTTTAAAAAGTAAAAACTATCGAAAGATTGACATCTTCTTATGTCATATTTAAATGTGAAATTACTTATAATGACCTATATTGTATTAATAGATAAAAATAAAATATAATTATACTTCAAAACCATTCAAATTCATCATTTATCACTATAAATTATTTCGATTAAAAAGTTGTTTTCAATTAAAACATAGTATTTTTCACTATTCTTCATAATATGAATTTTATCAGAAAAGTACCAAAAATTTACCCAAACTAAATTTTTTGTCCCTATTTTAAAAAAAATAATTTCAATAAATTGAATATACAAAAGTTTCAAATATTTGTTTCAAAAAGGGATCACCATTAAAAGGCGGTAAAATTGCATTTTTTGAAAAATACTTCGTTTATCATAAAAAAGAATTTTTTCTTATATTATGTCTAAGAAACACATTATATGGATTCTAAAATTATATAGATTACATAGGATTCATAATAATGTTAATGCAATTCATAATCGCTTTTTTAAAGGCTAGTTTGGTTAGTTTTGGTGCGCTCGAACTCGCTATTGAGTGTAGCACAAGCTATTGAATTACTTTAATAAGATAATGTACTATGAAATATTGGGGTGTTACATTCTCCACAACTTCAATAAATTTTTTCTTCACAATTTGAAATTTTTCTTCGAAAATAAAATGTTAAAAATAAAAAAATACCATTGTGGAAAACCGACATCGAAAATTGGGATAATAAAATTTTTTCTTAATAAGAGGGAAAGGGAAAGAAAAAATCCCCACCAAACTATGATATATATTATGAGAAAATTGGTGGAAATTAGATTAAAATAATTGAAGGAAAACATAAATAGTTATAGGGAGTAATTGAGGTCATCAATCACAAACAAATGTAAAATTGAGGGCCTCAAAGCCACCAATATACGATGATATAAAAATCATCAGTTCAACAAAACATAAGGTATTATAATAAAATATTTTTGGTTTTATGATACCTTCACTAAATATTAAGAATTAATTTATTTATACAATAAGAGAAAAAAAACCCAAATAACTAGAGTTTCACCCATCAACTAATTCTAGCACAAACTCATCTTTCACTCCAAAAGATAATAGAATTAACAAATACTATATTTATATTAATCATATAGGATTCTAAAAATAATGAATTTATAATTTATTTGTCAGACTACTTAAAAAAATAAATTATACAATTCAGGACAACACGTATGCCAGTGGTAGGTGATCCACCCTTGTCACCCTTCAGTTGCCGGTTCAAGTCTCGCCGACTTGCTGGACGTGACAGGTTGTCACCCGACCACCAGGTTTTCCTTTTTATGATAATCAAAAAATAATATCAAGAAATGATTTAACCATAACAATAGTTTCCAATGTCAAACTCAATCAATTCCAACCTTTAGACTTATGCAAAATACTTCTTTCCAAACTCACAGTCCAAAATTTATAAGAAGGTACACACAATGAGGACCCTTTTGGCCATGTAATACCATGCAAATACCTTTATCATGTATTCTTTTAAAAAAATTTAACACCCTAATTTACCATAAAACCATATTGATTACATTCATTCTCCCCTATTATTTATATAATACTAGATATACTCTTTCTATCCAAAAATGTTGTAAACTCCAACAACGATGGAGTATACAAATCATTAATCAGTTTCAAGGTAATCAAGAATATTGAATATAATTTATCCTAATCAATCATATATTATTACCAAATCACTATATTAGTATCTGAACCATATTATGGTTTATCTTTCTCTCAACCATATATTTTTCTAAAAAATCTACCTACTATTGAGTCACTTTTCTTGGTTCCACACAATCTCAAGTCCTTAATGAAATAGTACTACAGTATAATCATTTTATACTCTATAATTCATATAACATGTAAATCATAAATACAATACTCACAATATATTAATAACAACATAAAAAATATAATCAGTTATATTCATCATTTGTAGTGTTAAAACATGATTATTATCCAATAGCATCATTTGGGGAAAACACTAATGATTTTGACATTGCTTCACATAGTGTCTCTACTCTATGAATATGAAGTATTGTAAATTTAAGACCATTTTCTTACCCTTGAAATCACGTACATGGTGTCCTTTTTATCCACACTTATAATAAACTTACATTCCATTCATGTATTTACCAAGGTGATTATTTCCATAGTTATTATATATGGGAAAATACTTCTTTCCTTTTTTCCATTTATCCATCTTTCCATCTACCATAATTTTCTTCTATAGCTTCCCTTCAATGCCATAGGCCTCATTAAATTCTTTACTTATCTTATTAACACATGATACTATTTCATCGTATGATTATAATACGTGGGAGACTATTTCCTTTCTACATTTTGGCTTAATACCAAGAAATATAGGATCATTCTTACTCTTTGGATCAAGCCTATTGTTAGAGCTCTCATTCCATATACTGTGCACCATTTATAAATAATGGTATACACTAGGTTAGTTGTATGAATCACAATTCATAATTCCAAGCTTTTAAAATACCAAACTAAAAATGAAAATATTATGCATATAATATAAATTCATACGAAAAATGTTTTTCGAAAATTATTTAATCCTAAATATTTCATAATGGATTGTAAAGAAAATGGGAATTCTTCTAAGAAAATTCCTTCGGATTTTCATAAAAAGAGTGAATCAAGGCCCATTGCCATGTACCATGATATCGTTAGTCAAGCTTGAAACTCCTTGTCAGAGTTTTCACTCCTAGGTATATCTATGTTAGAGCCGCCTCTACCAGCTCGTATCCAGACATAGAGGTATTGCATGGAAAATTCACAAAATCCCTACATTACCAAAATTAAAGGTTGTTCTTCTATTCTATTCCTCAAAGTCTATCTTAGGGAAATGTTTTCTAATAAGTGTTTTCCTCTAAATCTAGTTTCCTAGGCTATTTCTAACCTTCCTCTGATACCAACTGTAATACCCTGACCCTGGTTACTCAGAGTCGGTGCATTATTTTAATACATTAGCATGATTACAAGGAATCAAGCCCCGAAGGACCGATCAGTTTAGCTGTCTTGGAAAATAGATTACATACATTCACGTTACCTTATATTATAAAATGGAGAACAATAACAACATTATCTCTATTGACCACATTCATATTACTTAGACTATCCCTTCAGGTCAGTCATAATATACTTCATCGCATCGTGGAAAAAATAATACATAGAAAGGGGTGATCTCAGATTCTCAGTAATGATAAAAATATAGAGAAATCATTCAGAAATAAAAATTAACATTTACAAAAACATATAAAAGTAGTGAAAATCCCTTAAATATTAAACTTCATCATAGTGTTGAAAATATAAATCAATTAATGCCATTTAATTATTCACATGGATATTCTACTAGTCGAATAATCACATTTAATATCAATAGCTTATTTCAAAATGATGGAATGCATAATTCCAAACTTCATAACCACATAGTCAAGGCCTTTTTCCAAGACTATAAATAATATTTTTTCAAGGCCTTGTGACAAGACACTAGTTTTTCTCTTGAGACATACCGATGCATTGAGAAGCTATAATAGGCTCCATCTGTCACTTACTGAGTCCAATGCATTCCCCATATGAAAAGGTTTAAATATAACATAAACATTCATATTAAAACTATAATTTGAAATGTAAATACTTTATCAAGAAACCATTAATGGAATAAAAATAACACATCCACATTCAAAATATCACAAAACCTTAAATAAAATATGGATGATTTGTATCATAATAAATTAACCTTGATCACGAATAATATCCCGTAAAGGATGTTGACATAGTTGAAAATGATCAGTAATAATCTTTGAGATAAATATCCCTTTTTAATGAAATCATTTAAAAGTAATATAAAGGAAGTCATTTAAAAGATAGTTTTGAATCAAAGTGTCCCATAATACATTGAAACATTTGAAAGGAATTAACATTTTAAAACATTAATGTCTATATAAATAAATCCTTAAAACAATTTTGAAAACATGGACATTAATGATAATGGATTAGAAGAATAAATCATTAAAACATTTAAAATGATGTTTTAGTTCTAATACCTTAAAAATAATACCTTTGAAAACTCTTTTATGAAATATGGAAATTGATAATAAATATTTACAAGTACACACTTACGTAAAAACAACCTCGGATAATAAAGAGATTGCGAAAATAACCCTTACCTGGCACTTTCCTTTTGGATGAGGGTACATTTAACCTCTTGTATAAGGAACATAATATGTTATTAAATTATACTAGAACCATATTCATATTTATTATATCAAAAATTATTTATTTATGACTTTATACTACCCATTTAATAATGATTTTAATGTTAAATTAATAGTTTGGGTATTAATCGCTTTCTTTATCGTACATGTTTTAACTTGTTATTCATGATCGTATCATTTAGATAATGATTTAAATACATCATGAATATATACCCGGATTTAAAATTCATTTATATTTAGAATATAAATATTTATTATAGTTAGATATATTAAATGTAAGTCACCGTTTATGGAGACGGTAGGTTGTACGTACGCATAAACGACGTTTTCGTTTTCATATCGTATTAAACGGATGTAAGGGAATAAGATATATATAAGTACATATATAAATATTTATATATATCAACAGTATCATTATTATTTAATATATTACATAATTATTAAAAATATATATTTTTATAATCATGGTTGAATGGTGAACGTGGGAATGAATCTCAATGCATCATGGAGACAGTAATCCATACGTACGAACGAGTGACAATATCATTATATTTATTATGAAATCGTATATATTTGGATGGTATATCATATAAAAAGAATAATTATCAAGTTATATTTTTTAATAAATTAGTTATACTCATTATTATTCCCATCCAAATAATGAAGTTTCGGAATAACAAACTACACCACGATGTGGAGACGGTAAGCCGTACGTACTCACGTATGGTGACTTTTTCATTAATAGGATGGATAGAATAATGAATATGGTTGAACCATATTTATAACAACATAAAAGTTTGCAGTAGGTACTGGAGTTATTATTTTGGTATATAAACAAAAAAGAAATAGGAAGTAGAAGAAGAAAATAACTTGAAATAATGTGGTGAAATTACTACCTTTTCTTTAAGTGATTCATTTTTAGTTGATCAAATGGGATCCTTAGGTTGGCTTTCTGATCAAAGTAAGGAATCTTGTTTGATTCGAGGGATTTTGGGAGGATATTTGGGAATGGATTGGGTGAGCCAAATGACATTGGAGGTGTAATTTTGAGAGAAGGGGAAGTGCCCTTTTATAAGTGGGGTACGGGTCACTTTAAGAAAAAATTAAAATATTAATTTATTATACAATCATATTCGGTTTATAAAGGCTCAAAATAATTAATTTAGAGACTTAGCTAGTTATGGGACGAAATACTCTCAACCAATAGGTTTTAGACAAGTTTAGGATTCCATTTTAACCTTATATTTTTTATTTAACTCTTAGTTAAATAGTTTAACTTTTATAGGGCCTTCTTGTATTCGCAGACTATATGGTTAATACAAATACTATAAACATCCAAGGGAACATAAATTGGTTAATTAATGGAATATATAATATTATTTAATCCCTTTTTCAGAACCTTAGATTTTTGGGAATATTATATCAATCAATAATATAGTATTTGTTTTAAAAGCAAATTTATTTCAATTTTGAAACTATTTGGTATTTTGTTTTTGTGAAAGTCATAGAAACCTTATAACTTTGAAAAAGATTTATTTAATCAAACCTAACACGTAATATTAATCTATAAAATTTGTGGATGCATCCAAAATTTTAAATTATATTTATTTTAATATTTATAATACCATTTATTTGATTCTTTCACTAATAAGGTAATTACTGCATCATTATTGTGTCATAAATAAATTTAATTATTTAATGTCTAAAAAATTAAAAATAAAATACCATGATGTATGAAATTTGTTTCGATTTATAATAAATATTTGTAGTCTAATTTATCTTTTGTATTCCCTATATTAAAAATGGTTTAGTTATTAAACTTTGAATTTAACACTTTTAACTCTTCTTTAAATAAAATAATAATTAATGTCAAGATCTAATTAATGTGGACCTAAAGGATATTATTTTATTCCTAAGTTTTCTTTTGGTTGAATTAAACCTATCCAATATAACTAGGGCATGTGTTAGGTTAATAATAATATCATTGTTACCTTTAATTACCCTATTTACTTTTAACCATGCTAAATTAAAGTCAAAAGTTACTATTCACAAAATATTATTTTTATCTTATTGAATCACATTTTACTTAATGATTTCAACCATGTATCTTGGATTTTGGAAATTCAACTCACAGAAGTGGTGAAATTATGTTTTATACAAATTTACTAACGTGCCTAAAAGGTGGGTAGAAGATGTTAAAAAGTTAAATAAAATTTTATACTTATTAATTTATTATAAAATGACTCCAGTAAATTACATTGAACTTATATAGGTATTATATATCTATTTTGACTTAAAATAAATTTAAATAAAATAAATAAATATTTAAATAAAAATTTGGTTTTAAATAATAAAGTAATGTCTTTCACTATTCATCAAAAATTGAATGTTTTCAGAAAAATACCGAAAATTCACCTTAAGATAATTTTGATATTCCGAATTCAAAAATAAATTCCATTTTACCAATGTAAAAACATAGAGGTTGCATTTAATATTTTAAAATTAGTTCCCATTGTCAAAACAAAAAAGCATGTTTTTAAAAAGTAAAAACTATCAAAAGATTGACAAGTGTTTATGTCAAATTTAGATGTGAAATTACTTATAATTGCCTAAATTGTATAAAATAATTAAAATATAATCTAATTATATTTGAAAAACATTCAATCTCATAATTTATCACTATAAATCATTTCTATTAAAAAGATGTTTTCAATTAAAACATTGCATTTTTCACTATTCGTCAAAATATAAAAGTTTTCAGAAAGTTACCAAAAATTTATCCAAACTAAATTTTTATGTTTCACTTCTAAAGAAGAATTTAATTTCATTAAATTTAATATATAAAAGTGTCAAATATTTGTTTTAAACATGATTCTCCTTTAAAAGGCGGTAAAATTGCATTTTTTTGAAAAATAATTCTTTAATCTGAAAAATATAATTTGTTATTATATTATGTCTAAGAAACACATAATATGGATGTTAAAATTATATAGACTATATAAGATTTAAAATTTAGTTAATACTATTCATAACTTATTTTTGAATAGCGAGTTTGGTAAGTTTTGGTACACTAGAACTCAGTGTTGCTTGTAGCACAAGCTATTGAATTTCTTTAATGAGATAACGTACTATGAAATCCTAGGGTTTTACAATCGTGATATATTTATCTACTTTTTCAAAATTTATATCTTTATATATTACGGAATGAATCCCTTAGTCACTCAACATATATCTTATCACATTCCTTTATCTCAGATGCATCGTGGCATGAAATGGTGACTAGTCATGCTATGTTTCTTAGGGATTTTCTAGTATCACAACCTTTATCAACATAGTAATTTTCCACAAAATACTATAATGTGATCTCCAATGGATTCTATAATATTTAACTCTCTTTAATATCGGTTTTTTCTTTATAACCTCTATTATAATGCAATTCTCATTATAATGTTGAGGTCCCTCATCTATATCCACAATAGTTGACATATTATAGACTTGAAAATAAAATTAATATAACAAAACTCTATTTATTTAATCTTCATAACTAACATGTGGTGTGACAACCCTTTTCCATTATGTTACGGATGATCTATATTTTCCAAAAAATGGAAATTTTAATACATACAAATATATTTTCATAGGGAATAATTTAAATAGACAATTTTATTTAATAATCTATTTTTATTTTTGGGAATTGTGGAATGACACCTTTTTTTGAAGACACAAGCTCCTATATTATACATTTTTTCATTCTTTTATCTGTCCTTCATGTTCGGAGGATCTTGGTTACACTGTGGTTTCTTCTTATTTACACATACACTTATTCTATAATAAACTCAGCCACACAATGAAAACATTTTTTAGATCATGAAAACAATTTATTTTGAGTAAATATTTCTATAAATTCATAGTTTCAATTCCACTCCCCAATAGTTAAAAAAATCATAAATGAATATAGAATATTAATTAGTATCAATTGCCTTAATAAGTTAAAACTATGAAGAAAATATATACATATTTCAATGGTATCACACTCTATGTTAGCTTACCAATTCAATGATCTTGTATACATTTTATATGTTAAAATATAGTCTTCCAATTATCCCCTTGTGTTTATTTTGGTAAAAAAAATATGGAAAACACAACAATGTAAGAATTGTCAATGTTTTTCAATTATATGTTTGAACACAATTAAATGGGAACAGTTTTCCCATCTTTCAATGAGAGTTTCTGTATTCAATTTAATTTTCATGTAATCGAAACCCTATTAGGGTTCTAATGTAATTTCTTTCTTAAAGAATTGTAGATCTGTTTATGAATAATATAATTAGAATTTAAAAATTATAAAAAAAATTAATTTTAATACTTAAGGTAAATAATATAATAATAAAATTATTAAATTTTATCGTAGATGGATTTCCATGAAGACTTTTTATTTTTATTTCATGTAGGTTTTATTATGTCCAAAATTTTAATTAGAATTTACACAGAATGTTTTTATATTGATGTTGTTTAATTTCCCAAAATAATAAATTAAAATTTAATATTATTGAGATAATTAAAATAATAAATATATAAATTTTAGAAAATTTCACGAAATAAAAAAACTATATCACATAAAAAACACACAACTAAAACCCAATGGTTTTGTAAATCTAGAGATAAGATTCATAACCATATTATTTTAAAATATAGATTATAGTTCATCTATGTTATATCATCAAAAAAATTCCCTTCCATATATATGATACATAATATTTTTCTTTATTAACTCTTGATATAAGAATTATAATATATTTTTTAAAGGTTCTGCCATGGTAAAAATAACGAAGGCACAATTAATGATAAAAAATTAAAATAAGGGTTAAAAAAGTCTGAAAGAAAGGATTATTTTGCAATATATTTAAGGAAGGGGAGTCAAATACATAGGGAGGTCATCTGACTTGGTGAATGTCATAGGTAACCTCCTTATTAGAATCCCCATACACAACCGTGTTCCCTTCAGAAAACACATAAATAATGATATGATTGACCTCTAGGGAGGAGTGAAGGAATAGCATCAATCGAGTTATTAGTAGCCATGTAACATGCCCAACACCATTCCATAAATCTTCTATGATGGTGGTCAAATTTAGTTCATTCCTAATATTTTTCCATCCTTTTTTCCTTTCCATTATTATGTCATATATATAAATTAACATTTCAGCCTCCAATGATGATGCAAATCCACAGGTTCTATATATGCTACCAAGAAGCTACCCAAGGTTGTCCCAGTGCATCGATCCAAATCCCGAGGGCCCCAGTTTACCTTTAGAGGACCCATCAAAATTTAAATTAATCCATCTCAGGTGATGTAATTTCTAAAAGGAATCAAAAATGCATCGAGGTTGAATCAATGTCTCTTCAACACTAAGGCTTTGAATGGTGCTAAGATCAGAAACAAATTTTTTGCGGTGCCCCTGCTAAATTTGAGTAGCTTCATGTATGGTGGTATGTATCCTCACCCATAATATAGAAAGGTTGAATAAGTTATTATGTTGTATTTAATAATTTCAATCAGAATAGATAACATTAAGAAGCCCAACAACCGCATACAAAAAAAGTTAATTATCTGATGAGAGGAATCATAAATAGAACATCGCTGACGTTGAGAGTTTATTGAATACAAAATTAACCCTATGTAAAAAAAATTGTCCAAAAATATTTCCAACTATAATAAATAGTATCTCACTAATGAATAATATGGTTACAGACTTCTCTTTGCTGCTAACATATACTTCATTTAGAGAAAATTTTGAACCCAAAAGATTGGAGACACATATTAGTGGGGACATAGTTGTGAGAAATTACACAAACAAGAGTGAATCGTGAGGTTTATCCCATGATTAGCAAAAGAATTTTACCAAGTAAAATAATTATCTATATTTATAATATACTGTTTATAAAAATAATTCGAGCGAAACATGCTATTTTGAGCAGGTTATCAAATTAAGAAATCACTAGTTTTTTAATAAGGGGTAATTATCAATAAAATGATTAATGTTATTAGGAATATCAATTCTAGGAGAATTAAATAAATATTTAATAGAGACATTAGTGTGAATAAGTAAATTATTGGGATCAACCACAGAAATCATAGGACAACATGACTGGTTACATAAATTCTTTTTATAAATTATTATTAAAAAACTATCCATTTATAATTCAATATAATATTGGAAAAGTATTTTTTAAAGGATGGAATGATATAAGAGTCCATGTGATTCAAGATACCTTTCTTCATATTGTCAAGGAATCTATTTTTAATTAACAAAATAGGAATGAATTGATTATGAAGGAAATTTAATGCGATTTAAGTTGTACGACACCTTTGAAAATTAATTTTTTTAAATTCCTAGCCCAGACTTATTTAGAGGTTTATAATAGTTATACCAAGGGAAGTACATAATTTTCTTTCGAGAGTTACCCCACACCATAATTTTTTTATACATATATTAATTTTCATGAGAAGGGAAATGGATAATTTTTATACCATCAAAGATTAATCCATTTTATAGACAATTGTATATTTGAAATGTAAAATTTTACATACTCTAAAATTGATTTTCCATTCCAAGAGAATGTTGATTTTGAATTTAGTCAACAATCATAGAGAAGTAAATACTATTAAAAATTTCCCAAAATAGTAGAACCCAATGGTAGGTGAAAAGGATGGATCATTTTATTATACAAATAGGGTTTAATGATGGGTTTTCTATTTGTTAGGAACCTATTTCAAAATAAAATAAAGGGTTTATCCCACTTGAGGGATTGAATAGATTTATCTTCATAATATTGTAGAGGAGACTTATTATTTTAATTATTTAATTTACATAATTGTATGAAAATAATGATATCATCCACATAGAGGAGGTATGTGGGTGTAATCAGATTCCTAGAATCATTGATATGAATAAAATTCCCTTGCTTGACTAGATGAGTGACCAGTCTTCTTACGAAGTCTTCTACAATTTTTAAAATAGTGGAATAGAGAGGATCACATTGTCTTAAATCATTGGTATAGTTAAAGTATCCCTTCAGAGATCCATTAATCAAAATAGAGACAGGAGATAAGTAATAAATATTTTTAATTACACTAATGAAGAGATTTTTAAATCCAAATAATTGTTGGTACATTCAAGTAAAGATAAACCCATGTTATCTATAGACTATATAATTTCATTTTTTATGGAAACATTGCATCCCCTATTAGGTTTTTTAATGGAATAGTCCATTCACAGGAAAGGAAGATAAAATATTGATTTTTGCTTCCCTCAGAAAAACCAAATAGTTTCCCATTGAAAATTTTGTTCGTGATAGTTGCAATTATATTAAAAATGATTAGTAATGATTTTCTAGAGAGTGATGATAAGTGAAATATGTATAAAGAGATGAATCTGAAAGGAATTATCCACATTAGAGCTCAATTTATTTAATTGGGCATTGAGAATATAATGAAGTATACCATTAGTGAAGAATGTTCTAACAAACCTAAAAAAATGAGGCTATATAACATCCCAAGAGTGTGGAAAAATGTTATTATTGAAACCAACAATCCTAGGGGAACAATATAAATTTTTACTGATGATGTATCCTTGATCACATTATCAAAAAGAATTTGAGTTAGGATGGAGTAATCCCCATAATCAATAATGATTGAAATAACACAAGGAAGAATGTTTTAGAAGACATGAAGTCCATTTAAAATTTGTAAAGCATAAAACTACAAGATCAGAAATATCATCGTTGGTATCAATGATGTTTTCCCCATTTTAAGAAAAGATAGAGGCCTAAAAGCATTAATAATTCATTAGAGAATATTATAAAACCATATATTTTTGTCTCTAGACATTATTTATTTATCTATAAAGATATTATTATGATTGTTATCCTTAATAGAGTGGAGAACATTGAGTATGGTTCTATGGTTAATTTCTTGTTGAGATATCATAGTAAAATCAGAGCCAGTGGTGGATGTTTTAATTTAGTTGATATTTCCTACCAAATCCTCAATATCATTGTCAATTATGTTACAGTAATATTTACACCATACATAAATCTTTTGATCAATTAATATTGACAATATGGTGCAAGGTAAATCATTGTTTTGTAGTTCATAGAATACTATTAATATTTTATAGTGGGATGACAATTAGGTTTAGAAATCCAAGAATTATTGAATCTTAATCAAAGAATAGGATTTGGGTCTCTAATAGAGAGAGTGACCAGGATCAAAATATGTTTAGAGTTATGATTGGGGATAGTGATGCTAGAGATGGTCTCCCAATTTTCTGTGGATATATCATTAGATAAATCACTATCCAGTTTACTAGAAACTAACATATTAAAATACCTTATATACCAAGTGTATTTAGCCCGTACAAGGATAATTTTATTTAGATTGTTTTCTATGATTACGTTTTATGATTCTTTAGAAAAGTTAGTTTAATGGGCCTGGACCATCTATTTCACTTGGACCAAGAATGGTGTAATAGTCCCAAACCAAAATCCATAGTTCATGAATGTTTTTTTCTAAAAAGAAAAGTACCTTCTAAATACTTTATCTACCGTTATTATTTCTCTTAGCATTGAAAATTCAGAAAAATGATCGGTGTTATAGTATGTCAGTTTAAAAGTGAAAACCTGGAAATAAATATTGTAAAAACTAACATTCTGCAATGAATAATTGGAAAATTTATTTAGAGTCCCAACATGGTAGTTATTATTACTATCACAATGATAAAAAACCATTATGGTTAATGTGTAATTTTTTTGGTGAAACAATAGTTTTAGGCTTATAAATAGAATAAAATTTCGATTTTTGAGTGTGAATAAATATTATTATGGTTTTAAGTATTTTAGGGTGTGAAATAACTTGAAAATTTCAAAATAATATATTTATTTAAACCTATAATTGGGGTTGGAATCCCATTAGTTTTATTCTCAGGGGTCTTCCTCCTAGAAAATATTCTAAAAATATTAGTCTTTTGTGGATAGGATTTCAAGTACCGTCTCCCTATTTAACCATATAAGTATTAGAATAAATGTTTTTAAGAGTACCTACCCTTGTATCACTGGTGGACATTGGATCATGACAAATTTTTTGAATGTTATGATCCAAGAGAGTAATTTTTGTTTCAAGGGATGAGTGATGAGTGTTGTATCCATTTCTAGTTTAAGTAATGTGTGAAATCATCACCTTGTTTTTGATAATATTCTTGGAGGATATTGTGTCCCCTAATGTAGAGACCCGAAGCTTGAAGTACATTGACATTACATTACATTTGCGGAATACATAGTACATAACAAAAACACACACTCAAGGATCGTAATAGTTTAGTGTCTTTGGAAACTCGGAATATAATCTTCTAATCCTGGTGAATGATCTTCAACATCTCCCACAAAGATCTTCCTTTTTTTACCTAAAACCTTTCTTTAAATCCTAGGGAAAAGAAAACATAAAATGGTGAGCTCAAATTCTCAGTAAGTGTGAACAAAATAAATATCAATCACATCATATACATAAGCACATAACTTTGGAAATCTTAACCTGCAAAAGAGATCATAATTTCATAACATGGGGTAAATCATGGCAGTGAAATGTAATCACAATAATCAGAAATTAAAACATGAAACTTTGTGGCATACACACATAATCATAGAGAATCATTTCTTATTAGTCAAGACTCATTGCCAAGACTATCTTAGTGGACAAAGTCCCTTTCGGAACTGAGTCACCCTCGTTTCAATCTTGTTTCACTGAACCGGTATAACCTACCGTTCCAGCCATGTCTATCTCATGAGATATAAAATCTTTACCCAATGCATTGGAGAGAGATATAGGTCCCACCCATCTCATAATGATACCATTCTTCTGTGTGCCACAAAATCATAAATCATACATCATTACATAACCCATGTAATAAAAATGGGAATCTTAAACATCATGACATCATAAAACAATTCATATACAATAAAGCAATTCATAAAAATAATTCCATCACAACATAATCAAATAAATGTAATAATAGGGATAAAAATATAACCATTTATTATCCTAGATGGAAAATAATTTTGATAAAACACTTGAACTCCATTCTTGAGGAAAATATCCTTTCTTCTTCAAAAAATTTTTTCCTTTCTAAACATGTCATACAACTTTAAGCTAAAAGAAGTTGATTAAAAATAAAATTGAAGACTTGTAAAGGAATATTTTTGGAAATAATGTTTTTAAAAATCCATTCAGGCCGTATAAGTTAAAAAAACATTATTCTCGTACTTTTGTCGGAAAAGTCAAAAAGTACCTCGTACGAAAAAACGACAAAAGATTCCTTTCATATATTTTACTATAACTCACCGAAGGGTAAAATTGGATTTAAATAATTGTAGGTGGATGGAAATAATATTATATATTGAGGAAACATGGATATGGATGATAAAATACACCCCAGTAAATACAAAAGTATAAACAATCTCTGATAAAAATGAGATTGTGATATTTCCCTTAACTTAGGTCCGATTTTCTTCGTAAGTGTCCAAACCTCCTGTATAATGATTTAAATCATGTTATTGACTTATTGAAGAATCATATTCATTGTTATTATATCATATATGGTCCACTTATGACTTTATATTACCCGTACTTTTGTAAATTCATGTTAATGTATTGTTTTGGGTAAAATCGTCTCATTTGTCGTTCATGTTTTTAACTTGTAATTATTAATATGATTACTTGGATCATGATTACTTATATCTAGAATGTAAAACATGATTTTTATATAATATATATTCAGAATATATATATATATATATATAATATATCGATAAATGGAATGAAATACACCGTTCATGGAGACGGTAGTCCGTACGTACGCATGAACGCTGTTTTCGTTTCCATATTGAATTGAATGGAATTAAGTAGATGACATACATATAAATATACATAAATCCAGTATCATTATTATGTCATATAATTCATTAGTACTTATTATATATACTTTATAATCATTCATGAATGGTTAATCATTGAGAATTAATCTCACCGCGTCATGGAGACGGTAGTCTGTACGTACGCACGAGCGATGATATCGTTCCCATGGTCGTGGAATTGTGTTGAAGTGTATGTATACTATTTAAGTATCAATATCACTTTATAATAATCATATATAGTTACTCATTACACTATTATACCCATCCAATTAAGGTGGTGGCAGAAAATAGATTACACCACGGCGTGGAGACGGTATTATGTACGTACGCACGTGCGGTGATTTCCTTTTTCTGTAGGATGGATAGAAGGTGAATTAGGGTTGTTTCATATTTATAATAACATATCAGTATGTAAGTAATACTAATGTTATTACTTTACCATTATACAACTAAAGAAGAAGAAGTTGAAAAAGAAAGAAATTGAAAAGATCAGTAATGGATATTACCTCTTCTTTGAAACGCCTCGCTGAATCCTCCACTTAGGGAACTAAGATTGGTCTTTGAAGAAGACCAGGACCTCTAGGATTATTCTAGGGAAGTGGAGAAGGGATTTTGGCAGGGTTTGGCCGAGCTTGAGTGCTCAAATTGGTGTGAGGAGGAGGGGGAGGAGGTGTCCTTTTATAAGGGAGGAGAGGGGAACCTTAGGAATATCTCAAAATATTATTTTATATTAAAGTCAAAATCGGTTTATAATGGTTCCAAAGGGTCTTATTTCGAAGGTAAAGTGGAGATGAGTCGAAATACTATAAACCAATAGGATTTAGACAAGTTTAGGTTACTATTTTAACCTTATCAATTAGATTTAACTCTATGTTAAATAATTTAACTTTTATCGTGACTTTTTGTTTTCTTACATTATATGGTTAATACACTTACTATAACGTGCCAAACGAACCCCAAGTTGTTTATTATTAATATATATATCTTAATCTATGTCATTTGGCTGAAACATAGATTTTTAGGAATAAAATAACAATTAATAATATAATATTTGATTTTAAAACTATTTTGTGTCAATTTTGACACTATTTGATATATGATTTTTATGAAAGTCATAATAGAATTATATGTTCGAACCAAGTTGATTAAATCAACACTAATATATCATAATAACCTAGAAAATTAGTGGAATTCATAAAAAGTCTTAAATTACACTTATTTTGGTATTTATAACATCAATTATGTCAATATTTCATTAATAAGATAATTACTGCATCATCTTTGTGTCATAAATAAATTAAATTATTTTTTTTCTAAAAATTACAAATAAAATACAATTATGTAGGGAATCGTTTTTGATTTCTAATTAATATTTACAATCGAATTTATCTTATGTATAACCCTATATTAAAAATCTTTTAGTAAATAAACTTTGATTTAAACTCTTTTAACTCTTCTTTGAATTAAATAATAATAAATGTCCTAATCTAATCCAAGTGGGCTTGAATGGTCATATTTTTTTCCTAAGCTTGTTTTTGGTAGAATTACACTTATCCAATAGAATTTGGACATGTGTTATGGTAATAATAATATCATTTTTACCCTTAATTACCCTATTTACTTTTAACTGTGGTAAATAAAAGAAAAAATTTACTATTCACCAAAAATTATTTTCATCTCATTGAACCACATTTTTGGCCTTGATATTAACCGTGTCTCTCGGATTTTCGAAATTCCATTCACAGAAGCGGTAAAATTAAGTTTTATGCAAAATTTAGTTTTTAACCTACCACTTAGTGGTTGCACTATTCATCAAAAATTGAAGTTTTTCAGAAAAATGCCAAAATTTCACCCTAATCTATAATTGATATTCCGAATTCAAAAATGATTTCTATTTTACAAAATTCCTAACATATAAGTTGCATTAATTAATTTTATAATTAATTTCCGTTGTCACAACAAATAGCGTGTTTTTAAGAGATAATAACTATCAAAAGATTAACACTTGTTTATGTCTGGTGTAAATGTGAAATTACATCCAATGACCAACATTGTATTGAATTGTAAAAATATATTCTAAATATACTTTAAAACCACTCAAATTAATAATTTATCACTATTAATTATTTCTATTAAAAAAGTTGTTTTTAATTAAAATTCAGTAATTTTCACTATTCATCAGAATATGAAAGTTATCCGAAAAGTACCAAAAATTCACCTTAGGCTAAATTCGATACTCCGAATCCAAAAATGAAGTCCATTTTGAGAGATAAAATTTCTATAATTTTAAAAGGTGGTTATTACTATTCATAATGGCTAGTTTTAATTATATTTTAATAGCATATCGTTGTTTAGTGAAACTCGGTATTGCGTACTACACACGCTATCGAGGAAGGTCGCGATTGCGTGTAGGAAAGATGCGAGTTGTGCAAGCTCCTTTTGGTGTAGCATACGACAAAATACATTAGTGAAATTAAAAGAATATTTTTCATAAAATTTCGGGGTGTTACATTCCACCCCCCTTAAAATGAATTTAACCCTCGAAATTCGTCGGGGTTATAAATGGTTTACTATTCTAAAGATTCCTTAATAGAAACCCACATCGTAAAAAGGAATTCAAAAACCAATCTTTAAAAACAGAGGTATGAAACGTAACAGTTACCCAAATAAACTAATCACTGGGTTTCCACATAGGTGAAAATATGGATATGGAAGAGAAATCTAACCATCATGTTCTAATGGAGAGTGGTAGAGAACATGTCTATGGAAAAGCCAGTAATCACAAATCCATAGATTTGTGATGATATAAGGTACCATCTGATTCATCAGGTATAAGATCACTAGAATAACATTTTTGGTTTTCAAGATCATTTCCCTAAAGTTGAAAATTTGAATTAGAATAAATACTTACTTTATTTTGGTACAATCTCACTGTTGTTCATGCCTTGAACAATTTCCACTTCATCTCTTAAATAAATGAAGTTGAATTTGTTATTCGTGAAGTGTTAGCAGATCATGTGATAGAATGACGAGTCATTCCATCTGTCTCAAACAAAAGGTTAGCAAAAATTATATACAAAAGTCGATCTATAGTGAGATTAATCATATATGGTTCCTAAAATGGACTTATACTTCATATATCATACTGCTTAATATAATAAAACTAGTTTCTACTAAACAGGGACTTCTTGTAGGCTAGTGGTAGGCGATAAAGGCCAGTCGCACTTCGGTTGTGGGTTTAATTCCCACAGCCTTTTCCGACGCGATGGGCTGTCGCCCATCCTGCAGGTTGTCCTTTTTCTAAAGCTATATTACCATAATATCCCATCAATAATATCGAAAAACGTTTTATACTAACTTATGTCCAACATAATCAATTCTAATCTTTAGGCTTATCTAAAATACTTCGGTCCAAGCTCATAGTATAAAGAAAATGATTACTTGAAATGTCATAGAATAATCACGTGAATGCCATCATTTATCCCCCATATATCATAAGATATGCCAAATTACAAGCATGTGAATACCTTAATCAAGTATTCTCTTTAAGAATGAATACCCATTGAACCATAGTGAAAACATGAATGTAGTTAAAAGTTAACACTTTCCACATACCAAAATCCTCAAAATTCTATATACTCAAACCATGATATCACTTAGTCCTTATATCAATCATGAGCTCATGAATACTGTCAAATATTTCATTTTCTCATTTCCCTTCATTATGTGCATATCATTCTTTTTCCAAAAATATCTCAATCACTTTCCATGGTTACTGGTACCATAAAATTATTGAAAACCACAATAGACCAAAACATAAATATTCCAATATTCCACGATACTATATACAACATTATTTTGGAATAAACACTTAATCATTCCACCACATCGTTGTCATATTCAACATCGCCAATAGTGATCTCATGTGACTTCCCTTTGTCCTTTTCCTTAAGTGGTTTCTCATTTTGATCATCACTAACCCTTGGATTAGGGCATTTATTAGCATAATGCCCCATTTCCTTGCACTTGAAGCATTGAAGTGTTGGTGGTGAGTTCTCTGCAGTGTTTACTTTGTTCACATCATTAGAAACCCTTTTTCCATTACTTCGACACTCAGATGCTCGATGACCTTCTTTTCCACACTTAAAACATTTTCTAGTCCCTTTAAGACAATCTCCACCATTCTTCTTTCCACACTTTGAGCATAAGGAGACATTCATTTTCTTTTCACCATTATTCTGAGATTTCTCCTTGAACTCCATATTTCGTTTCTTTTCAAAACCATGAGATGGATATGTAACACCAACTTCCATTTCTACCTTCATAGCACAGCGCACAATTTCTTCATAGCTACTGAAGTCTCTTATAGCTAATGCCCTTTGAAGACTTGGTTTTAAGACACTAAAAAATCGATCAACTTTACTTTCAGGTTGGATGATAATGCCAGATGCATACCTTGTAAGTCTTGTAAAATTCTCTTCATATATACCAACAGATTCATCATCCTTTTGCTTTAGTTCAAGAAACTCATTTTCCATCTTCGTTCGAAGAATACGAGGGAAGTACTTACTGAAAAACAAGTTCTTGAACTCGTCCCATTCCATGGACTCAATTTCATCTCTTGGCCTCGTATTCTTGATAAGATTCCACCATTGATCAGCTTCACCTTCCAAACAATATACTGCTAAGATAACATTATCATGTTCAGAACATTGAAGAACTGAAAATATCTTTTCAGTGGTACTGGTCCATTGTTCAGCAACAAGTGGATCGGAAAACCCACTGAAAGAAGGTGGACGTTGCCTCATGAAGGACTCAATAGAATATTGTTCCCTTCTCTGCCCATTTGGAATTCCAGTATGATTCATATCTTGTGTAAGTATAGCAATAAGATTTTTCACCCCATCTCCCATAACATTTGTTTGTTCAGGAGGACAATGATTGCATTGTCCATTGCATTGATCAACACGGTTCCTTCGGGTTCCAGCCATCATCTAAAACCCAAAAAGAATAGTGTGAGAGGCAAAAATCATGCTAGGGAAAACAAAATAATAAAGGGGGAGTACCTTCAATATATAACATCTTAGGATTAATTCTATAATCATTAGCGTAATTCTAGTACTATAACCTATATGTATACTTAACCTTAGGGACATCCCTAGAAATACCATAGAAATATATCTAGGGATCTCACTAACGTTTTCGCATCCTAGTTTCCAAAGGATGACTAAACCTTTCCTTTGATACCAACTGTAGAGACCTGAACCTTGATGTACTTTGACATTACATTACATTTGCAGAATACTTAGTACATAACAAAAACAGACACTCAAGGATCATAATAGTTTAGTGTCTTTGGAAACTCGGAATATAATCTTCTAATCCTGGTGAGAGATCTTCAAAATATCCCACAAAGATCTTCCTTTTTTTACCTAAAACCTTTCTTTAAATCCTGGGGAAAGAAAACATAAAAGGGTGATCTCAAATGATCAGTAAGTGTAAACAAAAGAAATATCAATCACATCATATACATAAGCACATAACTTTTGGAAATCTTAACCTGCAAAAGAGATCATAATTTCAAAACATGGGGTAAATCATGGCAGTGAAATGTAATCACAATAATCATAACATAAAACATGAAACTTTGTGGCATACACACATAATCATAGAGAATAATTTCTTATTAGTCAAGACTCATTGCCAAGACTATCTTAGTGGACAAAGTCCCTTTCTGAACCGAGTCACCCTCGTTTCAATCCTGTTTCACTGAACCGGTATAACCTACCGTTCCAGCCATGTCTATCTCTTGAGATATAAAATCTTTACTCAATTCATTGGAGAGAGATATAGGTCCCACCCATATCAAAATGATACCATTCTTATGTGTGCCACAAAATCATAAATCATATATCATTACATAACCCATGTAATAAAAATGGGAATCTTAAACATCATGACATCATAAAACAATTCATATACAATAAGGAATTCATAAATATAATTCCATCACAACATAATCAAATCAATGTAATAATAGGGATAAAAATAGAACCATTTATTATCTTAGATGGAAAATAATTTTGATAAAACACTTGAACTCCATTCTTGAGGAAAATATCCTTTCTTCTTCAAAAACATGTTTCCTTTCTTAACATGTCATACAACTTTAAACTAAAAGAAGTTGATTAAAAATAAAATTGAAGACTTGTAAAGGAATATTTTTGGAAATAATGTTTTTAAAAATCCATTCATGCCGTATAAGTTAAAAAAACATTCTTCTCGTACTTTTGTCGGAAAAGTCAAAAAGTACCTCGTACGAAAAAACGACAAAAGATTCATTTCATATATTTTACTAAAAACTTACAGAAGGGTAAAATTGGATTTAAATAATTGTAGGTGGATGGAAATAATATTACATATTGAGGAAACATCGATGTAGATGATAAAATACACCCCAGTAAATACAAAAGTATAAACAATCTCAGATAAAAATGTGATTGTGATATTTCCCTTACCTTAGGTCCGATTTGATTCGTAAGTGTCCGAACATCCTGTATAATGATTTAAATCATGTTATTGACTTATTTAAGAATCATATTCATTGTTATTATATCATATATGGTCCACTTATGACTTTATATTAGCTGTTCTTTTGTAAATTCATGTTAATGTAGCGTTTTGGGTAAAATCGTCTCATTTGTCGTTTGTGTTTTTAACTTGTAATTATTAAGATGATTACTTGGATCATGATTACTTATATACAGAATGTAAAACATGATTTATATATAATATATATTCAGAATATATATATATATATATATATAATATCGATAAATGGAATGAAATACACCGTTCATGGAGACGGTAGTCCGTACGTACGCATGAACGCTGTTTTCGTTTCCTTATTGAATTGAATGGAATTAAGTAGATGACATACATATAAATATACATAAATCCAGTATCATTATAATTTCATATACTTCATTAGTACTTATTATATATACTTTATAATCATTCATTAATGGTTAATTATTGAGAATGAATCTCATCGCATCGTGGAGACGGTAGTCCGTACGTACGCACGAGCGATGATATCATTCCCATGGTCGTGGAATTGTGTTTAAGTGTATGTATACTATTTCAGTATCAATATCACTTTATAATAATAATATATAGTTACTCATTACACCATTATACCGATCCAATTAAGGTGGTGGCGGAAAATAGATTACACCACGGCGTGGAGACGGTATTCCGTACGTACGCACGCCCGGTGATTTCCTTTTTCCGTAGGATGGATAGAAGGTGAATTAGGGTTGTTTCATATTTATAATAACATATCAGTATGTAAGTAATACTTTTGTTATTACTTTATCATGAAACAACTAAAGAAGAATAAGTTGAAGAAGAAAGAAATTGAAAAGATCGGTAATGGATATTACCTCTTCTTTGAAACGCCTCTTTGAATCCTCCACTTAGGGAACTAATATTGGTCTTTGAAGAATACCAGGACCTCTAGGATTATTCTAGGGAAGTGGAGATGGGATTTTGGCAGGTTTTGGCCGAGCTTGAGTGCTCAAATTGGTGTGAGGAGGAGGGGGAGGAGGTGTCCTTTTATAAGGGAGGAGAGGGGCACCTTAGGAATATCTCAAAATATTATTTTATATTAAAGTCAAAATCGGTTTATAATGGTTCCAAAGGGTCTAATTTCGAATGTAAAGTGGGGATGGGTCGAAAGCCTATCAACCAATAGGATTTAGACAAGTTAAGGTTATTATTTTAACCTTATCAATTAGATTTAACTCAAAGTTAAATAATTTAACTTTTACCGTGACTATTTTTTCTTACATTATATGGTTAATACACTTACTATATCATGCCAAAAAAACCCCAAGTTGTTTATTATTAATATATATATACATATCTAAGTCATTTTGCGGAACGTTAGATTTTTAGGAATAAAATAACAATTAATAATATAATATTTGATTTAAAAACTATTTTGTGTCAATTTTGACACTATTTGATATATGATTTTTGTGAAAGTCATAACAGAATTATATGTTCGAACCAAGTTGATTAAATCAACAATAATATATCAAAGTAACCTATAAAATTAGTGGAATTCATAAAAAGTCTTAAATTACACTTATTTTGGTATTTATAACATCAATTATGTCAATATTTCATTAATAATATAATTACTGCATCATATTTTTGTCATAAATAAATTAAATTATTTGATTTCCAAAAATTACAAATAAAATACAATTATGTAGGGAATCGTTTTATCTTTCTATTGAATATTTACAATTGAATTTATCTTATGAATAACCCTATATTAAAAATGTTTTAGTAAATAAACTTTGATTTTAACTCTTTTAACTCTTCTTTGAATTAAATAATAATAAATGCCCTAATCTAATCCAAGTTGGCCTAAATGGTCATATTTTATTCCTAAGATTTTTTTTGGTCGAATTATACTTATCCAATAGAATTTGGACATGTGTAATGGTAATAATAATATCATTTGTACCCTTAATTACCCTATTTACTTTTAACCGTGGTAAATAAAAGTAAAAAGTTTCTATTCACCAAAAAATTATTTTCATCTCATTGAACCACATTTTAGTCCTTTATATTAACCGTGTCTCTCGGATTTTCGAAATTCCATTCAAAGAATAAGTAAAATTAAGTTTTATTCAAAATTCAGTTTTTAACCTACCACTTAGTGGTTGCACTATTCATCAAAAATTGAAGTTTTTCAGAAAAATGCCAAAATTTCACCCAAAACTATAATTGATATTCTGAATTCAAAAATGATTTAAATTTTACAAAATTCCCAACATATAAGTTTCATTAATTAATTTTATAATTAATTTCCGCAGTCACAACAAATAGAGTGTTTTGAAAAGATAATAACTATCAAAAGATTAACACTTGTTTATGTCTGGTGTAAATGTGAAATTACATCCAATGACCAACATTGTATTGAATTGTAAAAATATATTCTAAATATAATTTAAAAACACTCAAATTAACAATTTATCACTATTAATTATTTCGATTAAAAAAGTTTTTTTTAATTAAAATTTAGTAATTTTCACTATTCATCAGAATATGAAAGTTATCCGAAAAGTACCAAAATTTCAACTTAGGCTAAATTCGATACTCTGAATCCAAAAATGAAGTCCATTTTCAGAGATAAAATTTCTAAAATTTTAAAAGGTGGTTATTACTATTCATAACGGCTAGTTTTAATAATATTTTAATAGCATATCGTTGTTTAGTGAATCTCCGTATTGCGTACTACACATGCTATCGAGGAAGGTCGCGATTGCGTGTTGGCAAGATGCGTGTTGTGAAAGCTCCTATTGGTGTAGTGTACGACACAAGACATTAGTGAAATTAAAAGAATATTTTTCATAAAATTTCGGGGTGTTACACCTAACATGTCATTAACATCTTCCATTGTATTCAATGAGGAGTTTGTGTCTGCTTCCTTATAATTTATATCGTCTAGTACATTAAGTTAGGAGATAGTGTCCCATGAATTGTCATCTATGTAATTATTTACATTAATTATGATGTTTGTGTCCACTTTTATATCATTATAATAATCTACTACATTTAGTGGTAGTTCAATAGAGGGATGCCGTAGTGTTCAAGGTCTAACCGGTGTAGTGATAAAGTTTTCAGCAGCATCGGTGACTGTATAAGGATGTTGTTTCTCATCCTTATGCTAGTTTTTTCCCTTAGACCAATCTGAGGGTATAATTCTAACATGGTTATTAGTATTATTTTTTGAGGTAAATTAGATCTTGGGTTGGTTATCTGTTATATTAGAATCTAGTGATATATTCTTTTGGATAACATATGAAGTATTAAGTACTAGTATTGTTCTCTCTTTATTAGCCGAGTGATCAAATATATTATGCTAATCCGTGTTTCTAATTCGATCAGGTGTTGGAGAAATGTAGTCCACATCCTTAGATCTAGTATGAGGAATATCCCTTCTTTTAGTAATATGCTCATGTCAAGGATACTTGATTATATCCATAAAAAGTTTCGGAATTTCATCCACATAGAATTATTCTTCAGTTTCATAATCGACTTTTTCAACAAAGTCATCTTAGGTTTTTCCTAAGTCATCCATTGAGGGGTTTGGGTCACCTGAATTTTTAGCAAATCCTTATTTTTTTGAGAAGGTTCATGTTTATCCATGATTGGGGAATTTTCTTTCCTTTCCCTCTTAACTTATTAATATTCCTTATAATTAGGCTACGTGACTTGAATTTTGACCAAACTACAATTCAAGATAGATTGACTAGTGATCCTTTATAATTTGATAAATGCAAGCTTCTATTCATACATGATCTTAAGCTATGTTTGAAAGTACTTAACATTCATGATAATAACTATTAGATGTTTTGAGTCCATATTTTCTATAACAATAACTCTAACAGAGAGCACTAATTATCCATTTATTGTTTTAGGATATATCTTCAAGAGACAAGACTATAGGAGGTAATACCATTCAAGATCATATGGTGATAAAAAACCAATTATGTCTAAGAAATAAAATCCAAATTTGTTCCATATTGTTCCGATAATTGAAGGGGTTAAATTCATAAACCCATTTAGATATACGAAGAAGATGAGGCTGAAATTGAATGTTACCTATCTTCCAAACCCGATTTATGTCCTCCTAAGCGCATAGTAAAATATGAATATAGACTCTACCGATAAGAACTTGTTTTTGATTGGAAAATACAGAGGGATTATAAATATGAGTTTTTAGTTTTGGAATTTCCTTGTGTTTATCCCCTTCAATATAATAAATTCTCCCATGAACTGAGAACATAAACTTTTGTGCTTGTTGCTAGAGAGCGTCAAGGAATGATTCAATAGAGAAAACTCCACCATCTATTTTTTTTGTACATGGAAGTCTTCGAAAAGTATTATTTATATAGGTATAATCCATTATGATCATTATGGAAGGAAATACCTTTATATGTTTTATACAGTTCATGTTATGATATATCCTCTGAATGATTTTTTCCCTCATGTGCGTCAGGAATGGTCCTTTCAAAAGATCTATCCCACTTAGGAATGAACGACACCATAAATATTAATATATATCATCAAGGATGACAGTAATCAATGATTTTAGCAATATTTAGGGTTTATATGATCAATTATAAGAAAATGATATTCTAAAATTCTCAAAATGGGAAAAACACATTAGTGGGTCATATGATATTTATCATTAGACAATAAAAATGTGAGAAAATATAAACATAAAAAAACATTTTTAATGAATTAATATTATTGAATAATATGGAATGATCATATGACCTGATAGTATAACCATAGATCATGAAATATGAATGTAGTACAATAATAGGATATTTATGATATTGTAATATATATCATATCATATTAATTTTAATTCATAAAAATAATCATGATCCATGGATTTATTAATAAGTAATATGTAACATATGTAAATATTGAAAATCATATCATATAACAATGTAAGACACCTATATAATCATATCACAGTGTACCTATTTAACATCCGATGTCTCATAACATAATAGGCTTAATTAACCACAAGTGTACTATAACATAGTGGACTTGGGATGACCACTTATATATCAAAGCAGTCTAATGATAAATAATTATTTTCATAATTGATTAATGGGTATTTAAATTAAGGTACCATGTTATATTTAATGATAATTACTAATGTTTTATGTAATAAATCATGTATCACATTGTTTAATCATTTTAAACAAAATTGGATGCAACAAATTTCTATAATGCATCACATAATAATCAAGAAATAATATTATCAGAAGATACCAAAAAAAATAAACTAAAAGTATTATATAAGGATATCATTTTGATTGTGATATAAGATAAATAATGAAATATATGAAGGAATATTTATAGAATGAGATTAAACTGGGAGTGAAAAAATGAATTATTTTTTGATATTATCTTTTGAATAAATAATCGTATAAATATATTTCAAAAGATAAATTTCAAAATTGGGAAAAATCATTAAATTTTTTTTTACAATTAAAATCCTAATAAATAATACTTTAAAATAAATAGATGTTAATTAGAATAAACATAGAGAAAATATCACAGAGTATTTAAATTGTGTCTCTATTGGTTCTTATAAGTGTTAATTAATTATATTTTATGTTTCTCAGGTCTTATTTAGTTCTCTATTAATGTATTTAGTTATGAATATTTGTATATTTTATGGTGATATTTTCTGAAATTTTGTTTCTTTTCATGGATAGAGTCATCTTTTAAATATTAAATTTTTGGTTGGGATTCAAGGGGGTGTCTATTTTGAGAAATGATTTTCAGAAGATTGTTTCAAATATCATTGAGATAAAATTGGTAGTGAGGATCAAATATATATATATATTTTGGTATTTAGGGTTTTATTGTATTAAAATTTATTTGTTGTCATTTCATGTTTTATATGGTTTTCTGCTTTTTTTCTTATCTATAGCAATGTTAGTACCTCATTTTATGGTCTTTGGTGAATTTATCTATTTCAAACATGTTATCAACTATGGTGAAATAATAGTCTTTATATTTGGCCATGTGAATGATAGTAAAGAAGATAGCGTCTGGAGTGAATATGTGATCTTGATGGGGTCATTGAAATGGTGGATGATTTATTATTATTAATTAATGTTTTTTAGGTTGGCATATTGTCTAGTCTTCCTCGATCAATGTTATGATTATGATTTCACATTCGGATTTCACCACAAATGTACCATGTTTCTGTTAATGGTGGATTTGAGATTTTTGGTGAAGGGAGCCTTGATGGAAATTTTTTAAGAAATATGTGTGGTCCAAATGAGTTGGGGATATGTTTTAAGACATCATTTTTAAATTTTTATAGGATTTTTTAGTTAATATGTACAATTTTATTGGATGGACAGGGATTTTGTCCTTGTTTTTTATGTCATTGAAAGTTTCACTGGGATTTTTATTTTAATATTGTTTGGTTAACATATAATAATTTATATATGATCATAAAAACCGCATTCCTTAAATGGTCAATTGATATTTCAAAGCTCTCTCTTATATTATTGTATTTGATAAAACATATTAACATTTCAATTTCTATATATCCATTATTTTTTATTAGGAGTACTATAGATATTTTTATTTTTAATTAATGGGGTTCTTATAACAAACTGTTCCCACCTACAAAGGTATAACCAAATTTGAGAGGGGGTAGGGACAGATAACTATTGTTACATTTATAATAATAAATTTTACCCACATTTAACTCTATAAAAAATAATGTGAATGGACCTAAAATTACCATTTAACACACATTATATATATAATAAATATTAATTTAGCATAAAAAGATTATAAACATTTTTACAAGGTTCCATCATAGTGTTTGATATAATCCTCATTGTATGGTAGTTATTACCTTATGCATATGTGTAAGATCTATTGTTATCAGAAAAACCAGGGTCAAGGGGGTTTCCTTGAATAATTTATTTATATAATAAACTTGATTCCTCAATAAAAACTAATAAAATATTTTAAGCATCAATATAATGTAGTATAATCACCTGGTAATTATTTAGAATCACCAATTTTAAACCTTGTAAAACACATAAAATCATCATTATGATCAAGTTACATATCAAGGTAAAATATCATTTAAACACAATAGATTATGATATCCTTGGTTTTAATAATTAGGAAGCACTCTTTTCCACTTTAATATCATCGATGTAATTATGATATTAATAAAAATAGTTTTTACATTAGTCTCCCCTCTCATTCTCTATGATATTCTCCCAAACATGAAATATTATATTATATTAGCTTTAATTACAGAATTCTTTTTCTTTGAACCATTTATATTTAATTAAATAACATCATATATATTTACTCTCCTATATATTTTTGGCTCATTTTAATATTTATGTGTTTAAAAAATTTCACATGAAAATATATCAAATATTTGAAAATGAAAGTATCCATTAACTATTACAGCATGATCCTTAAATTTAATATTCTTATAAAATATAATTAAAATTTCTTATGAAACTATCTCATAAATATATTGAAATATCTAACACTAATTTAATGGATGAATTATTTAAATTTATCTAAAATATCATCACTGATTAAATGTTTTTTATGTAACTGATTTGATCTTTATAAAAATTATTATAATAAAGGATGACTACTTTTTAAAAAATGTTTTTTCTTTGAATTATTATTAAAATTAGAAAAAATTTATAGTATTACTTATATATGTCTATGAAAATATTCAAACAATTTAATATATTTTTCCATACTCACGCATTCTTAATATTAACTGAAAAATATTATTCCCCCAGTGAAATCTTTCTAAAACATAGAACCCATTTTTTATTAACTCATAACATAATCCTTAAAGCATCATGATATTTTACCACTTAATAAAAAAATATAATTATAATAATTAGTATTAAATTTCACCTATATAATATTAAATGATCATCATAATGATATTAATCATCCCATGAAATCAACAATTTATTATTAAATATCACCTGAATAAATCTTACCTGATTAAAATTTTCTATTATATAATCTATGGAAGATCAGGGCGAATCTTATGTGTTCCCAATTTAATCATACATATTCCATAAAATAATATAATTTCTATTAAATATTGGATGATTAATATAATATATTGTTTTATCTAATCATATATATAACAATGTATCTATTTCTCATTACAAAAATTTACTATTATGAAGGTATGTGTGTATTTTGTTTTAACTGTTCATTTCATAGTACATTCCCAATCTAATAGTATCGAAATATGATGTAAAATTTGGGAGATAATACATATTTAAACATTGATATTAAATCATCGGTGTGCTGTTATTTATCAAATTGTAATCAAATCCAATCATATGAGATATTATGTATGTATTTTTTAAATTTATTCCTTCACCAGAATATTATATATGATGTCCAACCATTTCAAATATCATAAGATTAAATAAAATCCTATTAAAAAACGATTGAATAATATTAATTGATTTAATGTAAATTTACGAAATATGTAAATCAACTTTAACCATTTGAAAAACTCCAAAATGTCATACATTATGTAATAAAATATTTTTTATTTTTATTTTAAATAAAAAATAATTATTTCCGTAAATATTCAAGTATATAATTTACTTCATCTCTTAATTAATTTCATTTAGTACATATATTACATTACTAATTCAACAGTAAATCTAGAACATTATTTAGATCCACTAAAATATTCTTCAATAAAGATCATCAGTGATATGTTGCTTTTATGTAATGAAATAGTATTCATGCCTGATAAAACAAATGAATATGTCTCTCATAATTCTTGAAATCTTCTAATATTCAAGAGAAATTTGACTTGATCCAACATCTACCTTCAACTCATAGTAAACCTGGAATATTCATCAATATATGTAATCTCATATCGATGTTGAACCTATTTGATGATGAATACTATTTATAACCTATTAAACATTATCAAACATTCTAAACCAATTTATATAATGAATTTTCAAGCTGTATAATCATTGATTATTAATAATCTTGGCCAATAATTAATAAATGAATAATCACTTTGATGTGTATTTATTGTAAGAAACTAATAACCACAAAACCAACCTTCTATTGTGATATATAAATATTTTTATATGATCATATAACATGATAGAAAATAATAAACATATTTAATTATAAACACTAATATGTATATCACTTTATTTCAATTATTTGGAAATTAATATTTATTTGGAATTTAAACTGAGGGTAATTAAATCTCTATGATACAACATATTCTCAAATATATACAATATCATTAAATGTTAACATCCTAACATGGAGAATATAATTTTTTAATATCTTATAATCTCAACACTCATCTACATCAATAATTGTTAAAAAAAATATACAACATATGATTATAAAATGGACCAATCATCTCCCATATTTATTTTTTTGTCAATAACCTATATTTTAAATATGTGTAAATATGTATTAAATAATTTTCTCTATCATCCAATAATGGAAATAAATAAAAATTCCTAAATATTAATTAAGTTATTAATTAATTATTTGTATGTCTACATGAGTAATGATCAGTTAAAAAAATATGAGTAATAAATTTATCAACAGTATTTTTCACTTTAATGTTTTTCTAAAAAAATTGTGCCTTTTCGTATCAATGTGAAAAGAAATTTCCCAAACCAATTTTATTAGTATTAATTAAATTAATTCCATTATTTGATAATGTGAAAAACATACCTCCATAATTTCATTTTCCTATCAATTTCCATAATTCGTAACTTCAGGTAAAATAATAATATCTCATAAGTTTCTTTAAATGATAGTCCAATAACAGATTTAGAACCAAAAACATACTGACAAAATATTATATATTGAATAAAATAGATTAATAAATATTTTTAATTATAATCATTTTAGGACTAATTTAAATCTAAATAGGTCATTCCAAGATAGACATTACAATTTTCTATTTAATTTATATTAATGAGCTTTTTATATCTCTCTTTACATGAATCATATTTAGTTCCAAATAAGAAAATAGAGAAATATATATTTTATAATAATTTAAATGCACCAAAAAATATTATTGATAAGGTGAAGGTTGATAGTTATTTCTAAACTATAAAATTTTAATATTATAATCACGAAAATTGATATAATTATTCCAGATTTCCCCATAAATTTTCAAAATACTACTCTACAAGGGTTGATTGTTCTTCATATGTAATTCCATTATCTCTTTGTATAAAATATCCTTCTTAAGATCATCTTGAAAAGAACATACATTCCTTGTTCTTTGATCTATTCTTTCAAAATATATAATTATGTTGGTAGTTCAATCATGCAATATTTTGATATGTTCCCTAGATTTCTTTCACCTTCAACGTAGATTCAAAATAATTTAATGACCATTAAAATTTGAAAAAAATAATAAATATTAATTTCTCAATTATTTTTATAGATGAATTCGTCTAAATGAATAATTTTCCATTATTAATGGAATAATTATAAACTTTGTTACACTAGGTTTTCTCTATTGACATCAATACTCATGGATATCATGGAAAAACCAATGATTTTATCTCTACTTCCACAATAGCAGTAGCTTCTTCCATTTAGTGGAGGGACCTTCTTATCATTTTTGGGAGTTTTGTTTTACATAATTTCATCTTTTATATAACCAAATTTAAATTAAAATTAATTATTTTGTTTTTTTACATTTTTTATGGTATTGTTCATATGACTAAATTTTATATATACATGTTTGATTTGGGACACCATTCCTAATCATAATAAAAAATGTTTTTTCTTCTAAATTCACATATAGGTCTTCAATGTTTTAAAATGTCTTTGAAATTGATACATTATTTGTATTATCATTCTATGTACTTTTATATTCATTAAATTTACTACAACGGTTGAAATAATTCAACTTATTCATTAGAATGAAATATTATTCTATAAATTAATTCAATTATTCACAAATATATGACAGTACTAGAAATAGATAA
The DNA here is from genome assembly GCA_963277665.1 of Viscum album. Lineage (NCBI taxonomy): Eukaryota > Viridiplantae > Streptophyta > Magnoliopsida > Santalales > Viscaceae > Viscum > Viscum album. The sequence continues at coordinate 383,281,093 of OY728164.1, forward strand.
TAAATATTATTACACTTTGAAAAATATTATACCTAACATTAAAATCCTACATTTTTTTGTCTCGTTATCCCTGAATAGAACTTATTTACATAGTAATATTTCATGTTTATCACATAAATCATTGCTATAATGGTTGGTTTGCCATTATTTTTATTCACACATATTTTTTAAATTTCTTTAATTAAATATTCACAAGTCAAGAGTGAAATATTTTTAAAAATATGTTTTTCTCTATTAAGAGTTAAATTTTTTATTAGGCCTATTATAAAATGTTATAATATAAAATTTTAATGTCGAATGTCCATTAAATGTTGAAAATTTTATATAAAGACTTTTATGAGATATAATGATTGAAATAAGTAAATTATTTACAGTTTTTGATTAATAATATTAGACAACTTCTCTATTTAAAAATTTTATATATAGATCATGATACATTAAATAGAGAATATTTTACTTATATTAAACCAACATAATTTTTTATATATATATTTCTTTTTTATAATTTATATATTCTTCCGATGACATACATACATATTTTTCTTCCATTAAAAACAAATTTTAATACATTTTATCATCATAGGTTCTTTTATAATTAATTATTATTGACTTTATTGACATCATTTTATTTATATTTCACTACTGATATCTTCTAATTAAGAACATTAAATAATTTTTCATTCCAATTGTTTTCTTTATAAACCACAATCACAATTCTTGACATTAATTCTACAGGAACCACATTTATTGTATTTTTCCTAAACCAGTATGGTGATATCTATATATGTTAACACATTTTAGTAATTTTATTAGTCAATACGTTGGATATCTTCTTCAAATTAGGTGATATCTTCATAAAAGTCATTAAAATAAAAAAAAGTAAAAATATCTTTAACAAAATTATTTAGGTTCCTTTACAAGAACAAATATGAATAAAAATATAATTCAATTAAATATTTATATTCCACACATAAACATTGGTTATACAATGAAAAAAAATTGATAAAAACATTAGTTAATATTGTTTAAAATATAGACTCTGGATCATCCATGGTAGAAATATTTCCCATCTTCCCACTAGTGGATTTATCCACCTAAACATCACCAAAAATAATATGTCTAATTTATATAGGATTATAGCATGTTGAAGTGGTGTTTTATTTTTAATTTATCTTTAGTGATGCCTAATTTTGTATTTGGGATCTCTTTAATTATTTAATTATTTAGAGCCTTAAATTAGATGGAATTTATATTAACTGTTGGCAAATATTATCCTTGTTTTTATGTGTATTATTTGATACACTTTTCCACATCTATTTTTATGAATTAGTGATGTTATATATATATTTTAATTTTGATATGTAAATATATTATCATTTTTAAATTTTATATTGCAATTTATATTCTTTGAAAATATTATTAAAATGATTGTTTTGGGAGATGAATTGGAATTTTTGATGGGGGATAATGTTCAATTATATCAATGAACAACTATTTTTTTATTTTCATTAAAAATATATTTTAAAATATACTTTCATCGATTTTTTTAATAAACTAGATTCAATATTTATATATCAATGAACAAATATTTTATAAAATAAACAGTTTATGGTAATTAATATTTTTGACCATAGTTAGTTTTAAAATTTTGAAGTTGTTTGAAAGGATAAATTTTTTTGAAAATTTTTAATAATTTAATTAACTATTTTTAATTTTATGAATTTTTAAAATTAGTATTATTTAATTTATTCAAATTTTTGTGGAATTCCATTTTTTATAGTGTAAATTTTTCGATTTTAATGTTTTTTTAGAATGTCATGGTTTGGTTGTTCTACCACCAATAGGCATCCACTTATGACTCTACCACCACTAGCCTTTGATCTACTATTTTAATATACATGATATATTGATATCAATTTATATAGATAAGCATCATCTATAGAACTAGAAAACTCATTAATTTGATGAATGATGAATTTAAGGAATGTGATTGTGTTGTTCGTTTATAATATAGTGCTATAATCACGGTCCTTATATAATTGTTTTGAAATTAAAATTTATATGTTATTTCAATCATCCTTAATTTTCATTATGATCAAAAAAATTGTAGTAATTGGGAACTAATTTTTAAGACATTATTTCTGAAGTGATACTTGATGCTCCTCATAGATCCACAACTTATGATGATCATCACCACTCAATAATTCATCATAGAAGAGTGTGAGTGTGCTTTATTGTGTGAAAGAGATAAATATTAAATATGAAAAATCTTATAGTCTTTTCCTCATTCTTGTTCCCCTCAATCTCTCATTTTTTCGATGAAGAATCTTAATTGGGATGTGTGATCTAATGATCTATATAGTATCAATTTTACTTATGATATTTCTTATCTAGAATGAATATGTTTATTGATTAATATTTCATTTTAATGGTATACTCGAGAACTGAAAAATAGTTATGTTTGACTGTTCATTGCATAACTAAGAGAGTAGTGTGATTCGAGTCATCGGTCCTGTATTGAGTGGATATGAGAGTTGGTTGAATTATTTAGGAGATCCAAGAATGGTAGATGATAGTAGATAAATATGGGTATGTAATTTATCTTGATGATATTATTCTCTATATTTCTATATTACTTTTCTTATTCCCTATTTTTTTTCATATTTTTCTTTATAGATTCCATTCCTCTACCGACACTACTATTTTTTCACATCACAATTTTTTTAGTCATTTTACGTTTTATATATATATTTTTTAGAAATATTATTAGTAATAGGTAACAATTAATTACAAAATGGCTCATGCATAGTGACATCATGGTTAGCCATCATGATAAAATTTATGTTTTTTAAATAAATCTTTAACAATCATCATGATAATGGATCCATCAAATTTTGGAACCATTTTTGGAGACGAAACATTTTCCTTGGTGGTTTTCAATTTTTTTAAAAATATAAAAAAAATACAAACAAAGCTCAACATTGATGAAATATAATTTTTTTTATTCATTGTCACCTTTTGATCTAATTCAAAAAAAATGAGGAGTATAACAAAACATTTCATAATTTTTTGTAAGAATAAAACAATTAAGAACCTACGAATGATGAAATTACTTATTCTTATGAAATCCTAAAAATTATTAACCAAGATATTGGTAAGATGAAAACAACCAATTTGATAAGTCAATACTCCAACGACCCATTAAATTGAATCATTTCAAAAATTAACTGATAAGGAATAATAATAGAAAACAATGAAATATGATATTGGAGATACCTTTATTTGATCTTAATAATTTATTTATTAAATCTAGAATTTAAAGATTTCCCATCTAGAGATTGTTTCATGGTCTAGTAGGAGATGGAACACATATAAATTAAGGATATTGGAAAACCTTTTGATAATATTATTCCATGATATTCATTATTATTATTTGGATTTCATTAACGTGCCGAATATTTTTTCATTGACTCAATATGTGATTCCAAAAAAACAAATCCTCTCATTTTTCATGAAGGATATAGACAAAAAGAGATTTTTTTAAGGGTGGTTAGAGGAGGTTTACTACCTGAATCATACCCCAACCATTCACCCATGGCCATTATTCAACCAGGAAGATAAAGAAACATAACAGATTCAGAGAGTTACCTATTTCATTGAAGAATATGTGATTTTATTCATCCTTGATTTTATGAAATATGATCCTGATGTTTTTTTATCCAATTTTATTTATTAATGATGATGTACATATATTTGACTTCCAAGAGACACAAGAGTAACATGAATCTTCACCTGTTGAGGATTTACCAAAACTTTTAAGTCTTGTTGAAAATTCATATTTAGGAGATAATATTGAAGAGGAGTTACTAAAATGTGAAATGGATAAAAATAAGGTGTTGACATAGTTTTTATGGTTCAAGATAAAATCATTCATTATACAACAAAAATATAAAAATTTCATTATCTAATTATAATATTACAATCGATGCACTCTCAATCTCATGTTGACGAAGCAAGGTACCCATATATATTTTTTTCATTTAGTACTCCACAATTTTTCTACTACCATGGAGAGGGAATTAAATGAATCTCTACATGGACTAATATAAATATATACAAACTAAAAATATTGAATAAAAAAACTGGGTTAGTTCATAAGAATGAATCCACATCCTCGATCCGATCGGGGATGACTAAATGACTATCTAGCTATGGACAGTTAAAACAATGCACCACTAAGTGGGTTGTCCTATGATTATTAAGATTGTTTTATTATTTCATATTATTGTTGACTTATTTTAGTTTTTGTGAATTTTTTTATAGGAAAATAATCATATAAATATTCCATGTGTCAATTAACCTAGGATAATTTAATATTCACAATAGAAATCATATGGTTAAAATCCAAAACTCAATCTCTAATTGCATTAATTTATGAGATTAATATACATAAATTTAATGTATTGTTTTTTACATAAATATAGGTACTTTAATTATCCATATTTAAGACTTATAAAAATTAAATTTGGGTGAGGGTTTAGGGAATAATCTCCATGTGATTAAATTTTCATAATAGAGGAGGGATTGTTTCAATTCTATCATTTTAATTCTTTTAGATGAATTATGTTGGAGAAAATTTTGTGTAGTCCCCTTTAATTTTTTGAGATTTTTTAATCAATTTTCTAACTTGGGTTTTATAATTTTTAATCTAGAGAGTTTTAAAATGTTTTTCGATGTATGATAGAAATACTACTAGAACCCAAAAAATGTTGTTTTTTAGCCTCATTATTCATCATGTTACTAATTATACTACATTGAAAATTAATTTCCATATTCTCAACAGTAAAAATAATTTACAATAAAAAGGATTATTTTTTTGGATGCGTGGAAACTTTAATTTTTAAACAATCTAAATTCTAAAATCACAATCTATTATATTTGTTACAATATCCTACATTAGAAATGAATATAAAGGATAAATTTTTTAATTTTGGGCTATAAATGTATTTGTTCTATGATAAGACGTGATTTAAATTATGGAAACATCAATGCCCAAATAATATTTCGTTAAAAAATAGATTTTTTGATAAAAATATATTTTAAAATTCTAAAATAAAATGATGGTTATTAGTCTTTATATTGAACATATATTCTATCATTCGATAAGGACAATACTAGGCTGGTTACTGAGTTCTACAATAAATCAAAAATTGTTGGGGAGGTATGATTAAAGAGTGGTGTACATAAATTTTTATTGATATTCTATTTATTAATTAAGAATGGTATTGATATAGGATATATATTTTTGTAATTATGTTCATAACTTTCCAAAATTGGAAATCTGAACTCCAACTAGTAGACTCACCTTTTGAAAAGTAATATCCTTAGTGATCCAACTCAAATGATAGTCATAAAATTCTTTTGAAACTAGATTAAAATAAGAATATTATATTTAACGGTGATCATATGAGATTTTAAGCATTGGTTTTTTGTGTTATCACTCTTTATATATCAAATAAGTGCTTTTGTACATTTCTTTACACATACATGAAAGGGTAAAAAACAAAAAATACAATAAAATAAATAGTTGTTGAAATTTACTTAAATAAGTGGAGGGTTATTTTAAAACCATATAAGGAAGAGGACAAATGAATTATTGGAATATCATTTGAGTTTTATCATTAATGTGATAAATATTTGAGATTTTATTTTTTTGAATGGAGGAGAAAGTACAAAATTGATGGTTAATTTTGATTAGATTTTATTTATACATATTTGAATCATGTCATTAGACTTTGAATTGGGAAGATAATTGGAATTTATGTTTGAAAGCAGGTGAATTCATATCTGAGGCATAAAATTTTAATTGATAAATAAATCAATAAACCCTTAATTCATTATAGAATTTTAAATTTAGGAAGTGAATACTTTGAAAACATCATTGAATAACCTAAATCAACTCATATTTTTTATTCTATAAATTAATATTTTGACATGTTTTATTTTAGGTAACATATAAAACTTAATATGTGCATTGTAATGATAATAAATTGTCCAATTTTTTATGGAATTATTAATATTAAAGTGTGGGGGAAATTGATGTGGTTATTTTTTACACACATTCCAACATCTATATTTTCTGAAATAGAAAAAATTATGTTATAATTTTTTTTAATTTATGAATACCTTGAAATTTCTTAATTTTTTATTAAAATTTATATTCTTCGAAAATATCATAAAAATGATTGTTTAAGGAGAATAATTGAATAAATTTTATGTTATATGTTGATAAATTGTTTTTATAGGATATTGTTTGATGCTTCAATTCAAAATATATTTAAAAAAAATTATTTAATGAATTTTTTGGATTAAAAAAAATTATTTCATTTCAATTTAATATTCAATGATTATGGAATCAATTATTTCATGTAATTAATTGTTTTTTAAAAGTAATAATATGAATTATTTAGTTTCTTAATATAATAATATTAATTAAAATATTCTCTTTATTGAATTAAATCACCTTGGTTTTCATAATAATAATAATTCAAAAAAATTAATTCATTCAATTGTAATGAAATTCCGTCATTTTTTTAATGTGAAATTTTCGTTATTTAAATCATATTATTTAGATTTTTGATGTTTAGTTATTCTAATGCTAATAGACAACAACTAATGACTCTTCTTTTTCATATATTAGATATACCATTAGAAACTCAATGATCTATCCATAATTAATGATACTGCAAATCTTTGACCTATTGATGTTTCCTCCAATGTTGAAGAAGTATCTACTAGGAGATGAAGTTGGAGGTACCATTCTTCTTTTGAAGACCCTACCACACTTGAATAATACAACTCAATGTTTTTTTCATGATAGAATGTAGAAGCAACAACCTCATTTTCCGAGCACCACCAGTCACAACCATTGTATTTGAAGGGAGATGAACTAGCAGTGTCTTCTTCCTCCTAGAGTTCAATGTTATACCCTCGATTTTTAGAGAATCCCTCTCTAGGGTTAAGAAGAAAATTTATGAATTTCCAAGTAAAATAAAAAATTAATAAAATAATACCAGTAATAACAATAATAAAATATTAATAATTTAGCGTTGTAATATAATAAATTTATATCTAAAAATAATAATTATAAAAAAATTATATATAAATAATATATATATTTTCTTAAAATTAGCATATTTTTGTAGATATTTTTGAATCTTATAAAATAATAATATTAATAATAGTTGTATTATATAAAAATAATGATAAGTATATATGAATATATTTATTTATATATCCTATAACAATTAAATTATTTTTTAATATACATGATCATAATAAAATTTATATAATATTATAAATAAAATACTAGGATTTCATGATGAAAAACACTATTTTATTGAAAACATATATTTTCCAACATGAAATGCATATGGCCTTTCATTTTCATAATTTCTTTCTGAATCAGGATGATAGTGATTGTATTCCAATACGATTATGATCTTTGACGGTAAATGCGATTATTAAAAATTTTGAGGAGAAACATGGTTCCATGTTAGAGGTTGGAAATTAAGAATGAGTTGTTAATCAGATCATGTGATGGAAACTCTAAAGCACCCCATTTGAGATATACATCCTATTATGTATAGTGTAACTATATTTCAATTTTCAATTTTCAAATAAGAGGAGATCAACTTCCCATATTTTAACTATTCACTAGACAAGGGAATCAACTAGATTTATGGATATGGGATCATTCATCCTTATTCTTATTGTATTATAAATGTTTATGTTTTTTTTTATTTTGTAAATATCATAAATTTTCCCCTATTTGTGATTATAATTTTGATGTTTTTGTTCATTCTTCATCAATTTTTTTATATAGAGTCTCTATTAATTGAGAAATAATTTTAGAGACTTGATTTCATATGTGAAACTAGATAATCCTCAAAGATCTGGGTTTCATAACGATCAACACGACACCATTATTCCCCTTAGAATAACGTTAAGGTTATTTGAGGTGTGTGAGGGAAAAACCTTTCCCATGAAATCATGTTACTCGTTTACCTTATTTGTTTTTCCCTTACTCTCTCATTTAATAAACATAGTGTTTGAATTGGGATTTTTGATCAAATTATATTAGTAAGATCATTCTATCATGTTATATTTCACAAAGGGAATAAATCTATTGAGTGATTAATTTTTTAATTTGTAAGTACTATCAAGCACTGAAGAACTTATATGTCTAAGTGTTGATTGTTAAGGTGAGAGAGGTGTGCAATTTGTATCATCATTCATGCATTGAGTTGGGTTTAGAGTATATTCTCTTCATCAAGAGGTATATGAAGGTTAGGTCAGAGTGGATCAACCTGGTTCTAGTCATTTTTTTTCACACTTTCATCTCAAACTTTATTTCTTCATTTTCTTGTCCCTTGTGTTCTTTTTTTTATTCTTTTACATCATCTCAGTTTATGTTCATATCCTCCAACATCCTTTTCATTTTTCATCTCCATTTTTTTATTTACAATTTAGTTTTTTAAGTATATATAGAACCCAAAAAGGTTTTTTTGGAATTAACAATAGGAAATTGAACATTGATTCCTTGATATTGACCCCAAGTGTTGGAATTATGCTATAGTTTTGTGTTTATAAATGTATCATTGACCATCCTAATGAAAATGAAACTATCAATTTACATTCATGATAACTTTTATAAGAGAAAATAAAATCTTTAAATCATTTACTATTTAGAATTCAATAAAATGTGGAACCAAAATCCACAATACTAGTTTTTCTTTATAAGTAGATCAATGTTAATAAAATAAGAGTTTAGGGGGTGGTGAATCATTGTGGATGTATTTAAAAAAATTATAACACTTTATTCCATAAAAATATACACTAGTTAAGGTAAATAAATCTAAAACACACCATTCATGAATGTAATAAAAAGGAAAAATAAACCACAGAGATTCTATGGGGTTCAATCAAAATTTGTGAGCTAGTTCCTAGTTTATAGGAGATGTTATTCAATACTGTGATTGTTGATCTCTTATTATTTAGAATGACCAAGGGAAATGTGATATCCTCAAACACATTATTATTTTCCACAAACTATATTTCATTTAATATTAAAATATATATATTTTGATGAAACATAATTATTGTTATATAAAAACCATGTTATAGATTCAAATGAACCAATATGCGATTATGAAAATAAAAACAAATCTTCTTAATGAAAAATAATTAAGGAAAGATAAATTCGCGTATTGAATAAAGATAATATGATCTCATTTATCTAACATATAAATCATGGGTAAAACTCTTATTATTCATGATCATCAATAATATTTCAATATTATAAAAAATGTTTTGATCATGAATCACTTTCAGTAGAATAATCTCAATACTCAAAATACTCAACAAAATATTTTAGATTATATCACCCATTTTCATTGAAACTTATTATACTCAATCACAACACATCATCAATGTTTACAAATATATATTTTATTTATCTGATAAACCAAATTATAATTTCATCAAGTATCTTGTAAATTTTTCCCATATATTTTAATATAGATGTCTTTAGAAATTTAGGAAATTTAATATTCATATTCAAACTCCTTTAAAAACCAATGTAAATTTTCATTATCCACAAAAGTTGATTATATAGCATCCAAAATAATAAATTGGGGGGGGGGGGGTAATTGATTGATATTTTTCTATGATATCCTCATGGATAATAATTCCCCTAAATAATTAATTAATGTAAATAATAATATTAAAAAATGTAAAAAAACATTTAAAAGTGGTTCTTCAGATTTTACATCTCATTAATTTTGTCATATTTTCAATATATTCATAATTTAAATAATTTTAATTCAATAAATATATTTTCAATATGTGAAAAATCACATGTAATAATATTTCAGTTGAAGATATTAATATCAATATGTAAAATCCATCATAAAACAAAACACAAATTTTTTATTTAATCAATCATTAATTTATAAAAAATCATGATATTTAATCACTATAGAATAGAAAAATATAAAAAAAATTAATTTTTCGAATTTTTTGTTATATATCACTATCTATATTAACATCTACATAAATTGAAATAAATTTATTACATTATTGTGTCATTTGAGTTTACCATAAATGTTCGAAAATTAGTTTTAATTACACTTTTGAAATACAGACTAATTTTTTTGTATTACTAAATTTAAACTTTTTTATTCAATGAAAATCCACTATTAATATTATCATTATCATATTAATCATCTTTATTATTTAATTTAATATTAAATGTCTTAGTCAATCCATTTCCATTGATATAATTTTACCATTACGTAAGATATTGTGAACATAGTGTTATTCTTAAATATCATAGTACTATTAAAATCCCATATCTCTGAGATCATATATTTCCTATTAGAGATATTATATATTAAGAGATTAATACTATAATTCGAGAGATATTATGTAAAGACCCGTAAATTTCAAGGAAAGTTTTTTCTTAAATTCATTGGGATTTTACAAGTACACAGTTTTTGACGACACATGATTCTGAGGCCCGGTGTGCCTAGAATCAATTTCTGATGTTTAGCTCAGGTATGTTCAGTGAACGAACGAGCGGGTTTTTCTATATTTTGAACCGGTGCTGGGAATGGAAATCTGATGGTACCGATGAAACCGTAGTGGCGGTAATTGCTTAAGAGGACCTTTACCAATAGTGCGTTTTCTCAGGAGGAGTTGTTAAAATTTGGGGATTAATAAAAAATTGAATAAAATATGTGGTACAAATTTTATTCCTAACATAAGTGGTTTTATACTAGGAGTGGGAGTTGGGGTGGGACCCACTAGTTACTAACTACCCATGAGAGGATAAAGGTGGGGTGGGGACCACACGAGCCCAACCATTCACTTTCCCTAACTCCTCTAAACCCCCCTCCTATGTTGTGTAACTCTCCCCTCTCTCCTCTTTAATCATGCCAACACACTTAATCAATTAAGTGAGTTATGTGTTTCAATTTTAAAATTAAAATGCATGGCTTGAAGTAATAAAATAAGATAAGTCTTCTTTTATTTTTGGGGTTAGTTGTTTTGTGAAGATATTGGGGAGAGAGAGAGCTCTAGTTCCTTCCGCGAAGAACTTCATCCTATTCATCGAAGAATGCCAAATCCAAGAAGGACGATGAGGTGCCTCCTTTTTATTTCTCCATGAAAAAAAGGGGAGATGCCGCTTTCTCCTCGGATGCTCTTTGTAAACATCTACGGAACCTCACCCCGCGACCCCGTTTTCCGCGACGCCCGTCGTTCGACAACTTCTGTTAAGGTAGGGGTTATCTTAGTTCAAGAATTAATTATCTAACTTTTTTGATTAATAAGGCCTCCTGTTATCATCATAACGGGAGGAGGTCCGACTGCACAAACATGGTCGATCCTCCTCTCCTTATCTTGTTGAACATTGTTGATCATGGTGGAAAAGGTGGTGCGGTGTCGTTGCACCGCGTGTGAACGAAAAGGAACTGCGGCCAGAGCGAGCCGTGATGAGGGTGCGCGGCGCCGTCATGCCGCGCTAGAGAAACCTATGGAGGTCGCGGCCAGAGCAGGCCATGGCGGAGGGGTGCAGCGCCGTCGGGCCATGCCGGCCATGGAAGAGCCACGACCTTAGGCCACGACGGTACAGTAGGGGGTGGCTAACCAAGTTGGACGCCGGTGATCCAGGAGGCGGGTCCCCCACGGGTCCCGCGCTGGCACAACCGGCTGGCCATAATGGCCGGCCGTTTTCAGAAAACAAGGGGCTGAAACTCCCGGCCAGCGTGTAAAGGGGACCCCTTAGGGTTTTCCAATTCAGAGACAATGGGGGAGAAGCCACCCACCCCTTTGAACCCCGCTTGACCGCGAGCTGAGCCGCGACAGGCATCCGAGCCGGGCCGCGCCCAGTCGGGCATGTCCGCGCCCCGCCGGGTAGGGCCCCGCCCAGCCGGGCCAGGCTGTGCCTAAAGGGGCCAGACCCGGACTCGGGTCGGGTCGACCCGGTTCGGGCTGACCCAGGGGGTATTGGGTCGGGTTAGACCGGGCCCAAACCCCCTATTTTCAGACTAGGTTCATTCAAATGCTCATATCTTGGGCAACAGACCAACGATTGACACACCGTTAGTTGGTAGGGATCCATGGATCGAGATGGTCGTTTTGGTATATTACACTTGAGGTTTGAACAAAGCTTGGGTATGGCCGAGTTGGTTCGAACCCGAAACCAACCGGGGCCTTGGAGCGGAAACGCTTATAACATAACCACAAAACATCTGAATGACATGTCGTCAATCATGTTGAATTAATCTTAGTGAGAAGGTTCTTTTGGATTACTCCACTTGAGGTTTGGACAGAGCTGGAGTACGGTCGGGTTGGGTATAGCTTAGAAACCAACCGGGCCCCTAGGATGGAAAATGCAATAACTCGCAGACCGAGCATCCGATTGACGCACCATCTGTCGCGTTGAGTTTTTATGGACAAGAATAAACATTTCTATACATCAAATATGTACTTAATGAAGGTGGATATATTGAACCCCTTGGATCCTGGATCACACCCTCCTGAAATTGAGCATGTTGTGTGCGGGAACCCTAGAGCTGTCTGCGACTGCGACGACTATCGTGCTGGGATCCTTTGTGGGTTCGACGACGATGGCGACTGTACTTGGATCCTAAGTGGGCTCAGTAGCGAGGATGACTGTACTTGGATCCTATGTGGGTTTGGAAGTGATGACGACTATACTTGGATCTTATGTGGGTTCAGCAGCGATGGTTACTATACTTGGATCCTATGTGGGTTCCGCAGCAATGACTTATGTACTTGGATCCTACGTGGGTTTGGCAGAGGAGATGATTCAGAGGATACATATAATCATCCTCACCCCTCTTCAGGAGTAGTATACCTATGTGAGATGAGTCTTGACTTTCAATCATTATCATCGATATGATTGACTTGCTTTCCTGTGTGGAATGAGTTGTGTTTTCATGTCTGGATGGGGTTGTACTTGGGCTCATGAGTTGGAGCCGAACAAGATATGATGACTTAGGTATATGTATGGGCGTATACCTAAGTAGTGTTGGTTGATACTTTGTGTTTGTACCCTTCCTTTGTGGTTTATCCTTTGTGGATTCTGTGAGACCTTCGGGGGTCTCGGGGTCCCTACTAAGTATCGTATACTCACCCCTACACGGGCTATCCCCGCACTATGTTGTGTTGGTTGCAGACGATGGACAGCACAAAGTGTGGCTGAGGCTTGTGGAGTGGTACGGTATCCGGAGGTAGACTATCAGGAGGTACATACACGGAGCAGACAACTAGACCCGAGGAGCTGAGGAGACCATCTGTACCCACCCTTCTGGTGGGATAGCCGAAGGACGACTCGGTGGTTGCGGATTTACTTTACTGTTGCTGTACTTTCTTTTCAGTTTTACTGAACTTTCAGTTGGGTTTGTATTTTTGACCATTTACTTTTTAGCACTTACTTTTGTACTCAGTTTACTTATTGTTTACTTCACCTTACAGACTCTGTGGAGTTTGTTTTCTTATATAAAGGAAATTCCTTCCCTTTTATCCAGATTTAAGCCTTTGATGCTAGTCACCAGCCCCCGGCCCATTGAAGGTGGCCTTGGGGTAGTCACGGAACAGGCCCCGAGGATGGGTCATGACAAATTGGTATCAGAGGTGTCGGTTCGACTGTAGAACTCAGGACTCTAATAATTTCTTCCATGTGAAGCAATATTGTTTAGGGTATTGATTGTGGTTATTAGTCCAGGGAGACCAGTGTTGGTGCGGCGGCCGACATATCCATACACCAGGACCCTGACTACTGATTTCTGACTCAATGCACGAATACATTTATTACATGTTTGATTCAAAAGTTATCATTGGGATTACTTTGTGTCAGCTCACTAGGTATATTTTATTGACCGTGGTGCACCTGTTTCTTTTCAGGATGGCCCCACGATGGCAGCTAGCTAGGGTTCCGAGCTTTGTGCGAGATGGCAACCCACCGAGTGACGAGGCCTCGGTGCAGGGCCCCATTACAGTGGAGGCACCAGCAGTACCTCTACCCGTCGAGCCACCAATGCCACCAGCCCCAATAGCTGAGAGTGCATGTCGCCTGAATGCACTGCATGAGTTTCAGCGTCAGAGACCACCCGGGTTCCGCTGGGAGACGGATCCTCAGGAAGGTGAGGATTGGCTGGAGGATGTTGTTCAAGTCTTCAAATTGGTAGGGACAATAGTAGATCTTATGGTGATCCTTGTGGCGAGTCTCTTGCACGCGGCGGCAGGTAGATGGTGGAGCCTGATGCTCCAGGTGTACAACGAGGCATCTCTTCATTGGCCGGACTTCGAGAGACTCTTCTTCTCATAGTTTGTTCTAGCCACACTCGGTGTGGTACGCATATAGGAGTTACTACAACTGCAGTAGGGCAGCATGATAATAGACCAGTACTCGGCGATATTTACTGATCTCTCATGCTACTCCACATACATGTTACGAGACCCATTCTTCCAGGCCCGTACCTTCGAGCAAGGACTGAGGCATGAGATCAGGGCATCGATGATCTCCCACAGTATTTCGACGCAGGCAGGAGTACTAGAGCAAGACCATCTTGTGGAGAGTTTTCTTGCTGAGCATATGCCAGCAGGGAGGCCTACTGCCGGGCGACACATGGCGGAGTCTTCTGCAGCCGGCAGTAGACAGATGTTGTAGAGGTCCAAGTAGACCAGACCATTAGGTGGGTGACCTCAGGATAATGGTTCAGAGGTTCGGGGAACACACAATAGAGCCAGTCATACGAGAGGCATAAAGTGTTATGCATGCGGTGGGCAGGGCCACAAGGCTCGTCACTGCCAGACCCGCCATGCAGAAGAGCACCAGACATTTGAGGTACCACCCAGTTAGAGGCAGAGTTTTGACCGTGGCGGTCTGTAGGGAGCAGGCAGACGAGGTAGAGGAGTTGGATGAGCATCAGGTGGTGGATGACACTTCAGGTCACTACCACCACTGCCACTAGGAGGTCTACCCTGACCACAGGGAGCTGGCGGTCAGAGGCAGGATCATCTTCAAGCAGTGGAGGCCTACGACCATGGAACTCCAGAGATGATTTGAGAAACTATCTCTATCTACTACACCCTTTCTGCAGTTCTTATAAACACAGGAGCGAGTCATTCTTTCATTACTGTTTCCCTTATTTGGAGCTCGGATATTCCAACGGAGCCGTTGGCTCGATCATTACGGGTGGAGACTCCTACGGGAGAAGACTCGACGATTACACACTGCTGCCGGTAGTGCGAACATATTCTAGGAGGTGAGAGATTCGGATGGGATCTTCTTGTAGCGGCGTCGATGCCTTACTACATCATCTTGGGCATGGATTGGTTATCTACAATCCATGCTCAGATCGACTGTATTAGGCGCAAGGTGCGGTGTGTCCGCACCGATGGGAGCAGGTTCACCTTCACCGTCGAGAAAGGAGCCTTTGCAGTGCAGGATGAATTCACACAGAGGAGAGGAAAACCGATCACTCATTAGTTTTCTAGTATCATCCTAGGAGCAGTTGATGTGGGGAGTCCAAGTTTTCCTGTTGTGGTGGAACAGTATGCGGACGTTTTCCCTGAAGACATTCTCGGACTATCTCCTCGTAGAGAGGTAGACTTCCATATTGACCTGTACCTCGGGATATCCCCGATATCTACTCAAGCATATCGGATGGCTCCCGCTGATCTTTGAGACCTACAAGTACAACTGGATGACTTTTAGGTTAAAAGATTTATTCAACCCAGTGTTTCACCCTGGGCTTCCCTGATTTTGTTCGCCAAGAAGGCGGACGGGAGCTTGCGACTGTGTGTCGACTACCGTCGCCTCAATCAGGTGACTGTAAATAAAAAGTATCCACTTCCGAGGATTAACAATCTCTTCGATTAGCTCAAGGTAGAACGCTGGTTCTCGAAGATAGACCTCAGGTCGGGCTATCATCAGCTCAGAGTTCCAGATGAGGATTTGCAGAATACGGCCTTCAGGTGTTGGTATGGCCACTATGAGTTCTTGGTTATGCCTTTCAGTGTAACCAATGCTCCAGTAGTGTTCATGAGTGTCATTAATAGGATCTTACATCATTACCTTGATCAATTTTTCATAGTCTTCATCGACGACATATTGATATACTCGACTATTGAGGAAGAGCACGCCTACCACTTGCGGGTTGTACTGAACACACTTTGAGAGCACCATATTTAGGGTAAGCTCTCGATGTTTCAATTATGGATTCGAGAGGTCCAATTCATGGGGCACGTTATCTCTAAGGTGGGAGTTTCTATGGATCTTGCAAAGATCGAGGCGGTGGTAGCTTGGGAGCCACCTAGGAGCGTGACAAAGGTGCGAAGTTTCCTAGGCATGGCTGGGTACTATCGAAGATTTGTGGTCGACTTCTCCAGAGTTGGTTCACCACTTTCCTCTTTGATAAAGAAGGGGAAACCCTTCGTGTGGTCAGATAGATGTCATCAAGGCTTCCAAAAGCTGAGATAGATATTGACTAGTGCACCCATCTTGAAGCTACCAGATGAGGGCATAGGGTACATAGTTTTCTGCGATGCATCACGGACTGGACTCGGGTGTGTCCTGAAGTAGGAGCGGGCAGTGATCGCCTATGGATCACGACAGTTGAGGTAGCTTAATCAGAACTATGCTACCCATGACCTGAGTTAGCAGCAGTGGTCTTCTCTTTGAAGATGTGGTGACACTACTTGATGGGCGAGCGCTTTACAGTCTACTATGACCACCAGAGTCTCAAGTGCGTCTTCTCACAGAAGGACCTGAACTTGAGATAGTGGTGATGGGTTGAGTTCTTCCAGGACTATGACTTTGAGATAGTCTATACTCATGGGAAGGGGAATTTAGTAGCTGATGCTCTTAGCAGGAGGTCGGGCATACATCTACTTGGAGAGGAGACGAAGCAGCTAGCCGCATTGTAGATATCCATCATGGATAGAGATGGGGTATCCTTTCTATAGTCACTCACAGTCACTCCACCACTACTTCAGCAGGTCAGAGAGGCACAGTGTGGGGACATTGATTGTGAGACAAGACGTTCACATATATCCTCAAGATAGGTACCTGATGGATACTCTTTAAGAGGAGAGCACATCGTCCCTTTCAGAGGACTTACCATGGTACCCGTTGAATTACAGTAGGACGTTCTAAGAGAGTTTCGCACTTCCCCATTAGCAGTACATCCAGAATTGGTGAAGATGTACCCGGATCTAAGACGATAGCACTGGTGGCCGGGTCTGAAAAACGTTGTGGAAGAGTTTGTTTCACGATGCCTCACCTTCAAGCAGGTGAAGGCGGAGAATCAGGTACCATCAGGCTTGGTAAAACCCCTTAGAGGTCCCAATGTGGAAGTGGGAATGGATATCTATGGATTTCTTGATAGGGCTTCCACATACTTCCAGAGGACATGACTCCATTTGGGTAATTTTCGACCGACTCACCAAGTCGGACCACTTCTTACCTATCATAGAGCAGGGATCAGTGGAGAGCATGGGACACCTCTACATTCCTGAGATCGTACGACTTCATGGTGTGCCATCGACTATTGTCTCTGATCGAGATGATCCCATTACTTCCCGGCTTTGGAAGGGGTTGCAGGAGGCATTTGGGATGCAGCAACGCCTGAGCACCGCCTTTCACCCTCAGATGGATGGTCATATGGAGAGGACCATTCAGACTCTCGAGCACATGCTCCATGCATGTGTCCTCAACTTTGGTTTTAGTTGGGAGGATCATCTTACTTTAGTGGAGTTTGCGTACAACAACAGCTACCATTCCACCATCGGGATGACACCATACGAGGCATTCTACAGCCGACCAAGCGGATCACCTCTATGCTAGACAGACCCTGGGGTGTCAGAACTTGTAGGACCAGAGATGGTCCAGGACATGAAGGAGAAGGTACAGATCATCCATGAGTGGATGTGGACTGCTCATAGAAAACAGAAGTCATATGCTAGCAGGAGGCGGACACCACTAGAGTTTGAGTATAGTGACCATGTTTTCTTACAGGTCTCTCCTCGACGTGGATTACAGATATTTGGTCGGGGTGGAAAGGTATCTTCGTGCTTCATCAGACCATTCCAGGTTCTTAGCGAGATAGGCGAGGTGGATTATCGCTTGGCGCTTCCACCTTAGTTTCACTGGGTGCACGACATTTTCCACATATCTCAATTGAGGATATACGTGCACGACCCGACACATATCATTGATCATGGGGAGCTGGAAATCGATGATGGGGCGACTTTTGTGGAGGTTCCGGTGGAGATCGAGGATTGACAGGATCAGGTCCTACGTGGATGGTCGATTCCTCTATTGTGCATCAGGTGGAAGCACGGGAACCTCCAGGAGAGTGCATGGGAGCGGGAAGCTAAGATGCGTGCACAGTACCCTCATTTGTTCCCCTAGTTTATGATGTATCTTTATGGGGACGTAAATCCCTGAGGTGGGAGTAATGTAAAGACCCGTAGATTTCAACTAAAATTATTTCTTAAATACATTGGTATTTTACGAGTACGCAGTTTTTGACGGCACCTGATTCCGAGGCCCAGTGTGCCCGGAATCAATTTCTAAAGATTAGCTCGGGTAGGTTCAGTGAACGAACGAGCGGGTTTTTATATCTTTTGAACTGGTGCTCGGAATCGATATTTGAGGGCACCGACGAAACCACAGTGGTAGTTATTGCTTAAGAGGACCTTTACCAAAGGTGCATTTGCTCAAGAGAATTTGTTAAAATTTGGGGATTAATATAGATTTCAATAGAATTTGTGGTACAAATTCTATTCCTATATTAAGTTGTTTTTTAGGAGTGGGAGTTGGGGTGGGACCCACTAGTTACTAACTACCCATGAGAGGATAAACGTGGGGTGGGGGCCCACATGATCCCAAAACATCACATTCCCTAACTCCTCTAAACCCCCCTCTTATGTTATGTAACTCTCCCCTCTCTCCTCTTTAATCATGCCAACACACTTAATCAATTAAGTGAGTTATTTTTTTGAATTTTAAAATTAAAATTCAAGGCATGAAGTAATAAAATAAGATAAGTATTATTTTATTTTTGGGGTTAGTTGTTGTGTGAAGATATTGGGGAGAGAGAGATCTCTAGTTCCTTCCACGAAGAACTTCATCCTCTTTGTCGAAGAATGCCAAATCCACAAAGGATGACGACGCGCCTCCTTTTATTTTCTTCGTGAAAGAAAGGGGAGACGCCGCTTTCTCCTCAGACACTCTCTGTTTACGTCTATGGAACCTCACCCCGTGATGCAGTTTTCTGTGACACCCGTCGTTAGACAACATTTGTTGAGGTAGGGGTTATCTTCGTTCAAGAATTAATTATCGACCTTTGTTGATTAATTTGGCCGCCTGTTATCATCATAACGGGAGGAGGTCGGACCGCAGAAAAACGGCCGATCCTCATCCCCTTAACTTGTTGAAATTTGTTGATCATGGTGGCAAAGGTGGTGCAGTGCTGTTGCACCATGCAGGATTGAAAAGGAACCACAGTTGGAGCGGGTCGTGATGATGATGTGCAGTTCCGTCACACCGCGCCGGAGAAACCTAGGGAGGTCGCGGCTGGGGCGGGTTGTGGCAGATGGGCATGGCGCCATCATGTCGCGCTGGCTGTGGAAGATCCGCAACCTTAGGCCACGACGATACAGAAGGGGGCAGCTGGCCAAACCGGTCGTTGTCGCTCCAGGAGGCGGGCCCCCGCGTGTACCGCGGTGGCACAACCAGCCGGCCATAATGGCTGGCCGTTTCCAGAAAAACTGGGGGTTTAAACTCCTGGCCAACGTGTAGGGAATACCCCTTATGGTCCGCTGTTTCAGAGACAAGGGGGGCGGAACCCCCCCCCCCCCCCCCTCTCACCCCGCTCGGCCGCGAGCCGAGCTTCGGCCGGCTTTCGAGCCGGGCCGTTGGCCACGCCCAGCCACAGGCCGGGCTGTGCCATGCCCAAATGGGCCGGACCCGGACCAGGGTCGGGTCGACCCAGGGGGTATTGGGTTGGGTCGGACCGGGCCCAAACACCCTATTTTCAGACCTGGGTTTTTCAAACGCCCATATCATGGGATACATAACCTTGATCGACACACTGTTAGTTGCATAGGGATCCTTGGATCGAGGCGGTCATTTTGTTATATTACACATGAGGTTTCATCGAAGGTTGTTTACAACTGAGTTGGTTCGAACCCGAAACCAACCGGCCCCTTGGAGCGGAAACGCTTATAACATAACGACCAGACATCCGAATGGAATGTCGCCAATCATGTTGAATTCCTCTTAGTGATATGGTTATTTTGGCTTACTCCAATTGAGTTTTGGACACAGCTGGAGTACGGTCGGGTTGGTATTAGCTTAGAAACCAACCGGGCCCCTGGGATGGAAAAGCCAATAACTCACAGACCACGCGTCCGATTGACACGCCATCTGTCATGTTGAGTTCCTTTTGACAAGACAGAACGTTGTGATACATCAACTCTGTACTTCGTGACAGTTGATGTATTGGACCCCTTGGCTCGTGGAGCAGACCCTCCCGAAATCGAGCGTGCTGTGTGTGGGAACCCTAGAGCTGGCTGCGACTGTGACGACTATCGTGCTGGGATCCTTCGTGGGATCGATGACGATGGCGACTGTACATGGATCCTATGTCGGTTCGGAAGTGAGGACGACTATACTTGGATCCTCCATGGGTTTGGTAGTGATGACGACTGTACATGGATCCTACATGGGTTCGACAATGATGGTTACTGTACTTGGATCCTACGTGGGATCGGTAGCAACGACTTCTGTACATGGATCCAACATGGGTTCAGAAGAGGAGATGATTTAGAGGCTACATATAATCATTTTCACCCCTCTTACTGGTTAGTATACCTGTGTGATCTGAGTCTTGACATTCAATCATTATCATCGATATGATTGACTTGCTTTCCTTTGTGGAATGGGTTGTGTTTTCTTGTGTGGACTGGGTTGTACATGGGCTCGTGAGTTGGAGTCAAACTGGAAATGATGACTTAGGTATATGTATGGGCATATAACTAATTAGTGTTGGTTAATACTTCGTGTTTGTACCCTTCCTTTGTGGTTTATCATTTGTGGATTCTGGGAGACCTTTGGGGGTCTTAGGAACCCTACTGAGTATTGTATACTCACCCATACACGAGCTATGCCCGCACTACGTTGTGTTGGTTGTAGATGACGGATAGTGCTGAGCATGGTTGATGCTTGTAGAGTTGTACGGTATCCGAAGGTAGACTATTAGGCGGGGCGTAAATAGAGCGAACGACCAGACCCGAGTAGCTGATGAGACCATCTGTACCCACCCTTCAGTTGGGATAGCCGGAGGACAACTCGGTTGTTGCTGATTGACATTACTGCTGTTGTACATTTTTTTTAGTTGTACTGTACATTCAGTTTGGTTTGTATTCTGGCCCATTTACTTTTTCAGCACTTACTTTTGTACTCATTTTATTTAGTGTTTACTTCAGCTTGTGTACTCTTTAAAGTTTGTTTTCTTATATAAAGGCAATACCATCCCTTTTATCAAGATTTACGCCTTTTGTGCTAGTCACCAGCCCCTAGCCTATGGAAGGCGGGCTTGGGGTAGTCACGTCACGAGCCCCTACTAAAAATATAGAGTGCTTTGTGAAATATTCTCATGATAGATCACATGCATGTATTTTCCAATTTCCCACATTAACTAAAACATTTTTTATGATCTATATCCTTCACAGATTACATATAGTCATATAAAAGTTTCAATAAAACATAATTAACCTTATTTATACATAAATATTCACTTCATGAAAAAGACATCCTTATCTGTAGATTATCACACATCTCTTGCAATATTTAATATCATTTTTCACACTTGAAAAAATAAAAATCATGTATTTCAAATAATATTTATATAATTACATTACATTATCTATTTTAGTAGCATTCCATTTTCATCAAGATTAGTGGGTTCACAGTACAATTGTTTGATGGAAACAACGGATTTCTCATGACCATGATGATTCATGGTGTTTTGAATTTATTACTGACATGAAATGAAATTTTTGAATCTATTAAATGAAAACGGGGCTTATCAAACCTAGTTTTTATGGATCATGCATGAGTGGGGTGGATGGGTGACCCCTACACCACACTTTTCCCCTTGAATTATTGTCGTTAATGGATTCAGTTGCCATCAATTTTTGGAAATCTCACCCTATTTTTTCATCCCTCTATTCTTCCTTAATTATTTTAAATATTGATTGAGTTATTAAAGAGAAATGTGGAAATCAAGTTGATCAATTCGGATTTTATGCAGAACTGTAGGGGATATATCGAGGTTACACCTACCTACATCCATTCCCTGATTTGTAAAAGATAAATTTATAGACCAATGTGTTTGGATATGTAATTAAAATTATATTAATTTAATTTTTTAATCTGTTTTCACATTATTATTGTTACTATGTTGAATATTAGTTCATTCCATGAGTCATTGGGGTGTGTATTTTGGGGGTTCATGCATGAAGGGTCTTCAAGGTGATATCTTGTAATTACATAATTCATTTGTAAATTATTTATTTAAGTATAATTATTATAAATAATTAGTTTTATATTTAATCATAGGTAATGTGGCACAATCATTTCTTTTTTATTTCTTTGATCTTATATGGCATTAAGAATGATATTTCAAGAAACAAGTAAAATGGGATGAAATTTTTATTTGGTATGTGGTTATGTTTACTAATTATCTTTAATTATTGCAGTATTTATTGTTTCTATGATATAAATTCCCACCTATATGGGTTATTCATCCTTTTAAGTAAGAAATATGATTATAATTCCATTGAATTTACATGGATGAAACTATACAATGATCCATGTCCATGTCAAACTTTGGGAACTATCTAGATTTCCTCAACATGAAATGGTTGAGGCATTGAATCTATTTATATATACCTAGGGAAAATATAGCCCTTGTGGCAAGTTTATTAAAATAAATAGTTGATATATAGTGGAATTTAGAGTAATATCTTTAAGATACATCTGATTATAAGTTAGATATGAGCGAGGATAATTTTCCTAGTAGCTGGATTTGTGATACATCAGTGATTCTTCTGTGACCTTAGTAATTTGAGATCACCTTGATATGTTCTACCAAAATTATATATAATTACTTGGGTGGATAAAACCAAACATTACTAATGAGTTGGTTGAGTTTTTAACCCATATGTGGAAAAAAGTTGTACTAATAATGACTATAAAACTTATACTTAGAGAGAAGCATGTATTGCTTCCCATGTCATCTTGATGGGGATTAAATATGTCGATGGATTATATTCTTTATGACTTATTCTTATTTTCATGTGATATATATTTGATATAATTTAACCATTGAATGGTTTCTGGATAGTTATGAGACCTTGGAGGCCCCGATGGGTTCTTTAGTGATATGTATTGTTCGTTGTGAGAGTATTATGGGAAAATGGGTAGTGATGATCGAATGTGTCAACATAGGTACTTGATAGACCATGTAGACCACTGAGGATTGTAGATATTGATTTCTTAGTTTCATCCCCCTTTGAATCGTCTTTGTTCCTGGTATTATTGGAATTCTTAGAATTACCTCCAACTATTTGTTTAAGATTCCAAATATTTTGGAACGATAAGGGTGATACCCAGAGGGTTCGATGATGATTCCTATTATTTTAGAACCCCATGGGTGATAGCCCTTATGTTTGGTGATAAAAAATTATGACTATTGATAATCCACGATTTCTTCATAGAGATTTACTTGAATATGGATGAATTAGAACACCAAATGTGGTATCACTTAGTTTTAAAGATGACACCTGATTACTCTGAATTCCATAGGTAATCTAGTCAGGTTAAACTATATTTTATAATTACATAGATCACTTATGATCAAACCATATGAATATAATTTTATTTACATCATCATAGACTATATATAAGGATCTCTCAATGGTTTGTTTTTTCACATTTTTAGGTTGTAACTAGCATGTGACAAGCTCCATAAAACTATGACACTTTCCAAAGTTGGTATGGTAGACCACAGACTCAAGACCAAGGATCGAAAATGCTTGTAACTAAAAGAATTGTATATATATATATTCCCTGGGGGTAGTTGTGATGCTATAGTTGGAACAACCCCTATGAAAATCTCAATGAAACGCTAACAGTACCTAAATAAGCTCTTTTCAAGGGTTATTTTTATTTTTTATGTGTTTTTTATTTATTTGGATCTTGTCACATACAAATATCAATTCAATAATATTTATGTGTGGGAAAAAATTAATGGTTCTATATTGACATATGTAATCACACCATACATGGGTTTCAAACCCACAATGGTACCCATGCATCACTAACTAGTTTCAGTTTTCAGATGTGACATGATTGGGTTTAATCGAGTGGGATATATTGTGAATTTATATGGAGATTAAGATGATGTATGGTAGAAATATGTAGTGAATAATTTTTATATTATTTCATTATATATATATATATGTGATTGACCTAGTGGGTGATCTGCATTTTATGCTTATATATCTGTATTTTATTGGTCACAATATGTTTTGGGTATAGTATTTTTGAAGTGTACATTGACATTATGGATGTGTTCAATGTATTACTTACCTCTCAATGTTTATTACTTTGATACAATGTGTGTAGTCACCCCATTTCACCACCTTAGAACCTATAAGGTGCTCAATAGAATATGGTGTATAGAGAGGATTTCATGAGGTCCTGTGGTGAATCGGGTTAGAGTAATAGTTGAGAGGTCAATGAATCAAGTTGTTACAATGTGGAATCATTTCATTTTTATATTTTTTATTATTGGGGACATTGTATCCAAATCATATATGTATATTATAGATATTGAGATTCACATCACAATGATGTGTCATTATCACAATTTTCGATGTGAAATTTTGGCTACCAGGGATGGGATTGATGTTCATGGACATTGATTTTTTGATTATAAGATTTTAGCATTATGTGATTCACATGATGTTTGAGGTTTGTTATTTATTTTGGATTTATGGATCAGATCCTTTTTTAATAAAGCAACCTTGTAGATGTTTGTATCATGGCCTATTGACATGATTCCATTTATCTATTTTTGGCTCTAGTTGTTGATTTGAACTGTATTCCCTACAGGAATGAGGAATATCATGCATTGATTTGGCATTAATGATTAAAATGAAATGAAGTCCTTCCATTGCGTTATTATATCAATGATGATCAATGTTAAACTATTTGAAGTGTGAATAAAATCTCATATTGTGTTTCTGATATAACTTCTCTGTAGAATTTTAATCTTTGGGAACACATTGTATTTGCATTAATTTTGGATGGTAGGTCATGTCAATTTAAAATGGGACACATGATGGTATATATGATGTTGTATTCCATTTTTAAAAAGTTTTTTTTGTGACTAGGTTATGTATGTTGGGAACAATGTGTCTTAGTTATAGACTCAAGGTGGGTGTTTTTATCCATGTTTTAATGTATTTCTCCTCTAACAACATATATGGTGTTTTACCATATATCACTGTTAGAAACTCTACTTAACCAAATCATGTGACAATAGTTCACTGGATATAGTTCTTCACATAGTTATTCTAGTTGAATTCACTATGAGTTTAATATATAATGATTCATTAATAACCAATATATTATTCTCCCATATATCATGGAATGACATTTCATCTACCCAAACATCCTGTTTATTGTACATTGACAGGGATCTTTTAGAGTAATGATATTCCTATACAAACAATTACTGATTAGTTTTAGATTATTGAGGGTATAGTCCCATAGATGGATTCTTTCTGATAATATATCCCTATTATGCTGATTAAAATGACTGAGGTTCATGATATAGGTGTTTAAATGATATCAATGATTTATAATTAATGCATTTGGGACGGTACGATTCTATTGATATAGGAGTATGTTTGACACCCCACAATTTATGATTAATTATATTCTCATCATTGGTAATATCTGGGATACATTGAGACCTATAGAGTCCACTCATGATCTTTAGTGAGTCCTCTAATAGATTTATGTGTAAGAAAATCAGGATTGGAGTTATAAAGAGAATGTGATAACAATAGGGTTTTGAGAAAAAAGAATTTTTTATTCCTTGGGAATTATGCAATGAATAAACCGTTGGTGATTGTTATTTTATCACCTAATATATTTTTCATGGGTAGTACTAGATATGACCATGAACCCACTAATATTGGAAGCAATTTAAGTGCATGTATCAAGTGTGGGTAAAATATTTTTTTGGTATATAATTGGATGGATTCATAGAATTTGATTAAGATATATTAATGCGAGGTTAATAATATTATCGTAGAGAATAATGGGTGATTCTTACTTAATGATACAGAAAATCATGTGAACGTGGATTTTGTTTTAGGAAAAAGTGCATAATTTTAATTTTGTGTGACTAGTTGTGCATCAGTCTATTTTTATGATCATTTGGTATGAGTTCTTACACTAGTAATTCTTGGATATAATTAAGGTAGTGAATAATAGTAAAATTCCACTCATATATAGTTGTAAATTAGATAGGGGACAATTATGAGTCCTCAATCAGTTGTAGTTGATTTTTTTATAGAAATTAAGATCCAATTTTTAGATGATTTATTCTGATATACCTCTATGGAGAGTGGAACATTTGATGTGGATCCAGCATGGTTGAATAACCAATAATTTTTGTTCCTACATAGGTATTCATAGGATTGTGAGTAAGTATTTAGTGGAGACACATGTATTTAATGTGTTGAAACCATATTAGGTTGACCCATAGAGTGTTTTGATAGTGTAAATTTTATTGAGGGATTTTGGTAAATATCAAATAATGATATTCCCATGATCTAAATTAAGTGATAAAATTTATGATTTTAATAATAACATAGTTATGAATGATATTGAAAATAATAATCATAACATTTAGTGATGAATGAGGAATGACCCATATAGGATTATATTTTTAGTTCGTTAGAAAATGCCACTGATACATATATGGTGGTTTGAATCATAATAGTTGTGACTAAATTATAGTCATGATAGGAAGGGTGTGGTAATGGTGAGGCCAGTCACTAGATAATTTATATGATTACAAGTTACCAGTGAATGACATGATATAATGTGATGTTGTTCTATGGGGAATATTATATTGGAAATTCAGATTGGGTTCTTGTTGGATTTAGTGCACTAGAATCAGTCTCATGATGATTTAAGTGTGATCAGAGGGTTATTCGTTTGATGATTCATGATTCATGATTCATGATTCATGACATGTTTCTACATGTCAAACCCCACATTATTACATGGTTTATGGGGTACAATAATTTTTTATTTTTTTACAATTTTATATGAATTTCATTACATGTCTCATGGGGTGAAACCCAATTACATCATGTGATTCTGGGGAAGATTCATGAAATAAATCATAGAGGACAATTGTTTTGGTTGAATGTTAATGTGAAAAAATTGATGATGGGTTGTGTCACTGATCCTTATTGTGGCCCTGTATGTATAGTCATTATTGGAAATTATTATTTATATGTAGGTGTTTCTATTGAGGACACATTGGTGGGAGAGTCATAAAATTTTTGGGTTTTGTCTAATGTCAGAGGCCCAACTGGTGTGATGCTTGTGATTATCCACTATGAGAAGGAAAACTACAAATGATCATTTTTGGGATGCGATTGGATGTCTGATAGATGTCTAGGGGAGATGTTTTAATTGGAATTTCCATTATTAGGGACGATATAGATAAAAAATTTTGTTTTGATAATTAGATTATGGAATGAAGCAATATATTCCATGTGATTTTGTTGTTGAAAAGGCAATGGTGTCCTGGGATAGATGAGAATTATGGAATACCTTCTATTGATTTCATTGGTGGCTAATAGTAGTTGATCTTTTTTTGATTAATTTTTTAGATCATTATTGGAGTTTCATAGGTGAATATCTTTTGGAGTTTAGAAGAATAATGTTGAAAATTGATCCTGATTTGGTGATCCGTGTTAGCCGAGTCTATTAGTTGGATAGTCAATTATTATTTTTAGTGATGAGAAATTTCATCGTGAGGGGACTATAATTCCATATGCTGGCACGAGTGTGAAATTTTTTATGGTAATTTAATTATTCATTTAGATGATGGTTAGTTTTGATAATTTATTCTTAGAATGGTTTTCCATATTTTAAAACAACCCAAAATGGGTTTTTATATATGGTTCATTTCATGGGTGATGAACCATGTGTTTAGGAGGCTTGTCAATGTTGGAAGGTTGGTTGAGCTACAATAGAATTGAAATTGTAACAATTAATATCATGACTAAAGGTTTCACTACATAAATATTCACAGACTAGGGGGATTTACCATATTCATAATTATTCACATTTTTCCCCATTAGTTTAATCATGAATTGTTTTTTAGATATTTTTTGAAAAAAGTTGTTGTGGATTGGTTTTTTTGTTCGATAGAGCACACATGAGAGGGGAGTAAAACACACCCCTCACCTAATTATCATCACCTTGGTATAGGGGGTTATTATAAACAAATTAGGGATATTTTAGGAAATATATTCCATCGTCTCTTACTTTCCTTCATTTTCCCTAAAATTTTCTAATTTTTATTTTGGGTTTTTCAGATATTTCTACTAAACAATGGTGGAAATCACCCCGATCAACATGGTTTTCAAGTAGCATGTGTGGTGGAAATTATGTTATGATGTCCTAATGTTATAATTTTTTATGTTTTAAAAGGATAATTATGTTAATAATATATATAAATAATTTAAAAAATTGAAATAATTTAATGATGGATTAAGGACATATGTTAGGGATTTATCGAAGGACGAGTTTGAAGAAATTCAATGGGTTATTAGTTTGGATTTGGTTATAGTTCTATCATAATTATGGTTTAGATATATTTTTCTGTGAATATTTTATATAATTTGGAATGATTTAGTTAATTATTGATTCTTTAAATTAGCAAATTCTAATTATTTTCTTCTTAAAAGTGATCTGATAATTAGAAAAGGTTATGTAGGAAATATGCGGTGTTAAGTTAAATGGGACAAGTATTATATTTGGTAGGTTGTCTTCTGAACCCACATTCTTGCATTATATTAGTTTTTATGGTTCATGTGACATGTAGTATAACCCCTAACAATTATAGAACCATTTAAATTAATTATATGTTAAAAATAAAAATTAAATTCCATAGATGAAATTGCAAAATGTTTTTGGAAACATCAGTCATTAGGCACTAGCCAACATACCTCTATAGTCAATGGTTGTGGCATAAAATATAATCATGTATTACCTGGGACACTAAGAACAGCTGTGGGGTTTATATAAAATAATATTAATGATATATTGAGTCCCTAGTAGAAGGATTATAGGTGATCAATTCATTTCAATCATTAATTCTATATCTATTTCGATGAATAATCAATACAAATATGAACATAACAAACCATAAAATCATAAATATTTTGTGTACTGTGAGACTATATACATAAAAATAAAATTAAGGAAAAATAATCATAATCTCTCATAACATTATTCTATCATTTTATATTTCGTGACATACCCTAATTAAAACATTTCTTCATAAAATTGTGAAAGGAAACCTAAGAAATGGTGAGATCAGATGCTCAGTAGTCATAAAAAATTGATATATGGATCAACGATCCTATTAAAAAACTAGATATGAATAAGGGTATGATATCATGAATATAACATAAAATTTCCATAATGATTCCTTTATAGGAAAAAATAATGAGTCCTAGAATAAAACATGATTCTTTCAAATGTCGTGAATTATAAGAGTATCGAATCATCAGAATTTAATCCATAAAAACAAGTTCATATCATAAGAATAAAAAAATCCTAAGAGCGTGTCACCATTATGGAAATAGAATCCATATAATATGAAATTTTTATCCCGTAAGACAATCATATCATAGTGGATTGTGCTTCAACTCCTGTTTCCACATAATAATAGACCAGGCATCACCTCATGTTTCCCATATCATGGTGTATCATATTCCCATTCCTATTTACTATAGTAGACTAAACACATTAAATAAATTTCTATAAATATATCAATATATTAAAGGAATTATATAATGCATTAGAGGGATATAGCATACTAACCCATCACATATTGATAACCATTAATTTTTGTGGTATAATATCTTATATAAATTCATCATTTGATCATGATATAACTTATTAAGAAGAAAATAACATCATAAAAATTTCATTTTCACAATAAGAAACAAGATATAGAAATAATATTGATTTTATAATTTGATTATAACCTTAAAAAATAAAATATATCATCAAAAAATCTGTTAATAGGTCAACGATATTGTTAAAAGAACACTTTAATATTTCTTGATGAAAAATATACTTTTCATTTTTGATCCAATTAATTAATTAAAAAAATTTGAATTTTATTATGGAACTATATTTCATTTAAATTATATACAAAAAATATTAAATGAATCCTCCTGTCTCTGAGTGGTCAACATGACATAAATTTTCTCCATGCTATAAATCAATAAAACAAATACTATATTCAAGACATATGTAATAATACTTCATTCAAAAAATATAAAGAATAATATTTTGAAAATTTTCTAACTAAAAAATAATTTTTAAAAATTAATTTAAACAACCATTGAGAAATAATATGTTTTTTTTTGAAATTATAGATTTTGATGAAAAAACATTTTTGGCCGAAAGTGGATAAATATGGATAACATTTTATAAAATTATTTTATGAACTATTTTTATTTCCAAAGATAAGAAAATGTTTTTATAAATATAATTTCACAAATATAGTCAATTTATAATTAAATTTAATGGTTTTATGAAATAATTATCATATAAATTACTTCAATGGATGTTTAATAATTAACAATATTGAGTAAAATGAGATAGAATGGTAAATATTTTACCTATATTCTTATTTTGTTTTGAATGTTTTCAAATAGCATATAAATTAAATAATTATTTATTATATATATATATATATATTTAAAAATCATACTTATATATAAAACCATATATGATTTCATTTTAAAATTTATCACCCATTTATTAACATTTAATTTTTTAATCTCTATTCTGGGTGATAACTGCATCATTTTTCATCAATGTTTTTGTTTGGTATTCCTAGTACATATAAATTGATCATCATCCCAAAATCTTTAAAATATTATTCAACTAATTAAAATAATATGTAATTATTAAATTGTAACACCCCAGGTAAATAAAGAGTATGAAATTTTCACATTTATCCATATTTGTGAATAAAATATTAATATAACTTTAAAGGGGACTCTATGCTCGTTGGTGTACCCAACACGCAACAATGAGTTTCTTGGGAATCTTACATTGCACTCTAATAATAAAATAATATTATTTTAAATGGTAGTTAACGCCTAGATGTTGTGATGGCAGGAATGAATAGAACTAAATACAAAATGATTATATATGTTTGTCAAATATTTTTAATTTTTACAATAAATGTTAGAGGATTAAAAATGCGAATGAATCCAATTTTAAGCGTAAACATTCTAATATTCTTTAAAAGGTCGATTAACTGCCTTTTGATGGAGAACCTCTTTTAAATCCACTTTTTGACAATTTTATGTGTTATATTTGAATAAATAAAATTCTTCTTTAGAATCGGGACATCAAATTTTACTTTGTGTATATTTTTTGTATTTTTCCGAAAAAGTTCAATTTTTAATGAAAAGTGAAAAATCATGTATTTTAATTCAAATCCTCTTTTTAATCTAATTTATTTATATTATTATATTATATTTTTAATTGGTTTTAAAGTGAAATTAGAATATATTTTTACCATTTAATCCAATAGTGGTCGTTGGAATTAATTTCACTTTGAAATCGGACTTAAACTAGTGTCAATATTTTGATACATTCTGTTTCATAAAAACACGCTATTTGTTTTGACAACGAGAATTAGTTATTAAAAAATTAATGAAACTTATATTTTTTGAATTTTGTAAAATAGAAATCATTTTTGAATTCAGAATATCAAATATATCTTAGGGTGAATTTTTGGTAATTTTCTAAAAAACTTCAATTTTTGATGAATAGTGAAACCACTAAGTGGTACTTATAAAAACTGATTTTCCATTTAAATGAAATTTTTCAATCATTGTGTTTTGAATTTCAAAAATCTTACATACATGGTTTTCATTAAGAAGTAAAATTTGGTTCAATGGGATTAAAATAATTTTTTGATGAATAGTAACTTATTAAGTTTTTAATCGCGATTAGAGGGAATTAGTGTAGTTTAAGGTAAGAATAATTTTTTAATAAAATGAAATGACCTATACACTTGTCCAACCCTCATTGGATGAGTAATTTCCAACCAAGACAATCCATGGGTCAACTTGGGGACCCCATGGAGCCACTTTGGTTGGGAAATTTCATAAATAACTTTTTATTTAATGCTAAAGTAAAAATAACACAAACATGAAATGTTTTACTAAAACAATTGTTACATGGGGTTATACAATTCAGATGTTTGACTATAAATATTATTTAGAAAGCTAAAAATATTTCCTACATCATGATATTTTTATATATAATTTTTAGACATTAAATATATTAAATTATATATGACATCATGATGATGCAGCGATTACCTCATTAATAAAGGATTTAAATAAAATGAAAAGATAATGTAAAATTTAAGACCTACACATGTCCAAAACCTATTGGATGTGTGTATTTCGACCACTTATCACCTTATCCTCAAAAAAAATTAATGTGGGACCATTAAAATCCGAAACGCATTCTAAAATAAAGTAACATTTCTTTACTTTCCAAGAGTGCCCCTCCTCTCCTATTATAAAAGGCCCCCACCTCTACCTCTTTACCCACACTTAAAAAGCCTTTGGCTCGGGAAACCCCTGCCCATTTTGTATCTCCACATCTCTCTGTAACTCCTTGAAGCCTCACTTTGGGAAGAAGTCTTCCCATGGGAGCCTTTGAGCTCAAACCAAAGAGAGTTACCCGATTTTAAGGTAATGTTTTCACTTGAGTCCTTTTGTTTTATTTTGCTTCTCCAACCCCCTAAAATCTTTTTATTCATTTATATTGTTACAAATCATGTATCTTAAATATACTAGGATGTTTTTATAAGAATGATTCGAGTTACACTTACACACACCTACATCTAATGGTTAAAGAACATACTGTTTCCGTGGATGGCAAATTTCTGCCTCACGAAACGATGATTGTTCAACACTCATATATCACCTTCAATGGTGGCCATTAAGATGTCACTATATTTATATATTATATATAATATGTTTATTTTAACTTAAGATTATTTATTATTTATTTATGAAATATCATTATGGTTTCCATTATGGGTAAACGCGATATCTTTATTTAAGGAAGTGCGGACTACCGCCCCCTCAAAGTGATTTGATTCGTTAATTCCATATGTGGGACGTATAAAGGATGGAGTTATGATACTATATATTATATTATACTAGAATTATAATATACCTTTATATCATTATTATTACATTCCATAAAATACAAAATAGAAATGAAAGTAGCGTTCATGCGTACGTACGACTTACCGTCTCCTTGAACGGTGCATTTCATTTATTACCTCTAAATGATTATGTAATATTATAAATGCATGTATATAATGGATGTATATGAAATATATGGCATCTAAATGATGAATATCATTGTTGAGATAATGGATATTTTACTACGTGAACAACTTGTAAATATAAGAAGTCCACTTTTGACTCAAGTACCAATGATCAACAAAACGACCATTATTAACTTAAATATTTACATAATGTTCCTAACATGGTAATAAGTGATATAAAAGGAATAATTAACTTGAAAAAGTTTCTTAATAAAGTAGAGATTAACTCAAGTTTATTATTCAGGAATATAAAGAAACGAACAAGACCAGTCGGACATGAGGTAAGGGATCCTACTCCTCTCTTTCTTTTTAAGTACACTCTTTTATGTCATTACTTTTAAGCTCATCTTTATTATGATTGCGATGTTATTTTATATTAATCCTACTATAATTCTTATTTTCATATGATTAAAGGCCCTATATTCTCTCAACAATCCATTTTGAGAGTTTTGAGTGGCACCGTTAGGCTGCCGAATTTTCGTAAGAGATCTAACCTCTTTCTTTCTTTTTAAGTACTCTCCTTTATGTCACTTATTTTAAGCTCCTATTTGTTATGTTGGGTGATGTTCTTTTATTCCTATTTATTTAAAATTTATGTTAATATAATGAGAGATCCTATTTTGTCTCATCAATCCATTTTTGTATGTTTTATGTGGCGTCGTTAGGCTGCCGAGTTTTCGTAAGGGATTTTTCATCTCACTTTTATTACCGTGAGATTTATGATACATCTTCCACAATTTCCATTGAGTGGTGTATGTACTGCCCATTATTTTATTCATTGTGTAATATACTTTCATTTATGAGTATTTACATCAATGTTTTATTGTCTTTCTTTCACGGGGTGTATGTTTTGAAATTAACCCAAGTCGGTAAGGGAACCTTTCACCCTCCTCTTTTTAAAAGACTTCTTTTGTTATGTATTTTAATTCACATAATATTATGTTTTGATGTGTTCTTATATATCCTTATTGATATAAAATTTATGTCCAAGTGATGAGATACCCTTTTTATCTCTTATCAACTCTTTTTCTGAATTTTGAAGTGACACCATTAGACTGTCGAATTTTCGCAAGGTAACTTCTTAACCCAATTGTGATTCTTTGGGGTAAACTTGTACTCCTTGAATATTTCATGCTATGAATATGTGTGAATGTCCTATGACTGTATTACACTTAATATCCACTTATATTTGGTGTATTCATTTATAACACATAATTATGTAGTTGATTTATCATTATTCCAAGGATACCATCTTTGTATGGGACTTTGTCTCAATCTCCATTCATTGAGGCATATTTTGTTTTATACACAACCTTATTTTATACGGTGTATAAAACCCTTCGACTTTTACGTTTATCCAAAAAGTAATCTTTTGTATATGAAGCGTTTTACTAAACGACAAAAGGGAATGTTTTTGTCGTACGTATGTGGCGACAACAAATTCTCCACCGTCATGACCATTATTTCAGTTTCGGCTTCCCCTACAAGCCATGCCTTCTTTTTTTTAAAAATACCATGTTTTACTTTTCTTTTATTTTGGTATTGAAAATGGTTTTCATAACGTTTTTATATCAATGTGTTTTATTGATATCTTTTGATTGAAATGTGGAAATGTTATGTTTCAATTATGCATGTATTATGTGGTACGATTATGTTATGGTTCATAGGCATTGTTATGAAGATGAGTGGTTCCGTGATAAACTATGGGCGGGTGAGCCCGATATAGCTCTCCAATGCATTGGGTAATGCGAAGGAGTGAAACTTTAAGGTTTCTCCGAAGAGATTTAGGGAATATACTGTGATGGGTTTTCCAAATGTAACCAAGAGGGTTACTCCCTACATAAGAATGTTATAAATGCCTCAAGTTACCTTTATGTCTTATGATTTCTATGATTTATTCATGATTTTATGAGGTATGTTAAAATTATTATGTTTTACGGGTAAAGTATGAATTATTCATATGTATACATGTACTCATTTTCCTTTCCATGTTTTTATATCCCTTACTGAGATTTTTATGCTCATCCCAAGTTTTTGAATTGTTTTTCACAAGTCAAGGGAAGGGTACATGATATGATGATAGTATCGAGGAAGTGTCAAGAAAGAATCCATGTTATATTTTAAATATGTTTCCATTGATGGGAAAAATGAATACTATCTTTTATGTATCCACTTTGTTTAAATGTGGAATGTAATGCAAGTTTTATGATATAATTCTATAAAACTCTAAACCTGAAAAGATCCTCAATGTGTAATCTTGTAATAACTCATGATTATGTAAGGTTTAAGTATGGGGACTTATAGTTGGTATCAAAGGTCGGCTAAGATAACATTAGAGGTTAGGGTATTCTCTAGGCATAAGTGACATTACCATAATGGTTAGGATTTCAGAAAGAGTCATAGTTTTAGATAATGTGAATGAGTAAGTATATCTTAGTGTTTATCTTCCTCATTAGTACATGATGGTTTTGTTGATATACTCACACTGAGATTTCTGTTTTTTGTGAATGGATGGATCTAGCAGGCACCAAAGTGACAATAGGTTTGAAGGAAACTGTGGTGGTTCTCTAATTAAGAGACTGGATGAAATGGGGGATTCAATGAGAAAACCTGTGGTTGTTTTAAACCAACTATTAAGGAGTCATTATCAACCACTTTTACCTTGGTATGTTCTGTAATGCATCATCTACGAGATGACCAATCGATTTGGAAGTTCAGGTAATATTTAAAAAGGGTAACCATTAGGTGTTATATGATCCATGCTTTTGATGTATTTTTAGGTTATTATATATTATGATGGAAAATGAAAGGC
Source organism: Viscum album (assembly GCA_963277665.1). NCBI lineage: Eukaryota > Viridiplantae > Streptophyta > Magnoliopsida > Santalales > Viscaceae > Viscum > Viscum album. Next base: position 383,317,774 of record OY728164.1, read on the forward strand.
ATGAGGTAAACTTGATGTTAAAATATGTTATGATTATTTTTGAAGATTTTATCTCGTTTTGGGGAATTTTTTTAAGAAATATATAGTATTAGAAAAAGGACAACACGCAAACCGTGTGACAACCCGTCGCGTCGGACAATGGTGTGGGAATCGAACCCACAACCAAAGTGCGACTGGTATTTATCGCCCACCACTGGACTACGTGAAGTCCCTGGTTAGTATGACTTATTATTTTTAGTTAGGTGAATTTATGAATTAAGAGTAATTTTATTTTGGGTTATGTATTGAAATTTATTAACCTATTATAGAGGATATGTGATTAGGTTAATTAATTTTCAATATGAGACATTAAGAGCAACTGATGTTGTTTGGAGATAAATGTTACGATTTAACATGGAGGACTATGTGACTAAATCCTTAAAATATTTGGGTTTCAATATTAGTTTGGTTTACTTTGAAGAATTTTATGGACAAATTTGTTATCGAATGGTCCTCGTTGAACTTTGGGTTTTGTTGGACAAATTTTGGAGATTAAGAATAGATTTACTTTTTATAAAGGGTTATCCTTTTCGGGATTATCTGATCTTGTACTAACTGTTTTGGTTTTGATTTTGGTTAAATTCTAAAGACATGGGAAGTATATAGTTCTATTTTGTGGATTAGGTGATTCTCTAGAAGTTGATTATAGTACTCTTCATGTGAACAAGTCTTCCTAAATACTCATCTTTTTGAGAAAATATGATTTTGATTAAGGAATCTAGTAAAAGTTGAAAGTCTATATGACAAGTAAGTATGTTTCATTATGATTTAGTTAGGCTCAAAAATAAATTCCTCAATGAAGAGTAACTTAAAACAAAAATGTTGTCTATTATCTTTTCCAACTGGGTAATCGAATACCGTTTAACCCATCACAAGTTTGTGATTTTCTTATGGTTAACTTTCTCCTAGACATATTTTCTATCACTCTCCATCAGAACATGACCCTATGTTTTCTCCTCCATGTCCATGTCTTCCTACATGGAATCCTAGTATGGGTTAACTCGGGTGACCTCTGTACTTATCCTTCTTTATTTTAAAGTGACTGTTTTAATGACTCTTGTTCCGATGTGGGACTTTCAAGGATGTTTCCATGCTCAATTTTAAATTTGCGAGGACACAATTCCCAAAAGGGGGGAAGGATGTAACACCCCAGGTAAATAAAGAGTATGACATTATTACATTTATCCATATTTTTGAATAAAATATTAATATAACTTTAAAGGGGATGTTATGCTCGTTAGTGTACCCAACACGCAACAATGAGTTTCTTGGGAATCTTACGTTGCACTCTAATAATAAATTAATATTATTTTAAATGGTAGTTAACACCTAGCTGTTGTGATGGAAGGAATGAATAGAACTAATTAAAAAATGATTATATATGTTTGTAAAATATTTTTACTTATTACAATAAATGTTATAGGATTAAAAATGCGAATGAATCCAATTTTAAGCGTAAACATTGTAATGTTTTTTAAAAGGTCGATTAACCACCTTTTGATGGAGAACTTCTTTTAAATCCACTTTTTGACAATTTTATGTGTTATATTTGACTAAATAAAATTCTTCTTTAGAATCGGGACATCAAAATTTACTTTGTGTAAATTTTTGGTATTTTTCTGAAAAAGTTCAATTTTTAATGAATAGTGAAAAATGTTGTATTTTAATTCAAAACCTCTTTTTAATCTAATTTATTTATATGAATAGATTATAATTTTAATTGTTTTTAAAGTGAAATTAGAATATATTTTTACCATTTAATACAATAGTGGTTGTTGAAATTAATTTCACTTTGAAATCAGACTTAAACTAGTGTCAATATTTTGATACATTTTGTTTCATAAAAACACGCTATTTGTTTTGATAGAGGGAATTAATTATTAAATTAATTAATGAAACTTATATGTTTTTAATTTTGTAAAATAGACATCATTTTTGAATTCGGAATATCAAATATAGCTTAGGGTGACGTTTTGGTAATTTTCTGAAAAACATCAATTTTTGATGAATAGTGAAACCACTAAGTGGTACTTATAAAAACTGATTTTCCGTTTAAATGAAATTTTCCATCATTGTGTTTTTAATTTCAAAAAATCCAACATACATGGTTGTCATTAAGAATTAAAATTTGGTTCAATGGGATTAAAATAATTTTTTGGTGAATAGTAACTTATTAAATTTTTAATCGCGATTAGAGGTAATTAGTGTAGTTTAAGGTAAGAATAATGTTTTAATAAAATGAAATGACCTAGAAACATGTCCTACCATCATTTGATTAGTCATGGACGACCAATGAAATCCATGTGTCAACTTGGGGACCCCATTGAGCCACTTTGGTTGGGAAATGACATAAATAAATTTTTATTTATGTTAAAGTAAAAATGACAGAAACATGAAATGTTTTACTAAAACTATTGTTACATGGGGTTATACAATTCAGATTTTTTACTATAAATAATAATTAGAAATATAAATATATTTACTACATCATGATATTTTTTTTATAATTTTTAGACATTAAATATATTAAATTATTTATGACATCATGATTATGCAGCGATTACCTCATTAATAATGGATTTAAATAAAATGGAAATATAATGTAAAATATAAGACCTACACATGTCCAAAATTTATTGGATGGGTGGATTTAGAACCCTTATCACCTTATACTTGAAACACATCAATTTGGGACCATTAAAATCTGAAACTCATTCTAAAATAAAGTAACATTTCTTTACTTTCCAAAAGTGCCCCTCCTCTCCTATTATAAAAGGCCCCCACCTATACCTCTTTACCCACACTTCCAAAGCCTTTGGCTCGGCCAAACCCTGCCCATTTTTTATCTCCAAATACTTCTATTACTCCTTGAATCCTCACTTTGGGCATAAGTCTTCCCAAGGAAGCCTTTGAGCTCAAACCAAAGGGAGTTACCCGATTTTAAGGTAATGTCTTCAGTTGAGTCTTTTTGTTTTATTTTGCTTCTCCAACCCCATAAACTATTTTTATTCATTTATTTTGTAAAAACTCCAGTATCTTAAATACACTATGATGTTTTTATAATAAGTATTCGAGCTACACTTACACACACCTACATCTAATGGTTAAAGAACATACTATTTCCGGGGATGGTGAATTTCTGCCTCACGAAACAATGATTGTTCAACACTCATATATCACCTTAAAAGGTGGCCATTAAGATGTCAATATATTTATATATTATATATAAAATGTTTATGTTTTACTTAAGCTTCTGTATTTTTCATTTATGGCATATCTTTATGGTTTCCATTATGGGTAACACGATATCTTCATTTAAGGAAGTGCGGACTACCGCCACCTCAAAGTGATTTGATTCGTTAATACCATATGTGGGATGTATAAAGGATGGAGTTATGATAATATATATGATATTATACTGGAATTATAATATACCTTTATATAATTATTATTCCATTCCATAAAATACGAAATAGAAATGAAAGTAGTGTTCATGCGTACGTCCGGCTTACCGTGTCCATGAACGCTGCATTTCATTTATTACCTCTAAATGATTATGTAATATTATAAATGCATGTATATAATGGATATATATGAAATATATGGAATCTACATCATGAATATCATTATTGAGATAATGGATATTTGACTACGTGAACAACTTGTAAATATAAGAAGTCCACTTTTGACTCAAGTACCAATGATCAACAAAACGACCATTATTAACTTAAATAATTACATAATGGTCATAACATGGTAATAAGTTATATAAAAGGAATAATAAACTTGAAAAAGGTTCTTAAGAAAGTAGAAATTAACTCATGTTTATTATTCAGGATTATAAAGAAACAAACAAGACACGTCAGACTTGAGGTAAGGGATCCTACTCCTCTCTTTCTTTTTAAGTACACTCTTTTATGTCATTCCTTTTAAGCTCATCTTTATTTTGATTGGGATGTTCATTTGTATTAATCCTAATTTACTTCTTATTTTCATATGATGAGAGACCATATTTTCTCTCATCAATCCAATTTGGATGTTTTCAGTGGCGTCGTTAGGCTGCCGAATTTTCGTAAGAGATCTAACCTCTCTATTTGTTTTTAAGTACTCTCCTTTATGTCACTTCTTTTAAGCTCCTCTTTGTTATATTGGGGGATGTTCTTTTATTCCTATTTCTGTAAAGATTATGTTAATATGATTAGAGACCCTATTTTATCTCATCAATCCATTTTTGTATGTTTTGAGTGGCGTCGTTAGGCTGCCAAGTTTTCGTAAGGGATTTTTTCATCTCACTTTTATTCCCGTGAGTTTTATGCTACATTAGCCACAATTTACTTTGAGTGGTGTATGTACTGCCCATTATTTTAGTCATTGTTTAATATAATTTCATTTATGAGTATTTACATCAATGTTGTATTTTCTTTCTTTCGCGGGATGTATGTTTCGAAAGTAACCCAAGTCGTAAGGGGACCTTTCACCCTCCTCTTTATAAAAGAATTCTTTTGTTATGCCTTTTAATTCACATAATATTATTTTGGGATTTGTTCTTCTATATCCTTATTTATGTAAATTTAATGTCCAAGTGATGAGATACCCTTTTTATCTCTCATCAACTCTTTTTCTGAATTTTGATGTGACGATGTTAGGCTGTCAAATTTTTGCAAGGGAACATCTTAACCCAATTTTGATTATTTGGGATAAACTTGTACTCCTTGTATATGTCATAATATGAATATGTGTGAATTCCCTATGATTGTTTTACACTTAATATCCACTTATATTTTGTGTATTCGTTTGTCACACATAATTATGTAATTGATTTATCCTTAATCCAAGGATACCGTCTTTGTATTGGACTTCGTCTCAATCTCCATTCATTGAGGAATATTTTGTTTTATACAAAACCTTATTTTATACGGTGTATAAACCCCTTTGACATTTAAGTTTATCCAAAAAGGAATATTTTTTATACGAAGTGTTTTACTAAATGACAAAATGGAATGTTTTTGTCGTACATATGTCGCGACAATGACTTCTCCACCGCCGTGACCATTATTTGAGTTTCGGCTTCCTCTACAAGCCATACCTTCTTTTTAAAAAAGAAAAATAAATACCATGTTTTACTTTTCATTTATTTTTGTATTAAAACTGGTTTTCATAAGGTTTTTATATCAATTTTTTTATTGATATCTTGCGATTGAAATGTGGAAATGTTATGTTTTCTTTTATGCATGTATTATATGGTACGATTATGTTATCGTTCTTGGGAATTGTTATGAAGATGGGTGGTACTGTGATAAACTAAGGGCGGGTGAGCCCGATATAGCTCTCCAATTCATTGGGTAACGCAAACGAGTGAAACATTAAGGTTTCTCCGAAGATATTTAGGGAATATACTGTGATGGGTATTCCAAACATAACCAAGAGGGTTACTCCCTACGTAAAAATGTTATGAATACCTCATGTTACCTTTATGTATTATTATTTATATTATTTATTCATGATTTTATGAGGTATGTTAAAATGATTATGTTTTATGGGTAAAGTATGATTTCATTCATATATATACATGTACTCATTTTCCTTTCCATATTTTTATATCCCTTACTGAGCTTTTTATGCTCATCCCAAGTTTTTGAAATGTTTTTCACAGGTCAAGGGAAGGGTACGTGATATGATGATAGTGTCAAGGAAGTTTCAAGAAAGAATCCATGTTTTATTTTAAATATGTTTCCGTTTATGGTAAAAATGAATACAATCTTTTATGTAACCACTTTGTTTAAATGTGGAGTGTAATACATGTTTTTTGATCTAATTCTCTAAAACTCTAAACCTGAAAAGATCCTCAATGTGTAATCTTGTAATAACTCAAAATTAAGTAAGGTTTAAAGCTGGGGACTTATATAAATAATCCTTGATATCAATTCCAATAATGTGGTGATGATAAATGAATTACATCAATTCGTGGAGATGATAGTCACTATATATGCACAAGTTATGGAAAAAATTTATAATGGAAAAAATTAAAGTCATGTAAATAATAATTAACAATTATAAAACAATAATAACTTAATAAATATCATATATAATCATGAAATTCAGTATTATAAGCATAAATATGATGCAGTGATGAATAAAACATACCGCTTCATGGAGATAGTTGTCCACACATAAGCACAATTGATGTTTTCACTTGAAATTGTATGGAAATAAAGTCGATAATGGTAATTAATAAATAATAATAAAAAATTAATATATTTGTGATTAAAATTTAATCAATTAATTAATTATTTAATATATGTATCTGAGGTAGAAGAATAAAAAAATGAATGTACAAGGTTATGGGTTACACCTCATTGTTATGAAATCTAATTGGTTTACCCCTTAATCCTTGAAATGATTGAATTTTGAAATAATAATTGATATATAATGTTGAAGAGGATACTATAATGGTATTATGGAATGTAATTTCCATGATAGAAGGTTCAAACAAGTTAAATAAAGAATTCAAAAATGTGACCATTTATAACTGATGGAATAGAATACATGGAATTACATAAAAGATTAAATAAAATATATAATTAACCTATCAATTATTTCTAATTAACACTAATATATAATATGATGTCTTATAGGGTCTAATAAACTCTACAATCAAATGTGATCACATAACCATAACTGGGATAACATAACCTTTCATCCATGATGACATATATTTTTATATATATATGGGAAAAAAGGTCCATTATAAAAATGGGGAATGATGATTCCCAAATTAGAACCCATTTTATCTGAATTAATTTATATAGGATACAAACATATATATAATATAAAAACTCGAATGGATGAAATTTATTTTTTAGAGAGTTACTATATTTAAGAGTAGAAATTATATCCTATTGAAATGACATAATATGTTTGTTTCAATGATTTTTTTCTGGTTAAATAATAAAAAGGATGGTTTTTATAAATTTATTCAAATAAAAAAATGAATATAATCTTCCAATTATGCCGTTAAATTAAAATATGCAAAAAATAGATTTTATAATCAATAAAATATAACTTATCATCAAAAATTAATTATTGGGATCAAATTTCAAAATAATGTATTAATATAAATTACATATCTCTTTTTAAATATATTTTGGCATGTCCACTAATATAATTGTATTATGGAATGTTTTATAGATATTTTAATTCTTTATGATATGGTTTTATCCCTTTTTTACGTATTCTCCCTTACCAGTGTGACAAATATTCATGATGATCAATATTTATAATGGTGTTAAAATATGTCTAACTTATTTAATTATATTAAATATAATGATTCCAAACATTAAATCAAATTTAAAATACATAATTAATACATAAAATAGATATTATTTTTGAAATAAGTACATAGAAAACAAAATCCATTATTTGAAAAATGCATTTTAATAATAAATTAGGATTTTTACAGATTCCATGCGTAGTAAGATCCATTTGGATAATATGAAGGAATTTAATTGAAAATAAATAATATAAATTTCTTTTAAATCATTAATTAATATATTTTATTTTAATCTATCATAATAATTACACATTTCATGAATAGAAAACATTTTTATGAAGATAATCATTTTTACAAAAAAAATGATTTTATTTTCATTTCTAAATAATTTATAAACAATCAATTAATTTTATTTCAATGTAAATAATAATTATTCATAATTATTTAAATCCTTTTCAAACCCATAAATATAATTTCAAGGAGATAGATCTCACTTTATTTAATAATAATTTAATAGTATATCATTTCTTCTATAATCTCAATTATTAAAATAAAAAAAGAAATCAAAATATTTTTATTTAAAATCAATTATATCATAAAATATTAGGGTATTACATTCTAACCAAGTAAAATAATTTATTCAACTAAATTATATTAATATAATACTAATAGATTATGATAAGTTATCCTCATCACATCATTGGTTTTTCCATTACTTCTTCTAATTTATGGGTTCCTCTAAAAACATTAACTTGGAGAGTGGTCTTATTTAATATAAATTTCATTAAATGATCAAGTATCTCAATTGGATATTACACAAAGTTTAGATCTGTATACAGTAGAATATCCTATGATTTTATTATATGTTATATATCAGTTGTGTACTTATATAAGATATTTATGAGGAAAACATCATGACCATTATATAGATTCAATGAAAGTTCTCAACGATGAGAATCCATCATGACATGATCAATATTTTCAAAGGCAGTCATATATCTAGGGATTATATTTTATTTTCATGAAAATATCATAACCTTATTCTATGGATATAATATTGGCAACACTCTTGTGTTATCATTTAACTATATATCTCTATGTGGATTGTTAACAAAAACAATTTTTCAAAATTATGATTCCCATAAGGGATGATGAATGGATCTAACCATCTCTTCTATTTCATCGACATGTCTTTTCCAAAATTATTATTTACCTAAATTCATCCCAAATATATAATTTTTAAACATCCTCATATAAACATCTTCATAAGGATCCATTTCGATGACTGAGTGAAGGCTGTTGTTATACGTAAATTACACCATAAGAATGTGTTGATCCTAACCACCAATGAATACAATATAGAAATATCTCAACATGTCTTCTTGAGGAGAAACAAAATTCATAGACTAACCACCTTTATTTGGATGATTAGTAGTACTAAAACTCAATATTGTATCCAAATCCTACATATGACTTTCCTAGAACATCGACCTAAACAAGAGAGCCCAATCATATACAATAGAATATGTTACTCTATGTAATCTTACCACTTCTTTATTGTATATTCAGGAATGATTATCAAGAGGGGGATATTATATAATTTAAATGGATTGTGAATATTTAAAAATGTGAATGGTTTCAAGTAAAATTATATTTTTCCATTTATATGTTTTTAGAAGTCTAATGAAAATAATCAATGATGAATATTTCTCATTTCTATTTTGGTAAGGGTAATGGTTGTCACAAAACCTTAGAAATCCATATCATATCGCTGAATTTTTTATATACAATGAATTAAGATATACAATCTATAATATATCCCTTCATATCTTCTAATAATAAATATTTCTCAGATAAAAATACCCTTTTCAAACATCTAGGATAAATGAATAATGAAAAACTATGAGTTTTATCTAATTACTCCATTATCTTTCATATTGACATGACACATTATAAATAAATGAACATCATTGTTCCATCACAATCAAGGATTAAATTAAGAACATTTGTCACATTCTTCCATAGTTAAATATCCATCTTATTTTCCTCATTAATAGTCACATGGATGGTTTAAATATGATATCAAATTGAATCGTCTATAAATAGAAAAGTATCATATCCCATTAAAACATCAATATGTCCGAACAAGAATGGTTCTTTTCTCTTATCGAATCATCGACCTTATTTTTTTCTATGGTTGTAATGTATTGACCAGTAATAATCTTTAATCCATCTCTAACCAACTTCTATGCTATATATATTTCTCTCTCTCTAGCAATATATATTTGAATAATTTAAGATCCATATATATCTCACACCATTCACCATAAAACCAAGGCCTCCATACTTATAAGGAATTTTTTTATCAAAATTAAAAATAATGTCTCCAAACATTTTTATTTTGTATTTTCAATTGGTTTGAGGCTTAATAAGACACTATGTCATTCTATATAAATGAAAATTCAAATCCTTTTTTCAATGCATCACCTAATAATAAAATGGTTCTGCATTATAGGAGAGTATATGAATATGTGATCAAACTAACTATCTCCTCGACCGCCTAAAATTATCTTCAGAATTATATGTCCATAATAACTAAATCCCATTTCAACTCAACATTCTTTTTATATTATATAGTTGTGATAAAACTCTTACAAATAATCGGTAATATTTATGAAACCTAGGAAAACTATAGATCTCAGTTATCATATTTGATCTAGTCCATTGATTAATTTATTATATCTTTGATGGATTCACCAATATACCCTAAAACGATATTATATGACCCATGAATGAAGCTTTTTAAAGTCAAAATTCATAATTGAAAATTTTTGTACAAAAATACTAAATCCTTAGTATTTTTTACATAGTTTTCAAACTATCATCTTGATATTCCATTCTCCTTATAAATATAAGAATAATATATATATATAAGAACAAAAATTAATCAATTAATTTTAAAATACTATATTCAATAAATGCATGAGGATACAATGGAATTGGTAAGTCCAAATAGAATAACTATAAATTACTAATGTCCAAAAATCATATGAAAATGTTTCCTGGGTATATCATCCTTCTTGACCCTCAATTGAGGATATCCATAATGAAGGTTAATCCTGAAAAAGGTAATCAGGTCCTCTTAATGGATAATGCATATCATTGATATATTGTATAGGTTACATGTTCTTAATATTTTTATTGTTATAATATCAATAATGAATTCAAAGTAATATCAAACGATATTTCATCTTAATAAAAATAGCAGCTACACCCTGAGGTGAAGAATTATGTCATATTAACCCTTTATCATGATTTTGAAAGATTCTATTCTTAAATTCCTTCATCTCAATTAGGAATATTATATAATTAGTCTTTAAAATATGTATAACACCATGTTCGAGTTCTATTGAAAACCAAACTTCCTGACTTCATGGAAGGATTAGAAATAGTAATGGATGTTCATCATCAAAATCTAGTAAAATTGGCACATCCTCAACATTTAGTTAATCCCCAACCATTTGAGATAGATACCCAACACATATAATAATTATAACCCACATGATAAAGGTAGATTTGATTATCAGTTCGTATGAATCTTCTCAATGATAGACAATCAGAGGATGATTAATAATATCAAATGTGGCTTCCATTACATGGAAATTGATATGGGATTTTTATATCAAAGGCAAACAGATTCCAATAATGACAAAAAATTCAAATGGAGGATGATTATAGATATTAACTAAAATAAAATTCCTATTAACATCATTTTGAGAGGATATATAAATGTGATATGCGATCATATTACCATTAGTATTTTTCACTAATAACTCAACATCCAATCATTGAGGTGGTAATACAATACCCTTATTAGAATCATTAGATATAAAATACAGTGTAGATATAGAATTTGATAAGCCATTATTTATCAGAGAGTGAAAGATATGTGTACCTTTGACCATGAAATTATCATAACCCAAATGAGTAGTCATGGCCACATGATATTTAACTTTTTATTGGGAATTAATAGGTTGGGGACAATGATCATCATCATAAACCTTTAGATTCATAAACTTTTTGGCATAACGATCATAATCCTTACATTTGATACATTGGACTAGGGTTAGTGTATAAATTGGATTCATTATTTACACTATTTTATAAATTTACATATTCATCACCTCGTGATATTCACAAGCTTTATAAATAACCATTAATCATTAAATTATCATCTTAGTTCTATTAGAGAAATTCCCTTGATGTTTATTACCACATTTTTATCATGTAGGTGACAAGAATTTCATTCCACCTTGGGATTTATTTGAGTTATCATGAGTCTCCATCATTATTTTATTCTCAAAACCAAGGGAATGATTATAATCTCCATTTTTTATTTATAACTTGAGATAACTTTAAACATTTTCTCTATTGATAATAAACTCTGTTAGGACCTGACCCATGTTTCCTGGAGTCAGTTCCTTATATTATTATATTCGTATGTAAACAAGGAATGTGTATCCTTAAAGACCATTATTTTAGTAAATTATGATGCCAAGATACATAAATAAGTTCAACATTACATATATAAATGAAAACATCACTAATTAATTCTTTTAGAAACATCCATGCCTCAAATATTATGCATGTCAGTCACTCATAACTAACTTATTAATGTAATAGGAAAATGAAACATAAGAAAGGGGTGATATCAAATGATCAATAATAGAATGAAATACTGTAGAATATAACATACACATAAACACTAGGTAAGGTGAATAATTGAAAACACATGTATTTAAATGTAATAAACTTGAACAAATCAAGGTAGAAATATGAGTTGAGTAAATGATGCCAATATAAAACATAATCACAAGTATTCTACTAGTCAAATAACCTCATGAACATTCAATTACTAGCTTCATAATGAGGGAAGTGCATATTCTGGACATTTTGAATCATTTTTTCAAGGCATTGACCAAGAATTCTAAAAATGATTAAGGCCTCATCCAAAACCATATATCATATTGGGAAGGTCCTCGACCATTTCCTCATCTATTTGTCTTATGATACCTACTGATGCGTTGAGGGGCAATAGCAGGCCCCACACGTCACATAATAAGTCCAATGAATTCCACATATGTATAGTAATTCCTTTATTCAAAGTGTCCAATACCACTATGAATAATTAAATTGTGTCTTTTATTTAAAATGTTTCATACCACTTTGAATAATTAAATGTCACTTATTCAATGATTCCCATACCACGTTGAAAAATTAAATTCATAATTCACAAGTTATCAAACTAATCATAAACCATTAAATAAAACAATGTGGATGATATCATAAGAGATAAACCAAAATTGAATTAAAATATTCATCAAATGACATTTACCTAGGTGAAGATACATTTAAATGAGACAATTGAAATATCCTTGAGAAAATAGTCCTTAAACATTCCACAGTGTCCCATACCACCATTAAACATTCAAATTATAATACCTTAGAATATTATGAGAATAAAGAGACTCTTGATATGGTATACCAGAGGTAATTACATACACCACATGTAAGAAGTAAGTGGTGAACAAGGTATATATCTCATAAAAGATAAAGTGAGATGAGAAAAATCCCTTTTAATTTGGACAGAAGAGTTCTTCTGGAAAATCCATTTTATTTTTAATGAAATAGGTTTGTAAACATGAATATCCCAGAAAATAAAATACTAGGACATTTAAATTTTGTTTTTGGAAAAAATTATGTCCTAATAATGTCAAATCATGTAAAAAGAGTTCTTAAGATTCTTTAAAACTAAATCATTCTAGATCATTTTAGGGAAAGTATATGAGAGAATTTTTAAGTGTAAATATATGTTTGTTCAATTTAATACAGAAAACGTTCCAACATCATTTTTCATGATAATATGAGTTCTTTTTAAAAAATAATTTTGGCTTAAAATAGATTCTGGTGTATACATGAAAACATGCAACAATGCGAAAAGATACCTTGAACCAGGTTTGTATTTCAGAAATATTTTTGAATGTTCATTTTAAAATGACAAACTACACATAATATAAGGAACTATAATGGTAGGTAAACATATATAAAACTCTCACACAGAATTTATGAGAAGTATATTATAATACATAAGAATTTCATTGAGGTAATTAGACAATGAATGTAACTCGAATGAAAATGTAAGTTCAGGTGGAGAACCCTTACCACCTTGTAATCAATCAATTTGTATGCCCCAAAATAAATAATATCAAAAATGATACATTTAATAAAATTAAAATAAATATATTCATGATACATTACATTAATGTGTAGTTTACATACACTATACACAAGTATTAATAGTGAATATGGAAAATCTCACAAAAATGGAAGTGATATGAAGAAACCCTTACCTTTACCTTAAGTCCGAATGAGATCCCTATTACACTTAATGTCCATGAATATGAAATTATACTAATTAATAAATTAATTCATAACATATTAGACATGTATTTATTTTATCGTATTTTTTAGTTTATTTATGTTCTTATTAATTAGTTATTATATTGAATTTTGTTGTTCTCAAGTGTTTGTTTTATTGATTTTCATAATCGGTTCATTTGTTTTTAAGTAATGGAGTTCATGAAGAATATTTGTAAATATACAAAATTGAAATTAAATATTATTTATGAACATCCATAATTTTTAATGGTCATTTCTATCATTTTGTTACATGGAATGAGGACGAATCATTAGATGATAACCAATTTGATTATTTGGCAGTGTTTGGATTATTATGAACTTGTTTGGTTATATAAATTAATAATAAGTAAATATACTACTTTCTGAATATTAATTTAGTTATAAAAAATATATTATAGTATTTTTAAACCATTTAATGGTTTCATGACTAGTAATGATGGAGAAATTGAAGAACAAAACTTCACCATCCACGAAGTTATAAATTGGAACCTCATGGACGTTGATTTCTTTTATGGAAATAAAAGGGAGGGAGTAAGAATATTGATGATTTTTCTTCTATTCACATCATATAATTCCATTATATAAATTATTATGGAGTTATCATGGTCATTTGTACAGAGGAGGTGAGGATAAAAAAAGAAAGAGATGAACATGAATATAATAGAATAGATGAGAGATCCCTTATGAAAATTCACAGCCTAACGTTGTCGCAAAAAATTTCATAAAATTAATTGATGAGAGAAAAATGGTATCTATTAATATTTAAATGAATATGAAGGTATGTGTAATATATAATATCAAACCCCAACATATGAGAATGAAATTCAAAGAGATAACATAAAAGTAGTGGTGACTAAAATAGGAGGTTGAATGGTTCTCTTACCTTATAGAGTAACACCTAGAGAAAGAAGGTTGGGACTTTGGGGGATTAGATTCACATTGGTAAGACTCTTAGGGAGGTTAATACACCATAGATTCTAGGATGTGGATTTGGAATGAACAAAAATGAATGTATGAGTTGGTATTTATAGAAAAAGAGAGAGTTTTTTAATAATTTCAAAGAGAGACATCATTAGTGGTTTTTGAAAACCCATGGGATTTCCCATTGAATTTCCCATGGTTTTAGCCACTTGGAAACCTAATGTCATATGTTACTTTAAAAAATTGGTCTATCCTTTTATTTTAATTATTATGTCATTATGATGTCATTAAACTATCGAAAAGTCAAAATTGTATTTTAACTATTCATGAATAATTAATGTATGTTAAACAAAATCCCATAAATTCACCCTAACCATTTTTCAATGTGTATAACTCAAAAATTAAATCCATTTTTTGAAAATAATATTCTAAATATTGTAAATTTAATTTTTAAATAAAATAAAAAATTATTCAATAAAAACATTAAAAATATAACTCATTTTATAAGGACCTTGAGAAATTAATCAAGGTCATATAAAATTATCTTATAAACATAAGAAATTAAATTAAAAAATTTTGATTACATTTTATGAATATAAATTTCCAATTTAAATTATTAAATTAATCAGAAAATTTTAATTAAATATTAATGTCAAACAAAAATACCAATACTTATACTATAATTTTATTTTAAATTCTAATATGTCTATATTGTATTTATACATTCATGTGTGATGTTTCTAGTTTTTTATATTACTTATTATTAATTACTATTCATAAATATTCATAAGGTTATGTCACTATTTATAAGGGTATGTTAAAATTCATAAAAAATTAAGTTGGTCTTATCAGACACTAAATATCTTACTGAACATAACTGTGTAGATCAGTTTCTCAAAATTCAAATAATATAGGTGGAAAAAGTATGTTTACTTGACTAGGTTATAAACAAGTTGTGTTTTTAAAAGAAATAGTGTTTCATGAATTATACACTAAATCTATTTTTGAATTTTTGGGGTGTTACATTATCCCCTCTTTACAAAAATTTTGTCCTTGAAATTTGAAATTGATCTTCGAAAGTTAATGGTTCACACATGAAAATTCTCTTATGGGTAGCCACATTTAAAATATATTTAAAATATTATATTAATTAGAGGAAAGGGAAAAGAGGAAGTTACTACAAAACAATGCATTCTAATTGGAAAACATGTCCAGAGATGAATAACCAAACCATCATGTAGTGATATTAAACACTAAAACCCATACAAAGATCAACATAATCCATTTTTTAATTGGTTAAAAATTACAAATAATAATTATTCAAAACATTATACTTAATTCCTCTGAATTTAAAAAATGAACATATCATCAACTCTTAATCAACAATATGCATATCTAAAATTCACATTCCAGACATGTGAATAACATCATCCTATATCCTCTTGAAATATGGTAATAACTTTAATTACTATAAAAACTATATAGAAATCATGAATTCCTCTGTATTCCTTATTTAATATACATGTTATTAGATATATTCCTTAAATCTAAAAGTGTTGTAAATTCCATCTATGATAGTATAGACCACTTCTCAACAAGTCAATAATCAGTTCCAAGGTAGTTAGTACTTATCCAAATCAATAATTTCTTCATCATTATCACCACATGAGATATATCTATTAAGGGTTATTTTTCCCTCAATCATGAATTTTATAAAAAGTATAACTTTTTACTAAATCACTTTTACTCTGTACCAATCACCATTTGACCTCAAATCCTTAATGAAATTGTACTACAGTACAATCCTTATAAATCTCATAATTCTTACAACCAGTATAATACTGAAAAATAATATCAAATGACGTGATTATTAAAAAGGAATACTAATCATTCTATATCATCTGCGGTAGCATCATAACTTTACCATATCTAAAATAATCAATTGGGGTATATTCCATTGATTTTTATGACATTTATTCCTATAGTGTCCCCTCTCCTTGAATTTTTAGCATTGAATATTGGGAAATTATTTCATTATTCTGCAATTATGAGTATGGAGTCTTTTGTCTCCACCCTTGAAACAAAATCGTTTTCCTCTCAATAATATATCATGGTGTTTACTACAAAAATAATAACATGTGGGAAAATAAATATTTCCCTTATTTCCTTTATCCATGGTTTCTTATGCCTTCTTCTCTTTATTCCCTTCAAAACCATAAGACTCAGATATGTCTTTATATACCTTGTCAACACATCATACTATTTCTTGATATGATGAGAATACTTGGGAGAAAATATTCTTTGAAATGATGACTTAAGATCATCATATATATGATCATTATTAAACTTCACATCTCGTGAATTGGTGATGTCCTCATTTCATCTACTAGGCACCATTTCTAATCTATTCCATATTATATATTATCTGGTAACATTATGAACTCTCTATTAATATAAACATTTTATATCACATAGCATAAATTTATGCATCGTAAATACTAGAACCATATACTTTTGTTACATTGGGGGAATAAATCCTTTCTAATGGTGGGTAAATAAAATGTGAATTATCCTAATAATATCCTCCGACAGTGTAAATACAAAGAGTGTATCAATTACCGTTTTCGTGTACCAAGATACCCCGAGTCAAGCCTGAGACTCCTAGTTGGCATTTTCACTCTTAGGTACATATATTACAGAGCCACCACTATCTATTTATATCCCGAAAAGGATGTATTTAATATAAATATCCACATATTCTATTCCTTAAAAAAAATACAAGGATGTTCTTGTATTCTTATTCTCATAAAATATCTTAGGGTTTTGTTTCTTAACCTACGTTTCATAGATCTATTTTCCAGGTTTTCTACAAAATTCCTATGATACCAACTGTAAGGACTCAACCTCAGTTTCTCAGAGTTAGTACAATATTTTTTTATATAGGCATATAAACAAGGAATATGCTTCCCCGAGGAACAATAAGTTTAGTAGATATTAGAAATAAGATACATAAATAAGTTCAAATTTACATATTGAAAAGAAAACAACACTAATTTATTCTTTTAGAAACATACAAGTCTCTTAGATTATGCCTCCAAGTCACTCATAACTAACTTCATCATATCATGGTAAAATGAATCATAAGGAAGGGGTGATCCCAAAAACTCAGAAAGATTATGCAATATATATGAATATAACATAAACTTATACATTAGGCAAGGTGATAAATTGAAAACATGAGCCTTTATAAATAATAAACACGAACACATCATGGAACGAATATGATGTGCATAATTAATTCCATAATAAATCATAATCATGGGTGTTATACTCATCAAATAACCACATGAACTTTAAATTACTAGATTAAAAATGAGTGAAGTGCATATTCTGAACATTCTAAAACATTTTTTCAGGGCCTCAACCAAGACGTCTAAAAGTGTTTAAGGCCTCGACCCAAACCATATATCATATTGGAGAAGTCCTTGGCCAATTTCACATCTATTTGTCCCATGATACCTACCGATGCATCGAGGGGATAAATCGGGCCCCACCCATCACATAATAAATCTAATGAAATCCTCATATTTCTATTATGTCCTTTATTAAATGTGTCTAAAACCCCAATGAATAATTAAATTGTGTCTTTTATTGAAAGTGACTCATACCACTCTGAATAATTAAATTTCACTTATTCAATGAGTCCTATACCATATTGAATAATTAAATTCTTAATTTTCATATTATCAAACTAATTATAAACCATTCAATAAAACATGGTGGATGATATCATAATAGATAAACCTCAATGAATTACAACATTCAACAAAGTACATTGATATATTTAAAGGTACTTTTAAATGATACCATTGAAAAATCGTTGAGAAAATAGTCCCAAAACATACCAAAGATTCGCATACCACCATGAAACATTCAAATAATAATACCTTATAATATTATGAGAATAAGGAGACTCTTGATATGATACACTATTGGGAAGTACATACACCACATATAAGAATTATTTGGCGAAGAAGTAATGTATCTCATAAATGTTAATGTGAGATGAGAAAAATATTTTTTACTTTGGAAAGAAGAGTTATTTTGAAAAAAACATTAAATTTTCCATGAAATCAGTTTATAAGCATGAATATACCAAAAAATAAATAATAGGAAATTGAAATTATATTTTTGGAAAAACGTGTCTCAATGAAGGTAAATCATGTAAAAAGTGTTCTTAAGATTCATTAGATCTAAATTATTTTAGATCATTTTATGGAAATTATTAGAGATAATTTTAATGTAGAAGGATTCATGTGTTCTATTAAATCTATAAAATATTCCAAGATCATTTTTAAGGATTATATGTGTGTTTTTATAAAGAACATTTTGTCTTAAAACAAATTCTAGTGTACACTTGAAAATAGGTAACAATTCGAAAAGATCCCTTGAATCGAGTTTATATTTCAGAAATAATTTTGAATGTTCCTTTTAAAAAATGTAAATCCACATAAAATAAGGAATTATTATGGTTGTAAAACATATATAAAACACTCAACCATAAATAATTATGATTATATAATAACATACATGAATTTAATATAGGCAATTAAACAATGAAAGTAACCTAAATTAAAATGAATGTTCGGGCGGGAAACACTTACCAGCTTGTAATCAAACAATTTTTATACCTTAAAATTAATAATATTGAAATTATAAATTTAATACCATGAAAATAAATATATTAAAGATATTTTACATCAATTGGAAGTGTACATACACAATAAAAAAGTATTAGTATAAAATATGAATAATCTCAAAAACATTGATGTTAGATCTAGAACCCTTACATTAAGTCCGAATGTGTTCCCCTCTTGAACATAAAGTCGTTGAATATTAAATTATAATCACTAATAAAATAATTCAGAATCAATTGAGATGTATAAAATTTATCATAATTTTGTTTTGTTCAATTATGTCCTTATGGATAAGTTATTATATTGAATTCTGTCGTTCTGGAGTGTTTGTTTTCTTGGTTTTCATAATCGGTTCACTTGTTTTTAATTAATGGAGTCCATGTTGAATGGTTTTAAATAACTAATATTGGAATTAAATATTATTTATAAATATCCCTAATTGTTAATGGTCATTTATATAATTTAGTTAGAAGGAATGATGATGAATCATTTGATGACAACCACTTTGATTATTTGGCGGTATTGGGATTATTATGAACTAGTTTTGTCATAAAAATTAATAATATGTACATATTACTATTAATGAATATTAACAGGTTATAATACATATATTATAGTTTATTTAACCATATAAATGGTATCATGACCAGTAATGAAGGAGAAATTTAAGAACAAAACTTCGTCTTCCACGAAGGTTATAAATTGGCACCTAATGGATGTTAATTTCTATTATAAAAATAAAAGGGTGGGAGTAAGAATATTGATGATGGTTCTTCCATTAAAATTATATAGTGAAAGTATATATATTATAATGGAGTTATCTTGTTCATTTGGATATAGGAAGTGAGGATAGAAAAAGAAAATATATGAACATGAAAATAATAGAAAAGTTGAGAGATCCCTTAGGAAAATTTGTCAGCATAACGGCGTCACAAAAAAATTCATAAAATTAATTAATGGGAGAAAACCCGTATCTCTTAATATGGAAATAAAAATGAAATTATGGGGAATACATAATATCAAACCCCAACATATGATAATGGAAATTCAAACATATAATATAAAAGAGGTGTTGACTAAAAGAAGAGGTTGAAAGGTTCTCTTACCATGCAGAGTAACTCCTAGAACTTGGAGGTTGGGACCTTGGGGTATTAAAGACTCCATAAAATAACTCATAGGGAGGTAGAACCACAAGTTCTTAGAGGTTGAGGGATTTTTAATGAAAGAAAGCAACGGGATGAGTGGGTATTTATATAAAAATAGAGGGTGTTTTTTTAATAATTTCAAAAGGACACTTCATTAGTGGTTTTTGAAATACCATGGGCTTTCCCATGATATTTAAACATGGTTTTAGCCACTTGGGTCACCTCATGTAATATGTTACTATACAAAAGTCTACCATCCTTTTATTTTAATTATTATGTCATTATGCTGTTTTTGAACTACTAAAAACTCAAAACTGTATTTTTAGTATTCACAAAAATTTCAAGTATTTTAGAAAAATCCAAAAAATCACCCAATCCATTTTGTTAACATGTAGAATTCAAAAATTAACTCTATTTTTGGAAAATAATTTTCTAAATAATTATAAAACTAATTTTTCTAGTAAAATCATAATTTATCCCAAAAATCCACATTACAACTATAACTCATTTTATAAGACCTTGAGAAATTATTCAAGGTGATATAAATTTATAATATCTTCATAAAAAAATAAAGTAACAATTTGTGATTACATTTTATGAAAATAAATTTCCATTTTAAATTATTAAATTAATCAGGAAATTATATTTTAAATATTTATGTCATACAAAAATACAAATTCTTATACTATGATCATTTTTTCACTATTAATATATCTAAATTGTATTTATACATTCATGGGTGAAGTTTATATTTTTTATATGATTTACTATTCATTACTTTTCATTAATATTCATAATGGTATGTCACTCTTCATAAGGGTATGTTATTATTGACTAAAAATAATGTATGTCTTATCAGATTCTAAATATTTTACATGGCACTATCGTGTATTTATGTTTTTCAAAATTCAAATAAAAAAGGTGGAAGAACTATGTTTACTTTACTAAGTTACAACCAAGTGGTGTTTCTTCGGGACTCAGTGTTTCATGCATTATATAATAAACCTATTTTTTAATTCTTGGGCTGTTACAAAAACTCTTATATTTAATGCCTTCTATAGATGTGGTTTTATTCCACTAAAGCATATATGAATTTTTCTTTTATATGTCATGATTAAACTAGATGCATAAAATTTATATCTGTTAAATGTTTCCTTATACATAACAACATATTCATCATCATTTTTCTTAATTTCATGTATTCCATTATACATTTTTGTATGTATAATAAAATGTAAGTACTTAATAAAAAATATTCTCTTAAAATCATCCCATTCAAAAGATTCAGTTAATCCTTATTTCCTATAAATATTAATATAACTACATAATTTATCTTCATTACATTCTAAATGATTAAAAAATTAATAATTTTTTCATCTTCGGATCATCATAGAATATATTTTTTTTTTCAAGTGGTTCAAGTCCATTAATGAAACAATAGTGGATCAAAATACAAATAAATAAGGGTGTTACCTCAATAATTGTTCAAAAATAATTTTTTCGTCCATTTATCAACTACAATATCATCATTGTTTATAGAATAAGATTATTGTGTTATAGTAACCACATGATTCTTCATTCTAGCTCCCTAAACAATTAGTTTATCAACTAAAAAATCATGTAATTTTCATAACATTTTTTATTGATATGATACCTTCCATTTCAAACAATTTAATGAAATTGTAAAGCACAGTATAATTATCATGTTACAATAATAATATTGAGAAACCGTATATTCTCGAAAAAGACATTCATAAGATGTATACATCAATACAACTTAATTATATTCTATGTAATCATTGCTTTATTATATTTAATCAATTATTTATTATAATTTTACATAATGGTTCATATATAAAATGGTAAGTAACAAAAAAAATACCCCCCATGAGTGTCAATGAAGGTTTACTGTAAGGACCCATTCACTATGCACTAGAATAATGGTTGAGATAAACACAAACCACACTTTTTGGGGTTATTACCTCAATATAAAACTATTCTAATACTATATCCACTTTTATTATCTAAAAAGTGATCTATAACATAAAAAACTATACGATGTTATATTATACAAAGTATAATTCTTATTATTTTCATAGAATTTATAAAATTGATATCAAAAAATATAAGAAAACATAATAATGATACCTAATGTTGTTACCCAAACATTTCATACCTAAATATTACATCCATTTAGGTAAATATTAAAAACATATGATATCATGAAACAACCCAGATCTAGAAAATTTTTAGTGTACTGGGAACCTGAAATAATCTTATTATTTAGTTAGAATTTTCATCATTTTTTATAAATTTTTTTATATTGTACCCTTATGTTCTAACCGTAAAAAACAATTATTTATACCCTAGGGAAAAGAAACGTAACATAAGTGATCATGGAGGGGTCACATCACTAAGGGTGGTGGGGGAGGACTGAATTAGTAGTGATTTTATAAATACTTCTTCTATTTAGAAATAAAACATTGTGGACCTATTAGGAAATGATCCACTCATAAGATTACTCATATATTTCGGAATGTAGTAAATTTATAGGTCATAATAGTTGAGTATTTTACATGGGTTTACATCAATGTGATCCTTCTTCTTATAGTGGTTGGTTACTACCCCAACCACATATTCTTTTAAATACGCACCCGTGTCAAATACCCTAAAAAATAATCATGTGGAATCCAACTACAACTGGTATAAGTCACACCCAAGATCATATGTTCACATGGAATATAGAAATATACTTATAATAAAAGAATATAACATTAAAAAATAGGTTCATTCTACAATAAATAATGAAAATTCACATCTTTATGCTTCTATGATATGTGAGAAATAATTTCATATAGTTTAGTCTTTAAAGGTTAATTAAAAATATTGTAATGCTCAATATCAATCTTCTGATGATTCTAGATTCATCAGATGTATATCACTATAGAATAAAACCTCAACCTTATCATCTACTCCTATGATCGTTCTGTTTTTTCAAAATCACCACTTCTTTTTCGTGTTCTGCATCAAAGATTTTTTCTCTTCTGTATATCCATCATGAACCAATGAGATTTACCATTATTACCATGCATGAAATGATCCCCACAATCTCTATTAAATTTCATTTTTATTCCATAGATATCCTTCTCCGCAATCTGTATATATTTTATGATTGGACCATGATATTTATGATGAATGTAATTGACTATATTATCATCATGGATCAAAAAGGATTTTTTAGAATATTAAAATAACCATTAACAACACTGTAATATTAACTAAAATTTCCATCAAATCATGTAGGTATCATTTCATTAAAAACTAATCCTATGATTGATGTTGTACTTAAAATCATTCAATAATTATAATAATAAATTCTATTCTAAATATTTGTATTCTGAACACATTCATATATACAATCCATATATAGAGATAATGATGAAACAAATAAGTGAAGAATAATTAGATACAATCCAATTATTAATGTGGTTACAAAAAAATCAGCTACATAAAAAATTTACATAGATGAATCAGATATGTAAATCTAATTTGAAAAATGTCACCAAATAGATAAGTTATTATTCAAAAAATCACCCAAAAAATAATTAAAACCAATAACTAAATTCAAAACTAATCTATGCCAACCATTTAACTACATTGATCATTTAGTTTCAAAGATAAAGCAGCTTTCAGATCTTCATACATAGTTGAAATGGATACTTCAAAAAATAATCTGAATTCCACCACCGATAATTAGATATGTTTCACCAAAAGATATCTAATTATTCTCATTAAAACATTTGTTAGGTGGATCCATAAACCACTCACTATGATATATAACTAGTTCATCCAACCATAATGAATTATTAAAAAATACTTTCTAACATCAGGAAACTTTCTCCCATGATATATATTTCCATAAAAACTAGATGACACGTTATCAAACATAAGAGAAACACAAATAACACTAAAAATAAATTTAAAACCCCATACACACAGAGAAACATGTGATCTTAAATATTTCTGAAACTAGGAAACATATCTATGAGGGTTCATCAATCTCTCCCCATTTATTTATTGAAAATCAATTTTTAACAACCTAACATTCAATTTTTGAAGAAATATGATCATTCCAACATATCAATTGTGTCTCTATATTAACCGCAAATAAGAAGAATTATTTAAAGACCATTGTGGAAAATTTCTACATTATCCTTACTGGGTAACTTCATTCCTCCCAAATTAAAATCTAATTATATGTACCATGATTATCTTATTTTATATAACAACATTGAGTGAATACATTTATCCTTGAACAATTCTCAACTCCCCATATAAATGTACAATCCACATTTATCACGAACATCTATCACTCTATTACAATAGAATCTAATAGAACATGTGGGATCCAGATGAAATAAAATGTGTCATAGGTAGGGAATGTTCCCATAGAACTATCCAAATGGTAAGAGAAGGATGACAAAAAAATGTTCAATTTTAATTACAGAAAACTCTATGTTGTAATAGATTTGGTGAAAATATATTCATTTTGGTGTTTTGTATAAATTTATTCAATATTTATATCTTAATCCTACAACATTTTAACATATTTCATGACATATTATTTAAATATATTTAGATATTGAATTTTTTAAGTTATTTTTAGATGGCCCTCTATCACTTTGAATATCAAAGGTATTTTTAAGGGTCACCCAGTTTAAATTTTTAAATCATCTAATTTCTCAATAATCTAAATAATACGTGTAAAAGAATTCATAGTAGCTATATATTAATCCTCATCAAAAATTAGTGTCACTAAATTCATTTACATTCTATACAAACTAACAAAACCCTCTCCCATAATGAAATTTCCACCCAATATTGATATTTTATATGTATTGTCATCCAACCAATATACATTTTTAAAGAAAAATAATTTCCTAATTCCACTATGTCTATATATAATCCAATTGTTCAATGTTCATTTCAATTATAATAGTATTCTCTTAACAGCTGAATATTGTGACACTTTATGACCACTCTAAAATATTACAACTAGAGACAATTAATTTTCTATATCTACCCTCAATTCTATAAGAGAAATAAGGATACCAATGAATCTTTTTAATTTTTTATTGTTAACATTATTTATAGATTAATCCTAACACAATTTGGTTCTAACAAAATTTTTATTAAAACACAAATTTCATTTTCCATTCCATATTTTTTAGTAATTCATTTATATTATTTTCCATAGATAGAAAGATCTTATTTGGAATCTTCTCTATGAAAAATCCTAGAATGGTTTTCTTCTCGTCAATCATGGGAATTGAAAAATACTTATTTATCTTCTCATAAAAATCATCATAGAGACACACATTATCACAAAAAATTGATTTCATCCTTATAGAAAATTTCAATGGGAGTTAAATTACTCATTTCATTCACATAATGTTTATAATAAATATTACCCATGGAAAAAATCATATCACTGAATTAGGTATCAAAGATAAAATACCATTATATATGGGACTATTTCAAACTATACATATTATTTATCATAATTCATACCATGCTACCATATTTGTCTGAGAAAAACCCATCAGGTTGTTCAATATAGACTTATTAACCAATATCACCATTTAGAAAAGAATTTACCACATCCATTTGAAAAAATTGTTTTTTTATTTGTCAAAAATTCAATGAATATTATGATTATATCTATGTTTTCAACTAGAGAAAATGTTTCTTCAATATCAATACCTTTCAATTGAGAATATCCATTACAGAATGTGGTATCATTGTTCATATATACATGAACATTCTCATATATCATATTCATGAAAATCCAATTGGTTCTAATAATTTTTTAAATATAATGGAATAATATCCCATGTGATTTTTTTCTCAGTCGGATTGAGTTCCTAATTCATATCAATAATAAAAACCCTTTTGAAAACTGATTTTTCCACTATGTGTGGTTCAATTTTGGAAATTATTGCAGTTCGGTAATATAAAATCAATAATATTCTTGTTTTAAATGGATTATATTTATTTTCAATTATATTTTATATTTCAACATCTATGGTTTAATTTTTTGT
Source organism: Viscum album (assembly GCA_963277665.1). Taxonomy (NCBI): domain Eukaryota; kingdom Viridiplantae; phylum Streptophyta; class Magnoliopsida; order Santalales; family Viscaceae; genus Viscum; species Viscum album. The sequence continues at coordinate 383,344,427 of OY728164.1, forward strand.
CCTATTTTCTCTCTGTTTCATATGCTTCACTTTCATAAATGTCCTATTCAAAATAATTATTTATATTGATTAAATCCTGTACATTATTTCTACCATTATTATTTACCAACATCAACATTCTATTTACCCCTGAATCTTTCATGATCCGTTCCCCAGGGCCTGTGCCGTGACTACCCCAAGCCTTTCTTCCATAGGCTAGGGGTTGGAGACTAGATGTGAAAGGAATATTCCTTAAAACTGGGATAACATTGCCTTTATATCCTGTAAACCCACTCAACCTAGCACCCAAAATGATACAAACACTAGTAAACTGTATAGTAAAAAAGGGTGTGTATAGTAAGTAAAAGGGGAAAAAATACAAAACTGACTAAAAAGTACAAGAAAACTGGAAAGAACAAGTAAACTGAATAGCTCATGTGGAAAACTGCAATGGATCCTACCTGAAGTGTAAGTACATCTATCGAAAGGTCGTCTCTACTGTATGCCTCGTCTAAGGTCCACCTTCGAGCTAACTCCAGTCCTAGAACCCACATCCTCAGTTAGCGTTGTCCGTCGTCTGCACAAAAAACAACAAGGTTCCGACTTAGCCAGTGTAGGGGTGAGTATAACGATACTCAGTAGGGACCCCGAGACCCTCAAAGGTATTACAAAATCCACAAAGGATAAACCACAAATAATGAGAAAAACTGACAACCCTACTTAGGTATATGCCCATACATATACATAAGTTATCATGTATACCTATCTAATTTATGAGGAAACACGAGGCTCACCTCTTTTAGCCAAAATATCAACTGTTCCATGGAGAATGGAAAACCACGAAGGTAACACCACAATGGTAAGTACCAAAAAGGTAATGACACAGAGAATAATAATAAAATGGTATTACCATGAAGGTAAGTAACACAATGGTACGACACACAGAAGAATATCACAAAAGTATCCCCATGAAGGTAAGTTCCACAAAGGTACGCCACACAAAAGATTACAACAAAGGTAAAGAATCAACTCACACTAGGTATAACTTAGGTACAGTAGTAAAGATGATTAGATGTAACTATTGAATAGTCTTACTCTGTTAAGAGGAAGACCCACATAAAATCCTAAATCATCAGACCTACATAGGATCCTAGTACATCAGTCTCACGTTGGATCCTATAGTAGCCCCACGTGAATTCATAGAGTGGATCCAAGTGAGATTCTGGAACATAGACCTGCGTAGGATCTTAAATCATAGACCCACATAGGATCTATTTCTCATGTTACAGCTAGCAACAAGGTTCTCGCACTAATCTTGTTTGATTCTAGGAGGGTCTTCTCCTCATGCCACAGGTCGACACTCCAACTTCCAAGAAATCCTAGGAATAAGTATCCCAATGGAAATCCATGTAAACAAGGTCTCAATGAAATAGTCAGTGCGTCAATCAGACTCCCAGTTTGTATGTTATTGGCCTTTTAGTCCTGAGGGCCCGGTTGGATTTGTGTTCGATCAAACCCAGCCATACCCCAACATTATCCAAAAATCGGTTGGGGTATACCAAAAGGACTATCTCAATACAAGGATTCTGGCACCACATATGGTTCATCAAACAAAGTCCAGTAGCTCATGATATGGCCGAAAGAACTAAAAGGGATCGAAGTGGGTCTAGGTTCGGTCCGCTTGGTCTGGCCCGGCCTGCTGGGTCTGTCCTAGCACTAGGCCTGTCTTGGCCTGCTAGGTCTTGCCCGGCCATCCGGCGTGGCTCGGACCATAGCGGTAAGATGACCCGCATTGTGGTGGCCCGCAGTACGGTCCACTAGGGTGGACTACTCGGCTCCCCGGCTGGCCGGATGGCCAGCCTCTTCCATGCGGCGCGATCGCGCACTACGCCATCACCAGGGTCCGGCTCTGTTGGCCGCCCTGCCTTCGCCACTGCGGCCTCGTACCATGACTCATGTATGCTGGCCAGAACAGACACGCGCCGCCATCCCCTTCACATGGCCGGCCAGAGTGCCGGCCGCTGCACAAGTCCCGCCACGGCCGACGGGCCATGACCCATCTCCGTCAGTGCAGTCGCGCCGCTGCTTTTGTCGTGGATGACTATGGTTCCAGCTGCCGCCTCCACATCCCATCAGTTTCAATCTATGGCATTGGTCTCCATCATCCTTCATCATGAAGAACAAATAAAAAACCACAACGGTTACGAAGAGGTTAGACCATGTTGATTTGGCTCACACCCTCCGCGTTAGAGTGGTAGCAAGGGCACATGGGGAGATATTCAATGTAAAATAAAAATTAACGAATATTAATCAAAACACACCCCTATATCGAAGGTTCGTTGACATCGGTGAGGATGGATGGATGGACATTGGTTTATTGGAGGAGTCGAGAGGTAGAAGAAGAAGTTGTTGAAGAACGTCGACATTCATCGCTCCCACAAGGTGCATCGAATCCGGGCTTGGGGTCCCCTCCTCGTTCTTTATTGGAGCAATATCTTCATCAGAGAGGGAAGTGTTTCTCCAAAGTTCTCCAAGGCTCTGACTACCATTTTTCCAACGATTTTCCACAACCCAATAAAATGAATAGAAAACTTATTAAATTAAAGATGTCCATTAACTATGATAATTTTGGCGTAATTAAAAGAATTACATTGGCACAATTAATAGGGAGGTTTCTATGGGACTTCCCCACCTCAAAGAGGGGTTAGGGTGGTCCCCACCATTAGAATTTAATTTGGGGGTTTTCAAGTTCATGTGGTCCCCACCTCCATAAATCATATAGAGTGGTTTCAAGAATAAAATAAAAGTTTTATCATTATTTTTTTTATTTACATGAAAATCATGAAAACTAACTTTCACTGTCATCCTACTAGCGTCGAGGTGAATGTCTCCTTAAGCGAATACTGGTACTGCAAGTTCAATGGTGTCCTCATATTTCAATTCCGATATCTTTTTCAAAAGTTACAAAACCCACTCACACGTTTACTGAACATACTTAAAAAAATTTCAGAACTTAACTTCGGGCTCACCGGGCTTCTGAATCACACGCCGTCAATTTTGGCAGACTCGTAAAATTCCCATTTAATTAGATAAAATTTACATGAAAATTATGGGCCTTTACATTCTCCCCACCTCAGGTCTTTGCATCCATGAAAGCCATATCACAAATACTAGTAAAACAAGTGGTGGTACTGAGCACGAATCTGAGCATCCCGCTTCCATGTGGTCTCATGATTGTTACCGTGTTTCCAACATACACGCAATAAAGGTATCGACCGACCATGAAGGACCCACTCCTGTCAATACTCAATCTCTTCTAAAACCTCCGTAAACATTTCCCCATCGTCGATGTCCAGCTCACCCAAGTCAATGATGTGTGAAGGTTCATGCATGTATCTCCTCAGCTAGGATACATGGAAGATGTCATGCACCTGGTGAAACTAATGTGGAAGATAAAATCAGTAATCCGACTCGCCAACTCGGATGTGGACCTAAAAGGGTCCAATGAACCTCAAAGATAACATGCTACCTCTGCCAAATCTCTAAAATCCTCATAGGGGTGAGACCCATAGATAGACATGGCCACCATCCTCGAACTCGAGAGGTCTTCATCTCATGTCGGCATAAGAATTATGCCTGGTCTGTGAAATATTCGTCCGCCCCCGGATGATCTGCACCTTCTCCATGGTAGCCGCTACCATATCTAGTCCCATGAGTGCTTACTTCCCTAGGTCAGTCCACCACAATGGTGATTTTCATGGTTGGCCGTACAACTCCAAGAAAGGCATCATCCCAATGGTGGAGTGACATCTGTTGTTGTAAGAAAACCCCACCAACGACAAGTGATCCTCCCAGCTCCGACCGAAGTCGAGGACACAATCACACAACATGTCCTCGAGGGTCTGAATGTTCTACTCAGTATAGACATCCGTCTGAGGACGGAAGGCGGTGCTCAAATTAAGCTACATCCCGAAAGCCTCCGGCAACCCGTTCCATATCTGGGAAGTAAAACGTGTATCACGATCAGAGACAATCATCAAGGGTAGTCCACGTAGCCCCACTATATCCTGCAAATAGAGGCATCCCAATCTCTCTAATGGACCCTGCTCTCTGACCGGTAATAAGTGGGATGACATGGTGAGTCAGTCAATGATCACCAAAATATAATCATTACCCCTGGATGTATGTGGAAGTCCTGTCACAAAGTCCATGGATATCCCATCCCACATCCACTCTAGGACATCTAAAGGCTGAACAAAGCTTGATGGTACTTGATTATCCTCCTTCACATACTGGAAAGTGAGGCATTGAGAGACAATCCCTGCTACTACATTCTTCATTCCCATCCACCAGTCCTGTCGTCGGAGATCCTAGTACATCTTTGAAACTCCTAAGTGTACCAATATAGTGGATGTGTGGAACTGCCTCAACAATTCCTCCCAAAGTGACACTTGTACCATTGTACATCCTCTAAAATGGATGACATGCTACCCAACTTCATAAAATCCATCAGGTTCCAGTCCTGTGGATATCTGAGCATGTCGGGCCCCGCAGTCAGTGTCCCCACATTGCGCCTCCATGACTCACCCAATAAGTGGGGGAGTGAATATATGAGACTGATAAAAAGTTGCTCCATCTCAATCCACAAAGAATATCTGCAAAGCGGCCAGCTGCTCTGTTGCCTCACCTAGCAGCTATATACCAGATCTTCTTCTGAGTGCATCTTCTACAACATTCCCCTTCCTAGGATTATAGACTATCTTGATTTCAATGTATTGGAGGAACTCAATCCAATGTAGTTCTCTCCAATTCAGGTCCTTCTGATAGAAGATATACCTGAGACTCTTATGATCTGAGTATACTACATAACATTCTCCCATCATGTAATTTATCCACATCTTCATGGAAAAGACAACTACTGATAACTCCATGTCATGGGTAGTATAGTTCTGCTCATGCTCTCTGAGTTTTCGAGAACCATACACGATAACTGCTCACTCCTGCCTCAAGAATTATCTGAGCCTGGTCCCTGATGTGTCGCAGTAGACTAAATACCCAACGCCCTCCTCTGAAAGCCCCAAGTGGGGGGCACTAGTCAGTCTCTGCCTCAGCTCCTGAAAACTCTGCTGGAATCTCTCCGACCACAAGAAGGGTTTTCCCTTCTTCATCAATGTTGATATAGGTGCTGCAACTCTGGATAAATATGGCACAAACCTCCTCTAGTATCATTCCAAACCCAAGAAACTTCGTACCTCCGTCACACTCCTGGTGGATCCCAAGAAAGTACCACCTCAATCTTCGATGGATCCACTATAACTCCATCCTTCTAGATGATGTGTCCAAGAAAGTGAACCTCTTGAATCCAGAACCGGCACTTCAAGAGATTTCCATAATGTTGGAGCTCTCAGAGTGAGTCTAGAACTATCTGAAAATGATATGTATGCTCTGCCTTAGTAGCCAAGTAGATCAAAATTTCTTCGATGAAGGCTAATTTATAGTGATCAAGTTATGGCTGGAAGATCCTTTTCATGAGTCCCATGAACACTGATGTAGTGTTGGTTACGTCGAACGACATGACTAATAAAACATAATTGTCGTACAGAAATCTGAAAGCTGTCTTTTGCATATCCACTTCCCATACTCTTAGTTGATGATAGCCTGATCTGAGGTGTATCTTCGAGAACCACCGTGCTCCCTTCAGTTGATCAAAGATGTCATCAATCCTTGGGAGTGGGTACTTGTTCTTCACGGTCACTTGGATTAGGTGTAGATATTCAACAAAAAGTCTCAAGATCCCATTTGCCTTCTTGGAAAACAAAACCAGGGATTCCCAAGGAGAAACACTGGGCCAGATGATTCCCTTCCCCTATAAGTCCTCTAGATATACCTGCAGCTCACAATGCTTTGGGGGTGCCATCTGATACATTGGTGTAGATATCGGTGTCGTACCAGGGTAAAAGTCAATGTAATGGTCCACCTCTCTATGTTGGAGGTAGACTCGGGACATCATCATGGAAGACATTTGCATACTGGTCCACCACTACAGGATAGCTCAGACTCCCCACATCAACAGCTCCGAGGGTAAGGCTACCAAACTGATGAGTGATCATCTGTACTCTCATCCTGGTAACTCCATCCTATGCTACAAAGGCTCCCTTCTCGCTAGTTATGTTTACCCTAGTCCCATCAGTGCAAACACACCGCACTTTGTGCCACATATAGTCAATACAATCATAGACTGTAGATAACAACTCTATACCCAATATGACATCATAAGGCCTCAACACCACTATTAGGTGATCCCATCTGAAGCTCTCGCCTCAAAGAGTAAGCTCACACTACAGGAACCATTGTGAAATCACCAAATCCTCAACCGTAGGAGTCTCTAGTTATAAGGATTGAGAAAACAAATCCACCAGAATATTCGTGCTCTGAATGAGTCTAGTTGAAATAAAAGAATGACTTGCACTTGTGACTATAAGTACTAGAACTAAGGTGGAGTAGACACCAATGGTACCACGTATCATCTCTAGATTTCCATGGTCATAGGCCTCAGCTGCCTGGAGTTGAGCTCACCCCTTTCCACCTACTCTCGATGGTCGGGGTGGACCCCCTAGTGGTGGTGGTCGTGGTATGACCTAGAATCATCACCCACCGCTAGTTTCATGGCCAGATCCTCTACCACATCTGCCTGCTCCCTGCGGACCTCCTCGGTCGATCCTCTGTCTCTGCCTGGGCGGTCCTCTGATTTTCTGCTGATCATATTTACGGCGGGTCGAGCAGTCACGATCCATGTGACCCTGCTAGCTGCATGTGTAACACTGCCTGCTCTCGCATGACTGGCTCTGTCTCCGGTGCCTCGCACAACTGACCCTGAATCATGCGGTCGTCCTCCGGTAGGTATGGACCTCTTGGTCCTCTGTGACACCTACCTACTACCACCTACATAAGACTCTGCTATGTGATTCCGTGTAGTGGTTCTAATTGTTGGTGACTACTCATCAAGAAAACTCTCCATGGAGAGGTCTCGCTATAACACCCTCTCCTGCGTCGAGATGCTGAGAGAAATCCTCAAAGCCCTGATCTCCCGCCTGAGCCTCTACTCAATGGTACTATCCATGAATAATGGGTACTGTACCTTATTAGTGGAGTAGTGTCAGAGGTCGGTGAACCTTTCGGAGTACTGAGCCACCATCATTCTATCCTACTTCAGATGATGAACATCCTGTATATGCACTACACAAAGGATCACTGGGAAAAACTCTTCCAGTAACAAGCTCCCAAAGTCTGCCCATAGAAGTTTCACCTTGTTGTGAACCTAGAGCATCAAGTTCCACCATCTACCTGTTTCTTCCTATAGAAGACTAGAGGTAAGGATCTACATGAGATCAGCTCGTGTCCCTACCATTCGGAAGACTCTCACCACAACCTCCATCCAATCCTCAGCAGGTTGTGGGTCCATCTCACCCCTGAACTGGGGTGGCCTATGGCACTAGGACTCATGAAACGTGCTAATGCAACGTGCACCCTCTGTTGTTGGGGCTGGTGGCATCGATGGCCCAACGGGTAATGGTACCACTGGTGATTCCGTTAGTTCCCCTACTGAAAGAGGGCCCTACACCAAGTCATCATCGCTCGGTGGGCTATCATCACTTACTCTACCCAGAACCCTAGTTGTCTTTCTGCGTGGAGGCATCCTAAAACGAAACAGGTGTTCCACGGTCAATAAGTTATACCTAGTGGGCTAACCCAAAAATATCACAATGAAAACTTTTTGAAATAGACACAAAATCATTGTTTTTGTGCACTGAGTCAGAAATCAGAAGTCAGGGTCCCAGTGTATTGATACATTGATCACCGCACCAACACTGGAATCCCTAAACTGATAACCACACTCACAAAAATTAACATTGTTTCCATTAAAGAGATCAAAGCCCAATGTTCTATAGTAGAACCAACTCCTCTAATACCAATTTTTCCCGACCTATCCCTCGGGGCCCATGTCGTGACTACCCAAAGCCTACCTTCCATAGGCCAGGGGCTGGCGACTAGCACCGAAATGAGTACTACTTAATACCGGGAAGGCATTGCCTTTATATCCTATAAACACACTTATCCAAGCACACAACAAGGTACGAACACAAGTGAACTGTATAGTAAAAAAGAGTGTTTATAGTAAGTAAAAGAGGCCAGAATATAAGCCCAACTAGAAAGTACAAGAAAAACGGAAAGTACAAGTAAACTGAATAGCTCCTGTGAACACACGCCAAAGATCCTACCTGAAGGGTAGGTACAACTCTCGAACGGTCTTCTATGCGGTATGCCTCGTCTAAGGTCCACCTTTGAGCTACCTCATGTCCTGGTACCCTCGTCCTGAGTTAGAGATGTCTTTCGTCTGCACCAAACATAACAAGGTGCGGGCTTAGCCTGTGCATGGTTGAGTATAACGATACTTAGTAGGGACCCCGGGACCCGCAATGTCCCACAAAATCCACCAAGGAAACCACAAAGCATGAAAAGCATTGACAACCCTACATAAGTATATGTCCATACATATACATAAGTTATCAAGTATACCCATATCATTCATGAGGAAACACAAGGATCACCTCTTTTAGCCAAAACTCAACTGTTCCACAGAGGAAGGAAAACCAAGAAAGTAACACCACAAGGGTAAGTACCAAAAATGTAATTCCACATAGAAGAATACTACAAAAGTATTACCAAGAAAGTAAGTACCACAAGGGTATGATATACAGAAGAATACCACAAAGGCATGACCATGAAGGTATGCATCACAAAGGTACACAACACAAAAGATTACCACAAAAGTAAAGACTCAGCTCACACCAGGTATAACTTAAGTACAGTATTAAAGATGATCAGATGTTACTACTGAATCATCTTACTATGTAAAGAGGAAGACCCACATGGGATCCTAAATCATCATACACACATAGGATCCTAGTACAGAAGACCCACGTAGGATTCTAGAGTAGTCCCACGAGGATTCCTAGAGTGGATCCAAGTGAGATTCACAAACACAGTACCATATAGGATCCCAAATCACATACCCACATAGGATCCCTTTCTTATGTTATATCTAGCTACAGGGTTCCCACACTAAGCTCACATGATTCTGGGAGGGTCCTCTCCTAATGCCACAGGTCTATACTCCAAATACCAAGAGGCCCCACAACTAAGTATCCCAATAGACCACCATGTAAAAGGGGTCTCAACACAATAGACGGTGCGTCAATCAGACACCAGGTCTGAAAGTTATTTGCCTTTTATCCTGCGGGCCCAGTTGGATTCGTGTTCGATCCAACCTGGCCACACCCCAACATTATTCAAAACACAGTTGGGGTATACCAAAAGGACCGTCTCTATCCGAGGTTTCTATCTCCATAGATGGTTCATCGAATAGATGCATGTAGCTCAAGATATGGTTGAAATAACGAAAATGGGTTGATGTTGGTCAGGGTTCGGTCTGACCCGTCCCGACCTGGGTCAGGCCCTTGGTCCGGAACGGCCCGCTGGGTCCGGTCCGTGGTGCGTCCCATTATGTGGCTCGTGGTGCGGCGGCACAAGGTGGTGTGGCGGCTCGTGGTGCAGCAGCCCATGGTGGGTTCTGCTAGGGTAGAACACTTTGATCTACGGTTATCCGGATGGCCAGCCTCCTCCATGCGGTGATATCGCACACCACACCGTCACTGGTAGCCGGCTCTGCCGACCACCCTCCCTTCACTACTGTGGCCTCATGCCGCGGCTCCTGTATGCCATGCTGTGTGGATGCGCACCACTGTCCCCTTCACGTGATTGGCTAGATTTTCGGCCGCCTCCCTTGCTTCACCACGGTCGACGGGCCATGGCCATTGTCTATTAGCACGGTCGCATCGCCGCCTTCATCGTGGCCGTTCGTGGTGTCAGCTGCCACCCCCATGTCCTACCGGTGCTAATAGATGGCATCGGTCATCGTCATCCTCCATCACGAAGAACTCATCAAAAACCACAATGGTTGTGGAGGGGTCATGCCATGTTCATTTGGCCCGCACCCTCCTCATTAGAGCAGTAGAAAGTGGCTCATGGGAGGAGAATTAATGTAAAATTAAAATTAACAAATATTAATCAAAACACACCTCTACCTCGATGGTTTGTTGAAATTGGTGTGTAGGGAAGGACCGAAGTCAGTTCGTTGGAGGATTCGAGAGGTTGAAGACGAAGTCATTGAATAATGACGGCGTTCATCACTCCCGGAAGGAGTTTCTGATCTGGGATTGAGGTCGGTTCCCCATTCTTCATTGGATAATGTTATTCCATGGAGAGGGAAATGTTTCTCCAATGTTCTCCAAGGATTTTTCAACCCTTTCGAAAATGATTTTCCCCAATCCTATAAAAAATAGCCATCTTATTAAATTATAGATGGCCATTTACTATGATGATGTTGGTGTAATTAAAAGCATTATGTTGGACCAATTAAATGGGAGGATTCCAAGATACTTCCCCATATTAAATAGGGGTTCGGGTGGTCCCCCCAAGAAATCAATTTGGGGGGTTTCTAGCTCGGGAGGTCCCCACCTCCATAACTCATATAGAGAGGTTTTAAAAATAAAATAAAATTTTGATCTTTATTTTATTTTTATTTACATAAAATACACTAAAACTAACTTTCACCCTCATCCTACTGTCATCGACGTGAAAGTCTCCTTAAGCGAATACCGGTGCTGCGAGTTCAACGATGTCCTCAGATTTCAATTCTGAGAACTGGTTCAAAAGTTACAAAAATCCACTTGCACGTTCACTTAACATACCTAAACAAATTCATAAATTCATTTCGGGCACACCAGGCCTTGGAATCACGTGCCGTCAATTTTCGAGGACCGATAAAATTCCCCTATAATTAAAAAAAATTACAAGGAAATTTCGGGTCTTTAAAAAAACTTCTAAATATGAATAAAATATCATATCTTCTTTATTATTATTTTTAGTAATAATAAATTAACTACAGGTGAATATATTTTGTAGTAGTTTGTTCCCACATATGTATACATAACAATTTTTTTGGTATCTGATAAAAATTCTTCCCAATTTTTTTTTTTAAATTTTACGATATTGTTGTTCTTGTTTTTTATTATACAATGTATTCAAAAATAAAATTATGGATTTGACATTTGGGATTTGTCTATAACACATTTCATATCATTCCTTCTGGGTTTATGGTCTAATAATTCACCTGTAACACATGTGTATGGTAGTGTATACCGATTCTCTCCGAAAATACTTTGCGATGTTGAGCACAACATACATAATACTTTTCATCATAGCTATTTTTATTATCATCCTTTCAGATAAATCATTTTATGGATGATTATATTCTATTATATACTGATTAATGATTCTATGATTCAAGAGATATATTTCAAAATAATCACATGTAAAATCCCTAACATTTTCTCACATTATTTATTCGATATAGAGACTTATGTACTTCTCATTATAAGATCAAAAAATTATGTCCATTTTTATATCCTATAAACTTGTATTTGATAAAAAATAAAATAGATAATCTATCATTGTCATTAATTCCAATAATTAAATATATATCACCTCTCATGGCCTTTATTCTCATCAGAGCCCATATGTTAGTATGGATGAGCTCTAGGGGTCTAGAGGATAAAATTTGAATTACATTAAATGAACCTTATTTCATTTTAAATTTTTTATAGGTTTCACCGAATTAATCACTATATATATTCATCTTTGAAGAATCCGTCACAATAGAATTCTTCATAAATTTATAGATACATATTTTGGAATGATTACAAAGAATTCACTTCCATGTTATGTTTTTATCTTTAGAAATAAGTTAACTGGAATAAATAAGATCAATATTTTGAAATAGATTGAAATTAGTACTTCTCCGTTAAATAATGATCCTCATAACCCTTTTAATTTTTATGTTACAAGAATATTATTTGAATAAAATTTCAGGTTAATCATCACAAAATTTCCCCACACAATGTATATTATTCATCATTCCTTTAAAAAATTAGACATCATTTGACATACGAATTTGTGATTTAGTCTCAAATGAGTCATGTTTTTATTTTATCATAGAATTACCTGCTACAAATTTCATCATTCCTCATTTATGATTTTAAATATTAGTCATATTTTTTCACATCCAATAATTCTGAGGATTAAGAAATATATTGAATCCTTAAAATGGTTTTCTTTCTAGCTACCAATATGACTTAGAAAAGCATGATTATTCTTAAATTATCTTTAATATTCCATTTCCATTTTAAAATAAGATAATTACCCTAGGAAGACATGTTATTCACTTTTCAATTATATTCTCATTATGATCACATCAACAACTTATTTCTTCTAGGAAGCCTTTTTTGTGTTGAGATATCGTTTGAATAATTGGTTACTGATTTTCAAAATAAATTCAATATTTTTTATAGTAGGCCCCCCCTTGGTACAAGAATTTTCTATGGTCTGATAATTTCATATAAGGATGGTTAGGATTTGTCATTAAACACACAACAACAATAGAATTATTCTATAATCCTTGATCTTCTATAGTAATAATATACTAGTCTTGTTGTTTTTTTGTTTTCTTATACATACATACGACATATTGATTATATTGGAAGTGAAATCTTTTAAGAATAGATTTGGTAATTTTATTTATAAGAGGATTTCTCAATATTATTTGTTGTCCAAAAATGTCTATATATTATTTTTGAACCTATATTGTTATAGATAATCAGTTTATTTTTAAATTCAAAAGTATGAAATTTAATTAGTATATTTTGACACCTCTTTTCATCATATTTTGATGATTCATCCTTCATATCTATAGATTTAGTAAAATATTATCTAATATTATTCAAATAATTCTGGGAATCAACACATTCAGAAAGATTCATTGACCATTATTCCACTTTTAGAGTAAAATTGTCATCAAAATTTTATGCTTTCCATTCTATTTCATCTATAATTAGTTTGTATATCATTATATTGTATATGTGAACATATAATTAATTTTTATATTCTTATTTTCTTTCAAAAATCATCAATTTTGTTTCTATAATATACATTTTAACATCATCATATTTGTGATTTTATCAAGAAAAATTTCTAACTAATTTTATAATATATTCTCTACCTCACGTCCCTTACATTCATCATCTTCCAACGGTGTCAAACTCATATTCCACATGATACATGAAATTAATATATTACATTGATAAGATATATGATGTGAATTTAACTTCTTCTAATTTCCCATCACAACATACTCTCTTACATTTAATGGACATCATCTTTCTTATAAAAGTTTTTTTTAATCTTTTTTGATTTTAGAAAATTACTTATTCTATGGTATCTCATCTACTAACAGTATTTTGACTTAATTCATATCAAGGAATTTAATGGGAAAATTTAGAATTTCATTACCAATATAAATTCATGATAGTATTTTTCCTTAAACATTATGCATTCCCATCATAAACATACTTTATAAGATATTAATGATTCTATTATAGTAGAAATATTAATCATTATCACTAGAATCACTTGATTCATGAATTAAATCATATGTTTTTCTACATTTTTAAGGGGCACAGATGGAATATCATATTTTCTCTTCTTCATGAATAATGTCGTCTTTCACATTTAATAAGCAATAATAATTTTATATAATTAATCGAGAGTAAGATATTATATTGATTCCAAAGTTGAAACTTTATGATTAAAGATGTTTAGAATGTTTCCCCTAAATTATTTTATAATAGTTTAATCATTAAATTTTTTTCCAAAACTATTAATACTACCAAAAATTTCACTGACTATTGTAAATTAGTAATCATAATTTAATTATTCAACTACCATTTTATCATTAAATTTACGTATATAAATTTTATATGGGGACTCCAAGAATTTAATGATTCCATTAGAACAATTTTCTAGTTTTTGAAAAAATATCCTTATAATATTTTATCCTAGAACCCTTGGTAAAAATTTTATAAAAGTTTAATAAAAATGGTTTTTTTATCTTAGACAAAATCCTACACATTTATCTTATATACAAATTACATATGATGATATTTAGAAATAGTGTGTAATCTGACTATTTCTACATCTACATCTTCAATGCAAAGACATAGGAGATAGAGAAATATTATATTCTTCACATATTGACTTTTGTTTATAAAAAATATAGGTTGACCCTTTTTATTGAAAATTTCCATATTATCCATCTTTTGAACGTTTTGGTACATGACAGTGGAACCTCATGTTGATACCAGTTGAAGTACCCAAGGAGGTGTTGCAAAACTAAGATGTAGGGGATTAAAATATTATTGATTTAATTGTTTTCCATTTAATTGGTAGTAAACAATTATTGACATGTTGGTATCTAATAAACACCTATGAAAACTAAACCATTCCCAAATGAAATCAAATATAAGTTGACATGAACACAATATTTTTATAATATTCAATCTCAGTGTGATCTTAATATATGTCAGAGATGGTTACCCCCAAAAGAACATATTCTATTCACTAAAAACACAACCAAAATTATCATAGATAAATTCATGTTGCTTCCCAAAAAACATGTTAGGATCCAAACCCCACATAAAAAAATCATTATATAGAATTAATGACTTTCAGAAAAAAGAGAAAATAACAATAGTGAATCTAGGATCCTTATTTAACAAAGAGTGAAGATCAAATTCCACGATATTCTAAGATATCCAAGATAGAAATAACCACTATTTACTCATTACTATGCTAAAAAAATTAATCTCAGATTCAAATTCAATACCCTAAAGAGACAATTATCAATATATCTTGATCACTAAATAAAAAAACCATGGAATCAGACTTCACACTTGCCTCCCTTTTTTTGGTCATTTACAAATTATTTTTATTGATGAACTTTAATGGTTATGTTGTTGTTATCTCTCCACTAATAATCAATGGGAGTTAAATTTATTTTTACCATGCATAAAACAAAACCCCATGATCTCCATTCCATTTATCTGATTATTCCACAGTGATCACACTCCATAATCTCAATATATTTTATTATCTACCATGATCCATGTGATAGTTGTATAAGACCATATATGCATAGAGGATCAAAAAGGATTTTTCTCTATATGAAAATTACAATTATATATTCTAAAGAATAACTATAATTCTCATTATAGAATATTAGAATCAAGACTTTAAAAACCATCCCTATGATTAAAAAAGAATTAAAAACCATAAAATAATTATCATAATAGTTTCTCCTCAGAATATTTGAATTATAAAATAATTAGAAGAAATAACCCCTATAATGTGAGAAAAATAAATTTGTTTTGTGATAATAAATTTCTTATGTAAAAGTTATGTGCGTCTCTGTAGAAATAGGAAACCTCGCATATTTTCATAGGAGAATCACTATATGAATCTACATTCAGATAGACTACTTATAAGTTCCATCATTTATAAAAAATTGGTAGGATGAATAAAAATATTAGATAATGATTCCTTGTTCATCTATGCTGGTCATTTGGATATGTGGATCATTATACTATAAGTATAAATTGACTATTTGATTCACCTATGTAGTGGGAAATGTATACATAAAGGTTATATAGTAATTACACTACACAAAATTATTATATATGATGAAAGAATATGTGATTATTCCATTTATATAATGATCTATGTGGATCCAAAAACCATTCATCCTCATATAGAAAAAATTCAGAACACATTCCCCCGTTCAATAAAACACTTTATTGAATCATGAAAGTTCATTTTGTGATATATATCTCTATGAAAACCAGATCAAGAACAATATGACTTATGTGCTCCATAAATAATAATGTTAGGAAATACATAACCACATACATATAGAGAACCATGTGATCTTAAGGATTTATCGAACCAAGCCACAAGTCCATTAGTTCTATAATAATAATGGGTGAGATTACATGAAATATATGTCGAAACATGAAAGATTTCAATCAATGGTAATATAAAACCGTAACATAAGAACAAGTGTATGATATAATGATCAAAAATTAAATTATATATACCCAAAATAACATATATTGTAATAATTAGTCTGGGAATAAAACATTTAAATTTTAAAAGTCAAGAATCATTATTGTGATAAATTGTTATAATTAAATCATGATCCATGATTCCAAATAATATGAATAGAATCATGTTCTAACAGTGTGTCACCATCAAAAAAATTGAAACCATATCATATGCCATGTATAACTTCCAAGATCCTTATATCATAGATAATTAGGAAAAAATCAATTTTCAAATATGATAACTAATCTGGAAGAACCACTTATTTCCCATATCAATGTGCATTAGGAATTATTACATATTCCCCATTATATATATAGATTATAAAACCAAATTCCATTATTATATCTTGATATATAATGATTTACCCAATGAATTGTAAATATATTATAGACCCAAACATCACATAATGAAAAATATACAAATGTATACCACAAAATCATAAAACATTCATCGTTCCATCATTATGAAAGCCATATAAAAGAAATGTATTTCATTAACTTATAAACATAATAATAATAAACCACAATGTGAACTAATAAGGGTGGTTTCATTGGATAATATCCTTAATAAATAACAAGTAACTGTAAAATTTGTCATGATAGATGATAAACTACATGAAAAGATCAGTAGAATAATTCTTGAGAAAAATTAACATTTAAATTTGAAAAAAAATGTCATAAAAAAATAAAAAATATTATTTATTTTTTTTTAAAAATGTAAATTTTTATTATAAGGATGATGGAAATGATAATTCAAAATGACCGGAAATATTATTCATACTGTAGTCGTTAAATAAATGATTATGTTAACAACATTAGTAAAAATTAACTTAGGCAGAAAATAAAAATAATATTTATTTCAAAATTTTTTGTAACAATTAAAATATTAGTAAAAGTATTTTTAAAAATTAATTAAATAATATTAAAGTAACAATCATTAATTATTTTGGGAAACATTTATTTCAATGAAACATGTTTTCCAAATGAAATATGTGAAATAAGATTAGCTTTTTGTAAAAAAAATTATAAACTATTTTGAGTTCTAAAGATAGAAACATCTTGGTAAAATATATAATTTTCAAAAAATTACAAGATGATTATAATATTCAAATATCATGTCAAAAAAGAATCCTATAATTTCCCTCAATGTAAATTGAAGCATAACCAATTTTGATTAAAATGAGATTGAATCATATATCCATTTTCATATGTCTTGTATTCTTTCTTTAATGTCAAAGGTCATGTATAATAAATTTTGAACTATTATAGATATAAGAAAAATATTAATATATTTATATATATGTATCATTCCATATATTACCACATTTAAATAATAATAACCTTTTTATTAAAAATTAATTTTTAAAATCACTATTCTAGGTGATAAGTAGTTTATTTCCCATGCTTCATTAAGTACAATAGTCTTATTACTTATAGATTGATCATATTTCCATGATATTTATATTTTTATCATTTCATTACTATTATATGAAAAAATTTTGTAGTCTTTTTTTGTATTAATACAATGTGATGATGATAAATGAATCAAAATACTACATTGTAACAGTCATCTATAGGAACACATGAGTGATGTTTCCACTTTTCAATGGATTTTTGACAAGAAAATTAAATAATTATTAAACTCTTTAAAAAATAAAATATGTTGTATAATACATAAAAATACATGTACTATTTCAATATAACTATTAATATAAATAATAGATGAAAAATAAAACTCATCATATCATGGATTTTGTAGTCCAGAAGTATGAACGTGAGATGATTTTTTCCCATAGGATGTAAATGTTGTTGATATTTGTGATTAAATAATATATTTATATATATATATTACAAGGTAAACTATTTTAGATTTCATACCATATATTTAGTGGAGGTATAAGAAAAAATAATAATGAAAGTTATTGGCATATATATATATATATTACTAGATAAACTATTTTAGATTTCATACAAAATATTTAGAGGAGGTATAAGAAGAAATAATGTCAAATTTTATTGGCTAAGAGTTATACATCTTCATAGAAAAACCGATTTTGGAATACACCTCAATCCTTAAAAAGATGATATATTAACATGAAAATAGATCTATAATGTATGAAAATAAAATGTAAAGGAATTATATTAGCATTTTTTAAACTATATAAGGCTCAAAAATTCTGAATAATGAATAAAATGATATACCCTTTTATATGGGAGGTAATGTACAAATATGGGATTTCGTAAATGATTAAGTACTATATATATTCATAATAATCCTATAAACTAGTACAAAGAAACACCAAGTTCCATGATACTATATTATAGGGTGTAAATAATTTCAACCAATCATATTTGGTCAAGTTTTTTATACATTTTATTCAATATAACCTAGTTATATTACTCTAAACCCATTTTTATCATTAATTGTCATATCATAAAATATAACCATGATAACATAATTGTAAGAAGAAAAATAAAATGGGCCTTCAGAATTAATTTATCCATCACGATTACATATTTGTAATATATTTTATTATAATTAATTTCTATAAGTTACCGATGTTTTTTAATATAGGTACACAAACAAAATAAAAAACAATTGTTAGGAAAATACAAGAATTCAGAGTAAAAATCCATTTAAATAAAAATAATGTAATAAGTTAGTTTATTTTTTTAATATTAAAACTAATTTTTTTTACTTTTGAGGAAATTAAAATCATATCAGTTTCATTTCATCATCCT
This sequence comes from Viscum album, assembly GCA_963277665.1. Classification (NCBI taxonomy): domain Eukaryota; kingdom Viridiplantae; phylum Streptophyta; class Magnoliopsida; order Santalales; family Viscaceae; genus Viscum; species Viscum album. The sequence goes on from OY728164.1 coordinate 383,363,260, forward strand.
ATTAAAAGAGAATACAGAGAAATAATTTTTAATTTGAATAAAATATAACAAATCTTTACAAAATTCAATATTGGGTTCCAAATTTGTAAATAACATTTTAAAATAAATTATTAAAGTATATAAAAATATATTTTCTTTTAAAGTACACATAAAATAGAATAATCTCAATTTTTAGATATATTTTAATTCTTACCCCATAGTTTTAGCCTTGTTTTACTAGTTTTACCATTACAACAGTGACATATCCTTAACATAGAAATTATTCATAAGGACCAAATGTTGTTTTGATCCTATTAATTTATATTAACTATGATAATTGAAAATATTGAATCCATTTTACAATAATAAATTTCTTTAAGAAGAATAAATTCGTTTTAAAATAATAATTCAAAAACAATTGTTATTTGGAAAAACACATATTTTGAAAAAAAATAGATATATTCATACACCATTCCCAATATAAACCATTATATATGTAATAATTTTTTTTGAATATATAATAAATAAATTTCATTAAAATAATTCATTAAAAAATATTAAAATAATTTATTATGGTAAATACACATTGTTTGGATAAAAACTATTTTTCAGAAAAGAAAAGTTTTTACCATAAAGTTATTTTATCTAGATTTATAACAAATTAACAACCAATGAATTAATAATATAGAAGTGTAAAAAAATTATTTTTAATAATTTATTAAAACCCATTCATACATACATCTCAAACGATTAGGTGATAAATTCTACATCAAATAATAATATTTTAATAGCATATCACATTTCATTTAAAAATGGTGTTGTGTTTAAAGAAATCTATAAATGAAAATTTAATTCTAAAAAATATATCTTTTAATATTGGGGTGTTTTCAAATCCAATACATACATCTAAGTAAAAGATAGAGATTATATGAGATAAGTATACTAGGGGATTCTCAATTGAGAGTTAAGAGCCTCCGTGGATACCATGGAAATGTTAGATAATCATTGTTTGTTATTGCCCATTGAAACATGAAGGCATGTGTGGATAGATATTGAATTAAATGATATGACAGTCAGGGGTTTGGAATGACCATGGAGTTACTTCGGTACCGAGAAGGGAATGAGACTTCCCATATGAGTTCTTCCAATTTGTATTCATTTTGGATGCCACTATGGCCATGATGAGGCTTGAAGATGATGACAGGAACTATTCCCTCTAATTGACTGACGTTGACCACAATGAAATCTTTGTGACATGGGAACCTATATAGGGTGTCAATGTTGCAATGGTATATAGGGGACCCGAGTGGTATACCCTATGAAATGTATTGACTTGATGATAAGTTTTTTTAATGAAATGGGTACCTATATAAAAAAAATGTCATAATTATTCATTGATATAAGATATAGAAGATTATGGAATGTGGATATTGATTTCCCATGGTTATCCCCAAATTAATTGGATTGAAGAATAAAAAATTTATAAATCTAAATATTCCATCTTGAGATTTGGAAATTCTGATTAATATTTTCAAATTTTATGTGACATTTCAATTGGGTTCAATGATGATTTCTTATGATTATTGAACAAATAGAATTACCTAATTAGGAACAGACTTAAGAATAATTACCAAGAAATCCAAGGGGTAATCAAATGTGTTCAATGGTGATTCTTGAGTATATTTAAATACATGGGTGATCTCATTATTTATGTAATTATTTAAAGATTAATTAGATAATTAAGGGTCACCCTTTATGAATAGATAATTATTCTAGAAACTTTAAAACTCTTAGAATGATGTTATAAGAGTTTTCATATTCGACTTGTTTAATTGGCACGATCAAATGAAATTCTTAAAGAACCTTTAAAAATATTTAATTTTATATGGCCGACCGTGGTATTAGAATTACATATTAGATATGTATATCATTCATGGACCATTTTATACAAATATTACCATGGGGTAGTTTGATTCTATGGTTATACAAGTTCTCATAGAATTCTCAGAGAAACATTTGAACATGATGATGCATGTATAACATATGGATTCTTTTAGCAGTGTATTAATTTATTATGATCATGCCACATGAGAAAAATCCATGAATTCCAAGTTTGGTACACGAACATTTTGGTTTTTCCCTATTGAGTTATGTAGTCAAACCCTACTTGGGAAACCATCAAAGAATGGTACCCAATAAGCCCTTTGAAGTTGCATGTTTAGATTGGGTTGAGGCCATGTCTGATCATGTGAGATATCTCATAAATGTATATGAATAATGTGATTAGGTTTTGATCTTAATTTAATTGGATAATTTGTATTTTATTTAATTTATTTTCTATTTATATATGTTATATATATTGAAAATATGTTTTATATAATTTTATTCAATAAGTTTCGTTGTTTCATCTTGTTCACACTACTTTTTTATTTTTGTGTACTAGGATACATGGGGATTGTCTCCCTGTAGTATAACATTATAGCCCCACTACAGTTCAATAGCCTCCAATGACTGGAGAGGTATTCCTGGGGTCATCTAGTGAAATAGGCTAGAGTATAATTTGATTGGCCTAGGACATGAGATGTTATCAGTAACCTTGATAATTAATCATCTATATTCATTTAAAGTAGATGTTAAACAACATCAATAAGTAAACAATCTTATATTCTTATATTCTACCTCAATCCTAATATACCTTCTTTTTAATTAACCCCTTTTAGTAGAATCAACTATCTTAAAATATATAATACAATATTTTAAAAATGAATAAAATTACTATTGTATATTTCATCGAAATTATTCACAATTCATTACACAACATTATATGAAAACATATGAATACATCACTAGGTTTATATATAATTAAATTTAAAAAATTAAAAACCCATATAAACTGGAATATACTTATCACTTCTTCGGCCTAATTATAGTATTTTTTATCTATCATACTGGTAGGTAATTAAATCTCAATTATCCAATGTGTTCTCTAATTTTTATCAACACAACACATATTGCATTATTACATTGATACATAAATATTATTAAAATTTATGATAATATAAACACATATTAATATCATTTCATATTGATAATACATATATCACATCGTAATCAAAAGTACGTAAATATGTTTCATTGATTCATAGACTAAAATCTTATAATTTGTTACAAAAACTATGCATTTAAAGACACTAAGACTCTATGGATGTTAATAAAAGATATTTTGAAGTATTTTATTAATTTTGTGAAGTAACCCACATCAATAAAAGGGATATGAAATTTATTTTTGATTATATATAAGGTAAATAATAATTTTTTAGAATTGAATACAAATTTAATTTTCAAAATAATAAAATAATATCTATTTGTGTAAATAATATATTCATGGATGAGAAATATCCATAATATCTTGTAGAAATCACCCATTACCATGTTAAATTTTTATGATGTTAGAATCAATAATAATTTTAAAAAAAAGTTTAATATAGCATGATTGAAATAATAAATAGTTTATAGAATATGATGGATATATTTAATATTAAATAAAATATTCAGTTATTAATGATCTTGATTCAATGAGAGGATATTTGGTCAAGAAAACCCCTTATATAATTAAAAATTTATTAATTAAATTATAAACAAATATGTAAAGTAATAATTTAACATAAATCCCATGAATAAAATGTAATTAATTTAAAAATCATTGATTAATTAGCTTATTTTATATATAATGGAAAACCTGAAAATTATATAAAACATGACTCAAATAATATAAATTGATATGGAAAACTACTACCTAGGATTATTACATGGGTTAAAATGATCTAAATTCATATATAATCAATATTTTTTATAATTTTTATAATAAAATTTTTTATATTTATTATAAACATTAAAATTTGATTTTACATTATAATTTTTAATTTATAAATCATTTATAGATAAAATTAACTGATTAGTGTTAGTTATTCGATTTTTTCAATGATTTAGTGGTTTTACTCATTGATTTGTGATCATTTTTAATCAAATCTAGTATGATTAAAGAGTTGATATAGTTTTTTATATTGGGTAATGGGATTATATGATTTTCTTAAGGTATGATACGATGGTGGCCAACAATGAATGGATAATTTTATTATTTTTATATTTTGAATCAATAAAAAATTTAAATTTTTATATGAATATAATAATAATTTACACAATTAGAGAAATTTGAAAATAATATAAATTCATTATTAATAAAACATATTAACAGTATTTATGTGTTATTAATAATTAATAATATAAATGTTATAATATCATTCTTATGGATGGAAAAAATAAACTAAATGCCAATGTGTAATAATGAATGAATGAGTAATAATATATTACAGTTTAATTTAAATGTAACATTTATTGATGAATAATAATGTTATTTAAAATTGATGATATTGTAAAATAGTAATCAAGAAGATATTTATGAATAATATAAAATGAAAATAGAAGAAAAATAATTACTATACATGAGATTGACATCCGTTAGAAAACTTAATTGGTTTTAATGGATTGGTGTATCCGTTTACAATCCAGAAGATTAAAAATATGGAAGGGGATTTTAGAGAATATAATCTTGGTAGATATTATAGAGGAACCAAAATGAATAGTGTTTTTTTCATTGTAATAGGATGTATCCTTTTATATATGAATTTTATTATAATTTCAAAAAATATCAATATAATAATGCATATGAAATGTAATTTCTAATAAAACATCAAAAAAATTGGATGTGGATCATCTAATAATTTATCTTTTAAAAATCTACATTAAAGAATTAGAGATATTTTCTATCTTTATATGTTATTTTAACCATTTTAAACATTTTTACACTTTACAATTGCAACTATATTTTTACCACTATAACTATTTATTTTAAAAGAACATCATATTTCCCTACTAACTAATTTTGAAATGATAACTAAAAAACAAAACACCATTTTATTGGCCGAGATTTTAAAAAAGGATAAATAACAATTCTATAATAAATAATTATAATTCATTAAAAATAATTTTTGATAGAAATATGTTTTTATTAATTAAGTTAAAATAATCCTAATATTTAGCAATTTACAATCATTATATTGTTCTTCCATTTTTTTCAATATAAATTTAACATTTTATTAATATTATTTCTTATTAGTTATTATTTATATTTTTTATGACAACAACTGACAATACAAGGACAAAAGATTCATTAAAATATACCTTATAGTAAAATTATTTTATTTATTTAATTAATTATCCTATTAATAATTAATAAATTATATCAATCCATTTTATTTAAATTAGTTTTTTTTAATTGTATAAAAAATATTTATTTTAAAGATTTACTAAAATAAAAATTTAATATATAAAATGATATTAAAAAAATAGATATTTTTTAAAAAGTTTGTATTTAAAATTATCATTACATGTTGATATCATCATATATTCACTTAAAAACACCATCACAACATTTGTATATCTCTTAAGGGTGAGATATAAAATTATGGTTTTCATGTAATGTTATTTATCTGACACGAATCTTGAATTCTTTAATATAATATTGTGTTTCCAGCAATAATTAATTTACTAAAGCCTTACTTGTAGATTATTTTCCCAATCATGGTTATGGTGAAACCCTAGTGATTCTATCTCTTTCCCAATATCTTATAAAAAAGGTCAATATTGAATAAATATTCTTCTTGATCAAATAAAATATCTCATATATACATTTTAATGTTTGATGACTTAAATTTTTACACATCATATCATTCACTGTATTAAAATGAAAACATATCGTTATTATTTAGTATCAAATAAAAATTTAATTTATCTCATTGATCGCTCATATATCCAATGAATTTATATTCTTCATAACTATATACACCCTATGATCATATATTCCAAAAAATCATTTAATATCCATATGATCTATATTCCATTCCTATATATTTCATTACATACTTCTTCAAAATAATTCATCATATCCCCAATTTTTTTAATGATTTTTAAACAATATATATTTCTTTGTATCGATCATAATGTTTTTATTGATGTTATGATCTTTGTAGGTGATAATGATTATTGAAATTTCACTTTTTGTATGCTTATTTTCACATATTATCATGAATTTTTCAGTTTTTTTAATAATCATTCGTTTAGAAATTTATAGTGTATTAGTACATATTTATTTAAAATATTATACACTAATTGGCAAATAAATAATTCATCTTACATATTTATTCAGGTAATAAATGCAATCAAACACACACAAATTATTTAATAGGGATTTAATACTACAGATTTGTGGTCATATATTCTACCCCATTAAAAATTTCAACCTTAAATTTTAATTATTTGGTTGAAAATATATATGGAAATTTTTACCTCAATTAGTCTTCTGATTCAAGCAATGCATCCCAAAATTAATGATAATGATTTAAATATTGAACAAATGAGTGTTGTTGTTTCATTGAACATTATCTCGAGAATCCATGTTCTTTACAATTTACTCCTCATAAGAGTGGTCATGTCAAATTTTAAAACCTCTATGTTTGATACATATTATGAATTTGAAATGTCATTCACTAACATGATTCACTAAACAAATCATACACTTTTTGGAGGTTCTGATGAAGCATTGGTTTATATATAAAAATTTGCATTGAATCAAGAATCTCAAAGGGGGTGAATTATCTATTGATCAATTTTTCCTTCTTCCAATGTCTCATAACCCTCTTTTATAGTGATTCTAGAAGGAATACAATTCAGCAACCTAACAATCCTGATCCCATTAACCAATATCACCATAACTATTCTATTAACATTCAATTATTTAATATGTCAATCATTTTAATGAATATTAAATTTAATTACATATCTAAGAACTGGTAATAATAACATTCATTCTATATCATCATCCCAACATACATGATTTTTGAATTTGTTCATGCATAGAGCCATATGTGGTTCTATTTTAATTGTACAGTGAAACCTCTTTCTATTTATGAACCCAACAAGTGGAAGATATAAATAAACACATTTTTTAAAATATATCAATTTTTTGTATATCTTCATTGTTGAATATGGTTATATTAGATTATACAACAGTATTTGGATGGTATGCACTTGATATTTTTCTCTTAGATTCTAAATATATTTTAAGACTTTGTAAAGACCCAGAAATTCCGTGTAATTTTTTTAAATATATGATAATTTTATGAGTCTGCGAAAATTGAACGCACGTGATTCTGAGGCCCGAAGTGCCCAGAATTAATTTTTGAACTTCATTTCAGGTATTCTCAGTATACGTGTGATAGGGATTTTCAAAATTTTGAGTTGGTGCTCAGAATTGAAATCCGAGTGCACTGTTGAACTCGCAACGCCGATTTTCACTTAAGGATACCTTAACCTCGACCATAGTCGGTCAAGGGTGGATGTTAGCTTTTCACATATTCATGAAAGAATAAAATAAAAATAAAATAGTGTAACTTTTTTTTTTAAAACTATTTGTCGATTTTGAGAGGTGGGGACCACCAGAATTAAACCTCACCTTGAGTTTATGGAGGTGGGGACCACCGAACCTAAAACCTCTCATGGGAGGTTATGGTGGTGGGGACCTGTCGAGATTAAAACCCATTTGAACCTTCCACTTAAATAATGGGAAGTCTCTTAAACATCACCTAGATTAATTATGAGACCCCCTTTTAATTAATAAAACAACTCAATTAATTAATTATTCCAATTTGACAGTATGCGAACATATTTTATTCTATTGGCTACCTTTTATTTTTGTTGGGTTTGGGGAAATTAATCATTGGAAAAGGTGGGGGCTTGGAAGAACATGGAGGAACACATCCTCCAATGAAGAACACCAATAAAGGAATATTATCCATCAATGAACATTTCTCTAAACTCCGTAAAAGGATATCCAATGATGAACGAACCAATAATCGAGGAAACACTGTTGTCAACGACTTCATATTTTCCTATCCTCACCAAAGTTGTTGAAGGAGACTTTTTACGGGATCAAAAATTGCCAAACCATCTCAACCGCGAACAATCTACAACCGAATCATTGAGGTAGGGTGGATGTTGAATTTTTATACTTCCCGTTCATGAGAATACTTCATAAATCAAGGAAGAAATTATAGCCACTTGTTAATTCCATTACGCGAAGAGTGCAGTCCAAACAATCATCGCCCATCATCTCCGCAAATCATGGTTCTCATGTGTGTTATTCATGATGGTGTTGGAAATCGGTGATGGAGTTTGGCACAGTTGGAAATCGAGAACCGTGACGAAGGGGACAAAAGAAGGGCGGCTGGTAAAGCCAGTCGTCGATAAAGGAAAGGTACCATGCGGCCCTCCGCCACCCCACAGTCTCCACCGTTCGCGGCCCCCGCCGCCCGGGGCCTCTTCCGCCCTGCGGCCTCGCTGTGCCGCCTCTAGAAACCCGCAACAGCCACAGCCTCACCCCATCTTGTGGTGACCACGGCCCCCCACGCTGCCTGTGGCCCTCCAATCCACCATGCGTCCCGTCGCGCTGCCCTATGGCCCTCTTAGGCTCTCGCGGCCCTCTGCACCGCTTTAGGGCCACGGCCCACCTCCCCCCCCCCTCGCGGCCTCTCTTGACAGGCTGTGCCCCCAAGCACGGGCTGGGCCGAACCCAGCAGGTCAAGCCAGGTCGACCTAAACCGGGTCGGCCCAGGTTGGGTCCGTCCGACCGGGTCGGACCAGACCCTGACCCACTTCAACCCATTTACCCATTTTCGACAATATCTTTGGTCCCGAACATCTGTTTGACGAACCGTCTATTGGGTCAGAAACCATGGACTGAGATAGTCACTTTGGTATACTCCTCTGGAGATGTGGATAATTTTGGGGAATGGTCGGGTTGGATCAAGCACATATCCAACAGGGCCTTCGGGACTAAAAGGCTAATAACTCATAGAACAGGCGTCTAATTGATGCACCGTCTATTGTGTTGAGACCCCTATGACATGGCGGACCATTGAGATACTTCCTCATAAGACGTTATGGTAGTTGGAGTATCGACTAGATGCTTGTGGAATGGACCCTACCAGAGACAAGCGAGCATAGTGCGAGAACCCTATAGATGGATATGAAGTGAAGAATGAAGAGTGATCATGTGTGGGTCAACACCTTGAAATCCTGTGTGGGTCAGCACATAGCAATCCAATGTGGGTCAGCACATAGAGATCTTGTGTGGGTTAACACCTTGTTATCCTTTGTGGGTCAGCACTTAGCGATCCTATGTTGGATAACACCTGGAAATCTGGTGGGGGTCAGTACCTTGAGATCATGTGTGGGTCAACACTTAGAGATCATGTGTGGGTCAGCACCTTGAGATCCTATCTCGGTCAACACTTAGTGATTCTGTGTGGTTCAGCACCTAGCAGTCCTGTGTGGGTCAGCACCGATCAATCCCTTGTGGGTCAGCACCGAGAGATCTTGTGTGGGTATGCCTCTTAATAGAGTAATATGATTCAGTAGTTACATCTAATCATCTCTACTACTATAATTATGTTATACCGAAAGTGATATGAGTCCATTCTTGAGTAGTACTTTCCTTTGGGGAAATCCCTTGGTTGTATTCTTCTATGTGGCATACCTGTGTGGTACTTACCATCACGGTATTCCCTCCATTGTGGGAAAGTTGACCTCTGGGCTTCTGAGTTGGACTCTATGATTCCTCATGATTAAAATGGGTATACATGATAATTTAGGTATATGTATAGTAATATAACCAAGTTGGGCTGTCAGTTGATTTCGTGCTTTGTTGTTTATCCTCTGTGGATTTTGTGAGACCTTGATGGTCTCGGGGTCCCTAGTGAGTATCGTTATACTTACCCCTAAACGGGCTATGCCCACAACTGGTTGTGTCTAGTGTAGATGACATACATCGCTGACGAAGGATGAGAGTACCAGGAATGGAGGTAGCTCGGAGGTGGACGTTAGACGAGGAAAACCACAGAGATGGTCGTTCACTAGCTATACCTTCACTTCATGTAGGATTCATGGTAGATGATCCTAGAGATGCTGTTCACCTATCAGCCGTCTTGTACTTTCAATTTCATGTACTTTATAGTTGGGATTGTATTCTATCCCCTTTTTACATTCAACACTCTTTTGTTATATAGTTTAATTGTTGTTCATATCTTGAACTATTATTTGTTGCGTGTGTTTATAGGTTATAAAGGCAATGCCTTCCCAATTTTAGGGAATACACCTTTTGGTGCTAGTCGCCACCCCCTTGCCTATGGATGGTGGGCTTGGGGTAGAAACGACATATGCCCAGGGGGATGGTTCATGGCAAATTTTTATTAGAGGAGTCATTTCTACCGTAGAACATATGACTGTGATCATTCTTTTTAACAGCGATAGTGTTAAGTATAGTGTGTGTGGTTATTAGTTTAGGGAATCCAGTGTTGGTGCGGTTGACGACGTATCCTTACACCAGGACCCTGACTTCGGATTTTTGACTCAGTGCATGAAAACACTGATTGTGTGTGTGTTTTGGAGAGTTTTCATTGTGATATATTTAATTCAGCTCACCAGGAATAACTTTTTGACTGTGGCATAGCTATTTTTTTTCAAGATTCCTCTATGAAGACTATCATCTAGGGTTCCGAGAGTCCTATGCACTGATATCCCACCGAGCGATGAGGCCTTGGTGTAAGGCCCTCATTTAGTAGACGCACCAGGGGTACCGATACCCATTGGGACACTGATGCCACCGGCCCCAGTAGAGGTGGGTGCACACCTCTTGAGCGAGTTGCATGAGTTCCAGTTCTAGAGGCCACCCAAATTCATGGGAGAGATGGACCCACAGGCAGCTGAGGATTGGCTAGAGGCTGTGGTGAGAGGCTTTTGACTGGTAGGGATACTGGCCGACCTCATGGTGATCCTTTCCGCCAATATTCTACAAGAAACAATATGCATATGGTGAAGCTTGATGCTGCAGGTTCACGACAAGATGACGCTTCTTTGGGAAGATTTCAAGAGCCTATCTGGGGTGGAGTTTTTCCCAGCGACTCTTCGCACAGTGCGCATTCAGGAGATACCTCATCTAGAGCAGGGTAGCATGACAATGGATCATTACTCAGCTAGGTTCGCTGACCTCTCACACTACTCCACTGATATGGTGTGAGACCCATTCTTCAGGGCCCGTACATTCGAGCTAGGGCTCAAAAGAGAGATTAGGGATTCGAAGATTTATCATAGCATCCCGACACAGGTAGGGGTGTTAGATAGATCCCTCTTAGTGGAGAGTTTTTTTTGCTGAGCAGTTACCAACAGCGAGACCCACCACCAGTCATCACATAGAAAAGTCTTCTGCAGTTGGCAGCAGATAGATGAAACAGAGGTCTAAGAGGACCAAACCTACTGGTGGATGACCTCAGGATTCAGGGTCGATTGTGCAGGGCACCCGAGACAGAGCCAGTCATACCAGGAGCGGGCAGTGTTATGCATACGGTGGGCAGGGTCAAAAGGTTCGTGACTGTCCGACCCACCATATGAATGATCAACTAATGGTCGAAGGACTGTCCATGTATAGACATAGATTCGACTAAGAAGGTCTGCATGGACCAGTCAGATGTGGCAGAGGAGTTGGTCGTAAAACTTGCGGTGGGTGACGATTTGAGATGGTACCGCCACCACCAACAGGTGGTCCAGCCTGACCACAGGGAGCAGGAGGACAGGGGCCAGCTCAGCACCAGGTAGTTAAGGCCTATGATCACAGGGATCTGGAGATGAAATGAGGTATGATATGTGTCTATTACAACATAGCTACAGTACTTATAGACACAGGTGCCACTCATTATTATATTGTCACTTCCCTCGTTCGGAGCTCGGAGATTCTGACAGAGCCGTTGGCTCGATCCTTACAGCTATAGACTCTTATGGGAGATTATTTGATGATTACACACTGGTGCCGATAGTGTGAACTTACTATAGGAGGTGAGACCTTTGACTTGGATCATCTAATAGCATCATTGAGGCCTTATGACATCATCTTGGGTAAAGACTGGTTATCTATAGTCCAAGCTCAAATTTAATGTATTAGGTGAAAAGTACGGTGTTTCCACATAGATGGGACTAGGTTTACCTTCACTAGAGAGAAGGGAGCCTTTGTAGCATATGATGGACTTACCCGGATGAGAGTGCAATCGATCCCTCATTAATAGGCTAGCCTTACCCTCAGAGCAGTTGATGTGTAGAGACTGAGTTATCCTGTAGTGGTAGAACAGTACACAGATGTCTTCCATGACGATGTTCTGGGTCTACTTCCTCATAGAAATATGGAATTTTACATTGAATTATACCCTGGGATGGCACCAAAATCTACACTAGCGTATCATATGGCTCCCACGAAGATTCGTGAGATGCGGGAATAACTGTAGGACTTATAGGGAAAAGGGTTCATTCAGCCCAGTGTTTCTCCTTGGGCAGACCCTATTTTGTTCGCCAAGAAGGGGGATGGGAGCTTGAGACTTTGTGTTGACTGTCGGCTCCTGAACTAGGTGACCGTGAAGAACAAGTGCCCACTTCTGAGGATTTAATTTCACTTTTATCAGCCGAAGGGAGAACGGTGGTTCTCAAATATTGACCTCAGATCAGGCTATCACTAGTTCAGAGTACGAGACGAGGATGTACAGAATATGACTTTCAAATGTTGGTACGACCATTACGAGTTCTTGGTTATGCCATCTGGTATGACCAACACTCCAGCAGTGTTCATGGGAGTCATGAACAAGATCGTTCAGCCATACCTTGATCGTTTTGTCGTAGTCTTCATCGACGACATTCTGATCTACTCGGCTACTGAGGAGGAGCATGCCTATCATTTGCGGGTAGTACTAGACACACTCCGAGAGAACCAGCTTTATGGTAAGCTCTCTAAGAGCTAGTTCTAGATCCTAGAGGTTCACTTTCTTGGACATGTCATATCGGAGCCGTGAGTTAAAGTGGATCCAGCAAAGATTGAGGGGGTAATTGATTGGGAGCCACCCATGAGTGAGACATAGGTACAAAGTTTTTTAGGTTTGGCTGGATACTATTGGTGATTTGTGCTAGATTTTTTCAGAGTTGCAACACCACCTTATGCATTGTAGAAGAAGGGGAAACCCTTCGCGTGTTTAGAGAGATGCCATCAGAGTTTTTAGGAGGAGAGGCAGAGGCCAACTACTGCCCCCATCTTGAGGCTACTAGAGGAGGGCGTAAGGTACATATTCTACTGTGACGCATCAGGGACTGGGCTCAAATGTGTCCTGATGCAAGAGAGAGTAGTGATTACATATGGTTCTCGACATGTGAAACAACATGAGCATAACTATGCTACCCATGACCTGGAGTTAGAAGCCGTGATCTTCGCCTTGAAGATGTGGCGACACTATCTGATGGAAGAAACGTTTTACAATGTACTCTGATGACAAGAGTCTCAGGTATATCATATCTTAGATGGACCTAAACCTGAGACAATGACGTTGGCTTGAGTTCCTCCTGGACAATGACTTTGAGATAGTCTATACTCCTAGAAAGGGGAATGTTGTAGCAAATGCACTCATTCGGAGATCTTGTATACAACTACTAGGTGAGGTGAAAGAGTAGTTCGCTGCTTTGCAGATATCCTTCGTAGAACGTGATGGAGCATTTTTCATTCACTCTCTAACAGTCACCCCCCACATCTTCAGCGAGTCAGGGAGTTGCATCATGGGGACACTGACTACGATACTCGACGTGCTCAGATATCCACATGACATGCACCTAATGGACCTTCTTAAGATGGGGATCACATCATCCACTTCAGAGGATGTACCATGGTACCAGTGTCACATTAGGAGGAATTGATGAGGGTGTCCCACAATTCCCCTCTAGCGGTGGATCTAGGAGTGGCGAAGATATACCAGGACCTCTAATGACATCACAAGTGGATGGGAATGAAGAAAGTAGTAGAAGATTTTGTCTCTCGGTGCCTCACTTGTCAGCAAGTGAAGGCAGAGAATCATGTACCAGCAGGCTTGGTTCAGAATTTTGAGGTCCCAGAGTGGATGTGGGATTGGATATCCATGGACTTCGTGACATGACTTCCACGAACATCAAGGGGTCATGACTCGATTTAGGTGATCATCGACTGACTCATCAAGTCGGCCCACTTCCTACCGATCAGAGATCAAGGTCATGTAGAGAGATTGGGATGCCTCTATGTGCAGGCGATTGTGAGGTTTCATGGATTACCCTTGATGATTTTCTTTGATCGTGATACATACTTTACTTCTCGGCTATGGAATGGGTTGCAAGAGGATTTTGGGATGTAGCTTCATTTGAGCACCGCCTTCCATCCTCATACGGAGGGACAGACTGAGTGGACCATTAAAACCCTCATAGACATGATATTTTCTTTTTTCCACGACTTCGGTTGCATTTGGGAGGATCACTTTCATTCGGTGGAGTTTTCATACAACAACATATATCACTCCACCATTGGGATGGATTTTTTTGGGGCGTTGTACGAGTGACCTTGTAGATCACCTTTGTTCTAGATTGACCCATGGGAGTCAGCACTAGTGGGACCAAATATGGTACATGATATGAAAAATATAGTGAATATCATTGAGGAGTTGATGAAGACTACACAGAGCATGTATAAACCATATGCCGACAGGAGACGGAGACCTCTGGAGTTCAAGGATGGGGACCACATCATTCTACGGGTCTCACCATGATGAGGTTTGTGGAATTTGGATGAGGTGGAAAGTTATCTCTGAGATTCATCAGACCTTTTAAGGTCCTCAACAGAGTTGGCGAGGTGGCATACCACTTACCTCTTCCACATCAGTTGCACCGGGTGCAGGATGTCTTCCTCTTATCCCAGCTTAGGAGATATGTGAACGACCCTTCTCACATCATCGACCACGGTGAACTGAACATCGACGATGGGGATACATTTACAGAGGTTTCAGTAGAGATTGAGGATTTAGAGGAGCGGGACCTTTGTGGGTAGTCGATACCTCTGGTGCATGTTCGCTGGCAGCATGGGAACCTTCAGAAGAGCACATGGGAGTGGGAGGCTCAGATACGTGCTCAGTACCCCTACTTGATTACCTATTTTTTGATGTGGCTTACGGGGATGTAAAGCCCTGAGGTAGGTAGAATCTAAAGACATGGAAATTCCATGTAATTTTTTTTAATATATGGAATTTTATGATTCCAAAAAAAATTGATGGCACGTGTTTTTGAGCCCCGGAGTGCCCGGAATTAATTTCTCAACATTATTTCGGGTACGTTCAGAAAATGTGAGAGTGGGATTTTCTAACATTTGAACTGGTTCTCAGAATTGATATATGAGGTCACCATTGAACTCAGATCACCGATTTTCACTTAAGGAGACCTTTACCTTGACCGCAGTAGGTAGAGGGTGGAAGTTATCTTTTAACATATTTGTAAAAGAATAAAATAAAAATGAAAATGAAATTATGTAACTTTTATTTTTAGTTTTATTTGAGTCTCCTTTTGGATTTTGAAAGGTGGGAACCACCATAATTAAACATCCCCTTGAGGTTATTGAGGTGGGGACCACCAAACCTAAAACCTCCCATGAGATGTTGGGGTGGTGGGGACCACCTGAGATTAAAAACCCTTTGAACATCCCACTTAAAAGAGGGGAAATATCTTGAAATTCCCATTGATTAATTATACGACCCCCTTTTAATTAATACCCCAAATCAATCAATTAATTTTTCCAATTTGAAATTATGACAACATATTTTATTATATGGGATACCTTTTCTTTTTGGTGGGTTGGGAGAAATTAATCATTGGAAAAGGTGGGAGCTTGGGAGAACATGGAAGAACACATCCTCCAATGATGAAAGCCAATGAAGGACTCTTCTCCTTAGATGAACCTTTCCCCAAACTTTGTCGAAGGATCTCTAATGAAAAACAAACCAATGTTCGAGGAAACACCATCATCACCAACTTCATCTTTTCCTCTCCTCACCGACGTTGATGAAGGAGACTTATTGTGGGATCGACAAACACCAAACAATCTCAACAACGGCCAATCCTAAACCAAATCATCGATGTAGGGTAGATGATGAATTTTCCCCTTCCTGTTCTTGACAATACTTCGTGAATCAAGGAATAAAATATAGCGGCTTGCTACCACCCTAATGCGGAGAGTGCGGGCCAAACCAACATGGCCCATCCTCTCCCAAAATTATGGTTCTCTTGCGTGTTCTTCACGATGGTGATGGCGACCAGTGCCGGTGATTGGAATCAGTGGAACTTGAGAACCGTGATGAAGGAGACCAACGAACAGTGGCTGGTTAAGCCGGTCACTGACGAATGCAATGTGCCCCGCCGCCCCACGGCGCTCCGCAGCCTCACGACCTCCGCCGTCCGTGACCACCACCGCCAACGGCCTCCACCACCCAAAACCTCCTTCATCTACAACCGCCACCTGTAGCAGCCTCCGCCACCCCGTCACCGCCGCGGTTCGTGGCTTCTCCAATCGAGGACTCGTCGTGCCGCCCCACGACCTCACGCCACCCCATGACATTGCCATCTGTGGCTGCACCACTCGGAGCCTCGCAACACCGCCATGTGGCCTCGATCCACCCCACAACACCCGTGGCCATTTTCCATCCCATGGAACCTGCGGCACCCATAACCTCGTGTCATCCCATGCAACCCGTGACAACTGTGGCCTTGCGTCATCCCGCAGCACCCACGACACCCGCGACCCCTCGCACCACTCGTGTTCCTCCGATCCGTCCTGCGTCCCTCCATGCCTCCTGTGGCCCTCCAAGCCTCCCCATGTCCCTCTGTGTCACCCGTGGACACATGCGGACCTCCACGCTTCTCCTGGCCCCCGCGGCCCCCCACATCCCCTAGTGGCCTTTGCGGCCTCCGTCGCCCTGCCCCGCTAGGCCGGGTTTCCCTGCATGGGCCAGGGGTGGACCCAGCGAGTCGGGGCAGGTCAACCCAAACCGGGTTGGCCCAGACCAGGTCGGCCCAGGCCGGGTCGGGCTGGGTTGTTACGACCGGGTCAGATCAGACCCAGACCCACATCGACCCATTTATGCATTTTCGGCCATATCTTTGGCACCAGACATCCGTTTGATGATCCATCTACAGTTCCAGAAACCATGGAGTGAGACGGTCCCTTTGGTGTTCTCCACTAGAGATGTGGATAATGTTGGAGAACATTCGGGTGGGATCGAGCAGAAATCCAACCGGGCCCTCAGGACTGAAAGGCTAATAACTCACAGATCGAGCATCTGATTGCCGCACAATCTGTTGTGTTGAGACCCATATGACGTGGAACACCCTTGAGTTAATTCCTCGTGATACTTCCTGGTATTTAGAGTATTGACCAGAGGCTTGTGGAATGGACCCCCCCCCCCCCCGAGACAAGAGAGCATAGTTTTGGAATCCTGTAGCTGGCTGTGATGTGAAAAATGAAGAGCGATCCTATGTGGGTCACCCCTTGCGATCATATATGGGTCAGCACGTAGTGATCCTATGTGGGTCCGCACCTAGTGATCCTGTGTGGGTCAGCACCATGGGATCCTTTGTGTGTCAGCACCTAGCAATCCAGTGTTGGTCAGTACCTAGTGATCCTGTGTGGGTTAGCACCTTGTGATCCTGTGTGGGTCAGCACTCAGCGATCCTGTGTGGGTAATCACCTTGTGATCCTGTGTGGGTCAGCATGTACCAATCCTGTGTGGATCAGCACCTAGAAATCCAATGTGGGTCAGCACCAAGAAATCCTATGTGGGTCATTACCGAGAGATCCTACGAGGGTCTTCCTCTTAATAGAGTAAGATGATTCAGTAGTTACATCTAATCATCTATACTGCTGTACTTAATTTATACCTGGCATGAGATGAATTTGTATATGAGTGGTACATTCCGTTGTGGAGATACCTTGGGGGTATTCTTCTGTGTGGAATACCTATGTGGTACTTACCTTCACAGTATTCCTTCCATTGTATAATAGGTGAGTTTTGGGATTTGGGGATCGACTCTGTGATTCCTCATGATTGAGGTGGGTATACTTGATAAGTTAAGTATATGTATTGGAATATACCTAAGTTGGTTTGTCAGTTTATTTCATGCTTTGTGGTTTATCCTTTATGGATCTTGTGAGACCTTGAGGGTCTCGAGATCCCTACTGAGTATCGTTATACTCACCCCTACACGGACTATGTCCGCACCCTTTTGTGTATGGTGCAGACGATGGATAGCACTGACGAAGGACGAGAGTACCAGGACTGGAGGTAGCTCAGAGGTGGATGTTAGACAAGGAAAACCGCCGAGATGGTCGTTCATGAGCTATACCTACCATTCAGGTAGGATTCAGGTTGGAAAATCCTAGAGCTTATTTTCACCTATCATCCATCTTGTACTTTCAATTTCTTGTACTTTAATGTTGGGCTTGTATTCCGACCCCTTTTTTTAATTTCAGCACTCTTTTGTTATACAGTTTACTTTTTGTTCATATCTTGTTGGGTGCTTGGTTGTGTGTGTTTACATGTTATAATGGCAACACCTTCCTAGTTTTAGGGAATATGCCTTTCAGTGCTAGTTGCCAGCCCCTGGCCTATGGAAGGCGAGCTTGGGGTAGTCATGGCATGGGCCCCAGGGGGCAGTTCATGACAGACATCTTTAAAACATTTATGTAAAGTTTGAAATAAAAATATATATAATTTGAAGTTAATCCCAATGTCATATTACCAATTTTTTATGTATATCTTCTCATGTTTTCATGTGATAAATCCTCTTTGATGTTAATTAAGTGTACTGCCAGCATATATAAAACTATCAGTACTGTAACACCCGAGACTTTTATGAGAAATATTTTGTTTTTATGTTATATATATCAATAAAGGAATCTTTCACTACACACAACACTAGCTCAGCTTGCTTTACACGTAATCATGACCTTCCTCGATAGCTTGCGTTGTACGCAATACCGAGTTTCACTAAACAATGATATGCTATTAAAATATTATTAAAACTAGCCGTTATGGATAGTAATACCCACTTTTTTGAAATTTTTTAAATTTTATCTTTAAAAATGGACTTCATTTTTGGATTTGGAATTTTGAAATCAGTCTAGGGTGAAATTTTGGTATTTTTATGAAAACATTCAATTTTTGATGAATTGTGAAAACACTAGGTTACTATATAAAAACCGACTTTATATTTAAATAATTATTTATTTTATTTAAATTTGTTTTAGGTAAAAATTGATACATAATACCTATATAAGTTCAATATAATACATTGGAGTCATTTTATAATAATTTTAGATATATAAAAATGTTATTGAACTTTTCACCGTCTTTTACCCACCTCCTAGGAGAGTTTGAAAATTTATATAAATCATAATATTACCGCTTATGAGAGTGATATTTCAAAAATCCAAGAGACACGGTTAATATCAAGGAGTAAAATTTTGTTCGATAAGACAAAAATAATTTTTGGTGAATAGTATCTTTTTACTTTTATTTACAACGGTTAAAAGTAAATAGGGTAATTAAGGGTAAATAAGATATTATTATTACCCTAACACATGTAATAATTCTATTGGATAAGTTTAATTTGACCAAAAATAACATTATTAATAAAATATGACCATTTAGGTCCAATTGGATTAGATTAGGGAATTTATTATTGATTTATTTAAAGAAGGGTTAAAATAGTTAAAATCAATGTTTGATAACTAAATCGTTATTAATATAAGGTTATACATAAGATATATTCTACTATAAGTATTCATTATAAAGCTAAAAATATTTCCTATATAATAGTATTTTATTTATAATTTTTAGACATTAAATAATTTAATTTATTTATTACACAATGATGATGCAGTAATTATCTTATTAATGAAATATTAACATAATTGATTTTATAAATACCCAAATAAATGTAATTTGAGAGTTTTTCTGAATTACAATAATTTAATAGGTTAATATGACATGTTAGTATGGATTTAATTAACGTTTTTCGAACTAATCATGCTGTTATGATTTTCACAAAAATCATGTACCAAATAGTTTCAAAATTGACATAAAATAGTTTTTAAAACAAATATTATATTATTAATTGTTATTTTATTACTAAAAATATAAGGTTCGGCAAAATGACTTTGATAAGGATATATATATTAATAATGAACCACTTTGGGTTCTTTTTTCTTGTTATAGTATGTTTATTAACAATATAGTGTAAGAAAACAAGAAGACGCGGTAAAAGTTAAATTATTTAACTTAGATTTAAATCTAAATGAAAATGTTAAAATATTAACCTAAACTTGTCTAAAATATATTGGTTGAGATTATTTCAACCCATACCCACCTTATATTCTAAATAAATCAATTTTTAGATATTAATAACCGAATATAACTTTATAATAAAATAATATTTTAAGTTTTTTCCAAGGTGCCCCTCTCCTCCTTTATAAAAGGGAACCTCCTCCCTCTCCTCCTCACACCACTTTGAGCCTTCATGCTTAGTAAACACCTACCAATTTCTCTTCTCCACCTCCCTAGAAACATATTATAGGTCCTTCTCTTCTCCAAAGACCAATCTTAGTACCCAAGAGGAGGTTTCAAAGAGGCGTGTCGAAGAAGAGGTAATATCTGTTACCAATTCTTTCAACTTTATTTCTTCTTATACATCTTCTTATTTAGTTTTTTCATTATGAAGTAATAACATCAGTATCACTCATATACTGATATGTTATTATAAATATTAAACAACCCTATTTCACCTTCTATCCATCCTACGGAAAATAAAATCACCGCACGTGCGTACGTACGGAATAACGTCTCCACGCCGTGGTGTAATCTGTATTCCACCACCACCATTCTTTGATGGGTATAATGGTGTAAAGAATAAATATATATGATTATTTTAAAATTATATTTATTTTGAAATAGTATACATACACTTCAATACAATTCCACGATCATGGGAACGATATCATCGCTTGTGCGTACGTACGGCCTACCGTCTCCACGATGTGATACAACTCGTTTTACATGATCTTCAATGATTAGTGATTATATAAATTGAATGAATAAATATTATAAATATTACACTAATACCATTATAATAATGAGGTATCTAGAATAAAAAATAAGAATAAGAATTTATTCGACAAAAGATGCATAAGAAAAAAAAGCAATAAACACCCGAATAACAAGTAACAATGAAATATTACAAATAAGAAGCTAAGAATATGACCATATATGATATCATAACAATGATTACGATTATGGAATAATTCAATAAAATTATTTAAATCATTATATAGGAGGTTCAGATATGTACGAAGCAAATCATAAATAACGTAATGGAAAACCTCACAATATCATTTTTATCCGAGATTTTTATACTTTTATATTTACTGGGGTGTATTTATCATCCACATACATGTTTTCTAAATATTTAATATTATTTATATACTCCTACAATTGTTTAAGTCAAATTTTACCCTTCTGTGAGTTTTTAGTAAAATATATGAAAGGACTATTTTGTCATTTTTCATACGAGGAACTTTTGGACTTTTCCGACCAAAGTACGAGAAGAATGTTTTTTTAGCTTATACGACATTAATGAATTTTTATAACATTATTTCCATGAAGCTTCCTTTACAAGTTTTAACGTTTATTTTTAATCAACTTATTTTAGTTTAATATTATATGACATTTTAAGAAAGAAAATTTTTTTGAAGTAGAAAGGATATTTTCCTCAAGAATAGAGTTCAAGTGTTTTATCAAAATTATTTTCCATCTAAGATAATATAGGGTTCTGCTTCTATCCCTATTTTTACATTGATTTGATAATGTTATGATGGAATTATTTTTATGATTTCATTTTATCTTATATGGAATATGTTATGATGGCATGATGTTTAAGATTCCAGTTTTTATTACATGGGTTATGCTATGATGTATGATTTATGATTTTATGGCACACATAAGAATGGTTTAATTATGAGATGGGTGGGACCTATATCTCCCTCCAATGCATTGGGTAAATATTTACATCTCATGAGATAGACATGGCTGGAATGGCAGGTTAAACCGGTTCAGTGAAACAGGACTGAAATGAGGAGTGAACTCAGTTCACAAATAGAATTGTCTGCTAAGATAGTCTTGGAAATGAGTATTGACTACTAAGAAATGATTCTCTATGATTATGTGTGTATTCCACAAAGTTTCTTGTTTTATGTTATGATTATTGGGATTACATTTCACAATTATTATTTATCCCATGTTATGATATTATGATCTCTTTTCCAGGTTAATATTTTCAAAATGTTATGTTCTTATGAATATGATATGAATGATACCCTTACTGAGCATTTGATCTCACCCATTTCTAGGTTTTGTTTTCCCTAGGTCAGGAAGAAGGATATTAAGTATGATTTTCCAAAAGGTACTCTAGATATGATAAAATAAAAGGGAGGCTGTGTAGATGATTTATGAACCAGTTTTTTATGTTTCCCAGTTTCTAAAGACACTATACCTATATGGTCCATTCATGATTTTTTATATGTTGTAATAAGTGTACTTCAATTCTGAAGAAATAACAATGTATGTAAAGTATTGGTCATTATAGTTGGTATCAGAGGGAGGTTAGTCAACCATTGGAAACTTGGTTGTGAAAGCCTTAGTAAAAACTCTAAGGATAAGTCTAAGCATAGAACACAATCTTAGTATTTTAAAAATGGCCATGAAAAACCTATGATAAGACCTTATGTGTGAAATTTTATTCTCGATTATGTGATTTTCCTATTATAATTAGTGTTCCTCACACTATTATTCTTGTTTTTAGTCAATGAATGGAACCCAATGGAACCGTGTTAATGCGGAATGCGACGGACAATGCAATGATTGTCCCCCTGAGCAACCAATCGTTATGGGAGCTGGAATGAAAAATCGTGTATCCATGATCACACAACTTTCTCAAGCTATAAATCATGCAGGACTTCCAAACGAGCAAAGGAAGGAACAAAATTCTGTTGAATCTTTCATGTGGCAGCGTCCACCCTCATTCAGTGGGTCTACTGATCCATTAGTGGCTGAAAAATGGATCAGTACCACTGAAAAGATATTTTCAGTTCTTCAATGTTATGAACATGATAAAGTCATCTTTTCTATTTATTGTTTGGAATGTGAATCTGATCAATGGTTGAATCTTATCAAGAATACGAGGCCAAGAGATGAAATTGAGTCCATGGAGTGGGACGAGTTCAAGAAATTTTTTTTCAATAAGTGCTTCCCTCATATTCTTCGAACAAATATGGAGAAGGAGTTTCTTGAACTAAAGAAAAAGGGTGATGAATCTGTTGGTACTTACGAAGAAAATTTTACAAGACTTTCAAGGTACACTTTTGGGATTATTATCCAACCTCAGAGTAAGATCGATCGATTCTTTAGTGGCATAAAACCAAGTCTTCGAAGGTCGTTAGTCATAAGGGACTTCAATAGCTACAAGGAAATCGTTCGATGTGCTCTCAAATTTGAGATGGAGATTGGAGTAACCCATCAGTCATATGCATTTGATAAGAAGAGGAAAATGGAATTCCAAGGAATATCTAAGGAGCACACTGAAAAGAAGATGACTTTCCATTATTCTCAGACTGTGGAAAGAAACATGTAGGGAGTTGTCTTAATGGGAAAAGTAAAAGTTTCAAATGTGTAAAGGAAGGTCATTGGACATTTGAATGCCACAATGATGGGAAGAAGATGTCGACTGATGCGAACAAAGAAAAGGATACACAGAGTTCACCAACTACACTTCAATGTTACAAGTGCAAGGAAATGGGGCATTATGCTAATAAATTCCCTAATTCAAGGGTTTTGGATGATTATCGATGTCAAAAAACTCTTAAGGATAAAGACAATTGAAAGTCACATGCAATTTCTATCAATGATGTGAAGTACGATAACAAAGTGGTTAAAGGTACACTTACCATCCACTCTAAAGAACCAAATGTTTTATTTGATTCTGGATCAACCCACTATTTTATTTCTGAAGAATTTTCTAAGGGTATCGTCGTATTACCTCAAAAATTAGATGTTGAGTCAGCTGTGACAACCCCTAATTGAAAAACAGTCGCATCAAAAGTTTATAATTCTTCTCAGATTGATGATTGTGGGAAATTTATTCCTGCAAATCTTGTGATCCATCCTATAGTGGAATTTGATGTGATTCTTGCCATGTATTGGATTTCTTTATATGAAGATCATATCAATTTCCAAAGAAGGTAAGTCACATTTTATATTCCAGATCAATCTATGATCGTTTATCGATGCAATGATGAACATAACCATCCAGTGGAAATTTATTCCATCTTATGGGTCTTGATTACACTAAATGAAGGTTATTTATCTCAAATGGTTGGTGAGAAACTCACGATTAAGAATATGCCGATTGTACGAGAGTTTGATTATGTCTTTCCGGAGGAATTTCCGGATCTTCCACCAAATCGTGAAGTTTAGTTTTCAATAGAACTCGTACCGGGTGCTTTGACTATTTCTTTGACACCTTATAGAATGGCCCCAATTGAATTATAGGAATTGAAGAAGCAACACAAAGAGAATCATGATAAGGGATTCAGACTCCATAGTGCATCACCTAAGGGACACATGACATCAATAGATTCTTCAGCCCGCGACTAGTATGTCTGATCATCCCATTTATGTATATATATACATAGTAATAATGTATATAAATATATAAACAGATTGATATATTTAGAATCCTCCTATATAAACCAAGAGCATACCAATTCCAATTAGACATACATTGTGGATACTATTTCTGGTTGGGCCAAGATGTAATTCACAAATATTCATTACCTGAGGAAGCCTTCACGGTATGGCCCCTAGTCCGAACTCCAAGAGCTCTCTTGATCTTAAGGAAATCAACATGGAAGATCATGCTATAGTCATACCCCATGCTCTCACGGTCCATTGGTAAATGATGTTGGATGGATCAGGATGTAACACACAGACACCCATCACCAAGAATAGCACACACAGTTTATCCCCTAGGTGAACTCCACAAGCTCTCATAGTCTTTGGAGGATCAGCACAAAAAATTACATATTTTTCTCCCTAGGGGATATCATAGTCACTTTGTTCCCCAACAAATACAATGTGTAACCATTCCCAACCTATAATGAATGAAACATTTATCCTCTCATGCATTTCATTAGACTATTTTAATTATATATAAGCATGAATATTCACATTTATACTTAAGGGTAACCCATATTTAGTATTTCAATTAAAAAATTATCATGGGATTCAAATTCAACTCAAAAACTTTATCCAAGGGCCTCTCATTCATCATATTGAGCATACTCAAATCAAATAGTTAACTCAAAAATTAACTATGCACACAAAACCCTTTAATTAATTTATTAATTTATTAATCAATAACATAATTCATAACTCATAATTAAATATTGTAGAATTAATTATCTAATTATAAATATCAAAAATCCATATTATATTCCCCAACTAAATATCTAGATGATAATATCAATGGCACATAATTAATTCACAATTAATTATCTCAAGTTAGCCAAATCTATATTTCATAATTAATCCCCCGATTAATTATCTATATTACAATCATAAAGAATATAATTAATTCCCAATTATTTTTAACAACATAACCAATTTAATATATATCATAACTAATTCCTTGATTAATTAGCTCAATTACAATTTTCATTGTACAAAATTAATTCAGAATTAATTATCTCAACGTAGCCAATTTTATATCACATAATTAATCCACCAATTAATTATCTCAATTACAATTCTCAAATCATGTAGTTAATTCACAATTAAGTATCTCAACTTAGCCAATTTAATTTCTCATAATTAATCCCTAGATTAATTATCTCAATGAAAATTATAAAAGAACATAATTAATTCACAATAAATTATTTTATCTTAGACAATTAAATATCTCATTATTAATCCGTTGATTAATTATCTCAATTAGAACTCTCAAAGCACATAATTAATTCAAAATTAATTATCTTAACATATTAAATTTAATATTTATTAATTAATCCCTTGAATAATAATCCTCTCAGAGAACATAGTTAATTCATTATTAATTATTCCATCATATAAAATTAATATCACATAATTAATCCACTGATTAATTATCATCTCAAACCACAAAACTAATTCATAACTAATTATTTCAACATAACGAAATTAATATATCATAGTAAATTCCTTGATTAATTATCATCTACAAGAAAATAATTATTATATAATAAATTATACTTAGATAAACAAATTAACTAATCATAATTTATCCCTAGATTAATTATCATCTCATATCACATAATTAATTTATAATTAATGATTTAAAAATAACCAAATTAATATCTCATTATTAATTATTTGATTAATTTTAATCTTAAATAACATAATTAATTAATAATTAATTATTTCAACTTAACCAAATTAATTACTCATAATCGACCCATCGATTAATTATCATCACAAATCCAATAATTAATTCATAATTAATTATTAAAACATAATAATATTAATATATCATGATTAATTACTCGATTAATTATCATCTCAAAGCACATAATTAACTTATTAATTAGTAATCTCAACTTAAAAAAATTATAATTACTCATAATTAATCCCTCGATTAATTATAATCTAAAATAAAAATAATTAATTTGTAATGAAATTTCTCAACATAACAAAATTAATTACTCAAAATTAATCACACGATTAATTATCTATTCTGCAACATCAAGGAATATAATTAATTTATAATTAATTATCTCATTCCACAAATAATAAATTTAATCCAATATGGAATTCAGCATTATCCAATGTGATAAATCTACAAAACTGCATTTTTATTAATTGAGGAATGTTAAGAACCCTACCACAATAAATTAGCTGAGCCAATGATTCTGAACTCAAACCATAATCAGATCATGTACACACACATCCACATTATTGCATAGTTGTATAGTAATTGGTTGCATTACCCGATGATGACATTTAACACCAAGATATAAATGTGGGGAGGACCAACACACCTACAATTAATTCAACAAAACTAAAATACACCATAATCATCAAATTTTATGGTGGAGAAACCAATTATCTGGTTTATAGATTTAACCGAATATGAATATGGTGAACCAATTAAAGTCAAACCGCCATGCCATTGGTGGAATTTGTCTAAATACAACCAAATGGTTCTTGAGACATCTTCCACACCACATAGGCTTGGAAGAAACAAGAAATATTGTTTAATCCTGAACCTAGGGGTTTGACCCAACATAACCGGGGTGAAGGATAACTGAGAAGTTAGATGAAATGAATGAAACATGAAGAGAATGACATGCCTTGATGAGGTAGACAACATACATGAAGACTCGAGGGGGAGGTAGCTGCATGAAGAAGGAGATAGAGAGGAAGGTGGTGTGCCACCCATAGGTGATTCAGTCTGGGTGCATCGCACCCCCTGTAGTTTAAGGGAGAGATGTTCCTCCCTCTTTATTTATCCATTATAAAAATTAAAATAATAATTTAAAATATAATAATTAAAATAATAATAATAATAACAATAAAAATCACATTATTTTTATTACCCTTGGATATAATAGTCCTTTAATAAAAATCAATCTCTCATTTATACATTATTTAAATAAATTCTCTTCAATCAAATATCCTTAAATAAATTTTTAGACTCATGATATTAAATTAAATTATATCAAAAATCAATTTAATTAAATTAAATAATTTATTTCGAATCAATTAATTACATTTTTCTAAATATTTAATTTAATTAAATAAAACCTCAATTTCACAAAATATATTTATATTCCATTTAACACAATTTAATTAAATAAAACACTTTATCTAACCTCAGTTAATTAAATTATTCAACCTAAATTCAATTAAATAAAATCAATATAATAATATCTATTAACATTATTATCATTTAATAAAACACTTCATTGATTAAACAAAATAATCCCCATTTATACACCATTTAATTAAATTCTTATAAACTATTTTAAATAATTAAAACCCCCACTTCACAATATCTAATTAAATTCTATTTAATTAAATTATTTTTAATTAAATTCTCTATACAACAACAATTAATTAAATTCCTCAACCTCAATTTAATAAAATAAAACTGACATAATACTTACCATTAATATTATTATCATTTAATAAAACTCTTCTTGGATAAAACCCTAAACACCCTAATTACACATCATTTAAATAAATTTTCTCTGATTAATAAAATTAAATAAATTACCAGAACATCATTATTTAATTAAATTCTCTTAACAGAATATATTTAATTAAAATCCCCATTTTTCATCAAAAATTTAAATTCATCTTTACCATTTGTTTAATTAGATAAAATCCAAACTCCACACGTAACATATCATTTAATTAAATCCATTTCCAAGCAAATTAAATTAAATAATCATTCCAATATATTATTAGTTAAAAAAACTTAATTTTTTTATCTCAAATTAATTAAATAACTCTTCCAAATCAATGTCATATAATTAAATTCTATCAACTTAAATTAAATTAAAAGATAATCCCAATAGATCATTTAATTAAATTTCATTCCACCATGAATTTAATTAAGTTGTTTTAAAACCGAACTCAAAACTAGGTAGACCGTATGGTTTGACATGAATGTTTTGACAGACTATTCACAAACCATACATACACTACTTGACATCTGATTTATTATGTGCAGTTGACCTAAACAGTTTTGACTAATCGTGTGTAGCATGATCGAACATCACTACCTTGTCTGGTTCTCCCTAAACTGATCTTTCCATTTGGGAAAATCCACAATCCATTACACAAGCCCCTTAGCAACACATTAAAATAATCCAACTCACAAACCATATTTTGAAATCGTTGTTTTAAAACAGAACCATGCAGTAAATGAAAAATATAAAAAACTATCATATTTTAACTTGGTCCAACTATAAGGGAATTTATAATTTACCCACCATAAAAACTTCTCATATCTGAGAATCTATTACGAGATAATACAAAACTATCCAACCCACCATGTTCAAGGTGTTTCATTTGAATGACCACTTTGCATTCCCAAATCCCCAAAACACCATTAAGGTGCCTATACACATTACTGCAGGCATTTGGTTCCCATTTATCACATCAAAATTCCATATAACCTTTTAACTTTAAAAAACCTTTTCCAATTGTATGAAAACATGAGTTACCCTTTTCCTAGTTATAAGACGCCCACACACCATATAAATGAAACCAGGTCCCATTATAAATGCAACAAATAAATGTTCCCCTCATGAATCCATTTACATATCAAAACATCTCTAACATTTTTATATAAGAAAATACACAACAACATGTTATAACACAGAAGCCTAGAAAAACGAAAAAATTATAATAAATAGTTATTATGACATATACACACCCAATCAGGTTATATCTATAAATTAAACATGCTATAAAGAGGTGATTATTAAAAAAATTGAAACATGGAGTTTCAAGGAACACAATAAAGATTAGCAGACATCCTACAAAAGTAACTACATGGCATGTCATATTTAGGGAATATGAATCTCTTTGTTCCTAATATGGTGGATGTAATGAAATCTACCTACAATATCTAGATGAAGAAAAATTTCAAAATTATCATATGAATAAGCTGTGGAAAATACAATTGTCACTCGAGGTGAAATCATATAATCTGTAACAAGGAACATTAGTAACATCAATTTCCATCCCTGACCACATGGTCATTTCCCAAACATGGGGTGATCAATCCCATGAAAAACTATTTACTGAGAACTGACAGTTTCCCCATCTCCTATTTAAAGATCCAATATATAATGGCAATGGAAAAAAGGAAACATTCCTCTAATACATCTGTGTAATGTCCAGGCCTAACTTACCTTCAAACAGATAGCCAGACAGGTCACCACATAACCTCAAGTGCCTCTCCCAATACACTAGATGATGATGTCCAACAATGAGGGTTTATATATAGTTAGTATGGTGACTATAACTTCATATTTAGAGTGTGAAATGGAAATAAATAATAAAAACAGAAAACAATAGATGAATATATAAAACAATAATCAAATGAATAATAGAAAGGACAACCCCAATTTACACAATACATGCATTTCATGGTGATATATATATATATATCTAAAAGTAGTAATCATAAAATCATTTTATACATCTTAGTACAAAAATAATGAAAAAGTATCAATCCATAAAGTTAATCTCCACAAGAATCATGTGCACTCACTCGGTCCTTTTCTTCTAACTCCCAAGTATAAGCAAAAAAAATTCTAGAATCCTACAAACTAGAGAAGTCTAATTAGGTACCCTAGTGAAATGATGGAAAGAATAGGCTGTGAAATATAATTCTCCATAGGCTAGCACCAATGGTAAATAACTCAATTAGAAAATGTAATAACATTAAACAGCGTGTAACTATGTTGATGGAAAAAGATAATTGAATAAATAACCTATAACCCATCCATGTTTCTAAGGGAAATTTGGTGCCGATACTTACTTCATCCCACAATTGGTATGTCTGATAATGTCAGTTATTTATATATATAGTAACAATGTCTATATACATATATAAACAGATATATATTAATATAATACTCTTATTTTAAACAAGCACGTACCAACAAAAAATGAACATATACCCTGGATACTACTCTAGCTAGAAAAAAATGTAATTCCCATACATTCATTACCAGGGGAAGTTCTCATGGTCTTTTCCCTGGTCCAAAATCCAAGAGCTCTCACAGCATCATAGAAATCAATATGAAAACTCACACTAACTTTCTACCCCATGGAATAACAATACTTTAGGAAATGATGTTTCATTGATTAGGACATAACACACAAACTTCCATCAGCAAGAGTAGCGCACCCAATCTATCCCCTGGCTAAACTCCACGATCTCTCACAGTCCCTGGAGGAATAGCATAAATAATAACATATTATTTCTCTCCATGGTCTCTCACGGTCCCTTGTCTCCCTGCCTATATTTTAGGTAACCATTCAAAACATATAATTCCGGATTCATTTATGCTCTCATGTATTTCATTATCCCTTTTCATTTTCATATTATAAAACATATTCACATTTATACTTAAGTGAAACCATCTTCTACATTTCAATTATAACATTATCATGGGATTGGCATTCAACTCAAAAATCTGAGGTAAGGGCATCTCATTCATATCATTTACAATACTAAAATCTATTAAACAAATGAAAAATTAACTTGGTACACAAAACCCATTAATTAATTCATCAATTAATTAATCAACAACACAATTCATAACTCATTATTAATTTTTATAGAATTAATTATCTCATTATAAACCTCAACTATCCTTAGTCTATTACACTTTTAAATATCTAGATCATAATATCAATGGAACCTAATTAATTCAAAATTAATTATCCCTACAGAATAGAAAACAACTCATAATTAATCCCATGATTAATTATTTATAATACTATCTCAAAGTACATAAAAAATTCATAATCAATTATCTCAAATATATTAATTAAATAGATATCATAATTAATCTCTTGATTAATTACCTTAAATAAAATTTTCAATTCCAAAAATTAATTCACAATTAATTATCTCATCATAGACAATTTTATATCTCATAATTATTCACTCAATAAATTATCTCAACTACATTTTTCAAAGATCAAAATTAATTTACAATTAATTATCTCAACTTAACCAATTTTATATCTAATAAATAATCCCCTTATTAATTATCTCAATTACAATTCTCAAAGAAGATAATTAAATAAAAATTAATTATATCAACTTACCCAAATTAATATCCCATAATTAATCCACCATATTTATTATATAAATTACAATTCTCAAAGAATATATTTATGTGACAATAAATTATCTCAGCTTAGCAAATTTAAGATCTCAATATTAATCCCCTGATTAATTATCTCATTTACAACTGTCAAAACACATAATTAATTCATAGTTAGTTATCTCAACAAAGCCTAGTTAATATCTCACAATTAATCCCGAAATTAATTATCATCTAAAATCACAAAATTAAATCATTATTAATTATTTCAACATAACCAAATAAATATATTATAATTAATCCCCTGATTAATTATCATCTCAAAGAAAATTAATAATTAATAATTAATTATTTCAACTTAACAAAATTAATATCACATAATTAATTCCTCGATTAATTATCAACTCATAGAACATAATGAATTCGTAATTAATTATATCACTTTAACCAAATTAGTTACATTTAATTAATCCCTCGATTAATTATCATCTCAAAGAAAAAAATTAAATCATAATTAATTATTTCAACATAACAAAATTATTATCTCATAATTAATCGTCAATTAATCATTATCTCAAAAAAAATACATAATTCACTATTAATTACCTCAATATAAACAAATTACTTACTCAAAATTAATCCCTCAGTTAATTATCATCTCAAAGAAAAAAAATTAAATCATAAATAATTATTTCAACCTAACCAAATTAATTTCTCATAATTAATTACTCGATTAATTATCATATCAAATAACATAACTAATTCCTAATTATTTATCTCAACTTATCAAAATTAATAACTCATAATTAATCTCTCGATTAATTATCATCTCAAAGAAAATTATTAATTAGTAATTAATTATCTCAACATAACTGAATAAATCACTTATAATTAATCGTGTGATTAAGTATATTTTTTGAAACATCAAAGCATACAATTATTTCATAATCAATTATCTCATTCCCCCAATAAAAAATTTAATCCAACATTTTAGTAATCATTATCAAAAGTTATAAATCAAAAAATCTACATTTTATTAATTAGAAAATATTATGAATACTTCCTCAAGGAATTGGTCAGGCCAATAATTTTATCTCAAACCCAAACTCGGTCGTGCACATGCACTTCCACAATATTGCATCTGTGTACTAGGAATTGGTCAAATCACCCTACAACGATAAAATGCACCTAAAAATTATTGCGGTGAGGACTAATATAACTCTGATTAATTCACCACAACTCAAATACACCATAAGTATCAAATTTAAGGGGTGTGAAACCAATTATCGGGTTTATAGGATTACCCAAAAATGATGGATGTGAACCAAATGAAGCCTAAATACCATGAATTTAGTGTTAGTTTTTGATATATAACACAACTCATCCCAAGACATCTTCTGCATCACATAGGATATGAATAAACAAGAAACCATAGTTAATCTCAAACCCAAAGTTTCATCCCAATGGAACTCGGCCCAAGGAGAGACCAGACGGGTGTTGAAATGAACAAAATATGAAGAGAAGTACTTACCATGACATGACATACAACATGTGTGGAGACTCTGGGAGGAGATAACCACACAAAGAGGGAGAAGGAGAGGAGTGTGGTGCACCAACCATTGGTGTTGCACCATGTGTGAGCTGTGCCCCTGATAGGAGGAGGGAGAGGAGCGCCTCTCACTTCATTTCTCCCATAATAAACAAAATTTTTAATTTAATATATAGTAATTTATATAATAATAAAAAATTTAACCATCATATTATTATTAATATTACCCTTTTATATTATACCGCATTAATAAACTCCAATCACCCATGTACACATTATTTAATTAAATTCCCCTCAATAGAATTTAATTAAATTATTTCTAAACTAATAATATTTGATAAATTCCCTCAACATTAAATTTATTTAAATTAGAAACCCCAGTTCACATTAATTAATTAAAATTTTCCTAACCTTGAATTTAATTTAATAAATCCCCAATTTCAATAAATTTAATTAAATTCCAAATAAATCGATTCAATTTAATAAAATTATCTATCTCACCTCATTTAATTAAAAAATTTAGCAAAAATAATATTAAATAAAACCTCCATAATAATAACCATTATTGTTACCATTTAATAAAACTCTTCTTTAATAAAATCCAAAACTCCCCGTTTAAACATCATTTAAATAAATTATTTTTAGCAATTTTAATTAAATAAAACCCACATCACATTATGTAATTAAATTATGTTTAAATCTATTTAATTAAAAACAATTTTCCTTCTCACCTAGTTTAATTAAATTCCTCAATCTCAATTTAATTAAACGCCCACTATAATAATAACCATTAATATTACCATCCTTAATAAAACACTTTTTTGATAAAACCCAAAACCCCCCAATTAAACATCATTTAATTAAATTATTCTCTAATAAATCTAATAAAATAAATTTCCCATCACATCAATATTTAATTAAATCCTATAAATACAATTTAATTTAAAAAACTCCATTTTTCGCCAAATAATTAAATTCATCATAATTATGAATTAATTATGGGCTTCGAGAATTGTACATGAGATAATTAATCAGGTGATTAATAATGAGATATTAATTAGTTAATTTTGTGAACCATACCTCAACTATTTGGTTGGGTCAATGATTTCTAACTTAAACTATAACACACTCGCACACATGATCATCCAAAATATTGCACACGTGCACTAAGAATGGGTAGCATCACCCAACAATAATATTAGGAACACAAAAATTAGTGTGCCAATGACCAAAACACCTCCAATTAATTTAGTTCAAATGAAATACACCCTAAATATCTAATATAAATGTTTTAAAACTAATTATCGGGTTTATGGACTTACCCAAAAATTAGGGTCGAGAAACAAATCAAGAAGAACCGCCACACCTTCGGCGGCAGTTTTCAAAATATGATCCAACAGGCCCCGAGACATATTCTACACTACCTACGATCAAAAGAAACAATAAATTTTGGGATAATTATGAACCTAGGGTTTCAGCCCAATAGAACCTGGGGGAAGGAGACCTGAGACAGCTGATGCAAAAACGAAACATGCAGAGAAGGACTTACCTTGACGAGATAGAAAAATTCTCCAAAGACACCTAGAGGATATAGCCACACAAAGTTGTAAATATAGAAGAGGGATGTGCCACTCCCATTGGTGATAAACCATGGGTCCATCAAGCCCCCTATAGGAGGAGGGAGAGGTGCACATCCCTCATCTTTTCTCTATTAAATAATTTAAATTACAATTTATAATATAATAATTAATATTATTGTTATAGTAATTATATTAATGAGTATCATATTATTATTGTAAACATTTAAAGTTATACCCCTTTAATAAACTACAAACTCTCATTTACAGATAAAATATATAAACTCTCCCGAACCGAATCTTATTAAATGAATTCTATAACTTTTTCAATTTAATAAATTTCTATCAATATTAAATTTTATTAATTGTAAACCCCCGTTTCGCATCAATTAATTTAATTTTTCTTAATTATGAATTTAATAAAATAATACCCCATTTCACATTATTTAATTATATTCCATTTAACACAATTTAAATAAATAAAACTCTCCATATCACCTCTTTTAATTGAATTCCTCAACAAAAATATAATTTGATAATACAACCATAATAATAAACATGTTTATTATTATTTTTGTATAAAAGTCTTCTATAATAAAATAAATAACTCCCCATATAAACATTATTTAATTAATATCTTGTGAGAAATTTTAATTAAATAATCCACTACATCACATTATTTAATTAAATTTCAGTTAAAATAATTTAATTAAATAAAATTCTCCATCCCACATCATTTAATTAAATTTCTTATCCTCAAGTTAATTAAATAAAAGATCCTATGTAATAACTACTAATATTATTATCATTTAAGAAAACTCTTCATAGATAAATACCAAAACTCCTATATTCACATAATTTAATTAATGTTTTATCCAATGAATTTAATTAAATAAATTCTCCAGTACATTATTATTTAATGAAATTATATCTATATAATTTAATTAAATAAAACCTCATTTTTCATATAATAATTAAATTTATCTTAACCTTGAATTTAAATATATAAAACCCAAACTCCACACATAAAACATAATTTAATTAAATTCCTTTCT
Source organism: Viscum album (assembly GCA_963277665.1). Classification (NCBI taxonomy): domain Eukaryota; kingdom Viridiplantae; phylum Streptophyta; class Magnoliopsida; order Santalales; family Viscaceae; genus Viscum; species Viscum album. The sequence goes on from OY728164.1 coordinate 383,399,404, forward strand.
AATTAAATTTAATTAAATAAATATTCAAACACATTATTATTTAAAAAAAATTTAATTATTTTCATATTAATTTAATTAAATAACTCATCCATATCGACATCATTTAATTATATTATCTCAAATTTAATTTAATTAAATGAAACCCCAATATCTCATTTAATTAAATTTCATTCCATTATAAAATTAATTAAATTAATTTAACAAGATATTAAAAATTGGATAGACCGTATAGTTCAACTTGCATGGTCTGAGAGACTATGAGAAGACTGTACGTCTATTACTGGAAACCTTATTTATTATGAATGGGTGAACCACATGGTATTTATTAACCATACTTAGCCCCTGTGAATGTCACTTCCTGGTCTGGTTCTCTAGAAACCCATCCTCTTATCGAGGAAACTCCTCGAGCCTTTACTCAAGCCTATTATCAAAACATTAAAAAAACCCAACTCACGAAACATCCTTCCAAATCTTGGTTTTAAAACATAATCATAATGTAAATGAAAAATTTCAAAAATATTCATATTTTTTCCTAGTCAAAAAACAAGAGACATTTCATATTGGATTTTATAATAAGTTTATGTTTTGGTTTTGAATTTTTTTTTTCATTGAATTCTATTTTAAAGTACAGATTGCTTCTCTATATTAATTATATAAAATAATACCTAATGAGTAGTTTTTCAAATAAATTATATAAATTATATATCCATAAATATCAATTGAGTATCATACAAGGATTATTATAAGTCATGCAGTTAATATAAAATCATCATAAATATGAACAATACATGTCTCAAAAAACCACATTTTCATTTCATCTCTAAGGTTTTTCTAAATATTTTTTATAAATTTGAAAAATTTTATTTATAAAACAATTTTTTCTTGGGAATCAAAATATCATAATTATCATTTGTTTAATTTGCTAGAATTTTTGAAAATATTTTTTTGATTATGATTATTTTAAAATACTTATTTTTTTAAACTATCTTTTCATTTTAATGGATTATAAGGATAAATTATATTTTAAATTAGTATTAATGTAAAATTATTTCAATTATATCAATTAAGTCAATTAATATCATTTTAATTTATTTTTTAAAATATATTAATCCATATTAATCATTTGATCATTTTCTCTTTAAAAACATTTTAATCATCACCAATATGGGAATAATTTTACGTTTAAATATTATGATTATCATATATGAATTTGGAAAAATGGATTACTTATTTGGAAGAATAAAAATGTATTTAATCTAATAATTTTAAAAAAAATTATAATCTAAAATTAACTGTTAATCTATAAATAATTAATTAATGAAGTGAAGCAAAACATAAAACTATTAGGGTGGGGGTTAAACTAAAAAGATACGAGTACAAATATCTCATAAACATTCCTAAAATCTATTTTGTAGAAATATTTTTACCATTACACAAATATGGTTCTATAATCTCCCATTTATCACTCATTTTATATGTGAAAATCTTGGGCCACTAATTTATTTTCTAAAATTCCATTTGTATCCTCTCCCACATTTACTAAAAGCTACCCCTATCTTCTCTAATTTTCACATTAATACAACTTGTTGTGAAAAATACCATCCCAAATAACATAAAACTAACATCCTATCATCCTAAAAGAATTATTTTGTGATGAAATCCATCCCATGGAGGAATTTGGTGGAAACATTACGAAGATACCTGAAGAATAGGTAACATTATTCAAGGAGAGTATTTATTTTATTTATTTGTCCACCTCCATTAATTCTCCATAAAAAATTATTATATTATAAAATAAGTATATTAAATATACTATTATGTTATTATTTTAATATAAAAATAAGGTTTTATTCTTATACCATATGGGTTGTGAAATCATATTTCATTTTTACAGAGGACAACAACCATGTTAACCAATGGCTTTCGTTTTTCCATTACAACCTATCACAGTTGAGAATGATAATAAATATTAAGATTATATATTATATTTGTTACATAATTAGACAAATTTAATAATTATATCATATATAACTTTTATAAATTCCATTTTATAGGCGATATGATAACGTCACTTGTGTGTATGTCAGACCACCGCCTCACAAAGTGATGTCATTCATTTTTGACTAACACATTACATGGATAGTAATAATTTTATAGATAAGGATTATATGTAATAAAAAATACATAATTATAATATTAATGACATATTTCTCATTTTGTAATGACATTATACCATTTTCATCATTTTCCATAAAATGTTGACTACATCATTCGTGTCTGCATGGACTACCTCCTTCATGAAGCGATGTGAATATATTTGCATCACTACACCATAAATATGATATATATTAGTATATTTAATGAAATTATATATTATATATGAAATTATTATCACTCATTCATGATAAAATATTTTCAAACTCCTTTAAGTAATGATAAATGAAAAATGGAAAAAGTAATTCATGTGAACATCCAGCCTACCATCCACATGATTAAAACATAGACCATTTTTCATAAACATATTGAAAAATAAGTTTTATAAGTTTAAATTATGTATAAATATGATAATTATATCTTTATTAATATTTTTATACTTTTATATATTGAAATCCTTGACCGTAGTCATCCTTTTACTATCATTTTTTATCCATAAGCCAAATGTGGTAAAAAATCGATGCAAAAACATTTTATTATGTAATAATATATAGAATAGTAACAATTTAAATAAAATGAATATTAAACATGGTAGTTTTAATTATTAATATAAAAAATCATCATAGTAATATTATTATGGAAGATAAATAATAAGCATAATGAATTAAACTTGAGGTATGGTTTTTATTGTCTGACTGTTATTTTTATGAGATATATTCCATATGCAACAATAATTTTGTATTGTGGTGTATATAATGAAAATTAATTAATTTTATGATAATTATAGTTATATTTATTGGGATTTATAAATCTATTTTTGTATCTCTCTTTCATAGGGTATATTGTTTCAATGTTACCAAAGCGGTAAGGGATTTTGTCTCATTTTTCCATCCTTCATAGATATGTTATGTAATAAGGCTATATTATTTTATGATTTCTATATAATTTACAATTAAAATATTTCATAAATAATAATATTATTTTTATTATATTATATTTATAATTTAATGTTATTGTTCTTGGGTATTATGATTCAATGATTCAAAAGTGGTTATATAAAATTTGGTACAATCTAAAAAATTATCATAATTATTTATTATTGTACATACAATGATGATATATTATCATAATTCTCATAAAAAACTCCTGAATTATATTATCCACTTGTTATTAATTATATTTACATGAAATTTTATTATTTTACCATTTTTTTATTCAATAAATAATGGAGTAAATGTATATAAAATATATGACAATAATCATCTCTTTGGTCAGAAATCCATTTTATTTTAAAAAATATATTTTAAAAGTTGTTATAAAAAATTATTAATTAATATACTTTGTTTTTAAAATGAAAAATTTCAAAAATATTTAACATATTTAAAATAAATTAAAAATTATTATCTTGTTGTTTTACAAACAATTACCATTTTGTATTTACCTGTAATGTGAAGGGAATATTTTTTTATTTGCCTAACAAGACAAATTAATAATATTTGTAAATTAAAAATGTAATGTTCTATTGAACTTCTTTATCATATAATGAATTAACCTTGGGAATGAAATTAATTTCTTTTAATCATTCTCTATATTTATACAGATATCTTTAAGAAAAAAATATAATTTTTTATATTCATGAAAATACATTGTTTTTTAAAAGAGTTTAAATAGATATGGATTTTCAAAATTTCTTATGTTCGAAAAAAGTGTTTTCAAGAAGTAAGGATATAGTCTTTATGAAATATTTTAGATGATTTTTAAAACATTCTTTATAGGTTTCCATGGTTATTTGATAGAAAAAAATATATTTACAGTATTTTATGGATATTTATGTTACCAAAAATGATTTTAAAAGGAAATGATTCTTTTCATAAATTTCTTTTCTGTTGTTAGAATCTTCAGACATCAATATCTATAACCATTTTTTATACATTTTCTCCATTAGAAATGTTTTGTAATGATACAATCCAAATTAATTCTCTGAATGAATTAAGATTGTTTCGAAGAGGTTGTTATAGATCCCATTTATTTTCAACATGTCAATAATTATCAAAGAGATTATTATGGAACCCCTTAAATTTATATATGGTAACAATGTTTCAAAAGGATTTAAATTAAAACTTATTAATTTACATGGATAAATAATGATATAAAATAAATTTTTTTGTTTCTATGTGGTTTATGTTGAACGATCAATGTACTGTATTCATTTTTGTTGTTTCTTGACATTTCAAATGATGGGTGTGTCTATATTATTCTAGGTGAGACCATTTTAGTTTATATTATGGGTGTGACCAAGAAAAATTAAATGAATTGGGAATTAAATATGTTATATATGAAATTATAATGGATGTTGTATTAATGGTTATTCTAATTTTAAGGGTTTTTAGGGTTTTACAAGTGTTCTCTGAAGATGGTCCCCCATGATACCAATATGTTTTGAATATACTTTCCATGTGTTTATAATGTTTCATTTTTTGAATATTGATATCACATGGCTCTTGATAAAGGATTATTATTAATATTTTCATTTTAAAATTCTTATTTCATGTTTTCATGTTAGATAATCAATGTATTTATGGGTATTAATATTATTATGTTGTAATCATGCACTTTCGTTATGTGACTAAACCCTTAATCTCTTCTTATTATGACTAATGAAATTCATTTTTTAATTCTTCTGTTTCCCATTACTATGAAACTGAGATCACACATATTATGAATCATTTTTTGATGCTATAAAAAATTAGGGTGAATGGTTTATTTCTAGATAGTGATTCTATATGGATGATGATGATTTCCTAAAGAGAAATTAAAAATTCTAGGTTTAATGGGATAAATTATAATATAATGTCAAGCGAATTGTTTATTAAAGTGTTTCAACAAATTATATAAAACTGTAAGCATAAAATACCCTTTAAAAAATATGTGATCCAATTTTTCGTAGTGATATTTGAAAGTCATGATTGAAAAAAGTGGGTCACATTTATCGGTATCAATGATAGAAATTGAAAGTCTATTATTTTTGCAACAAAAACTAGATTTTGTGTTATGGACTATAATATTTTTCTTATTCATACTTTATTTGAGGAAATAATTTCATGTAATTGTGTAGAATATTAATTAACATAAAAACATAATATCCTTATAATGGAGATAACTATTTCATCAAATAATTTTATTGTTATCCTATTCAACATTTATATCATCTCCTTATTCGTGAACTGAATATTTGAGAAAAACTATTCAAATATGATGCACTAAGATTTACTTTTAACAAAAGTAAGTTCTATAAATGAATAGAATGTCACGTACTCTTTCAAAAGATACTTACAGAAACAAAAATTATTTTTACAAGATATCCAATATGACTAAATATTTATATAATTAAATTATATTGTTCTCCCAAAAAGTCCAATAATAATAATCAATGTTCAATATAATCGAGTATATAAATAGTTAACCATAAGAATACTCCAAAATATTTATGAATGAATTCAAAAGCAAAAATATCCAAATTATTTGATCACAAATATTGTTTCAAGGATCAAATTAAATTTTTCCCCAAAGATAAAAACAATATCTCATAGTGTACAATAATAAATCTAATAATTCCATAAGCATATATTTTATTAAATCATTATAATCCTTTACAAAAAACACAAATGTACCCATAGAAGAACAATAAAATTATATATGACTCAATAAATCAATATTCATTCTTCTAAATATATTTACCTTAATTGTATAATGATCCCAATATAGTGTAATTATCTAGAAATAATATTAATCACTTAACAACCAAATACATTTTCAATGCCTCAGTTCTCTATTTTCAGGACCCCCTTCCCAAAATGTGTACCACTCCTAGTCTAGTAATGTGAGAAGGGAGATAATAAACACCAAGTCCCATCTCTAGTAGGCCCCAGGATAGTGACTAGCAGAGAGGGTATAGTAAAAAAACAAATGGAAGGCATTACCCTCTAGGATAACACATGCAGAAGGGAGAGATAAGATAGACACCAACCAACTCCAATGTAGGAAGAAATATATAAGATATCCCAAGTAAAAATATGGAATGTCGTGAAAAATACTATAACTGAATGGGGAAAAATTTTAAATACCCAAAAGAAAGTAAAAAACAGCAACAACAACAATCCCGAACAACTCCAGCATCACCATGCTAGTAGAAACCAGCATAATCTCCAACCTTCTACATTTGACCCAAAATACATTTAATATATATATAGGGTGAGTATAATAGTATACTCAATAGGATCCTCCCTATAGCATCTCGTGAAAATGTAAGGAAATCATGATAAAGCACAGTGAACAATAAGTGAAACTAACTCGTCACATTAATGGGTATACTATGATTCAAACTTCACCATGTCTACTCTCACCAAGTTACACATTCAATATTGTATTATATAATACAGAATATAAAGGGTACCATGCTACTACTTCCCCAGTATTTTGCTTCTTTTCCCTAACGTCGCACGCCCTAAGCATCTATCTCCAAAAAGGCTTTCCCATAGACACCAGGGAGAAGCACCACAACATGCAACTCAGACAACAAAACCACCACTTATTAAAAATAAAGTTACCATGTCTTTTTTGGGATCCACCACAACTCGTATAATGCATATCATATGTCAATAATTATACCTCAAGCCATTACATCCCACACACTGAGTAAGGATCCTGAAGCTGTCACAACCTATACACATAATGCCTATAGTAGTCAATAGGATACTATATATAGAATATATGTGCGTGAATAACAACATGGAATTACCGACCTCTACACACATATATGTGAAAACTAACTGATGTTCCTACCCATACAAATTACTACCATGAGAAGAGGGTGAGGCTAAAGTGGGTATTCATCCATCCATCCTCCCCTAGAATTTTGGGGAAAACACTGCCTAGGGCTCAGAATACCTGGTGAGTCAGTTACCCTGTAAAACCCCAAAAATCAAACCTCATGCATTGATAAGTTTATGTTTACATTTTGTTTTAATTTCATAACAACTGAAAAAAATTATTTCTCATGAGAAAATAATAATATGGTTTTAATTTATATTAGAATTCAACCGTGTAAAACACACAAATGGTCACAATGATTTTCATTTAAACAATAACATCATAGTGTTTACAATGTACCAAGATCACAAGAAACATTTCTACCCAAATATACCGATTAAAAACCTTATCTAAATTTTATTGAGACCACATAAAATAATGAGAACCCCAAGAAAATAATATGGGTCCTTATAATCTGTCATAATGAACATAAGAATGGCCAAATCCACTATGGCCATACTAAGCACCAATGGTATGACCTGAACCATCTTCTTCTTTATCTCAACTTTTAGGACACCTTAAGGCATGATTTTATATAAGGAAATGACTTGACCATTTCCTTAGGTGACCATTGAATTTAAACGACTATAATTATAGATACTGGCCTTGTGGAAAATTATCTAAAAACATTTAAGTATAGCTTGGTTTTCCAAAATTTATGAATTAGAAATTATAAGATAACTTCTGATTATGATGAAATATATTTAATTACACGATTTTGAAAACTATTAAGGAATTCAAAACACTTTTCAAATATTTTAAATACAATGTATATATTGTCATCTCTTAAGAAGTGTTTTAAACTAGGTAAAATTTAATTTCACTAAATTATGTTTTTATTAACATATAGTTGACTACTATAATATTAGTATAAAAGATTTTATGTTGGTATACCAAATTTAAATTTATAACCTCAAATGTTAAAGATTTAGTGTTTATAAATAATTGTAGTAATATTATTAGATAAGGTATAATTACGTATTTATTAACCCTTTTTAACATTATATATAAGTCATGTGTAAAAGGATAATTTTTATATAGTATTATTTTCCCTTAAGACTTCATATATATTTTTAGGTTAGTTTTTATAAAAATTTGGGCCCGCTAGGGTCGGCCCTTTATGGCTGGGCCAAGGGAGGCAGCTCATGCTAGGTGGCCGAGGCTAGCCCTCATCCCAAGCCCAGCCCAGACTGAGCACAAGCATAGGTTCCGCGAAGGGCTCATGGGAGCAGGAGCGCTTGAGTGCGCCAATGCAGGCGCAAGGCCGTAGAATGGCAAAGGTAGGTCGAGGCCTATGGGGGGAGCCCGTGTGTAAGGATCCCTTAGTTTGTGATGTGTGTGTTTTTTTAACCATTGTTCCGAGGCTAAGGCTAATAAATGGGTAGAAAATATCCCACCATTATGATGTGGGATGCGTTTTTTTCGGGCGAGATGAGATCTGGGCTATTGGAACACGTAGCGCATGATATGGTCCATTGTTCTCAGCCCCGCACTCAACCCCCAACAACCGAGAATTTATCCACATTTGTCGTGGACCATTCGATCTGACATGATCTATTTGTGATCGTTCAAGGTTTTTAAAACACCTCAACGATAATGAGACACATGATCTTTCCAACGATCAATCTGAGCCATCCATCACCTTTATAAACCGCAGATGTACCCTGACCACTGGATCAAACCTAGATAAAATCACTACCATTCATTGTTTTTCTAATCTTCCTCTTCCATGTTGTCTTCTTCCCCATGCTATGCCCTACACCAGTACACTACATCCTATATTGCACCAATTTTCTTCACCTTTTACAGGCGCTAGTCCCTCCTCTCATAGGTTTTCTACAGATACCTCTCCCCATAGTATTTTATAACCCATTTAGACCTCAGTTTACATACCAATTTCATTAAAATACATAGTATAGGTTTAGTTTATAATATACAGAGAGGCATCCCAAAAACCTCTCGGTCCCTTGCACTCAAGTTTATAACAGACCTTAACAAGTCCTCTGAGATTTCCAGCATTCCCTGAGCCCATCTTTCTCATCTAACTAAGGTAGGGTAGTTGTATTTGTCTTTCTTGTTGAGTTTTAATTTTTATGTTTATATACACTTGTTATATAAATATACATTACCTTGCGGTTGAGTTTGAACCGCTCTTTACTAGGGATAGAGCTTCGTTTTTTTTCGAGTTCATAGAGAATTAGAGGGAACGAAGCATATATACCCTTAGAAAACTTATTTAAATGAAAAATCCACCTACCATATATATCTATATATATATATATATTTTCATATGCACAGACCTACAGTTTTTCATAAAACCGTATGTCCAGAATTATGTTTTACTAAAAACTTTGAGTTTCTAAATTAATGAAGAACTATAAAATGAAAAGAGTCATTCTTGTATGAAAAATTTTATACATAATTATGTATGTTCATATATATATTTATAATATAAACATGAAGTTTTAAGTATTTCAACATTATACTTTTAGTTCATGTTTTTGATAATCTTGGAAGTGTCAAATAAGCACAGTATGAGATCCTTACATATACTCATAATGTATAATCGGGTATGTGGGTAGGTGTGTATATATGAAAATATTGATCCCCAATTGTATTTTTAAATTTCCAAGGTTTGAGAATAAATTATAAAACATTTGTTTTCAAATATTTTTCGCTTTGACTAAACAGTACTTCTTATGCACACCCCATTGAATGATTGTTTTACATAACATGAAACCCGAAGGGTAGTTATTCCAAATGCTTTTCTATTGATGTGCTCAGTTCATGAGTATAAATATTGGTGGCTTGAAACAATATATTCACATGTATGAGTTACTCTCCAATATTTATTTTAAATGATAATGGTTTTTGTTGAGTTTTATACTTTCATGTTTTATCATTTAATGTAATAAACAATATCTTATTTATAAAAAATGTTTGAGAAAATGTGAGTTTTTTACCCTACATGGAATGATATGCTTACCTATTTATTTATTATTCACCCAGTTGAGATTCCATTAAGTAATTGATTAATATGGTTTTAGGATTTGTCATTATATGTGATCAAGTTTGTATTTATTTTTTCTATTAGTTCTCATCACAAGTTCTCTTAACTTACGTACCATTTAATGACTTGACCACATAGTTCATAGTCTTGTGCCAGACTCACTACATATGTATAAATGTTATTGATTTTAATTGAAAATTTTATGCCCTTTCATGGAATTATGAATTTAATTATTCAAGGTTATACGAGAAACAATGAATAACGTGAATTAACCAAGTAAAATGTGACACTTGGATTGATATGTGATAAGTAATTTAATAAATCAATGTGGGAAGTTAACTTTGATTTAGATTTATGAGGAATGCATTGGACTTAGTATGTGATGGGTGGGGCCTTCTATAGGCCCTCGATGCATCAGTAGGTCTCATGAGACATCTTGAAGCGAAATTGGCTGAGACCATTCCCAACTATGAGTTATAAATATTAGCTGAGGCCTAAATCATTCGTCGTCTTGGACGAGGCCTTGAAACAATACGGAATATTTACTTTCCTCATTATGAATATGTATTTTAATTAAGCCAAAAAATATTTGACTAGTAGAATATACACAGTGAAAGATCTAATAGAATTTGGATGAGGCCTTAATCATTAGATGTCTTGGCCAAGGCCTTGACAAAATGTTTTAGAATGTCCAACATATACCTAATTATGACTATGAAAATTAATTAACCATAAGATTATTAGTCTGGTAGAATATTTTTGGTTAAAGAGCCTATGATTATATGAATGAATATAATTATATGTTATGGAATATTATTTATTCAGTATTCAGAGATTTATACTGGCCAGTGTATGTTTCACTGTATTAAAGAATGAAAATTGAAGTTTTCAAAGTCTAACTCTTATCATGTATTAAATTTAGCTGCTAAAATTGAACTTGTGTATTCATATTTGATTATTATTTCGAATGTCTTATAATTATTACTCAAAATTAGAATGAATATAAATGAATTATGTTCCCTTGTAATTCAGTTAGCATGCTTTAATTGTGAACTTTTATTATTATGAAGTGTAGCACGTGTTACAGCTTCTCTTATGAAATTTTTTTATGGAATGTTTTAAAGAAATTTTTCAAAGGTTATATTGGTTTATTTTAAAACCCATTACTGGGAATTCATGTGCTCACCCAACGTTTTTGACTAAAAATTTTCAGGTAACAAATTTTAGCAGATGAAACATTTCAGATGCAGCTGGATTCTCAGAGCCTAAACCGAATTCGATCCTCTGTATGGCACCGGCTCCGTGTATTCGGGAGCTTGGTGTCATAGTTGGTATCAGAGGATTCAGTTTGGATAACTCTAAAAAACTGGAACTAAAACAAAGGAAAATATTCTTTAGTATTACTATATATTAAATTTTTCCTAATTTACAAATTGGAAATGAAAGTAATAGTCTTCTGTATATTCCCAATGAGGCTCAGGAAACCATAATTTCCATAGCCAACCATGAAAGTTTTAAAAACTATTCCCATATCTAAATGACCTGTAAGCACCTATATGACATATCCAACTCTCCTATAGCACTTTAACTCCACTGAAGAGCGGGTCTAGATTACATCATTATGATGTCATCCCAATTTCCATCCTACACACGATGGGGAAAATAGTACGGGGGAATTTTTGGATGCTTCACCGCTACGGAAGGCATCCCGTCCCTCACGGCCTTCCAAGGAGCTGCAGCAGTGGGAGACCTCCGCACAATATATATGTTTCAAGTCCTGTCCCATAGCCATTTTGATCTGGTAATGGACTTTGAGATCATTGAATACGAAGCCTCCCATTCTGTGTATAGAAAACATGTACATACAGACGTCTCTCAGTGGTACACCCCACATGTCAGACTCTAGAGAAAATGCAAGTGCACCCACGATATTGAACCAGATTTCTATGGTTGCATATGGTTCAGGGAGATTGAACGTTTTGAACTAGTTTTGGGGATTAATGTATTAGGGAATTTGGGAAACCATTAGCCTTTCTCTTTTTACGAACAAGTGGTGATATGAGAACACAATTCGTTATCCCTTATTTCATTCTTCTATCTTGTCTGTATTTATGCTTCAAAATAGGTTTCATTGATTAATCCTTCATAATTAATTTTCATATAGAAGGATGAAACCGACATTTTATCCCTTCCCATCGAAATAATGGAGGTGATCATGGTCAAAACATGCAAGGAAGAGTACCAACCATTCGTAAATTTGTGAAAAACGTGCGAGAAACCTTATGATGTATCAAATAGCCCGTACATTCTCAATTCTTGTGAGGAAAATTCTTATATATACCATAGGATAGCCATAGTCCAATTGGCCAAGTACGAGAGAAGGGGGAAATACCATGAAGGTCTTTTCCTATGCTTTACTATAGGCCAGAAAATCACTGCAAGAGTAAGATTTCAAGAGGTTGCTTTGGAGAGAAACCTTTGTGAAGACTATGTGTACTAACTCCATAGTATTAGCTTATAATAAAATGTTTATGACTTAGATATTCTCAATCTAGAGTCAACCCAATGAATTCTTCGAGATTTGTTATATTTGGACATCTCCAAACATTCCACCGTGAAAGCCTCCCCTTGGAATTCTGAGTGTGTGTGACATGAGTTCATCCCATACTGTCTGAAGTGCATTAGGGACATAGAAGCTAAAGATTTGAATATAAACTTGGTAATTCACCTGGCCACACCGGAGGACCCTCCGCTATGGAGGTTGTGGTAATGTTGGTGGGGGATTCATTCTCTTATGCCTATGTTGAATGAAATGTGTGGACACAATTCTTTATAGGGGGGAATAATGTAAGACCCCATAACACAAACATCATGTATTGATAAGTTTATGTTTAAATTTTTTTTTGAATTTCATATAAACTAAACAAAAATCATTTCTCATGAGAAATAATTTTTATGGATGTAATTTATATTAAAATGAAACCGAGTAAAAAACACTAATGGACACAAGGATTTTCATTTAAAAAAGAACACTACAGATTTTACAATGTACTAAGATCACAAGATACATTTATACCCAAATATACCTATTAAAAACCCGATCAGAATTATAGGGAGACCACTTAAAACAATGAGAACCCCATAAAATAATATGGGTCCTTAGAATCTATCATAATGAACGTAAGAATGGACAAAGCCATTGTAGACACACTAGGCACCAATGGTATGACATGAACCATATTCTTCTTTGTCTCGAGTTTTAGGACACCCTATGTCACGGTTTTATATAAGGCTATGAATTTACCATTACCTTGGGTCACTGTAGAATTCAAATGGCTATAATTATAGTCGTTGACCTTGTGGTGAATTAACTAAAAACATTTAAGTAAAAATTGGTTTTCCAAAATTTAAGAATTGGAAATTATAATATAACTTATGATTATGGAGAAATATTTTGAATTAAACTATTTTAAAAGGTATTATGGAATTAAAAACACTTTGAAAATATTTTAAATTCAATAGAATAATTTTCATCTACTAAAAAATGTTTTAAACTATGTTAAATATATTTTATTTAAACAATGTTTTTGATTTACTTAGTTTTGACTACTATAATATTAGTATAAAAGATTTTATGTGGGTATAAGAAATTTTAATTTATTACATTGAATTTTAAATCTTTAGTGTTTATAAATAATTTCAGTAACATTATTAGATAAGGTATAACTAGGTATTCATTAACCATTTTAAAGATTATATAAAAGTCAAGTTTAAAAGGATATTTTTTGTATAGTATTATTTTACCTTAAGACTTCATATATATATATTAAGGTTAGTTTTTTAAAAAATTTGGGCCCACTAGGGCTAGACCTTTATGTCTAGGTCAAGGGAGGCAGGTCATGCTAGGTGGCTATGCCTAGCCCTCAGCCCAAGCCTAGGCCAACCCATATGCGAGCATAGGTTCCCCGAAGGGCGCACAAGAGTAGGAGCGCTTGAGTGTACCACCGCAGGCATGAGGATTCGGTAAGGCATAGGTAGGCCGGGGTCTGTGGGGGTGGGGAGAATCTTTAAGGCTACCTATCTGTGTGTTGTGTGTTATTTCTGAACCATAGTTCAGAGTATGAGAATTATAAATGGGGACATGTTTTTTTCAGGCGAAATGAGATCTGATCCATTGGATCACATAGCGCACGATCTGGGTTGTCGATCTCAACACCATGCTCCAAACACAGCAACAGTGAATTTATCCTTGATTTTTATGGACTGTTCGATCCGACGTGATCTAATCATGACCGTTTGAGGTTTTTAAAACGCCACGATGATCATGAGACACCTGATCATGCCACAGATCAATCTGAGTCGTCCATCGCCTTTATAAACCATGGATATACCCCTCCCTTGGATCAAACATGTATCAAATCTAGACCATTCATTATTTTCCTGATCATCATCTTCCGCACTATATTCATCCACATGGTGTTCCCTATACCAGTACCCTACATCCTATATTGCACCATTTTTCTTCACCTTTTACAGCTGCCGGTCCTTCCTCTCACACAGTTTCCACAGAGTCCTCTCCCCTAGTATTTTATCATCCATTTTAGCCTCGGTTTCCAAACCACTTTCATCAGAATACATGGTATAGGTTTAGTTTATAAAATACACAGAAGCATCCCAAGAACCTCTCGATCCTTTTCACTCATGTTTCCAGTAGACCTCAACAAGTCCTCCGAGATTTCCAGCATTACCTGAGCCCCTATTCCTCCATAAAATGAGGTGGGAGATTTATATTTGTTATTCTTGTTGAGTATTAATTTTTTTTAATATACACTTGTTATATAATTATACATCTTATTGTGGTTGAGTTTGAACCCCACATTACCTGGGATAGAGCTTCAGGATTTTTCGAGTTTATAGAGAATTAGCAGACCTGATGTATATATACCCCTTGAAAACATATTTACATGACACATACACACACCATATATATATATATATATATATTCATATGCACATACCTACGGTTTTTCATAAAACTGTATGTCCAGAATTATGTTTTACTAAAAACATTGAGTTTCAAAATTAATGAAGAACTATAAAATGTGTGGAGTCATTTTTGTAAGAAAACTTTTATACATGATTATGTATGTTCTTAAATATATAATAATAATATATACATGCGATCTTAATCATTTCAAAATTATACTTTTAGTTCATGCATTGGATAATCGTGCAAGTTTCAAATAAGCATAGTATGAGATCCTTACATATATTGATAATGTATAATCGGGTTTGTGGGTATGTGTGAATATATTCCAACATTATCCCCAATTGTATTTATTAATTTCCAATGTACAAAACATGTTTTTTCAAATATTTTTTTCTTTGACTAAACACTACTTCTTATGCAAACCCCATTGAATGAATGTTTTACACAACATGAAACCCTTAGTGTAGTTATTACAAATGGATTTCTTTTGATGCCCTTTGTTCATGAGTATCAATATTAGAGCCTAAAAAATTCATATTCACATGTATGAGTTACTATCCACTATTTATATTAAATGATAATGGTTTTGGTTGGGTTTTATACTTTGATGTTTTAACATTTAATGTAATAAACAAAAGCTTATTTATAACAAATGTTTGAGAAAATGTGATTTTAGTACCCCACATGGAATGCTATGTTTACCACTTTATTTATTATTAACCCAGAAGAAATTACATTAAGTAATTTATTAATATTGTTTTAGGATTTTTCATTATATGTGATCAAGTTTGTATTTATTTTGTTTACTTGTTGTCATCACAAGTACTCTTAACATACGTTCCATTTAATGAATTGACCACATGGTTCTTAGTCTTGTGCCAAACTCACTACATATATATAAATTTGAATGATGGAAATTTAATCTTTTATTCCCTTTCTTTGAATTATGAATTTAATTATTGAAGGTGGAATGGGACACCTTGAATATTGTGAAGTATGAAACCAAGTAAAATATGACACTTGGATTGATATGTGATATGTAATTTAATAAATCAAACATGGAATTGCACATTGATTTAGAGTATGAGGAATGAATTGGAATTAGTATGTGATGGGTGGGGGCCATTGTAGCCCCTCGATGCCTTAGTAGGTTTCATGAGACAACTAGAGGCGGAATTGGCTAAGGCCTTTACCAACAACGAGTTTTGGATTTTGGGCGAGACATTAATCATTAGACATCTTGGATGAGACCATGACATAGTCCAACCTATTCACATTCCACATCATGAATATGTAATTTAATTAACTACAAGAATATTCGACTAGTAGTATATACTTGGTTAAATAGCTTAGAGATTTTGGTCGAGGCCTTAATCATTAGATATCTTGGCCAAGGCCTTTACAAAATGATTCAGAATGTTTTGAATATACCTCATTATGACTATGAAAATTATATAACAAGAGGATTATTCTTCTGGTACAATATCCTTGGCTAAAGAGACTATTATAATAAGAATAAAAATAAGTATAATTTATTGCATATTAATTATGGAATATTCAATGATTTTTAATGGCCAGTGTGTGTTTCAACATAGTAAAGGATGTAAATTGAAGTTTTCTATGCGCAAATCTGATCATGAATTACCTTTAGCGGCTAAAATTTTACTTGTGTATTCATATTACATGCTTTTTTTGAATTTATTATAATTATTTCTCTAAATGAGAATACCAGTAATTGAATTATGTCCCCTTGTATTTCTTTTATCATGATTTAATTGTGCACTTTTATTATTATGAAGTGTTGCATGTGTTACAGATTCTTGTAAGAAAAATGTTTTATGTAATGTTTTCAAAAGATATATTGAATTATTTTAAAACCCCTTAATGGGTATTCATATGCTCACCCAGTGTTTTTTATTAAAATTTTTTAGGTAATAGCTTTCAATAGATGAAACATTTCAGAAGTAGATGGTTTCTCAGAGCTTGAACCAAATTTGATCCTCTATATGGCATCGGCTCCGGGTATTTGGGATTTGGGGCGTCACATGCCCTAACTGACAGGGTGGAGTAGCATATAGAAACACAAAAGTAAAGAATATACTATAGTTCACAACCACACTATGGGCATAACCTAGTTTTCGACTCAACTATAGCTAATGTCACTCAGACTCCAAACTAAAACTTCTATGACAAGGTATCCCATAAGAACACAACCATTTTAAGACCTTCATTACATTACCTAATTCCTTTTTTGTCAGTTGCAATTTACGTTAATTAATTCATTAATCATAGATTAACCATTTTCAATTTCTACATTATATTTCATTAGCATCACACCCAAAATCCACTGTCCCTTTAAATTGTAACCTTATCATTGTGTCCCAGCAAGCTCCAACCCCATGGGTTAACATCATCTATTTAATAATTTATTTACTACATTAATTTCCCATAATCCCAGGCATTCTAGAAAAAAATTCTATGATACTAAACACAAGGGGGCACAACCCGGTGAGTAGATTAACTGCCAATTCAGTCTTTTCCACCTATAACAAGAGCATAGTCCCATCCTCCCTTGAGAATATAAACATGGAAAGCACATGGAATATCCCATGCGTCTTCAACCCTTTTAGATGAAGGGTATGAAAAACTAGGTTCCTTGAGCAGTGGAAAATGTAAAGAATATAAACAACCAATATGAATCAACAAGCATCCAAACATTCACATATAACCCATTTCATCATCACTAGTTTCATCCCCACCACCCATATGTATAAAATAATGCATCTACCCACTCTAGGCATTAACTACTACCACAACCAGTAGGCCTCCTTGCCCCCACATATCACAACATCCATCCAAGATCACATCAAAACACAAGTAGTAGAAAAAATAGAATCATATAAATTTGGATCTTGGCCCTTAAACAAGCAAGAGGGTAACATAGAAAACTACAAAAATTATATTTTATCAAACAACTAGTTCTTTAACAAATAATGGATTAACCGATTAATATTTCATAGGTTCCAAATTTGGGAAACCTAAATAGTAATCTATCATAAATAATTAATCATGCTTACTGCACCAATTTTATTAACATAAAATTACAACAAGAGGAACCAGATTCATTTAAATGACTATTTATATTTAGTCAAACAATTATCTATTAATTATGTATTTACCCTCTTTAAAAATTTCCATCAAGAATGGAAATCTAAACAATGAAAGCATAGATATCACACTATCTAGAAAAACATGAGGCAATAATATATGATCGATATTAATTTTTTATACGGTTCAAATATTTATTATGTCAATTCCATTGTGATCCAGTGCAATAAAACATGCTACCTGTATAGTTGCACGTAAACAAAGAGAAGAAATGAATCCCCTACCTCAAAAGGTTCTTGATATTCTATATACTAGAACGAGCCACACAACGGGTTACAATATCATCCCTGTTGACAACTGTATCCAACCATGGATGAAGAGACTCCACCACATCGGTCAACAACCAAGAAAATCCCATTATAAACATGGAGATAACATTCCATAAAAGGGCTATGAAAAAACAGAGGGAGATAAACCCAAAAGAATGAAAATAGAAAATACCTTATATCGAAGATTGATCTATACTGCTTAGTTGCATAAAAAAAATATAGTGGAACAAATCATAGGAGGAAAGATTCATTTTGAAACTCCTATGGGAAAGAATTAATGGTTCGAGTGTCACATAGTTGAGAACAAGTAGGAGGAATTAGGGAGGAAGATACATCATCC
This sequence comes from Viscum album, assembly GCA_963277665.1. Taxonomy (NCBI): domain Eukaryota; kingdom Viridiplantae; phylum Streptophyta; class Magnoliopsida; order Santalales; family Viscaceae; genus Viscum; species Viscum album. The sequence continues at coordinate 383,418,204 of OY728164.1, forward strand.
CTTTAGAAGATTTAATGGATAAGTGGTTTAAGATGCACTGAATTTTATATTAAAAGAGAATCATAATAAACCATTTGATTTGACCTTGTAAAAGTATCCTGATCCATAGGAGAAATTAATATTGAATTTATGACCATTGAATTGTCCTTAGAGTATATAAAACTACAATTTAAATACATTTTATGTCAATGGAATCATTAAAGGGGTGAACTATAGGAAGCTCAAAACACTATTCACAAACTCAAAATTTGGAAAAGGAAAAATATTGTTCATGAACCTCACCATTGAAATCTCACCATTGGAACTTCACCATTCAGGAAACACTATTCAAGAACTCAAAACAGGGCAATGGATAGAGGTCACTGTTGGAACCTCACCATTCTGGAAACACTGTACATGATCTCAAAATTTGGCAATGGAATGAAGTCACTGTTAGAACCTCACCATTCTGGAAACACTATTCATAGACATAAAATTTGGAAATGGAAAGAGGTAACCATTGAAACCTCAGAATTATGGAAGCACTGTTAATGAACTCAAAATTTGGAAAAGGAAAGAGGTAACAGTTGGAGCCTCACCGTTCCGGAAACACAGTTCATTAACACAATATTTAGAAGAGGAAAGAGGTCATCATTGGAACCTCACCATTCTAGAAACATTGTTCGTGAGATCAAAATTGGGAAATTGAAAGAGGTCACTGTAGGAACCTCACCATTTTGGAAAACACTATTCATGAACTCCAAATTTAGAAAAGGGAGGAGGTCACCATTGGAACCTCACCGTTCTGGAAGAACTATTCATGAACTCAAAATTTGGTAAAGGAAACAGGTCACCATTGGAACCTCACCATTCTGGAAACACTATTCTTGAACAAAAAATTTGGAAAACGAAAGGGGTCACCATTTTAACCTCACCATTCTTGAATCACTATTCATGAACTCAAAATTTGGAAAAGAAAAGAGGTCATCGTTGGAACCTCACCATTTTGAAAACACTGTTCATGAACTCAAAATTTGGCAAACAAAAGTGGTCATTATTGGATCCTCACCCTTGGAACCTCATCATTTCACTGTTCAGATAAGGATATCGATGACACAGTTTACATAAAGTCACGATTTCACTGTTCACCTAAGGCTACCGATGACACTGTTCACTTAAGGCTACTAGAGACATTGTTCATCTAAGGATACCGATGCACTATTCACATATGGTTATAATTGGAACTATTAATAGTGGTCTGCTATTGGAACTGTTGCCAAGGATATTGTTGGAACTATTCACCGAATTGGAAATTTGGAAAAGTGTTGGGGATAAGTAACCTTGACCTCTTAGAACACCTCAGTCAACAGATTTTCACAATGGAATGGACAAGAGAGTTCTGGGCCACTACATCAGATACCTCTTAAAATATTCATGTCCACGAGAATTCGAAACCAACTTAAATGTAAATAGAAATGAAGTCTAAACAACCAACCATCAAGATACCTTTCAATAGAGATCATTCCTCAAGAAACAACCAAATAAGGCCATCTCATAAACATGAAAGGTCTACAACCTCAAAGAGAACATCTCTCTCTCTCTCTCTTTTTAAAATGAAAAGAGTTAATCATCAAACAACTCTGGGTACTGAGGATGTATCTATGACTCGGGTTCCCATGTAATCTCTTCCATGCCACCGTGACACCACAAGACATGAACCAAGGGGATAGAAAACCTGCACAACACCTTCTCTTTACGATCTTGTATTTCCACAGGTCTCTCCTTGAAGGACACATCATCATCAAAATCGATCTCTCCCCAATAAATGATGTGAGAGTCATCATACTGATAATGATGGAGCTATGATACATTAAAAATATTTTGTATCCAAATCATCTTCTGGGGAAGTTCTTCTCGATACACCACAACTCCAACACGAGCTAACACCTTGAAAGGCCAAACAAATCGGGGAGAAATCTTACTTCCAGTACAATCCTTCGAAACCCATAATTGGGAGTCACATTCTGATACACATGATCCCCAACATCAAAATCTAACGGTCCCCACATTGGATTGACATATTATTTATGATGATCTTATGCTATCTTCATCCTCTCAAGAATCACTTGAACCATATCTGTTGAATTCTGCACTAGTTTTTGTCCGAGAATTGCTGACCCTCCGACCCTAGTCTAGCACAATGGAGAAAGAAAAAGGCTAACCATAAAAGGCACCAAATGATGACATACCGATGATGGAGTGAAAACTATTATTGTATGTGAAGTCCACAAAGGTTAAGTTCCTCATCGATGAGCCTAAACAGTCCAAGACACAAGAGCATAACATGTCTTCAAGTGTCTGGATGGTTCGCTCGGTCTGACCATCCGTTTGAGGATGAAAAGTAGTACTAATGAATAGGTGAGAACCAAAAGCATACCGGAGACCTCTAAACACCCTAGAGGTAAAATTTGGATCTTGATCGGAAATGATCATCCTTGGAACTCCATAAAGTCTCACCACCACCTCCAGATACTGCCTCGACAAAACACCCACTGATCTTGACACCTTGATTTTCTATGAAGTGGGATTATTTTTTTAATAATATAATACCACCGAAATAGCATCATGTCCTCCCTAAGCATGAATTAATACAGTAACAAAGTCCATTTAGATATCCTCCCTCTTCCGTTGAGGAACAAATAATGGCTGGAACAGACCACCAAGAACACGGTGTTCGACCTTCACCTTCTAGCAGACCAAACATCAAGACACATACTCTGTAACCACACACATTAGACCAGGACACCAAAACGAGCTCTTCCAAGATCAGTACATCTTGTTCACTCCAGGATGCACCACTAAAAAAGAACTATGTAACTTTCTAAGAATAGTCTCACTCAACATCAAAGGAACAAAAACTATTCCGTGATGAAAAACTCTGTGTTTTTCATCCTCAGACCAACCATCATGGGCCTCGCCACAAACAACTAGATCTCTTGATACCTCCACCTATAGATCCCCCAAATGGGAATCATACACCTACTACACCAAATTTGACTTAATCTTTATCTAATAAAGGAAACCTCTACCCCCAACATCTCCCATATCAATATGTAATGCTGTCATTTCTTCCATTACACTCCAAGAATCACCCGATTCACGTACTGCATCACTACGTGGCTTTCGACTCAGTACATCAGCTACAAAATTCCCCTTTCCAGGTGTATACGATATTTCAAAGTCATATTTTGGTGAGAACTCCATCCATCGATGTTGTTCTATGTTTAAGTCACACTGGGTGAAAAGATACCTTAGGCTTTAACGATATTTGAAAACCTCTAAGCACTCACCGATGAGGTAATATCTCTACAACTTCAATGAAAACACCACAGCTACCAACTCAAGATCATGGGTGTAATAGTTACATTCATGGTGACGCAACTTCCAAGGTCCATAAGAAACAACTGATCTCTGTGGAATTAGAACACATCTGAACCCCAGATATCAAGTATCATAGAAAACATCAAACTGAAATCCCTCAGCTGGAAGACAGTGAAGTAAAGCACATACTAAATTTTCTTTTAAATACTCAAAAGATTATTGACACTGATCTATCCATATCAATTCCTGATCTTTACTTTTCAATGCTATTAGTGGATTCGCAAATCGAGATGATTTTTTTACAAACAACCTGTAGTAGCCTACGAGACCAAGAAAACTTTACACCTCTGACACTGTCTTGGGGGAAACCCAAGACAAAACTACTTCTATCATCGATGGATCCACAGATAATCCCTACTGGGACACAACAAGCCCCAATAAATGAGCTTCTCGGGCCCAAAAAATAAACTTCATCAACATCCCAAATAAATGATGTTGATGAAGAATTCCCAAAATGTTGTGTAGATGCTCTGCATGCTCCTCCTCAGATGTGGAGTACCCAAGGATGTGATCGATGAAAACCACCATGAACTTTTATAGGAACTCGCTGAACACAACGTTCATCAATCCCATGAACACATCTAGATCATTCTTCACACCGAACGACATTACAACAAACTCATAATTCCCGTGATGACAACAAAAAGAAGTCTTCAGGACATACTCATCCTTCACACGCATCTGATGATATGCTGATAGAAAATCAATCTTTGAGAACCAACATCCACCAATCAATTGATTGAATAAATCATCATTATGTGAAAGAGGATAGCTATTATTCACTGTCACTTTGTTTAAGTGATGATAATCGACACAGAACTGCAAACCGGTGTCAACCTTTTCACGAACAAAACTGGTGGACCCTATAGTGACACACTAGGCCAAAACAACTACACTGTAACAACCATAAAGCAATATACATAGAACTCTTAAATCATAAGGGGCATCCAATATGGATACATAGAGATAGGAGATGCTCCTGGTTGTAGATTGATCTCAAACTCGATCTCCCATCAATGAGGTAATTCTACAACCTCTTTTGTTAAGAAATCATGGTACTATTCTAAGACCCTAGGAAACACCAACTGTTGAACCTATGAAGAACTCATCCTCAGATCATCCATCATAGATGATACAAATGGAACACTGCTATGACATATCTGAGGGTCTCACTCGCCAACATACACCACTGGCTCTCCATCCACATCGTAGAATACAACCTGACTCCTGCAGAAATTCTCAATATCCTTTATAGAATACAACCAATCCATGTCAAGGATGAAATCATATTGTTTTATTTGTAAACATAGGAAATCTCCGCAAGAATGGTGCTACCCCAACACTAGCTCATAGTCCTTACATTCTTCAAACAAGTCAGCTAGACCTCCTACTAGCGTAGTCAATTCCAAGGGAATTAGAAGCCTCTCCACATCATGCACCGATGCAAGGAAAAGGGAAGGTGAAATGAATGAGTGTGTTAATACTAAATCCAACAAGGTATACACCATGGTAGAAAAAAAAAGAAAAGGGTACCTCGAATGACATCTGACTCTCCTGATGTTGGAAACACTAAAGCATGAAGATGACCACAACCTCTTCTACAGACTCTCTAACCATGATTAAGAATAGCACCACGACCGTGATCTAATCTATGAGGATGATGAGCATCACAGGGCTATCCATTGCCTGAACCATCTACCCTATGCTGATCTGAAGCTGGTTCAAACAATTTCAGATGCCTCGGCTGGAACTCTCTCTATGGAAGAACCTGGAGCAGAGCACCTGGTGCATGATGACTGCTCTGAAAGATCAGTCACTCTCGCTACTGATGACCTTGACCACAATAAGAAAAACAAGCGCCAGATCCCTTGGAATATTCATGAGAGCCACTTCCCCCAGAGAACCACGATGCTGAGAGCGGGGACCTACCTCTGGCCAAATGGAAACTCTTCTTCCCTGAAAACCAGGAACCCCAGACCATAGCCCTGCTTCATGAGGAATCATGACGACTCCCCTCTAGTGATGATTTAGTACTGTCTAATGTCCTCTCGACGACCTCTACCCTCTCTATCACCTCAAGATATTTCTTCAGAATAAATGGGGTGACCTAGAACTAGATCTATATATGCAAAGCCTCCTCAAAATGCCTCGCCCTAGACTTCTCATCTGGAAATAGGTTCGACACATATCATAAAAGTTTCCTGAAATGGATTCTAATCTCCCACACACTGGAAATCCCCTGTCGAAGGGTATGAAGCTCCTAGATACCAGACACCTTCATTGTCGATGAAAGAAACATGACTCTAATCTTTTCTCAAAACTCCTCCCATGAGATCGCTGACTCCTCGCGATCCCCGATGAACAAGAACCACTACTACTTCACAACTCCACACAACATCGTCACAACCAAGGACACCGAGTTCTCCTTCCGAGGATAGATCGAACTGAATCCTATGTCAACCTCATCCAACAATTCTTCCATGAATGCATCTAAAATGGATCCCTTGTACTTCTGTAGTCTATGGCGTTGAAACTCTTAAATTTTCCTCCTCCATGTGTCATCATCGTCAACATGTACCCTGTGACGATCTGCTGGCACAACCTGCTGGACCTATTCTATGCGATCCTGATGTGGACATCGACCTGGATCCAAACCTACAAAATAACAAAAAATTAGAGATCTTAAAACTAGAATATGGAAGACTCAACATTAATTAATTAATTGGCTTCTTTTATTCATTTTATGTTACCCAATCCCGAGGTCTTTCCATTCAAACACAGGGAAAAAGAACGATGATGCATGATTCTTTCCAAGGTCTCTACCCTAAAACTAGTATCACCTTGTTTAATAGCCTTTATATACTTAAAGGTCCATACATCATATCATAGGGGGTCATAAATTCTTATGTCTTTGTTTGTCTCCAGTGTTTACATCACTTGCTAAACTTGACTGACATTGTTTCCCAACCAACCCATGCATCCTCACCTGTACCAAAATCCAAACTCCATCTTATCCCTCAAACATACCTTTGATTCCACTCTGTCATGACCACTCTCCCCAATGTGCACCACTCCTGGGCTAGCAATGTGAGAAGAGAGATAATGACACTTGAGTCTCACCTCCAGTAGGCCCCGATATGGTGATTAGCCCTGAGGGAATACTAAACACACAAATGGGAGGCATTACCCTCTAGGAGAACACATGAAAATTATAGAGATATGATTGACACCAACCAACTCCAACTCAAGAAGCAATATATAAGAAATTACACATAAAAATATGTAATGTCATGCAATCTACTAAAACTGAATGGGGAAAACTGCAAATACCCAAAAGAAAGTTAAAACTGTAGCAACCACAAGCCTGAACAGCTCCTGCAACCCCAAGATAGTAGAAACCAGCTTGATCTCCAACATGATCCAAGTGACCTGAAATATGGGTTATATATAAATAGGTTGAGTATAATAGTACACTCAGTAGGATCCTCCCTGTAGCCTCTCGTGCAAACGTAAAGAAATCAAGCTATAGCACAGTGAGCAACATGTAAATCTAACTCATTACCTAAAAAAGTTTACTTTGTTCCAAGCCTCACCATGGCTAATCTCACCAAGTAACACATAAAATAGTATATAATATAATAAAGAATATCATGGGGACCCTGATACTACGTCCCCAATGTTTTTCCACTTTTCCCCAACATCGCACGTCCTAAGCATCTCTCTCCAAAGAAGCTTGCCTGCAGAGACCTGGGCGAAGCCCCACAACTAGAACCTCATGCAACAAAACCACCACTTCTACACAATAAAGTAACCAGGTTTTTTCTGCGAGCCACCAAAACATTCATAATGTGTATCATATGTCAGACATTATACCTTAACCCATTACATTCCATACACTGAGTATTGATCCTTAAGTCATCACATCCTACACACATTATGCCTATAGTAGTCCATAAGATAATATAACTGAATATATGTGTGTGAATAACCACAATCCATTACAACCCTCTAGACACATGTATGGGGAAAACTAACTGATGTGTCTACCAGCACAAGTAAATACTTGGAGAATAGAGTAGGGAAAAAGGGGGTAGTCATCCTTCCACCCACCCACCAGAATGTCAGTGAAAACACCCCCAGGGCTAAAAATCCAAAAGGTGTCAGTTTCCCTAACTGACTAGGTTGAGTAGCATATAAAAACACAACAAGTACAAAATATACAATAGCTCACAACCACACTATGGGCATAACCAAGTCTTAGAATCAACTGCAGCTAACCTTTCTCGGACTCCCAACTGCTACTCCTAAGACTCGATATCCCATAAGCACACAACGATTTTAAGTGCTTCATTACATTATTTCATTCCCTTTTTATGAGTTTCACTTTACGTTAATTATTTCATTAAAAACGGATTAAACATGATCAATTTTCACATTATATTTTATTAGCATCACACCAAAAGTCAACTGACCCATAAAATTATAACCACAACATTCCGTCTTAGTAAGCTCCAACCCCATGGGTTAACATAATTTATTCAATTATTTATTTACATAATTACTCTCCCATAATCCCAAGCATTATAGAAAAAAATTCAATGCTACTAAACATAAGGGGGCTCAACCTGGTGAGTAAATGAACTACCCATCGAGACTTTATCGTACATAGCAAGTGCTTAGACCCATCCTCCCTTGAGAAGAGGAACAAGAAAATTACGTGGCATACCTCGCATGTATTCACCCCTTTCGGAAGAAGGGTATGAAAAACTAGCTGCCTTGAGCAGTGGGAAAGGTAAAGGAGGTAAACAAGCAATATGAATCTGCAAGAATCCAAAAAGTCACATCCAACCCATTTCTTCATATTTAGTGTCCTCCCGACACCCATATGCATAAACCGATGCATCTCACAACTCTAGGCATCTACTGCTACCACAACCAGTAGGCCTCCAAGCCCCCACATATCACAACTGCAATACAGGCTCACATTAGAACATAAGAATTAGGAAAACAACCATCATATAAATTGGTTTCTTTTTCCTTAAATAATGAAGAGGGTAATTAAGATCCCTACAATGAATTATCTTTTTTCAAAAAACATGTTCTTTAATCCATTTTGGATTAACATATTTAAATTTATTAAGTTCTAAATTTGGGAAACCTAACCAGTAAGATTTCAAAAATAATTAAACATCCATACTGCACCAATTTTGTTGACATAAAATTACAACAAGAAGAACCATATTCATTTGTATGCCTCTTTACCATTAGTAAAACAATCGTCGATTAATTATGGAATTACATTCATTACCAATATCCATAATGAAAGAAAAATAAAAACAAAGAAACCCTAGATATTACACTATCTATTAAAACAAGAGGCAATAAAATACAATCGATATCAATTTATTAAGTAGGTTTAAATATTTATTATGTAAATTTCATTGTGATCCAGTGGGATAAAACATGTTAACTATAGAGTTGCACGTAAAATAAAAGAGAAACAATCAATCCCCTAACTCAAATGGTTCTTAACGTTCTTTATATGATAATGAGCCACACAAGGTTACGATATCCTTCCCTGTGACAACTATATCCACCCGAGGGTGCAGAGACAAAACCACACCGGTCAACACTCATGAAAATCCCATTATGATATTGGATATAGTATTCTATAAAAGGGTGAGGAAAAAACATAAGGAGATCAACCCAAAATAATGATCATAAAACATACCTTATATCAAAGTTTGATCGATACTACTTGGTTGTATAAAAAATATATTGGAACCAATCCTCAGAGGAATGTTTGATTTTACAAATCCAATAGGAAGAAATGAAACGTTTGAGCATCTCACAAGTGATAACAAGGAGGTAATATTAGAGAGTAAGATATATTGTCCCTTTAAAAGATATAATAGAGAAGTGGTATAAGATAATCTAGATTTTACATTAAAAGAAGATTGCATTAAACCATGCGGTTTGACGAAGTAAAAGAATCCTAATCCATAAGAGATTTTAATATAGGGGTTATGACCTTTTAATCGGCCTTAGAGTTCTTAAAACAAGGCTTTAGATGAATTTTACATAAAAGAAAACATTAAAGGGGTGAAATTGTAGGAAGTTAGAAACATTGTTCACGAACACGAGATTTGGAAAAGGAAAAACACTATTCATGAACCTCACCATTGGAACCTCACCGTTTTGGAAACACTTTTCATGAACTCAAAATTTAGAAATGGATAGAGGTCAATGTTGGAACCTCACTATTCTGGAAACACTATTCATGAACTCAATATCTGGAAAAGGAAAGTGGTCACCATTAGAACCTCACTATTCTGGAATCCCTATTCATGGACTCAAAATATTGAAAAGGAAAGTGGTCACCGTTGGAATGTCAGTATTCTGGAATCACTGTTCATATTGTCAAAATTTGGCAAAGGAAAGTGGTCACCATTCGTGCCTCACCATTCTGGAAACACTATTAATGAACTCAAAATTTGGCAAAGGAAAGAGGTCATTATTGGAATCATACCATTTAGGAAACACTGTTCATGGTCTCAAAATTCAGAAAAGGAAATAGGTCACTGTTGAAACCTCAACGTTCTAGAAACATTGTTCATGAAATCAAAATTTTCCAAAGGAAAGAGATGACTGTTGAAACCTCACCGTTCTAGAAACACTGTGCATGAACTCAAAATTTGGTAAAGGAAAGAGGTCACTATTGGAACCTCACCATTCTAGAAAAACGATTCCTAAACTCAATATCTGTTTAATGAATGTGGCCACAATTGGAACATCACTATTCAGGAAACACTATTAATGAACTCAAAATTAGGAAAATGAAAGAGTTCACCATTGGAACCTCACTTTTCTGGAAACATTGTTCATGAACTAAAAATTTGGCAAAGGAAAAGGTCACTATTAGAACCTCACCATTCTATAATCACTATTCATGAACTCAATATTTGGAAAAGGAAAGAGGTCACTGTTAGAACCTCACCATTCTGGAAAAATTGTTCACGAACTCAAAATTTAGCAAAGAGGACACCATTGGAACGTCACCATTTGAGCCTCACTATTGCACTGTTCACATAAGGATACTTATGATACTATTCACATAAGGCACCATTACACTATTGACCTAAGGCTACCAATGACACTGTTCACCTAAGGCTACCGATGACACTGTTCACCAAAAGCTACTGATGCACTGTTCATCTAAGGTTACCATGGGAACTATTCACAATGGTCTACCATTCGAACAGTTTACAAGGCTACAATTGGAACTATTCATTGAATTGTAAAATTGGTAATGTCTTCAGATATTATACCTTGACCTCCCGGAACACCTCAGACTACAGATTTTTTCCATGGAATGGACCAGAGAGTTCTAGGAAATTATATCTATAGAATAAAAATATATTCCCAATAAATCATAACAATTTTATACAAATTAAAAAAAATTATCAAAACATCTATGATAATATTAACACTAAAACTTATCAACAAAAAAACTTATTCCCATAAAATATAAGACAATAATTACTCAAATTAAATTAACACTAAAACAGATTTGTAACCATGTTGTTTTATTCTTATAAATATCACAAAAATATGTATTTAATAATAAAAATATCTCATAACATAAATCCTCAAATGTGTAATTAATTTCCTTTAGACATATGTTAAAACATTTATTTATTTGACCATTAAATGTTATGATTATCACATATCACTATAATATAAAATATTTTTCTATAGTATTTATCATATCATTCGTTCTACAAGTTCAAAAAGTAAATGTGAATTGATCAACTAAAATATCATAAGAGTGTCTATAGAGGTGTATAGTATTGGAATCACTCATATTGTACTAGATTTTAATGATTTAACACACAAAATACCCTTATCAATAGTTGGGTATGGATGAAAATTTTCATTGATGAAAGATAATATATGGCCGACTTTTCTTTTAAAATAATTTCTCTATCATTTTTTTGTTATTAAGATATGAAAATGGTAGTAATTCATAAATTAATTTTAAATATGTATATGAGAATAGAATATATGGGTTTCTAGGTTAATTATCAATATAATTCCACACAATGTAAATTTAGCATAAGACAATCCTAAAAAAATTGAGATTGTAGTATAAACCCCTTACTGTTTCGGTAATATTTGAATAATTAACCCAATGAAATAAATAACACAAATTAAAACATTAGATATCATAAAAATAAGTATATTACTGAATAAAAATATCAAATACAAAATAGATGTACATTATAAAATAATATAGTTTAATAACATAACATATTCCCCGAAGAAGACAATTTGAGACGATAAACCCTTACACATTGGTAGTAATGAAATAAAATACTATGGAATGAAATTACCAAAATTATAAATTCAAATAACATGAATGAAGAATTATTCATGTTATAACATTTAAAAGGTGTATTATATAAACTTTATAAACCTAAATAGGTGCATAATATCAAATATGTATCAATGAATCAATATTAAGTCAAAGGAACCGTACCACATGGATTTTATTTCTATGTAGACATTTAAATTTAAAATATAATAAATTTAGATTTATTATAAATATATTATTATAATTTATTATTAAATAAAATTATATTTATCACACTTTTAAAATTTACGATTATCATTTTATTAAAAACCACATTAAGAAAATAAACATTCAAGTAAAAATAGATATGTTTTATATGCATCATTTTGTTCAACGGTATCTATACATACACCATGGTAGTAATTCCTATATTTATAGAATCATGATTATACCATATTTAACATATTTATTCATCCTATAAAATTTAATAATCATTAATATAAACTGGTGAAAAAAATGAGAAATATCACTTCATGAAGATGGTAGTACGTACAAACTCTTGAGTGATGTTTTCACTTTTTCAGTAGATGGAACAAATTAAAGGAGAATAATAAGTAAATATTAAAAAATCATTAATATATCATAAATATCATATTTATCTATCAAATCTATCCTTATTCCCATCTATAGAATATTGAAATTAAAATCAAATCGCATAGCTCTATGGATGTGGTAGTCCAAACATACACATAAGTGACATTATCATTTTCCAACTAATGGGATGAAGATATGTTAGGTAATATATTAGAATTTTAAAAGTCTAATTATTTTAAAAATATCATAAATAAACATTAAATAAATCGTCATAACCAATAATTAATGACAATGATTGAAAAAAAATCACATCACTGTCTGGATATTATTGTCCATACAAATTCAAAAGAGATAATTCCATTTCCCAATTTATAAAAAGGAGTTGGAAAATATATTATCCATATACATAATAATAATTTTTAGTTAAATTTATAAAATAATTATTTTATAAATGATAAAATAAATTTATATAAATTCTAAAAATATATAAATGTTCAATTAATTAGGTAAGACAATGACCACCTCTTTGAGAGACCACCATTGGATTATACATTATGACATTATAGAATTTTATTAGAGGAATAACATAATTGTAAGAGTGATGAAAGAAATACAGGAAGGTTTTAGAGTAGGGATGGTATATGATAGAGTGATTAGTATTTTTAATAATAGAAAAATTTATGTACCCTTTTATAATTGAGGGAAAAGGAAAACTTGGAATTATATAGATAATTTAATTAGAAATAAGGTTTTTCAAAATTATAATTGTTCAAAATGACAATTTTTTATAATAAAAAAATATATGGTTTAAATGTCATCACTAAATCATATTTAGACAGTTTTTTTAATGTAGTCCAATATTTTGTTTTAAAATCATTGTTAGCCCATCAGAACAGTAAATAAAATAACACATTTTTTTCATTTAAGGGTCATAAATCTACTTCTAATATGTAATGTGACAAAAAATGGACCGTTGTTGAAATTATTTACCTTTTTGAATTTAAAATATCATATGTTATTATTTTATTCAGTTTTAAATAACATAAATGTATTATTTATCATAATATATAATTAACATCATTTTTGTACTAATATTTTTAATATACTTGAATGATATGAAAAAACAACTCATATATATTACAATCACATTTAGCATAATTTTATTATTATAATTAGATATAAAATTATTGAAATTTAACAATTCGTCAAGAAATTATTAGAAATATTTTTTTCATAATCAATTACATCAATGTTCCTAATTCATTCATTATAAATGTGTCTGCACTGCACATGCTTTTAGGATAATTATATCGTAAATAAAAATTAAATATAAATTAGTAAAATAAAATGTTATTATTATCTCTTAAATAATCATTTATAACCAATTATAAATTATTCTTATCCCAATCAAAATATAATGAAAATATTAAAATAAATAGGGTAATATTTTGGTAATTTTCATAACATAAAATAATATAAACATCCTTATCAATGGAAAATGAATAGAATATAACATATATTCTAAATTATGACGAGTATTGTCAAAATAATCTCATAAAATATATATGATAAGGCATTATCCTATTGTTGTAAGCATGTTTTTCCCCTTCTAAGGGACAAATATACACCCATGTTACTTTCCATAATAACAAAATAATAATAGATACATATTTAAAAAATTATAACATCATGATTTCAATTATATAATAAAATTTAAATTAATTAATTTATATTAGATTATGATATCAATTTTAATATAAATTCAGAAATGAAAATGAATAGAATTTTTTGAAAAATAAATTTTATGAAAAATGAGCTTATTCCAAAAACATATATAATTATGAATCAAATGTAAATAATTTTCATTATTTATAATTAAATGACACTTATGTTAGTTTAATATAATATTAATATCATCACGGGACTTGCATATTTCTTTAACTAATTGAATTAATTTATTATTTAAAAAAATCAGAATTTTTTACTATTTCCATAAAAATTACACTTTTTAGAATAATCCCCAATATTTACCATATCCTAACATTGATATGGTGATCTGAAATATTATATTAATTAAGAATATATAAATTTTAAAATTTTTTATAAAATATTTTAAAAAAATAAAAGAACATTTTCAGTTTAACAAATATTTTTATTCATAAAATGAAATTACATTAAAATTATATACTTATTTATTATGAGTTAATACATACACTTGAATTGAGTAAAAATATTATATATGCATTTCATGATTTTTATCCCATTAATAACCTTTAATTATAAAGATATGTTATAATATATCACAGTTCATTTTAAGCTCGGAGCTGCGAGTCAAGAAAGTAATCAAGAAATATTTTTCATAAATAGAAATATATTAAAATTTATTGGGGTGTTACACACTCATAATTTTTGTGCAATTATTTTTGTAAAAATACATATTCCCAAATATCTTCTTCATGTTTTTATATTACATATATTAATTTTCTTCCCCTTCCAATATCTTCATATATTGAGTCCATAATTTGTATGATTCACAATATAAATGATATAGAACTACAATTCTCATTTCATGATTCATGAACTTGATAATGTAAATAATATTTTATATTATAGTTAGTTATTTCATTAAAATTATTGAATCGATGTATCTAAAAAAATGGGCAGAAATTTCCACATAAAGGGATCAACACAAGTTTCTTCCATCTTTCATACTTATGTGAGTTTTTATGGTTATGGGTACTGTTCATAGATGTATAGTGTTGAGTGGACGACCTCATTAAGATTTTTTTTTCCAAAAAACAACATTTTTTTTGTTTCTCATTAAGACAGTAATTTCATTATCCATTTCATTTTTCATTTGCAGAGTTCATCTTGGTTCCATCAATGGAATAAAACCAAAATGTCAGTTTGAATTTTATGCAATAAAAACCAATGAACGTAATCAAATGTGATGTAAAACAATTCATGTGATTTCATAAATTTTTACAAAATAATTTAATCCTATAACATTTTAGGTTCATCATATACCAATTTTTGTTTATTAAATGTTGATTTTTTTTTCTCCTCTCATTCATCATAATCGAATCCTAAAAAAAACTAAAATTCACTCTGATAAAAATTGAGGTGGTGTAACCATAAAATACAAACATATTAATCAATTTAACCGGAATATTAATTACATATCATAATTAATCAATAACATTTAACCAATAGAATCACTATGTTCAGCGACTAGAAATAATAACATCAGATTTTTCAACACGTCTCCAACAAAACCCCTAAAATTCAACGGACACGATATCCCACTATAAATATATTTCACATAATTATCCTATATAAATTAATATGATATTTTCCTATAGTTTGGAGTAATCTGTTAAACCTATATGATTGGAATTCAACTTCACCATAAAAACAAACTATATATAATTTAAAAAATAAATTTTTCTTACATTGTTAACAAATGAAGTATAGTATAAGGATAAAGTTATGATTATGTGTTGGACATACTAAAATACACTTCAATTCATCATATTGGTCTGATTATAAGTGTTCATACATGATCACTCTTTTCAAGGTCAAATTCTGTTACAAATAATTTAGGGATATCGATCTTCCTCTCTTTTTCACATCCATTGACTCATTCATGGTCACTGATTTTGATTAATGCTTCCTTAGTTTAAAATATTTATCTTCACCACCAAATATGAATGAATATTTATTCAGAAATGCATCATTAACATTGGGGTTTGATTCTCCAACAAATTCCTAATTTTTTTAAATATTATTTCCCTATTAAATATTATTTCCCATGTAACCATTTCTCTTTTTATTGTCCTCACCAATGTATAACTTTCCCAGGTTCTAGGATTCTCCCATTTGAGCTTTCCCAATGTCCTTATATTCTCCCAATAAAAATGTTCCAAATATGTTTTTCCAATAATGATTACAAGGTTAAGTTCACCAAAATCTATTTCTATGTTAAATTCCTTAAATTAGATTTTCTTCATTTCCTTAAATATAAATTATTAACAAAACATAGTTTTTTCATGTCCTTTTCCATTAAATATTGTTAATATATATTTTAACTCTTCCATAAAGTAGATTCTTCACACAACATATTTTATAATGTCTCTGTGATACGGGGGAGAAACATAATCCTTATATTGAAAAATATATATCTAAATTATATGGGTATCCAGGTATTTAATGTAAAAAATTTGACTAGAACATATCCCTCCTATATAGATTTTATATAACATCCTTTTACTAGATCCAATGGTGGTGTGCATTATACAATTCATAATCCTTAGAAAATATAATGAAATAATACTATACATTCTGACATGTTCAAAAATACGTTGTAAACCACCAACATATAATAGTAACTTGAAGAAAATTCTTGTAGATCCATGCTACTGTGTTTTTTAATAACCTCAAATAACAAAGAAATGTATTGAAAAAAATCCCCCTAAATATTTAATCATCTTGTTCCAATAGTAAAAAAATATTTACATATTTCACGGATAAACACTAAAAAAATCATTCCATCATAGATTGGGTTCACTCCCCAGTCTCAAAAAAATGTTCTCATAATTGTACAATGGATTAGGTTTACTCAAAAGTCCATTGCATATCAATGAATATAAATAATTCATTACCAAAAGTATTATATGGCTATAAAATTATAGTGCAACTAATCACATAATTAAAAAAAATATACACATATCTCCTAAAAACCATGCAAATATCATTAGTTTTATCATAAGAAAACAAAACTCATGAGAAATAAATCTGTTTCATGAATATTAAAAAAAAAATCATAGGACATAAAGAGAATGAAAGAAAATTTATTTATTATATCCTATCACTTCTGTGGTACATGAAATTTTATTGAGTGATTACTTTGATGGAAAATTATTTTTTAGAGAGGAGAAAAATACTTATAGAAATCATAAGAAATTTACTTTACTTATTAATACCATTTATATCTATGGAATTAGCTTATAGAATAATTGGAATCATATTTTATTTTGAAAAAATTACATATTAGAAATAAATATTTTTATATATAACAAAATAAGATAATGAGAGTTTTTGATAGTTCAAATTGTTTTTAAATGTCAATCCTTTTCACTTGGGTAAAAAAATATAATATAAATACATAACATACTATTTGAAAAATGAAAACAACATTCCTTTTATAAATTGTTTAAATAAATAGAATTTCAATAACAAATGATTTTATTAAGTCATTTAAATTAAGTTAAGGACATCTATAAATGTATATAAAAATCATTTATATGTAAGAGAAATATTCCAAACAGAAATGAGTAGATAAGGATGTCTTCCAAAAATAATAATCACATTTGTTGAATTATATGAAAAAAAGAGAAAAAATGGTATAAAGACATGTATGCCATAGAAATAATCCCGTGAGAATTTAATAAATAATTATTTAGGGAGAAATAACTATTTCTTTATCTTGATGGAAGTTTAATTGTAAATAATCACGATATTGATGAGAAACTATTTAACTAACCATTATTATTACTCATGATGACTGTAATGGTGAATTAAACACAAATATAATAAATATAAGAATATTAATAAATTATTTTATAAGATTATTTATTTCTATTACATCTTTTATTATTTGTAACTTACTAAACTGGGATCCACAAAATGGTGGCATGAGATTTTCTCTTACATGTCCCGAAGAATATCTCTATGTACACCATATGATACCATTAAAAATGAGGGTCTATAGTGGAATAGTGGAGAGACTCTTACCACAAAATTATTATATATAACAGCGGTGTAATAATATAATTAAATAGCATCATTATAGATAATAAAGAACAATAATAAATAAAAACCAAAGGATATTAGTAATCATAATGCAACCCCAATACCAATATCATGTAAAAATTATTTGTTACAACTCTCTATATGAAATGGAAAGAAATACATAAAAATACACAACTACTGCACTTCATGTATCAAAATTTAAAATGGTTAAAATGAAATATCTATAGATAAAATGAAAATATATTCTCAGTCATATTCCCTAATACATCTAAGAATAAACAATAAAGTATCGTAAAGCGAGTGTTTTTATTAGTCGCTAATTAAATTTATGAAGTCCATGTAGGTACCCAACAACAGACCAAATATGGTTTAAGATAACAATATTTTCTATCCCACCAATTGTAACTATAACTAATCTACTGTATATATATATATATGATAATATCATGTATTCACTATATAAAAACAATTTAAATGAACAAGTATGAGTGATACATATAAGTGTGACAGTATCCTGACTACCAAGGATCAATACAACTAGAATCAATAAACACGGGCTAATTGAAAATCATAATAACATAGTTGTGACAATGTACAATCTAAAAATAATAATAGAATTCCGATATTTGAAATATTTGTAAGACATGATAAAAATACACTATGTCATATGCTGAGTAATATAGTATCAAACCCCACGGTCCATATCAAATTTATTAGACAATAGAATTCTTAATTTTATATTCTATGGAATCATGTGTCAGACCCACGGATGGATCCATGATGTATTATTGTCCAAATAATCCCATGTTACATGGATCCCTTGTTTATAAATTTAAATTTAATCAAATATTATTCATGAATCCATGGAGTAGAATTATCCATGTCATTAAAGGTGATTTGTAATTCATGGTGTAGAAATGTCAATGGCGTTCTATATGATCCTATGTCAGAGACTCATGGTCTAGATTAAAGGGGTAGAAATGTTAGAGAAATAGAAATCATTTATCAATTTTTTAGTCATTCATAACCCAATAAAAATTCATACCCAATCTACAAGTTCGTCAAACACATTTCACCATTACAATATATACCATTTAATCAATTTGAATAACATGTAGTCTCATAGAAAAAGAGCATAATACTTCTTATATTCAGATATTAAATTATAACTTAATTCAATAAGTATTTCTATAAAATTTCATCATCACCCATACACAATGGGGTTGTATAAAATTTTATAAAATAATACCACACTACACATGTGGTCCTTGTTGGAAATAACAACCTCAAAGAATAAGATTTATCTAATTAGGAAACCTAATCTAGTTCCAACAATTTATTTAAGATGTCTTATTAATTGTAAGACCCACATCAGATGTTGTGGCATGGAGAAAAATGTATATAGTTAATGTAAGAGAGATAATTTTCAGGGAAAGGTATAAAACAAATATCATATACCTATGGTAGAACACTTATCCAGTATCAGATCCAAAATCATAATAAATCAGATGAAAATAGATAAATAAATGAATACCCTCGAAATATGGCCACTTATCATGCACCAAAATAACTCTATCCATATGTTGACAGATGATGAATGGAACACGAGGCATGAACAATTCACCAATTGGGATCCAAAAAGACTAATGGTGGAAGAAAAAATGTAAATATCATGAAATGGGAACAATGACTTCATTGAAAGAGAAAAAATAGAACCCAAATTTGAATAATGTTATCAATTTTAATAATGGAAGAATGTGGTGTTAAAATATTATGTAACATGGGAAAAATTTTCATTTCCCACATTTTAACTTGGATTCACTGTTTGGCCTCACAGATGGCCAAATCATGCACAAATTGTTCACTCACCACAACCTCAATAGGGAACACACTTGTTTTGTGGGAATGTTTTCGAAAATTTTGTTAAAATTGTTTGATTTTAACTTTATAAAAACTATAGATGGATAAAACAAGAATGAAATCATGGACACAAAGTTTGATTTAAATTGGGGTCCTTGGATAGACTTATTGGTCACCCCGCATTATTACTCCAAATCATGTAGCATGGGTCACATAGATTCTACAAATACTATGACCTAGATAAGGTTTTAAAAAACTAAGCCTCCTGGTTCCAAATAATCCCTAGACACCCCCTTAAACTCACTTGAACTTATTTTTCACTCACATAAATCAAAATAAATTATTTAAACACAAATTTTAAATATATATACCATAATGAAAACCCAGTATCATTCAATCTCCCCCTAAATGAAATCAGTACATAAATTTACATTCTAAGGGTTATTAAGAATAATATTTGAATAACTTCATTCTTTGAGAATTCATTTCACCCTCCATACCCATATTATCAGTGAATTCAAAATATTAGAATGACAATGCAAAAGAAATTTAATTTCCTTGAGAATAATTTTTTTGGATGAAAATGATCATCAAACTCACCATGGGTCTCAATTAAAGTGTTTATCGTAATGATGAAGTTGAATAATATTCCACATGGATCCAATATAAATCTTACTATTGATTCCCAATCTTTTACTTCTCATAAATAGTAATTTTTTTGAAAAACATTTGATGAAGTATTAATGTATGAATGGGGTGCTGCAACCAATTTTATTGAGTGTTAGAAATAAAAAATATGAAGGAAAAGATTGGATTTCACCAATAAATCACAATGTAACTATGATTATATTTAAACCAATCATAAAAAGTATTCAATGAACCAAGGAATTAAGGATTAAAAAAGACATTTGTGAAAGAAGAAATGTTCTGGAAGTTGAAGCGTTTTGATCTCAGTTAATCGGTGTGAGGTCACCGGATATAGAAATGTTTTTTGGATAGGAAGGGTGATTGATTTGGAAGTAATAAGGATTTCAGTTTTCAATCAGTCCAATATGTTCTTTTAAATATATTATCATTTAAAAGATTTTTATAAGGATCTTAATCAGAGATGGGGAGAAGTTTTTGAATTCGATGTTACTAGAACCAATATAATGGTAGTGATGTTCCACTAATTATTAGTGTCATATTGATAATGAAAATCATCTGTAAATTGGACGTAGAATTTATTTTGTGCGAATTTATTGGGGGAATAAAAATAAAATAATGTGGGAGTTTTGTGGGAAACTGAAAATAGAGGAAAAATTTGACTTTTTGACTAATACAGAAAATAAAATAAAATATTATTCCGAAAATTAGTCCACCAGTTTAATCAATATGAAATGATAGATATTTTTAATGTCTGAAATTTAATTTCTATATCATGTGGGTCAAGAGAAAAAAATGAATTTTTGTTTTATTTCAAGAGTTTGTGTATCAAGTGGTCAATAATTTGAGATTGAAGAAAAACTGATAAAGTCAATGTATATAGAACTAATCAAATAGAGGATTTTCTGTCTATGAAATAGAGAAAAAATGAATTCTTTTTACTAGACATAAATGTGATATCAAATTGGATCATGAAAGGATAGTTGATGTAATTTCTGAATTATTGTGAAGTGGATCATTATAAGGGGAATATGGTTTCAAGGATTATTTTGAAAAGATA
Source organism: Viscum album (assembly GCA_963277665.1). Classification (NCBI taxonomy): domain Eukaryota; kingdom Viridiplantae; phylum Streptophyta; class Magnoliopsida; order Santalales; family Viscaceae; genus Viscum; species Viscum album. Next base: position 383,439,947 of record OY728164.1, read on the forward strand.
ACTTATTCTAATAAGATCTTCAAGAGATTCATAGAAAAGTATTAAATAATTAGATGTCTTTGATTTAATGAAAAAAATTGAATGGTTAATTGGAATTTAACTGATTTGAGAAGTATCAAAGAAGTTTTTAGGGCATTTTAGATGCCATGTTACACAAAAATTTCATATATAATTTATGTTTTATTAAATTTTGTTCAGTGGGAAACATTTTTAGAATCCTTCTCGAAAGATAGTTGGGTCAGCTATAAAAAGAAGAAGTAATCTGTATTATCTTCCATAGATGTACTGTTGAATAGAGACAGGAAAATGCTATAAGATTGAAAAGGGAAGATATTTCTAGACTGAGCATTATTATGGATGATTTCAAGACAGTATATGAAAAGAGATGATAGAATATCGTATTCATCTGATCAATGTATTGCGATAAAACATTCGACATAGAATTATAAGGGGATATTCAGATGTAGATATTAGATGTTCGATATTGTTTCAATGGTATATTTATAGAGTTTTTATCACACTACGAATTTAGACTAGGTAGATCAGACTAAAAAATCAGAGTAATTATAATTATAATTCCCCAAATATTTTTACCCGTTGTTGGGTATGAATGATACAAATTTATTTGGAGAACCTATTTTTCAAGGATGACAAGGAATAATTGCATCGTTTTTCTTAAATTTTTACAAAAACATTGTCCAAATCAATTGTTTTAGAAGCAGAAAACAAAATATTTTATTGAACATAGTGATATATGAGTTTAAGTTTGTATTATACTCTATGTATTCAATACAAAATTACTGTTTTCTAGTCGATTGTGTGGTATTGTATTGTTTCTAAACCATACCATGGACATAGGTAATATTGTTGAGCAGTGAACCATGCGAATTCATATGTTCTCAGAGGTATTTGATTCTATTGCATTCAGAGAATGTGATAACACTTTAACTTGATAAAATTGATTTTTAATAAATAAGGAATCTTAATAGAAAAAGTATCACTTGTTCACCCCCTCTCCCTCTCAGTGATTCAATATATTTTATGGGAAGATATAATTTGTATCAAATATTGAAGATCCGTTTTTTCTAATTTATAATGTTTTTGATAAGGATATTGTGAAGGAGAATCTAAATTGGGTGAATAAAAAGGAGATTATAATATTTTATGCCAAGAACTGTCATATCTGGAAAGATATAATTTTTAATATCTTATGTCTATTGGGATGATGTTCTTGAAGCTATAATTGATGTATATTCTCTTATTGATAATAATGTTCCTATTACATCTATTTACGAGAAGAATCCTTTAAGCAGGGAAGGTCCAAGAATGATTTACTCTCATCACATACTGAATTTTTTTTATTATGAGTGAAGGGTATCTACAATTCCAAAGGTTTATAGGATAAACTAAAAAACATTTATGAAGGAAATACATAGGAAAATAATGAAAAGTAACAAATCCTAAGGCTGGTGTATTATTATCTAAAGATGTGTGAATATGAATATACTGGTGACTTCTATTATATTTTTAATAAAATTATTAAAAACATCACTTGTCTTGGTGAAATTTTTTAGGATTTTACATTCTTTAAAAAGAGATTAAGAATTATTTTCAATGTGATTGATAAAGAACATGTTGCGGTATCAGAATCCAAAAACGTGGTATGTAAAAATCATGATTAATTTTTGTCCTTGTTTTTTAAAAAATTTAGAAGATATATGCGAATGTACAAAGGGAAAAATTATTTAAAAGGATTTAAACTTGGAGCTATTATGAAAAGTGTGGCTAATATTCCATCAAAAAATGAATAATAATATATTGATCAAGATGAATGAAGACAATTATGTTAATCGAAGTAATATGGTAAAATACTAAAATTTTATTTCAAAGGGAAGGATAGAAAATTATCCCAAATCCAAAATTAGAATCATCTTATCTAAAGATGATGAAGAAGAAGACAATGATATTGAGTAATAAAATTCTTTTAATAAGGATGATAGTACTTTTATTACAGTAGTTAACCATGAATATTTCATAATTATCAGTTCTGAATAAGAATAAACCCAAATGGAAATTATTCTAAAAGAAGAATTTATAGCATATCAAAGAAAGGATTACATACATGTGAAAGAAATATCAAATAAGAATAGTAAAAAGTATTCAATAACCAATCATGAATTATTTCAAGATATAAAAGTAATTTTTCTAGAAGACATTCATTATTTTTTGAAATATCGTGACAATTAATAGAATTATAATGAACATACGGATGTAAGGATGAGGAAAAAGAGAAATTTTTGGGACATCTCCAAAAAAACACATTATATTGCTTAATTTAAGGTTAAAATTTTAAATAATTACATCTATGAATTTTTTTGAAACATCTGGATTGTGAAAACTTGAATAAGATAAAAAAATTAGATTAAGATGTTGAGAATAAAGTTGATGTTTTTTATGAAAAAACGAAATTCAAAAAAGTTATATATGTATCCTAGACCATCAAATAAGAGAAATGAGAATTTACTAAAAATTTTAATATTAAAATGTTTCTATTAACTTCTATTCTGATAAGGATAAAATGATAACTAAGATGATGATGAAAATTATGATTTATAATATAATTTTTGGTTATCCAAAAAGTAATTATAAGATGTTTTCTAAGAATCATGCCCAGAAAAACAATCAGTATAGAATTTTCAAATGAAATTACCAGTTATAATAATACTATAGGTAATATGGTTGAATTTGGAAAACAAAAAATATCATTTGGTTTAATAATAATCATTACTATTATTCCTATAATATTGAATGTTATGTTTTATGGGGAGTCAATCCACTCAAAGAATGAAGTTTTGGATATATGTTCTTAAAAATCCTCATAAAGACATTTTCATATCTAAAAATAGGTGTCAGACTTTGTAAACTATTTTTTAAATATGTGAATATAATATACACCTTGAAAATAGATATCATTTTTTGTTACCAACAATGAAAAATATTTTTAACAATTATCATATGCAATAATTTATGAAACATGGGTGGCGTCAAAAATCATTTCATATAGAATCCACCATCAAATATACAAAAGGATAATAATCATAGATTGTGGATATAGGGTTTATTGACAAATGATATGAGACATACTTTTTTTATAAAACTTTAAATACTTCACATAATGAATGGTGACATTTAGAAATGTTTAATCTCTTAGAATTAATGATGTTGGATAAACCATCACCAGGGAATATAAGTTGAAATTCAAAAAGTCTTTTTTTTGTTAATGGGATAAAAAAAGCATTCATTATTTCTTATAACATTGAGATAATGGAAACAATTTTATTTCCATAAAACATGGGGGTTTTTTGAAAATTGAATAATATGGATTAATAGTTTCATGAAACCCATACACAAAAGTAAAATTGATCCATATTACTAAGGCTCAGAACTCTAGTAACATATGATTTGTGGAGGTAAAACAATTGTGGCATAAAAGGATAGGAAACATGTGTCAAAGAAACCTGAGTAAGTAATCAATGAGAGATAATGTATGGGGTCTTCTTAATATGTCATGAAAAAGAGATTTACATTGACAAATATGTCCGAATGGGAAAGATAAGAAACTTTGTGAATAAGTAGTTAAATTTGATTAAAATGGCCCCTTTAACATATTTATTACTGTATTTTATGGCCAATGAGAAAAATAAAAAACTCACTGAGATAATTAATTCCTAACATTCATTGATTACTTTACTCACATTTCATGTGTTATGTATATGAAAATAAGTCACATGCTTTGAAAATGATTAATTTATTTAAGAGTAATGTTGAGAAGGAATGTAAATATTCATCATAGATGTTGAGAACTGAAAATGGTGGTGAATACAATAATGACGAATATGAAAGTAATATTTAGAATCATGAAATTATGAATGGTTTTAGTATACTATTAAATCCTCGACAAAATTGAATTACATATTGAAATAATACATTTATAATTGAAATGGGAAACAAATATGTTACTTTAACATGGTATTTATCATTAATTTTGGAGTTAATCCATGATAATTTATTTGTATATTAAAAAAATAATATTATATAGACCAAGTTCAGATATGAATCCATATGAATTTTTTTATGAAAAAATACATGTTTGAAACAAATATGTGTTTTGCGAGTCCATACATCATGAAGAACATGTTGGAAACCAACGAATATTTGAAAATAAATGTGAAGAGGGAATTTTTATTGGCTATTCTTTTGTTTGAACAAAATATATATGTTTCAATGAAGATTTTGGGAATATTAGTTGATACTTTTTATTTGAATGTATGTGAAATATCTGAGGAAGATAAATCGACTTAGTAAGATAAGGATGAATGATCATGGGTAAAGATACTGATAAGGAAGAAAAAATATCAATCCTTCTTAAGAAGAAGAAGAAGAATCATTTTTTTGTTAATGAGGAAGAATACAGAAAATATAATCCTAGACTGAGGAAGAATATTGATACTAAAAACCATATTATTGATCATCATTATAAGGTTCAATGAATAATAACATGAATTTTTATTTCTCACGATTCAATGTTTTCAATAGTTGATCTGAATGATGTGAATGAATATTTTGAGTGTCCCGAAGGTGTTTAGGCTATAAATGAATAAATTCATAAGATATAAAATAATGATACATGGTAAACCATATAAAATCCATATAATAAAAATTATATTATAACAATGTGGGTTTCTTAAACAAGATTAATGAATATAGTGATGTGACAAGAAAAAAATAAATATTGGTAAAAATGTTTACTAAAAAATTTAAGGAATTTACATTTATGAATCTTCTACATTAATGGAAAGGATAATAATAGTCAAAAATAATTCATTCTATTACAAAACATGAAGTTATAAAATATTTTGGCTGGATGTGGAATAAACATTTTAGAATGGTGATCATGATTAGGAAATATACATTGAACAACTGTGTGAATTATTTTGTTGGAATAAATGTATGTCATGTGTTTAAGTTTTAGAATAGATTATATAAAATAAATTAACCATAAATATAATGGTATTCAAAATTGGATAATTTCATAAAGAATATTTTTTTTTGAAAGGAATAGTTGATAGATGTATTTACGTTAAATAATGTTAGAATTATTTCCTCACCATAATCATTTATGTTAATGCAATAATATTTTCACAGAATAATTAAATTATATTTGAATGATACAAAAAGGAAATGATTTTTTTTTATTTTTATGATTGGGAAACGAAATAAATTACTGGGTTATAAATTTTACAAAATAAGAAACACAATTATATTTTCTATGAAAAGTATTATACGCAGCATCTTATGGAGTATGACATGAATTATTAAAAAACAGTTTTCCCACTAATTTTAGAAGAAACCAAGTTATGAAAACATGGATAATGTAAGGAAAATGATTCTAAATATTTTGAATATTGTTTGGATGATTTTTTATATTTTACTACTTCAATATATAACATTTTTGTGCTATTACATTATGTGTATTATTCCAATATTCCCTAAAAGAATCAATTTTTTAGAAGAGAAAATAATTCTAAATTATATCAGGGCGCATGAGATTTCTTAATCATTTCTGATATCCGATAAATACTAATTTTTTTTTGGGTATTTAGATGTTTATTAGGAATGTAATGATGATTATATAATATAAACGTCAAATAGAGTTTTCTTTCTAGTCATATGATTTGTTATTTGCCATATAGAGAAATATAATCTCAGTAATCTTGGAATCACTATTGCTGGTTATCATACCACCACACCATTTAATACCTACCTTATATATATAATGACGTAGATGGTTGATTTACTTGTCAAAGTGATGTTACCCTTGTTCTTGGTATGTGATAATTAATGATTGATCAACCATACCAAAAATAAGAGAAAAAATTATTGTTGAAAACATATTTATATCAAAAATCATTTCCAAAAAGAGAATGAAAAGATTAATTAATTGATGATAGAGTATGTTCCTAAATCAGAACAAGTAGCTAACAATTTCACAAATCCTTTACAAAATGAACATTTTTATAAATTATTGGTGGAAATGGGCATCTGACCTCTTTCTTATCAAGGCTGAGGTATGTGTTTGTGTCCACTATCCTATATTATACTTGGACAGTGTTGTTAAGGGGGATAATGTTTACTATATATATATTTTCTTTCATGTTCTAAATATTTTACAGAATCATGATTGATATATGGGTTTTGGTTATGATGTGTATACTGCATTGAAAATGTGTTAACTATTATAATAATTGGTTATAGTGGTTGTAGGAGGCAATTCAAACTTAGGAAAATAGAATTAGAGATGAAATATGTTAAGAAATATGTGATGAAAAGAATGATTTATTTTTCAACACTCAATACTTTTGGACATCATCGTTTTTCTATCAATAAATCTTTTTTACCACAATGATTTATCTCACTTTGGAAATGAATTGTTGATATGTAATCTAAATCTTGTGGTTATAAATTTTAGTGATATAATAATCTTTCTTGAAAATAAAATCCCAGGGGAGGGGGATTTTTGAGACCAAGATTGAAATAAGTTATTTATGGGAGATGAAATAAGATTGTGTTTTATTTTTTTTGAAATATTGTATATGGTGAAATGTAATCAATTCAGTTTTCGAAAGAAAAATATTGGACTGAACAGTTTGTTCTAAATATCAGAATCAAAATGCTTATGTATGCCTATTGAATTGAGAAAATGTTTGTTGTACGAAAAGGTCCATTAGTCTCACCTTATGTTTGGATTAAAGTGTTGATCATAATGATGATGATTCACTAGATCCATCATTGATACAACCTAATTTTGATGATTCTTTTTTTATCTTAGAGTTCTTATAAAACAGTGTTTTTGAAAATATTGTGATGCTGGATTTATGAAGGAAATGGGTAAAAACACATATCATATGGACAGTTGGAATGAAAGAAGATACTTAAAAGGATGGGAATACACAAATGCATCACAATTCGAGTCATTATATGATCAAACAAATATAAAAATGTATTCTGAATCTAGAGGAAGTATTGATACAAGAAAAACATTATGAATTAAAAAAAGATCATGAAGCTGATTAATTATAGTCTTATTTCATCATTGCGAGATCACCTGACATAGAAATGGTGGATGTCTAGGAGGTTTAATTTTAACATGATGTTATGAAGATTCTAGTTTTCATCAATAGAAGTAAATGAGTAGAAATAAATTTTTAAGAAAATAAGTTGACAAGGATGATAAGTAGAGAAGTAAAGATGTTTCTGATGTTGAAACAGATTGAACTGGTCGAATGAATGCATTATGCCACCTATTAATATAGTTATACTGATAATGATCATCAGATGAAAATCAAAGGAATATTTTTTTGGAATTGATTGGTCCAATAAAAATAAATTAAATTGAGAGTAATTGGGACCAATGAATACATAGAAGAATAAAATATTGTTGTGATTGATATGGAGAATTAAAACAAATATCAATCAATATTGTAGTTAACCATTTTCATCAAGATAAAATAATGATTGTTTTTTAAGTGGGGAATTATTTTCTTTATCATGTTGGTTAATTGAAATTGATAACATTGATTTTTTTTCAAAGGTCATTATTTCAACAAGGTCATGAATTGTGGACTAGAGATGAATCTCATAATTTCATCAGATGTTAAACTAATCAGATACAAGATATTCATTCTCCAGAAATATTGGAAACAATAATTGTTTCAACCAGAAAAAGAAGAGCTATCAATTGGGATACTAAAAAGATAGATGAAGTTATTTCCAATGTATTATCAAGGGGAAATTAGAATGTTTTTTGGGTTCTGATGGTCATTATGAGAAGGCATAATATTGTCATATGTTTTTTTCAAGAGGTGTATAGAATTGTAATACAGAATCCACTATGATCATCATAATGAAAAAAAGAACGGGGAATTAGAGTCATACTAAATATTTAAAAGAATGTATGAGGTGAGAATAAGTTGTCAGGGGATTTGATAATTTTCAAGAAGAGTTGATAAGTATTTAAAAATTCAATATAAATCATAAATTCGAGATGAATTTATATTTTTTAAAAATTTGGATCAGTGGGAAACATTTTCAAAATCCCTCACAAACCACTAATGGGTAACCTATAAAAGGAGGATGTACATTATACATTATGACACATATGTAATATTAATGAGATAAGGAAGGGTGGCGAATGACTATATAAAGAAGAAATTTTAGGATTGATATTTCCTAAAGATGAATATAGGATAGAAGAAAAATGTATTAGAGAAAACATCATATTCAGTTGATCGTCCTATTGGCTAGAATCAACAAATAAGAAATCCAAATAGGATTTATGGGCTCAGAATGAATGATTTCAGCATTATTTTTGTGGTATTTAAATAGAGTAATTATTTAAAAGAGCAATTGGACTAGCCACATCAGACTAGGAAATCAGATTGAATACCATTATAATATGTAGAAAGTTCTTACCAATTCTTAGGTAGGAAAGTGAAGTATTTTTTTTGAAAAAAATAATTGTTATTTTTGAAAATAAATCACTTAATCATGTTTCTTAACTTGTTATAAAAAATTTGTATTAGATCAATTGTTCTAGAGGGATCAAATGCACTGTTGTATTTAAAATAGATCTACTTGAATGTAAGGCAATATCCTAGTCATTTAATTCAAAACAAAATGATTTTTTTATAGTGGATTTTGTGGCATTGGATTATTTTCAAACCATACCAAGGACGTAGCTACTCTTATTGAGAATTTAACCTTAAAAATTCGTGTTTCCTAAGGTATGTTCTATTCGGTTGTTTTAAATGAATTTGATAAATATTTAACAGGAGGTGAATGATGTTTCATAAACAAGGAAACCGAAATAAAAAATATAGCATTGATTAACCCATCCATATTAGTGATATTTGATCAGGACTGGGAACATACATTTTACATATTCATTCTATAATTGGACCTATACTAGAGGAAATGACATTTCTAGAATAACCTTAGTTCTCTAATGAACAATACAAATATGATTATCTTGGAAGAACACATACACATTTATCTCAACATCATAAATTTGAAGAGTATGAGACGTGTCTGATTGATAAAGACATAGTAGAGATATGTGAAAGACATCATGTCTGGCTTGGTACCTCTATGGTGTCAACATTTTATAGGTTAATGGTATGAATCTCCATATAATCTTGTACAACTCAACATATCACAGTAAATTCATACCATGTATCTTAGTTTATCTATGACCTGAACAAGGCAGTATAAAAAAAGACCGTTTTACTCTCCTTGAACATTAGAGGGTTTATAAGGTTATTAGTATATAATTTTTGTCCACAGTATATAATATCCATCCAATTATTGATCTACCTTACCTTCTTCAATGTCTCCTACACAATACATTATTTAATAAGCATTTCCTATCATGCCTCCAACTCTAACTATGTTGATCAAGAAGGCCTTTATTATAATGACAAACTAGGTTCCATATGTATAATCAAATGATTTGTATTTTTGTATTATAATTCATCCCGGTGTATATACATCTCCCAAAAACCCTTAAAATGAATGAAATATGTACTAATCATGTGTTCTATAACCTCTATAGTACACTCTAATTTTCTATTAGTAAAAGGGTGGTATGATGTGCTCAAATAAACTTGTGAACCAAATCCGTCTATAAGAATCTAAAAAACCCTGATGCAATCCATGTACCCCTATCAAAAATAACAACTTTATGATCCCCTTGAAGGTTCAAAATATTTTTGATATAAATCCTCCAATGATTTAATGTCCCAAAACTAGATGCCACAAAATTGGAACCCCAGTACAGGTCACTACATGTCCTTATGCATTCCTCCCCATATGCAATAGGCTTCCGACATACAGTGATTGTCTAAAGGAAACAAGTTGTATGACAATACCTTCTTTATTTGATAGATCTACAATATATAACATATAAATTAATTTAATTAATAATCCATAAACTAGAAATATCTGTTACAAATTGTCTCCTTAATAGGGTACCAAACCCACCAATAGATAAATATGAAATGTAATTCTAATAATTCCAAAAGCGTTGAATAACCAAAATAATGAAAAATAGAAGTACCCCATATGTGGGCCTTGAATACATGTTCATATCCTAATCTATGAACATACCAAGACCAAATCAAATCCCTAGAATAAGACCCTTTATCTTATCTAGTCATATAACCATGAAATCTATGTAGGTACCCAACAACAACTCAAGTAGGGTGTGAGTAAAAATACATCATCCACCACCAAATGTTCCTACAATCTATCCGGTAAAAATAGATATTGAGTTAAAGTTCTAAATATTTGAAAAGATAAAAATTCTAGATCAGGAGATATTGTTTAAAAATTTTCAGTTAAACCACTTCATCATTTTATTCCATTTTTATTAACCAAATACTTTTTATTTACATAAAACATGGGTTAGAAATTCACATCATTTTCACTACAACTAATGAAATCATTCTAATACGAATAGTAGAATAATTCAAAATCAAAATCTTATAAGCGATAAAAATTGTTTAAAAAATAAAACTCACATACTCTAGAGCCTCTATCTAGTTAGTCTCTTAAAATGAAAATTTTAGGGGCATATATCATCACAATAATGAAGAAATTTCTTATAAAAATGGGTTGAACCAGTGGAATAGGTCCCAAAACCATTTTTATAGAAAATTCCAATATTATGGGAAGATCTTGGGTGATTTAGTGTTGGGAATGATCTATCCTAGTGGTTTGGAGAAAACCATTGGGATAAGTAAATATAAAAAATGTTACAGTAGTGGTTGGAACCCACAACCTACACAATATATATCATAGATGACACCATTACCCTATCATTACCTTTGTGAATATATTTCGACATATATATATATAAATCTGTGTGTTTGTGTAATTTATATATTGATTTATTTGATGATATTTAACAAAATAATTCATAAAAAATAAGGGTACCTATCCCAATAGTTCTCAAAACCTTTGGGATAGGCATTTCCCGATGGTTTTGAGAACCGTTGGGATATGTACCACCCATTCCCAATAGTTTTCCCAAACAAATAGGAAAAGTGGTCTAAAAGGACCCTTTACCAATTTTTCCCAAACTCGTTGGGAAAAGGGTGTCAAAGTACTATTTCCCAACTATTTTCTAAATCCATTGGGAAAAGTGGAACATTCCCCAATGGTATTCCCAAACCATTGGAAAAACGCAGTCACAAATAACCCTTTCCGAATGGTTTTCCCAAACCATTGGTATAAGTGGTGTCATGGTGACTTATCCCATGGGTTTTTGAAAACCATTAGGAAAGAGGACCTATACAAAACATTTTTTATAAACCGTTGGTATAGATGTGTTGGAATAGGTATGATATATAGAATATCTAGTCCCCTTCCATAACACATGTATTACAGGGGTGGCGTTTAGAGACTCATTCTAACCCAACCCGTGGGCATAGATCATCAAGTCCAACACCCCAAAACTATTGATCCTTGTGGACAATACTATTGATCCATTTTCCAAACATACCATATCCAAAACCATACATAATATCCCAAACCGTACCTAATCAATACACATAACATTCAAATTACACATTAAATTAAACATATTCTAATTTCCATACACAGTCCATTTAACCCATTTCCCAATCTCATATCTAAACCCATTAGCAGGAATATAAATTTACAACCCCTGAACCATTTCACCTATTCATAAATTCTAATATGATAACAAATTTAACACATTAATCAATTCAAAAGAATTTACCCATTTTACATGTTCATTTTTTGACACTCATTATCACAGACATGCATTTCATGTACAATTCTTAAGTCATTTAGCACAATGACTTGATTTCATCAACACTTATCATATTAATATGATGAATACATTATGAAATTATCAATGTATATAAACAATTTCCGTGATTAAATTTGAAACTCATCTAACAAATCTACATGATCATGATAGGATATACTTTACTCTAAGTCAATTCTATGTGTAACATTAAATTTTTCCTTGTTCTAGAATGATGGAACACCACATGGGTGGACCTAAATTGGAGTAGTAAAAATAAATTCCTCCAAAATGGATCCTAAGGGTGTATTTTATCATTTGGTTTAATATTTTACCCAATCTCACTAAATTCATCAATTTTAAAACAATAGGAATGAAGTAACAAAAGAATTCATGTAGAAATAAACTTCAAAACTATGGTATATAACATGTAGACAACCAACCAAAAATCTATAGATGAATTATCACTTAACCATATAATTATATATTGATTCTGGCGCCCTTTGAATCCCCAATATAATATCCAATAAAAAATGAGGGTTTTAGGACATTACTATAAGATGAATGAAATAAAAATCCCTAATATGAAAGAGAAATGAAAGGGGAGTGTTATACATACACAAAGATATGATCTGAGACCAAAAACACTCCAAATATATTAGAATTGAATGATAACGACCCATGTGAATATATTGGGGTCTAAATTAATCAGTAGTTCTAGATTAGATGGAATGAGGAAGAAAATGATGTGAATCCCTTAAAATCTTTAGGGGGGTGGATTTCTCAGTTTTTAATGGGGGGAATGGTTTGGCCACATGGTTTTCCAAAACATGATCCAACGTTGTCCTATCGCATTCCCACATGGTTTCTAGGTCACATAATTACTATAGGAGACCAAATGGTTTAAAAACCTTGTTCCAATCATGAATAATAGCTATATCTAATGTGGCATGATTTTTTATTACTCCGTGTACTATTTACTTAACCATGCTCCTCTCCTTTTCCCCATCACAGTTTGTGTGCACAATTTAATCAAATTTTGCACCAACCATACAACATGCCCTGGATGACCATTTCTTTCCATTTTTATCATGTCACAAAACCTCAAAACACCTTTGAGATTCCTAATATAGGTTGTAAACATTCAATTAACCAAGATTAAGATATTTTAATGAAAAATTTTAAAAATAACATAACTCGAAAAGGTATAGGATCTTAAAACAACCACACCTTATAACTTTTCATCCTTGAGAAACACTTTTAAGAATCATTTAGCATCTAATAAATATCGATTCGGCCACAAGAGACACATATCTGACTCTATCTCCCGTTATTCTTCATGAATGTTATGATTCTATAAATAAATAGTACCACATGCATTGTCTTTCCCCAAATACATTCTTACTACAAACCAAAATACAAAACATATGCTCTTTGAAGGATATATCAACATCATGTTCAAAATTACCAATGTCAATCCCATGGGAGTGGTCAATGTGGTACATTTAATATATTACATGTGAGAACCATCATGTATACAACTATAACATTATGGAAGATGCAATCAATATTCCATCGGTCTGATCCACTCAAAAATATTAATCAATCCCACATACCTAGCCATCATACTCTATTTAAAAAACTGATGGTGACCCGACCTTCGTGAAAAATTATGAAACACACAATCACTCACGTCAAAATAAAGAGTCCAATGACACTAATCCACATATGAATTATCACTAATCCAAGTCATTTTCCTATGTTTTTGAATCAATATAACATATTCTTACATCTCTTTTATGAGAGTCATCCCCAACTACTCAGATTCCCTAACCACTAACCAACATAATGGATATCAACATGCTCTACCATACAATGCCTCATATGGTTCTATCTAAATCATTTCCAGGTAACTATTGTTATTGAAAAACTCAATAAGCACTCAATTATTCTCCCATGATCCACCAATTTGCAGAAAAAAATCTTTCATCATATACTTTAGTACATAAATTTTATGCTCAGATTCCCATATGACAAATGTTTGAAAGCTATACCCAAAAACACCTTGGTACAAACCACATTTTTTTAACCCCAATCACAAGGATGATGTAAAATGTATATCATGATATGAATCTATTGTTATTATAACCCCATTAAACCATACTATCTCTCAATCATAAATCTCACCAAGCTAATCAATGGTGATGGTCTTTCGAATCAGCATGAAATGAGCCACCATCATCAACCGATCCACAATTATACTGATTACATTATTCATTCAAGACATCTTTAGAAGAAATTCCATGATATCCTTCATCATGTCAACCATTTCAATTATGAAATGGGTAATTGTTGTAACAGACCACCCGGTCACTAATTCTCATTCATCAAATTCTGACATGTATGGAATCACGTGACGAAACATGCAACGTCATTCTTCATCCCGTTCCACCAATATTTTCTACTAAGATCACGGAGCATTTTCTCATACAAGAATGAAAATATTACATCAATTCATTAAACTAATTCATCTTATCCTCACACATACACATTTTCACAACAACAATACCATGCATATAAGTGATCTTATCATCTCCAATGGTTCAACACGAAGGTGACACTCTACCATAAATGATTTCATTCAATGTCAAAAAAATATTGGATAGCATATTTCCGCTCCTTTATCTAGAAACAATCAGAGGACTAAACTACTATGGATGAAATGGTCATCTAAACTTGACCATACTACACATTTTGATGTATCTCTACAAACAAAGACATCATTCTCTACGCAAAACATGATTTTTGAACATCCATATTTTCATGATTCTAACAAAAATCATCGACAACACTTCTCCACTTTGTTAGTGTGTAAACTAGATTGATATCATAGAACTAAATGTACTAGAACCATATTATCTTATGAATAATAATTTCACTCTCAGAGATAATATACCTATGGATTTTATAATCTGTATACCTGGTAAACCATTAGCGCAACATGTAGTGCTTCAAAAACATTAAGAAACAACTACTAAAGCCAATTCAAGATCATTTTTTTGGGTAATCCCGTTCACATGGTCTCAAATTCCTTGACCCATACACCACAACCAAATCATCATTCATTAGAACTACCAAATGAATAAAACAAAACTCCTTATAATACATGGTATACCATTTAAGTGGGTCAGATAAGGATAGAATAAATATGGTTATTAATTGTTTATTCTTCTCTTGGAATGAATCCTCACATTACCTAGACCATTCAAACTAGATACCCTTCTTGGTCATGATCGATGGTGGTTCTTCCAAATTAAAATAATCATTAATGAACATTTGGTAATAGCACAGTGATCCAAAAAAACATTGGACATAAAAATTATTCTTGGGTTATTCCCAATACACAACAACTTCTACTTTCTATGTGTCAATGGTCACACATTCATTAGAGATGATGTGACCAAAGAAATGATCACATTAAATATAGAAACGACACTTGGATAGCTTGTTATATATCAAATTATCTCTTAGTATACAAAGGATAATGTTAAGATTTTTGGAATGGTCATCATGAGTCTTAGAGTACACTATGATTTCATCAAAAAATACAACTAAAAACTAATCGTGGTATAGGTGAATGATTTAGTTCATTAGAAACACAAAAAATATTCATATATTGGTTAAAAAAATGTTTGTCACAAAAAATATCATATAATACATACCCACACCTAAAGGATGTTATCGATACATCATAAGGCCTCACCCTTAGCTGATGATACCCAACCTCATATCAATCATAGAGAAAATCGAAGAGCCAATTAAATTTTCAAAGAGATCATCAATTCGAGGAAGGAGTATTAGTTCATAAAAATCATTTAATTTATATATCTATAATAAAAAAACAACCATAATTTTCAATCATACTTCATGAAAAAAAAACATTATAGTTATGCATGGAAACACACCAGGATGAATAAACCATTTATTCTACAATTCCTCAAAATGTGTTTTGAGTTCCTAGTGCTCTTTTGGGTGACATTATATTTAGAGGAATGAAAAATGGTTCTTATACAACAAACAACTCTATCATTAACTCAACTTCCATCTTATTAGGTGACCATGTTAAGTATTTTTGATGCACATCCTAAAACAAATCCACCATAAAAGGAAAGAAAATATGATCATGTACTACATCATGAATCATATGACATGAAATATGAGCTATGAGTTCATCAAACATCTGAAAACTGGATCAATATGGTCTACAAGAACATCCATCTAACCTTGAAGACATAAGTGTTTCCCTCAAGAGACATGAATGTTACCCTATTTCGGTAATAATGAAAGTGTTTTTCGTACAACACTTACTAATCCATGACCAAAATAAGATAAAGACCCCAAATCTCAAGAATAATAAAGTCAAACAAAAAATGGTACCCACAATATTAAATGAACTCCCCTTACATTTCGATATATTGCCTTCTCATACCCCAAACATTGTATCAATCAAAATTAACCAAAAAAATGGTCCACCTATAGAATCAACATATCCACACATTGAGAATAAATAAAAGATTTTTATTAACATATATTATATAAAGCACTATTAAGTGTGGAAGGTAAATGGAATGTACAAAAAACAGTCAATGGTATAGCCTCACCACCTACAAGTTTAAGCTGAAATGCATGATGTTTACCATCCCATTTTCTAGCGAACCTATTATGTGTCCATAGTTTTGCACCTCCCTACTAATATGGATACTCTTTCCATGGAGTGACACTTCTACCATCTCCACTAGTGTGACTATTTTAGCTCCAAAGACTATCCTAGTATAGGGTACCGGACGCCTATCTATACTCATCATTAGTCTGGATCCTCCATCTATGCCCATGTATCGTCTGGTCAATCCAAATCTCTATACATCCCACCTAATGCTACACACTCAGAACTGAACTGATGGTATGTGAACTAACCGTACATGGGTACTATCCTTCCTCACTAATAAAAAACACATGGTCACCACCATGAGAAGATGTTCCCCTCTTCTAAATACCCATCAATGAAATGATACTTCCTACACTCAATGTTACACCATTTTTCTTTCCAACAAGAACCAAATACACAGAACCCGAAGACTCCCTTATATTTATCTCCAAGATAAGAGACTAATCCACATCCTATGAAGACCTATATAAATGGAATATGATCAACCATGACATCATTTCATGCCAATCCCATTGAGGATGTGTCTTACTATAGTGACCTTATCCCATGATTGTGATGTAACAATGCTTTTTGAGTCAATTAAGGGGCCTAAATAATCAATCACTGACATAGTATCCTAGGTTATACTTATAAACATTTTATCCTCTGCATATCTCTCTCTCTCTAAATTTACATTATATTGGAAATTTACATGGATGTCCTTCCATAACATGCAATCATCTAGATATGTATGAACCATGATATCCCACCAGGGTTTTTCTAGTCCTTCCAACATATAAATTTCTAGCATAACTCTCTTCTCAGGAGGAGTCTTAATGTGATACAAAATCATCTTGATGATCTCAGTCTAGAACATTTCATCCTCAGTTCCATTATCTATGGAAAAGGCCAAATGGTGGTTCAAATAAATTTCTATGGTCAGATCAAATATACTCATCATAACCTGACATGGTTCCATCTCATCATCTAAATAAAATGAGAGAAGTTCACACAAAACCGATCCTATCATCTATTATATTGGACCAATGATTTTTCTTACACCATAATTGGTAGATCATTCATGATGATATGCTCTTTTATCTCAATTGGAACTCGTCATCATGGAGACATTTTTCAATAAAACCAAACATGGTACACAGAACACATAACACAAGGAATATGAAGTTTACATAAAATAAGGCCATACATTACCAGTTATAAACCCATTTCACATAAACTATTATAATAGAAATCATCACATCTAGAAGAATTACCTAGACCATCTATACAGCATTTCATGGATAAGCTATAAGAAACTTAATAACATAGTTATAGGTTTTCCATTAGAAACCTTTTTTTAAAACCATTTATTCTTTAACAACACAAAAAAATTTATTTTATGAACATTTCCCAATTCACCACATGTAACAAACAACATATTAAATTATTTATAACATTTCATTAAACACGGTTCCTTAATAATAATTTTACTTTATTACCATTTATTAATATCCTTATTTTTTATTAGACACCATTTTCATCATGTTTATGAGGATTTTAAAGTTTCTCTTCCCTTCATGTCCCACACTCATACTCTGTGTATTTCTCTCATGATTTATTCCACCTATATTAGTAGGTTGATATATTAATTCATGAATGAATATGCCCACACCATTATGGCTATGAACAAACTATAATAAATAATCACAACATACAAAAAATGCAACACCCAATGGAGAAATATCATTCAACCATAACAACACAAATAAAAATATCCCATCCTCGTTCCTTGGGGATTTCCTTATACTTGGGTTAGATACTCCAAGGCACAAGCTCACTACTAAGACCTAACACATCGTAATCTCACATTGACTATCCTCAAATAATAATACCACAAAAAAACATCTTTTGATGACATTTTATAACATTCCTATCCCTGAATCCACTATATTAGATCCTTGGGTCGGGTTTCCACATGAAATTAGGCATGCCACCCCATATTCGAAAGGCGGCCGACTAGTAGTGGGGGTCAAATAAAACACATTGGGATACTATACCAACATTATTAGAGTGAGCCACAATAGATAACTTTTAAAATAAGGGGAAAAATAATACATAAACATGAAATATGTGTTAAAACCCATTTCCAAAATAGGTATAGGCACCACCCAAAGATCAATATTCTATGACAAGATAATAGCACCAAAGTTGAGAAAACAAAAAATAATCACCAATAGATTCATCACCAAAACTAATCCTAACTTCATGTATGAATCCTAATCCATGCACAACCCAGACCCAACTCATCGCTCTAGAATATAGACTCATCCCCTATCATCATATAATACTATGAAATATTCTCAGGTACCCAACGGTCGACAGAGAAGGGTGATATTACAACTCAGTAGGCCACCAATAGAGGTATGTATAATATAATTAGTCTATATAGATAGTGCAAGAAATTACTAAATAAATTCCAATGTAATAAAAAAATCATGGGATACTTCACTTAACAATATAAAATTTAACCAAATCATCATTTAGTTCAATTTATCATCAGTTAATCCATTTTCAATGCTAAAACCATGGATTATGAATTTAAATCATTTCCACTGAGGCCTATGTTGGCCAATTACTATGTATGAGGGAATAAGTCAAGTTCTATATATCGCATGACAAAAATTTTTATAAAATAATGCATCACACTTACTCTAGACCCCAGACTAGTTTGTCTCATCAAATGCATCTCTGAGGGGTATAGTTCTTTACTTACTTTCTATAACAGATGAATTATAGAGACAATTTTAGAGCCATAGTCTAACTCGACCTGTGGGCATAGATCCTCTAGTCCTAAAGCCCATAACAAGAAATGCATGTACACATTCTTATTTATACATTTACCGTAATTACCACATCACAAAGAATACATAATCAAGAAACATAACATTCAAATTTCACATTACATTTAACAGAGAAATCATCTATATGAATTAACCATTAACAAATATTTCAATTTCCGTTCATATCCTATTTAACCCATTAAAACGTCTCATATTTTAACAAATTAAAATAAATAACCATTTTTATACCTAGAACCATTTATCATATTCAAAAATTATCATATGTTATCAAAATTATCTCATTCATAAATTCAGAAGTATGTACCTGTTTAGCAAGTTCATATTTTCACACTCATTATCCCACACTTGAATTTAATGTAAAATCCATATTTCATTTAGTAAAAACACTTTATTTCTTCCAACCAAAATAATATTAAGACAAACAACCCCTATTCCATTATAAAATTCTAGAGAATATAATAAATATTCCATTTCCAACTCATCTGACACATGAAAATGTTCATCATGGGATCTACATTACCAGAAATCAATTCTATTATTATCATTACCATTTTCCATGTTCGGAAACATTAGAACACCCCATGGAGGGACCTAAATTGGTCTAGACAATATCAATGAATTAAAAAGGGCTAATAAGGGGGGTTTTCCATAATTTATCAATCCATTTTACAAAATTTCACTAAATTAATCAATTGTACCACAAGAGGTATGAAATAAAACAACAACAAAAAAAACTCAAAGTCTATGAGATAAAACTTGTATACCATAAAACTCAAATTCATAAGATAAATCTCACTTAATAAAATAAATAGATATTGATTCATGAACTATTTGAAACGATGTCCTATAACCCACTAGAAAAGAGGTTTTTTGGGTGTTGGATGAAGAAGAATGATACCTCAATACCTAATATGAAAAAGTGAATAAATAACACTATTAGACATACCTGATAATTGATCTGAAACAAAATTCACACTAAAAGGCCTAGAGATTATGTAGATCATCCATTTGTAATATTTGTAGGTTTAGGTTCATCACTAGGGGTAGAGTATAAATATGAGGGAATAAAACTGGGTAAAACTCATAAAATACAAAGTAGGAGAAATGGTAATTTAAATTTTTAATGGGGTGAACAGTTTAGCCACATGGTGTTCTGAACCATGTGATAACTATGTGCTGTCATATGTGTAAGAGGTTCCAAGACACATACTTACCAGGGTAGACTTCATAGTTTAAAAATCATGAACCAACCATGGGGAACAATTATTTCAAAGACTCCAATGTTTGACACTCACACTTCCTCGGTTTACATAACCATGCACCCCTCCTCTTGGATATAATCATTTGTGTGAATAGTTTACTCTAATCATGTGCCAACTATGAAGGATTCACTTGATGGAAAACATTCCCTTTCTTTCATGTTTTGATCCCCCATAAGACCCCATAGCCTCCTCAAACACCCTATAAATATTCCATTAACCAATATTATGAGATCCTAAAGACAAATATAAATAAGGACATACTAACATGATGTTTAGGACCTTACAAAAGAATGTCTACTAAGAAGGTATCCCTTATAAGAATGATTTTGGTGACATTCTTGTGATTATTTGAAAAAACATAAAACATCACTACAACAATGATACCACAACATCCTAGTCATGAAATAAATTTAATCATCATCCCATTCAAACTATGGAATATATGACTCTTATAAAAGACTATTTATTCACTGGTGTTATTCCTTGACATGCAGAGAGGTGTTACCCCATGTGAAAAAACCAGTTACCTCATATTTTATCCTCGACCACCATAACTGGTGGCATAAATCTCGATAAATCTTAGTAACACCGGGATATACTTCCCAAGCTGAGTCATGAAAATCCCACACTAATATATCATTTATGTCTTATATATCAAAAAAATGACCATATTCTGTATAATTTCATCCTAACCAATGGTCCAACTATGAGGTAGGTCCTCTAGTTCCAAACTATACCATTGGAATAGTCTCTCAGAAGAATTCAACAATCTTATACTCATGCTATCCAACATAATTTATGTCCCTACCATAAATGAGATCAAAATTTTCCCACTACTATCCTTCACATCTATGTGAATCATATCGAATATTCCCATAAGTATTCCATTACGAAGGTACTCTTAAAAATCATGTCTCTATGTTTCTACTCCGTGCATCATCAACTTCATTTCCCATTCCAAATATATAGACAAATTGATGTCCAAAAATACTTGTACACAACCAAAATTTATTGCTTAATATTTAATTCATTTTGTGTAAATATGCACATAAGGATTTTTTGGTGTCTGCACACCAATAAAGGTATCCCTATAAATAATTCCTCAAACAATTCATGTCATGAAAATTTTTGGCAAACTAAAGATCGTTTATATAGTAGTTCCTATAATATGGAATCAAATGAAATGATATGCATTCCTGAAATATCTCCCCCTACATAGAAACTACTCCTAGCATGATAAATAATGAATCAAAATGAACTTTGTAGATTCATCCAAACATTGGAAGAATCTGGACCATCACAGAACTCAATATACTTTTCTTCTCCTGAAAGGTTGCCTCACAAGTATCTAACCATACAAAGAGCACACACTTTTTTTCATGATTATATGAGGTCCTACTAAGTTGGATATTTCCAATATGAAATTTGAATAATATTTAGTTATCCCCAATAGACCCTATATGTCAAAAAATATATTCGGATGCTCCTAAGAAGAAACTACACTCTACTTATATGGGTTAACTAATAAACTTGTCTCTGAGATAATATGATCTTGGATGTGAATCTTATCCAACCAATATTGGGAAAATTCAGGATTAGATTATTAATGATGTTATCATAGTGTATAAAATATGAACTGAATATGATTTTCATCATCATATTGAGTTTTAGAATACACCACGAAATCATCCATGTATACCAAAAGATAAAACTCATGGTAATGATGGAAAACTCAGTTGATCAGTGATCTTGAAACAGCTGGATAATTCGTAATACCAAATGGTATGAATAAATACTCATACATACCATACCTTCTATGAGAATCTATATAAGGTATATCTGATGGTATATATGAACTTAACGATAAACCAATCTCAAATAAATATTATAGAACACTCAAAATTCTTTGAGCTGGTAAAAAAGATCATCTATATGGGGAAATGTATGTTTCTTATAAACTTTATTCTAAAAAAAATTGTAATCCACACATAAAAATATGGTTCCATCATCTTTTTTTGGATAAGTATTGGAGAACATCTTATACATTTACTAGGATGTATAAAACCTTTTGTATCCATATCCTATAGCTTCATCTTGGGCTATTTCAACTCGGTTTTATCCATCCTATAAGGAAGAATGGATACTTTTGTAGATAGTGGATGTAGATCAATATAATAATATAACTATCAGTCATGAGGTCAACCGGAAAAAATAACTGGGAAAATGCTTCTTAAATGATAAAAAATTTGAAGTTAATATTCATAAATCGATCTCGGATCATCTACATAGATACTAGAAATTTGGGTTGTCATCCCACCAAACCCAACAAGATTTTCTCCATGAATACCTACCCAGAATTCCTATCCAAACTTTTTTAACAAAAACTCCAACCTTTACTAATGTGAAATTCACATTCTGATGATACCATTCTATAAGGGAAAGATAATAAACATACCAACACATATAGAATATGACATCACTCACAATCATATCGAGGATAAAAATATTCCATATGAAGTGATATAAACCTCTATCAAGGGGTTATTCCATGTACTAGCATATATCCTCTTTTCTAATTTGCAATGGAGTATCTAGAATCATAATGAATTTAGAAAACTAAACACTTAATCCAAGACTATCAACAAATGGAAAAATTTGAAAGCATTAGAAGCACCTGTAATGAAAAGAGAGGATACTATAGTATAGGGTACTATGATTGTACATCTATCAATATACTAATAGTGGATCTTATCCTTAGTTTTAGGATATAAAAAATATATTTGGCTTAAACTAGTACACAGTTAAAAACCTCACTACCTAGTGTAGGCCCGCATTGCTAAAATTATACAAAAAGTCCATGGTTTTCTGGGCCATAAGCACTACATTGGCCTAAATTAATAATAATACACCATATTTTAGAATGATGTGGATATGTGAACCCCACCCTGAACCTTGAGTTAGATTCAACCCGCTTCCACTAACTACTAGAATGAAGGTCATGGAGAATCACTGTATATTTCTGATTCTATTTCATGCTCGACATACATTTGGTTATCTAACATAGTATATCCTCATATTTTCCCATATAAATAACGAATGATAGAAAAAATATATCATTACATACAACCTGAATATTATTCCCCCTGACAATGCTCATATATCATTCATCCACTATGTGGAGAAGCTACACGACCATTCTATATATCTCAATATTCCCTCAAATTCCATTTAGTAATCAAAAACTAATACACAATTTCCATTATTGTATTAAACCTAAACATATTCACAAATGAATTTACGGAATGATTATGACCATACTCGAATCATCTCATCCTAGAAGGATCAACATAGAGATAAAAAGGTGAAAAATGTTGATGCTCAATAAAAAGATGGGAATACTTCAGAATAGACCATGTTCCCTAAAATAGAAAATAAACTTCACTATCCCAATAAAATAGTAAATTCTAAATAAATATTTAATAATAAAATATGGATTGGAAATCCATCCAAATTAAAGCTCAATTCCTACTAGAATTTTTCAATACATCCCACTAGTGCATAGCTTCTCCCCGGAGCACATATGTCATGAGCTTCACTCTCAACTCAGTAGGTTTATCAAGATGCTAAAACATAGATAAATTAGTGTCAATAAATAAATAAATAAATATATATATATATATTATCTTCCTATTGACCTCCATCCTTTGATAATGTGGCCATATAATACTATTAGATCATATAGATTGGTTCTATTATAGAAAAGGAAGATTTTGGGGAACATTGAATTGTCTATTAAATATGAATTAGATCATGTATCTGGTATAACTGGTGATTCTAAAAGATTCACTACTGGAGGATTTAATCATTTTTTAGGGCCTACCACCACTGGAGCATGGTTTTTGACATCATCCTGCAAAATGACTAAAGGACATGGTTATAGATTCTTGTACAATTATAAGTACATGCCATAAAAACTCAATAATATTAAGTCCTATGTTAAAATAATATTAATGGTCAAATCCTTCCTATAAAGAAGACACACCCATATTCCCTTTCCTAAATCTAGGACTGGGTATGAGGAGTGATCTTAAAGAAAACATGATAGTCTCCCTATTGAAAATTCCAAAAGTCATGTCTAGATCCAACACGCCATTTCATAGTGTGGGTACCAATATATATAACAATGACATTTTCATTTTACTTCAATTATAGTTAAATTCATATTTATTCATAATTATATTGAAATGGTTAATCCAAATGGTTTTCCACATCTAAACTATAAGGGACCATTCACAATATAAAATTAAATGTTTGGTCTATTTAATCCCCACCATTACACGTTCTTGTCCATGTGATCAATAGTACATGACTAAACATATATTAATATAAATATTATGGTTTCTACTATATCGTTTATAAGAAGAAAATATTTATGTTATGACATGAACTCTATGTAAAAACTATGTTTCTTTGTCTCATATAAGAAAAGTTAACCAATAACATTTTTATTACACTAGAGACACAAAATAAATTTATTCTATTAAATAAATTCATCCTTTTTGGAATGGTATATTCATAGAATGTGAATCATATAATGTACATAAAATAATGCATGATATTGAGTTCCCCCATCTCATCATAAATAGATAAAATCCATATTTAAAATGAAATAAATCTTTAAGTGAATCACCCAAAGCTGGAATCAAATCAACCATAATTAGAAAATTACAGAACTATATGTTCTATCCTAGAATGTCTAGACTTGTCTAATATTTTGGTTATCTACTCCTTGATTGAAATCATTACCAAATTACAACACTTCCCAATGTCCATATTAGTACTCCCAAATGGTATGACATGAAAAATAAATTGTATTTTTTTCCAAAAAGAAAAATTTGAAGAAAAAGTGGGAAACCTAAAACATTCTAAAGAAATATTCCTTAAAAATTAGTAAAAAATCAGAACTGTTGAGACTATATTTTTTAGAATAGGACAGCCTATATAAACACCATTTATGTGAAGTAACCATTTATCAAGAATATTGTTCATATTTTCTTCAAAATAAATGGCCCTCATATCTAAATGAATGATATATTCATCCAATTATAAATTAATTTAATTGGAGGCTAAAGAAAAAATGCAGTCTTGCTTGTTAATCCATTCCCATTTATCAACATTGAGTTCAAATGGAAGAATTAGCTCATAAAGTTTTCTTACCTACTCAAGTGTATAATTAATTTGAAAAACTCATGCTTCTAATTCATCCTTAGAGTGAATAATACACTACAAATTTTTTTTCGTTTTATTCTTCATCCTTTATTTATATTCTCTTCTAATTAGGCCTTGTTTTTTACGGTGGAACATCCGTATTGACATCATCCTACTATTTTCATTAAGACCTCCATACTCCTCCATTTTTTTCAGTATAAAGATTTTTTTTATTCTCATGATATTGGTCCACCATAATGCATTATAATTTAGGAACCTTAGTGGACTCACCATTTTTGATGTCCCTATTTCCACAGGTTTGGTCATGTAATAATATTCTGTATTCCCATTATTTTTCATTACATGATCATGATAAAACTCTATGATTCCGTTTTTCCCTTATTCCCCTTCATCCTACACAGGCTTGGAAGTACTCTACCATTCATTCTATCAACACTATCAACAAAGAGATGACTAAAGATTATATCACCATATCAAACATCCTAGAGGCATTGAAATTCAGTTTTTTGTTACTCCGTAAGAGGGTATTTGATGATACACTCATCCAAATATGGTCATCCAATTACCACCATATGGAATTCTCCATGATCATGAATTGGTTACTTGAATTCCATACATTCCAAATGGTTTCCCTCATTTAGAGTCCGAGATTCACTTATAGAGTTAATCATGCATGGTTCCATAACCCAACCCTCATATATAGTAGTGGAGTCATGCATTTGACTTTCATGATGAATTTAGAAATAAGGTAATATTTTCTTCATAATCCCCTCATGAGTAGAGTCTACTCCAATACACACAACCTCTGAAAAAGATTAGGGATTTTTGAAATCAGTTATTAGGTATGAAGAATCCAATGAACATAGATCTTAAGACCCTCAGACCCTATATAAATAAAATAATATGGAACATGATCCTATACTCTTACACTTTGAAATTTAATTAAACCCTTGTCAATATGGCATATTTTTACTTTCTCTACTATCCGTAATCATTCTCTGTGGTTAAATCTAAATTTTATTGGTAAATACTTCCCATGGGTTCACATCCTAAGAAGAATCATGATATGAATCTAACATCCTTGATGGAAACATCCCATTTACCACTTCTAATATAGTAAAGAAATAAACTATCTATTTGGAATTTAATAAATAATTTTTCAATAGACATTAAAAATCCCCAAATTATGGATTAGGCTACAATAGATATTCCACTTTCTTAATGGAAACATCATTCCAATCCCAACCCATATACTCCAAGATAGTTTCATCAGACATAGAATCCAAACCATTTCCCACATGTCATGGCTCCTCCACATTCGTCTTTAGGTAGCTATTATGGAGGTCTCAATGATAGACTTCCACCTAGTAATCAATCAACATTAACAATGAAAAAAAAATTACTCATGAAACAATGAAAAATAGTTTATTGTATTACAATTCTTATTCTACACAAATCAATACAAACTACTACGTAGCATCCAAACCCATTATCCACTAAAAATTTCATTGATTTGATGGATCACATGGCTTTAGACTCACCTCCCTATAAACCAGAGGCTACCGACTAGATGAATGGGTCTATAGTGGTATAATCAGGAGACTATACATTCATAATAAGACTGCATCACAATATTTTAATCATAATATTCAAGAGTGGAAGAATATACAATATGTAACAATAGTATACAAATACCATATGACAATAGTTGTAAAAATGTAATAAAACTTAAATGTAATATAAAAATTTATGTATGTCATGTATCTGTACACAATGGATTGAAATACATGGAAACATACAACTAATACAATGTATGCATAAAAATAAAAAAATTCCAAAAGTAATTATCTGCAGATGGATTCACGAGTGCAGCTCAGTCCTGTGATCCCATACCCCTATGAATAATCTATCTTGAAATGTATTGTGGAATCTTTCAATGGTAACTCACAATTTCCATGAAGTATGTATGGGTACCAAATGATGGCTAGAATAGGGTGTGATAAAACACATAGTTATGCACCACCATTGGTTTCTAGAACAAATATACTCTTTGTATAAAAATTGAAATAGTGTTTACTATATAACAATAATGTAAATAAATATGAAGAAGTGATACATGAATGTGTGAAAGTATCCAGCCTTCCAAGTCTTACTATAACCCGCAACCATAAATAAGGGATAAATGTAAAGCATAATAAAATAGATGTAATACTATCAATTAGGTAAATATTAATCAAATACTAATACCAAGTACATCTATAATGAATGGTAAAAATATAATTGTAAAATTTTAGATAATCTAGTATCAAAACCCAAGTGATGGACTAGAGTTATATGTCCATGGAAACATCGATGACCTATTTCCTGAAACCATTTTTCATAACCAAGGATCGATCCAAGGACTAATAATATTAATTGAATCACATGTAATCTGGATTTATAGTGTAGAAATGTCTAGGGAATCAAATATAACTCCTATATCAATGGTGTAGAAATTTTAATTGTATTCAATGTGCTTCCAAATCCATAGAGTAGAAATGTGCATGTAATTTGATACAATCATAAGTCAGACCATCATTGGATATAACCAAGGAATATAAATTTATACATATTCCCAATCATTTATCAATTCCATATTTATTCATAAACTTATTCATATTAATACACAATCCATGACATCGGCCAAATAATTTCACAATTTCTATTTTATCTATTAAATCAAATTTAGAAAATAAAATCACATGGGAATGGATTTATAAACCATATCCTAGTAAATAATTTAAATATAATTAAAATTAAGAAGGTTCCCACTAATATATAGAGATCACACATTCCCAATGGGTTGGGATAATAACAACACATACATTAACAAACCATATAGGTTGTCTGAGTTGGTGATAAAAATGTCAAACCATAAAATTGAAATAAGCGTGAAACAAAAGAACTTTACATAAATTTATTCAAGACCTAATATTATTTTAATGATCAATTTTGGAAGGTCCAACTTGTGGTAAAATGGAAACATGTCATATAAATAAACAAACCTTAAAGAAAATGTATATATCTTCTACTGTATACCTTTGGTAGAACAATCAACTAAGAATCATCTCCTAAATTGACCCTTATTAGAAGAAAATGGAGAAATAGATGAATGAACTGGAAATATGGGGAATATTATTGAGAAGATGTAGTTTCTTCTATTTGTTTAAAAATGAAGAAACAAAAAATTGGGATGGGGAACTCACCAGTGAGGATCCAACAAGATTTATGACATAATAAAAAGAGTTTGGATCATGAAATTAGATCAAATACTAACTTAAAGGCTTAAAAATTGACCCCAAATTTCAGGGAGGATATCAGTTAGAATAATTGGAGAAAGATTATTTGACATTGAAATTGACATGGGAAAATGCTTATTTCCCACTTTTTAATAAGGTTAAACGTTTTTTCTGCATGTTAACTCGAAATAAATGAAAACAATAAACCCTTCATAAACTTAATAGGAAAACATCGTAGTTTATACCCATGGAATGTAAATACTGGACAAAACTATGATATTTTACTCTATTAAAAATTACATGAGGTTTAAGTGGCCATGATGCTCTAATTTCTTAGTTTAATCAAAACATACATCCAGAGACAGACCCCGAATCCATCCTCCTTGGTTATAACATACTGGGAATCCTGGGTCACACGGTTTCTACTAACTATGTGGTCCAATTTCCATTTCCTAATACTGAGAATCAGTTCTAAAAATAATCCATAGAAACCTTTGAAATTCTTTTGAACTCATTAGAAAATCACAATAAGTGAGTACTAAAAAGTTAAACCAAAATTAAAAAGATCCATACATAATGTTAAACAATGGATAGTAAAAGCATTAATTGTAATTATTTATTACATATATATTTTGTTTTTTATTATCTATTTTTATAATTGGATATTTATAATTTTTGTTATATAATTCATGTATCATAATGATGATTCCATAGATCATTATTTGATATGAATTTAACTATATTGATATTAGTAAGTGTAGTTGAATCAATATGATTTAGGGATATTAATTGTCTTATTTTATGGAAGTGATGTTTATGGATTGTGGGAATATAATCCATAATGAGAATGTTTTGTGTAATTTTTTGGATAGAAATGATAATTTTTTATAACCACTAATATTAGTTTCACACTTCTAGAAACCTATACAAATTATAAATTAATCCATAAAATCAAACATTTCCAATATTTGGGACTTGAAATGTATTTATGATGAATATCAATACTTTAGTTTAACATCATTCATTAAGGTAGTTGAACTTACCCAAAAATTAGTATTCTATAATAATGATTTATTATTATTTTAGATTTATATATTATTAGTATTGTTATAATAGATTAGTAATTTATTAGTTGAACTTCATCAGAGTATACAATTTTTATTATAATTATTTGATATGAGAAGGTAGTTTAAATTTATGGTGATTAAATAGATACATACATTTATGAATTCAATTAATCCCAAAACATGGTCATTATGAATGAAAGATTAAGGCCTCTTTATTGGTATTGGAAGAAACAAAACATCTGGGAAGAAAATTTGACTGTAATAAGGTACTGTCATTCAAGATAAAAAAGTATGATATTAGTGGTTTGGATGGTTCTGTTGATAGGTCCTTTATGGGAAATTTTTTATTGAATCTTTTCAATTTCTCATTACCTAAGGAAGGACATTTCTAAATGAAATGTGGTTCTACAAGTGTAAATTCCTATGTAGGAGATATTTTTCATTAATTTTATTGTTTTATTATAATATTATTAATTCTTATAGATAATTTAAAAAATATAAACTACATTATATGTTTTAAAAATTTACTGTAGACATGCAATATTCACCTCAGAAACTTATTTAGATTCCAAAAAATGAAATGAATGCTATAACCTAATTTTAATAACAAAATTAATAATTTTATACTCTAATAAATATAAATAATTTCTAAATATCATAAAAATATATTTTCAGTGAAAATATATTATATTTAGTAAAATATTTTTTATGGGAAAACTGGGTTTTAAAAAATTAGGTGTTGTTAATATTATTTCATATCAATTTATTATTACATGATTATTACTATTTTTTTCTAACATTGAATCAGTGGGTATTTTTATAATAATTCTCTTTTGGTGATCTATTTAATTTATTAAGATAAAAATACAAAACACTTAGCAAAATAATTATTTCATAAAAATATCACTTCAGCAATAAATTATTTTTGACATATTCAATAAATATTTTTTATCATATAACCATCCAATAAAAACTATACTATGTAATTAAAATAAATTATTAATATTTGTAAATATTTATAATGATAATTTTTGATTAAAATACATATTTATACAAAATATATTAATTTATTTTTATGTCTTTCCATAATATTATATTAATTTTAATTTATTTGTAATTTTATTTTATATTAATAATTAAAAGACATAAATGTACCTATAGGATAAATGTAAATATAAAAACCATATATCCTATAATTATATCTCATAAAACAGTTTTTAAATGAAAATATTTCCATTAACTATATTATAACAACCATATAAAAAAGACCAATGTTGCATTCGTACATACAGTCGTATATGAATTCCTAAAAATAAATAATTATAGAAATTTAATTCATACAAAAAAAATTCAATTGAATTTATGATGTTTGTCATTATTTGTATATTTATAATTAGAGGTTTTGTCTTAAAAGTGAACAAGGAGGAACTTGATTCATGAAGAAACTGACAATGACCAATCAAAGGTATGTACTATTTCATGAATATTGTTTTCCTATTTTGGAATCTTAGGATATGATTCATGATTTTGTTTGAAGGAAAGAGGTATTTTGGAATAACTTGGAAAGGAATGGATAATGGATCATGAAGAATATTGAATGAGTAAGATGTCAACACATAAGGGCTTCAAGAGTTATGGTGAAATTCTTAAGAGTATTAAGTCTCTTTTGATGATGGGGTTACATTCGAAGACTTTTTATATTATGTGTAACCCTAATGTTTAATATAGGCAAATTTTATACAAGTAATAGTTATCTTTTCTTTTGTGGACATAGTAATAAAGAACTATTTGGGTTTATATGATCCTTACTTTTGAGGTAATTATGGGTTACTATATGTTATGATTGAAGTGAAAGGCATGAGATAAAATTGAGGTTAAATTATGTTATGGTTATTTTTGAGGATTTTATCCCTTTTTGGGGAATGATTTGAGAATTATATAGTTTTGGAAAAAGGACAACACGTAGACCGTGTGACTGCCCGTCGCGTTGACAAAGCTGCGAGAATCGAACCCACAACCAAAGTGCGACTGGTATTTATCGCCTACCACTGGACTACGTGAAGTACCTGGTTAGATTGACTGATTCTTTTTAATTATATGATTTTATGAATTAAGTGTAAGTTTATTTTGGGTTATTTATGAAAATTATTAACCTATCATGGAGGATATGTGATTGGGATAATTACTTTTCAATGCGAGACTTTAGGAGCAATTGATGTTGTTTGGAGATAAGTGTTACGATTTAACTTGGAAGACTATGTGACTAAATCCTTCAAACATTTGGGGTTCAATCTTATATTGGTTTATTTTGAAGAATTTTATGGACAAATTGTTTATCTAATGGTCCTTTATGAACTTTGGGTTTTGTTGGACAAATTTTGGAGATTAAGCATGGATTTTCTTTTTAATGGGTTATCCTTTTCTGGATTATCTGACCTTGTACTAACCTTTTTGGTTCTGGTTTTGGTTAAAGCCTAAAGACATGGGATGTATATAGTTCTCTTTTGTGGATTAGGTGATTCTCTAGAAGTTGATTATAGTACTCTTAATGCAAACAAGTCTCCCTAAATACTCGCCTTTTGGAAAAAAATATGAGTTTGACTAAGGAATCTAGTAAAAGATGAAAGTCAACATGATAAGTGATTATGTTTCCTTATGAATAAATTCCTCAACAAAAAGTAACTTAAAACAAAAATTTTGTCTATTAACTTTTCCTACTGGGGAATCGAATACCGTCTAACCCATCACAAGTTTGTGATTTTCTTATTGTTAACATTCTCCTAAACATGTTTTCTATCACTGTCCATCAGAACATGACCCTATGTTTTCTCCTCCATGTCCATGTTTTCCTAAATGGAATCCTAGTATGGGTTAATTCGGGTGACCTCTATACTTATCTTTCTTTATTTTAAAGTGATTTTTTTACCGACTCTTGTTCCGATGTGGGACTTTCAAGGATGTTTCGAAGCCCAATTTTAAAAATTGCGAGGACACAATTCCAAAAAGGGGGGAAGGATGTAACACCCCAGGTAAATAAAGAATATGAAATTTTCATATTTATCCATATTTGTGAATAAAATATTGATATGACTTTAAAGGGGACGCTATGCTCGATGGCGTACCCAACACGCAACAACGAGTTTCTTGTGAATCTTACGTTGCACTCTAATAATAAAATAATATTATTTTAAATGGTAGTTAACATGTAGCCGTTGTAATGGCGGGAATGGATAGAAATAACTAAAATATGATTATATATGTTTTTAAATGTTTTTACATTTATCTAATAAAGGATAGAGGATTAAAATACGGAAAGAATTCAATTTTAGGCGTATATGCCCTAGTTTTCACTAAAGGTTCACTTATCACCTTTTGATGTTGAACTATCATTAAATATATTTTTGTTCACTCTTAAACATTATTTTGGACAAAAAAAACTCTTATTAAGAATCGGGACATCAAAATTTACTTTGTGTGAATTTTTGTTATCTTTCCGATAAAGTTCATTTTTTTAATGAATAGTGTAAAATGTTGTATTTTAATTCAAAACCACTTTTTAATCTAATTTATTGGTATGATTAGATTATATTTTGAATTGGTTTTAAAGTGAAATTAGAAAATATTTTTACCATTAAATCCAATAGTGGACGTTGGAATTAATTTCACTTTGAAATCGGATTTAAACTAGTGTCAGTCTTTTGATACTTTTTGTTTCATAAAAACACGCTATTTGTCATGACTACGGGAATTAATTATTAAATTAATTAATGTGATATATATGTTTTGAATTTTGTAAAACGGACTTCATTTTTGAATACAGAATATCAAATATATCTTAGGGTGATTTTTTGGGATTTTTCTGAAAAACTTCAATTTTTGATGAATAGTGAAACCACTAAGTGGTACTTATAAAAACTGATTTTCCGTTTAAATGAAATTTTTCCATAATTGTGTTTTGATTTTCAAAAATATGACATAAATGGTTGTCATTAAGAAGTAAAATTCGGTTCAATGAGATTAAAATAATTTTATTGGTGAATAGTAACTTATTAAGTTTTTAATCGCGATTAGTGGTAATTAGTGTAGTTTAAGGTAAAAATAATGCTTTAATAAAATTATTTGAGCTTGACAAATGTCTTACCCTCATTGGTTGTGTCATGGCCGACCAAGAAAAGCCACGGGTCAGCTTGGGGACCCCATGGATCCACTTTGGTTGGGAAATGACATAAATAACTTTTTATTTAATGTAAAAGTAAAAATGACACAAACATGATATGTTTTACTAAAACAATTTTTATGTGGGGTTATACAAGTCAGATTTTTTCTTATAAATAGTCATTGGAAATATAAAAAGATTTCCTACATCATAGTAATTTTTTTATACTTTTTAGACATTAAATAAGTTAAATTATTTATGATATCATAATGATGCAGCGATGACATCATTATCTGATGATTTAAATAAAATGGAAAGATAATGTAAAATATATGAACTACACATGTCCAAAACTTATTGTATGAGTGGATTTCGAAGCCGTATAACCTTATACACGAATTACATCAATGTGGGACCTTTTAAAACCGAAAAACATTTTAAAATAATGTAATATTTCTTACTTTCCAAAAGTGCCCCTCCTCTCCTCTTATAAAAGGCCCCCACCTCTACCTCATTCCACACACTCCTCAAGCCTTTGGCTGTGCAATACCCTGCCCATTTACTCTCTCCACATCCCTCTCCTCATCCTATAGGATTCCCTTTGGGCAGAATTCTTTCAAAGGAAGCCTTTAGGCTCAAATCAATAGGAGTTAAACTTTTAAAGGTAATTCATTCTCTCATGTTCATTTGTTTTATTTTGCTTCTCCAACCCCCTAAACTCTTTTTATTTATTTCTTTTGTAACAACACCAGTATCTTAAATATACTAGGATGTTGTTATAAGATTTATTCGAGCTACACTCTCACACAACTAAATCAAATGGTTAAAGAACATACGGTTTCCGTAGATGGCGAATTTCTGCCTCCTGAAACGATGATTGTTCAACATTCTCTTAACACCTTCAAAGGTGGCCATTAAGATGTCACTATATTCATATATGATATATTATATGTTTATGTTTTACTTATGCTTCTGTATATTTCATTTGTGTCTTACCTTTATGGTTTCCATTATGGGTATACGCGATATCTTCATTTTAGGAAGTGCGGACTACCGCCCCCTCAAAGTGATGTGATTCGTTAATGCCATACGTGGGACGTATAAAGGATAGATTTAATATTATTATATATGATGTTATACTGGAATTATTATATACCTATATATCATTATTATTTCTTTCCATTAAAGTATGAGATAGAAATGAAAGTAGCGTTCATGCGTACGTACGGCTTACCGTCTCCATGAACGGTGCATTTCATTTCTTATCCCCAAATGTAATGTACTATTGAAAATGAATGATATATCTAAATGATGAATATAATTATGGAATTAAAATATACATACCTCTAATTTATTTTTAATTCCATTAATATGACAAAGAAATGAAAGTAGCGTTCATGCGTACGTACGGCTTACCGTCTCCATGAATGGTGCATTTCATTTCTTACCCCTAAATGATTATGTAATATAATAAATACATGTATATGCTGGATATATATAATATATATGATATCCAAATCAGGAATTTCATTCTGGATATAAATAACCTTTGACCACACGAACAACATGTAATTGTAAGAAGTCCACTTTCGACTTAAGAACCAAATACCGACAAAATGAACATTATTAACTTAAATGATTACATAATGTTTATAACATGTCAATAATTGATATAAAAGGAATAATGAACTTGGAAAAGGTTCTTAAGAAAGTATAAATTAACTCAGGATTATTATTCAGGATGTTAAAGAACGATCGAGTCAAGTCGGACCCGAGGTAAGGGATCCTACTCCTCTCTTTCTTTTTAAGTACACACTTTTATGTCATTCCTTTTAAAGCTCATATTTCTTGTTATTGGGATGATCTTTTATATTACACTTACCATAATTTTTATGTTCATGTGATTATAGACCCTATTATATCTCATCAATCCATTTTGGATGTTTTTAGTGGTGCCGTTAGGATGCCGAACATTCGTAAGAGATCTAACCGCTCTCATTCTTTTTAAGTACTCTCCTTTATGTCACTTCTTTTAAGCTCCTCTTTGTAATGTTGGGGGATGTTCTTTTATATTCCTCTTGATTTCAATTTTATTGTAATGTGATGAGATACCCTATTTGATCTAATCAATCCATATTCGTAAGTTTTATGTGGCACCGTTAGGCTGCTGAGTTTTCGTAAGGGATTTTTCATCTCACTTTTATTCCCGTGAGATTTATGCTACATTTGCCACAAATTCCATTGAGTGGTGTATGTACTTCCCATTATTCTACTCAATCTATAATATACTTTCGTTTATTAGTATTTACATCAATGATCTATTGTCCTTCTTTCATGGGGTGTATGTTTTGAAATATACCGAAGTCGGTAAGGGAATCTTTCACCCTCCTCTTTTTTAAATGACTTATTTTTTTGGGTCTTTCAATTTACATATAGTTATGTTGGGATATGTTCTCATATATCCTTATTGATGTAAATTTTATGTCCAAGTGATGAGATACACTTTTTATCTCTCATCAACTCATTTTGATGTGATGTCGTTAGGCTGTCAAGGGAACTTTTTAACCCAATTTCGATTTCTTTGGGTTCAACATGTAGTCATTGAATATGTCATCCATTGAATATGTGTGAATGACCTTTTATTGTTTTACACTTAATATCCACTTATATTGGGTGTATTTATATTTTTCACACATATTTTTGAGATTGATTTTTCCTTAATTTAAGGATACCTTCTTTATAAGGGATTTCATCACATTTGACATTTCTATTGAGGGTTCATTGTTGTTATGCACCAATTCATTCTTATATAGTGTATATACTGTCCTTTGGAGTATTATATCATTAATCCATTTATTCACATGATATTATAAAGTTCTGATTAAATGTTATTCCTCAATTATTGTATTCAGTGTCTCTTATTTTGGTAAAACCCCTTTAACCAAAATATAGTTTTAAATGTTTTAAATATTTGTTCTTATTAATATCCATGTTTTCAAAATGGTTTTAAATATTTATTTATATGGATATTAATGGTTTAAAATTTTAAGCATCAAGGTGGTATGGGACACTTTGATTCAAAAATCTCTTTATTAAATGTTTTAAATGGTTTTGGAAGTGGTTTCTTTTTGAATGGATTCATTATTTAAATATACTAAAATGTT
Source organism: Viscum album (assembly GCA_963277665.1). NCBI lineage: Eukaryota > Viridiplantae > Streptophyta > Magnoliopsida > Santalales > Viscaceae > Viscum > Viscum album. The sequence goes on from OY728164.1 coordinate 383,477,559, forward strand.
ATATTGTGATTGAAATGTGGAAATTTTATATTTTCATTATGCATGTTTTATGTGATACATTTATGTTTTGGTTCTTGGACATTGTTATGAAAATGGGTGGTTCCGTGATAAATTAAGGGCGGTGAGCCTAATATAGCTCTCCAATGCATTGGGTAACACGAAGGAGTGAAACGTTAAGGTTTCTCCAAAGAGATTTAGGGAATATACTGTGATGTGTATTCCAAACGTAACCAAGAGGGTTACTCCCTACGTAATAATGTTATGAATGCCTCAAGTTACCTTTATGTCTTATGTTTTCTATGATTTATTCATTATTTGATATGCCTATGTTTTATGGGTAAAGTGTGATTTCATTCTAATGTATATATGAACTCATGTTTCCTTTTCATATTTTTATAACTCTTACTGAGCTTTTTATACTCATCCCGTGTTTTTTGAAATGTTTTTCACAGGTCGAGGGAAAGGTACATGATGTGATGATAGTGTCAAGGATGTGTCAAGAAAGAATCCATGTTATATTTTAAATATGTTTCCATTGATGGGAAGAATGAATACTATATTTTATGTAACCACTTTGTTTAAATGTGTAATGTAATGCAAGTTTCATGATCTAATTCTCTAAAACTCTAAACCTGAAAAGATCCTCAATGTGTAATCTTGTGATAACTCAAGATTATGTAAGGTTTAAGGCTGGGGCCTTATAACGAGTTTACAAAATTATCATTATAATTGAATTATAATGATCAAATATTGACATAAACATATCTAAAATCATTTTAATAGAAATAAAATAAAATTAACATGTAGTATAAACAATTTAAAAATATAATGTTTTTCTTAAAATTCATGTTTGAAACTTATTCACACAAAGTAATGTTTTTTGAAATATGAACTATTTTGGGTCCTTCTTTATTAATCATGTTTTTAAAAGGTTCAATTCAGTTTAATTATTCTTTAAATGTAAAATAAGCCACCATTTATTGTATTTACTATATTTAAATCCTTAGAAATAAAAATTATTGCAGATTTTGGTATAATATCATTTTTTCATAAAATATGTATTTTTTCATGAAAAATAAAATAAAATTAATTTCACATTTGTATTCAATTTTTTGTAAATTTATTAATGATTTTTTTTTCTTTATTTAGACATAGAAATTTATTAGAAAAGAAAATGTATGTTAATGTTATGGGTTATAAGGGGTATAGGGATTAAAATAAAAGATATTTAATATGATATCCTTAATAACATCTCTAAATATGATTATCTGAGTGAATTTTTATCCTATTGTATCGTATCTTACAAATTTAACCAAATTCATGTCACTTACCATGTGAAAAAAATTATTATATTTTAAGGTTATAAATAATTAATATGGGGTGAGTCCTCTCACATATAAAATATTACACCAAATCATATCATCTACACAATAAATTAACTTGGGGATCAATAAATATCAATAAAAAATCCTCCCAAACTATCCTCCCAACTTTTTAAATGTCATTGTTTCTACAAAATAAAAATCTACGAATTTATAAGTTTTCATCAATGGGATGATATCCATGAAAAATGTATTAGCCGTAACAAACTTCATTCATGTTTAATTGATGTTATAAACCCCTACAAAATATTTTATCCGTACTAATATAATTAAATAACAATATTTACTATAGTAAAATTATGTTTTGTTGATGGGACAAGTATTTTACAAATCCATTCCACCATAGAGTAATTGAAAATGATCACTCATGTGTATGTGTGGACTACCACCTCTATAAAATGATGTGTTTTGGTTATTATTACTACGTAATATATATGGTTATTATGATATATTTAATGAATTTATTTTATTGTTATTAGATAATTTTGGTTATTTAAATATAAAACATTATCTACATTCTTACCCTATTATCTGTTGAAAAATGGAAATGTCGCTCGAACATATGTGTGGGACGCTCTCCTCGGGATGTAATGTAATTAATTATACATTTATAAGTTACATGGGTGGTCTCAAAGACTTATTTCCTATATAAATATATAATATAAAATATTTTTATGATATTTAATGATAGAATATTATAAAAATAATAACATAGATCATGTGAATGTGTAGCCTACTGCCTCCCAAGAAAAATGAATTTATTTTTTCATGAACACCATATAGAGATGGTTTTAAAAGTATACTGGATATAAAAAAAATAAAATTATAACATCTCTATGATATTTTATAATACAGATAAATGAACCACGAGACCAGTTTTAACATAATGAAGTAGTTTTTTGATATAATGTCTACAAAACATCTAATGTAAACATAACCTATTTTATTAATAAATGAAACATTATAGTAAGTGAAATAAATGAAATAATTAAAATGAGAGGAATGTAAAAAAGGATATCAACAATGAATTAAATTTTTATTACTATATTAGTTATAAATTTATTAGATGTTTTAAGCTATTTGGGACTTGATGTAATGTATATATCGTTATATCATTATTTTATGCGTTTTAAATATTTTTCTTTCCAGACGCTATTTATTTAAATGATTAAAAATTATTCTTATTTATAAATCAAAAAAATTTATATGAAATTGTCAAATATATTTTTATTTACTTGTATTGGATTAATATGGTATGTTTTCAATGTTTATTGTGTCGGTCATTTGGACTCTCTTTAAAAAAGTGTAAAATTTTTCTTTTAAAATTCTCAAAACATGACTAAATTTGCATTTCATCATAGAAATTATTTTTTATAAATATTTATATAGATTTTTCTATAGTTTTTATATAATAAACATATACAATTATTATGGGAAATTTTAATAGTTTATTTTTATGAAATTAATAGGAAATGTCTTTTAATTTTAGAATATTCAAAAAAATGTTTTTCTTGTGGGATGAAATTCCATTTTTACTAATTTATGATTGGAATGAAAAAATTTATGTGTTATAGTAAATATTTTTTTTATTTTAAAATTATTTTGATGATGTGTGGGTCTGATATAACCATATAAAGAATAGATAGTGATATATTCAAAAGGAAGAGTCATAATGGAATTAATTATGATGTTTTATTGAAATAGTGGAATAAATATGATTTCCAAAGGGATATATATGTTTTTATTTTTTTAAAATGGATTTTTATATAAATAACTTGATATGATATGGGGAAAATGTTTTCATGACATAATGAAATGTCAATGATATAATAACTACTAAGTTATTGTTTTAAGGAAAATGTTTTCTTGTTTTTCAGTAGACCATTAATATTTTGCTTTTCTATATTACACATTCTATGAAATGTTTTAAGATAAGAATTGGAAAATAATTTTGGTTTAATGATTGGGTAAATAACTATATGAGTTCAAAGATAATTTTAATAAAAGTTATATTCTTTATCGAATTTCATATTATTATGAACTTATTAGTGGGTTTCCATTATTTTATATCTATTAGTATGATTTTTTTCTCTGAAAAAGTCATCTGTTTTTCATTATACATAAGGATTCATAGGATTTATAGTAAGTTCAATGGATACACATCCTAAATGGATTATGTGTTGCATGATTTAAATAAGAGACTAAAAATGAGAACGTGTTTTTAATGAAAATTTGTTTATTTTAAGGATTCATTAGTATTTTGATGAAGTGTTCTTCTTAATTCTTTACTATTCTACCCTTAAGAGTTCATTGAATTTTAAGGGGGTGAAACCCTTGATAAAATTCATGAAATAATGGTTTTAATATAGAATGATGAGTTATAGTGGTTTGTAGCTTTTTTAATTACACTAATGACTTAGATGATTATAATAGATAAAGTTTCATGATTTTAATTTCTAGATATATTATAATGTGATATATTTTTATTATTTCCACAATTCTTCATCCAATCCATGTACAATGAAGTTTTATTTTCATAGATAAACCATTTAATATTATGTAGTAATGAAGAAAGGGAATAATGTTCTTATAAATCATTAATTTGTAATTATTGGGATTAGAATAGAGTGGTTTGTGGATATATTAGTAATGTTAAAGCATGATATTAATTTTGTTACACATGGTAATGATATTCTTAATTTTACATAGATGAAAATTTATAATGTTGAAAATTTCATTTAACTTCACCTTCTATCATTGAGAGGATATTCAAACCTAGTTTTCATTGAAGTGTTGATAAATTCATTAGAGAACATAATTGATTTTTTTCGATACATAGAGTTATAGAAGAAAACTTGATCTGTTTATCATATTTAATGTGATTTATACCATTATTGGTCATTTATTATACATTATAAAGTGAAATATGAGATTTATTTAATGGACTAGGAAATATTTAAGGATAAATTAATAGGGAAATATATTAAAACTATGTTTGAATATAGAATAGAAATTCTGTTCATTAAATTAATTAAAAATATAGATCAATGAATTACCTCATAAGAATAACAAAAAATTTTATTGGCCATGTATGAAAAAAATATTATTCAAACACATTATTGATAAATTGAATGATTTCATTTAATATATAAAATATTATTATAAATTGATTTATTTAATCTTGATTTTAGATGTTATGAGATCTCATTAGGATGCGATATGAAGGTCAAATTGAATTTTGTAAATTTTTTTAACAATATAAATAGGAATTTTTCCATGTGGAAATATACTTGGAATAATAGATCCTTAAAAACAAGAATGTCTGAAAACCAAAATTCCCTTATATAAAAAATATAGTAACAAATCTATCGAGGAATGTATAATGATGTCGAAAAAGTGTTACTAACAATTTAAGACAGGATATTTGGCTCATGATGTTAATAAAAATAGAAAATGGTAATAGTTATACAAATAGTGATTAACCATGTAAGGATTGTAATGATGGGGAACATTATGTAGATATTTGTATGAAGAAAATACAAAGAGATGAAAATAATCAAGAGAAAAAGCATAATGGTATGGAAATTCAATTTAATAATTATTTGGGGATTGTCATACAATGAGATAATGTCGTAGTTGGTCCATCAAATTATTTTTTATGTTACAGTAATGTCTATCATAATTTAGTTTCTATGTTTTTTATGTTTGTGGAATTTTATAGTAAAATAGAAATCTCCCATCATGAAATGGAGATAGATTTTTTTAAAAAGAATTATTGAAATATTTAATTTAAAAATGACTTATAAGAATCAGATTGTTATAATTAATATAATTACATTATTTGAAAATCTGATTGTCTTTCAGTAGTGGAGTTTAATGTTAATATAGGTATGGATTGGATTCATGTTTATCATGATATGATATATTATAGGAAAAAAGAGTTTATATTCAATTATCAATGTGAGTTTCAATTTATATATTGTAATGTGTTTATATCTATGGGAACATATCAATTTGTTGAGAAATTGATTGAAAATATTGTTGAATATTTTCTACCACATTTCATTAAATATTTTAGAATAATTCACCTTAGTGATTATACTATTTTAAATTAATATTTTCATGGATTTTATAATGATTATCTTCTATATATTCCTTATTAATAAGTTGAATTTACTATTCAATTTGTTCATTTTGAAAATCCTATTTCAAAACATCTTTATCAAATGACTCTAATGGATCCATTAGTGATTAAAATAAAAATTACATAATTACATAATTAATGATTCATCCACCATAACACATCACAGCGTTATGTTGCCATCATTTTTTTAAAATGGAATGATGATTAAATGGGGCTTATCATTTATTATAGATAACCTCAAAAAATTACTATTATGAACTTGTATCCATTTGACAATATTTTTGAATTGTTTAATTTGATATATTTTACACTTTTTTTTAAAAAACTTCATCAGATCTGGGTATAATCCACTAAGACTATAGAATAAGACATTTTTAAGAAGAATTTTTTTAAGAGGTATATCCATTATGAGTTTTTTTTATGAATTTTGGGTTAAAAAAGTAACCAACATTATTTAAGTATATTATCAATATTGTTTTCCATGATCATTTGGATGTTGGTTTGGTGGTATTCATTGATTAACTATAGAATTATTATTAAATATATGAATATCATGTGAACAATATTCATTTTGTTTTATAGACCCAATTTTTTTTGGAAATTAAAAATAAAAAATATTTTGGTAATAGATAACATCATTTTATTAGAAAATCATTCTTAAATATCCAATAAAAATATATACATACATAAATAATTTTCATAAAAATTTATATGAACAATACATATCATTGAAATTTGATGTCTCATTATATTTTCAGGTTACTAAACACGGTTTTTTGAAACCACGTATCGATTATCATTCCCACCAACCCTGTTAACTCAAAAGTGAGTAAAAATCATCCAGAAGAATGGAGTGTAATTTCTAAATTTATTAATTGAAAATATGAATGTTTAATACTACAATGTTATCCCTTCTATACTGAAATAGTGTGATTTATCTTTACCTGGATTTTTCGTTGAAGGGATTTGGTTGTGTCTTGATAAATGATGTCCATGTAACATCATATGTATCATGTCTATTCAAACTAATTTAATATGTAATGTCTCGTATTTTCCATGACTAATTTTTAATAATATGTGGGAATTATTTCGAGACCAGTCTCTGAGACGACGTGCAGTTCCGGGGCCCGGTGAGCCCAGAACAAATGTTTTAATTTAATTAAATGATTAAATAACATGCACATGTTGTTTTCCTCAAAATGTGGAATTACACATAAATGGGTTCTCGGATCAGAAATCTGAGGGCACTGTTGCGTTCAGAGCAGTGATTTTACCTTAGGTGAGGCCTAACATCTACCGGCGCAGGTCTGTGGTAAAATCTCATTTTTGGCCATAACAGTAATAAAATATTTAATACAAATATTTTATTCTTCAGAGAGATATTTTTGAATATGTTGTAGAGGTTATCATTTATCCATTTTAAATAAAGGCTAGCGCATGGTTCTAGGGTTACAAACCTCATAACCCTGAAATCCTTGGCGGCACTGGAGGCTCTGGAGAAAACCACCCGACGCAGTGACCGGAACTTCGCCAACGAACGCCGCAGATCCTGGTAGGATTTTTAATTTGTGATTTCTTCCCCGTTCATTATTTATACGATGAACACGGGCTAATCCACAAATATATTAGTCCGCAGATCAATCGTTCTTGGGGGATGGGCTTTTACAGGGATTCTTGGGATATTGAATCCATGTTGATCTTTTGTTGTTGAATTTTTTCTACTCCATTTAATCCTATTAACGGGAACGGATCAATGCCATGAAGAACGATGGCGGAGGTTCGTTCCTCAAATTTGTTTCATTGGACTTCCCCCTTTCTCTTCTTCACGTTCTTCGCGTTCTTCATGGGGCGATGAACAACGGATCGTTTCACATTCGTTCTGTGACGTAACGATCTCAAATTGTAGATCCAACCCCGGAGCAATGTCACAGAGGTATGATGACAGTTTCGGCAGACGATTCAGAGCGGATCGAGGGTTATGCGTTTTCGGTCATTTTTCTTCGGATGGATTTTTCAAGGATTACGATCCTATTTAAGGACTGAAAACACATGTTTCGACATTCTTATGATGAAAATAACCAACCCCTGGAGTATCAGGACGAACGATCGAGAGATCGCGGATTCGTAATATCGGCCGAAGCACGAGGAGGAAGATGACATTTTTGGAAAAACCCCAAGTACATGACGTGTAGTATGGGATACACGGCGTGTGTTCATCAGCGGATTTACCTGGCATGTAATTTGGGAGTACACAGACACGGGTAGGGTACACGGCCAAGGACACGCCGTGTATACCCCTCCTAGGCTCAACCCAGCCAGATACACGGGATACCCCGTGTGATGGTACACGTGCAGGCGACACGGAAAAAGACCGTGTACGGGCACATGGCCAGCGTACATGGAGTGAGCCCATGTTCTCGGACACGGCCTGTGATTCTTATGCATGCCATGTAGTTAATTTTTATCTTACAAGCCGAATGACATGGTCCGTTTACACGGTCCTTACCAGGAGTCAAGGAACACGGCGTGTGATTCTTCTACACATTGTGTAGATGAGTTTTACACAGTTTGGATGGATGACATGGGCCATTTACACGGGCAGTACCTGGAGTCAATGAACACTGTGTGTAACAATACTACACACTGTGTAACCAATTCTTCATGGCCTGAACCAGTTGCCTTCTGTGACATAGGCATGTTTCCTTAGGGTTCGTCCCATTGGTCTTTCTCCTGAAGGTTTGCAGTATAATTTCCTACATATAGTATTATGATCCCTTTAGCAGGACATCCTGAATAGAGCTGTTGGAATCCCCTATATGAGACTTAGATCTGGATCCTGTATTCATTCCTGGAACCCTAAGTAGAGTTCTTGGTATCGAGGTGACCAACGTTACACGGGTGACGATCCTCTGCTAAGCAGATTATCTCAGACTGAGTTGAAATAATCACCCCATGAATTGGTTTTGATCATCATATGGGCATCATGTTCTCAAATTACTTTTGGAGTGTGTTATCCCGAAACGAGTACTTAATAACTCCCTTTTCAGACCTAGTAGTGTGTTCTTCCAGTTACATGCTTAGTGGAATCTTCGAGCTAGATACTAGTGGTGGATTTTGCGATAGTCGATCCTGCATGAGTGTATCTGGATATTCTTGTTATATGTTCGGTAGACATATTCTATGTAGAGATGATTGTATCTTCCCTTTGTGGTATTTTCCCTTGTTGTATTTCCTTTGTGGTTTTGGGGTGTCATACTAGATATTGTTATACTCACCTCTACAAGGGCTTTTCCCGCACGTGTCGTGTCTTGTGCAGACAAGTGAGCCTTTGACAAGATTCTAGGAGAACCAGGAATGGATGGTACTCAGTGAGATCAGACAGACCAAGGTGTGTTTCTATGGCTATAGACTGCAGTCCCATTACCTTTCATTATATGTTGGACTTGTTTATAGACTTTATTTGTGGGCTTGTACTTTTGGCCCATGGGTTTACTTTCTTGTACATTACATTCCTTTCATACTCTATTGGTTTTGTTTTAGTGTATGCATGGATTTGTTCCTCCTGGTAGTTTTTACTTTTCATCTTTGTGGGATTGGAGATGTGTGTGCATGTGTACAGGTTCATAGGAAATGCCTCCCATGTTAGTAGCATGCCTACTCAGTGCTATTCACCAGCCCCTGGCCTATTGGAGGTGGGCTTGGGGAGTTGCGACTCGGACCCCACTAGGATGGGTCATGACAAAGTGGTTTCAGAGGTGGTCGGTTCTACCTTAGGACCGAGAGTCTGTGAGTTGGTTTGGGGAAACAGTGTAAAGTGTTTTGAGTTCGGCTTTCAGGCCTAGGACCCCAGTGTTATTGAGGGTGGCCGATGTGTCCATACACCAGGACTCTGATAACATGCTTTTTGACTCGGAACATGAGAACACTATTTTCAGGGGAAAATAATGGTAAATGCAACATATTGGAATTGTTGGTGGTTTCCATGTCCTTCTTGAGTCAGCTCTCCAAATATACTCACTGACTGAGATACATCTTGTTTCTTTAACTGGATGCCTCCATGACGCACACCCGCTAGGATACAACAGCTCGGTCACAAGGTTGACCCCCTCAGTGATGATGCCTCTATACAGGGACCGGATCCCCTAGTTTTACTATCAGGTGGTGTGCCAGTTATCTCACCACCTATGGAGCAGTGTTTAGTTCCTACAGTACCAGTGGAGGAGGAGCATAGGCTGAGCGCAGTCCATGAGTTTCAGAGACAGAGAACCCTCAGGTTTCGAGGCGAGCCAGACCCTTAGGCAGGAGAGGACTGGCTTGAGGTAGTGGCCGGAGTATTCCATTTGGTCAGGACGCCAACATACCAAATGGTGATCCTGGCAGCGAGCCTTCTGTAGGGCTCGACGGGACGATGGTGGAGTTTGGTTATCCAGACTCACGATGAGGTGACACTTTCATGGTCTATGGTTGTTACCCCTCCGCTCTTACTATGAGTCAGGGAAGAACAACATGAGGATGCTAGCTGTGAGACTCTACGTGCTTAGATATCCACAGGCGATGTTGCTGATGGATATTCCAAAAGTGGGGATCACATTGTTCTTTTCATAGGGCGCACTGTATTACCAGTGATGTTTCGGGAGGAGGTTCTGAGGGAGTTTCATATGTCTCCTTTGGAGGTACATACAAGCGTGGAAAAGATGTATCAGGACCTCCGACGTCAGTTCTGGTGGCCAAGAATGAAGAAGAGTGTGGCAGAGTTTTTTTCTCGGTGCCTCACTTGTCATCAAGTAAAGGATGAGCACCAGGTTCCAGCGGGTTTGAATCAGCCCCTTGAGGTGCTAGAGTGGAAGTGGGACGGGATATCCATGGACTTCGTGATAGTTGTACCATGTACGTCCAGGGGACACAATGCCATCTGGTTGATTGTTGAGCGACTCACCAAGTCGGCCCACTTCCTATCCATATGAGAGTAGAGTTGAGTAAAGAGCTTGGGACGCATCTACGTGCAAGAGGTAGTTCTACTTCATGGAGTTCCATCCATGATCGTCCCAGATCATGATTCTCATATCACCTCCCGGTTGTGGAAGGGATTTCAGGAAGCTTTTGGGACTCAGTTACGCTTGAGCATGACGTTTCATTCCCAGAATGATGGTTAGACAGAACCGACCATCCAGGTCCTGAAGGATATGCTTTGAGCTTGCATACTTGACTTTGGTCGTAGCTGGCAGGATCACCTACCACTGGTGTAATTTTCTTATAACAACTGGTATCATTCCACTATTGGTATGGAACCATTTTAGGATCTGTACTGGCGACCTTACAGGTCACCCCTTTGGTGGAATGACCAAGGAGAGTCAGCACTCATGGGCCCAGAGATGGTGAGAGCTACTACAGAGAAGGTGCAGGTCATCTTGGAGTGGATGAAGACTGCACAGAGTTGGTAGAAGTCATATTCTGATAGGAGGCGGAGGCCCTTGGATTTTGAGGCAGGAGACCATGTGTTCTTTCGTGTCTCGCCTCGATTGGGGATTGCGGTGATTTGGCTGAGGCAGCAAGCTATCTCTGACATTAGTTGGCTCTTTTTAGATTCTGAGTAGTGTTAGAAAGGTGGTGTATCGCTTGGATCTACCTCCTCAGATGGACCGGGTACACAACATCTTCCATGTGTCGCAGATACGGAGGTACATGCATGATCAATCACACGTTATCGATTGGGGTGAGGAGGACATTGATGATGGAGCGACCATTTTTGAGTACCTAGTGGAGATCGAGGATCAGAAGGATAAGAACCTTCTTGGGATAGCTATTCCCTTGGTGCGTGTCTGGTGGAAACACGGGAATCTCCAGGAGAGCACGTTGGAGAGGGAGGCTCGGTTTTTTGTGCAGTACCCACATCTTTTTGAGTAGCCTTTGTTTTAGCTTTTCAGGGACGTAAAATCCCTAACGTGGGTGTGATATAATGTATCAGATTTTCCATGATTTATTTTAAATAATATGTGGTAATTATTTCAAGACCAGTCTCTGAGACGACGTGCAGTTCCGGGGCCCGGTGATCCCGGAACAAATGTTTGAATTTATTTAAATGATTAAATAACACGCTCAAGTGGTTTTCTTGAAAGAGTGGAATAACTCTTAAATGGGTGCTTAGATCAGAAATCCGAGGACACTGTTGCATTCAGAGTAGTGATTTTACCTTAGGTGAGGCCTAATATTGGCCGGCGTAGGTTGGTGGTGAAATCTAGTTTTTGGGCGTAACAGTAGTAAAATATTTAATACAAATATTTTATTCTGCAATGAAATATTTTTAAATCTATTTCCTAGGTTATCTTTTATCCTTTTTAAATAATGGCTAGAGTAGGGGTATAGGGTTATAAACGTCATAACCCAGAAACCCTTGGCAGCTCTGGAGGCTCTAGAGAAAACCTCCTAACGGGGCAACCGGATCATCGCCAACGAACGCCACAGATGAAGGTAGGATTTTAAATTTGTGATTTCATCCATGTTCTTGATTTCTACGACAACCACGGGCTAGTCCACGAATAAATTAGTCCGCGGATCGATCGTTCTTCCAGGATGGAATTTTGCGAGGTTTTTTGGGAGATTGAATCCATGTTGATCTTTTGTTGTTGACTTTTTTTCTACTCCATTTAATCCTATTAATGGGAGTGGATCAACGCTGTGACGAATGACGGCGGAGGTTCGTTCCTTAAATTTTTTTAATTCGATTTCTCCCCTTTCTCTTCTTCGCGTTCATCGCGTTTTTCACGGGGCAATGAACAACGGATCGTTGCACATCCATTCTACAATGCAACGGTCCCAAATTGTAGATCCAACCCCGGAGCGATGTCACAGAGGTGCGATGACGGTTTCGGCGGAAGATTCAGAGCGGATCTGGGGTTATGCATTTTTAGGTGTTTTTCTTCGGATGGATTGTTCGAGGTTTACGATCAGATTTAAGGACCGAAAACACTCGTTTCGGTGTTCGTATGATGAAACAAACCAACCCCTGGAGTATCTGGATGAACGGAATAGAGATCGTGGATCCGGAGGATCGGCCGACGCGATAGGACAAAGAAGACGTTTATGAAAAAATCCCGACTACACGGAGTGTAGTATGGGATACACAACATGTGTTCCTCAGCATATTTAACTGGCGTGTACTCTAGGAGTACACGGACACAGGTAGGGTACACGGTCAAGGACATGCCGTGTATACCGCTCCCCGGCCAGACCCGGCCAGATACACGAGATACCCCATGTGCTGGTACACGTGCAAGTGACACGGACAGAGACCATGTACTGGCACATGGCCAGCGTACACAGAGCGATCCCAGGTGCTCCGACATGGCATGCGATTATTCTACATACCGTGTAGTTAATTTTTATCCGACATTCCGAATGACATGGGCAGTTTACATGGGAAGTACCCGGAGTCAAGGAACATGGCGTGTGATTCTTCTACACATTGTGTAGTTGAGTTTTACACAGCTTGGACGGATGACACATGCCGTTTACATGGGCAGTACCAGGATTCAATGAACACGACATGTAACCATACTACACACCATGTAACCAATTCTACATGGCTTGAGTCAATTTCTTTCTAGGACTTTGGCTAGTTTCCTTAGAGTTTGTCCCCTCGGTCTTTCTCCCGAAGGTTCCCGGTATCATTTCCAACATTTAGGAGTATGATCCCTTCAGCAGAACTTCTTAAATAGAATTTTTAGAATCCCCTCTGTGAGACATAGAGTCATATCCTTTATTCATTCCTGGAACCTTATGTAGAGTTCTTGGTATCGACGTGACCATCTTTACCCGGGCGCCGATCCTCTGCCTAATGGATTAGCTCAGACTGAGTTAATGGAATCACCCCAGGACTTGGTTGTGATCCTCATATGGGCATCATGTTCTCAAATTACTTTTGAAGTGTGTTCTCCGAGAATGGGTACATCGTAACTCTCTGTCAAGACCTAGGAGTGTGTTCTCCCAATTACATGCTTAGTGGAATCTTTGAGCTGGATCCTAGTGGTGGTTTTCTTGATAGTTGATCATGCATGTGTGTATCTGGATATTACTGTTATATGTTTGGTAGAACTATACTATGTAGATCTGACTGTATCTTCCCTTTGTGGTATTTTACCTTATTGTATATCTTTTTTGGTTTTGGGGTGTCCTATTGGGTATTTTTATACTCACCCCAGCATGGGATTTGCCCGCACGTGTCATGTCTTGTGAAGACGATCGAGCCTTTGACAAGATTCTAGGCGGACCCGGAACGGACGGTACTCGGTGAGATCAGATAGGCCGAGGTGTGTTCCTACGGCTACAAACAACAATCCCAGTACCTTTCTTTACATGTTGCACTTGTTTACAGACTTTCATTAGGTGGGCTTGTACTTTTGTCCAAGGGTTCTACTTTCTTTTACATAACTTTCTTGTCGTACTTTGTTGGTTGGGTATTAGTGTATGCATGCATCTTTTCCTCATATAAGTGTTTACTCTTTAGATTTGTTGGTTTGGAGATGTGTGTGCGTGTGTACAGGTTCTTAGGAAATGCCTCCCATGTTAGTAGCATGCCTACTCGGTGCTCGTCACCAGCCCCTGGCCTATTGGAGGCGGGCTTGGGGAGTTGCGGATCGGGCCCCACTAAGACGGGTCGTGACAGAATAGAAATATACTACACTTGATATTATACTCGAAGTGGTGGATTTTTATCTAAATACATTGATCCATATTCTATATTGAGGGAAATGTAAAATATGATCTAAAAAATGTATTTAGTATATATTCACTCAAAATTTGTTGAACATGTGAAATATGAGATGGGTAAAAATGACAGGGATATAATATTCCTTGATTAAATACTATCTAGGTAAATAAAACATGTTAATCGATTCCATGAATCAAAAATATTATTCATTTTTAACATTGATATATATGATACATGATACATTAGTTAATTATATAATTAATGTTGGAATGGAATTTATGTTTGTAGAAACTCCCACTCATTTGTTTGGGTGTTAGTGAAATCATCATGTTTATTTGGAATTAAGAATTCTAAGAAATAATTTCATTTTGTAATGAAATAATGGAATTTCTAAATGAATGTAAATTTTTATAAACTAACATTGATAAATAATATGTTATAATGTATGTAATGTGGTTCTATGTACGAATTAATTTAAAATTTATAAAGGAATTGTTGTGTGAGGCTTATACATCTCCATTTTCTATTTATCATTGTATTATTAAGATGAATGTATAACATGATGAATTCTATTAGTGTAATTAAATAAATAAAGATATTAAATATTTTATAGTGAAATGTTTTAATTATCTATTGGTTAATGAATTTTATTTTATTATTACATATATAAACGAAATATTTAGTTAAAATTATTTTTAACAATATCTAATTTAATATATTAAAATTAATATACAAAATAATGAATCATTTTTTGGAACACTTATTTATCATTAAATGGTGGTATTTTGTTAATTAATTATCTAATCAATATTCAAAAAAAAATTCAATCCATTGGTGTTGAAATAGTTATTATAATTTTAATAATATTGTTATCTAAAATAATTATTTGACATAATAATGTGCATTGTATAATAATACAAATAATAAAAATACATAATTTTTAAAATTACATGTATTAAATAAAATATTTAATTCTAAAATCATTTAATATTATACTATATCAATACCTCAAGTCCTTTCCGAAATACCTATGTTTGAAATAAGAAATGGTGATAGATATGGGTGGTAACATATCATTCTTTTATCTTATAGTGATTACCATGATCTTGAACACCGTATGAAACAATTTTTTCTACAGACATTATTATTGATATTATACATGGGAATTTTTAAGGGAAAACACTATTTTTGATTTACCATTCCCATTCCCATGAACATCTATATCACATTTCATGATTATTGAGAATCAAATAAAATGAAAGTTATCTTAGTAATCAATGTTATATTTAGATAACATGTATGTCAAATGACTATATATTTATAATTATCATATAAATCCAATGATCATACGACAACTATATTTCACATTCATGATTGCTATATATAATGATATCTAAATTTTTATAATCATTAATCATATTATATAAATTATTTATCCTTTTTATTTTCATATATATAATGATTTTTACTCATTGAATTGTTTCATAATTTTTAATATCATCATTAGTGATATTTGTTGTGATTATTTCAATATTATTATATAAATTTTTGTTTATGGTATCATTCTACATGTAATTTTACTAATTATATATTAATGTATTATAATATATTTCAAAATAAAACTATACCTTAATTGATTAAGTAATTTCTCTTTTAATTTTTTTTAGTTTATATAAATATATTAAGGATAGAAGATTAATTTAATGGGTATTTTACAAAAAAACATTGGTATGAAACAAATAATAAGAAAAATATGATATTAACAGTAATTAAAAGTGTTTTACATTTAAATCCCAATTTAAATCGAATCTTATAACAAACATCTAAGCAAAAAATTATAATTTTTTATATTCATTAACTAAATAGTTGTATATACATAATAAAACTAATGTGTTCAATTGGGATATCAATGAGTATGATGTGTAATTTTATTATATTTAAAATAAAGTATATATTTTTGATAGTAGGGAGAATATTATGAATGGGTGGATATTTACATCCAAGAGAGTGTTATGGAATTACATAAGGAGAAATTTTTTAAAAAGCAATGTTTGATGTGTTAGGGGTTCCCTAATGATTTAGTGATAGTCAATGAATATTTTGGGATGATAATCCTTATTGAGAGAGAATTGTAACAACTGGGTTTTTATGTTCATTAAAATTAAGGGGATAAATATATGGGTTTATCTAATATTGGTTTACTGATATGGAAAAGTGTTTTAAATTTTAATATTTTTATGAGATACTCACCTTTTTTTCAAGTGACAGATATGAGTTTATATATTTATAGAACATAGAGAATAAATTTGAGGAAATTAATAAGAAATTATTATTATTGATTTATTTCATATGTAATTAATATTGTAAATTATGTTGGTATAATAAAATATAGAGTATTTGGTTGGTGGTTCCCTTGTTTTATAATAGTATGGTTTTAAAGAAATTTGAATGTGGATTATGTTACTGATAGAGAAAATGCGGGAGATATTATTATGGAAGAAAATCATAAATGATTTTTTAGGGGACACCAGTTCATTTTCAATAAACAAGGATTTTGAAGCGGGATATGCTGGGATGTTGAGTCCACAGTGTGATTGGGGAAATAAGGGAAATTTTCATAGGAAGATAACTAAAGTTGGTGGTGTTTTCTGTTAGAAAAAATGAAAATTAGGATTTTTATAAGTCTATGTTTTATGGAATACATGGTTTATAAATAATTTTACTTGAAGATATTATGGTTAATTTTCATGAATTTTCTTTTAGATATTATATTATGATTAATAAAAATATTCAAATTATCTCATTGTTTCTATTTTTTTTCTCTCCATCACAACATAAATTTACTAGGGTTCCTTTATAATACCTCAAAATATAGTGATGAAGGCATCCCTATACATCAAAAATAATCTCCCTATAAAATATTCTCTTTCTTTTTCTGTTTTAGACATTCCATATTTTCTAAATTTTATTTAATATAAGCTTTTTCTTTCTTTCTTTTCTTTCAGGTTTCCTACTACCCCAAATCATTAGATTACTTATGGATATTAGAATTTTAATTTTCATATGAGTATGTTTTTACCACCCCCCTTTGGGTTACATGTTTTTTGTTAGTATGTTATCACAATCAATGTACCATTATTCTTTTCAATACCATCCTATGCCACGATGCTTAAATTGTTTCATGGATTAGTTTGATGGTATTTATGGAAAATTTCATTGTTGATATTGTTCATTTTTTATGATGGGTATATTATGTGTGCTTATAATAATGACTTATCTATGTATGAGATGTTGGATTTCTACAACCAAGAAGGGTATTGTTATCTTCTCACGAATATCACTGAATTGTCAAACCCAATGATAAATACCCCATAATTGTTCAAATGAATAACGATTCACCAATGTTTATGACTATGAAGATGAGTGTTTAGGAATTTTGAATTCATTTATATTTTATAATATTCATTACATCTAAAATGTTTTTTTCATTAATTCGGTTGTATTCCATTTTTCCCTTGGGATGTGGTGGTTCTTCATTTACTGGGGAATTCATTAAGTCATTTCTAGTTCTATGAGGTTTGTTATGCTTATTCATTAACCCAAATTCATTTAATTCCCTTATACTAATATTTATATCTTCACTTATGATATAAAAATATGTTAAATATTGGAAAGGCTCAAACGTGGGGTTTTTTGTGGATGTGGCACATCCAACAAGATGTCCACCATCATATTTGTAGTCCAAAATACATTTTTCTTCTCGATTGAGTGTCTTTTATTTATTTATGTCTACATATGTGATTATATTTTCCTATTGTATCTTGTTTTTTAATATTATTTTATTTACTTACTTTAATTTACATTATTTCAAATTAATTAGTTTTAAAAAAATACATATATATATATAGTTTTCATTTATGTTCATGAATAAAAATATTTCCCTAATTTTTTATGTTATACATCGATGCTGGTTTCCAAACAATAGTAATCAAGGTAGTTTGCTTGAGGCCATGCTCTAGTCTAATTGAAGTCTCCAGATCTATAACCCTTGGTCATTATGTTTCATTTAAATAGATTTTTATTAATTATTGAAATCCAATTAATATAAAACATATGAATAAATATCACTTCCTATGAAATGATGCACTATTTTATATATTGTTGGTGAAAAATAGTTTTCAATTATTAATATTAAATTGAGATATCACTAATTTAAAATAATGAATAATTGTAATGTCACTTGTATTTGAACTGGATTAAAATACGATGGTTTTTAGTCATTTTGTATGTATTGATGAGTTGGTTTTTTTAAATGTCATCCAGAACATAATTCTGAGTGTTGCAACTCCAAAAGGTGTTGTTTTTAGGGTTGATTAAATTACTAATAGTTTTTGTGGGTGTCATGATGAGTCTCGGGAGCCCCTGATCCAGGAAGTCCACCTTAATGGATCTGCACCGGCTGCGCACAGTTCCATTCCTACCAGTGTAATTTGCCCAGTCTAATAATATATTTATTTTAATTAAATATTGTTAAATAGGTTTTTTGTGTTTAAATAAATGAATGTGTTATCAATAATAACAATAACAATTTTATTATTATTATTATTGCATTAATCGAATTATTTTTATGTTAAAAGAGTTTTAAGTTAATAATTCATCATGATTTACCCTTATGTGAAATTAAATGAGGAGTTTCAGATTTAATAGAGGTGTTATCCTTTATCGATGGATGAATAAAAATAATAATGTGATTATTAGTATTATGGTTTTTTGAGTATAATAATAATTATTAATTATGTTTATTATTATTATTAGTAAAAATAAAAATATTGTAATTTGGGGTTTCTTAATTAAATCCACAGAAAAGGGGGTATTTAGTTAACAGTTGGGAAACAGTGGTTTCATTTATTTAAATTATGATAAAACAAATTTAATTAAAATATGTGTTGTAATGGCCTGGACCCTCCTGGTCTAGTACATTTCCAAAATCTCGGTTCCACCAAACTAGTCCACTGTTACAGTGTAACTATTACGATGGCACTATAATGGTGGCACCGTCAGGGTCACACCATTGCGGTGACACCATATTTAGTTTCTCAACAAACCAATGACACTATCACAGTCACACACTGAAATGGTTTCACCATCACGGTCACACACCGTAATGGTGGCACCATTTTATGGTGGCACTATTATGATGTCCCCATCACGATGGCACCATCATCATCGCACACCGAAATGGTGGTACAACTTACGGTGTCACCGTGACAATGGAACCAAGACCATGGCACTGTTACGGTGGCACCATGTCCTTCTTTTTTTGGCATTGTTCTTTTTTACCATTTTTCAACTTTTTCCACTCTCACAACTTATCATTTGATATAAATGTGTTTCTATACCCATTCTAAAAACATTGAAAGCAAATAATTGATATCTAAAGTCCCCCAAGAGCCTTGTGACCCATGAATTACCAAAACCTTGGGATTTTTCATCAGTGCACACTGTTTTACCGTCCTTCCAGTTCCACCCCAATTAGATGATTTCCTCTATTTAATGAAAACGTTTTAACTCGCAGCCGTTACGGTCACCTCTTCGATGAGAATTATTAAATAACTATTAATTACATCATGTGAAACTGACCAAATATGTGGTGAAACCACGATTCTCCTTTAATTCCATTCATGATTTCATATCCCGTAACTCCATGTTCTTACTTTTTATCGCACAAGAATTTTTTATTTTTCTTACATAGTATTTTTTTTCATTCCTCGGTGCATTTGGAGTCCCCCTTCCCGAATCTAGTTGTGCGCCAATGCTAGAGCATATCATGCTCAGTCTTGGAATCCCTAAATTTCTTCCCCTGTAAGTTGCACATCCCAAGTTCTTGGCACGTAGTGAAAGTATTTGATCTTTGATCATCCAAGTAAGGATCTTCCTTCGTATCTCTTTACTGTGCATCATGTGGGGTGGGTATGATAATGTTTCTATGGGAATAGATGAAACCAGTCTTTAACTAAGATAATAAGATGACTTTTAAAGAAAGAAGGGGTGTTTTGAAGATTCTGATGTACTATTTTAACCATTAATATATGTTATGAACTCTAAGGACTTGTGTCCAATGAAAACCATGGTCATTGGGGGTCTTTCCTTGCACACTAATGGACCCCTATCATCTGTGATGATTGAATGGTTGTAACATGGAAATAGGTAAATCATGTAAACTCGATTGATTAAAATAATGTACAATGAACATAAATCCTTCTGTGAACACCATAGTAAACCAAATAAGAAGAAGAAACTCAATGAATGGTGTGATGGAATCTGGAAACTCCCATGAACTATCTTTGAAATATGCGTGGTTCTTCTACTTGATTCATGGTGGGTGACATGGATGGGGATAGTATCCCCTATTGTGGTTCATTGTTGGTTTATAGATCTATGGCCATGGGGGCAGTATATTGGGGCTTGGTTTGGTTCCAGTACGTTGAGGGATCTCATAGATGCCTTTTGTTGTTGTGATTTTACAAGAGAACCGGTTGTTAATGCTTAATCTAGTACGTGGTTGTTTTTACTTCTGTGGCTTATGGCTATGCATGTGATTTTTCCAATAGTGAAAAATTATTAAATAGAATGACTTGAATGTTATAATAATAATGGGTTGAACGAAGAATTGTTTTCTGAGAATGAGTTGTGACTTGGCTGCAGGTGGTGTGCTTTTTATCAATGAATCACAACGACGATGTATGTGTATAGGATGGTTTTGGAAACCCTAGGCTAGGATGAGTTCTTGTTTACCTATATGTATAATTTAGTTCTTATGTTCCTTATTCATGCCCCACCCATGTTGTGCAATTAATGCTAAATAATCCCATTTCAATGTGGGGTGGAGTTTTTCCATACACTCCTATGAGTGGTTGGTTTTTAGTTCCATTTCTGATCTCTTTCTCGAGTAGCCCAAGACTCTATAGGCAGGCTACGATGGCCTGAGGTATATTATATCCCAATATTCTTTGGGTAGGGAATGTTTTGGTGGTTAGCCTAGGTGTCTGTGGGTAGGTTGTTTTCTAAGTGTCTTTAGGATGAGGCCCGGGTGTCATCAGGTGTCTTCAAGTGTCTTAGGGTGAGGCACAGTGTGGATTGCAATGGGTGGTAGGGAAATAATGTTAGGAAATCATGGTGTAAAAATAGGCCAGGGAAGACCGGATAGGACACGAGATTTTATGGCCCCCCATGTTCTGATGCAAGGACCCTGGGCCTACCGGATGACCAAGTGAAGCAAGACTGATTATAGGGTGGAAACCCTTGGATAGGTACATGCATCATAATGACTTGTGTTCCTATGTGTCTTGGGTATTTGGGGGATTTAAAATGAATAATACATATATGAAAAAAGAAAACTTCTACACTACTCGGGCTTAGGTATTCCGTGTTTACCTTGTAGCTATGGAACCTTGATGATAACCATGAGCAGTGAGGGTGATCGAGGCCCATGAGGATGATTTTGATGATCGGTAGAGGACTGACCAAGAGGAGGTGGGCGATCAGTAGCAAGGGACTCTTAGTGCCATTCAGCGGAAGACCCTTTGGAAATATAAGGGAAACATCTTAGATAAAGAGACATAGAGATGTCTCAAGAAGCCGGTGATAACATTCAGCATGATTTGGGCTATGGAAGAGTACTGGTTTTTTATGGCTATAAGCTTGATGTAGGGATTAGCACATCAGTGGTGGACGCTCTACCTTAGGATAAAGAGGGATGCTGAGGTTATGTGGAAAGACTTCGAGAGGGAGTTCCGGGAAGAATTCTTCTCTTCCACGATGAAGGCTGAGAAGAGGAAGGAGCTACCCCTTATTTAGTTGGGGGAATGTCAGTGAGAGTGTTGGGGATAATCTTCAAGGACCACTTTCTCTTTTCTCAAGACCTCTTTCCAGATGAGGAGTCTTGGGTGAGACATTTAGAGGAGGCGCTCCAAACTTCTCTCAAGTATGTTGTTACTCCCTTCACTCTACCAACATACATGGAGGTCCAGAAGATGGATGGAGATGTATAGAGGATGAAAACAATGGGAGGTGTGCCGTGAGAGGGGAACCAGGTGTGATTTTCAATGGGGAAGGCAGTTAGTAGTAGGCCTCAAGCATCAAGATCTTCTAGGTTTCATTCAGTGGGGAGCAACCCCCAAAAATTCTAATTTCTATCTCCCAGTCCTCACCCTTCCCAATTGGGCTCTAGACCGAGATGATTCATCTATTGTAGTCATGGGAACCTTCATAATTAGTTCCCGGATAGAGTGCAGTAAAATGGGGGTGGGACGGATTAGTGCCCACCTCAGCAACAACAGTTTCTAGTCAGGTCCTTTCAGCAGTAGTAGCAGGGCAGTGATCTCTCGTTCCTCCAAGATTAAACGTTGTAGGAGGAGGCCGACCATATGGAACTTCTCATGGACTTCAACTAGGTCGTGGTTGGGGAGGAAGTCGAAATTCTAGTGGTAGGTGAGTTGGGCGTGGGTAGTTGCACACCGCAGAGGTAGCCATTCCAGTTGGGCTAGAAGTCGTCTTTGGTACGATCATCTTGTTTAGAAATATTTCATGCTCCTTGTTTGATTCAGGAGACTCACACTCTTTTGTTATACCCAGTCTAGCCCATTAATTATACTTATACATAGAGAGACACTCCATTCCCCTAGTACTGAGTACTCATGATGGGTGTCATATCATCCTGTTTGAGGTTTGTTGAGGATGTAATCTAATGTTGGGGTCACATCAGTCTTGTGGGGATATTCTTCTGCTGCAAATGAGGGCTTACAATGTCATACTAACCATCTACTGCATATTTTCTGTTCATGATGTTATGGATTGGATCTATAAAAGAGTCATGTTCTCTAATATGGATCGTCAACGTGTTACTTTTTTTTGGCGAACAAAGTTTTTGAAAGGGGAGATGACATGTGGAGCCAATTTTTTCTATGATGGCTAAGCATTCAGCAGAAATAGTGGACACTGAGAAGATGATGTTCCTAGAGTTTTCAAAGAGTTATTGGATGTCTTCAATGAAGTGGTGGTTACTCTACCCCCTTGACGTGATTTTGAGTTTTGGATAGACTTGAAACCTGGTGCCAATTTGATTCCGAAGGATCCCTATAGGATGGTTCCTTCAGAGCTGTAGGAGTTACAGATTCAGATTGATGGTCTGATGAAGAAGGGGTTTGTTAAACCAAGCATGTCACCATGGGCACTACAATAATGTTCATGAAAATGGAAGCTGGTGATCTTAGGCTGTGCATAGATTACAAGAGACTGAATCTGATAATATTCTAGAACTGTTACCCTATCTCGAGGATATAAGACCCCTTTGACAAATTGAAGGGGGTATGAAAGTTCTCCATGATAGACATGTGGTCAGGATATCACTGGTTGATGGTGAATGTGGGTGACACCTAAAATAATTCCCTTAAGTAATGTTATGGAAACTTTGAATTTGTTGTAATGTTGTTCGGCATTATGAATGCACCATCCTTGTTCAAGGGGATCCTGAACTCTGTCTTCTGGGAATATCTGTACTAGTTTGTAGTCATGTTTTTTATGTCATCCTGATCCACTCAAGATCCAAGTAAGATCACACTGAGCATACATGAATGGTATTAGAGGTCTCCCCTCAGCGTAGAAAATGATGGTTCAGCATGGGGAGTATGCTTTCTCCTAGGTTCATCAGACCCTTCTAGGTGTTGAAGCGGGTCGGTGAAGTGGCTTATCAGCTACCTCTACCACAGCTACAACTAAGGTTGTACGACGTCTTCCATGAGTGTTAACTATGTTGATATCTTCATGATTATTCACATATCCTTGACTGGGGAATTATGGATATTGAGGACGATGTGATGTTTGTAGAGAGATCAGTGATGATCGAAGGACGTGAGGAGAAGGTTCTCAGTGAATGAACCATTCAATTGGTTTATATTTTATAGAGGCATGGTGGCCTTGAGGAGCGTACTTGGGAACAAAAGGTATATATATGCACCCAGTACCCAGAGTTGTTTTGAGTTTTATCCTATTTTGTTTCATAATAGTTTGTGTTGTAGTCCTTAAACTTGTTAACTATGAAATGAATCCTTTTCCTTGTTCTCTGTATGTGTCTGAAGGGTCCTAACTGTGGGAAAGTGTGGAACAGATCCCTAATCAAGATGCATTAGAGTGGATGTGATTAATCCCGTGCGAGTGAGTCAGTGCCGCCAAAAGAGGATAGTATCTTGAAATGTTGGAAATGACACCTGAATCCATATTTCAAGACAGTGTCACCTTTATATGTTATGTGGTTACTTGAGGGAGAGGTATTCCTAGATTTCAATAAGGCTTTCAACAAAGTGGTATCTTTCATGGGTGGCTTTTTTCAGACACCTCTCTTTTCTTCGGGTTTATCCTTGAATTCAAGAGGATGATAATACCTTGATAGGCATATGATGTATTGTCCTGGACCCTCCTGGTCTAGTACATTTCGAAATCTTGGTTCCACCGAACGGTTCCACCATCACTGTGGCACTGGTCACAGTGCCACCATTATAGTGGCACCGTTATGGTCGCACCATTACGGTGGAACCACTTACAGTGGCTCACAATTCTGGTGACACCGTCACGGTCACACACCAAAACGGTGGCACCGTGATAGTCGCACACCAAAATAGTGGCCACGCTTTACGGTTTATCACCGAGCCGATGTCACCATTATGGTGGCACTGTCATGGTGGCACCATCATGGTATCATTTTAACGGTCGCACACCAAAATGGTGGCACTACTTACAGTGGAACCATGATGATGGCACCTTGAACATTTCACGATTATGGTGGTACCATGTCCATTTTTTAGCCTTTGTTCTTTTTTTCCAGTTTCCATCATTTTCCACTCCCACCACATATCATTTGACATAAATGTTTTTTATACCCTTTTAAATGCCCCTAAATTCCCATAAATTATATCTAATATCCCACAAGATTCAGGTGAGACATTACTTACCAAAATGTGTGGCTTTTCCCTTGGTTCCACACCCTTTGCTTGTACATCAAGTACCGCCCCTATTACACATTTACCTCTATTTAAAGGAAACACCTTAACTCACAGCTGTTATGGATAGCTCTCCAATGAGAATTATTAAATAAAAATTAATTCCATCATGTGTAACCATCCAACCATGTGGTGAAACCACGATCCACCTTTAATGTCGTTCAAGATTTAATTTACCATAACTCTAGGATCATAATTTATATCCCAAATGAATTAATTCTTCTTCATGACTTGTATTTTTTTCTTTCCTTAGTTCGTTTGGAGTCCCCCTTTCCAAAGCTAGTGGTGTGCCTGTGCTGGACCCTTTCCTCCTCAGTCTAAGAATCCCCAAAGTACCTCCCGTACAATTCGTGCATCCCCAATTCTTACCGCGTGGGTAAAGACTTCAATCATTGATCATCCAAGTAGGGTTCTTCCTTCGTCTCTCTTTACTGTGGATCATGCAGGGTGGGTATGATAATGTTTCTATGAGAATGGATGAATCAATTTATTAATGAAGATAATAAGAGAATATTTAAAGAATGAAGACGTTTGTTTGATGATGATGATGTACATGTTTACCCTTTCTTATATTTTGGGAACTATATGGGCTTGTGTCCACTGAAAATCATGGTCATTGTTGGTCTTTCCTTAAGAACTAATGAAACACCCTCTTATGTGTTGATTGAATGGATATAAAAGGCTACTGGGTTAATAATGTAAATATGGCTGATTAAAAGAATGCCCAGTGAACAATAATACTTGTGTTAACACCCTAGTTAACCAAACCAAAATAAGAAACACAATTAATGATGTGATTGAATCTAGAAACTCCGATGCTCTGTCTTGGAAATATTTGTGGTTCTTCTGGTATATTCTTGTGGGGTGATATGGATGGGGACGGGATCCCCTATTGTGGTGCGTTGTTGGTTTGTGGATCTATGGATATGCAGGGTTTTATGGTGGGAATTATTTTGGTTTAGGTACTTTGAGGGATCTCACAGATCCCTTTTGTTGTTATGATTTTACAAGGAAGCTGAGTGTGAATGCTTAATCGACTCCTGGGTTTCTTTTCCTTCCGTGGCTTGTGGCTATGCATGTTAGTTTCCTAGTAGTGAAGAATTATTTAAAATAGAATCCCTTGAATGGGATAACAAGAATGGGTTCAATAAGGAATTGCTTTCTGGGAATGAGTTGTGACTTGGTTACGGGTGGTGTCCTTTTAGGAATGAATAATAACTAGGGTGTTTGTGAATATGCTAGTCTTAGAACCCCATAGTAGGGATGAGTGATTATTTACCTATATGTATAACTTAGTTCTTATGATTCTTATTTGTACCCCCAACAAAGTTGAGCACTTTGTGTAGAACATCCTCATTTTAATAGAGGACGGTGTTTTTACAAACACTCCTCTGAGTGGCTTGTTATTATCGCCTTTTCGACGCCATTTCCAGAGTAGCCCAAAACTCTTCGTGTAGGATGTGAATACCTGAGGTCGATTTTATCCCATGATACATCGAGAAGATAACATTGAGGTGGTAATCCTAGGTGTGTACAGGAAGGTTGATTCCCAAGTGTCTTCGAGATGAGGCCCTTGTGTCTTCGGTCGTGGTAGTAGTTGTTCGGGCCCAGTTGTCTTTGGGCATGGCGGTAGTTGTTCTAGTACAGGAGTCTGTGGGTGTGGTTACGTGAGGTTGTGTCCTAGGTTTATGTGGGGAAGGTGAGTTTTTATGGTAGCCCTTGTGTGTACGTGCGGTGTTTGGATGTGGGATTGCGCTGAGAATGGCGGGAAAGGTCTGATGCATAGGATGTCTTCTATAATGAGTGAGAATGTGGTGCGGGGTGCCCTAACAATGATATATCATTACTATTACATTACTTGACTTATGTTATTTGGGGAGTGTGCCTTGGTGAGGCTAGGTTGGATGGTTTCCTTATTAGGTACATGGTTATCTGCTTTTCTCACGGGGCATTAGAATGCCTCCCCACTTGTGCATGAGAGATTTTTGTTTCCCTACTGAGTATACCAGTATACTCACTCTATGTATATAAAATTTATTTCATTATTCCAGGAGGTCATTGAAGTCCATGCAAGAGTGTACTAGTTCAGACGTTGGGACAGTTTTGGTTGTTGTTTTTCCTTTCTTTGGTATTTACCTTTGGAGTTTTCTTGTATTGTAGCACTTATTATTTGAAACATGCATATGGGAAATGGATTGTTTGGGATTTACTTTTATGTACACTTTTGGTGTTATTTAGTACTCACTATCTTATCTCTTGATCCTACTACGAGCTTCCATTTCATGTGTGATTATATACCCTTGGTGCAAGTCGCCACTATGGGATCTATTGAAGGAGGGTCTTGAGGGTCATTATCTCTCCTTCATCTTAAAGAAATAAGGGACCAAAAATCTACTATCTCATTCCTCACCTCGGTGAAGGAAGGCCGTGACATGTGTAGTGGGGATTTGTGGGTTTTATTAATGAAGGATTTTATTAGATATCAATAATATTGATGGTTATTATTATATTAGTTTCATTTGTTTAATTTTGAGGTTGAAATAAATTTAATAAAATGATTTTTGGGGGTTTATTTTAATTATATTAAGGTTGTTATAATATAACTAAATGACAAGAAAAATATGAGTTGGGTTTTATCAAGGAATGTTAATATTAAACAGTAATATTAAATGATGTGTAAATAAAGAGTTGGATGTTTTGAAAAAAAATTTATATTAAATGGTAATATTAAATGTGGAATAAATGTGGAGTTGGGTATAACATTATTAAATTCAAGGTAATGAGGAATTGAATTAATTAAGCCTAAATAAAGGTTTTTTAATTAAATGGATGGTTAAAAATAATTTAATTAATCAAATTGAAGTGTGGGTTATATTTAATTATTTCATGTTGAGATAAATAATTAAATAAATGAGTTAAATTTTTATTTTTTTAACTACTGTAGAAAAGAATTTAATTATTTTGATTTTTTAATTATATTTTGTGTTTTAACTAATAGTGGTGTAAAATAATTAATGATGAGGATAATAATAATAATAATAATATAATAATGATAATAATAATAATTATTATTATTATGTTAAATATAATTTTTTAACAGGGTATTAAATAGATGATTGAGGTAGGGGATTGAAAAGAGGAGGCACAATGCATGAGCAGCATGACCCGCACCAGGCCCCCAATGAGGTTTACTACACACCTTCAAACGGGCTCCCCTCCACATGTTAAATCCTTATAGTGTCTTCATGAGTCTTTTCTACCACTTCTAGGTGAGTCCATCAACATATGTTTCATGATTCACATCGACCGTTTGGATCCTCCCTCACCCTATATTCTCGGCCGAAATCCTTAAGCTCAAGATTAATTGGGTTTCCTTGTTTCTTTGGTTATAGTGTTGTGCAATGGGCACCAATAGACCCATTCGTCAATTTTACGTCTACTACCACCAATGGAGAAGTGTATTGGATCAGTTTTGGTTCATCGCCGCCATATTCAAGTAATGTTTTAAAACCATTATTTGGTTTCTCAAACCATGATTTGGATGCTTATGGTGTTTTTGTGTTGTGGTTAAGATTTCGGGTGTTCATTGGTCACCACCGTACTATTTATGGGTTCTATTTAATGGGTTTTAGGTGCGATGATAAATTCTAGATACGTGCATGTTGTTTTGAGATGTGTGTATGAGAGTAGATCAATGGTGAGTTATGAATCATTGGCTTGACCAAATTTACAATGGTAGGTTTTTCAACCATGCCTAATTAATCAAATATAGTTTAGATATTTTACTACGTTGATAATGTTGACTACAAAGCCCGATTAAACTACTTAATGAGGGAATGAGAAAATCAATTTTGACATAATTATATTACTTTATGTTTTATAATATATAATTAATTGGGCCAATAATTATTTGTAACTAATTTGGTCAAGTGTTAATAATTAATTATGAATTATTTATGTTCTCTCGATGATAATTACTCGATGGATTAATTCTGATTAAATAATTTTATTAAATTCGAAAAATTTAATTATGAAATTATTATTTTCTTTAGATGATAATTAATAGAGGGATTAATTATAAGTAATAAATTTGATTAATATTGATATAATTATAAATTAATTAATTATGTCATTGAGTTTGGAATATGAAATAACTAATCAAAGGATTAATTTTGAGATGTTGATTTAGTTGAAAGCGATAATACATAGATTGATTAATTGTGATTTTTTGTTTTGTCTAAATAGAGTTATTTAATGATTGATTAATGACGTTATTTTGTAGTGATAATTTGGATAATTAATTTGGGCAATTAATTATAGGAAGTTAAATTATAATGAGATAAAAAATTCTGTAAATTAATTATGAGAAGTGGTTCATATAGTTAATGAATTGAATATACATTCCTGTAAATAATAATGGTTGTTTACCTTGAATAAGGAACACCCCATGGGTATGTTTCTCTGGTTTTACTATTTATAGACTATTGAGAAAAGAATTCCTTTTGATGCAAGTTTTTTCCAGGACTTGTATTGTTTAGGATATAGTTGCTTAAATATATGATATGCCATGTGAGATGGTTTATAAATATCTAATACATGTTAAATTTGTTCAACTTCAGATGATTATTATGTGCATGTTAATTTTTATTTTCGTCGATGAATCACTGCTTGAGTGGACGTGTTCAGACTAGTTAATGAATTGGGTGAATCCATTTTTAGGGGATGGACCGAGGTGAAAATCACTATGTTTAGTAGATGGGATCTTAATTAGAATATATTATCAATTGGGTGAATCACTATTTTTAGTGGACGGACCCAATAGCTAATCACTATATTTATTATATGGGTCATATTTTCATATTGGTTGGGTAAATCACTATTTTTAGTGAATATGCTTAAAAATTATATTTTAATGATTAAATTGCATATCTGATGACATGTTATCTAAGTCAATGCACAATCTTGGATTTTATCATTACATTTATTACTTAGATGGCCTTTAGAGACATATATTATGAGTGACATACATGTGGGATTTTGGGCATATAACGGATCATGACACATATAAAATTTAGGGAGTTTTTAATAATTGATGATTGAAAAGGTATGTGTGATGACTTTTCTATATGCATGAAAAATGAATAATGCAGGTTCAAACAAAAAATTACGGCTTAAATTTGTAGTTGTGTATATTGTTACATTGTACTACATACATTATTTATGCATGAATTCACATTGCTTAAAATATTTATAGATTTTCTAGATTTGGGGTAAACACTGGTGGTCATGGCCTTCTGAGATTTCTATCTCATGCGCTACTCGGGCCACCATTGCACTGGGGTACCTGAGTAGATTCTATTTGGTTATAGGATTGTTCTATTTTCATATACTTGGCAGATAGGAGAAGAGAACCGAGAGAATGCTCTAGATTCTCAAGGAGATATCCCTCAAGGATATGAGTCATTATTTGTTTATTTCATTATTTATATGTAAATTCTGATGTCTTGTTTATCACATTCATAGTTGTACCATCATAACATGCATTCAATGTATAATATTTTCTATTGGCATTTTGTTTTATACCAGATTTTAAAAAAAATGTCTCCTGCTACATTATCGTTATTCACACTACTTCTACCATTTGATGATGTTGTCTACTATTCTTACTCTGATAATATAGTATAGTCTACCCACAAATTATCAATTGACTATCTCTTCTAGTAGACAACCTCTAACGTATGGGGTGACATATTTGTGGTCATGCAACAACCTGTCTGACCAATAGTTCAGGGGTGAGCTATGTATGGACGTTACAAATTGGTATCAAAAGAGGTTCTTTTACTTTGTCTTACTATTTTGTGGATTGGTATACATGATACTAGGAATGTGTCGATGCTTGGGTAAATAGACTAGCTTGGGACTGATAACCCCATGTATGGGAAATGACCCAGTGGTTAGGGATGGGAATTGATGTTTGTAGTATTTGAGGTCACAATTGATTGGATTTCACCTTTAGTGACTGGTTTCTTTTCCACTACTTTTTGATTTTGAGAATTTTGAAAAACAATTCTCTTTTCCTTATAAGGGAAAAAAAGTTACATACATACATCATCATAGGCATGTAGATATTCAAATTCCATGTTTAAATGTGAGGTTATGTAGTTCCAATTGTATAAAACCTTCTAATATGGATTGTGTGACATAAATATGGTCCATTCCTTGTACTTA
The DNA here is from genome assembly GCA_963277665.1 of Viscum album. Taxonomy (NCBI): domain Eukaryota; kingdom Viridiplantae; phylum Streptophyta; class Magnoliopsida; order Santalales; family Viscaceae; genus Viscum; species Viscum album. The sequence continues at coordinate 383,509,074 of OY728164.1, forward strand.
TTTAGCATGGATTTTAGATATAATTTTTCAATGATAGAGATAACCTACATGGGTGTTTATATTCCATGATGCCTCTATGATTAGAATGTTTTATAATTGTGATATTATTCTATGTTATAACATGCTATTTTCTTACTTCTTTTGATTACATTCAAGAGATTGTTTGATGTGTAAATAGATGAATGAGTGGAAGATAATTGATTTGTTGTGTTTATGATGGAAATCCAATTTCATTAGTAAGGTTTATGGGAATCTTATAAAAGGGAAAAAGTGTAAAGTGTTATTTCAAACAATTAAAAAGGTCTGTTAAAGTTAAAATGTTAAATGGAAATTTGATATCATAAATTGTATCCAAATGACAGTGGTAAGGTGTATGATCACCTCATCGAGTGGTTGATGGAAAACCATGTGACTGAACGTTATATAACTTTAGTATGATTGATTATTGTTATAAATGTAAAAAAAATTGGGATTGATTTACAAAGAACCCAGATTGAATAAATGGAAACCTTGGAGTTTTTGTTTTTGGTAAAATTAATTTAGATTCTATATTTCCAGATAATATTGAAATGGAACTGAATGTTAAATACTAAAGAGAGTTTTTTATAGCCTTAATATTTTTATATAGGGTGTTTTTTAAAAACCAAGTGCCTTGTTGTGAAATAGTACTTGTTGTTTGTTAAAATTATTTAAAATGTTTAAAGGTTAATATGAATTAATGAAATAGATAAAATGAAAGGGGGATTTTGATCATAAAAAATTATTTTTTGTGTGACTGTGATATATGTTCGACATGTATTCTTCATATGGGACTACCACAATTTTGGTAGTAACCTTATAACATGAGATGCCTTGTTTCCACTACATGTTATTTGATGTTTGTATCGTATGAGTTCTGATGTCCGTAGTAGGAAATTTGGGTTTAATAGAAACAATGTCCTTCACTTGAGGGTATGTATTTGTGTAACCCCCCAAGATTTCAATGTATGTTATTTCTTCAAAGTAATCCAATAACTTGCACTGCATGGAACTCCGAGTTCTAGCGCACCATGACTTACCAAACTATACATTCAAAAGAAGTTATGAATATTATTAAATGAATTTGGAACATTTTATAATCCTTATAATTTTAGAATCCAAAATATTAGTTTCTTAGACATAATTTATGAACAAATTCATTTTTTTCAGATAAAAGAAGAATTTTTTAACAAAATGCAATTTTACAGCCATGTTATGGCGAACCCTTTTTAAATCCAATATTTGAAACTTTTTTATATTTATTTGACAAAATAAAATTCTTATTTATAATCAGTACATAAGTGTTTAGTTTGAATAAATTGTTTGTGTTTTTCTGATAACTTTCATATTTGGGTGAATAGTTAAAAATCCTATATTTTAACTGAAAACAACTTTTTTAATCAAAATAATTTATAGTGTTAAATTATACTTTTTAATGGTTTATAAGTATAAATATATTATATTTATACAATTTAATCCAACTCTAGTCCTTGTACGTAATTTTACTTTGAAATTGGACCTAATCAAGTGTCAATCTTTTGATAGTTATTATTTCGTAAAAATACGCTTTTTGGTTTTGACATCGGGATAAAATTTTAAATTAATAAATGAAATGTATATGTTTTTAATTTGGTGAAATTGATTTAATTTTTGGATTCAGAATATTTAAATCATCTTAGGTCGAGTTATTGGTATTTTTCTGAAAACGTTCAATTTTTAATGAATAGTGAAAACACATAGTTATTGTTTAAATCCTACTTTTTATTTAAATAATTATGTATTTTATTTAAATTTATTTTTCTTAAAAATAGATAAATAATACCTATATAAGTTCAATTTAATTCATTGGAGTTATTTTATAATAATTTTAGATATATAAAAATTTTATTGAACTTTTTACCGTTTTTACCCACCTATTAAAAGCATTTGCAAATTTACATAAATCCTAATTTTACCGCTTCTGAGAGATGAATTTCAAAAATCATAGAGGCACAATGGATATCAGTATGTAAAATTTGGTTCAATAAGATGAAAATAATTTTTGAGTGAATAGTAACTTTTTACTTTTATTTACCACAGTTAAATGTAAATAGTGCAATTATTGGTAAAAATGGCATTATTATTACCCTAACACATGTACTAATTCTATTGGATAAGTTTAATTCGACCAAAAAAGCCTTAGGAATATAATATGATCCTTTAGGTCAACTTGGAATAGATTAGGACATTTATTATTATTTAATCCAAAGAAGAGTTAAAAGTGTTAAATTCATTGTTTAATAAATAAACCATTTTTGATATAGGGTTAATCATAAGATAAATTAGGCTATAAATATTAATTATATATATAAAAATACTTCCTACATAATGGTATTTTATTTATATTTTTTAACATAAATAATTAAATTTATTAATGACACAATTATGATGAAGTAATTACAGTATTAATGAATGATTAAAATAATGGATATTATAAATATCCAAATAAATGTAATTTGAGACTTTTTAAGAATTACAATAAATTTATAGGTTAATATCACATATTAGGGTTGGTTAGATTAATGTTTTTTGATGTAATAATGTTGTTATGAATTTAGAAAAATCAAAATTCCAAATAGTGTCGAAATTGACATTAAAGAGTTTTTAAAAAAAATATTATATTACCAATTGATATTCTATTCCAAAATATGTAGGGTTTGTCCAAAAGACTTATGTAATGATAGGTTTATAATTAATGAACCACGTGGGGTTCTCTTGGAAGTCTATATTATGTTTATTAAACATATAATTTAAAAATACAAAGAGACATTGTAAATGTCAAACTATTTAACTAAGAGTTATATTTAAAAGATAAGGTTAATATAGTAACACAAACCTGTCAAAAACCAATATTTTGAGTGGTTATAGACTCATACCCACCATATGCTTTAATTAATTTATTTTGGAGCCATTATAAACCGAAAAATATTTTATTATAAAATAATATTTCTAGATTTTCATAAGGTTCCCCTCACCTCTCTTATAAAAGGTCACTCCCCATTTTCTCTAATTCACACCTTCAAAGCCATTTGGATAATAAATTTTTTTCCCTAATAACCTCTCAATTATCCTCACCTCATCCTAGATGCCTTCCTTTAGTCAGAAATCCTTTTTATGGAGCCCTTTTGATAAAATCAAAAGAAAGAACCCGAAGAAGAGGTAAATATTTTAATCACCTCTTTCAAGTTCTTTTCTTCTTCCACGTCCTATTTTATTTGTTGTTTACATTATAAAATAATAAATCTTGTATCTTCTATATATTGTGATGTTATTATAAATATGGCACAACCATATTAATTATTCTATCCATCCTTTGAATGACATGTCACCATACATGCATACGTACGGCTTACTGTCTCCACATTGTGGTGTAATTGTTATTCAATACATTATTATTTGGATGGTTATAATAATGATGTGTAATTGATGTCAATAGTAAATATAACATGATAATGAATCTTTATATATGATATAACATCTAATTATATATTATTTTAATATCAAAAGAATGATATTGTCGCTCGTGCATACGTACAGATTACAGTCTCCATGAACATGATGAGATTTCTTCTCCATCGTAATCCATTCAAGAATAATTTACATTAGATGATTCAAAATTTTGTTTAAAGACTTAATATCATTCTGAATATTAATAACAGAAACCCTATTAATAACAAACATTACTTACGTAACAAATCATATAAAAGAAAAATGATTCAGTGAACACCTGAAATGACGCTAATACTAAGATATTATTAACAAAGAAATGTTAAAAGATCATGTATGATATCATATTAATGTATACGATTCTTGTATAATTTAATTACACTTATTTCACCATCACAAAGGTGGTTAACCTACCCTCATCCTTGTAGAAATACAAGTTAGGGGTTAATTTCACAATCTCTTTATTATCCGAGGTTGTTTTTACATAAGTATCTATTGGGACCTCTTTATCATCCACATCTGTGTTTTCTTAAATATGAATTTCAAAACATTTTTAATATTTACTATACTATGGTATAAAGTCATTTCTACCCTTGTTTTACTTTTTAAAAAATGTTTTTGAAATGAATATTTCTGCCGTTTTCCAAACAAGGTAGTTTATAACATTTTTGACCGAACTAAGGTAAGAATCTCTTTTTTAACTTATATGGTGGGTGCAGATATTTTCCGCCATTATTACATCATCAAATTTTCCCTTACAAAATTATAAAAATATTTCCAAATTAAATGTTTTCTTTTATAATTATATGAATTTTAAAATATTTCAAAATAGAAGGAGATATTTCTCTTAAAAAGGATTTGATTTCATCTATGTCAACATCTTTTGATGGATTTTAAGCTTATTTGAAGTTGATTTATTTTGATACAAAACTCCCATATTGTATTGAAGGTTTTGTGATATGTTTGATTGTGGATGTGTTATTTTTACACCATTCATGGTTTATGGAAAAATAATTGACATTTCATTTGCAAGTTTTAATAAGAATGTTTATGTTATGTTTAAACCATTACATATGAGGAATGCATTGGACTTTGTAAGTGACGGGTGGAGCCCACTATAGCTCCTCGATGCATAGGTAGGTCTCATGAGACAAACTAGTGTCTTCGCACAAGGACTTGATAAAATCTTATATGTATTCTTGGCATAAGGCCATGACTATGTGATTATGAACATCTGGAATTATGCATTCCATCATTATTATAGGGGATATTGATATTGCATATGATTAGTCGAATAGTATAATATCCAGGTGAATAAGTAAATAGAATTATTTGATTTTTATCATTCCCATTTATGATGATGTTCAAGTTTAAAAGGCTTCTGTTTTAGTCTGATACATTACCTTAAATGTTTATTCTTATTTGTGAAAGTTTCCACTATATTGTTATCCTTACTGAGCATCTGAGCTCACCCATTTCTATGTTTTATTTTTTCTAGGAGAGAAGATGTATATTATGGCTGAACTATAGGGAAAGTCAATGGGATCTCAGTGTTGTCTATGGAAACAATGTTGTTGTACTTTTCCATTTTATGATGTAATGTAAAACTTATGAATGTATCCAGTACTTACAAGGATACTAAACTAATCGGCCTTTAAGACTTGATAATTTGTGATCCTTCCAATGTTATTTAATAATGAACCGGCTCTGGGTAACTAGGGTCAGTGCGTTATAATTTTTATCTTGACTCTTGTAACAGGAATAAGTATTGGGGAATTCTTGATCCCGAAGGATATACATGCCTCGGGTATTGTCATCAATTAAACACATTATTTGGTTAACACTAGAGTAGAGTGCTTAGGGTGTTATGTTATGTTAATCCCACTACTCAGGTGGAAATTTTTGGGGATCGAGTGTTTTGAAATGTTTTTCAGTTTAATTTTCAGCATTCATTCAATAAGTTAATGTGGTAATCATGGTTTGTGGAACATTCCATGTGTGTCTTAGGTGTTTCTAAAAAAACATGTTTGAGAGAGTGTAGTTTTTATTTCAATGACATGGACACTACTAATGTGTGTAGTGTTTCATATGTTTGAGTTTGAGAGAGTTTCAAAGGCGATCTTTAAAAGAACACAAATACCTTTGGTGAAGTATGGAACGGGTTACACAATTATTCTTGTTGGGGCATCCATGTTTTAAAAAATCCTTGTAATGGCTTGGAATTGGAAGGTCACTATATGTTGTGGGGATGACATTGGATTACATGTAGTTTGTGATGGAATCGTTTAAAAGGAAAATCACTGATTTAATGTCAAGTGTAGTTATATGGGTCGATAATTTTCTTTCAAGGTAAGATCTGTGGCTTGGGGTTCTAAATTGGTTAGGGGCATCGGGTGTTTGGGAATGAAAAATGATCATTCAAACAAGGCTTCATGGCCTTGGGGGTTAGAATGATGTTTTAGTAACTTCTCATGAATTAAAAAAGGTAATAATTTTTTAAGGTGGGTAGATTGTAAAGTCTAGTGTTTTTGAACCGGGTTAAAATATGATTTTTTTAACTTTTTTAATTTATCGACTGGTCAGATTTTTAAACCCTTCTTCAAAACTTAATTATGAGTGTTTCAACACCTAAAGGATTCATTTTTATAAATGGGTAAATAATCTATAATTTTTGTGGTTGTCCCGATGAGTCTCAGGAGCACCAAATCTAGAGAAGTCCACATTAAAGGATCTACACGGGTTGCGCACGGTTGCAGTCAAACCAGTATAGTTTACATAGTTTAATAATTTATTTATTTTATTTAAATAATTTTAAATAGGATTTTTGTGTTTAAATAAAATAATGTTTTAAAAATAATATAAATAATAATGTAATTATTATTGTTATAGGGTTTACTAAACTATTTTGATGTTAATAATGTTTTAATTTAATTGTTAATGATGAGTAAAAATTATGTGAAATTAAAGGAGTTTCAGTTTTAATAAATATGTGTTTAATTAATTAAAGAGTTTCACAATTAATAAAGAATAATTTTCATAATATATATTAGGGGTTTTATCTAAGATTGAATAATAATAATATTACAATTATTACTAAAATGGTTTTATAAGTACAATAACTATTTTTAATTATGGTTGTTATTTATATTATTAAGGATAATAATTATGGAATTTGGGTTGTTTTTAATTAAATACATAGAAATAAGGGATTTATCTAATTGTTGAAAAATTGTGTAATCATTTAATTAAATGTTGTTATATTGAATTTAATTAATTGACGTGTAGTGGGGATATTGGGGTTTTATCAATGAAGCATTATAATATCATCTAATAATACATAGGGCTATTAATATGGAAGTTTCATTTATTTAATTTTATTTTGAAATGAATTTAATTATATAGGTTATGGGGGTTTCTTTTAATTAAATAAAGGTTGTGATAATTTAATTAACGGATATGTAAATTAGGAGTTTGGTGTTATTAATGAATAGTAATATTAAATATTAATTTCTAAAGATATGAAAATGAGGGGTTAGAAGATATCAAAGAATGGTAATATTAAGTGTTAATATTAAATGAGAAATATATGTGGTGTTGGGATTAATTAAATTAAATTCAAGGTAACAAGGTATTTAATTAATTAATGGATAATGGAGGTTTATTTAAATTAAATTTATGTTTAAAATAATTTAATTAATCATTGTAAATATGAGATTTTATTTAATTAATTAATGTTGAGATTATTAATTAAATAAATGAGTTAGGGTTTTTAGGTAATTGAATTGTATTTGAGAGAATTTAATTATTTAGATGTGTTAATGATGTTGTTTTTTTTACTTAGTAGTGGTATAAAATAATTAATGATAAAGATCAAATAATTTTTATTTTATTGTTATTATTATATTAAATGTATTATGTTAATAGAGTATTAAGTAAATGATTGAGGGAGGTGATAAAATGGAGGATGTGCACTGCATTAGCAGTACGACCCGCACCGGCCCCCCTATGAGGCATGCTACACACCTTCAACTGGGATCCTCTCCACACGTCAAATCCTTTTGGTGTCTTCATGAGTCTTGTATGCCTTATCAAGGTAAATCTGTTTGCATATGTTTCGTGATTCACATAAACCGTTTGGATCATCACTCGATATCTTATCTTGGAAAAAATCCTATGGCTTGGGATTATTTGGGTTTCCTTGTTTCTTTAGTTCTAGGGTAGTGAAATGGGCTCCTCTAGACCTGTTAGTCCATTTTATGAGTACCACCAACAAGGGAAAATCATTTCATCACAATTTTAGTTCATCACCTCCATATTTAAGTAATTGATTATACCAGTTATTTGGTTTTTCACCCAATTATTTGGATCAAAATGGTGTTTTCATGTTTCGATTAATATTTAGAGTGTCTATTGGTCCCCTCCATGTTATTTATGGGTTCCAGATAATGGTAGTCTGGTGTGATGATGAATTTCATATATATGTTCACTTTTTTTAGATTCCTATAAGTGAGAATATCATTATTGAGTTATGAATCTTTGGAATAGCCACATTCATTGAGGTGGGGTTCTTGACCTTGCGTAATTAATCAAATATAATTTTTTTCTTTTTGATAATGTGGAATACAATTTTTGATTAATATATTTATTGGGTGAATGATATATTAGTTATGAATTAATTATATGTCAAACGGTTATAAAATAAGTAATTAATTGGTCCATTAACTATTATTAACTAATTTGGTCATGTTTAGATAATTAATTATGAATAAATTATGTGTTTTAGATGATAACTAATTGAGGGATTAATTGTGAGTAATTAATTAGACTAATTTAGAGATAAATAATTATAAATTAATTATTTTCTTTAATTTATAATTAATCGAGGGATTAATTATGTGTAACTAATTTGATTAATTTTTAGATTATTAATTATGAATCTGTTATGTTATTGAGATTGGAATATTAAAAAAATTAATTAAAATATTTATTATGAGATATTGATTTTTCTGAATGAGATAATAGATCCTATGATTAATTACGATACGATGTTTTGGATAAATAGAGATATATAATGAAAGAATAATGAAATGAATTTTCTCTGATAATTTAGATAATTATTTATTGGAATTAATTATCGGATGTGAAATTAGAATGAAAAATTAAGTTAGTAAATTAATTATGATAAGTGGTTCATATTTTGAATTAATTAAATAAGTTTTATTGTAAATAATTACTGTTTTTTTACTTTGATTAAGGGACACCCCATGGGAACATTTCCATGGTTTGACTGTTTATTGCTAATTGGGCTAAACATTCCATTAGATGCATTTTTTATGCCTTATGTTGTTTAGTATGGATTTGTTTCAATATATGATAATCCATGTGAGACGATTTCTAAATATCTAATCCATGTTCATCTTGTTCGACTTGAAATTATTATGATGTGTTTGTTAATTGTTAATGTCCTGGACGAATCACTACATGAGTGTGTGCGTTTAGACTGGTTAATGAATTGGGTAAATCACTATTTAGTGGATGGACCGAGGGGGGAATCACTATGTTTAGTGGACAGTCTCTTACTCAGAAATTTTTATGAATTGGGTGAATCACAATTTTTAATGGATGAAACCTGGAGCGACTTACTATATTTAGTGGACATGATCATATTTTCGTATTGGATGGGATAATCTCTATTTTTAGTTGATAGGCTCATATATTTTATATGAATGACTAAATTGAATATCTTATGATGTGTTGTGAAAGCCAAAGAAGAATCTTGGATTTTTCCATTTCATTGATTTCTTAGATGGTCATTAGAGACATCAATTGTGAGTGACTTATACAAAGGATGTCGGGCTTAGGATGAATCTTGAGACTTATATTATTTAATGGTGTTTTAATAATTTATGAATGAAAATGAATGTGTGATGAATATTTTGTATGCATGAAAAAATTATAATACCCGTTCAGACATTAGCTAAGGTAATAAGTAGGTACTTGGGAATGTAGTTACATTGTACTGCTAAATTTATTTATTCAAGCTTTCAACTTGTTTAAATTATATACTGAATGTATGGATTTTTTGTAGACATTGTTTGGCTCGGCCTACTGAGTTTTATATTTCACACCCTACTCGGGACACCATTAAACTGCGGTACTCGAGTATATTCTATTTGGGCGCAGTATTTTGTTATTTGCTTATACATAAGAGATAGATGTAGTGGACCAAGAAGAAGCTCGGGATGCTCAAGGAGATCTCCCCCAGGTAATTGAATCATTGTTTATTTATTTCTTTATTGATATGTAAAAAATGATATATTGTTTATCACATTCATAGTTTTACCATCATAACAAGAATGCATTATATATCATTGGAATTGGCCATTTTTTTATACATGATTTATAAAATTATGTCTTCTGATGAATTATCGTTATTCACACTACTTCTTCCATTTCTTGATATTTTACACTGTATTTACACTAATATGATGGTATAGTCCCACAACTGACTATCCTTAGACCCACATTGCTATTCGGCTGCCTCTGGCGTATGGGGAGATGCGCTTGAGGTCATTTGGTGACTGGTTCCACCAAAAGTTCTGTGTTGAGCCTGGTCTGAACATTAGCATAATGATATCACAAATAAAATATTTTTAACATGTTCTAGGATCATGCAGTTTTTAATAGTTCCATTTTCCTTAACAATTAATAACATTTTCGTTCATTATATAAATAATAAAATATATATGAATTTCTGAAACAACATTATGTTCGTATTTTTTTAATTGTAATCATATTTATAAAAAAAATTAATTTAGGAATAAATATTATAGAATGATTCTTTTGAGAACATAAGTGATGAATATATTCCATGTTACGTTTAGTAACTTGGACTTTTGGTTATAGAATCTATAATTTTGGGCACATGATGTTGCTAATAAGGTTATTTGTAGTGATCCTTGATAAACCAAATTAATTAAAGAATTGTTTATGTTTAAAAATGATATAGAGTCAAATTTATATTATGAATGAAAAGTAGTAAGGAAATTTCTCAATTTTATATATTTTTATAATCTACTTAATTTTTCATTAATTAACATATTATATTTGAAATATATAATGAATTGTGATGAAATATTATAACATTATATGAGAAGGATGTTTAGTTCATATTTAAAGACCATATCTTGGGAAGGTGGATTGATTTATATATATATATATATATATTGATTCAATTATAGAATATATTGGTCACATTCGAATACAATGTAAGAGGGTGATCGAATATTCATCATGAAAACTAAAGACAAATGAGATCGATTATCTTTCTCTTGATTTTAATTTGAAAATAATTATTTTTTATGATGATACTTTGTAATTATATATATAGAGAAAATTATTATATATATAGATAAAAAATTACAAAATATATATTCATAAATAAATAGTTAAACATGACATTTAGGCAATGAGTTGACATTCTAAATGATTATGATGGAACCATTAACTATCATCCTTGAAAGTTGAAATGGGTGACTGATTCCTTAATAAGGAAGGATTATAGTATTTCTGACCATTTATTATATTAGGAATGAATCCTTTTTTAATATGGTTGAATTCATTATTTTAGACATAATATGGATTTATAATGAGGTAATGTGGGTTTCGGGGGGTGTCTATGTTATTTTGGAGCATGAATGCAAGAATTTTTTGAAATAACTTTGGACGCACAGTTAAGAAAAACTATAAATACTAGGCCATACAGATACCAAAAAATGACAGTTTCTTGAAAATGGAAATATAGGGGACACATAGTTTGATAAATCATTAAAAATTAGATAACATTCCTATTCTGATGTTCTAAAATTTTTAGTTGATCCATATAGTATGGTTCAAACACAGTCTCTCAAGACATATTCCCTAACCATGAAATTGTAATCCTTATGTATTGAGTTATGAATGTTTGGTGCACAGTTTGGAAAATCATGTGGAAAAAATGTGAGCACCTATTTTGTTGGTAAAAATTCATTTTTTATCATTAAAATTATATTTACTCACCCATACAAACATCTAATCATTTCTATCAGTATGTGTGATTCTTATTCCCTTGGTAACTCCCACCTTGAAATTTTCTAGGATGCTCTACAATGTATCTATCAGAAGACAGAACGAGCTTCTATTCAACTCATTGGATCCACACCGGTTTTTTCTCTAGTTATCTTGCAACATTATTCATTTATCATTCTATCGATTGAGTTATTTATGTAAACGATTGTGTGCACTATATTCATGTTATTGATCATTTCTTTAGAAATATTTTTATACAGGACAAACTAAAGACAGATATTTGATGAGAATAGTAATGCAAGCATTAGGTTTGTGTTCTAATATGTTTCCCATAAAATATTTATGTTTTATATTATTTTATTTTTTCCACATGTTGTTTTTACAACTCATTTACCCTTATTATAATCCATACTAATTTTTGTTGTCTTTTATAAAACCTAATTACATGTTTAAACACAATTCAATTCACCATCGTCCACTAATGTGTCAGATATTCCTTCGGGTGTGCCCTCTTACATGCCTAATTGGATTTCATGTTTATAAATCCAAATCACCTATAAATTAATTTGGATTTAATCATATATGGGAACTTTATATTTTTATAAAATGAATGTAGTGGTACAGAATGGCTGACACCCTTGTCAGCAGTAATTATTTGAATTAAATGTTATTGGTATGATCACATCACATGAATGAAATGAAACAATGGTAATTACCTTGTTATTATTTTATGTATGTGATTTTTTAATTTACATTTGGATATTTCTGAATTTCTCTCTACTTTTTATTGATTATGATTGTGGGCATGGATACCCTTGATAAAGATGATAAATGGGAATGATGGCCATTATTCTTATTATATATATGATAATTGATTCTAACATTCTAATTTGATATATGTCCATGGAGTCCCTTAATAATTATTATATAGTCATTGAATAGCTTTCTGAATGTGATATGGGCACGGAAACCCTATTTTATTAAATTGGGAATGATAACCTTTTATGTGATACTGGGCATGGAGTCCCCTAATCTTTTAAAATTTGGGCATAGAGTCACCTAATTTTATGATATTGTGCATGGTTACCATATAATATGATACTAGTCATATAAATACTCTAATATTATACATGGAATAGATTCCCTTAATACAATGATACAAAAAATTATGCCCATTGGTTATATGTTGAGTGATATTCTTACATGGGAAAAAGAAAGTAGTGTCATGTTGGTTTTATTTAAGAAACAATGATGAGCTATTTACTATTTTTGTTTCTACATTTCATTATTATTTTTACACATATCAATAAAGTAAACATGGAATACATATATAATGATTTCGTTGGTGGTGGCCTACTCAGATTAACTCCCATATTATTAGGGCCGCCGATGGTACATGGGAAGACTATATACATGAAATCGTAGATAATGGGAAGAAACCACTGATTGATGAAAGACTTCATTCATGTCATAAGATGGGATAATTGTAGAAGATGACTAGGGTAGAGCTTGGGATGCATAGATTGAGTTTGGATTTTTTTTAACCATTATTATATCATGTCTTATATTAGCTTCTTTCTACCATGAATGCATGTTTTGTATATTTTTTAGACATGTGAAATATTCATACCTTGTATCTCATTTATTATAAAATTTTTGATTGTTAATCAGCTCATGGATGTTTATTTTTTATTATATTAAGGAGGGATACTTTTCAATTGGTTTTAGTGTTCTTTCCACTATTTTATCTATTTATATATGAATTTACTATTTATCTAATTATTATACCATCATGCTACTATGACATGAGCCCTTTGTTTCTAAATGGAAACACCTTCAGTCCTCGCTGCAAGAAACCAACCTCTGACATACGAGTAGGCACTCTTGAGGCATGTGGCCCACCAACTCTGGGCATTTTTTAGTGAAATCACAATGGGGATGTCACAAAGTGGTATTAGATCATACATTTATTTCATGAATATTCTTGGAAAATAGTCTGTATATTATGATGGAATCGGGGTTTGGAAATGATTAGTTCCTATGAGTAGCTAACTCATGTTTAGAGATAATCCAAAATTACCATATATGTAATTTTCTAATTTTTATACTATATTTATTTATATTGATATCCTTTCACTGTTGGGTGACACACATGCAATATGATTGTTATTATTTTAAATAGGATTGTGTATTTCATTTCATCCATTGCCCGATGAGATAAGGATAAGGAAGCATTGATCAGACATCATATTAGTAACCCTATAATAAATTCACCCCTCATTAATAATCTATGAAATATTTATTACTTGTGTGGTATTCAATTTTTCAATTCCCATGAGTCCTGGAAGTTTTATTGATATAATTGTTATCACATAACAATTATTGCAGTGAATTGATGAACATAGTAAATTATTCCATTTTACAATAGTTCTAAATGAAAATCATCTATAAAAATTTGGATTCATAAACTTATATAAGATATTATAGGGTGTCTAAATTTTCTATCTGAACAAAATTAATAAATTGGTTAATTTTATTGGAAAAAGTAATCATATGGAAAAGAATCGATGTGGTACATGGAATCTTGTAACATGATAAACATGTGTGGATAACTATTTAAATTTAACAAGGTCAATAATATAGAAATTATTCATGTAAAATTTGTTTATAATTTAAGAATTCATATAATTGATCAACATACCATTGATTCATATAACTCAGACATAATGAGAAATTCTTTATTCTTAAAACTGATTATGAAAATTTTACCAGGTAATAATCAATTCTATGATATAGGATTTAAAATATCTTTTGGAAATTATTTTTATAAATTATTTCATTAATAAATATATGAAAAAAGTTACCACATTTTGATTTCATTTTTTTAAATAATTAATTTAAACTATCCTGGTAGAGAAAACATCATATTTTTGACTTGTCAAGTAAATGAGAATTAGTCATGGAACCAATTTCATGGTCATTATAACTCAGAATTTATTTTTATTATTAAAAATTTTCAACTACTTAATTTTCCTACCAAATATTATTAAAATGATGGAAGATTTTTTTTAATCATGAGATCATGGTATGGAACAGAAATCCTATTTCATATAAAAAAGTGTATTTTTTATTTACATAGTTTTGAAATGATCCATCTTGAACTTTTTTGATATAAAAAATAGGATTTATTGGAGTAATAAAATACTATCTAATTATTAGTGGTCACCTTATAAGATTCACATGTGTATATTTCCTAACTGATAAAATAAAGTATTTTAAAGCATTGATCATTTTTTAAAGATGGTTTGAAAATGAAAAAGTTATTAAATATATTTTATTCAATATTTATCATGGTTGTGAATTAGATAATAAGGAAATTAATTATTTTTCATCCATAGAAGTATATAATCATTTTTTGTTAGTTGAAAAACAGCTCAACAAAACTGTGTAGTATAGAAGAAAAAAATTATCTGTATATGAAATAACTCAAACTATTTTATATTAATTTTATATTATAAAATATTTTTTGGATGAGTTCATGAGTACGACATGTTATATCATTAATCATGGTCTGGAGATGAATTTTTAATTACAATACAATAAAATTGTTAACATTATAATAATCTTAAGGTGGGTTTATTCAAATTTTATGTTTGAGAATGCATTATTTGAAATGAAAAGTTAATCTTAGTATACTATATTCAATATCTGCATAAGGTTTAACTATTGTATACTCCATATCATGAAATTCACACCGTTTCATTATGAAATGGACTAAAATAACTAAATACTCAATCCATGTTGTTTTTTGAATGTCCTATATGAATCTTTATTAAAAATTTCTTTATGAAAATAATTTAAATGAAACATTTCTTATAAAATAATATGAAGAAGAAAAAAATAATCCATAAAATTATTTTATAATGTGTTTCCAAAAAATATTTTGAATGTCCCCTTGAATTATTTATTGGTTCTTTACTAGTGGAAACTCAAACTTTTAGTTTTGTCCAAAATATGTTTTAATGCATAGAATTTTAATCCCACATTGAACCTAAACACATTATTGAAACCCTTAAGAATGAAAATTATATAAATCCTAGGAATATAGATCTCAATAAATTCATTATATATGATGTTATAAATCTCATTGAAAATCCTACTGATCAGACATTATTGGATATAATTTTATTTCAATATATAAAATAAAACTATTGAAATATTCCTATTATATAAGATCATTTATTTTCCAAAGATATATCAAAGAATAAGGAATAAAAAATGGTGAAATCTTTTCTCAGGTATCATTACATGATTTCATAAGAATCTGGATGGGTTTTGACACTGATCTGAACATAATACTCATTCAAATGAAACTAAAATGAGGTTGTGTAAATAGATTAATTTCTACAAATGTTTTGGGTGAAAACTAGATAATTTTTAAATTTATTTTTTAGAAAATTATTTTTGCATACATAGAGGATAAATTTATGGTAAGAAACTAGCCCCTTGGGTTTGGTGTGAACTTATTTCAAATTTCATTCTTTTATGTGGATTCAAAATGTGAAAAACTATTTTATATCCCTTTTGAAACCACATATTAATGAAATTTACATATTATAGCATACATTTCTACTGTGTTTTTTTATTATACTTATAATGAAAATAATTTTGGAATTATAGTATTTAATATAAATTGAATTTTATATATTCTTCTTGGGTGAGGTAAAATTATTTCTCTATTTTTAAATTTCTGAAAATGGTTATGAAATATTTTAAAGACAAATAAAATAACCCATTTAACTCTTAAAACAAATCAAAATTGATAATACTAAGAAAAATAGTAGGGAAAATTTATTTGACTCTCATATAACTATTAAAAATATCACTATTATGTGTCAAAATACCTATACAATTAATCTCACTTAAAATATTGTTCATCGTGATCTCAATAAACATATCGGCCATCATTATAATTTCCAAATAGACCACATCCAAAATGTTTATTTCTTACTTGATTTTATTCCTACAAAATATAAGAACCCTGATATTTTCTCCAAAAATAAAGCCCTTAATTATTTCAAATTCATTAATAGTGAATACGAAATTATTTTCTTCTCACATTATTCATTTTATTTTTTCCTATCAAAATTTCCTATTGAATTTTTTATATTGAGAAATATTTTTTAAAAAACATGTATTTAAATATTGTAATTTCTTATTTATTAATTAATTTTTCTTTTCTTTGATTCCTTTTCACTCCAATGTTATAATTATAGGGGGATACTTTTAGATCTTTAATAATGAAATATTACTTGTGAGAGATCATTCATTTTTAAAATTAATTAAAAATTAATTTTAAAAAAATATTAAATATCAATATTTATAATTCCAAATTCATATATTTCAAATAATGTAATTTTCTAAATAGTTTATTATTTTATAATTGATATTTTTGATTTATCAATAGAACACATATTAAAAAAACTTATTAAATAAAGTTGTTTTCCAAATCCTTATATGTATTTATTTTTTTTAATTTTTTATATCTCTTTTAATGAATATTAATAATAAGTAAAAATAGTTAATTTGTACCATTCCAAAAATTTTATATTCAGTTGTATTTTGATGAAATACGAAATTGGAGCCATATATGTTGAGATCATTTACACTTCAAAGGAGTGATACATGAAAAATCACTCAAAAAAGAAATATATTCATAATGATGAGTATATTTTATTAATATACTTTTTTGACTTTAATTTCTATTTTTGATCATTTATTCCCCAATAATATTCTTATCTTTTCTTTTAAATTGGTTTTCCCTTAGATTTTTTATTTTTCTTTCTTATTCAATTTATACTTTTTTTCATTATTCAGTTGTCATTCGACCTCCCCTATGTAATTAAACTATTATTTGATGATTTTTATGTTAGGAATTGTTATATAAATTATTCAAAATTTTCTGTTCCATTATTCTTTTTCCATTACTCTCATTATATCTTTAATAAATATATCATTTTTCGATTTTATGGAAATATAAATGTTATTTTAGAATGATTTTATTTATTTTTATAAATTTTTAATTCTACATGATTTATTATAAATTATCGCATCAATTTTTGAATCAAATTTTTTCATTAATTTATACATTCCGAATTTGTTTTCCATTTTTTTAGTTTCTATAAATTTTTAATAGAAAATGGATATAATTATTTTATAAGTCAAAGGATGAATTCATTAGGTGAAAATTACAAAGTTATGAGTTTTTATATTTTTTTATAATTCAAAAAATTTGATTTCCCACTCTTATGATAATTTATTTTTACAGGGGGGTCTATTTTTGAAAATATCTTCAAAATATTCATTATAGTTATCTAAATTTATATTTATAGTGTTAGATATTTATATATTTTAATATAAAATATAATCATGATTTTTTTTAATATATAATTAATTTTATAATTATTATTAATTTCTTTTTTGAAGTCCAGTTTCTCTGATTATCAAATTGTGGGTGATTATTGTACCTCTCTCTCATGGGGTTTTCATGATCAATAAAATTCACATATCTATCAAAAAATTTAACATTATGGATATTTATATTATAATTACTGAAAAAAATGTGGTGGAATTCATGGTATCATCACAATCCATTATATCCAAGATAAAGAATTTAACCCATATCATCCTCATCCATTATTTCATTGGAAAAATATAGATGATAAATATAAAGAAATTGAGTTAAATGGAGGAAAATCAGTTGAATAAGTACTTTTGTGTATTACATTTGACACATTGTTTGGTGTAAAAGCTACCTAGTGTTTTTTTAGAAGAATAAATCCCCAACTAAAATATCACTGGTTACTCGGTGGAGGAGAACCAACCATCATGTGTCTCCACCAATGAAGCATACCATTTTTCGAGAGGCAACAAGTCAATTTCTAGCATATGTGGCAAATTAGTGGTGGTCTTCCAGTAGCATTTACAATTATGCATCCCACTACATACATAATAGTATAAAATAAGTACCTATTAGTGTCAGAAAATATCTAATGCGGAGTCATTTATTTTTTTGAAAATCATTTTATGGATACCCATTTCTTGTTAAATATACCAAGTGATTACAGAAAATTTACGAGATGTTTCAAATCATATAATAGGATCCCATTAGCTCCTTTAATACATAACAAAAAAATATTTTATCCTTCATCCCAAAGAAATAAACTCAAATATAAATCAACAACAAATAAATATAACTCAACATACTCTGAGAAGCTATAAAATTCCCATTTCTACAAAGGAATTATAAAAATTTCATAATTTCTTATTTCTACATTATTTAAAACTCCATAAGTGATCTTTCTGAGCATATTGTAATGTTTTTTACTAATTAAAACAACAATATATACTCAAACTAATTTTACAAATGATTCACCCTTAACGATATTGTGGTAGAAGTTACGTGATGTCTAAACACCTTCATGAGGAGGCTTACATGAAAAAATTATGAAGCATGGATTTTTGGTCACCATTGAGAGCAATGTATTTATTCAATTTACCATTCGAGTTTAGTGGTGGATATGTAGATTTAAAAATTAATCTTTAGAATAAATATTTATAAACTATGTATGTACCTATTTAATTTTATATATTAAATTAAAAAATATCATCTCTCATACATAAATAATTTGTACAAAACTATCACTACACATTAATTATTTTGATGTAATATTTATAAAATCAAATTTAACTTATTGAAATCTATTTATTAAATTTTATGCTACATCTTTTCAAAACATTATTATTGTGAAACCCAAATTTAGTATTTAATTTATTTTAATAGAGTAATTTTCCACCATCATTCCATTATTTTCATCCAAAACAATGCTTATATAATGTACGTTTCAAAATATTTCCACTAAAAACTCTCATTCATCATCATAAAGCCTATAACCTATGATCATAATCAATGAGAATAATGTGGTCTTCATTATGGGGATGGTGACGATAGTGGATAAAAGCCGCACTAAACCCTATCTAATCGTATACCATTGTTTCCTCTTGGAATACACTAGTATTTGTTGTACCTAGAACTAGATGGTCTACACAATATATCTCCATTTATATACTATGATACAATCATAGTGGGAAAAAGGATAGTTTGATGTTCTCTTCCTCTATAAGTGAAATATGCACTCACTTGTGGAAATGTAGAAAAATCATGGATCTGTTAGTTTCTAGTATCTATGATAACAATAATGGATGTGTCTCCATTAAATGATGTGGTGTTGATTGATGTCATCAATTATCATCTAACCAGTGATATTTCATTATGAAATCATAATCCTAATATAATATAAAGATAATAATTCTCCAAGAATCTAGATACCACTAACAAGTCCTTTAGAATAATAATTAAGGTAGTAATGTAAACTGTTATTGTAATTTTTAAAATATATCACTATAGACCTTGAAAATTATTATAAGAATGAATCTACTATTACTTAATTATATTGTATGAAATTTTAATGTGTTTTATATTAAATTTAGAATATTGGTGTACCATCATGATACCATATTGTGTTCCAACATATATTCTACTTATACCATACTTTTTATTCATATAAAACACTCATTATAGAAAAGATACTCAATATTTGACACAACTAGAGTAATCTAATATTGAGTATCTGAATCTAAAGGAAAAAATGTATTTTTCATGATATATAAAATTATAATGTACATAATATGATTTTATTTGATATGATCGCTAAATATATAAAATACAAGAGAATCTAACCCCACTATATCCTCAAATATATGAGGAACTGAGCAGCCCCAGAACCAATGATAATTCCTACTATTTCACTCATAATGAATTCTCAACCAACTAATATGAATTTTATACTATACAATGAATACCATATGAATTTTAGGTGGGTTCCCTTCCTACCCCCTATTGGGGGTAACAAATCTACATGCCACTAGTGGTGAAATACCACATGACCATTAATTATATAGATGAATCGTCATTAACTGATAGAATACATGGACCTGCATGACAGGAATGTAAAAAATATTACACATTCTCTAAATTTTATTTCTATATCTATAGTATTGAATAATTATTATTAAATGATGAATAAAATTAAAATTAAGCAATATATGATAGATCTAACTCATGATTGATGTAGATAAAAAACATTTTGCAGACACTACATTGTACTTTTAAGGTCAGGATAAATCATAATACTAATTCCATATAATTTTTTGAGTAATAAAATTTTATTTAATTCTTAGTGAAAGGATTCACCAATCACCTACATCAATCATAGTGTTCTATAGTTCTATAACATAACTAATAACAATACAACACAGTTTCCCATTATGTTAAAAACTAATCCACACAATACCATATAATCCAAACACCTTAGTTAGTACTAAAATTATGTATTTACCATAGAAACATAACCCAACCCACTATGAACTCAACTAGTACAATAGTAAGTCACGTGTTCCCCCCAATCCCACCTAAAATTGTCATGGAGATAGAGTCTAAAACAATGATATAAATAACATATATGTGATATGCCTTATGTATGCTAGTTGTGTTCTCGTAGAGAATTAGAGGAATTTTTGGGATGGAAATATATTAATAATGTTAGAATAGGTGGGTCCCTATTTGGTATTATCATGTCATTACTAATGGATAATTTTATAACACTCCCCAAAGAAGGATGATTTTCTACATTACTTCTCAATAAATTTCAATTGAAATTGGGATCAAAAAATTATATTAGAATAATTATAACATAAAAATATATTTCATTCATGCATACATGTGGGAAATAATGAGTCACTATATGAGAATACATATCATATTTTATTCTTTGAGGTTATACATTAGGAAATGTTGTTATATTTTTCATTGAAGATGAAATAAATAATTTTGAATTTAATAAAAATTTAATATGAAATTCATGAATCTATAATAAAAAATAATATATATATTTAATAAAATGTATTATCCAGTGTAAATATATAATGATAAAATACTCTATGAGACATTTCCAACATTAATGAATCAAAAATATTCAAGGATATGAAATCAAAGCACATTGTAGATAAAAAAATTGTAATATTGAAGTATATTAAGATTATTTTATATAATTTGGACATTAAATTTTACATTTACCATGTTATTGATATGTTTCATATATATTTTTCATATATTTATATTCCTAATCAATAATATTTATATTGTAGTAAAATATAATAATTGAAGACTAATTTATATTATTTGAAAAAAACTAGTCTAAATTAATGAAAATAGGTAAAAGGAATCATTAAATTGGAAAACCATTATATGAAATGTATTATGGAGTAACCACATGTTCAAATAAGAAACAAGGATAACTATGTGGGATAACAATTAATGATACCCAAAATTAATGGTTTCAATAAATACGATATTAAATATTGAGTTAGATTTATTTTTTATCTTGAGTGAATAAATGAATCAATATATATATATATATATATATCTATATATTCTCCCATAATTTATATGAATATTTTTATTTATTTAGAAAAAAACACATGTTTGGTATATTGTCATAAAAAATATAACAATTAAATAACTATTTTTAATTTACTATCAATGCACAAACATTTACTAAAAAGTTTTCATCATAACCATGGTGTACAAATGTCGACTAAAATATATAAAATATACATTATTAGGAGTTGTAAAAAAAATTATTATAGTGTCCCATAAACATCAATATTATGATAAATATTATAAAATGAATGAATAATATAATTAATGTGATATAATTTTTTTTCATAAGTTATATAATCGTAATTGAAATTTTAAGGGATGTGATATGTCATTTTGGATTCTAATAGGGATTATTTTTTGGTGGGAATGAGAGTGAAGAAGTTTTTATATAACCATTGATATGTTGTATGTATGTTTTTTGTAATTATATAATAGAAATTTATGTATTCCCACTGATAGAGTAATTTATATTTTACATGTATCACATTAAAAAACATATTCGAATTTGAAAATATGTATTTATATATATATAATTTAAGATGAAATTTTATGTGTTTATTATTTTAAAATTATTATTTAATGATTGAATAATATATTATACATCAAAAAATTAGTTTTTCATATATTTAACATATTTATTTAATAATAATTTTTAAAATAGATTAAAATTTAATATTATAAAATATGTTATAAATTATGAATTGATTAACATGTATTTTATAGAATATTTTCGATTAGAATTTTTTTTTAAAAATAAAAATATTTTATTGGATAATAAAAATATACTATGTATAAGTAATATATTATCAGAAAAAAATTTTATGTGAAAATTATTTATTATTTGACATGTACTTATATAATATAAAAATTATGTTTTTTTGTAATTTATTATTTGATTTAGAAAAAAATATTAATAAAAATAATTTAATTTTCAAAGTCAAAGAATATATTTTACCATTAAAAAATTATTTTCTATAACTCAATGATATATTTTCTGACTCAAATAATATATTAAATAATATTATTATGTTTATGCCCCAATAAACCAAAATAATGGGATGAAATTAAAATATAATGTGGTAAAACTAAGGATAACATATGGATTAGTAAATTAGGAGACAAATTGAAATGATGAAATGGTATAGCACATGTGGATTACTGAACTATGAGTTTCCTTTTTAAAAAATAATATATGAATGAATGTTACCATATTATTATTAGTGATGATTGTAGATATTATCAATATGTTTTCGAAATGAAAATAAGACAATTGGGTATGAAACAATTTTTTACTATAGTTGTGGATCATTTACCCATCTCATTCCCTTTAGACTGTTAGTAGAAACATTACTATAATGGGGTGTTATTTTTGCTGATTTATGAAATTTTATGAGTATCACAGTGGTATAGAGATGATGCATGTACACCTGGGGGTCATGGGTGAATTTCTCAACACACAACCAGTCATTATGTGTGGTTTTATTTTTATGATGGTTAAAAATTAGTTATTATCATGTAAAACACCTATTACACTAGAAAAAACTTAATAAGAATTTATTGGTGGTTCTAAATTGAGATTATTACTCACAAATTTTATGGGAATTTAAATTAATGTTAATAATTCATTTAAATAAATTAGAGTAAGGGAAAGGTGTTAGTGGCTGATGGCTGAGTAGAGGAGCATGTTTCAGGTAACAGACAAGGCTAGAATATAGTTGTGATACCTTACGATTTTAAATTATAAACATAATATTCGATGGATTTTAGGAAATGAAAAAAAGTAATATGACAATTCTTATTTATGTTTAGACATTTTAAAATAGTTTTTAATATTTTGGTTAATAATAGTAATAACTACTCAATGATATATATATATATATATATAAATTTCTAATTGATATAATGTTTTTATAAATTCTTAAGAAATATGAACTCAGTTTATAAATGAGGATATAATATTCTACGAAAAATAATGTTTTCTCCATTTTTTATATATTTTAGTTCTCATAAAAATGAAATATTATGAAGTTAAATTCATTTTTGAAATCAACATATTAGAAATTAATTTTGAGAAATTTTTTCATTTTTTTGAATTGATTTATTTTTTGTTGAATAGGGAAAAAGATATATTTTTCAAATACCATCCTTTCTTTTCATAAAATCATGTAATTTAAAAGAAAATTTATATTTTTGATGTATTATTATATATATAAATGAACCATTCTAATTTCTATCATATAATTTATTTCTTTTGAATCAATAAATTTCGTTATTGTTTTATTTTTCTAAGCTATAGAATAATTTTTTAAGCAAATTATTTTTAAACATAAAAATATATAAATTTTACTATTTTTAAGTAACCAATAATAAATAAAATGTTAAAAGAAATTAATTTATTATATATGTATTTATATTAATTATAATTATAATAATTATGATTTGTAATCATATAGTTATTATAAAATCTTTGTTTTCTTAAAAAGTATATTTCTTGAGAAATAGATTTTCATCAAGTGTTAATTGTTTAATTTTAAAATAAAATCTTCCCATTTTATGATTTCAATAAGATAATATTTATTTTATATTTTTAATTATAATAATTAATTCTTTGTATTAATTTTAACTTAATTATTTATCAGAACGAATATTATAAATAAGACAAATGTTTTTAGCGGTTATGGTTAAAATATTTTTTCACGCATTACGTGAAATTGTATAAAAAATAATTGTCTATAAAAATGGGATTTTTATTTAATATATTGGGTATAAAACTTCAAATAATTGTTTTAATATTATGAAATTTTATTATTATATATTCATTTATAAATGATATATTATGAAGGTAAAATACTATTCACCATGGTGATAACTAAAATGTTTAAAGTAACCATAGATTAAATGGTAATTATATGTTTAAATTAATTTTATTTTTATTATATTATATTTGGATAGTGTTTATATTAACACCAATATATAATTTATAAATTTTGGATGCACATGTCTTGAGAGATAATTCTCATAGTTGAATTGTTCTGGTTATTGTAATAAATTCCACTCATTTTAAATTATAAAATAGAACACACTCTCTCCATTTATCCAAAATTTATGAACATATTGTTTCATACAACACATAAATAAATAAATTTCATAAATCACATCGCATTTCATATTGTCCTTTTTCTATTTAAAAAAACTCACTTGATTTATTTTGGTGAAAATCAAAAGTGCTTGTCTGAATAAGAGGTATTTTTCTTAATGGTGTGATTTGTTTAATTTTTCCTTCCACATCCTTTAAATTTTATTAAAAATTTTTGATATAAAAAAGTATCTAACAAATAAATATTTGTTATTATGGTAATTTAACACCCCACATAAATCCCATATTCTTTCAAAATGTGCAACCAAATCATCATTATTGTGTGTGACAGATTACGACCTTGTGAAAGTATATAATTATTTTTGCATCATCACCTCACAACATTGGTTATAATGATATAATTAATTTATATAAAATATATTTTTTAAATAATTATCTTTATGAGAATATAATATCATTTAGTTTATTTCCATTCCATTCACTAAAAAATGATGCAGGTGGCTTGGTCAACTGATTTAATCAAGAGTATTAATATTTCTATTAAAATTTTTATCTAGAGTGGCAGAATATTGTAAAGAAGATTGGAAACGGTTCCCTGGAATAAGTTTGGAAAATCTCATGATGAGGGTGGCTTGGGCATTAAAAATGTAAGGGAATTCAATGATTATTTGTAGGCCAGATTTTTTTGGAGACTTATAAACATGCAATTCGCTGCAACCAATTTTCTTCGGGCTAGGTTCATTCATAGGCTTAATAAAAGAAATTTTAACTATGTTAATTCCACGGTGTGGCTTGCTTTTAAGAACATTTTTTCAAAAATTGATGTTGACTCTCATTGGCTTGTTTCAAAAGAATACTCTCTCCCTTTTTGGAAGTCTAATTGGAGTGGGAATCAATTTATTGTCTTGGCCATGGAGGGGGAGTCTAACCTGGATTATGATATTTCAATCACAGAATATCTTGGGGGATTGGATAATATTCCAGATCACATTACCTTGATTGTGGATGATTATTGATGGTCTTACATGGGTGATTTTTGGGCATGGGAAGCTGTTTTCAGTTGTATTCTCACCTCCTAAGTGTTTTATAATCATTCCATTATAAGCTCAAATGATGTAAAATGGATTGGTAATCTTCATAGGAATTTATTAAGGCCTTATTGGTCTATTATGGCTAAGAGGATGGCTCACAAAAAATACCAACAAATGATTTCTTTAAGGTATGTGGTATCTCACTTTGTTTAATTTGTGTTTTGTGATATCAGTATAGGGAAGCTGTGGAACACCTACTCCTCAGCCGTGCTGCAGCTTTGGCGATATGGAGGTCAGTTTATGACATTTTTGATATCTCGCTGCATCACTTCAACATAACTGAAGGCCTCATTAAGAGTTGGCACTATTTGATGCTATCACCAATGATTAGATTACTTTTTCTAGCTTCTACTACGAAATCTGTTCATTTAATCCGGTTGTCATGAAACTAGCTCAGACATGAGTTACAACGCTTCCGGTTTGGTGTTGTGCTGGCAGGGATCCTCGCTTCTTTTCGTGAGGTGGAGACTCTGAAAGGTGTGATTTGTGAAAATTCAATTCAGGACTTATCAGTTCTCATTAGGATTGGGATGTAAGTTAATTTTTGTCCTCCACATAAAAGAATGGAATTCATATGGTAGGGCCCCTTTCTTTGTTGGATCAAAATCATCTCTGATGGTGTATAAAGGGGTAACACGGGGCCCTCTGGAATTAGTGTTTTCTATAGAGATCATAAGGGTTATGTTCTTGGGTGAATATATGGATCATATTTTATTGTCTCTATCCTAGAAGCAGAAATATGTGGTGTCATCATAGCGGTGAAGCAAGATAAAAGTAGGGGTTGGAACAGGATTTGGATTGAATGTAATTCCATGTTTATTGTCTCGGCCATTCCTATTGGGGCCATAAATCTCTCGTGGAATCTCACCAATCATTGGAATATTTATTTGGACTATCTCTACTTAAATGATCACTTCACCATTCATTTGTATTTAGAGGTAAATTTGTTAACAGATGGGCTTGCTAACAAGGGAGTCAATGGGAATGACTTTTATTGGGAGGATAATGTCCCTGATGATCTTCTTCCCTTCTTTATGAAGTATTTTTGTAAATCATTTTCCTTCAGACTTGTGAACCCATTTTTTTCTAATATAGGGAACTTGTCTTTCTGGAAAGATATCAGTTTGTTAAAAAAAACAAAAAAAATGATAACATTGGTTGGGTATATGTGTTGATTACCACCTACATGAAACAATGTGATTTGTTTTTCACTACCACATTACATGGATGATACAAATAATTATATTCAGAGAAATAATTTTATATTTAATATATTTTGATTATTTTATAACAATAAAATAATAATTACCTTTATTATATAAATATCGTTGAAAAATGAAAACATCACTCATGCATACTTATAAACTTCTCTCCCCATGATTGTAATGTATTTAATTTTTGAAAACATTAATTCATGATAGGTTTTAAAATTTACTATTAATGTGTTAAAATGATATTTATTTTATTGTTATTATTATATATATTATTTAACAAATGAAATAATACACCATATTGATTATACTAAACTCATTTTTGACATATAAATCAAAAATCATCGAAACACAAATCATGAAATTAAATGATTATGTAAATCAACATTTCATTGATATAAATTAAATAAATTGATTAAGAAAATATATGAATGTTATTAATAAATTAAATAATTAATATTAGTTTATTAATTGGTATGAGAATGTATATACCTGAAGATTCAAACTCAAGCTTATGGATTTCATAACTCAATTTATTAGTTGTGTTAAATTTAATCAACATTCTCATTGATATGATATTATTATGTTCTTAATTATATTAAATTATTTTATGTTTTATGTACTATTTATTTATTTGTATATACTTCTCAAACATATATTATCATCATCCATTAATTATTAGATTAATTTATAATCTTCATTATGGATTCCATCTCAATTTACATTCACTAAGGAAAATTTCAATTCAATTCATCTAATTTATTTTATATGGTGTATATAGAACCCATTTTATATATTATATGATTAATAGAACATAAATAAGTTCATTTTGTTATAATATTCATTTTTATTCACCCAATGGGATTTTACTAAAATGTTACCAAAGTGATAAATGCTTTATTTTACACAATCCATTATTTTTTAGATAAGTTATGTTAAGCGATCCACTGTTGAGATAATATTAAATTATTTTAATAATAAAATATATATTATTATACTTTAATAATAAATGAGTTTTAAAACATTAAGTTTCATTACATTCGATAATGAGAAAAGAAAGAT
Organism: Viscum album; assembly: GCA_963277665.1. NCBI lineage: Eukaryota > Viridiplantae > Streptophyta > Magnoliopsida > Santalales > Viscaceae > Viscum > Viscum album. The sequence goes on from OY728164.1 coordinate 383,537,667, forward strand.
CAAGAAAGTTGTTTGGAAGTAATATTGATCTAGTATTCTATTTTTGATTTGAAGTCATTCCCATAATTGGATATATTTACTGTAAAATATATTTAAAATTAAAATAAAAAAAATAGTTAAAAAATATTTATGTATTTTATGCTTTCTTATTGAATTTTATTGAATGTAATAATTCTTAATGTTTTTAAAAAGGGAAGTATTTTACATTTTACAAAAGTATGAATAGAATGTTTTATCGTAAATTAGATGAACTATATAAAAATTTATAGCTCTCATGAAACCACAACTATTTCAATATTATGTTATATGTTACCATTGATATATTAAATTAATTTTTTTTAATAATATTTTCTATTCTGTTTTTGATTTTATAGATATGATTTCAATTGGAAAAATAATTTTTCCCAGGATATATACCATGTAATCAATTAAATACATTTTCATCAATGACACCAGAAATTGATGTTATGGATAATTTCTAAAATATTTATATATTCCTCTCATATATATGACAATATTATTCTCCATTACTTATATATGGTAATAAACGAATTTTTATTATCATTCAAATTAATTTGCTATGAAGTTTTTATTAATTATGATATCTATGAAGATTATGAAACCAATTATACTTCCATGAGAATATCATATGTTTATTTCCTACATTGTATTTCCATTTATTGGACACATAATCATGAACATGTTATGATGGGTGCATCTGGATAGTTCTATAATTCATATTCATTTCTTTCTTCCTCATAGGATGTCATATATGAGATGAGAGATAAAACCAAATATCTTATTGGAGATTATAAACCATGTGATACTGACAAGGTAGTTATCCCTAAGAAATCATTATACCCTGTTTTTTATTTCATACCATTTCATATAATTATTTGATATTATAATATTGTGATAATTATGTTATGCTATGTGATAACTCATGATCCTTATCTTTTATGTTATCTTGTTAAACAATTTATGTATAATTTATATTTCCTTTTACTTTTTATCCCCTTACTAGTATATCTATCTCAAAAAATTATTTTCTGTATTACCTATGTTATCATATGATTTTATTATAACTCCAATGGACTTTGTTTCACTAAATAAAGAATGATAATAATTACATCATATTATAGTATACTTTATATGTTATATGAACTAAATCTTCCAATGTAACTAGGCTTATTATATCCAAATTAGTATTGATGGATATTTTAAATGAAATTTAAATAAATTATGATATAGTATTTCGCTAACTATATATGCTTTTAGAGGTTAATCTAATTACTTTTCATGAATGTTGATAGATTAATTTTGTGATAACCCTATTGATAAATCAATGTATTAGAAAATGTATTTGGATTTTTTAAAATGGTAGAAGGACTGGTTTCCATGATAGTAAATCCATTTTTTGATACTAAATGTGGATGTGGTTCAATATTATCTATACATAGGGGTAATAACTATTAACAGGGTCTACTGGGATTTGAATGAATCATCACCAGGTCCATGAAGCATTCAATATTATTTAACTTAGTTTTACACAAGCAATGTATATGTTTTAGAAATTCAAATTCTCTATATAAACCATAATGAAGAAATCTAATAAAAAATTATAATAAGTGACCTATGTAAATACTAATTGTTACCATAATTAAATATTATATATTTTTATATGAATATTTTTTTAATAACCAAATTATCTATTCTATAATAATTTATTTATAGTGGAATTTTTAATTGGGACATATAAACAACATTTACATAATTGAGTTATGTTATATCTGACTATGTTCTATATAAGAAACACCCCCATTTAAAAATATCAGAAATAATTACAATGATCATAACATTGGGATTGGAAACATAAAAATGGGTGAGCTAAACTTATTAGTAATTGACAACAATGGATATATAAACATATCATTATAATAATTGTATGATAATATTAAAATAACATTCAATAATGACACCCTGCATATGATATATCATAACCATTGGTAAGGGAATAAATCATGGTAGTTTATAATACATAAATCATAATGGAATCAGATATCCTGAACCATGAGCGCATAACATTGACATATATTATATATTTTTGGTATAAACATAATTTTATAAAATTTTGAATATGTATGAATAGAAATAGGGTCAGTATTTATATTGAAGACATAAAATAAGGCCCTCACATAATCATAGAGACATGTACCTTTTTTCACACATAACCATATAGATATGAAATTAGATTCTGCCCATAGAAAAATGAATATGTAATCTGGATCATGAATAATATTATGTAAATGTCCTTAGGATAATGAATAAGACTGTTAACATGTAATTAGGTTCAAGCATAACATTATGAACATGTAATCATATTCATTCATAATATATTTACACATGTTTCTTTCATCATTACTCAATGTATTATAAGGGGGTATATGTCCCTGCGAAAGCATAATACTTATATCTATTTTCAATATTATTAAAAAAATGTCATATCATAACACATGAAAATGGTTATGATTGTATAAATATTAAATTTATTTTCAAATTTTAGAATGAAATATGTTTCATAAATATCTTGACATCAAAATAATAAACCATCTTGGTATAGAATAAAGATGGATTCATTGGATCAAAATCCATTTAATTCTTATGTAACATCAATTAATTCAATCATAGATTTATAATTATTTTAAAAAACACAATGATCCTTTATATAGAATGGAAACCTTTCAACAATAATAAAATGTTTTCGAACCTGATCATTTTTAAAATCCTTTTTTCCTATAATAATCGTTATAACTTATAACAGATGAACTATATATCATTGATTTTAATTTTTTTGATCAAAATTCCATTTATAATATAAAATATTATATTTAAAAATAATAAATTCCAAACATCCATTAGATAATGTTGAATGTTTTTAATATAATTCTAAAAATCATTGACATTGAATAAAATGGGTTTTTGGACAAATAGAAAATAAATATTATTTTTTATATAAACGTTATTTCTTCCTCATGATTACATAAAAAGATGAAAATTATGGGAATAATTTATTGTCCTGACATAATTGGGGTATTAAAAATATCATCATTTTCTTGAGTGTTGGGCCATAATATTTCATCATTGGAAAAACAAACATAATAATTCCCAATAAAAAATTTGTATATTTCATTATTCCATTACCACATTAGTAATAATGAATCGTTTGACCCAATAAATAATAAATTTGAATCTTAAAATAAAATTATAGTAAAAAAATACACAAAATTAATTCGAAATAGAACTTTATATACACCTCCTAAAAGTATATAGGTTCATTCAATTAAAAATATCCACACAAAGGAAAATATAGAAAAAACCCCTAGCCTATTGGATACTAATTTGAACCATTGAACCATTATTAAATAACATAAAATGATAAAATGAATATCATTAAAATAATATTTTTCATTATAAAAATTTTCAAATTGAAATTATATACACCGCCCAAATGAAACTAGTTGTGAATATGGAATTTGTCTCCAACAAATAATAAAGAGACTATATTTCCTTAACACTTTGTTAACATTGAAACTATAAGACCCAAAAAATAAGGATACTAAAGTGGATATGAAAGTCACCAAAATTTTATAGTTAACATTAAAAAAAATATTCATTGATATTATATTCACAAAATAAAATTAATATGTGGTGATTGTGGCATGTGTCTCATTGAGGTAAAAAGTGAGTTAGAAATCCAAGACCGTAGGTCTTGACATCCATCATACATGTTCATACACTTTTAAAATAAGTATAATTTTATTATAAAAATGATATCAAACAATAAATACAAATATCATAACCTTTTTTATTTACTTATTAAATTTTATAATGATTTTATTAATAATTCCATGTTAATGTCACATTTTGGGCAATAACTCCATCATTATACATATCGATTTTGATTAGTTTTTCTTGATTTAGTTAATTTATTCATGGTTATATCATTTAAAATATGTTAATATGGATATAAATATCATATATAGTTTATATATATTTATTATTTTCAATAAATTATATATATTGTAAATGAAATACATTATTCATGTAGATGATTGGTCAAACATATGCACCAATATTGTTCCCATATTCTAGATTAATGGAAAGAAGGTAAGGTAAAAATACCTATCCTATAAGGATTAATTAATAAGTCATATATATCACATATAGACCCTGAATTTATAATAATAACAAACTATCCAATTAGTTATAGAAAATATAATTGCATCGCTTCAGGGGGAGGTAGTGCATTGAAAATACGAGAAAAAATATCCATTTTCCCATGGAATGGAAGGTATGAAGTTATAAGTGATAAAATAATTAATTATTTATGATTATATTTAAAATATAAGGTGTGTCAATTTAATATATCCTTATCTCCATTAATGTAAAAAAAATAAAGAATGCATCAAATCTGTTAGAGAGGTGGCATCCCACAATAGACACGAGAGATGTTATCCAATTCCAATGAGTAGGAAAGTAAGATGTAGGATTTAAAATTATAATTTAAGTTGTATTATAACAACCTAAATAAAATTTATAAAAAATTAATCCATAATATATAAATCAAGGATATGTGGAAATGGAAAACGAATAGCATTGGTTTGTGATGTGGTAATCCTCCAAACGCATAAACAATGTTTTGTTATCCCATTTGATGAAATTAAGAGTGTAAATTTGTAACTCTATTTAAATAGTTACATAATATAATATAGGATATATTTATGGAAATATTTTTTCTTATTTGGAAAACATGTTATGTATTTAGGAGAAGAAAAACAAAAACACATAGTAAAAAACATGACATATTCCCGAAAAATCTCTTTAGGTTTATCTTAAATCATTCCTATATTAGATTTATGATATAAAAAATAAATCAAGTATATTATTATGGAAAAAATTAATATATTTAGTTAGTTATTGTCCAAAAAAATGTGGTTTTTATGTTTTATGTGGTTGTAATTTGGAGTGGCCTTTTATTGGTTAGATGAGTGTCGCAATAGTAAATTTTGATAGAAAAGGTTATACACATTTTTTCACATATAAAATGCAAAAAAATGTACTAATAACTATATGTATAGTTAATAAGGCCTATATAGGTCTGTATAACAGGTTTTGGAAATTATGTTAGGTCTTCTTACAACTTTTCTTCTTATTTTAACCCCCGAAAACACCTGTTTAACATTAGATATGCTAATATGTTGTTAATATTTTTTACAATTAATTATGAAAAAAATTTATGTTGACCATATTAGATAATATTTATTAATCATATTTTAAATTTTTGATACCCATTTTAAAATTTTCTTATGATAAGTGGTAATTTTTTTATCTAACTGATTCTGGAGCTGTTTTCCAAAAGCGGCATTCCCTAAAGAAAAGTAACAAAATTTTAAAATATTATTATATAAAAATTAAAAATTTAATTTATAAAAATGAAATATTATTTGTTAATAGATATATAATTGACAATGATCTACTTTCAAAACAATCATAATTTATTATATATTCCTAGATTCATTAAAATAATTGACCATTCTAAATAAAAACCTGTAATTTTCTACATTCATCCAAACACTTTACCTTGCAAAAAATATTCAAAATAACCAATACAAGATAATTATGAAATTATATTTTAAAAAATAAGGATTATTATTCAGATAAATTATTTAAGGTGGGAAATTTTAATTTTAAAATTAATTTTCAATAGGTGAAAAAACTACTCTTAAGAACAATACATTTTTAATCTGAAAATTATATTTATTGTTATATTTTTTCTATAAAACACAAAAGATTATTGTTACAAATATAATTGAATAAATAATAAATATGTTTCAGTAAATTCATTCAAAAAATGTAATTTCATAAATTTTTTTTGATGTAAACCATCATTTTTTTAGAAAATAAAATTTTCAAAGAATATTTCCTTTAATATAAAATTCTTTTTATTTTTGTTTTCTAATGATTCAGTTTCACAAGAATTCGTAATTCATACATGTGTAAAAATATATTTTCATAATTATTTAATCTAATTGATTCCTTCCATTCAATGATTAATTGATAACAATCACATTAAATAGTAATATTTTATTAGTATGTCACATTTATATAAATCATGGTGTTTCATGTAAAGATAGATAATCATATTGTTATATATCATGAAAAATACCAAAAATATATATTTTATTTGATAACATAATTTAAAAATTCAAGGGGTGTTACATTCTACATCCAAATAATGAATTTTTCTCTCAATTTTTGTTAATTTTATACCAAGAACATAGCATACATTTGCCTTATGAAATCCTTAGGTTCCCCGGTAACAACCTCAAGATAGTTGTTTTAATACAAAATGTTGACAATGTGAGTTATATGATTTTTTATAAATTCCACTATATTATCCAAAATATACTCTAATTATACCTTATTATAATTATCATGGTCTATAGGTACAACAATTGTGATTCGTACAAGTCATGGATCACATATGTCCTAACCTATAAGAGAAACAAGGAACACATTGTGAACCACATAGAGTTTAATTAGAATAAAAAATAAATAAGCTATGGTAATGATACACTGAATAATTTCCAATGAACTGTTATACCTAGGGTTTAGTTTTTCCTTCTTTAATCCAAAGAATTTTTTTGAGACATATTATTCCAAACCTCAAATTGTAGATCCCATTTATTATCATCATAATAACATATCTAGGTTCTTTTTTATTCCCTTATGTGTTTCTAAATAGATAAGACATTCTCTTTCAATTAAACATCAACCTGTTGTCTTAATAAATTTATTTCTAAAACAACATTCTATAACTTTCATGACTCGACTTCACTATGTTGAGGGAAGGGATGTCAAACTTCCAACCCATTCTTTCATTATGATAAAGGAGAGACATTGACCTTGAGTACCTCCGTCAATAGGCCCTAGACTGAAAAATACTACCAATGGTATTGATTCGCACATTATATGAAAGGAATTACCTTTTTTATAGATAAATACTAGGATATAAGATAGTAAATCTCAAACAACTACAATTAAAAATAGTAAAAGTAAATCCAAAACCCATTTTTTCCACATTCATGTTCAATATAAAGTGCTACAAGTATAAGAAATCTAGGATGAAATGTAAAGACCCGAAGCTTGACGTACATGGACATTACATTACTTTCTCAGAATACTTAGTACATAACAAAAACACACACACAAGGACCGTAATAGTTTAGTGTCTTAGGAAACTCGGAATATAATCTTCTAATCGTGGTGAAAGATATTCAACATCTCCCATAAAGATCTTTTTTTAAACCTAAATCATTTATTTATGTCCTGGGGAAAAGAAAACATAAAAGGGTGAGCTCAAATGCTCAGTAAGGGTGAATAAAAGAAATATCAATCATGTCATATTCATAAGAGCATGTCTTTTGGAAATCTTAACCTGCAAAAGAGATCATAATTTCATAACATGGGATAAATCATAGTAGTGAAATGTAATCCCAATAATCATAAATTAAAACATGAAACATTGTGGAATACACACATAATCATATAGAATCATTTCTTATTAGTCAAGACTCATTGCCAAGACTATCTTAGTGGACAAAGTCCCTTTCTAAGCCGAGTTCACTCCTTGTTTCAGTCCTGTTTCAATGAACCGGTATAACCTACCGTTCCAGCCATGACTATCTCATGAGATATAAAATCTTTACCCAATTCATTGGATGGAGATATAGGTCCCACCCATCTCATAATTATACCATTCTTATGTGATCCACAAAATCATAAACCATAAATCATTTCATAACCCATGTAAAAAAATGGGATTCTTAAACATCATGAGATCATAAAACAATTCATATAAGATAAAGGAATTCATAAAAATAATTCCATCACCACATAATCAAATAAATTTAATAATAGGTATTGAAACAAAACCCTATATTATCTTAGATGGAAAATAATTTTGATAAAACACTTGAACTCCATTCTTGAGGAAAATATCCTTTCTACTTCAAAAACACTTTTCCTTTCTTAACATGTAATAAAATTTTAAACTAAAAGAAGTTGATTAAAAATAAATTGAAATCTTTTAAAGTAATCTTCTTTGAAATAATGTTTTAAAAATCCATTCATGCCGTATAAGTTAAAAAAAATATTCTTCCTGTACTTTTTCCGGAAAAGTCAAAAAGTACCTCGTAAAAAAATGACAAAAGATTCCTTTCATATCTTTTACTAAAAATCACCAAAGGGTAAAATTTGATATAAAATATTGTATAAGGATATAAATATTACCTATTTAGGAAACATGGATGTGGATGATAAAATACACCCCAGTAAATTTCAAAGTATAAACAATCTCGGATAAAAATGAGATTGTGATATTTCCCTTACTATAGGTCTGATTTGCCTCGTAAGTGAGTGATCCTCTTGTATAATGATTTAAATAATGTTATTGACTAATTCTAGAATCCTAATTATTGTTATGATATCACATATGGTCATATTATTAGCTTTTTAGTAGTAATATTTCATTGCTACTTGTTATGCGGGTCTTTATAACTTTTTGTTCTTTTGCGTGTTTTGTTGAATACATTCTTATTCTTATCTTTAGGTTATACATACATCATTTACAGAATGGTATTAATGTACTATATATCATATTTATTCATTCAATTCATTTATATAATCATTATGCAATGAAGATCATGTAGAACGAATCACATCACATCATGGAGACAGTATTCCATACGTACGCACGAGCGATGATATCGTTCCCATGGTCGCGGAATTGTATTAGAGTGTATGTATAAAATTTCAGAATCAATATCACTTTATAATAATCATATATAGTAATTATTTACACCATTATACCCATCCAGGTAAGGTGGTGGTGGAAAATAGATTACACTACGGTGTAGAGACGGTATTCCGTACGTACGCACGCGCGGTGATTTCGTTTTCCGTAGGATGGATAGATGTTGAAATTGGGTTGTTTAATACATATAATAAAATATCAGTATATGAGTGATACTTATGTTATTACTTCATAATGAAACAACTAAAGATGAAGAAGTTGAAGAAGAAATAATTTGCAAAGGATCGGTAATGGATATTACCTCTTTTTGACGTGCCTCTTCTTAACCTCCTCCTAGGGCACTAGGGTTGGACTTTGAAGAAGACCAGAACCTCTAGGATGATTCTAGGGAAGTGGAGGGGATATATTGGCAGGGATTGGCCGAGCTTGAAGGCTCAAATTGGTGTGAGGAAGAGAGGTAATATCCATTACCGATCCTTTGGAAATCATAAAATTATTAATTTATAATAAATCTAACCCCACATAAAAACCTCCAAAAATGACTCATATTCGAATATAAGATGATATAGGGTTGTAATCTCATCAAACAATAATATTTAGACATGTTAGGAAATTATTTTAAACATTATCAACTTGATTTATCCTTACTTAATCAATTTAATTTTATTTATGGTAATAACATTCTAAATTTTAAATTATAAAAAACAATTACATATTTGTTGTGAATTGTCCATAATTGGATACTTTACAACATTTTCTACCACATAAATGTAAATTTATAAATTTTAAATATTTTTGTGATTTTTGAAAATTTTTATAATATGTTATTTTTATAAAATAACAATAGTGTCAATTTTGACACTATTCATTTATTTGAATATAAATAAAATATATACAGAAGATATGTTCGAACTAAAATCATTAATATATTCATAAAAGGTCATATTTATCTTGAAAATTAGTGGAGCACATTAAATAGTTCATATAAAAGTTATTTTATTATTTTTAAAAACCATTTATTTGGTTTATCTCTTAATAAAATAATTACTACATTATTTTTGTATAATTATTTAATATACTTATTTTTTGCATAAAAATTAAAAATAAAATACTATGATGAAGCTAAATCTATTTAATTTCACAATAATACTTTTAATCGAATAAATCATCTTAAAATCACAATATTTAAATTACTATATTTATTAAATTATGAAGGTGAAAACTTTGGCATCATTTAAAATAATATAATATAACTGTCATAATTGCCTTAATGAAGATCCAAATGGTCAAAATTTCGGCTAGTGGATGATTATGGTTTATCTATACACTAATAATAAGTTTTTTCTGATTTTTGGGCCTTTTGATATGTATTAATATTTCAATAAAAACTATATTATTGATTTTTCACTAAATAAATAATTTCTGCATCATTAATGTATCACTATTAATAACAATTATTTAATCCCAAAAAAATATAAATAAATTATAATGATGAAGATTATTTTATTATATTTCTGGAGACTATTCATGTTTGATCTTTTATGATGTTTATAACTAAATTAAAATTATTATACTTATAATATTTAATAGAGTGACATGTTGTCACTTTCTTTGGTTTTAATAATAATTTAATTATTATCATTGTCAAAAGTGCATAAAATAAATCTAATCCGACCCTTAGGTGATATGGGTCGACTTTTAGTCATCCAATAGGATTTTTCCAAGTGTTAGGGTAATTTTATAATCTTATATTTACCCTTAATTACACGATTTACCTTTAACTATGGTAAATAAAATTTACCGTAGTTACTATTCACAATGCCGATAAATAAAAAGTAGCTTATTAACATAATTTGGACCCACTGATTCCAAATATGGAATCCATTTTTCCAATTTCAATACAAAAAAGTTGCAGAAATTAAATTAAAATTAATCTTGTTGTCGAAAGAAAACGGGTTTTTCTTTAAAACATTGCAAAAGATTGAATTGATTTATCCTACGAATTCAAGGTAGAATCAATGGTAATGACATAAATTATATTAAATGTTAAAAATATATTCTATTTATACTTTAAAACCATTCAATATTATAATTTAACCATATAAATTATTGCGATGAAAAAAGTCGTTTTTAATTAAAATATAGCATGTTTTTACTATTCATCAAAACATGAAAGTTACCAGAATGATATGAAAATTTATCCAAAGTAAATTTTTATTTCATGATTCCAAAGAAGAATTTTATTTTGTCAAATTGAACTTATAAACATGTCAAAAACTAGATTTAAAGTGGGTGCGCCATCAAAAGGCCGCAAAACTACATTTTTTGAAAAATACTTATTTTACCCGAAAAATTTATTTTGTGCTTATACCATGTTTTATAAAATGTGCTAGACTAATAATAATTTTATAAGATTAAAAATATAGTTAATAATATTCATTACTGAAAGTTCATAATAATATTATAATAATATATCATTGTTTAGTAAAACCTGGTATTGCGTACAACACACGCTATCGAGGAAGGTCGCGATTGCCTGTAATGCAAGCCAAGTCAGGGTTGTGTGTTGTGCAAGAATCCTTAGTTGTTTCGTATAACATAATCCAACCATATTTCATTTATACATTGAATATATATATATATATATATACTCAATGTTGCGTAGAATAACTATTATCAAAATTGTGTGTAAGACGATCTAAGAATAGTGTTGCGTATACTACAAGATAATACAGTGTTGCATATAGCGCAAGGTAATCTTTGTGTAGCATAAAACACAAGACATTAATGAAATTAAAATAATATTTTTCATAAAATCTCGGGGTGTTACATTCTACCCCCCTTAAAATGAATTTCTCCCTCGAAATTCGTCGGGGTTATAAATGGTTTACTATTCGAAAGTTTCTTTAATAGAATCCCACATCATAAAAAGAAATACCAAAACCAATCATTAAAAACAAAAGTATGAAATGTAACGGTTACCCAAATAAACTAATCACTGGGTTTCCACATAGGTAAAAATATGGATATGGAAGAGAAATCTAACCATCATGTTCTGATAGAGAGTGGTAGAGAACATGGCTATGGAAGAGCCAGCAATCACAAAGCCATAAATTTGTGAAGATCTATGCTACCATCTGATTCATCATATATAAGAGCACTAGGACAACATTTTTGGTTTTCAAGTTCATTTGCCTAAAGTTGATGAAATAGGAATTAGAAGAAATACTTTCGTGATTTTGGTATAGTCTCACTATTTGTTGATCTGTGGACAATTTCCAATTCATTTCTTAAAGAAATAAAGTCGAATTTTTCATTCGTGATGTGTTAGCAGATCATGTGATAGAATGATGGGTCATTCCATCTGTCTCAAACAAAAGGTTAGAAAAGTTATCAAAAAATACATAAGTCCATCTATAGTGAGATATATGGTTCCTAAAATGGACTTATACTTCATATATCAGACTACTTAATATAATAAAACTAGTTTCTACTAAATAGGGACTTCATGTAGGCCAATGGTAGGCGATAAAGGCCAGTCGCACATCAGTTGTGGGTTCGATTCCCACAGCCTTGTCCGACGCGATGGGCTGTCGCCCATCCTGCAGGTTGTCCTTTTTCTAAAGCTATATTACTATAACATTCCATCAAAAATATCAAAAAATTATTATCCTTAAACAATACTAACTTATGTCCAACATAATCCATTCCAATCTTTAGGCTTATCTAAAATAATTCGGTCCAAGCTCATAGTATAAAGAAAATGATCACGTGAATGCCATCATTTATCCCCCATATATCATAAGATATATATTTTTTGGTCAAATTACAAATATGTGAATACCTTAGTCATGTATTCTCTTGAAGAATGAATATCTATTGAACCTTAGTGAAAACATGAATGCAGTTTAAAGTTAACACTTTCGACATACCAAAATCCTCAAAATTCTATATCCTCAAACCATGATATCACTTAGTCCTTATATCAATCATGAGCTCATGAATACTATCAAACATATTAGATTTTCTTTATCCATTCATTATGTGCATATCATCTGCTTTCCAAAAATATTTCAATCACTTTTCATGGTTACCGATGCCATAAAATTATTGAAAACCACAATAGACCAAAACATAAATATTACAATATTCCACAATACTATATACAATATTATTCTGGAATCCCCTTACATAAACACTTAATCATTCCACCACATCGTTGTCATATTCAACATCACCAATGGTGATCTCATGTGACTTCCCATTTTCGTTTTCCTTAAGTGGTTTCTCATGTCGATCATCACTAACCCTTGGATTAGGGCATTTATTAGCATAATGCCCTATTTCCTTGCACTTGAAGCATTGAAGTATAGTAGGTTCATTCTGTGTATCCCTTACTTTTTTTGCATCATTAGGCACTTTCATCCCATCATTGCAGCATTCAAATGCCCAATGACCTTCCTTTCCACATTTGAAACATTTAATTTTCCCTTTAAGACAATCTCCACCATGCTTCTTTCCACACTTTGAGCATAAGGAAACATTCATCTTATTTTCACCATTATTTTGAGATTTCTCCTTGAACTCCATATTTTGTTTCTTGTCAAAACTATGAGATGGATAAGTAACACCAACTTCCATTTCTACCTTGATAGCACAACGCACAATTTCTTCATAGCTACTGATGTATCTTATAGATAATGCCCTTCGAAGATTTGGTTTTAAGCCACTGAAGAATCGATCAACTTTACTTTCAGGTTGGATGAAAAAGCCAAATTCATACCTTGCAAGCCTTGTAAAATTCACTTTTTATACACCAACAAATTCATCATCCTTTTTCTTTAGTTCAAGAAAGTCTTTCTCCATCTTTGTTCGAAGAATACGAGGGAAGTACTTATTGAAAAATAAGTTTTTGCACTCGTCCCATTCCATGGACTCAATTTCATCTCTTTGCCTCGTATTCTTGATAACATTTCACCATTGATCAGCTTCACCTTCCAAACGATATACTGCTAAGATGACTTTATCATGTTTAGAACATTGAAGATCTGAAAATATCTTTTCAGTGGTACTGATCCATTGTTCAGCAACAAGTGGATCCGAAGACCCACTGAAAGAAGGTGGACGTTGCCTCATGAATGACTCAATAGAATATTGTTCCCTTATCTGCTCATTTGGAAGTCCAGAATGATTCATAGCTTGTGTAAGTATAGAAATAAGAATTTTCACTCCATCTCCCATAACATTTTTTCGTTCAGGAGGACAATCATTACATTGTCCATTGCATTGATCAACACGGTTCCTTCCGGTTCCAGCCATCGTCTAAAACCCAAAAATAATAGCGTGAGAGGCAAAATCATGCTAGGGAAAATAATAATAAAAGGGGGAGTACCCTAAATATCTAACATCTTAGGTTAAATTCTAATATCGTTAGCTCAATTCTAGGACTATAACTTATACGTATACTTATCCTTAGAGACATCCCTAGACATTCCTTAGAAATATCTCTAGGGATCTCACTAAAGTACTCGCATCCTAGTTTCCAAAGATTGACTAAACCTTTCCTCTGATACCAACTATAACGGTCTGGAATTACTTTTAGTGGACTATAATTAATACCTATCAGGTCACTCCATGGGCGGATACACCCCCTGGGCAAGACACACCATCATCCCCAGTGGCATCCATTTTCACATGAAGTCGTTGGGAGGAGAGCCATGCTTAGTCCAACGCTCACATGTGAGAGTTCCCAATGATCAGATACATTCCTACCTCCTTTGCCTCTAATACCAACTGTAAAGACCCGAAGCTTGACGTACATGGAAATTACATTACTTTTTCGGAATACTTAGTACATAACAAAAACACACACACAAGGACCGTAATAGTTTAGTGTCTTTGGAAACTCGGAATATAATCTTCTAATCTTGGTGAAAGATCTTCAACATCTCCCAAAAATATCTTCTTTTTTTTAATCCTAAATCGTTTCTTTATGTCCTGGGGAAAAGAAAACTTAAAAGGGTGAGCTCAAATGCTCAGTAAGGGTAAACAAAAGAAATATCAATCACGTCATATTCATAAGAACATATCTTTTGGAAATCATAACCTGCAAAAGAGATCATAATTTCATAACATGGGATAAATCATAGTTGTGAAATGTAATCCCAATAATCATATCATAAAACATGAAACTTTTTGGCATACACACATAATCATATAGAATCATTTCTTATTATTCAAGACTCATTGACAAGACTATCTTAGATGACAAATTCCCTTTATGAGCCGAGTTCACTCCTCGTTTCAGTCCTGTTTCACTGAACCGTTATAACCTACCCTTCCAGCCATGTCTATCTCATGAGATATAAAATCTTTACCCAATGCATTGGAGAGAGATATAGGTCCCACCCATATCATAATGATACCATTCTTATGTGTGCCACAAAATCATAACCATAAATCATATAATAACCCATGTAAAAAATTGGGATTATTAAACATCGTGACATCATAAAACAATTCATATAAGATAAAGGAATTCATAAAAATAATTCCATCACAACATAATCAAATAAATGTAATAGTAGGGATAGAAACATAACCCTATATTATCTTAGATGGAAAATAATTTTGATAAAACACTTGAACTCCATTCTTGAGGAAAATATCATTTCTACTTCAAAAACACTTTTCCTTTCGTAACATGTCATACAATTTTAAACTAAAAGAATTTGATTAAAAATAAACTTTAAAACTTATAAAGTAATCTTCTTTGAAATAATGTTTTAAAAATCCATTCATGCCGTATAAGTTAAAAAAACATTCTTCTCGTACTTTTGTCAGAAAAGTCAAAAAGTACATCGTACGAAAAACGACAAAAGATTCCTTTCATATCTTTTACTAAAAATCACCGAAGGGTAAAATTTGATATAAACTATTGTAGAAGGATATAAATATTACATATTGAGGAAACATGGATGTGGATGATAAAATACACCCCAGTAAATTTCAAAGTATAAACAATCTCGGATAAAAATGATATTGTGATATTTCCCTTACCTTAGGTCTGATTTCCCTCGTAAGTGTCCGAACCTCTTGTATAATGATTTAAATAATGTTATCGACTTATTACAGAATCATAGTTATTTTTATGATATCATATATTTTAATATTCTTAGCTTCTTAGTAGTAATATTTCATTGCTACTTGTTATTCGGGTGTTTATAACTTTTTGTTCTTATGCGTGTTTTGTTGAATAAATTCTTATTCTTCTCTTTAGGTTATAGATACATCATTTACAGAATGGTATTAATGTACTATATATCATATTTATTCATTCAATTCATTTATATAATCATTATGCAATGAAGATCATGTAGAACGAATCACATCACGTCGTGGAGACAATGTTCCGTACGTACGCACGAGCGATGATATCATTCCCATGATCGTGGAATTGTATTGGAGTGTATGTATACTATTTCAGAATCAATATAACATTATAATAATAATATATAGTAATTATTTACACTATTATACCCATCCAAGTAAGGTGGTGGTGGAAAATAGATTACACCATGGCCTGGAGATGGTATTACGTACGTACGCACGCGCGATGATTTTGTTTTCCGTAGGATGGATAGATGTTGAAATAGGGTTGTTTCATACTTATAATAACATATCAGTATATGAGTGATATTTATGTTATTACTTCATAATTAAACAATTAAAGAATAAGAAGTTGAAGAAGAAAGAATTTGTAAAGGATTGGTAATGGATATTACCTCTTTTTGACGCGCCTCTTCTTAACCTCCTCTTAGGGCACTAGGGTTGGTCTTTGAATAAGACCAGAACCTATAGGATGATTATAGGGAAGTGTATAGGAGATATTGTTAGGGGCTGGACGATCTTGAAGGTTCAAATTGGTGTGAGGAAGAGAGGGAGGAGGTTCCCTTTTATAAGGGAGGAGAGGGGAACCTTGGGAAATCTTAAAAATATTAATTTATAATAAATATAACCCCACTTAAAAACCCCCAAAAATGACTCATATTAGAATATAAGATGAGATAGGGTTGTAATATCATCATCAAATAAAATTTAGACATGTTACGAAATTATTTTAAACGTTATCAACTTGATTTATCCTTACTTAATCAATTTAATTTTATTTATGGTAATAACATTCTAAATTTTAAATTATAACAAAAAATTACTTATTTTTTGTGAATTTTACATAATTGGATACTTTAAAACATTTTATACCATATAAATTTAAATTTATAATTTTTAAATATTTTTGTCATTTTTAAAAATTATTATAATATGTTATTTTTATAAAATAATAATACTGTCAATTTTGACACTATTCAATTATTTGAATTTAAATAAAATATATACAGAAGATATGTTAGAAATAAAATCATTAATAGATTAATAAAAGGTCATATGTATCTAGAAAATTATTTGAGAACATTAAATAGTTCATATAATAGTTATTTTATTATTTTTAAAAACCATTTATTTGGTTTATCTCTTAATAAAATAATTACTACAACATTTTTGTATAATTATTTAATATAATTATTTGTTGCATAAAAATTAAAAATAAAATAGTAAGATGAATATAAATCTATTACATTTCACAATAATGCTTTTACTCGAATTTATCATCTTAAAATCACAATATTTAAATTGTTATATTTATTAAATTATGAAGGTGACAACTTTTCCATCATTTAAAATAAAATAATATAAGTGTCATAATTGCCTTACTAAGGATCCAAATGGTCAAAAATTCGGACATTGGATGATTATGGTTTATCTATACACTTATAATATGTTTTGTGCAGATTTTCGGGCCTTTTGATATGTATTAATATTTAAATAAAAACTATATTATTGATTTTTCACTAAATAAATAATTTCTGCATCATTAATGTATCAACATTAATGACAATTATTTAATCCCAAAAAATTCTAAATAAATTATCATGATGTAGATAATTTTATTAACATTTTGGAGACTATTGATTTTCAAACTTTTATGATGTTTATCACTAAATTAAAATTATTATACTTATAAGATTTAAGAGAGTAACATGTTGTCACTTTCTGTGGTTTTAATAATAATTAAATAATTTTCATGGTCAAAAGTCCATAAAATGAATCTAATCCGACCCTTAGGTAATATGGGTAGACTTTTAGTCATCTAATAGGATTTTTCCAAGTATTAGGGTAATTTTATAATCTTATATTTACCCTTGATTACTCTATTTACCTTTAACAATGGTAAATAAAATTTACAGTAGTTACTATTCACAATGCCCAAAAATAAAAATTAGCTTATTAACATAATTTTGACCCACTGATTCCAAATATGGAATCCATTTTTACAAATTCAATACACAAAAGTTTCAGAAATTAAATTAAAATTAATCCCGTTGTTGAAAGGAAATGGGTTTTTCTTTAAAACATTGCAAAATATTGAATTGATTTATCCTACGAAAATCAAGGTAGAATCAATGATAATGACATAAATTATGTTAAATGGTAAAAATATATTCTATTTATACTTTAATACCATTAAATATTATAATTTAACAATATAAATTATTGCGATGAAAAAAATTGTTTTTAATTAAAATATAGCGTGTTTTTACTATTCATCAAAATATGAAAGTTACCAGAATGATATGAAAATTTATCCAAAGTAAATTTTTATTTAATGATTCCAAAGAAGAATTTTATTTTGTCAAATTTAACTTATAAACATGTCAAAAACTAGATTTAATGTGGGTACGCCATCAAAAGGCCGCAAAACTGCATTTTTTGAAAAATACTTATTTTAAACAAAAAATTTATTTTGTTTTTATACCATGTTTTAGAAAACGTGCAAGACGAATAATAATGTTATAAGATTCAAAATTTAGTTAATACTATTCATGAAAACTAGTTCATAATAATATTATAATAATATATCGTTGTTTAGTAAAACCTGGTATTGCGTACAACACACGCTATCGAGGAAGGTCGCGATTGTGTGTAATGCAATCCAAGTCAGGGTTGCGTGCTGTGCAAGAATCCTTCGTTTTTTCGTATAACACAATCCAAAAATATTTCATTTATACATTGAATATATATATATATATACTCAATGTTGCATCGATTAACTATTTTCAAAATTGTGTGTAACACGGTCCAAGAATAGTGTTGCGTATACTGCAAGCTAATACGGTGTTGCGTATAGCGCAAGGTAATCTTGGTGTAGCATACAACACAAGACATTAATGAAATTAAAATAATATTTTTCATAAAATCTCATGGTGGTACATGAAATGTACCAAAATAAATAGAAATAGCAATGAAATCTATTCTGACATTCGAGTAGTAAGTTCCTGCACATTCCTCAAATTTATCCTAGAATCCTAAAAGCAGTTTTATATACATAGAGTGAGTTTATAGGTATAATCATTAGGGAAAACCAAAATCTATCTTGCACAAGATGGGAGACATTCTATTTTCCCATGAGAAATAGAGATAACCAAATCACCTAGAAAGGAAACTATCCACCCATCCTCACCAAGGCACACTCCCAAAATAAGGAAAGTCGGGTAAAGAAATAGTAATAACACATCAATATTTGGGTACCCGCAACACTTTATCACTAGTTATTTAGGACATACTAGGCATCAAACCTCCCTCGTAAGTTCCACTACAGTCCCACTTCCACCCCAACAACAACCGTATGGGCTATCAAAACCACATATATTCCCATCTGTGGACACCTAGGCTAGAACAACAACAACTTGGCCTGATGAAAATTGGGATAGAACAATCAATTCCACACCCAAATATGCATGTGCCTCATCCCGAAGACACATAAGAAACAATCCTTCCTACACACACTTGGTCCATCAACCACAACAAACCCTTCCTGAATAGTTTTCGGACATAATAATAGTTAGGTCATCACAGCCTCCCCGAAGAGTCTTGGGCTACCTGGGAGAGGGATTAGAAAGAAGTGAAGAACCACCAAATCATAAAAATATTATGAAAACACCCCCATGAAATGGAGGTGTTCGACATGACATGATCAACATGTGTGGGGTGCTAATAAGAAATAGAAAAACTAAATTTATACAAATATTTGAACAAGCAATCATCCCAAACTAATGGTTCTGAAACCATCCCACACTCAATCACCATAGTTACTATTCAAACATGAAAAAATTCACAACAACCACAACTAGAGCACAACCCATTCTTGTGATCATGTTCTTGTTATTTCATTAGAAAATAATTCTCTACTACTGGGAAAAAAACATGAAGATCCACATGAAAAAACGAATATGGAATGAAGAAGAAAACAACCAAAAAAATATTTTATGCATTCACACATCATTCTCTTATAAAGTCACAACAACAAAATGGATCCATGATATCCAAATATGTACTAGAAAAAAACCAATCCCCAAACTCACGGCCCCACAAGACCTCATATCCATAAACCAACAACTGTGCAACCGAGATTCCCATCCCTGTCCACTTTACCCCACAAGCATCATGTAAAACAATTGTGCTTATTTTCTGAACAGAGCAAAGGAGTTTTCATTTTTATCTACACCATTTATCAAGTTTTTTATTTCTTTTTCATTAACCTGGGTGATCACACAAGGATTCTTATTTATTTTTCCTCCATTTGATCAAATGAGTTTACGTGATTAACAAATTTACTCGTCAAAACCATTCAATGACTAGATTATCAATAAAATAGTGGTTCATTAGTGCGCAAACAATAACCACTAGAGGCCACAATTCTTCAGTGGGAATAATATAATATAGTTTACAACATTTATACTATGATAAAAGAGTTCAATAACATCATCACCATCAAACACACCCATTTATTCACTAAAATCCTTTTATTATCATCATTAAGGTTTTGATTCTTCCATACCTGAGGTAAACATTATCATAACATCCTAATATGATACATAGTAATGAGAGACAAAGGAAAACCAGAACTATATGATTAATGATGGTGGTTTTCTTCTTTTGCTATGAACTGGGGTGGAGAGAATTGCCAATGAAAAACTCCAGGGACTCCATGAGTGAGAAAGAATGTATCCATCACGACCACATGATTCATCTCCAGATGAGGGACTCCAAATGGACCAAGGAAATGAAGAATAACAAGGAAGAATAAGATCTTGATGATAAAAGGCCATAACCTAGAGTTACTAGATATGAAATCTCGATCTGCTTAGAAGAAAGATAATGGTTTCACCACATGGTTCAGTGGTTACACACGAGGGAATAAATTGTTATTTAATAATTTTACATGGAGACTGTGGAGATATTGGCTATGGGTTAATAGATATCCTCTTAATAGTTAATACCATGTAATATGGGTGAGGATGGATGGTAGAGGGAATGGTGAGACACTGGGGCAAAAGAACACCTGTTTTGGTAACTGAAGGGTCTTCCTACCCTTGGGGTTATAAAACATCATTTACTATCATTAAATGAATTTTAAAATGGTATTAAAACACTTTAATATAAAAATATATGTTAAGGGAGTGGAACTGGAAAGACTCACAACAAAAAAAACTAAAATGGGTGGGACACCATCTGGTGAGACATCGTAATAGTGCCACCGGTTCAGTGGTACACCGTATGCGGTGCCACATTTTTGGTGTGCAACCATGATGGTGTGACCATTATAGTTCCCCCATCACGGTACCATTATCATTGCACCACCTTCATAGTGCCATTTTCACAGCACCACCATCCCGAAGCCACTATCATGGGGCCACCGTGACCGGTGTCACCATTTCAGTGGAACCATTTATTGAAAACACTTTAATGATTCGTTGGTGGTCCCCGGGATACCTCAATCCCTAGAAATTTGGAATATTAATAGACTAGGTGGGTCTGATCCATTACATCAGATGCTTCACAAACTATTCTTATCCTCAAGAATCCAGGAGTAATCCTGAATTAGTGAGATGCTTCCAAACAACCACCTCGTATCATACCTCTCAGTAACAAAACAACCTTAGTGTTGTTCAAAAACCCGTACCAAGTACGATCTATTAGAACACCTATCCCACATCTATCTTTTGAAAAATAATGGATACACTAGCACTATTTTCCCCAAGTAACCACACAAACATATAAAGGTCATACAGTTGAGACATATTGATTAGGGAGTCCTTTCATTTATGCCAAGACACTATCTTCTTTGGGCGGCACAGACTCGACCACACAGGTTTAATCTCGTCCACCTTAATGCATCTTGATTAGTGATTAGGTCCTCCCATCCCCATGACCTGGAAATTTCACAAACACATAGAGAACAAGAGAAACAACCCATCTCATAGTTAACAAGGTAAATTACTAAATCACAATCATGTACAAAACTACAAAAAACAAAAATGAAAAAAACCATGGGTACTCGGCACACATATGTGCCTCCCATTCCTAGGTACTCTCCTTGAGGCCACCATGACTCCATAAAAAACAAAAAAATGGAATGGTTCATCTACAAATAAACTTCTCCTCATTATCCTCTATCCTCAATGGTCGCTCCATGAACAATGTATCGTCCTCATCCAGTCTTCCCCAGTAGAGGATATGTGAGTAATCGTGTAGATACCGACAGAGCTCAGACACATGGAAAACATTGTGGACCCTCTTTTTCAGCGGTGGTAGTGCAAGAAGATAATATGGATCACCAACTCACCCCAACCCCTCGAAGGGTACTAATAAATGGAGAAAAAGATTACTCTCCCAAATGAACCTACGTTGCTCGCACTAAGGGGAGACATTTAGGAAAATGTGGTCACCAACCTCGAACTCCAAGGGTATCCCCCTATGATTGGAATACGACTTATACCCTTAATCAGCTTCCTTCATCCTCTACTATATAAGATGAACCTTCCCCATTATGGTCTGCACTATCTCCAATCGAAGAGAGATTTCTTTCACAACATTTTTCCAACACATGGGTGAAAGACATAGTCTTTCATACATGGATTCGAACATGGCCATGTCATTGGTAGAGTGGAATCTATTGTTGTAGGAAAACTTGTCTAGAATATTTTATCATACCAAGATCCACCAAAGTCCAAAAAACATGACTGTGTCATGTTTTCAAATGTTTGGATTGTCCTATTTGTCTTCCCATCTCTTTTGGGGTGGAAAGAAGTGATGAGGCATAGCTGGGTGACAAAATCATGTTGAAATCCTTTAGAAATTCATGTGAAAAAATGTGTATCTCGATCTGAGATTATGGACCTTGGAACTCCATGAAACTGCACCACCTCATCCATGTACCTCTGTGTTGAGACATCCACCACACTCGACTCTTTGACTACAAGTAAGTGACCAGATTTTGTCAGTCATTCTACCACTACCTAGATAGAATCAAAACCTCCTTGAACCCTGGGTAGTCATCTGAAGTAATCTATTGTGATGTTATCCAACATCCATTGGGGGACATCTAAAGGCTACAACAGTTTTTAAGGGACATGGTGTTATGCCTTCACCAGCTGACCTAGGAGGCACTTTTCCACAAAAATCGTCATTTCCGGCTTCACCCTGAACCACCAAAACTGACCCATCAAGCCCCGGTACATCTTGTAATCTCTCTGGTGTACCACTATGGGTGATTTTTGGAGCTCACTGAGAACATTATTGTGCATTTCATCTGGGACAAATAGATTTCCAGGAAACAAAATCTGCTTCTGTCCATCTTGACCATTCTTTCGGAGATTTGCCCGGGATAACACAATCATGCATCACTTTGGCCTCTAAGTCCCCCCCACTGAGTATCATCTTCCTATTATTTCAAGGAATAATTCACCATCATCTAGAACAAACAGCCTCTACCTCCAAAAACCCTTTCACCTGAGTGTAAGGCAGCCAACTCCTCCATCCCCTTCCAACCATCTACCGATTCTCAAACCAAATAATTTTGTGACTTCTTTCCCAAGGCATCATCCACTATGTTTCCCATTCATGAGGTGTAGGAAATATCGAAGTCATAGTCTTGAAGGCATTTCATCCACCTCTACTGGTGCAAGATCAGGTCTCACTAGGAGAAGGCATACCTCAATCTCTTGTTATATGTTTAAAACATGAAGAGTTCAATGATGAGGCAATGTTATAGAAAAATCAACATGAACACAAACACTGCAAGATCAAGATCGATGTTGGAAGAGTTAAGATCATGGGTACATACTATCTTAGACCCATAAGAGACCAATCCTCGCAACTACATCATTACACACCTTGATCTTAGGCCTGATGCATCACATAACACATTGAATGTTACCCCTTCCACTAGAAATCTCAACACTGGGGAATTTACCAACTCCCCCTTTATGTAACTGAAGGATTCCTAGGACTTTTCATGCCATAAAATATCCTAGTTTATCATGTTCAAGGCTGTCAAAGGTGTTGCAGCTCGAGATAATTTGGGAACGAACCACCTTTAGTAACCTGCTAGAACTATGAAAATACAAACCTCTACAAAATTCGTGGGTGATACCCAAGAAATAACCACTTTAAAATTCTATGGGTCCATTACAATTCCCTACTAGGACACCATGTGTCCTAAGATGTGCACCTCTCATGTCCATATGTTTCACTTGGACATCATCTCATAGAGCATGTATTGTCAGAGGACCTCTAAAACCATCCTAAAATTCATGGTGTGATCCTCCTCCGATATTGAGTATAGCATGATGTCATCAATAAACAGGACTACAAACTGGTCAAGATATTTTTGAAAGATGGAGTTCATGAGCCCCATAAACCATGCTGGTCCATTCACAATTCCTAACGACATGGCCACAAACTCAAAGTGACTATATCTGTACCTAAAAGAATTCTCCAAGATGTCACCCTATTTAACCCTCAACCTGTGATATCCCAACTATAGGTCGATCATATAGAATCAACATGCTCCCTTAAACAGGTCAAAAAGGTCTTCGATCCTTAGTAGGGGGTAAAAGTTCTTGACCGTCACCTGATTCAGCCTTTGGTAGTCTATAAATTGTTTTAGACCACCATCTATGTTCTTTCCGAATAAGACTGAATCACCCCATGGTGAGGTTATCATCTAGATAAATCCCTTCTCCATTAGTTCATTAACCTTGATCCACAAATCTCACAACTTATAAGGCTCCAACTGATAAGGAGCCATCAAAATTTGATAGTCATCAGGATGCAATTTTATACCATATTCAACATCATGTCGAGGAGGTAGAGTCACCACCTATACATGGAAGACGTCTAGGAATTCACTTACGATCCCCAAGACTTCCACCATCTTTTTATATTTTGACTCCACTGACAGTTCATCATACAAGGAAATAAGGTGCTCCAATCGTTGGCTTCCCTCTTAGAAACCCTGATTTCCATAGAATGTTAGGCATTGGACGTCCATATCTGAAAAAGAACCCTTATCCCGAAGTATTAAATAATATAATACATAGATAATAGAAAGTTGATGCCTAAATTTATATCATATGGCTGCATCTATAGAAAAATAAGGTCCCCATATGACTGATGGTGCCCTAACATTAGTCTACATCCCCATAAGACATTAGTATAGTTGGTCCGACCTCTGACTAGAATACTCAAAACAATGGGTATGGGAAGTTTCTCAACATCTAGATGCAAATTGTGGGCTATACTGGGTCAAAAAAAGGAGTGTGAAGCTCTTGAATCAGACAAGGAACATGCAAGAGTACTATACAAGTTGATCATACCTCGAATGACCTATGGCCCGGCTAGAACTGTTACCTTTGGTCGTGCAACTTCCCACACACATATCCTCTACCGCTTGAATGTCAACTACCTCCCTGACCATACCCTGGTCGTAAAATCTAGGAAGATCCCTAAGGATATCCTCCTCATGTAATGTCTTATCTCAATGAAGAGGGAGTTTTTGGTCTCTGCTGAGGCTGCTGAAAAGGAATGGCTGGAAATTACTTCTACCGAGGTGGGTGCTAAACATGCCCACCTACATTGTATTGCACTCAGTCTGGGCCCCGATTTCATAGGTTCCCACAACTTCAAAATATAAATTATCTTAGTCATAGGCCCATAGGGAAAGGGCGAGGACCTAGCGATTGAAACTTGAACTGCTGGGGTTTTCTCTCCATCGGTCGAAATCTAGAAGGCCCTGATTTGGGAGGCATGTTGCTAACAGCCTTCCCCTTCAATGAGATCAACTCGATCCCCACTCAAGGAACACCTCCCATCATGTGAATCCTCTCCACTACTTCTTTACTTCTTCTAAACCTCCATGTACTTCGTTGGAGTGAAGTGAGTAACAACATACCGAAGAGAAGGTCAGAGTGCCTCCTCTAATCGTCTAGCCCGAGGCTCCTCATATGGAAAAAGGTCGGGAGAAAAAAAGGATATCCTTGAACTTGATCCCCAATTCCCTTCACTAACATGCTCCACTAATGGAGGGAAAGTGACACTGCCTCTTCTTAGCCATTATTGTGGAATAGAGAAATTCCACTGAGAAATCCCTCTCGATGTCATTCCAAAAATCCTCAACCTCCCTATTCTCCCCGAGATAGAGTGCCCACCACTAACACACCACTCCCCTCATCTGGATTATAGCCAGAGGAACCCAGCACTTGATCGGAGCCTGGATCAAGTTGAAATCTATCACAATATCCTCTAGCCATTCCTCATATCCATGCCTGATTTTCTTCCCTCGTACTTCCCAAGGGGCTATCGCTGAAATGCACAGAGCGTCTTCTTCCACCGGTCATCCTCCACCTCTCGATCTGCCATATGAAGACCATCAAAATCTGCCTCTTGGGCCTTGATCGCCCACACTACAAGTGTTCATTGTCTGGGTTCCATACATACATGGTAAATAAAGAGATTCTTAAGCATGAGAAGTGTAGAAGTTATATTTTTAAATTTTTAAACTATTTATTCATCTTAAACTCCCCAAACACCCAGAACACATATGAGAAAAATCTTTGATGATTCATGTACATTTCCTAAGGTCTCATCCCCACAATTAGTGTAGCCTGAATTGGTGGTTCGATAGGTCTAGAGTCCTTGAATTAGATCACGAGGGCCCTTAAATCATGTATCCTTCCTAGCCTTCCCTGGCTTATTTCATGCACTAAGATAGCCTAACACTTTTTTTGTGCTATCCCATTCAATACTCACAATGAATAACAATTAATTCCATTCTTTCTCTCAACAATCACCACTAATAAAATTTTGTTCTGACCTGCCTTCACCAATATGAGGGAATTGACAACAAACACCAAGACACTTCCTTCTTCAAGTTGAAGGAGACATACTAACCCCTAAGTCCCACCCTCAATGGGCATTAGAGTGGAAACAAGATCCAAGGGTATTGAATCAAACATAATAGAGAAGTCATTACCATTTTTAAAGAAATAGATCGGGAGATAAGATGGTAAATCACAAAAAACTCTAAATACAAATAGTAAAAGTAAAGACAAAACCCCTTTTTTATACATGCATGTTCAAAATATAGTGATAAATGTACAAGAGAACTCTGATGAAAATTACCCAAATAATTAAAAATAACAACGATGGCTTTCTCGATTTCCAAGCAGTAAGGTCTAGCATGGTCCTCCAATTCATCCTAGAAACAAGAAAGTTGTTTTATATATGTAGGCTGATCTTACATTTATAATTAGTTGGGAAAAAAATCTCTCATGAACAAGTGGGGAGGCATTCTAATTCCATGTGATAAAAAGAGATGACCAAAGCACCCCGCAAGGAAACTATCCACCCAGCCTAACCAAGGAACACTCCACTAATAACTCATGTCAGATAATGTAACAGTAATAACACATCAATATTTGGGTACCCCACAATGCTTTTTGACAGGTTATTTATGACATACTACACATCAGACCTCCCCCATATGTTACACTACAGTCCCAATACCTACCCAACAACATCCTTATGGGATATCACAACCACGTACTTCCCCACCTACAGACACCTAGGCCACCAAAACACACACATTCCCACCCACAGACACATGGGCCACAACAAACACTTCCACTCTTGAAAACACCAGGGCTCGTATAACCATAGCTATGCCCAAATACACTTGATTCACATCTCTAAGATCCTTGGGAAACAATCATGTCCGCACACACCTGGGCCAACCACCACAACAAACCTTTCCTAAAGCGTCTTGGGACATAATGGACCATAAATCATCACAACCTACTAAATAGTCTTTGGATACCTGGGAGAGGGAGCATAATGGAGGTAATTACCAACCACTCAAAATAATGTTTTGAAAAACACCACCCCCCATGAAATGGCGGTGATAGGGATGAAGATCTCAACAAGGGTGGTGTGTGAATAAAAAACACAAAAACAATATTTTTAAATATATTTTTTCAAGAACTCATCCCAAAATAAGTGTTCTAAAACCATCCCATACACAAACTCCCTTGTTACAATTCATACAAGCCAAAATTCAAAACAACCACAACCATAGAACCACTCATTTTTGTTATCATGATCATGTTATTTCATTAGAAAGTAATTCTCTACTATTGGGAAACTAACATGCACATACATAGTTCAAAACAATTCTAGACTGATGAAGAAAACAACCAAACATCAATTTAAGCATTCACACATTGTTCTCTTGTAAATTAAAAACAAAAAAAGGGATATGTGAGATAAATCATAGTAATGGAATGAAACATAGCGCCTAATTAATGTCCCCACATGGAATTAGTTTCACAAACCCAAAACTGAACAATAGGGGATCCCATTCCCATCCTCATCACCCCACAACTGTCAAGTAGAATAGTGCTGCTTATTATTAGAATAGAAAATGGAGATATCTAATTTAACAACACCACTTATAAATGTACATATTTATGTTTGGTTAACTTGGTTGATAATAGAAGGATTATTATTTATTAGGACTCCATTTGATAAACTGATTTTACTTGATTTACTGGTTACTTTGTCACAACCATTCAATCACATTATTATCAAGAAAAAAGAGGTACATTAGTTTTAAATAAAGGACCACCAACAACAATGTTTTCCAGTGGGTATATTCCTATACCATTCACAACATATAACAGAACATAAAAGAGTACAACAATATCATCATAAAATACCCCTATTCAGTCATTAATATCCATTTATTATTTTCGTTATGGTTTGGTTTCATCCACACCCTGAGGAAATACCATCATACCCTCCATGCATGATACACAGTAAATAGAGGTGATTGAAATCCCTACTTGGATGATTCGTGATCATTGTTTTCTCCTTGCGCCAATAACTGGGGTGTCATTACTTGTAGACGAAGAACACCTCGAACTCCTAGTGTGACTAGGAAAATCTCCAGCATGGCCACATGATTCATCTCCAGAAGAGGGACTCCAAACACACCACATAAATAAAATAGACCAGTGAAGAAGAATATCTCGGGGATAAAAGCCTAGAACTTGGAGTTACAGGATATAAAATCTTGAGGATCTTAAAAAGTGGATCGTGGTTTCACCATGCAGTAGGGTGGTTATAGATGGTAGAATTAACTATTATTAGATAATTATCCTCTTATATGGTGGAGATAATTTATATGAGTTAATAGATAACCTATAAATAGTGAAAATCACCTAAAAGGGGAAAGATGGAAGGCACACGGAATGTGTGACATAGAGGAAAAAGCCACATGTTTTGGTAACTAATTGGTCTCTTGGATCTTGGGGGTTTAAAAATAATTTATTGGATTTAATTGGATTAAAAAAGGGAACTAAAACAATTTTATGTAAAAAGATAAGTTACAGGAGTAGAATAGAAAAAAACTGGTACATGATAATAGGAAAAGGGTGTGACATAGTTCAGTGAGACACCGTAACAGTTCCACCATCTCGATGTGCAACTGTTAGGGTGCACCTATCAAGGTACCCCTATCACGGTGCCACTATCTCAAAACCACTATCACAAAACCCCCGTGACATATTCCTATCTTTCAGTTGAAGTGTATTTGGAAAACACCATAATGAGTCACTGGTGGTCCCCATAATACCTCAAACACCCTAAATATGGAAAATCAAAGCACCGGGAGGATCTGGGCCATTACAATTACATTTAATTTATACAAATACCGCCACAAAAGGATTCATAAATATATTTTTTAATGCTTTAGTAAAAGATATTGTTTTAAAAAAATTCCACTAGGGGAAGGTCCTGATCCCAACCACCTTTTAATTCAATAGAACATGATATTTTAATGTCCATTATGTTTTGAAGTGTTCTCTCAAACATTCCATCTCTTTGAGGATGATACGTTGTGATGAAACTCATCATTTTATCAAGCAATTTTTGTTGACTTATTCAAAACATATTGTTAAACATATGAAAATGATCAGATGAAATTGAACATGGTACTCCCTGAAAAATTACCACTTCCAT
Source organism: Viscum album (assembly GCA_963277665.1). Classification (NCBI taxonomy): domain Eukaryota; kingdom Viridiplantae; phylum Streptophyta; class Magnoliopsida; order Santalales; family Viscaceae; genus Viscum; species Viscum album. The sequence goes on from OY728164.1 coordinate 383,568,019, forward strand.
TATATATATTTTGTGAATCAGATCCTGAGATAAATATTATCTGGTAGTGATGAATTATAATGTCATTACAAGGATATCGATTAAAACCCATATAGAGTTATGACCTTTACACATGGTGGAGTGGTTTATTAAAAGAAATAAAAGTTCATGGTGGAGTCATTTAGGTATGGCCCCATTGGTAACATTAACACATAAATAACTTTTCCTTAGGTGATATGAAACATCTCTCAAAATGTTCTTGATAACTAAAAACCATCATTGACAGATGAAAAGTATTAACATTCAGTAGAACCGATGGAATGTAAAAAAATTAAAGGGTGATCTGAAATTATCAGTAATGGTAAACATGGGATATATCAATATTTAATGAAAATAAGAACATGAGAACATGATAATAACATTAAAAAATGATACCCACATATCATAGTTCATAAAAAGGAGTCGTGGAAAAAATCATTATAGTTTATCATAAATGAATCATAGTGGAATCGAATAACATAAAACATGAAAATAAAATATTGGCATATGGAATTTATTAATGGCATACATATAAGATTATGAAATTTACAACATGCATAAATAGAATCAGGTTCACTATTTATGTTATGGATGTGATATTTGGGCAACATCTAAACTTATTAACATGAAACTATATCCCTGAACAACCTTATTGACATGAAATATGGATCCACACATAACATTTAGAACTTATAATCAGGTTAAAAAATAACATTGTGAACATTTCATCAGGTTCACATTTGATATTATGAATATGTAATTAGGTTTACACATAACATTTTGAAATATAATCATGTTCATGTATAAAAATATTTACAATGATTTATCCATCCTTACCCGATGCATTGGATGGAGATGAAGGACCCACCCATCACATAAACCATGCATTTGTGTGAAAATAGAAGCTATAACATTCATAATATAATAACCTATGAAAGTGAGTCTAGTTACATAAAAATTTCATTAAAGTATAACACATTAATAAAATGTGTTTGATAAAAATATTTTCATCATATTTATAAATTTTCATAAAAATAATTAATATAATATCATTGTATTATATCCCTACTAATGATTATTTAACACCAATTGATGTTATCTTAGATGGAAAATGATTATGAAAAATTAATGGGAACATTTATTTTGGAATAAAATGGTCGAAATTAAGAAATAAAATTTAAGAAACAAAACAAATTTTATAAAATCTTTAGATAATATGAAAATATTATAAAAAATATTATTAGAAACAATCGATAGGTGAAAAAATTGATTTTTGACTAATGATAGAAATAAATAGAAATTTTCTTAAAAATAGTATTTTATCCTATTGAGTACATAAAAAGAGGAAAATAAATTTAAAACATGTAATCTCATGATATAACAATATCTAATTAAAATTCATGATTTTCTAAAGAGATTGTTGATAATATTTCATCATAAAAAGAACAATAAGAAACAATCATGATAAAAAATGTGGTAGTATCACAAAACCCTTTATAAAATGTTAAAATAGAATAATAATCCCGAATGAATGAATTATTTTAAATTAAACATATATTATAATTATAATAAACAATATCATGATTTTAGTGGTCAATGTGGCTTATATACACCTCATAATAGAATATAGTCAATGAATGAAAATTTGAGAAAAAATACACTACCTATTTGAATATATTTTGAATCATAATCCAAATAAATGAATAGATTAAAATGATATATTAAAAATAATTAAAATAATGGGGATCATGATTAATCATTTCAAATGGGGTGTATAAACACTATATAAATGAAAAATATGGAAAATATGGAATATGTCTCTGAGTGATAAAAGAATAACAAGAAATCCCTTTCATCATTAAAATATTTAGAAGTATAAATCCCATGGAAGTGATATAATTAAATGGATATATAAATACTGATACCTTTATGATAATAATAGTAATATATATTAATGTTTTGTATATACACAAAAAAATGCAGTGAATATGAATTAGTCTTTCATAAGTAAAAAGTGAGAGAGATATCACTTCCCATAAGTCTCAACTTCCTTCGTACATGATAAATACTATTTTATAATAAGTATAATTATATTAAAAATATTTTATATCACTATAATTTTAATATCATACCATATATTATTTACATATTTCCTTTTATTTCATGTTTGTTAACATTTCAATGTCCAATTTGGGATTCAGGTTATAACTGCTTGTTTTAATTGAATATTTTAATTTTTTTTCTTTCGATACTCAACCAATGATAATGGTTCCATATTATCCATACATTTAATAATGACATAACAATAATATATATATATATATATTCAGTGAATACGTATTTAACATAATCTGTAAAAGATGGAGATAGTAAATGAAATGCACCATTCATGAAAATGGTAATCTATACATCCAGATGGATTCTATTTAAGTCTTCTAGATGAATGGAATGAATGGATTATAAATAATAAATAACCTTGAAAAATTAGTTTTATATATATTTATATATATATATATTATTCATTTTATTTATCCTCATTCCCTTCCATGGAAATCATTATAGAGAAACCAATCGCATTGCTTTACGAGATAGTTGTCCATTGTACAAAAGATCGACCTTGTTGTACCACCAACGAAGGGAATGTAATAAAGTCGTTTTGAAATCATAATAGTATAGGTATAAATATATTTATAATATAAAATTTAATCATTTAATATAATTTAATTAACAACCAAGTAAAAAAATGAACAACACGTCACAATGGTTTATGAGGCGATATTCCTCCATACACACTATTGACATTATTATTTTCCAATGAGGAGAGAGGTAATAAGATAGATTTTATATTATTATTACATATTAATATAAATATAATAAAAATCGAATAAAAACATTAATTTCATCATTATATCAACCACTGCATGGCATTGATGGAATAAAATATCATTGGTTCTTGACGTGGTAGTCCTCTGTACACTGGAATGATAATTTCATATCATATGTGGTACATGATTACTTGGTTATAGGTTGTTAGATTTATATATTAATATCTTTATATATAGGATATAATGGAGTAAATTTTTATCATATTTTTAAATTTCATTGTGGGTTTATAAGAATTAGAAAAAAGATATTTCAAAACACTACCCATTCTTAGGGAAACAAGTTTAGGTTTAACCAAAATTCTTATAATTTGGAATTCCAATATCAATACAGCATCTAGGTTGAGGGGATGGAATAATTTAATTGATTCGGCCATTTTTTGGACAAAAAATTAGTTTATGAAATGTTACTATGAGAAGAGAGGGAGTGTCATTTAATAACTAAGTGGTGTGGCCCATATGGAATTTTTGAATGGAAAAAATGTGTTCCCTTGTATTTAAAAATAAATATGGATGAAAATTGGAAATTATCATATTTTATATATAATATGATCAATATATGGACATTATATTGGGTGTTTATTTGTTTCTAGGTCTTTTTCCCCTATATCATTTTATTTTAACCACTTGGTAGTCCCGTTTTATCCTTAACCGCAGTAATTAATGTTTATTATTTTTACTTTACATTTTTTTTATAAACATAAGTTGAAATTATTAGATAATATAAATAATTATATTTCAAGAAATTTAATCAATTTCAACATATATTGAATCCATTTTTTATAATTTAATTTATATAAGAAGATGATTTTAATTTTAAATTAATACTAAAAACACGATAAAAATTCCGTTTTCAAAAAAGAAATGATTCAATTCTCTAATATGTTTCTATATAAGAATTCAATATTAAATTGAATAATATGATATAATTTGGAATAATATATATATAATTGATTTAATTTTTTCTTTTAAAACACTTTTTAAATAATTTTTTTTAAAATAATTTTTGAAATAATTGAAAATTCTTAATAAAAATCATTATTCTCACAATTACTTGAACAATTTACCTTTTAAATTTTTGTGAAATAACTATTCCATAGAAATATTTATTTGTTTTCAAAAATGATATTTAATTTAAAAAATATATTATAAAAATATAAAATATATATTTAATATAATACCATAAAAGGAAACAAAACTAATTTTGAGAGTAATACAATTTTAAGTGTAAAATTGGATTTAATATTATAAATTTTCAGGAAAACAAATATAATGAATTTTGAATATTTTATTGAATATATAATATATAAATTTTATTAAAACATATAACAAAAAGTGAATTTTTTAATTTATTGATTTAAAACACACTTTTGAGAATAAAGTTGTTTTTTTAATAAAAAGATTTCATTTTTTCAAAAAAAAACTATTTTATTAAATTTATGAAATTATTTGATTATATATACATGTGTAATCCAAAAGTTCAAGTTATTTAATTCAATTATTTCTCTCCATTCTATTGGCTACGTGATAACTGTCATATTAAATAGTAATATTTAATATTATGCTATGTTTCATTTGTACTAGTGTTTCATGTACCACATGATAAATTCATTGTTGTTTATAACAAAAAAACAAAAAGATTAAATTTATTTGAAAATAATATATCACAAAAGCATGGGTTTTTATATTCTATGATGAATCTAAGAATCCATTGATTTTAATTGAGTCGTGATATAGACATCCTATAAATTATTTCTAATGATTATGAGTACTATTTCTCAAACCATGATTTTTTTGTTTTACTCAATTTATTGAAGCATGTGGAATGGTGTTAATGTCTGTTTTAAAAGATAGAGTAATGATTATGAGCTAAGAAAATGGATTTTGAATGAATTATATTATATTTGGATTATTCCTAATAAGTTATCGGCTTATATGATTTAAATATATTACCTTAACCTACACTACGATTCAGCAATGAAAAGCAGGATGTAGTTTGATAAGAGTCTAGGTGGAGGAGATAAAAATGAGAGAATACTTAATTTTATTCACATAAAAAATGTGTAAATAGATCCCCAAGATAATGAATCATTGAAAAAAATGTTTTATGATTGGAAATGAATTTTACAGAGGAATGTGTTGTTTAGAAAAAAGGAGGAGTTCATTTGAGATAAATAATTTCCATCCTAAATAACCACTTATTATTTTGTCTAATAAATTTGGGGATCATATTAATTATACCTATAAATTATCACTATTAAATGATAAAAAAACATACTATGAAATGATAGATGTTATACTAATCATTATTGTGAATATATTTGTGTATTTCGATTTTTGATCTAAAATGTTGAAGTTTTTTATCAATGGTATTTTTTGTTTTCATAGTCATGAATCATGTCTGGATTGCGTAATTTTTTTTAAATATATTATTTTCCTTAGTATTTATGGTGATTATAGTTATTTAATGACACAATTATAAGGAATTATTATCATATATACATTTTCAAATCAGAATCTATGATTGAGTGTTTTTTTAAATTTATGTTTACAATATCATGATAAATATGTAATCAGATCATTAAAATTGTTTGGTTTCATCTTTTTTATGAAATAGTTTTAAATATTTTATGTTTAATTATTTATAAAATTATAATTGTTTAACTTTGGGTGTTAGTATTGAGTTTTTAGGGATTATTGTTGAATTTAATCATGTGACAATTTATTAAATATTTGAATAATCATACAATGTGATTATAATTTTTGTTTTGGTTAATGTACAATGATTTGATTAATAACATGTTATAATTTTGTTTAATTATGTTAACCATTAAATGATAATTTTATTTTATTGATCCTGAGACATTTTTTTTCAATACTCATCTTTTTGAGAAAGATATGAGAATGTGGTATAAATTGATTAAAGAATGAAATTATACTTGTAAATCATGTGTATATTCCATATGTACATAGTATATATATATTTTATGTAAATGTCTGAATCTTTGAAAAGGATCATGAAATTGAAAAGATATCACATTCCATTCATTTCCAATAAATCAATGGACTATTTTACACCTATACTGATAATGTTTGACTGGTCATTTACATTCTCTTGATAGTTCAATTTATTTGGATCAATGATCTCGAACAATATCCATAATTGTATGTTATTAATTGTGTTCTTCCATATCCATTTTTTTACATTAAAATTATTCTCTGCACTAAAAGCATATATTTTCTTTATATAGAATGACCTTTTTAATTCCCTCTCAATATTATCAAGATGATGTTTGATTTACCATTTTTACTATGGTTGTTTCAAAAAATGATATTTCCAAATTTAAAACACATGATTACTGATATTAAGAACAAAATGTGATGATATAATTTATTTAATGTGATAGAATGTAACAACTGAATATTTAAAAATATTCACATCATGTTCGATTATTATTACAACAAGAAAAAAATATAAAAAAACCCAAATTATTTAGATATATTAATTATAAACTAGCAGTTAAATTTTATTGTATTGTATTTACTATTAATATATATATATTTATATTTATATTTATATTTATATTTTATAATCAATATACTTTTTGGAATTTTTTTTAGTAAATAAGTAATTATTTAATTAGTTTATGTAATTATACAAAATAATAACAATTAAAAATTTATTTGATTTCTAATTTAATGAAATAAAGTAAATTATAATTTATTATATGAACATAAACTCTAAAATCAGAATATATAAAATAACATTGGGTGACCTTTGGGATATTTCTGAAAGGATTGTATTTATAGTGAATAGTGGAAATTAACATTTCTAAAATATTTTCATCTCATTTTAATATATCAATTCATATTATAGTCCCATTATATTTTTTTATTTAGTATAAAATTTAAATATGAATTATTTTAACATAATAATATAATTTTTTTATGATCAATCAATATGATTTTTGGAATATATTTATCTTTATCCCTATTTATAATGTTTTCTACAAACTAAGTTTATATTCAACAAGTTTATCCATTTTAAATAATTAATATTATATATAATATGTAATTATTTAAATGTTTATTTATAGATAATATATATATTTATATTAATTTTGATTAATATAATGATGATTTTGCATCAGAGAGTTACTATGAGAGTAACTATTTCTTGAAATACACATTTGACGAAATTCGCTTTTCATCACGTTTTGCACGTTTAGCATTATACAAAATTTTCCAATTCTGGGAATTAAATTTGATAAAAATGATAAAATATTTGGATTATCATAATTAATATTATTTAATATGGTAACATAATTTTTGGTCATAATGAATTGTAAAATTGGTAAAAATATCTTCCCATATTTATGGTCAAAACAATTGTTTTCACATTACATTGGACTATACTGAAATTAATTTCCCATACACAAAAGATATTAATTTGAATAAATGAATATAAAAGTTATATTAATAGGATATATGTTATCAAAAATTCATTTTATTTATGGACTTAAAGTATAAATTAATAATGTCAAATAATACTTGTTGTAGTGAAAACTAAAATTTTAAAAGTAAGTAACATTATAGGTAAAGAGAATAACATGTTAAAAATGATTATTATTAGTGTAATTGTCTTTGATATAACATACATTCCCTAAAATATATCATTTATATGTTTTTAGGCACTTTCATTGATAGTGACTTCTAATTACAACATAGTTTTGGGTATATAAAAAAATTCCACACATTCCAACATTTAAAAGAAAACTGTATTTCATATGTTATCCATATTTAATTAACCATTTGGTTCATCCAATAACATCAAAAATACATTCCATAATTACATTAAAAAATCATAGGGTATTTGTCTTCATTATAAAAATATTTTTTGAATGGTTTTGGTGAAAAAATGAAAGGGTTGTCTAATGAAGTTGTAGCATTATTAATAGAGGATTTTGATTTTTTTTATTCTTCTAATTTTTAAAATATTATTGAATAATTATGATATAATAACATCATTATCTACCATATATTGATATTTTATTATTTTAATGTCAAAACCTACATCTATCTCCTAATCCATCAAAATCAGAAACAATATTTTCTTGCATCTATACAGGGGACTACTGCCTCACAGTTCAGTGTAATTAACTTCCCATCATCTCCATTTATGGATGTTGAAAAAAGTTGATTCAATGTACATATATATGGTATTTAAAAAATATTAATTATTATGAGATGATAATATATCATTTACTTTCATAATTTTCAACTCATTAAAAAATGATTATGTTATTTGTGCGTAGGTGTGGACCACCTCCTCTATAATGCAATTTGGTTGTTTTTATTACCAAAATAGAAGGATGAAATATATATATACTCAAAAGATGAAATTTTATTTATTATGTGATGATAGTTTTAATTATAAAATTATACGTAAAAGTTTTCCTTATTGATCATTGAAAAAGTGGAAATGTTACTCATTCATATGTACAACATTCTATCTTCATGATTATAATGTATATAATTTTTCAAAACCTTCAATATCAATCAGTTTCAAAAAATATAAAATATGTATAAAATGATTAAAATTTAACTTTTTATTCATGAGATTATGGATCAATGAATTCATATACCACAGTATTTTAAAAATTAAAATTTTTTATATACGAAAAAATTGAATCAAAATGTTTTATGTAATCAAAACTGATTATGTTAAAAAATATAACATAGTAGTAATACTCGTATAAGTTTTAATAAATATAAAAGTTGTTCTTAATCATTTAAATTAATATGATTGATATATTTTTCAACATTTTAATGTATGAATGTGAAGATGCAAACTCATGGTAAGGGATTTTATAACTCAATTTCATTTCATTATGATAAATTAATTCTTTAATATCATTGATATGATAAGTCTATGACTGTGGTGACCATCAAATATTTTATATTATATATAAATTTTTTTCTATTTTTATTTACAATTTACAAACATTATATACTCATTGATTAATTACAACATCAATGATATGATATTTTCAGTGCATATCGTATAAATTTCCCATCATTGAGGATTATTTTCATTCTAGGGACCAATATTCTTTTATTTATTTTATTTACATCCCCTTTTATGTAATATATCATGAATAATTAATAAATTTTGGTATTTTATGTTAAAATTCATTTTACATAATCTTTGGAGATTTGTTTTCAATGTTATCATAGAATTAAGGATTTCCGTTATAATATGTATTCTCTTGGAGATTGTTTATATTGAAGATTCATTTTTGGGGAAATCATAAAAAAATTATTTATTGAACCAAAAATATTTTATTATCCTCTGTTGAAGAACGCATGTTACATTTTTATTTCTTATTTCTTACATAATAGATTAAATAATCATCATTAATGTATATTGTAACTTATGGTGATCATGTGTTGTCTATTAGATCATTAATCTTTATATTCTATGCCTATATTTTAGTCCAAATATTTTTTTTTAATATTATACAGTGATTTATTACTGAATTTTTTACGCATGTTTTAATTAAATAATTTTTTTAGTTGACAATATATTTCATTTTTTGAATGTGGAAATTTTTAAGTTTTTATTATTATTTTAAAGGATTGTTTTCCCTTAATGTAAAACAGATTTATGGAATTTACCACCATAATAATAACTGAATTATTAAACTCTTACATTATTTTTTTCTATGGTAATTTAAAATAATAATTATTTTTTATAATTATCATAAATTAATAAAAATTTAAAAAATCGATTTAAATGTGAAAATTTCAGTTTAATCAAGAATTATTCAATATACTATTTTTTATAAATTATCATCAATGATGTCATAAATCGATGTTATTGATTTTTAAAAAATTATATATATATCCCAGTGACATATATACATATAGTCTGATCCCTTCCATTGATGGCGGCAACACATGGCTTAAGATCATCTTTGAATTGCATTCATTATGAAATTTACTTTTATTATGATATGATGCGACATTATTCAACAAATTTTCATTCCATTAGTAAATATTAACTTTATTCCTTAGGATTTAATTGCATTTTTGGGGGAAATAATGATGAACATGACATAATTGGAGTTTTAAGATTTTTCTCTATTTCGTAGGGATGATAATTTTTATCAGGCGATTCTATGTATGAGATTGAGGAGTAACCCATATATGTTATGATAATTTTCTCAAAATGAGATATTATCTTTGTTTTTTTCCTAGAATCATGTTTATGTCATGTATTTACATTGATTCTATGATATTATTATACCATTTTATATATATTATTCCTCTTTGTGATAACTCTTGTTCATTCCCTTTTATAATATCATTTCAAACATTTAAATCACATAAAATGTTTACTTATTATGATTATTACCTTTCTAGGATTTTTAAATGAAAAATTTATTTTTCAAATAAAATTTGTTACTTATGTAGTGTTGGGATCCCAAATGGTTCTTATCTTTTAAGGGATAATAAATATAAATATGTCATATTTTAGTATAATTATAATATTTTCTTGGCCAAATATTCTGAATAGACTATGGACATCTAATCAATGACTTTTATTAATATATATATATCTGTGTGTGTGTAATGTCAAGAAATTGTATTTTTAAAATAAAAGGGTCATTACACTACATGGGACTTAGATATCAAATATTTATTTATGTTTTTATTTTATTACATTCATATGACATGAAACTTTGGGAGACCATTGGTTAACTTAATGAAATATATGAATGTATTATTTAGTTACCATGTGATATTATTATCATTATGTTATTGTTAAATATATTTTATTATTTTCTTTTTCATGAAATGATACTGAGTTTATAGTCTCCCCACTAGAAGATTTAGACCCTCATTACTAGTTGGAAGCCTCTTTCATATAGAGAGGCGGACATGATTTCATGCGACATTCTTGCTTGGACATTATGTTTGAGGATGGTTTGTAACAAAATAGTATTATATGATAGTTTTTTTATTATATTTTTGAACAATAATATCTTAAAATATAATTTATTTAGCTATATGGGGCATTGGATGGGGAGTTTCCATATTCCTGGCTAGCTCATATGTAACAGACCCCCAAATATCTTATGAGGGGATTTAAATTACTGTATTTATAAGATTTTGGGTGTGTAAATTCATCATGACTATGAATATAGGATCACATTCCAAATATATACCAAATATTTTGTTTCATACTTAATAATTATTTTTTTCTCTTAGAATATTAAATCATTTTAGTATATAATAGCCAATGAGCATGTACCCAAGTGGTATAGGCTCCTACATGGCATCCAAAAGAACCAGGATCAAATTAAGACCGGGGAGAATTTCCGGGGCACTATAGAAGTATTTTAGTAGGGTACTGTAGCAGCAGTAGAACTATAGTAATGATGAAACTATAGTAATGACAGAACTGTAGTAGCGACATCAACGTAGCGACGAAGGAACTGTAGAAGGTACTATAGCGGTGGTTGTAATATAGGATATACTATAGCAGTGAAGGTACATTAGCAGTACAATTCACTAAGGGGTCATTTGGGCCAAAAATGGGCTTTCAAGCCATGAATTCATGCCACAAGGCCTTGGGCCTCTGGGCTATGCAATAGGTTTCCCTATACCTAGTCAAAAAGTGGCATTTTCTTTAATAATAAATTGAGGCTTAATCCCCAACCATTTAAAAGTAATCATTTTGGTATAGAATATAATTTTCAATTCTATTAGTAACTTTTTTTCATTACATGAATTATATATCATTTTTGGCACTAATTAGAAAAATTAATCATGATGGAAAGTCTTATTATATATGTGATGATGTCACTAACTTGTAGTTATTAGATAATTGTTTTTTATATAAGGTTCATACAATGTATTATGGATATACTCTCATAGAAACTTTTGAGTGGTCCCTTAGAATGGTTTGGATATAACAAATTCTGTTCTAATTCTTACCATAATGGTACGAAATATTGATCCTCACAAAAGAATGATGATACTTATAGTTGATGTCAACTAGGGTTATCCAAACCCCCTATTATACCACATACTATGTAAGAGGTTGCTATAGAGAATTATCCTGCACCAAATGTAGTGGGGTTGGATGAAGGTCCAAATCAGTTAGATGTATTTCCACTAATGTACATGGTAGACTATGCTAGTGTTTTTTAGCTTCAAAATCATATATCCTTTTTTGTAACTAGTGGAAAAGGGTTTTTTATAATTATTTTGGATATCATCAGGGTTATCTTTGAAATCACATGACTTAAAATGATATGAAGGTCATGTTGGTAGTGTTTATAATATAGTTACCCCAATGCATTGTGGGATCCATGGTATATGCTATTTGATGAGATGGAATCACTTGGGAGGCCTTTATGGATCTTTTTATCTTCAGTTATTTACTGATATTATGAATCCTGACTTATTTACATAATTCATGGAGCTATAGTTGGGTCTAATGATAGTCCCTTCAAACACCAATCGTTTCACCTTGTTTTATATCATTTCAAATATTTTGGTTGTTATTGATGCTCAGATGGTTGGGATGACTGAGATCAGACATCATCATGATATCATATAGTTGGAGTATAAATTCCAGAATGAATCATACATAGAGGATCCATATAAGTATTTGACCATCAAAACGATATTGTGTGATATTTACGAGTATGATCTTATTCCATCATTTTGTACCATAGAGGGTGGCCCCATTGATATTATAGTGAGTACATTTTTCAGTAGATGGATGAGGGTAACTAGGGGCATAAAATAGATTAGTGGTATTCCCTTGGTTTCTATTTCATTTTTGTTGCTTCCATTTGGAGTTGACACATATATCATCAAATGTGGGAGGATCAGACATTACCCCATGGCATTATCTCAACCTCAATGAAGGTGTGGGGAATGTAGTTGGATGGGCCATATTTTGTAACATTTTAATAGTTATATATGGTTCGTGTTTAAAATGCGGAAAGGGAGAAAAAATCATGGATAGATGGATCTTGACATGGATCATTACATCAAAACATAACAATGACTAAGGATGTACATGCTTTTCATGGATTAGGATGTGGATATGAGGCATTTCATCTGTAGGAAGTGGATCAATATCTAAAATATATAGGTGAGGGTCCAAAAACTATTTATGGTACAATTTTAGGGACCTCTAATTTATCTACATCATATTTTGATACGTGTACATCATATTCCGACATATCTATATAAGTGGTCATTTTAATTTATTTATCGAGGAATTTAAACTGTAAGATATTTTCCATTAATACATCATTAGGAATGAATGTATTCCCTCTTTAAAGAACTAAATGAATTAGTATAATCCTCAATGGTAATGTGAACAAAAGAATTTAGGATACTGATGACTATTATCTTGAATGTGATCCATAGCATGGACTAGATTACAAGCCTCTGAGTATACATTAATTTCTATTAGAGATTGGTGTGTTTTATATCACTAAAGGGATAGAGGTATGTTAGGAGAATATAATTGAAAATCAGAGATGTTATATTTTTCCAATTAATGAGTAATTTCAGGAATTTTATGACACTTATTATATTGAATAATGCTAAAGATACAAGGATATTGCATGGTTTTTGAAAAATATTCTTCATATTACAAAAACACATGCCTAAGGATTGTAATCGTTTACTATATTATGAAACATGGAATCATAATATTCAATCATGGGGAAAAATATTCAACGTCTCCCTTAAATATATTTCTCTTTATTACTCCAACATAAAACCTTTTAGTTGTAACTTATATAAAGAAAACATAAGAAAAGGGTTATCTCAGAAGCATAATAAGGTTAAACAAGGGTGATATGTAAGCATAACATGAGCATAGGGTATGAAAAAATGATCATAACATTATAAGATCATAAGTTTCATATAAATGAAGATTATTTTGTGTGATGGAATAAATATTTCAATTTCATAATTCATCAATCATTTGTGAATCAAGATCATAATACATGAAATCATAAAATATGAGTAAGACATGGAATTTGAGAAAGAACCATAATCATGTAAAAACAATCCCAACGAAAGGTGTCATTTTAATGACTTATCTGGGAACTTCACAAGGACTAACAATAATTGTAGTGAAACACCAGCATCCCCAGTCATAGTCCCTTCTTTATAATGGATTGGTTTACCCATCTCCCCTAAGTAGATCAGGTTTCCCCATCTTCCCATAGTTGACCTAGTTTCCCTATCTTACATTTTTTGGTAGGGTTTCCCCATATTTCATTGTGGATTGGGTTTCACCTACTTCCATATTGGACCAAGAGAAAAAAAATTATTCCCATAATTATATCAAGAGATAAAAATTGTTACACACTAAAAAGGACACCCCAGTCATAATAAAATCATACATACATGTTTTACAGGATAATGAAACATGAATCATAACACGAACCATACAAATATATGGGTTTCAGAAAAAATAGATCCTAACCCATAAAATGAAATGGTAATAAAAAATAGTTCATCATATCAATATATAATGGTAATATATTGGTCACATAATCATTTCATCAAATAATAAACCCTAAACAAGGCATGATTCAAAAGCATATGAAATATGAAAGGGAAACGAGTTTCATAAATATCATTCCATCAAAACAAAAAATATTCATGAAGGAATATGAATGTTATTATTGGATCATATCCCTAGTAAAGCATAAACTATGAAGAATAATTTATTCTTATATTAATATCGATATTTAAATATCACATGGAATATTTGTCAAATAAATATCCATTATGTGAAAATCCTTCAAAAAATTATTGTAATAATTTTTTTCTTATAAATAATGACTTTCAATTACATTTAAAACACTTTTTCAATAAAATATATTTTCCACATTGAAAAAATATTTTTAAAACATAACACATTTTTAACCCTTTACATTTAAAATATCATTGAGATATATAATGGAAGTTTTAGAATACTTTTAAAACCTTCTTATTTGAAAAGATATTGAAAACTAATTAATAATTCATGAAAAAATGTTAAATACCATATTCATTTAAAATACATTGATAAAATAAACACAAGGTATGGAATAAATTGAATTTTTTTTCTAAAAAAATTATTTTAAAATATAATATTAAATTTTGTAATAACTGATATCAATTTCATTGAAAATAACCATTTGAAGACAAATAATTTAAGCATTGAAAAAAAATGAATGCATAAAATATTTTTGAAATGATTGTTCATTGAAAGAAACTTTAAAATCAAGAGAAAATCAAGAATATTATGAATAAATTTTAATAAAAAATAGTTTTGTAATTATTCAATGGATGCTTCAATGAAATGAAGGTCATGACGGTGGGTAAGTCTGTATATTAGAACATTCCTTTTTAACTCTAATGTTTTTTAAAGGTTAATTTATCATAAAAGGGACTATATTTTTATTAAAACTATTTTTTAAGTGAAAAATGAGTTTTTTTTAAAAATTCAATTGTTAATAAAAAAATTATTTACAACATTTTTAGAAATAAATGTTTTAAATGAACATAGATATTTTTAGTAAAATGATAAATTAAGTAAAATATTCGTAGAAACATTATATTAATTATATTAAATTCCAATGAGTGAATATTCTAACACAACATGGATATACCATGAATTTCAATATCATATCAAAATTATGGGTATTTAATAATAGATTCTTAAGATATTTAATTAGTGGAAGAAAAGACATAAACAATCTCGATAAAAGATGAGATGGTCGCCAGAAAACCTTATAAATTTGGTAACATTAAATCAAAATAAAATGGAATAAATTTCATAAAAATAGTATTAATATATCATTAATGGATGGATATTAATTAAAAAAATTCATATGGAATTATAAATAACCCATATAAAAATAAATGTTCATAACATGGCATATGTCTCACAGAAGGTAAATTGAGAAAAAATTATATTATCGATTTGTTAACTTTGAAACATAATGTCAGTGAATTAAAGATCCTAAATTTGAAATATAAATTAGCATTAAAATATTTATCATAATAATATTAAACATTCATGCAATGTATATACACCATGCATAATAAATTAGTGGTTAATAAGGCATTAGTCTCACACACAAAAATACGAGATGAGAAAACCATTACTACTTGAGTAACATCAGAATCATGATCCGCATGAAAAAATATAATATATTACAGATTTTAATATCATTAAATAAATATTTTAATGATATAACAAGTCATAGGATTGTATATACCCCATACAAATAAGTTACTTGTGAATATGGAATGCATCTTACAGAAATAAAAAGTGAGATGATATTTTATTGTCTTAAGCCTTGACTTTATACAAAAAATATCAAAAATTATGTATACTAAATATATTCTTATTATATATAGATTAAATAACTATATTCATGTATATATTAAAATATATTATTTTATTAGGAATTTTTTTCACATTTATTAGTAATTCAATGTTAATGTTATGGTTTGGATTATATCCAAGTTGTTTTTAATATATATTTTTATTTTTATTTTTGATACTATTACAAAGAAAATGATTCAATTATTTAATGAATTTAAAACATTATATAAATATATTCTATATTCTATATATAAATAACTAAAAAATATATATATAACTATCAAATGGAGTACACCATTTCACAAAGATTATCGGTCGTACATAAACATGAAATTTATTTTAATTTTACTGTCATATTGAAAGAAATATTGTAAATGAAATATACTTATATATAATTATATATTTTCATTAAATTATAATTATTATGTTATATATATCATATAATTTTAATAAAATAATCCTTAATACATTCCTTGTAGACTTTTAATGAATAACGTCTCTTTGAATATATGGTAGTCCACACTACCACAAACGAAGCTATCATATTTTGACAAGATGGAATGAATGATGGTATGTTCTATATAATAATAAAATAAAAATTAATAAGTTAAAAATATCATTTATATCACATAAAAATGTATTTTACATTATAATGACCATTCCATGAGAGGTGGTAAAGAAACAATTAATGACATCATGTTGGGATATTGTTCCTCGCTATACCCAACTATGGTATGTTTGTTACCCATTAGATGTATGTTTGTGTAAGATCAAATTTAACCCCTACAATATCTATAATTTAGAATATTTATAATAATAATAATATTATATAATAATGGAATAATAATGTTTAAGGGGGTTGAGATTAAAAAAAATAGCTTGAGGATGGATGTTACCTCTTCCATCGGATAACTTCTTTTGTATTTCACCAAAGGGATTCCATGGATGCATTTATGCCCAACAAGAGGATATTAGGACTAATTTTAGTATTCCTAGAGGATATTTGTTCATATTTTTGGTTATCCCAATGGAATGATATGCATTCATAAGTGGGAGGGGTGAGTGCATTTTTATAGTGGAAGAGAAGTGGCACTCTTGAAATTATTTTAAAAGGGGATTCCCGCCACATTTTTCCAAGTTCATGTGGATTCAATAATGGTCCCAATCAGAAAAACTATAGTATTAGTTATTAATAAGGTAATAAAATAGATTTCTGACAAATTTCTATGTCATTATAGAACTTCTGTTTATGGTTTACTCCCTTGTTAAGCTAATTTTTCTCTTAATAACGATAAATAATTTTAATAACATTCACGAATAATTTTTCCCAGAAAATAAATTTACTTTATTAAAAATTATAAATTATTCTAATTCCAATTATTGAATTTTTTTCCAAATTAAAATAACATGTTTTGATGAAATTAATATAAAATTAATCCTATATAGTGGATAGAAAAATGGGTTTTTAATGTAAAATTATAAAAACATTTGAAATGTATTAGTTTTCAATTTAAATTGGAAATAATGTAAAGTGATCTAAATTTAAATAATTGATGTAAAATTGATCTAATTAATATTTATATACAAAATAATATATAAATTTTCAATGAAATATTTTTAGATGAAATGTACTTTTGAATTATAATTCTATATTTTTCACTATTTATCAAAAAAAGAACTCATTATGAAAAATCATAAAAAATCTTCCAAAGATAATTTTGACATTATGATTTAAAATTTGAATTTATTTTTATTAAATTAAAATTTTATAACTATCTAATTTTTTAATGTTGTTTCTGGATGGACATTAAAAATTACTCATTTGAAGAAATTATATTTCCAAACACATAATGAATATAAAAAAATTCACATAATGTATATTTTTATAGTGCAAAATAAAAATAATTTTTTTATATTGAAATAAAAATTATACATGTGTCAAAAAAATTATATAAAATGGTGTCACCATTAAAATGAGACTACTTCTCTTATAGTAGAATACATATTTTTATTCATAAAATTGATTTTATTATAATATTATATGTATGAAATATATTTTTTGAGTATAAATGTTTTTGTTGAATCTATTATATATATATATATATATATTTGAATGCATTCATAAAAAGTGGTTTATTTAATTTATTGAGACAAAATTTGTTTCTACATTGAAATATAGTTTTCATAAAAATGTAATTTATTTATTTTCATATTATTCATACATTAATTTCTAATTAATTGATAAAAAATTATTAATTATATATACATGGGAAAATTATATTATCAATTTTTTTTAATATTATACATTGCTACAAATATATGGTCTATGTGGTAGCTGTAATAATATTTTGATAATTATATTAATATTATATTGTAGTTCAGTAAAAATTAACCATTTCTGTAATACATAATATTAATGAGACTCAGTATTTTGTGTAATAGAAGTCAAACGTATTATTTCATCTATCAAAATCTACTCTATTTGTGGCATGAATCCCAAGGATAACTTTGGGGTGCATACAATACTAGGAAAACATTGAGGATTCATATAAAATATTTTATATTTAGTTTTATGTGAAATTGATAATCTCAATGAGATTATATTAAGTTGGATAAAAATTCACAAAATCTTGTGGTGTTACCATCTACCGTCTTAAAATAAATTTCTACCTTGAAATTAATTTGGGTTATTAATAGATTATTTCTACAAAGTTATATTCATCGAAACCAAAATCATTAAAAGGTATGGTATAATAATCAAAAATTTAAATGAAATGATGGAACTATATTATGTACCTAATGTAACTAATGACATGGTCTCCCTGTAAGAGAACATATATTGGGAAATAATGTGACACCCTAATGTTTATTTCTCTTGTAAAAATATTAATATGGTTTTAATTTATTTTATTTTTATGAAAACTGAATAAAACCTACAAAATGGAAACAAGGCTGTTTTTTTATGCAAGACACTGAAGTGCTTAAAATCACCAAGATCAAAATAATCCATTCTAACCAAAAATACCTATCAAATTCCCTATCAAAATTACAGGGAGACTACCCATAACAAAAAAACCTCAAAAAGGTAATATGGGTCCCTAGGATCTGTCATAACGAACATTAGTATGACCAAAGCCACATCAGCCACACTAAGAACCAATGGAATGACGAGAGCCATTTTTTTCAATTTCCTTGAAATTAGGGAATGATAAGGCATGGTTTTATAATCCATTAACTCATCTGTTGCCTTGGGTGACCATTGTATGTCAACGACTATAATTATATTAGTTGGCCTTTTGGTGAATTAATTAAAATCATTTAAGTATAGTTTAGTATTCAAAATATTTAAGTTATGAATTGAAAATTATAAATCAAAACCTTATAATAAACATTAAAAGGATATGATATAAATATTTGAACAACACTTTAGATATTTTTAAATGAGATGAGGATTTCAAATGCTTTGCAAATATTTAAAATATTTTTTAAATGTTTTCATTGATATTTCTTAAACAAATTTTTAATTAAACTAAGTTTGTTATCTTTTTAATTAATCTATTTTTGAGTTTTATAATACCAGTTTAAAAGTTTTCATATGGATATATTAATGTTATAACATGTTATTTGAAATCCATAGTGCATATAAATAATTTAGTAATACTCTTAGATAGGTCAAGGTATAATTTAATTTGTCTTCTTTAATCTTTCAATGATTAAATTAAAAGTCATGTTTTATAAAACTTATTTTATTCTCTATATATAGTTATAATGAATGAATAAATTTTCATATGAAATTATTTATGAAATTTGGATGTTTTCAAAAAAAATCATCCCTTTAGGGCAGCCTTTATGTCATGCCGAGGGAGGCATCTCATGCTAGGTGGCTGAGCCTAGCCCTCAGCCTCAGCTCCGGCTTGCCCGAGCGTGGGAATAGTTTCCCCGAAGGGTGGATAGAAGTGCATGAAGGACGAGGGAGTGCTACCATGGGCATGAGGCCATGGTGAGGCAGGGGTAGGCTGAGGCCTGCGGGGGGCGAGAGCCCATGTAGAAGGCCCAATTTGTGAGTGTTGTGATTTCTTAACATATGTCAGGATTCTTAGGCTTATAAAGAGGCTATAAACATCTCTCCAATTTGATGTAGGATAAATATTTTCAGGAAAAATGAGATCTAGGCCCTTGGATCACATTTTTCATGATCTGGGCCATTGATTTGTATCTAGAGATCGACCCTCAATAGCCACGGAATACCTCCATGTTTTCATACACCATTTGATCTGACACGTATCTAATCTCAGATGTCCGGAATTTTTAAAATGGCATGTCAAACTAGGGCCATATAATCTAGCGGAAGATTAAATCCATGTTGTCCAACTCTTTTTAAGTTCACAGATGCACCCCAACCACTAGATCTAGGCCATATTAGATCTTGTTCATTTGTTTATTTCCCAGTTTCCATTCTCGCG
This sequence comes from Viscum album, assembly GCA_963277665.1. Classification (NCBI taxonomy): domain Eukaryota; kingdom Viridiplantae; phylum Streptophyta; class Magnoliopsida; order Santalales; family Viscaceae; genus Viscum; species Viscum album. The sequence continues at coordinate 383,588,805 of OY728164.1, forward strand.
ACGTCTCCTTCTTCTTCTTCGCGTGTGCTACACAAGTAACCCCTACAACCTATTTGCACCATTTTGCTTCACCAATGACAACTGGTGGACCCTCCATGCCTTACTATTGTCCACAAAGTCATTCCCAGCCAATCAATACACTGAACTCTAATGGTGGAATTAAATGTCCGGTTTATTTTATACAAAGTATAGTTCATGAACCTCCCAGTGGCATTATTCCTTGGTTGTCCCTTCTTCTTAAATTCGAACCTCTAGTAAGTTTTAGCTAGTATTACTCAAGTTCCCCTCCTCCTCCATGAACTATGTTATGGATTTTAAATGGTCTTTTCTTTTTTTTATGGTATATACAAATACAAGTGTATACTCATAATAATATATATTTTACACTACAGTTCAGTTAAAACATTCTCTTAATCTGACCCTACGTTTTCTATTATTGATTCCATGAGGTTTTATGAACATAAAAGTTTATTTTATACCTAAAAAACATAATCATGTACAATATATATATATATATATATATATATATTTGTGTGTGTGATTGTTTATATATTCAGTTATGAATATATAAATTCATGCATGATCATAAGGTTTTGGGTGGAAATTCTTCAAATACCCCACCCTAGGTCCTACAGATTATGTGTTATGCATTTTTTTTCAAACCTAAAAGAATAATACCTTTTCGCATATAATATATATATATATATTATATATCTGAATATATATGTACACTTATACAACATTACAGTTTTACCCAAACTCCATATGTTCAGATGTAATATTTCTAAACTATGAGCTTAAAAGTTAATAAAAATCAAAATTCAAAGAATAATATGTTGTGTGAAAAATATTTATACATTAAATACCTGACTATTTATGTTCTTATATATATATAACACTACAGTTTTTAAAGAACCACCTTGATATTCAGTTTCAAGTCATTTATACTTGGAGATTCAAAGATAAGTAAGAATTTTGTTATATTATCATATATATGTATTTATATACTGTATACATGGTCTTGTATAATGTTATAGTTTGTGTATCTCACATTATAAACCAGTTATAAATCCCCCAACATTGAAATTCTTTGATTAATGAATTTTTTTGATAAATAAGTAAGTTGAAACTAACATTGGTGTAAGGCCCATTAGTGTATTCAATTATACATTTGAGATATTCATGTTTATATAAATATATATGTACATTCATAAGTATTTTTTATATGTAAACCCTTTAAATTATAGTATATGGGTTTTAATTCAAGAACCCCTTTTAATTTTTAGTCATATGGGTGTTATTAGAATATTTGTATTTGTTGTGGTTGTGTTTCTTACTATCTAATTTTTTACATTACAGTGTGACATACAAGACCATTTTGACAATAAGTGTTTAAGAATCTTCATGCTTAAAATCCACCATAAAATTTTTGGTTTACCTATTAATTAATTATTAATCTAGATAAAATTTCAATATGTAATTGATTTGTATGTTTTTAGAATTTATCATGATATAATAAAAAAATTCTTTATTTTAGGGCATTAGTTGTTAGCACATATACCAAATCTGCTTATCATTTTACCATTCAGTGAAATAGTCATGTAGTTGATAGACTTGTTATTAGCATCTAATTGCATGATTCACTTTATATATATGTAAATTTTAATTAAGTATATTTAAATTCTATAACCAAATATAGACTAAGTCTTAAATTGTTCAAAGAGGTATGAGACACTTTGAATAATATAAAATGTGAAATTAAATATTCAAAGTGGTTTGAGACATTTTGAATAAACAATTTTTTGGAATATTAGAAATGTATGAACCTGGTATAACAGGTTGGGGACTGGTTAATGAAAGCCCCTCGATTCATCGATAGTTTTCATGAGATAATCTGGTCATGGAACAAGGCAATTGTCATTTTATAGACTTGACACGAGGTCTTGATTGGGTCTAATATTAGAGGTTTCCCCATTATGTTTATGATAATTAATTAACCAAGATGATATTTGACTAGTAGAATATCCATGGATAAGAGCCAGTACATATGAGTATCAAAAAATTTAAATTCTTATTGAATGATGTTAATTTGGTACTCAGAGATTTTAGTAACTACTATATGTTTCACAACAGAAGTGTATGAATTGAAGTTATTAACTTTATGTGTAACTCTGATTATGTATGACCCCTAGTTATTAAAATTGTACATGAATATTCATTATTTATACTTATTTATAATGACTATTACTTGTTACTCTAAATTTTCATGCTTATAATTAAATCATGATCCCTTATAATTTTGTTAGTATGCTTTTAAATATGCACTTATATTTTTTAGACAATGGTTTTGATATGTTACATGTGTTACAACATTTCTTAAGAAAAATGTTTTATGAAAATTTTAAAAAGAATGTTTTAAAAAGGTATATTAGTATATAGTGTTTTTTTGAAACCACTTACTGGGCATTCATATGCTCAACCTACAATTTTGTAATAATTTTTTAGGTATCATTTTGGGCTAAAGAATTGGGACAAAAGTGGTTGGTTTTCCAGAACCTGAACTGAATTGGTTCCTCTGTATGGGGCATGATGTGTAATTTATCATTGTATGTTCTTTGTTAGAACTCACACATCATGTTTCAAGGCACTGGATCCCGGTATTCTATAGTTGGGTTGTCGTAGTTGGTATCATAGGATTCAGTTTAGATATCTCTGGAAACTAGAATTGCAAAACTTACTTGAGAATTATTAAGTATGATATTTTTGTAATTTTCTTATGGAAGAAGGAAAGACCAGTCTTTTGTCTCATCCTATTGAGTCCCTAGAAATGATAATTTCTTTATCTAGTCATTAAAACATTGTGAACAATTCCTATATTCATATGACATGCGGACACCTCTATGACATGTCCAACTACCTCCCGGGTACTTCAACTCCACATAGGAGTGGGTTTTCAAAATATTTTTATGATTCAAACCCAGTTTCGATCCTATGCACGTCATGGAAAATAATTTAGAGATAATCTTATATGCTTCACCACAATGGAAGGAATGTCACCCCTCATGGCCTTCCAAGAAGATGCAACGGTGGGAGAACATCACACATCATATATGTGTCACGTCTTATCCTATGGCCATTTTGGTCATGTAATGGATTTCAAAATTCTTGACATCGAAGCCTCATATTCCATGTACAGACATCAAGTACATATTAATGTTTCTTATCAATACACCACTAATGTCTGACTCTAGATATTCCATAAGTGCGCCCATGAGATAGAACCTAACCACTCGGGTTGCATATGGTTCATGGAGATTGAGATTTTGAACTTGTTTTGGGGATTCATGTATTTGGGAACTGGGGAAACCATTAGTCTTGGGTGTTATATACCAGTGGTTTATGAAAATATAATTCATTATTTCTTCCTCCTTATATATTTTTTTGTGATTTTGGTTCACTGATTAAAATTTCATAAAAATTTTCATATGGAATGACAAACCCACATTTTATCTCTTCCCATGGAGATACTAGAGACCATCCTGAGAAAAACCTGTGCAGAAGAGTATGTTTCATTCACAAACCTACAGTGAACATGAAAATATCTTTACAAAATATCAAATTGTTTGGAAATTTTCTATTCATGTAAAGAGAATACTTACATCTACCACCATTTATCCAATGCTCAACTTTGTCAGTACATTTGATGGGGAATGTACCATGAAGGACTTTTCATATGTTTCACACAATCCTGAAACTTCATGACCAGTGTAAGGTTTCAAGAGGCTTCCATGGAATGGGACCCACATTCAACCCACATGTACAAGAACTTGAGTACCAGTTTATATGACCACGTTGATGTCGTTGACATAATCAGACAAGATACAGTTCAACAAATCATTATAGAGTTTGTTCATTTGGACATCTCTGAGATCTCTTCCTTCTGAGCCTCCCTCTTGAAGCCCGAGTGTACATAGCATGAGTTCAACCATTACTATATGAGGTGTGTTTGGTCCAGGGTTGTAGAAGAGTTTAACACCAAGTAGTTAATTTATATATCGTTACCTGAGGATCCTCCATGATGAAGGATGTGGTTAAGAATGTCGGGGATTCTTCAATAGTGTGGTTGTACGAAATGAATTCCGAGGACGCAATTCTTTTTAAGGGGGGGATAATGTGACACCCTGAAGTGGTTTTCTCTTGTAATAATAACAATATGGTTTTAATTTATTTTATTTTTATGAAATCTATATATAACATATAAAAGGGACACAATGCTTTTTTTATTTAAATAAGACACCAAAGAGATTACAATACACCATGATCACAACAAACCATGCTACCCAAAAATACCTTTCAAAATCCCAATGAAAATTACATGGAGACCACCCAAAACAAAAAAACCCAAATAAGGTAATATGGGTCTTTAGGATCCTTCATAATGAACACTAGTATGGACATAGACACAACAACCACACTAAGAACTAATGGAATGAAGAGAGACATTTTCATCAATTTCCTTGAAATTAGGACACCCTAAGGCATGGTTTTATAAGGAATCAACTCGACCGTTTCCATGGGTGACCACTGAATTCTAATGGAAATAATATTATTCATTGTCCTTTTGGTGAATTAAAGAAAATATTTAAGTATAATTATTTTTTCAAATATTTTAGTTATGAATTGAAAATAATCAAACAACCTCTAATCATAATCCTTAAAAGGTCAAGGTATAATATTTTGAACTACACTTCAGTGAATTTTAATTGAGATGAGGATTTCAAATTCCATGATAATATTTCAAATATGTTGTAAATTTATTCATTGTGAATACTTAAACAATGTTTTAATTAAACTATGTTTGATTTCTATAATACATGTGTAAATGTTTTTATATGGATATATTAAAGTTATAAATTGGTAATTTAAAACCTATGTGTGTATTAAAAATTTAGTAATAATCTTAGATAATAAATTCTATAATTTAAATTGTATAATTTAATCATTAAATTTTTAAGTAAAAAGTCTTGTTTTATAAAATTTATGTTATTATCTATGTATAGATAAAATGAATTAATTAATTTTCTTATGACATTATTTTTGAAAGTGGGTTGTTTTAAAAAAATTAATCCCTTTAGGACCATCCCATAAGCCAGGCCGAGGGAGGTATCTCATGCTATGTGGCTGAGCCTAGCCCTCAGCCTCAGCTCAGGCCGGCCCTAGAGTGGGCATTGTTTCCCCGAAGGGCGCACAAGAGTGTATGAAGGATCAGATAATGCAACCTTGGGCACAAGGCCATAGAGAGGTAGGGGTAGGCTGATGTCTATGAGGGGAAAGAGGTCGTGTATTGGACCCCCATTGTGTGTGTTGTTATTTCTGAACATATTTTGTGTGTATTAGGCTTATAAAGAGGCCGCAATTGCCTCACCAATTCGATGTGGGACAAGTATTTTCAGGAAAAACAAGATCTGGGCCATTAGATCACATCGTGCTCGACCTGGTCCATTGATTTAAATCCAGAGCTCAACCCTCAGTAGTAGTTGAATACCTCCATGATTCTGTACGCTTTCTGATCAGATGCAGATCTAATCTCAATCGTCCGAGATTTTTCAAATGTCGCATCAAACCAGGGTCATTCGATCTAGTCGTGGATCAAATCCATGCCATATTTCACCTTTAAAATCCATGGATGTACCATTACCATCGAGTACTATACAGATCGGATCTTGGATGTTCATTTATTTATTATATTCTCTTACCACATCATCTCCTTCTTCAGGTTCGCGTGTGTGGAGCTAGTAACCCCTACACCCTATTTGCACCATTTTTCTTCACCTTTTTCAATTGGAGGACCCTCCATACATTCCCTTTATCCCCAAATTTTTTCTCGACCAATTAATACACCAAATTCCAATAGTGGAATAAAATCTTTTGTTTATTTTGTGCATATTATAGTTCATGAACCACCCTGTTACCTTATTCCATGGTTGTCCCTTCTTCTCTCACTCGAACCTCTAGTAATATTCATCTAGTCTTCCTCGAGTTCCCCTCCTCCTCCACAAAATAAGGTAAGGATTTTAAATAGAAATGTCATTGTTTCTTGGGGGTATATACATATACATGTGTATACTCATAAGAATATATATTTAACCTTATATTTTATTTAAAAAGTTCTCTTAATCCAACCCCAAGTTTCTGGTTTTTCAGTCTAGGAGGTTTTATCAACAGAAAAGTGTATTTTATACATGAAAGACTTAATCATGTAATTTATATATATGGTATTGTTTGTATATTCAGTTATGAATATATAAATTCATGTATGATCATAAGGTTTTGGGTGGAAAATCCTCAAATACCTGACCCTAGGTTTTACTGATTATGGGTTATGCAACTTTTTTCAAACATGATGGAATAATACATTTCCTCATGAAATATATATATATATATACCTTATATATACAAATATATATTTACTCATACACAACCATACATTTTTCCACAAACCCTTTATTTCTAGATTTAAGATATCTAAACCTTGAGAATCAATGATATTAATGAACATGAAAATGAAAAGAATGATATATTGTGTACAAATTTTATATACTATACATACCTGATTATGTATGTTCTTATATATATATATATAACCATACAGCATTTAAATAACCTCCTTGATATTCAGTTTCATGTCCTCTATACTTTGTGTTTCAAACAGGAGGTAAATTTTTTTATATTCTCATATAAATGTATTTATATATTGTATACACAGTCTTATAGAAAGGTATTGTTTGTGTGTATCACCTTTTGGACTAGTTATAAATCAATAAATATTGAACTTCTATGATTAAAGGTAGTTTGGATAAATAAGTAAGTGGTATCTATCATTGGTGTAAAACCCATTAGTTTAATCGATAATACATGGGATATATTCATTTTTATTTAAGAATATATGTACATGAATAATTATTTTTAATAAGTAACCCCTTGAAATTTTACTCTATGGTTTTTAATTAAATAACACCTATTAATTTGAAGTCATATGGGTGTTATTAGGATTTTGGTATTGGTTGTGGTTGAGTTTATTGCTTTCAATTTTTTTTTGACAGTATGATGTGATATACAAAATCATTTTAACAATAAGTGTTTGAGCATCTACAAGTTTAAAACCCTACATTAATTTTTTGGTTTACCTGTTAATTAATTATTCATCCATATGAAATCCCTATATTTAATTAATTTATATGGTGTTAGAATTTATTATTATATTTGAAAATTTTTGTATTTCTTTTACTACATCAATTGTCCACACATATACCAAATTTGTATATCATTTTACCATTCAGTGATATAATAATGTTGTTGATAGACTTATTATTAGCATCTAAATGCATGATTGAAATTATATATATATAAATGTTAAAGTATGAAATTTAACTACTATTTACAAATATGGACTATGTCTTAAATTGTTCAAATTTGTCTGTGACACTTTGAATAAAATGAAATGTGAAATTTAATAATCAAAGTGTTATGGGAAATTTTGAATATACAACCTTTTGGAATATGAGGAATGTATAGTCTCGGTAAAATACGTTGCGGACCAGTTAATGAAATCCCCTCGATGAATCGATAGTTCTCATTAGACAACAATGTCATGGCACGAGGACATTAACATTTTACAGTCTAGACACGAGGTCTTGATAGGGTCTAATGTTATACATATCCTCATTATGCTTATGATAATTAATTAACAAAAAGGATATTTGACTAGTAGAATATCCATGGATAAGAGCCATTACTTATGTGTATCAGAAAAATTAAATTCTTATGGCATTACATTTATTTTCCACTTAATGATTTTATTAACCAGTGCATGTTTCACATTAGCAGTGTATGAATTGAAGTTATTACCTATATTCACAGCTATGATTATGTATCACTCTTAGTTATTAAACATGTACTTCCACATTCATAATTCATATATATTTTTAATTTCAATTACTTGTTACTATAAATGTGCATGTTTATAATTGAATCATGTTACCTTATAATTCTATTAGTATGATATTAATTGTGCACTGTTATTTCTTAGACAATTTTTTATGACATTTTTCATGTGTTACATCATTTCTTAAGAAAATTTTTTTATGAAATGTTTTAAAGGAATGTTTTCAAATTTTATATTAGTATATAATTTTATTTTAAAACCCCTTACTGGGAATTCGTTTGGTCATCATACATTTATGTAAAAAAATTTAGGTATCTGTTAGGGCCAAAGAAGTACGAAAAAAGTAGCAGGTTTCTCAGAACCTGAACTAAATTAGATCCTCTGTATGGGTCATGATGTGTAATTTATCATTGCATGGTTTTTGTAAAAACTCACACATCATTTTCAAGGCATAGACTCCGGGAATGACCCTCCACCATCTAAAGTCATTATTTATTACTTATAATGGATTGTGTTTCTTCATCTTCCCATAAAGGATTATATTTCCCAATCTTCCCATAGTGCATCATGTTTCCATAACTTCCCATAGTGGATCTGGTTTCCACATAAACCCATAGTAGACTATGTTATCCCATCATCCATAGTGGATAAATGCCATCCACTTTACTACCATCATTATCTCATGATATCTAAATCACTACCCACTATATAGGTCCCACACATTATAATAAAATCATACATATGTGATCCATTATATATGAAAACATACATCATATCACCACCCAAAAAAAGATATGGGTTTCATAAACATCATATCATAACCCATTAAATGAAATGGTTATCAAAAACTATAAATCATATCATTACCTATGTAAAGGATATATGTGTCATAATTATTTTAATAACACATAACCTAGGAAAAGAAGTGGGTATCAGAATCATATGACCAGTGGAAGAGAAATGGTTTTCATAAAAAACATCTAACAAAACATAAAGAATTCAAAAAATAATATGAATTGTATTCTTGAATATTATCCTTAGTAATGAATAAACTATAAAATGGATTTCATCATTAATGACGAATGATCATGAAAGATCACATGTGTCATGAACCATCCCAATTCAACCCTAAACCAATTAACTAATCGGACTCACAATATTTCATAAAAGGCGTTCCCAATCCTCAAAATCTTCAAACTAGTTTTTGGAATCATTAATACATAGTTGGGAATGAATTTTTCCATAAAACAAGAATAAATAATTAAAAATACACTGACCACTAAAACAAGAATATATTAGTAGAAATAAAATAAGATTTCATATAACTCAATGTGAGATCATGGATCACATAAAACCATAGGATTACACTCACTCCATGAGAAAACCAAAAATTGAAGCACCAATATAATCTAAAAACCAAAAAAAGTTATTGGTTTGATTGTTAAAACATAGTAGGCATGCCTGAATAAAATATTCCATGTTCCTTACAATTGAAAAGTAAACCAGGTCCTCCTAGTTTGAAAATAAAATCATATAAAAATAAGGTTTTATGGTCTTTTAAAATGAAAGTAAAAATCTTCCAATTTTAAGAAAATACTTTATATCTATCACATTTCAAAAAAAAATTCAATAGAACACGAAATTTTAAAAATGAAATCTAAATAGATTATATTAAAACATGTTTTTATTAACTAAGGTATCAATCATGAAATTAATCTATAGAAAATCACATTGCAAGCACAATGAAAAAACTAGAGGTAGCTTGGAAATATTTTTAAATTAAGAAATATAAGGAAACCATTTTTAGAAAAAAAAACATTTTAAGAAATCATTTCTCAAATGAATGTTACATTGAAATTTCAATGTATAAAAGGTCCAACACAAACTTATAGTGAGCACCATATCATAATGTAATGTGTATAAATAAAGAGAAATATAGTCAAACCCTAATGGTCAATTGCACTGGTGGAACCCTAAGAACCTATTAGCTAAGTGATAAAAATCCTCCAACTATAACAAAAAATGTCCATGTGCTTGACCCACTAGAGGGGATACAATCACATGTCCTGGTGGTCTCTTAACACATCACATGTATAGATAGAGTTTTAGAATTAGTCCTACTATAATAAATCGGGCATTAACCCACACTAAATAAACTACTGTTTTATTTCAATTTCTCCCATCTGGATTCCCTTGTCTTCTTTATACTATATTCCAAATAGTGGTGACTTTTTATCTTGGAAACATGTATGTACACATCATTTCCTTTAGTCAAAACTCATAAAAAATATATAACATGGATCTTAATTTTAGGTATGAATGTTGTTTTCAGTTTATTTTTGAGTAAAACAAGATAAAATGGGGTTTTTTATGTACACACATTATACTTATATGTACACTCCATGTACCCGGTTTCTGCATACAACTGCGTACTAGTCAAATAACGGTTGAGTACATGGTCACATGTTGACTTTGAAGACTACTTAATTTTGGTGTTTGTTAATTGTACTACATTACAATTACATTTAATGAACACACTACGTTTTTTTCATTATATTTGATATATCATAGTAGGGTCATGTAACATATCAAGAACCAACTTCTTCCTCACGTGATTCATACTTGAGCACTAGTTAATGATGAACGAAGATGAAACCCATGATTATCCATCCCACCCATGATTGAGATGTCGTCAGCTGTGTTGAAATCCCTCTTATGATTTCTCAATTCCCCTAGATCCATTATTCTGAATTCTTCTTCTCTTGAGTTATTCAAGGATGTGTGTTTTTCACCTTTTTGTATATCTAGGCCATCATGGTCGATTCAAGGGATGACATTCAAGTATATCGATTGTATGATATCTAGTTAGGTGGTCTGTGCCTTTTTTTTGTTTGTATATAGATTATATATTCTTAAAGAGAAGCTAACCCATGTTTGGGTTATTGCATGATTTGGAATTTAACCATGTTTAATAAATGATATGGTTTGATTGGTTATAAAGGGGTTGTTTCTTATGAGTAAGGTTAGGGATGTTTTTTTGGAGCACACCATGGGCGTGTTTCCCTTTATTGGTATTTATGGCCGATTTTTCATGGTTTCATTAATGAATACCTTGTTTTCCATGCCTTGGTTGATTTGGATGGTGTTTGATTGTATGAAATTCATCTAATATGTGTTGTGAATGTTAGACCTATGAGGGATTAGACTGTGAGATCATCCCAAAAAGGTTATAATGTGAGAGAAACCTAGATGTTAATTGGTAATTAATTGGGTTAGACAATGATTTATACCTAGATGATCATCATTATTTGATTAAATAAATTTAGGGCCGAAGGGAATTGACCGTGAGGGCTTCTAGGGGGTCATATATATATTATATTGATTCTTTGTTGACCTAGGGGTATTGACCAAGAGAATAATCATGGTGGTCATTTAATATTGATCAATACTATGTGTGATGAAAGGCATTATATTGTGAGACATTTATCATACGAACATTATTTATTGAATTGATGATATGTTAGACTAGTGGGGTTAGATTGTAAGAAATTTCCTGTGGGGGAATTTTTGATATGATTGAATGATTGCGACTTTTCTTCCATGCCAATTCACAAGATTGTAAATAGTTGTAATTAATTGTTTAGATGTTTTTCTAAGAAGTATGTTTTTTACATAAATTGGGGATATAGATAATATATTATATCATAACATTTACATTATTCAACAGATTGAACAATAAATGTAAATGAATGTAATTTAAAACTATATAATTGTATACTATTGAATTCATCCATGATTATTATCTCATTTGTGCATTTAACTTATATATATATATTCATTGATAGTTAGGAACACATCTTTTTGTGGTTTCATACTAGGATTCATCTCGCAACTTGTTTGGGTCTTGTATTGGACCCTACCAGATTATGTGGGTATAGGTGTAGATAAGGGAAATCACCCATCTTCATTAGGGACTTGATTATTGATGGAGATGGAGAGCATGGGACCAAGATGAGGCTTGCAATGAAATTGGATTTTACCAAATTTTCTTTTCATTTTTTTCTATATTGTTGTTCCATCATTGTGAACTGTTTTTCTACTTTTGATTTATTACTATTATTCTTCCACTTTTTACAATTGTTTTTATTATTTATTCGGCTATTGCATGCTATTTCTTTCCACTTTTTATTCTATTCAAATGAGGGAATAGTTTCCCCATTATCACACACTATCCCTCACTTCAATTCGGCATAATTTGGCATTTGGGAAAAAACGCTTGATTTTATGTGACCAATCAGGTTTGGTGCAGCATTGAGAGACACCCAGATCTAGGATGTTATAATATTGTATCAGAGGATTTTTCTTTTCTACATTGACATACTATTTGGATCAAATAAATTAGGATAATAAAGTATACATATTTGGTAATAAACTGTTCCTAGGTGCAGCTAACTTGTGTACATGGAAAATCCTAGATACCTTGATAATTATAATTTTTCTAGTTTTACAATTATTATAGATGATTTGATTTCACCATTCAGTGATTCTCTCATTTTGTGTTGTTAGTATTGATATCAGTATGGTTCTATTTCTATTTCAACCCAATGATATGGGAGTTTGAAATCTCATGTGTCATGTTGTTAATTTTTGTAGATCAAATGTCATTCATTTTTGTCAAGTCATTTATGGGGAAATACTGATTGAAGGATGTTGTGATAGATGTTGTTCTACATTTTCATGCTATTGTAAATGATTTCATGATATAAATACCTTCTATTTTGATGGGGTATTGTTATATGTTATGTTTCATTTGTATGTACACCATGCATTGGTCCCTGAGGGGTGAAGGGTTGTCTTAAATCAGAATTTAGTAGATCATGTTTGATATTTAATTGACTTTGGTTAAGATGTCACATGAATAAGGTTGAAAACATTGATTATTAGGGATTATGAGTTGTCCTAGATCAGAACATGTCATGGAATGGACAGATTTTAATGTATTGGGGGTTCTAGAAAAGATTCAAAGGATTGCAGTCCAAAAACCTATACTGCATGGCGTGTGATGTTATGAACACACACCAAGTGTTCTTCAGTTCTAGTAGAATTTTTTTTCATAAGTACACGCTGTGTACCAGATATACACACCATGTAGATTTTAACCATGTGACTGACTTTGTGAGAAAAGACACAAAGATGGTAAATGTTTAGTAGAGAACACCATGCATTGGTAGTACACAACATGATGTAAAATATTGTGTATCCAGTCGTGTTACTAATTACACAGGTGAATGAAACATAGGATGTACAATTTGTGGTTATCTTGTACACAATTTCTGGTAATCAACTGTGTTTCTAGTCGTGTAACAAAATACATAGTTGGATGAAACATTAGTGTTACATGTCGGGTCTAGTGTGTGTACTCCATGAAGTGTTACACTAGTAGTACCTTGTAGTTCTATCCATGTAGAAGTACTTGTGAAGGAGGGAATATTCAAGTACACATCATGTCTCATGTGGAACAAGCCATGTGTATGGGGTGTTACAAAACTAGGTTGTTAGTGGTACATTCTATATTAAGGCTTAAGGGAACACGATGTGTTGTGGTTCTAAACACCATGTCACTTTCTTTTGTAAATATTTAATATTGACCTTCGAAAATTTAGTTCTTTTGCTTCTATTTTTCAGTCCATTTTAATCTTGTACTGAGGTGTGCACTTTACATTTTAATGATATTCCACCATGATGTCCTCTGGTTTAACGCCAAGTACATGGCAGTGATCAGACACTATAAATGGTTGATCAACGATTAGCAGCAGATCCTCCCATCATGCCCATCTTGGAATTAGATGTTATACCAGACATAGGTGATGATGCATAGTTTTATGAAGGATTATTGAGGATTATGTAATATTTTTAAGGAACACCGCATGTTTCCCCGTCTATGGACGTGTTAAAGTCAGTGTTCCAGCAGTTGTATCCTACCAATTTTTCCTCTGGTTGAAAACAATAGTCTTCTGAGTCATGGATGGAAAAGCCACTTTCTATCTACGAGAATCTAAAGACACCTTTATAGAGGAGGGTGAATATTTATATGTACATGATTTGTGATTCTGCCTAGTGATAGAGGGATGTTATCTCACAGATGGGATGTTATTGGGATATGGATTTGGAAGTGTTTCAGAGAAACTTTTATGATTTCATCTACCATTAGATGTTGAATGCCTACCATGGAAATTATTTCAGGAATTTGGAGCCGGTAACACTTTCAATAATGGATTATTCTTGTATCTTTAGAGATATTTAGCGCTTCACACCTGTTTTGGGAGGTGACAGGTTATCACTGGATTGGGAGTTTGAGGGAGGTATTAGTTAAGCCACCCAATTGAAGGTGAATTTTTCCAGGATGAAATTGGTGAGTGATATAGTAAACCAAGCACAGATGATCATGTGAAGTCTAGGGGAGTTTAGAGCTACAATCAAGGGTGGTTTAGTATCAAGGGATGATACTCCATCGACTGATAGTAAGAAGCACCCCATAAAGCTTCCATGTGGTTGTTCTTCTTATAGAAAATATGGTTTTTAGGTATCCACAAATTGTTCTACCAGTGAAGAAAGAGTGGGAATAGGATACCACAATGCCTGAGGTACCTAGTTGATTGAAGATATTGCAGTAAGAGATGACATATTTGGTTTTTTTGAAGGATGTTCTCACCAGCTGTGAGTGATAGGGGTTATTCTATGACTCTACATCTAGGAGCAGGACTATCCATTTCTTATCTGTGAGTGAACTAGAGTTCTTCCTGACAGTTTGGTTGAGGAGGTGGTCATGGCTGTGGTAGCTAGATAACTGATTTTTAGTGACGGTAGGGTGGACAAGATCAGGGTATCCCAGAAGGATTATAGGGTCACAGTAGAGGTCAGACATTTTCAATGGATCAGACCCAGTAAAATCAAGATCCAAAACCCTATATGATAAAAGGTATGATTCTCGTTTCTTATGTTTTATCCAATAATCTTTTTGATATAGGGGATTCACATTGTATTATATATATTCACATTTTTGTGAGACTTTGGTTTTGTATCATTACTTGTGATGACGTTATGATGCTAGATATTCTATTATGGATTAGGACGACCAGTGTTGGTTAGTGCAAGGAGTTCCATCTTGATATTGGTTAGTGTCACATATTTTGGGACCTCTAAGTCTTAGAGATGATGTGCTTCGATGTCATTTTCAGAATGGGAATTTTGGCCTCCTTTCAGTATTTTTTTGACTTCTATTGGAGAAGGGTTAGTACTATGTCTCCAGATGGTGAATCTTATCTACACAAGAGTGAATGAGATACCCAGGGAAAAAGAGCTAGACCTGAGCATCATGGGTTGAGAGGAATTACAACAAAAATTTCTGTATTATATCTAGATGAATATGGTACTTTATAGATGGACATTCCTCCCCTGGGGGATCATTTTAGAGATTGGTTTCCATACGAAATTTTAGGTATAACTTTGGAGAAATAGTTAGATTTAAATTTTGTGATTGTTCCATTAGTGTCAATAATGTTCATTCCTCCATATAGGATAGCTAATATTATGTTAATGGAACTCAAGAAGTAGTTAATGGAGTTGAAGTCAATGGGTTTCAACTGACCTAATACTTCTTCTTGGGGTTCACCTATCCTTTTTTTCAATAAATTTAGACGATACCGTTACACTTTGTGTGGATTATTGAAAGATAAACCAGTTGAAGGTCAAGAATAGATATCCATAGACATGAATTGATAATCACCTTGATCAGCTTAGCAGAGCGCAAGTTTTCTCAAAGGATGAAATGAAATCTAGTCATCATTAGGGGCGCATTAAACCATCAGTCATACCACATACAAACTTTCATAGAATGTTTTGTATCTATTGGTATTTTGTTATGTCTTTCAGTCTCAAGAATGCAGCAGCAGTCCTCACAACACTAATAAACTGAGTGTTCTATCGTTAAATGTATTCATTTCTAGTAGTCTTTGTGGATGATATCTTGTTCTACTCTAAAACTCCACACGACCATTCCAACCATATTTATATCATATTGATTACACATATAGAGCATCAGTGGTATGCTAATCTCTCAATGTGCCACATTCGGATTGATCAGATTCACTTCTTGGGTCATGTCATCTTAGTTACAAGAGTATCATTGGACCCATAGAATGTGAGAGTGGAAGTTTTCAAGGAGCACCTAAAGAATTTCTTTGATGTACAATGTTTTCTAGGGATGGATGGTTACTATTGTTTATTTTTAAATGACTTTTCATGCTTATCAGTGCCACTGATGAGCCAGACTAAAATGGGTGAGAAGTACTTAGGGACAGATTTATGTGATTCATACTTTTAGGATTTGAAAGGGAGATTGACCTCAGTAGTGATACTTATTTTTACAGAACCGGGCATGATTGTCACCATTTACAATGATTCATTAGGTATCTAGTTATGAGCAGTGCTTATGCAGATAAGATGGAGTCGTTGTGTATGGTTCTCATCAGTTGAGGCCACATGAGAATAATTACCTAATGCAAGGTCTTGAGTTAGTCATTGTTGTTCATGATTTGTGCTATTAAAGACACTATATTTTGGGATAACATTTTTTAGTGTAAACTAAACAAATAATCCTAAAGTATATCTCTACTCATTGAAATATATAATTGAGACAATAAAGGTTGGTTGAGTTCTTTCAGTATTTTGAAATTTAGCTTGTCAACAGACCTGGGAAAGACAATGCAGTGGCTGATGTGTTGAGCAGGAGGACACATATACAATAATTTTAGGAGGTTATCAGTGAGTGGAAGCTTGTGGCTCTATTCCCTGAGATACATTTGGAGGTGCAAGAGAAATAGGGGCAGACATTTCTTTATTATATAGTTCTTACCTATACTCTACTAGATCAACTATGAATTAGGATGTTATCATATTTTGAAGGCCTATTACTACCGGAGAGTGTGATAGGAAAGGACCCTACTCCTATGTGGACTAAAGATGAGCATGTGTTTTTTAATTTTCATGGGTGTTCATGGGTGTCTGCAGACATACGCGAGGAGTAGATATAGGGTTTTAACACATCATTGTGGGCAGTTCATCATGGTGTCCCCCAGATGTATCAAAATTTACATTGTCAGTATTGGTGGCCAGGTATGAAGAGGGATATAACGATTTCTGTTATGAAATGTTCCACATATTAGTAGCTAAATACAGAGCATCAATGACTGTAATGGATTTTAGAGCAGTTACCCATTCATTAGTGGAAGTGGAATGATGTCATGATAGATTTTGTGACAGGTTTAACGAGATCACCTTGATGCAATGATGCAGTTTGGGATGTTATCGACTGAATAATGAAGATTACACGTTTCTTATCGATCAAGGAGACATTTAGTTTTGTTGAGAATGGGTGGTTGAACATAGAAGAGATTGTATGTTTACATGGGGTTCCACACTATATTATTTCAAATAGGGACTTTGGGGTTACATAATATGTATGGAAGGTACTACATAAGGAATTGGTTACATAGGTACTTTTTAGTACTGCTTACCATCCCAAGAAAGATGTTCAGTTCAGGAACACTATTCAGGTTTTGGATTACATGATTTGAGAATTTTTCTTATATTTTATGGGATCTTTAGAGAGACACATACCCTTTGTGGTGTATTCCTACAATAACAGTTTTTAGTTAATGGTTCAGTTGGTACCATAGGAGGATTTTTAAAGTCGGTTATATCAATCACACTTATTTGGCTGGAGGTAGGAGAGGAAGCTATGATGGGACCTCATCTTGGGAAAGAGACCACTAAGAAAGTTTAGTTGATTTAGAGGAGGATGGTAACTAAACAATATCACCAGAAGTCTTATACTGGTCAATGGAGATGACCTATAGTGTTCGAAGATGGATATTGTGGTTTCCTATGTATCACACCGAGGATAGGACATATGAGGATTAAGAGAAAGGGGAATCTTACACCGAGATATTTCGGGCCATTTGAGTTTTTCTGAGAGATTCATTTTTTTTCCTATTGTTTTTAGTTACCTCATTGTTACCAAGCTATGCATGACCTACATCATGTTTCTCAGCTACATCATTAATTTTCATACCCGTCCCCTATTTTTTAAATGATATAGGTTGAGTTGGAAGTGGATTCATCCTTAATGGAGCACCCTATTCAAATTATTGATCATAGAATGATGTTTTTCTATGTCTGGTATGTTCCTCAATAATGGGTGCTATGACATCATGGGAGAGTGTAGGACGAGACATTGGAGAGGGAGGCCGATGTGCGATCACAGAGGCCGGAGTTGACCATAGTTACTTCTTCACAACCTTTTTATAGAAATTTGGGTATCAATTTCTTAAAGGGTGAGTTTTTAAGAACTTGGATCTTCATTTCAGTAATAGATCATGTTTTGGAGTTTTTTTGAAGTGAAATAACGAAATGGGGTTTTTGGAGTACACTTAGTGTACATTTGTGTACCCGCCGAGTACCCGGTTTCTGCAAACATCCACAAACTAGCCGTGTAATGGACCGATACATTGCCGTGTGGTGACCAGGAAGACAGCTTAATCAGGGTCCATTTAAGGATACTACAAATAATGTACATTTAATGAATACACCATGCGGTTTTCTTTTTTTTCTTTGATATATCAGATCAGAGTCATGTTTGATGTCAAGAACCGACTTCTTCTTCTTGTGTTTTGTAAGGGACCCTTAAGGAATAATGAATGAATATCAAACCCCAATACGTTGTTTGACCTCTGATTGAGATGTTGTTAGGTGTTGTAGATTCTCACTAGTGAGTTCCCAATTCGCCTAGATCCTTTCTTCCTAATTATTCATATATGGTGAGTTATTCAGGGTTGGGTGTTTTTCATCTATTTGGATATCTACACCAATTAATGGATGGAAGTTAAATTATATCGATATTATGATATCGAGGTAGGTGGTTTATAACTTTTTTTGTTCACCATTTAATTATATATTCTCATAGTGTTGCATACCCCCATTAGGGTTATTGCATGATTTGAAATTTAACCCTGTTTAATAAATTTTATAGTTTTATTGTTTGAAAAGGGGTTGTTGCTTATGTGTAAGTTTGAAGACCATGTTTTTGGGACACACTATGGGTGTGTTTCCCTTGATTGATACATATAGAAATTTGTTCTATGTTTCATTGATGAGTACCTTGTTTAAAATGCCTTAGTTGATTAGGAAGGAGTTCTTCTGATTTTTTGAAAATCTTGTGATATGAATTGTGAATGTTTTACAAAAGGGGGATTGGATTTTGTGAGCTTCCCAAAGGGGATATACTGCGGGAGGTTCTAGATGGTCATTTTTAATTAATTAGGATAGACCAGGAGAGCTACATAGGTGATTATTATTACTTGATTAAATAAATGTTAGAACCAAGGGAGTTGACTGGGAGAGCTAATAGGTTGCCTTTTATATTTTACTGATGATATGTTGACCATGGGGTATTGACTATGAGAGCTGCCAGGGTGGTTTTTTGAAATTTATCTATACTATGGGGGAGAAAAGATGTTATATTACTGAGAGATTTCATAGAGGGTTATTATTTATTGAATTTATGTTATGTTAGACCAGAAGGGTTAGATTGTTCAAAATTTATAGAGGGATCATTTGTGAAATGATTGAATGATTTTAATGAGTTTGTGAAGCCAAAGAACAAGCCTAGAATAGGCCATACTTATTTTTTTAGATGATCTTCTGATTCATCCATTTTTTTACGTTCGTAAGGGATGTAGATCATACTATAGATCTCAATGTTTACATGATTAAATGGATTTAAAAATAAATGTAAATAAATGTAATTGAAAATTGTCTGAATTTTTAATATTGATTAAATTCTAGTTTATTTTTCACTTATTCGTTTACATGCTATATATATTCACTTATGGTCAGGAAATGATATTTTAGTGTTTTCCTTTTCGGATTCGACACACACCCTATTTTATTCCTATTTTAGACCCAAATAGATTATGTGGCTGTATGTGTAGATAAGTTCAATTTCCCATCTTCATTAGGTACTTGATTGTTGTTGGAGCTGGAGAGACTGGGGTCATGCTGATGCTGGTGATTCTATTGGTATTTACTTGATTTTCTATACTATAGTTTCCATATTGTATTTTTATCTTTGTGAATTGTTTTGATTCTTTCCAAGACAAATGTCATATGCATAATTTATATTTATATTCCCCAGTTGTTTTATTATTATTTGTCTTCCGATGCTTAATTTTTTTGGATTAGTGCTTCCGCTATTGTTTACTATTGTTGTATGCTATGTATATTCTTCTAATGGGGGAATAGTTTCCCCATTATCAAACCACATACCATGCTGTGAGTCAGTAGCCTCTGTTTTTTGGGGAAATGTGCATATGGTTATGTGACCATCCGAGTTCAGGGAAACTTTCGGTGGCACATCATTTCCATTTCTGAAGCATGTATGTACTCATAAAATAATTTAATAAAAACCCATCCAACTACTCACCACTGATCTACATACACGAGATAATACTTCTTCTATTGTTACACAACCATTCACTAGCCTCTATACATGGAAAATTTTAATATTCACACTTTTAACAAACACATAATATTTCTAAAATAAGGTCCATGCATGAATAAGGTTTTACACATCCACAAATCATTATCAAATTGACCAATGAGCCTAATTAAATTAAACAAGATATATTAATTCTAGAAACCACAGTACCCCAAACTCTATTATGTTATATATACATTCAATAGATCAATTAAACAACAATGGAACCACACATTTGAAATAAATCCTGAAGTCTTTGCAAGACTTGAGTTGATCGAATCTTGATTGACATTATTTGTGGATGTTGTAGTATTGTTTTAGTTTTTAGGTAATAAATGTATATTAAATATTTTTATATATTGATTGATATGTATGTGATTCCATAAAACATTAAAAATGGAAATTTATATTGATTTTTATTTTTATATATGTTTTTTTGAAATTAATTGAGTTAGGTATTTGAAAAAGGAATGTGATGCATGTGATATGTTGCAATGCTAAAAAAATAAAATTAAGGGTTCTCATGCAATACAATAGAAATTACTAATAATTGACAAATTTTTTCAAATTTCATCTAAATATTTAAAAGAATTGAAGACCACTTTGATGAGAGACTTATTATGTATGATATGAAATATATTATTCTCAGAAGTTGTAGTGAAATTGATAAATCAATTTTATGCATATGTTATTTGGGATTAGATATCTATTTTTCGGAAGTAATGTAAACAATATGTTCTAATTTATTTGAAAATGAGGCTAAGGGAAATAAATTAAAAAAAAAATTGTAAGTACTGAAAAATATTATTCACAGATCAATTATTAATATATTTTAATGAAAAAAATATATACAAGTCCATAATTCAAATTTATAAGCATATTATTTATCTAGTATAATATTTTAGATAATGAATAATTTTTGAAATATAATTCTAAAAAATAAGTGTGTTGATTATACAATATAAATCTATATTAAAAATATTAAAAAATGTTAGTCATTTTGTGATTCGTGAAAAAAATTACAAATAAATAAATTGAAATAACCCGGAATAATATTTTTGGTAGATTTATATTTATATTCTCAAAATTATATATTATGATCGATGATAGAATATTTTTTGAGAAACTCTTTACTTATTTAAATATTAAATATAATTAAGATATCATTTTCCAAAAATACAGTCTTTATATTTTAAAAATATAGAATTTTTTAATTAATTTTTTATATTGAAAATTATTTATCATTAAAATAAATAATATGTGGTTTGTGGAATTGATATGTCAATACAATGATAAATATTATTGAAATTTTTTACAAATAAATAAGTAACATAGATTTTTAATAATGATGAATATAATAATAATTTTTATAAATAAATTTGATTTTGTTACAAAATTTTTTGAATAATTTAATTTAATGTTGAAGTGGAATATATTGTGTTTGTATGATTTCAATCATAAGTATTTAATTTAGAATGGTTTAGAAGGATGTTAGAAATTAATTTTAATGTATTTATATTTCATTGGAAGTAGAACAGCATGAAATTAAGTAATATCATCCACTATGATGAAATGGTAACCTATGGATCCTATAAGATCATATTCCCTATAGAGATGAAGGAGTTTTTATAGATGAATGGTGTGATAGAGTAGAAAAATATTAATCTAGTACAGAGGATGATAAACTATTAGTAGATATATATTTTCCCTTTACAACGGTTAAAATAAATAAATAACTCATTTATTATAATATCCCCAAAACATTCTTGGTATCAAGAATGAACCTTTCCCTCTTCATATATTTGGGATCATCATGTTTCTTGAATTTCAACACTGATTATGTAAATAGTATATACCCACATTAAGACTGAACCATGAAAAATATTTTTTTGGTTTTATTTATTTACATTTTTATTTGACACTAGTAAGGGTGATATTTGATGACTATAAGATCCAAAACATAAAATTTCACATATGATAAATTTTAAAAGATAAACTATAAAAACTCTACCACTTGTTAACCCTCACATATTATAGTGATACATCAACAAACATGGTCACCTCATGTGGTATGAAAGAAAACTAGGTACTATTTGAGATCCAATCTAACTGATGGTAAGAAATAGTGAATTTGAATTCAATCATAATGAGGGTTTTTCAATATTATATTGAAATATAATTAATGGATTGACGAATAAAGAGATCCCTAATATACTATCACAAGTATTATAATTAAGTGATATTATTACATTTAGATTTACCCCAATTGGGAGATATTCACAAAAGAAATTTTCTTTTAAGAAAAATTATAATAAAGATAGAATAGTGAATATTTCAATCCCTTTATCCATGTTGTATGACATAAAAAATGAGTTTTTGGACTCATGATACTGGTGAAGATATTGCATAAGCTTGTGAATATGTATGATGGACATTTAAATATATAATAAGACAAAATAAAAATGTAGGAAACTAAGTTTGATTATATCAAATTGAAAATATATATCATTATTGATGAGAATTTAACTATAGTACGTGTTAAAGTTTGTCACATACGAATCATATGTGATATTTGGAAATATAATACAAATGTATAGATGTTAAGGATAACATTTCTGAATTTTTTCAATCCAATAATAATTTATCTATAAATAAATAAATGTATAACTATTTATTAGTTTAATAACATGCTCCTGAATTATTATATGAGGAAGAATAATATATTTAAGAAAATGGAAAAGGATGAAATAGAATTAAAATATATGAGCACACTCGGGACCTCAATTATGGCATTGAAATTTTTTTATGAGAAACAGGATGATGTGGAAACTAGTAATGATTATTAGAGTAATATGGACCTATATCTAAATTCTTAGAAGAAGTAATTATAATATTCGAAGGAAAACATCCACGGAGGTACAATAAATTTGTGGAATAGAAAATTATGTAGAATATTTTGAATGAATGAAAATTGTGGATTATGATGATGAAATGGTTTTATAGAGTCAATTAGAAAAAATATGTATAAATTCCAATGTATGTAATGAAATCATGTTGTAAAACTAGAGAAATATTATTACTCAAATGAAAATTCATCATAATAATAGATTATGATGAAATATATACATCACGAATTTAGTTTAATGATAACTGTGATTTAATATTTAGTAACGTAAACCCTCATGATGAATGTCTATTGGAATGTTCATTAAGTGAGGATGAATGAAAAGAATCTTATGTGGAGCACAAGTTAAAAATAAATCTTTTAGAGTGACTATAGAGGTATACACTGACCAATATGGAAATAAAATCTTCAATTAAATTTATTTTTATGTTTTATAAATTCAATAATATATTCTATAATAAAAAATTTATTAGTTTAAGGAGATCTTGAATTTTAATGTAAATTTTATTGAGAAAAAGAGGGTGATGAATGAATCTGACTATAAAATTATAATAAGGGAATTTAAATTGGTTTCATAATTCTAAATGTGTCGTAATGCTAGAAATACAATAGAAAAATTAGAGATTAATATGACGAAATATGGAAGTAAATGATGAGTCATCATACAATGAAGAGTAATGTTATAATCATACTCATGATCTACATCGGTGGAACACAAGAATATAATTTTTTTCATTCAATAGTGAAAGTCCCAAAAGAAAATAGGTTAATGTTTTGTTGAGTAAAATATTCCTATACGTAAAGGGATGTTTTAGATCATGTGGGATTGAAATGTCACATAAATCTAATGAAAAATGATCTGATAAATGTACCAACATTACAAGATGTAATTCATAGTTAGAATCAACTATTTCATGGCAGAACATGTTTGAAAATAATATATCTATAAATAAGAGTATATAGGGAATAATGGTTACGTTACCTAGTATAATATCACCCACTAATGGAAATAGATAAGGACTTAAATAATGGGAATCAATCATTTAAAAAAATTATAAAATATTAGAAGATTTATGTCAATAATTAAAATTTAACTAATAAATAAATTCAAAATAGAATTAAATATTTAATATAAATATATAGATGAGGTTATTATCAAGATCACAATGCTATGAAATTCTTAGCTTTTCTTATGGGATAATATCAAAATTGTTTCAGATAAAGTATTACGCCATTAATAGATACGGTTTAGACATAACTAATTTTGAAGTGTCTCTTAATGACAGATATTGGAGTAATCCATAGATCATTGATAGTATATTTTATTAAAAAAATTATTAACTGCACTAGGGTCTTGAATAATATTGATGAACATGATGGTAGTGGTTTTACGTTTGGGAATGAATGCACTATATTTATAAAATAATTAGTTGAATCATCATTGAATCCCAAAAGATGATGATGATACAATTTTATATTATTTTGGGGACTACAAATAACCTTATGTGTGTGTGTACTTTTTATGAGGGAAATGTTCTTTTTTTGGAAGAAAAAGTTGCATTATTGTAATAAGAAATGACCGAAAAGATTATAATAGAGTGTTAAAGAACTAGTGGATCATTTTTAAAAATGGTTATTACTGTAATTCATTATTTTTCCATGAAAATGGTTGAATGAAATTATGAAATTTAATGACTATACACATTACTGAACTCATATTAATTAATATATTCATTTAATATGTTTTAATATATTTTCTAGATCTAAATATATAATGGTAAGGCTTACGTGAATCCTTCACAAAGTGATCAATGATACATAGATGTTAAAAAAATGGATGAAATTCCATCCACCATGGTATATGAGTAGATACATGTAGATTTTTATATTTTGAATAGGAAAAAACCTACCTATATTGAGCCATAATTCATTTATTTCACTGATGGTTTTATATGTGTGGGTAATTAGAAGATCATAACTCACAAATCAGAATATTTGGAAATATTTTCTAGAGAAGAGTGGATAATGAACTGTGAATTTGTTCTGATAATATTATATCTAAAAATATTTTTGAATACATACTAAATGCAAATGATTCCTTCTTTATGACAGTAGTATTAAAGACAATATATTAATCCATATATACAAATAATAATAGAGCATAAAATAAATAAAATCTTGGGTAAGTTAGGGAGAACCTATCTAAAAAACTACAAAATCATTGTTTTTTACTATATATAGATTCTATATATGAATTATAACATTAAAAATGTTTTATGGGGTGACCGTATTAAAATATTTCTAATTATGATATGTTGTATAACAAGAAAAAACTATGAACACCATTATAATTTCTGGAAGTCATTATATAATTTGGATTAAAAAATATCGTAAATTTCATTTAAAATGTCATGGGAGTAATATTTTGGGAGAACATATATTATGTATTATTTAACATGGGCTAAAAAAATATGATTCATAAAATATTTGACTATTATGATATAATTATTCAACGTAATAGAAAAATTATAAGATTCCAAAAAATGAAAATTTGTAACAATTCTGAATAATTTGAGAATGTTCCTATGAAAACCAGTGAGAAATAAGATGGATATTAACTACATTTAAAATTTAGATATTTACATCAAAATACTAATGAAAAATGTGATATTTCTGATAAATGAAAAAATTTCCCATAGTAAAGAATCATATGGAAGAAAAAAAATATAGTGGGAGATTAGAACAATCTAGATTTAAATAAAACGTGATTATGATTTGTTATCTAGATGATATATTTGATGACTAAAATAAAATAGCAGTTTTATATTCAAATAGATCATATCTATCTTATTAAAAAACGTTATGTTACTATGGATATTAAAATCAAAGAAATGTTATAGGTAATAAATAATGTGTAAAACATTATAATAGGATATCCACATGGAATAATTTTCTAGGAATGAAATTTAAAATTTTGATTCGGAACAATATGGTATTCCTAGATAAGCTAAATAACAATGTGAATGTATCAAGAAAAAAATATTAACTTTTATACAAATAATATTAATAGGTTGACGGTTTTGATTTAAATGAGAAATTTTATTATGCTTCAAGACATGAATCCTTGTAAATATTCATTATTTTTAAGGTTTAATATTATTAAATATTTTTCCAAATGTATTTAATATGTTTTTTATTTGTTGGTGATCTAGATAAGGAAGCATACATTATTAAAAATGAAATACTTTTATTTATAATTATGATACCATGGTATTAATAATTAAAAATTTTATATGTAGTCATAAATAAGACTCAATATATTCTTATTCATTGATTTATGGATTCATGAATGCGATGAAATTCATTAACGGAATGGATGAAAAAAACTGTGTAAGGGAAATCAGGGTTTGTACACATATTTTTATTTTTTATGTTGATGATATTATTTTCAAGGATAAGAAAGAGATTAGTTATTAAAATATATCTATAAATTTTCTAAATCATTGTGATATATCTATTTTAGTAGAAATGATATGCATTTTGGCATTGCAATTAGTAAATAAGGAGTACATCACTGTTATTTAACATAAACTTTTATATATATAGTTCTTGAAGAATATGTGTATGTATGAAACCAAACTATTGTCTATGCCCATAAAAAATATGATAATTCAAGGAAAAAATAATGAATTATAATGTGTTAATAAAAAGGATATTGTTATACTTATTATGATATTGTATTATTATAATATATCATTATAAGATATTGTCTAGGTAGTGAACCAATGTGAATGTTATCAATGAGATCCTAAAGAATCACATGTAACAGAATCCATAAATTTTTTCAATTACATTAAAGAATTATTATATTTTTTATTGGTATAAAAAAGTGTAAAACACGTGAATCATTCTAGATTTAAAAATTCTATCTATGAAGGTTATTGTGACTATTTAAATCAGCATCATGTGTTATTTTTGTTTTATTATGAGATAAAAGTTTCTCTCATTATAGAAAAAATTATTCATCTACCATAACCACAATTGTTGTAGACTATGAGGTTGCTATAATTACCTATTCCTAGATTATATGGGAGAAATAAATAAATGTGGAAACAAGGGTAAATACGAAAAAACCACTAAAAATAATATTGGAATATCCATGTTAAATAAATCACTTTAATAATTCATGGATACACTAAAAATATATGCACATTGGTATGAAATTTCATTTAATCAATGGTAAGGTTTTGAATCAATGAATATGTCAGGATGTTCTTTCTTATAGTTATCAACATGATGATATAATAACAACAAAAATTCACATTGACATATTTTGTGTTTTAGAATAAAAAATAATTATTAGTCCTTCTATATAACATAAATTACTTTTTAATTTCCAAAAATTTATCATTGTATTCCCTTATCATAGTTGGAGTAAGACACGCTAGTCATTCATATTAAATATTTAAAAAAATATGGAATTATATAAGAAATGTGGATTATTAATAGAATGAATTGGGGGAAAAACATTTATATCACATTTACATACAACATATTTTTCCTGGGGATGAAATTATACCAAATATAATACTTTATATCATTGAGTTATGTTTAGATACTTTTATTGAAAAAATAAACTAATATTATGTCTTATTGATTTCTTTTGACTTTGATACCAATTAAAATGGGTGGATTGAATAACCCTACGGAATTATTGATGAATGTTTTAATTTTTTCCAACCATTAATAAGAATTATTAGAATGGGGTCAAGAATATTTTTGAGTATGATTTCATTTGATTTTTTTGGTTCGATGATGATGGAGTATATCATTAGAAATATATAATAACATATTTTTTATAATTAGTCTATTTCAAGATTCATAACTATGTTTTTCCTCATACATATGATAAAAAAATAGTAAAATTAATTTCATATATAAATAATTTTCATTTTATAATGAAGAATTAGGAATATTGAAAAGTGTATTGATGAAAAATTCATAA
Source organism: Viscum album (assembly GCA_963277665.1). Lineage (NCBI taxonomy): Eukaryota > Viridiplantae > Streptophyta > Magnoliopsida > Santalales > Viscaceae > Viscum > Viscum album. Next base: position 383,617,255 of record OY728164.1, read on the forward strand.
TAAAGAAAAATTACTAGTTATGAATGCAATTTTAGGAAATATATGATATATAGTTATACATTATTATAGAGACCATGGACTTTAACACATATTTTTAAATTGTTTTTAAAATAAATATCCATTAATTATAACAAAATGACCGAACGAACACGTGTATATAGAAGGATAGGGACATAAAAAATGGAAATAAAATAAAGCATATTAATTTAAATCAATATGATGAGATATTAAATCCCATTTATTCCTTATACTGTGTAGGATAACCTAGGGATACCTAAAAGAAAATATTTTTGAATAAATCAAAGTATTATAATAATCATGGTAAAATAGAATTAAATATGTATTAAATAACATGAAATGATATTATAAAATAAGAGGTTCCATAAAAATATAATGGGATTATAACATAAAGGATAATGTATCATGTGATCATGGAAACATAGAAACATGGTGGAAATATAAAACATGACATAAGAATAAGTAAATGTTAACGAATTAGGAATCATGTCACGAACCATCCTTGGGGCCCGTGCTCTGACTTTCCCAAACCCGCCTTCCATAGGCCAAGGGCTGGCGACTAGCACCAAAGGTTTAAATCACGTTAAAAATGGGAGACATTGCCTTTATGATAGTAAAAAAACACAATAGAGTATGCATGCTAAAGTAAGCACAAAGTAACACTAAATACAAAGTAAGTGCTAAAAGGTAATTGGGCCATAATACAAACCCAACTGAAAAGTACTGTACAATTGAAAGTCTAGTACAATAGCAGTAAAGTAATGCAGCAACCATCGAGTCGTCCTCCAGAAATCCCACATGAATGGTGGGTACAGATAGTCTCCATAGCACCACGGGTCTGTCCTTCTGCTCCATGTACGTCTCACCAAGTGGTCCACCTCCGGGTACTGTCCAGTTCTACAAGCCTCTACCACGGTCAATGTTGTTCGTCGTCTGCATCCAACACAAAGTAGTATGGGAATTTCCCATGCAGGGGTGAGTATAAATATACTCAGTAGGGAACCTGATACCCCCGATGGTCTCCCAAAATTCATGAAGCATAATCCACAAAGATAAGATACAATCACAAAGTATCAACCAACTATACTTAGTTATATGACCATACATATACCTAAGTCATCAATCGTAATTCGGATCCAACTCTCGATCCCATGCACAACCCAGTCCACACATGAAAGAAGTCAATGACACCGATGGTAATGATTGAAAGTCAAGACTCAGATCAATAGGTATACCTCTTTTGTAAATTGATAAATATCACTAGATGTAGTCCCTGATTCATCTAAGCTGTTGGACCCACGTAGGATTCTAGTCTAGCTAAGCTCTGGGACCCACGTAGCATACTAGACCATCTACTCTATCGGACCCACGTAGGATACTAGTATAGAATTCGAACTGTCGGACCCAAGTAGGATACAAGTACAGTAGTCGAACTATTGAACACATGTAGGATACAAGTACAGTAGTTGAAATGTCAGACCCACGTATGATACAAGTACAGTAGTCGAACTATCGGACCCACGGATACAAGTACAGTAGTCGAACCGTCGGACCCATGTAGGATACAAGTACATAAGTGGAACTGTTAGACCCGTGTAGGATACAAGTACGGTAGTCGAACTTTCAGACCAACATAGGACACAAGTACATTAGTCGAACTATAGGACCCACGTAGGATACAAGTACAATAGTCGAACTGGCTGACCCACGTATGATACAAGTACAATAGTCAAACTGTCGGACCCACATAGGATACAAGAACAGTAATCATCGTCGTCGAACCCACAGAGGATTCCAGCATGGCAGTCGTCATTGCTGAACCCACGGAGGATTCCAGTGTGGTAGTCTTCTTCGCCGAACCCACGGAGGATTCCAATAAGGTATTTGTCATCACCAAACCCACGGAGGATTCAAGTACGATAGTCATTGCACTCACCGCCAACTCTAGGGTTCCCACATACAGTACGCTCGATTCTGGGAGGGTCCTCTCCTCGAGCCAAGGGGTCGATACAACAACTGTCACGAAGTCCAGATTTGATGTTTCCCAAATTCTATCTCGTCAAAAGGAACTCTACGCGACAGACGACGCGTCAATCGAACGTCTGGTTTGAGAGATATTGGATTTTTCTGTTCCAAGGGCCCGGTTGGAAATACGCTCATTCCAAACCCATTCATTATCCATAGTCATGAAAAACTCACTTAGAGTATCGAAAATGGACCGCTTCGTCATGAGGGTCCCAGTGCTGTAGACGACGCGTCGATCAGACACACAGTCTAAAAGTTATTCACATTTAAGTGAAAAAGGTCTCGGCCCGTTAAGCCCAATGGGCTGACGGGTTGGATCAACCTAGTTTTGGATGGTCCGCCCCGAACGAGGGTCGGACCGGCCTAATAAATCATGCGGCCTGGCCTGGCATGGCATGGCCCAGCCCGGCGCGGCGTGGCCAGACGCGGCCCAGCCCGGTGCGGCCCAGCCCGGTGAGGCGCAGCCCGGCCCGGCAGGGAGCGGCCCGGCGCACTGCGGCTCGGCCTGGAGGGCCGAGCGTCTGAGGGGGGGGGGAGCGTGGTCCCCCGGGTTCTTGAATCGACTATTCCAAGAGAAACTTCCCTCTCAAACTGGCCGGCCGAAGAAGACTGGCCTTCCCGGCGCAAGCGGCCCGCTTGGGCGGGCCGCTCTTCCTCCAGCGTGGTGCCCTCATCGCGCCACAGTTCTTCTTAGCCTGGCCAGCCAGTTCTCATGCTGAGCGGCCCACGGAACACGGGCCGCGGTCTTCCACAGCGCGGTGCCCCTTGGGGCACCGTGGTCCTCCTTCGAGCTGGCAGGTTCTCCTTCAGCCGACTGGCCCACGGTTGCGGGCCACAGTTCCTCCGCACGTGGCCGACACGCGGCCGGTGCCTTCGATCATCGCTGCTTCCAAATGTGAATTAAATATCATGAACAATGGAGGGTCGTCGTGCTATTTTCGTTTGGCCCACACCCACTGCATTAGGCGGTAACATATAGAGAACATCAAATCAGAAAATTCAACAATGATCAGGGTAAAAATTAATCAGTTAAATTTATTTAGACCCCTACCTCATTCAAAGATTGTTCATAGTAGTTGTGAAAGACGAATGTCGTCGTGGATGGCGTCATAGAGAACGGTGTTGTCCCATCAACGTTGAAGGAAGTTCCGTTGTCGTAGACGACGCTCCTCACTAGTTGTGTCTTCTCCCTTGACGCGGATGAAGAATAAGAGGTGAAGGCATCCCTCACGATCTTGTTCCGGTTGAAATGAAAAGTGGTGAGAAGAAGCTCCCCGTTCTTTGAGTCATAGATCATTCATCATGGAGAGGAACACTTCATTCTAATCTTCCAGAGGTTCTGCCCCATAATATTTGTCACGAAAATATTATATTAAGGCTCCCCCTATTTTAATAAACATTCCATGAATTTTCAAAATGATTCAAATCCTCCCAAGTAATTATTTAATTTATGGAGATCAAAATAATTAATTCAAGGTGTTGTCATATTAATGAACAAGTGGAAGGTGGAGAGTTTAACAATTAAAGAGGGGACTTATCAAGAATTAAACAAGGGGGCCTAATAAAGTTTAGGGGAGTTATGGGGAGATGAAAAGGTTGGGATCGTGTGGGCCCCACCTCACAAATATCCTCTCATGAGAGGTTATTTGTGGGTGGGCCCCACCATTAACATCCCCATGTAGGATTTAACTACCCATGATAAATAAAAATTTTCACAAAAATTTTATGTAACATTTTTATTAAACCCTACAAAATTACATTCAACCCGCATAAACATAATTGTGGTAAAGGTCCCCTTAAGTGAAAATCGGTGCTGCGAGTTCATTAGTGTTCTCAGATTCCAATTCCAAGCACCAGTTCAAAATATAGAAAAACTAGCACGTATGTTTACTAAACGTACCCGAAAAAAACTTCATAAATTGATTCCGAGAACTTCGGGCCTCGAAATCAAGTGCCGTAAAAAACTGAAGATTCTTAAAATTCCAATTTATATATGAAATAATTTTTGTTGAAATTTATTGTTCATTACATTATTCCCACCTCAGGGATTTACGTCCCTGTAAAGCTACAACAGACACAATGGAATCTAATGGGGGTACTGAGCTCGCATCTGAACCTCCTGCTCCCAAGTGCTCTCTTGGAGGTTCACATGCTACCAGTGAATGCGCACTAGAGAAATCATCCATCCACATAGGACCCACTCCTATCGATCCTCAATCTCCATCGGGACCTCAGTGAATGTCAACCCGCCATTGATTTCTAGCTTCAAATGGTCGATGATGTGGGTTGGGCCGTGTATGTATCTCCTCACCTAGGATACGTGGAAGAAGTCATGAACCTAGTGCAACTAAGGTAGAAGGACCAGGCGGTAAGCCACCTCGCCTACTCTATTGAGGACCTGGAAATGTCCGATGAAACACATAGATAACTTTCCACCCCGACCAAATATCGGTAGACCACGTCGAGGTGAGACCCATAAGAAGACGTGGTCTCCATCCTCGAACTCCAGTGGTCTCCGTCTCCTATCAACATAGGACATCTATCTGCTATGTGCAGTCTTCATCTGCTCCTAGATGATCTTCACCTTCTCAGTCATAGCCTAAACCATCTCTGGTCCTACAAGTGTTGTCTCCCCATGGACAGTCCAGTATAGAGGTGATCTGCAAGGTCGGCCGTACAATGCCTCGTATGGTGCCATCCTGATGGTGGAGTGGTAGCTGTTGTTGTATGCAAACTTCACCAAGGGTAAGTGATCCTACCAGCTGTGACCAAAGTCGAAGACACATGAAAGGAGAAAGTCCACGAGAGTCTGAATGGTCCTACCAGTCCGACCATCTGTCTGAGGATAAAAGGTGGTGCTCGGATGTAGCTGCGTCCCGAATGTCTCATGCATCCCCTTTCAAACACGGGAAGTAAAGTGTGTGTCCCCATCAGAGAAGATCGTCGATGATACACCAGGAAGCCGTACAATCTTGTGTACATAGAGGCATATCAATCTATCTACTGGACCCTTCACTCTGATTGGTAGGAAGTGGGCTGACCTGGTGAGTCGGTCAATGATTACACAGATAGAGACGTGCCCTCTGGATGTACGTGGAATTCCCATCAGGAATCCATGGATATTCCATACCACATTCACTCTGGGACCTCTATGGGCTATACCAATCCTGTGGGTACCTGGTTCTCCGCCTTCACTTGCTGACATGTGAGGCATCGTGAAATGAACTCTGCTATATCGTTTCCCCTTCCCAGGAGTTTTGACTATCTCAAGGTCATAATCCCAGAGGAAATCAAGTCAACGTCACCATCTCAAGTCTAGTTCCTTCTACGAGAAGACAGACCTGAGACTTTTGAGATTAGAGTAAACTGTAAACCATTCACTCAACAAACTATTGGTGTGACTATCCATTTGTAAAGAACTTGACTACACACTTTTTTTCTTACTCCTACAAGAGATTCTATGATTTCTCCTTTTCTGAAAAGAGAAATCTGGTCTCATCCCCTGGATGAACCATGTTGTTTTCTAATACAGTAAATCCTAGCATGATTGGTACTATTTAATTCTATGGACGACGTCGTAAGGACAAGACACTACTACCAAGAGATCCAACCGTTACTCTCGCCTCCACGGGTTGAGTCACACTGTCGGCAATAGTGTGTGGTCACTGGTTCTCCTCCATTAGGAATCTTGAATGTGAGGGTCAAGTCAATAGTTTTAACCGGAACCTCTCAGTATCAACCATACGAAATGGTAGGGAAGAAAACATCACATCGACAAGTATCTTTAATTATTGCAACTCATAGTACAAAGACACAAAACAACCACAAACAACGAAAACAAATAAGTGAGAAGCCTCATGAACAAAGGTCACTATACGTGGAGATAGTTCCTCTCCTGTAAACCTTCTCCCGGATAACTATGGTCATTGGACTCAACTGCCTGAAGCTTAGCTCTACCCTATCCATCTATTCCCTACGGTCGGTGTGGAACTCCTGGTGGTGGTGTTGGTAGGGCCTCGAAACGTCATCCACCACCTACTACTCGGCCAGCTCCTCTGCCATGTATGCCTGCTCCTGGCGGACCACCAAGGTGGAACCTCTACCTCTTCATGGGAGGTCCCTCTACTACCTTCTGCTCATCTACAGGGTGGGTAGGTTAGTCTCGAGCCATGTGAATCCAGCCCGCCGCATGCATAGCACTACATGATCCTCATATAGCTGTCACTATTCCATGTGCCCCGCACAACCGAACCTCTATCCTGTGGTTGGTCACCTGATGGCCTAATCTTCTTGGACCTTTTCTTCAACTATCTACTATTGGCTGAAGAAAACTTCGCTACGTGTCGCCCTGCGGTGGGTCATCCTGCTGGTGTCGGCTCAGCGAGAAGGCTCTCTACAAGAAGGTCTCTCTCTAGCACTCCTGCCTATGTTGGGATGTTGAGGGAGATAATCGAATCCATGATCTCATGCCTGAGTCCCTGCTCGAAGGTTCAGGCCCTGATGAATAGGTCTCTTACCATATTCTTGGAGTAGCGTGAGAGGTCAGTGAACCTCGCTGAGTACTAAGCTATTGTCATATTGCCCTGCTATAGATAGGGTAACTCCTGAATCCGCACCGCACGGAGGGTGATTGGTACAAACTCTACTCTGAACAGGCTCTCGAAGTCTTTCTAGAGTAGGGATGCGTCATCATGAACCAGGAGCATCAGGATCCACCATCTTCATGTCGCTGCATGCCGAAGACTCGTGACAAGGATCACCATGAGGCTGGCTGGTGTTCCTACCAATATGAAAACTCTAACGATAGCCTCCAGCCAATCCTTAGCTGCCTGGGGGTCCGTCCTCCCCAGAACCTGGGAGGCCTTTGTCGCTGGAACTCGTGAAATGCGCTCAGACAGTGTTCACTCTCTTTATGTAGGGCTGGTGGTATCGGTGGCCCAGCGGGTAGTGGTACCGCTGTGATGGGGCCCTGCAACGAGAACTCATCTCTCGGTGGGCTGCCATCTCGTACATGACTTGGAACCCTAGATGGATGCCTTCATGGGGAAATACTGAAAATAAATAGGTGTACCATAGTCAAAATAGTATATTTGGTGAGCTGACACAAAGTAATCACAAAGAAAACTTTTGAAAAACACATGCAATTAGTGTTTTCTTGCACTGAGTCAGAAATCCAAGGTCAGGGTCCTGGTGTATGGATATGTCGGTCGCCGCACTAACACTAGAATACCTGGACTGAAAAACACACTCAATACCCATAACACTATTTCTTCATAGATAGTATTGACCAGAGTCCTGAGTTCTGCGGTAGAACCGACTCCTCTGATACCAATTGGTCACGACTAGTCCTCGGGGCCCATGCCGTGACTACCCCATGCCCGCCATCAATAGGACATCGCTGGTGACTAGCACCAAAGGTTTAAATCATGATAAAAAGGGAAGGAATTATATTTATGATAGTAAATAAACACAACAGAGTACACAAGCTGAAGTAATCACAAAGTAACACTAAATAAAAAGTAACTGATTGAAGGTAAATGGGCCAGAATACAAACCCAACTGAAAAGTACAGTACAACTGAATGTCTAGTACAACAGTAGTAAAGTAAAGAAGCAACCACCACATCGTCCTCCGGGAATCCAACCTGAACGGTGGGTAAAACTAGTCTCCCAAGCACCACAGGTTCATCCGTCTGCTCTGTGTACGTCTCACCAAGTGGTCTACCTCTGGGTACCATCCAGCTCTACAACCCTCTACCACGATCAGTGTTGTCTGTCATCTGCATCCAATAATACGTAGTGCGGGTATTTCCCGTGTAGGGGTGACTATAACGATACTCAATAGGGACCCCGAGACCCCAAAATGTCTCCCAGAATCCATGAATGATAAACAAAAAAGAAATGATACAATCATAAAGTAACAACTAGCTCTACTAAGGTATATGCACATACATATACCTAAGTCATCAATCCCAGTTAGGCTCCAACTATTGAGCCCATGCACAACCCAGTACACACAGGAAAGAATTCAATCACGTCAATGGTAATGATAAAAAGTCAAGACTCAGCTCACACAGGTATACATCTTTTGTAAAGTGATAAAGATGATCAGATGTTGTCACCGATACATCTAAGCTGTCAGAACCACGTAGGATACTAGTCCAACTAAGCTGTCGGAACCATGTTAGATACTAGACCAGCTACTCTGTCGGACCCACGTAGGATACTAGTACAGAAGTCGAACTGTGGGACCCACATAGGATACAGGTTCAGTAGTCGAACTGTCGGACGCACGTAGGATACAAGTACAGTAGTCGAACTGTCGGACCCACTTAGGATACAAGTACAGTACTCGAACTGTCGGACCCACATAGGATACATGTATAGTAGTCGAACTATTGGACCCACGTAGGATACAAGTACAATAGTCGAACTGTCGGACCAATGTAGGATACATGTATAGTAGTCGAACTCTCAGACCCACATATGATACAAGATCAATAGTCTAACTTCTGGACCCATGTAGGATACAAGTACATTAGTCAAACTGTCATACCCAAATAGTCTACATGTACAGTAGTCGAACTGTCAGACCCACGTAGGATACAAGAACATTAATCATCACCGTCGAACCCACAGAGGATTCCAGTATAGTGGTAGTCGTCGCTGAACCTATGGAGGATTCTAGTATGGTAGTCTTCGTCGCCGAACACATGTTGGATTCTAGTTCGGTAGTCGAACTCGTCGAATCCATGGAGGATTCCAGTACGATATTCATTGCAGTCGCAGCGAGCTCTAGGGTTCCCTCACACAGCCTGCTTGATTATGTGAGAGTCCAGTCCTCGAGCCAATGGGTCGATACATCAACTGTCATTAAGTAAAAAGATTATGTATCCTGATGTTCCGTCTCATCAAAAGGTACCCAACGTGACAAACGGTGCGTCAATCGGATGACCGGTCTGAGGGATATTGGTTTTTCTGTTACAGGGGCCCAGTTGGAAATATGCTCATTCAAAACCCGGCCATTTTCCAAAGTCGTCCAAAAATCAATTAGAGTATGGAAAAAAGGCTGATTCGTAGCAAGGGTCATAGGGCCACAGACGGCGCGTCGATCGGACGCACGACCTAAAAGTTATTCACGTTTAAGTGAAAACGGGCCCGGGCTGTTAAGCCCTGTGGGCCGACAGGTCGAGTTGACCATGTTTTGGCACGTCCAACCCGGTAGAGGTTCGGACTGGGCCGACGAATCGCGCGACCCGGCTGGCCGCGCCTCAGCCCGGAGAGCCGAGCGGTCTGGGGGGGCGGCTTCCCGAACTGGCAGCGCCAAGAGGCACTGCCCTCCCGAACCGGCCGGCAGAAGCCGGTCGGCCTTCCTGGAAGAAGTGTCCTACTCGGGCGGGCCACGGTTCGTTTAGCGCGGCAGCATCCTGGCGTCGCGGTTCTTCTCAGCCCGGCCAGCTGGCTGCCGACCGGTTTACCCACCGAGCGGCCCGCGGAATGGGGGTCACGGTCTTCCGCAGTGCGGCGCCACGGTCCTCCTTCATCCCGGCTGGATTTAGCCGGCCAGTTCTCCTTCGGCCAAGCGGCCCGCAGTTATGGGCCGTGGTTCCTCTACATGCGGCTGGTGCATGGCCGGCGCCTTCAATCATCATTGCTTCCCATTGTGAATTAAATATCAAGAACAACGGAGGGACGTCAGTCCGTGTTTGTTCGACTTTCCCCCTCTGCGTTAGGTGGTAACATATGGACAACATCAAATCATAAAATTCAACAATGATCGGGGTACAAAATAATCACTTAAATTTGTACAAACCCCTACCTCGATCAAGACTTGATCGTCGTAGTCACGTAAGATGAACATCACGGTGGATGGCATCGCAGAGAACGGTGCCGTCCCGTCAATGTTGGAAGAAGATTCGTTGTCGTAGATGAAGCTCCTCACTAGCGGTGTCTTCTCCTTTGAAGAAGAGGAAGAATAATAGGTGAACGCATCCCTCACGATCTTGGTCCATTTGAAAGGAAAATTGGAGATGAAAAGATCCCCGTTCTTTGAGTCGTGGAGCGTTCTTCGCGGAGAGGAACACTTCTTTCTAATCCTCCAGAGGTTCTGCCCCAAAATACTTGTCATGAAAATATAATATTAAGGCTCCCCTTATTTAATAAACATACCATGAATTGTAAAAATGATTCAAATCCTCCCATGTAATTAATTAATTTGTGGAGTTCAAAATAATTAATTCAAGGTGTTGTCCTATTAATGATCATGTGGAAGGTGGAGAGTTTAACAATTAAAGAGGGGAGTTGTCAAGAATTAAACAAGGCCATTTAAGGGAGTTTAGGGGGAGTTATGTGGAGATGAAAAGGTTAGCCTCGTGTGGGCCCCCACCTCAAAAATATCCTATAATGAGATTTTATTTGTGTGTGGGACCCACAAATAACTTCCCAATGTAGAATTTAACTACTCGTGATAAATAAAATTGTTCATAAAAATTTTATTTAAGTTTTTTATTAATCCCCAAAAATTAACTCTCAACCCTCATAAAACGCAACTACTGTAAAGGTCCCTTTAAGCGAAAACTAGCTCTGTGAGTTCATCAGTGTTCTCGAATTTCAATTCCATGCACTAGTTCAAAATATAGAAAACCCACATGTAAATTTACTAAACAAACCCGAACAAAACTTCATAAATTGATTCAAGGCACACTAGGCCTCAAAATCAAGTGCTGTCAGAAACCGCAAATTCGTAAAATTCCAAAGAATTTATGAAAAATATTTCCTTGAAATTTCCAAGTCATTACACAAAATGACATTTTGGATAGCATCAAATAATGTATTAGGTTCATTCCCAAAATTCTAATCATTATTTCTCAATAGAAGAAAACAATATCCAATACATTCGATAACAATATGGGTGAATGCATCAAAACATATATATAATTATGTGTTCTATAAAGATGAAAACATGTATAAATATTATGAATAAGGATTTTGAGAAATGATTTTAATGTATTTTTTAACCCATCGATGGAATTCATAATTAGCTATTTATAAATTTAATCTAAATATATACATAATTTAAAATCATTACATAACGTTAAATATATAAATAATTTGTTAAACTGATAGAAACATTTCATGATCTAATGATAAATGATGGTTTGAAAAAACCCATTAACTAATATCCCATAATAATTTTTCAATTTATATCAATGTCCTATAAAAAAATTACTCATTAGTTTCTTAGGTAAAAACTCATTAAATCTATATTTCAATTACAAAATTTTTTATGTAAATTTACAACAATTTCAATGTGTTAAATATTATATTTTATTTCATAGTGAGTTCATTTCCTGGATCTATAGTTAGATCACATGGGGATAGTAATTGATGAACCAGAAATATGGGACTACAACTATATAAGTGAAAATAGAAAGTATTCATATACATCCTTAAATTTATAAGTTCGTAATGTATCCTGTGGTGTTCTAAAATTGGAATCAATCTTTTTGTAAAAAGGAGTGTATTAATATGTGATTTCATTTTGGAAGATTCAAAAACTCTAAAAAATTATATTTAATTAAAATAATATTAAAACACTTAATTAATTTAAATTATTTATAAAATTTTTATTATAATCATATTTAATAATAAATATATTTTTTTAAACTTCCATTAAAATGAATGATAAAAACAAATTTCACAGTTTGTGGAGGAGGTGAATCAACCATATTGTAAAAAAAATTCATTTAGGAAACAATTGATGAGAAGGTATAATATGTATATTATATTAAAAAAAGAACCTTATATATTTTTATAATATAATATTCCTTATTTATTTTTGGATAGTGGTGGTATGAAGAATGTAAAAGAAGAATATAATTTTCAAAGAGACAGTTTTAGAATTTTATTAATAAAAGATACCTCCTTTAGAAATTCCTTATGGGAGATTATGATTTCAATTATTGGATGAAATTGTTTTACAAGGACACATGAAGTATGTGGAAGATACAGTTCATCATAATTTGTAATGCATCAATGCTTAGGGGGTGTGATGAGAAGTGATGTTATTTACAAGTGGAGGAGATGGGTGCTGTTGAATATTATTATCATTAGTTTATTATAATGGATATTGAATAACAATTTTATTGATTATGGTGACTAAAAATTATTTTTTTATGTAATATTGATAATGTATCTTCTTATGTCATCCATGGTTGAAAAATATGTGTATTTAGATTATAATTTGGAATAGAATATTTTAATGTACATCCCTATTCCCACATATTTCCACTATTTTAGAAAAAAGAAATTCATCTAAACCATTTTTTATATGGGGATTAAAAAAATGTATATTGTTTTATAATAATAAATTTTATATAGAATGTTTAATTGTTAATTTAAATCCAAATTTATTTGAAAAAATGAAAAATTAAATGTTATGATGAATATTTCGAACCTTTGAAATAGTGATGAATGACTCATAAAATTATATTATAATTATAAAAAACATAATATTAATTTATAAATCCATTTAATGAAAATAATATTTCATCAAATTTTATAATTTATTATCAAATTACTTTTCAAACATTTCTTTTTAATAAAAAAACATATACTTAATTTAAAAATTTAAAAACATTTAGTTAATTGTACTATAATATAAATATATCATATTTTAAACATTTTTACACGAAAATATTATTTTACAGTAACTTTGGTGAGAATAGTATTATAATGGTGAAGGTACTTTTCAAAATTATATTTTTTTATTCCAATAGTGAGGTTACTATTCAAATTATAACTTTATTATTACTACAATTAGATGTATAATTATAATACGGCTTCCCCACTTTCAATTAATACCTACATTTAAATCATTAATCATTAATTTTTATTTCTCTAAGGGGTGAATAATTTCTTTCTTAATATTCATATTGGATTCCTAATATTTTTGATCATTTCTACAATATTATTCATGAATAATATTATTATAGAAGACTGAGATAATAAAAATTATTGTATTATAAATATCATATTTCCTATTATTTACTCATGTTAATACATTAATTTCTTAGTTCCCATTTTTTTATATAATTTTGATTTTAAAATAAATAAAATTTATTTTTTTTATCATGTGGCTTATGTTAAAATAAATATATTTCTAAATATTTAATTATTATACATTTTGAAGAGATATATCATGGATTATTCTTGGCCATTACACACATCACGCTTTTGAAATTTCACCATCAAAATTTTTATTCAAATGAAAAGTTGAAAAAGATAATTGTTTGTCAACTAAATGGATTTACCATATTCCCAAGTCAGCTACTGATACTTAAAATTTCTACATAGATCTATGACTATGTGTGTTGTATTATTTTATATAAATTTATCTATACAATCCATGATCAATACCAGCTACTCTTCATAGGAGATATCATTTTCAAGTTGTAAAACATATGAATTCATTTTATTCGGGTAGTACAATATGTATATCATCAAGAGGGATATATAGAATTTATAAAATACATTATAATTGATAGAAGAAGTGATATAAAATAGGACACCACTCTAATTCTATTATGAATCCCAAATGGGATGATGTAACAAGTCAATTTCATTATATTCTCCCCAAATATCATGACACTTTTCTACAGAGATATCAGTTGGAACACATTTTCTCTGACCTCAATCTTGAGGTCTCATCGATGTTTTTTAGTGTAGTACCTCTTTCAGCTATGAAAATTCATAATGTACTACAGAATGGTCATGAACATTTCTAGCATTTTATTAACAATATCACATCCCATTAGTTTTTCCATATCTTCATCTCAACATAATGGGGTTATATGTATCTTCCAATAGAGGTATACATATGGATATATTTGGATAAATGGATGGAATATATTATTTTACAAGAATTCAACAAGAGGAATATATTGATTCCATCATCCTTTCAATTCCATCAAGCATGATCCCACATTTTTTTTTATGTTTCATGATAATCTTCTTGATTTGAAATTTGTTTCTGGGCGATAATCCATACTGTTGTTCAACATGGTATTTATATCATAGTTGAGTTCATTTTCTAACATAGTGGTAAATATAATATCATAATAAAATGAAATTTATTGTTGTGTCTAATAAAAACTCACCCCCTCCCACATGTATATATATAATTATTTATCGAGTGCTAATTACTATCAAATTGAAAGGAAATGTGGATTAATTGTAAGATGATCCACCAAAAACCCATATTACATTATATCTTTTTGATGCATTTGGATGACAAAGGAAAATATTGATTGTGAGGATTTCCCATGTCAATATAGTAATGGGTAATGGTTTCATAATCACCTAATACATATTCCATTAAACCATTACTTGTAATCATACTTGCAATATGGAGGTATATTATATTTTCCTTCTTTATATGGTTTTAAAAATAGTTCACTCAGAGAACATGATACTTATACATGATCATTGGTTCGATTAGGAATATCTAGATAATTAATTATTCAACTACACTTTTCTTATTTATCGATTATATGGAATTCATAGTCATGCCTAGAAACATAAAAATCATTTTTTTTTTGAATTATGATGTCTGAATATTTTCTTTTTCTTATAGCTTACACCTTAATATATATTTCTTAATCATCTTTATAATAATTTATTATCTTTTATTGGTGATATGGTTGAGGAATAATTTGAGATAAGAATTATTATATTTATTCCATTATCTTTTGTATATCAAAAATTTTGAAGTTTATAATGATATGAATCTTCTATGTACACATCATGTATAGGTTTACCATATCTTTTTTTTTCATAGATGATATTCTACATAATATTGTTTATGGGGATAATGGTGGATTAGGTAGTCATCATCCTTGATCATATCTGGTAAAATATTTCATATAATATTATTATTCTTCAATGAAAATATAAAATTGAAGCTCTTATGATAAATATATATTTTACATTTATCCCATGGAGATAATGGTTGAATCGTTTCTACGTGATGATTACAATAGAAATCGTCATATCATAGATCTATAAGTTTTACTCAATAAAACTCAAATTCATTGATGAATATGCTATACTTTTTCATACTGGATCAATATGTATTCCATGTCCTTTGTTCAGTATAATTGAATTCCATGAAATGTTTTCCACTCGATGGAAATGTGAATAATGTTGTAGTGATGTGAAATGTTTTCAATCCCTTGATGCTCTCTTTAAATACATTTGTCAGGAAATACATTAGACCCTTATAAGATATATTGGTTAGTGTGTTTGGAAATAAATATAATTTTATCACATGTGTTAAGTAATACACATCTTGTCCCAGGATGTTATGGATCTTTATTAATGATACTAGTCATAGACACTCCTCAATTTCCTTTGTATTTAAAGTGTTAACTCATATCCCATTATTTTAAATATCATTCTCTAATAATAAAACTTCTTCCATCATCAAATAATAATTTATATATGTTTCATATGTAATTTTATGGTGAGAATTATAACAAAAAATTATTTTTATTCTAATAATACTTCTCCTGGAATTTGGAATATATCTGAATAACATTTATAAAAAATACCATATTTTATTGATGTAATCACTAATGACTTCAATACATAAATCTGTTAATATTTAAAGTGAAATTATGAATCTATAGTGAATAATTTTGTACTTCATGGTCCGATACATTCATTTAAATATTTTATTTAAAATATCTTCATTGTTTTGATATAATTCGTGATATCCTTACAGAATGTCCATGAGAGAGAAGTAATGGTCCATATTATGTTTCTCAAAATATTTATTCTATCCATGGAAAAAGATAATTTTTATTTACCATAATTTTTCTGGGCTCCCAAAAATCAATATAGAGGAACATTGTCTCTTTTTTAATCATAATAAATAAGATCTACACCCACATGTTAAGGAACATTATCCTATAAAACCCATTTTCATATTCTCCTGGAAATTATTCTATAGTTTCTCTAATTCAATTGTGGTCATTCTATAAGGTTTCAATGACATGGGTAAAGAACCCTGTATAAATTTAATTGTGTACATAATCTCTTAGTCATGAGAAAGACCAAATAATTATTCATATAATATATCTTAAAAATAACTAACAATGGGAATATATTATATCCCAATTATATCATATTTCTCAATCATTTGATATTGAAATTCTTTGTCAAAAGTAAATAATATACAAACATTATAAAAATATCCCAAATGAGATTCATCATCCTCCTAAAAATTGTATATATTTTGATGTAGAATCAATATATAAAGAGTAATCAAACTATATCGACAGTGGATGTTGGATTTTTACAAGGATAACCAATCTATGGACAATATATCCTATAACTCTAGTAACAAAAATATAATAATATACTATAGTAGGATAATCCCACAAACACTGACTGGTGATAAGCAATGTAAATGTGATGTAAATTTTTTTCCATTTTATATTATCATATATTTATCAAGACCCTTATTTTGAGTCTATGTTTGAATTGATCATCTAAACATTGAATATACAAATGACTATGAAAACTCATCATCAAAATGAATGTTCTATGTTAATAATTTAATAACTAAAATACCTTTCAAAAAATATTGTTTGGGATTCAAATTTTTTATATTGATGACATATAGCCTTCCTTGTTCTATGGGATTATAGGTTGTTATAATTGATTTTCTCTTACAACCTTTGTTTAAGGGATATGGGTAATATAAATCCCTTTATTCATAGTGTTAAAAAACAATACCATTGGGTATGCTTGGTATATAATTTTTTTCTATCACATTTATGGGTTTATTCATATATCTTTAAAATTGAATATCTTAGATCCCCTATTGTCCAAATCTAAAGCATCTACCAATTACCCTATTTTTGATTTAATGATTCATTTTCCCACATTTTTTAACATATGGGATTTTGGGTCATTATTTTGTAATGATATTAATCCATCCATCCTCCTTAGGAAAATTTTATTTTATGATATTTGGTCACTAGGAAAATCATAACACTGAGAGTGACAAATCACTATTTTAAATTTAAGGGCATAATATATAATATGATTATTGTTTTTTAAAATCACGAATCACTAGATATTTTTTGTATACATCTCTTGAACCCACTAAAATAGTTTTCCACTATATTTTTGGTGTTGATGATGAATATAGAGGAATATAATTGACCCAAGAAAATTATTCCTCATAATCCATAAAATAATCATCAACCATTTTATTTAGTCCATGTTACACTATATCCTTCTTAAGATAGAGTGTTGGTGAAAACATGTTTTGACTAATATTTTCATGAATCATTTCCATTCAATGGAATCAATTTCCCGATATACAATTGTGTTCTTAATTAGTATCCACAATTTATCATCTTATTTTTATAGATGATTGAAATCAATTTAGGAATTCTCTTATTCTGATCATTGGAGGACATAAAATATAGTATACATTGAGTTAATCAATTGTGTTATGATGATGGTATTAGTGGATCCAAAAAAAGTTGGAGTCTAACATCAAATAAATGACCCGACCACAACATTATCATTTGAAAAAAGAGGGTATTACAAATGGTTCATGTTATTATTCATATAATGAGTCAGTTGAGATAGTACCTCCATGTTGTCCTAATATCCAATTACAATAGGGTTAGTCCTATCATAAGTTTATTCATCAAATTTATTATATTGTTGGTTGTTACAATAGATCGTCCTATTTCGCTATATTATGTTGAATAAAGGAAAAATGGGACTAAAATACTTTAACTAATACACATATAAAACGTAAACTATAATCACTTATGTAATACCATATTTGTGAGACATAAATATAAAATAATGAGTCTTTAGGTTATCAATTTATGTTATCCATTGTAATTTTATGATTTATTTAAATATAACAATCTATTAATGTCCTCTATAATGTATCAGAATTATTTTTTGGTTTTCCTTATTATATCCCATAGTAGTGTCAAACTATCCATGAAACGGGGAGTATTTGTCTTGAACTATAAGATGGTTGGTTTGATTCCCAATGTCCCCTTTTTCAGGTCATCACCCCTAGGTACAACTATTCTAGAGCCACGTCCACTGGTAGTATCCGGGAATTGATGTAATTTCATGGAAACAAATTTCACTAAACATCAATGAAATATCATGATATTTTACAATACATAGGTTTATACATATATCTCTTACGATATTATTTTTTCCTAAACCTAAAAATTATCTAGAAATTCCTTTGATACCAACTATAAGAAGCCAATTATTTTAGTCAAATTTTATATGATTTTTTTCATAAATACCATTTAAATAAAATAGAATAATTGAAAGGCATAGTTCAATTATAATATTAGTTAGATGAAAATCATGAAAATATAAATAGATTTATTTATTTTAATCTCTATAATGATCTCTGTAGTCCATTTGAACAGCAAAAAATGCATAGTATAACTGAGGAACATATAATAGAATGGGGCAGCTATAAAGCCCATAGAGTTGATGAAAATAGAATGAGAAATAACATATGATTCAAATAGAATAAAATAATATAATAAAATAGTTGGAAAATGAATGATTTCAATGAATAATATAATAAATGTCATGGTATCATAAAGTCATGAAACCATATGATTGCAGAAGTAATAAAAAACCTGACATAAGAATTATTTAATGGAAACTACCAATACAAAATCCAATAATGGGAAATGAACCATAGTGGATTAAGTCCACTCCCTTATCCCATTTTTAATTCTTCCTGAGATAAAAATGTTACCCGATGTACTAGAGTTCTATTTAGGAACACCTATCATAACAAGTACATGATTATGTGTGCCACAAAAAGGGAATCAATAATAAGGAAAACCCATAATTATTTTGGGAAATGAACATAAGGCATGAATTTACCCATAAAGGTAATGTATAATGAACAATTTATATATGATATAAACATATATATAAATTATAGTGACTCAATAACATTAAATTGGGAGATAAATTGAGTTGTGGATTGAATATTAATAAACTAATGAAAAATGGTGCTATGGAGAGATCCTATACCTTATGATACATATCTATTTGGGTCATGCACATAATTTTCTCAATAATAAATTTAAATTACTTCATTAAATCATTAGAAATACTTACCATCTATAATAGTAGTAATATATATATTTTTTAAAGTAGAAAGGACAAGGAAAATTCAGCATCCCCTCAAGGGGTTCGAAAATGTTGAAGTCCAAGAGAATCCCCTTGGACTACAGAAGCACATTACAGGGGAAAATAATGAAGGGAATCATAAATAATGAGAGTCTCGTCCATCCTACCCAAGTGAGCGAGGGAATCGACTGCAATGTTCATCTCCCTCCAGCTGCGGTGGATAAGTCTTCCTTATGAGGTTTTGTTCTTGCATCTCCTGATGCGATAAAAGAGCTCCCAAGGAAACCCATTGTTCCCTTTCATGGACTTCACAAGGAGTTTTGAGTCTGACTCAATCTCGAACACCTCCATCTTACCACACCTACAAACCATAAGACCGGATGCGAGTGCGTGTATCTCCATGCTCAAGGAGTTCCCGGTGCCATAAAAAGCACTAAAATCAATGGGGACCGAACCTGAATAATCACGTAGCATTCCTCCCCCCCTCAAGATACCCTTCATGCAGGAACCATCAATATTAAGCTTGAATCCTGTAACCGGTGGACTCAATTTCACCCACTGACCAGACCCCTACCCAGGATGTAGGGGCGATTGAGCAGGTTGAAAATCATAGCTGACGTCGATCCTCCTTTGACAAGAGAGGAAAGGTCAAAAATGGGAGTTTTGAGGATAGCCTAAAGAAAGAAGAATGATCGACTGGCTCCCCTCCGAACCTAATTACGATCCTCCCTAAGCACCCAACAAATAGCCACAATAATTATCGTTCTAACCATCCTCTCCAAGCCTTAGTTTCCTGGGCTAGAAAACCAGTTCTCCAAGAATTCTTGGAGCGAGAGCTCACCGTCATTTCTGCTTGGATTTTTCATAAACATGGACCAATGATGAAGGGCCTAATGGATTTGAAATAAAAGGTGTTTCGCCGACTCTGAGGAGTGATTATTACAAAAAATGCATCTAGAGGACAAAGCAATGCCCTGACACTGGATATTATCCTCCATAGGTAATGCCCTGTTCCTGATTCTCCAGAGTAAGAAATTCATTCTAATAGGGATCTCATACACCAGGAGGTCAGAGCCCCAGAATTTGTTGCGTCTTCAGTCTGAGAGATACTCCTGTAGCCTTTCGAACTAAACCTTCCCAAACTGGTGGTTGTGAAGCAACACCTATCAGGTTTTGTGCTCATGACGATGTTTTCGAACACAATCATCTGGTTAACGTTCAAAGAAGTGTAAATCAAGTCAAACATATCACATGAATTGCTTAATGTGATGTCTGAAAAAGGACAGTCAGGGTGACCATGGATTTCTCCAGACCAGTTAGTGTGCCAAAATCTGATCTTCTCATCCTCGATGATCGATTTTGCATGGCCTGACAATGTTTTAATAAGAGGAAACATGCTCCTAGAAAACCTCAGGGAACTTTAGAGACTCCTTGCTTCATTCCCTAGGTATCACGCTTTGAAGAATTTCGCCAACAACGATTCCCCTAAAATAACTTCCTAGGCGATACTGGCCTATAGGCAATGAATGGTATCCTGAATATCGCAAAGACCAAAGCCTCCTGCCTCCACTAATCTGGCCAGGCATTTCAAGGAGGCCCAGTTGCATCTTCCCTCCTCCTTGACGTCCCACAGAAAAGAGTTAACAATGATTTCCATTCTTTCCATAGTTCCCTTTGGAGTGTGGATAACCGAGAAAGTGTGCATGGGTATGGAAGTGAGGACACTATGGATTACCATTATCCGTCCTCTGAAGGAAAGTAGCTTATTCTTCCAGTTGTAGATTCTACCCAGGATGCAATCAAGAATCTATGTGAAGTGCAACTTCTTAATGCGACTGCTAGATATCGGCACTCCAAGATAAATGATGGGGTTAATCTCTTACAAAAACCCATAATCCTTTGAATCTCCTTGCTCCTTTGGTCCGAACATTTATTATAAATGAAGAAATAACTTTTAGACGTATTAATATTCTGTTCTCTTATTCTACCGTAGGAGGATAAGGATTTCATGAGATCCTTCAACGAACTTTTGCTTCCATTGAGAAAGACCAAAATGTCATCTGCAAACATGAGGTGAGAAATATTAACAGTACCCCTTCTTGCACGGGAAGGAAGGATGTGATCTGTATCCATATCATGCTTCAAGTTCCTTGAGAGGGCATATTGAGCAAGAAAAAAAAGGCAAGGTGACAGGGGGTCCCCTTGACGAACTCCCAGAGCAGTTTCGAAGAAACCAAAACCTTTTCCCATCAAGGTAATGTAGAGCCATAGAGAGGAGTAGCACCTGAACCAGATATCACAAAACTTTTCACTGAACCCAAAGTTTCTCATAAACCGAATAATGAAGCTCTATTCCATCATGTCATAGGCTTTAACAATGTTGATTTTGAAGATGACATTGGATCCAACAGATTTCCTATTGATGTCTTGCACCATTTCATTGGAAATACCAACCGCCACTTGGATACTCCTACCCTTGATGAATCCATGTTTCTCCAAGGAAACCAACCAAGGAATGATATTGTCGAGCCTCCTAACAAGAACCGAGGCCAAGATTTTATATGAAACATTATAGAGGAAAATTGGCCTATACTGGCTAATGAGAGTGGGATTTTTGGTTTTCGGAATGAGAACCAGTCTGGAGGATGAAATGTCCCTAATGAGAGAACCTCCATTGAAGAAGTATTGAATTGACTCTACCACATTCTGGCCAACAATATCCTAATAAAAGGTATAAAAACTGTCTCGAAAGCCATCCGGCCCAGGTGCACTGTCCTTGGTAATTCCTATTACTGCATTTTGAATCTCTTCAGCCGTGGGAATATCTAAAAGGACTTTATTCTCTGTTTGATTGACCATTGAAGGAAGGAGACTCAAGAAGTCATCGGTTGTCTGATTCCCCCTCACGAAGGAGGAATTATACTCCCCAGCAAGGATCATTACAAAATAATATAGAGAAATCTTCCCCGTAGTATTCACGTCCGAGGTATACTCCCCGTTCTCCAACCTCAGATTAATCCTTGAACTTCTCCTCTCTCTAATGGAAGCGTGGAAGAAAGCACTATTTCTGTCTCCTTCCTTTAACCATATGACTTGTGACCTCTGTTTGTAATTTCTTTCAAAGGACATAAGCCTTTCGGCCAACATTATCTTCTTATCACACAAAGTAACAAAAGATTTTTCATCCCAAGCATTCAGAAGAGAATCCTCCAGCCTGTCAGCATCCATCCTGAGGCTGTTTACACCATACGTGACATCAGACCTCGATCCCGCCCAGCTTTTCATGTCCAGTTTGAGGCACTGAAGAATGTTCACTTGGCCACCCCACAAACTAACAGTTTCAACTTTGGTCCAAGAAGGTCTGATGAAATTTAAAAAGGAACTGTACCCATTCCATGAAGACGAGTAGTAAAAAGAATATCCCAAGACCTCCTCCCTCCGGATATCAATCAGAAGAGGATTGTGGTCAGAGAGCACCCGCGAGAGATGAGTGATTGACTTCTTTGTGATTATATCCATCCCATGTATATTGGTGAGGCAACAATCCAACCAGCACCAAATAAGGTCAGCACCCTTGCGGTTGTTGCACCAAGTGAATTTGGGGCCCGAGAACCCCAGGTCCAGCAGACCAGCACATCTCCTAAATTCTCTGAAGTCAGACATGCCACCGTGGTTGTAGCTATTTCCCCCTTTTTTCTCAGAGATGTCTGCGATGATTTTGAAATCGCCCCCCATGAACCAAGGAATAGACCCCATGTGGAAGCTTACCATATGTTTCCAAAGTTCCCTCCTCATGGAGACCTCAGTGCACGCATAGACAAAGGAGAACACCATTTCGTGACCTGCCGTGAAGAGGCTATCACTGATGCATTGGGATGGAACACCCTGAATCTCAACCGAGATTTGGTTCCTCCAGCCAATCCAGATATGGGAATTTTGGAAACCTCCATCAATGAATTTAGGAAAACCCATATTCCTTGAAAGGAAAGCACCTTTACTATGCTCCTATTTCAGTTCAAGAATCACCAGTACCTCCACCTTAAATCTCCATACCCCAGAAGCCAAAAAGGAACGTTTGGATTGAGCACCCAAGCCCCGTGCATTCCATATGATAATGGGAAGCATCACGGAAAGCACTTCTGGGCCTTAAGGTTGGAGGAGAAAGAGAACCATGTGGGTGAAAAATGGCTGGAATCTTTGGATTTAGACTGGGTAATAGGACCTGAAAACTTGGCCTCGAGGAGCGCCAGTTTGGGAGAGAAGACCACCTTCTTGAAGGAAAAAAGAATCCTCCTCCAGTAGGACTTTCCCCTTTCCCTTAACAGCAACATCAGAGAAAGGACCCATACCTCCCTAAGACAAGGAGACCAGCAGGCGCCGCTGCGGGGAGGAGCGGGAGACCACCAATAGTTTCTCCAACCCATACGAAGGCCTTTCCTTCTCGACCAGCCATTCCACGAGCAGCACAAGGTTACTCACAAGCGACTTCTGAAGACTCTCCGGCGAGAGATGAGCTGAGACGCAGAGGGAAGAAGGCGGTGGGGAAAGAGAACTGTGAGGGGTCCCCAGAAGATCCATGATGAAGCCAAACATTTTCTCTGTACTACGATCCTGCGGAGATGGAATCATGGCAACAAGACCTGGTGACCAGGCTATCAGATCACCAGACTTCGTATGGGAAGACCACCTGCCTGACACATCAGGTCGCGCCCCCATACATGCCTCTTCTGGCTCAACACACCCATCGGAGTGATTGAAATTTGAATAAGTAATGGTCCTATTTATAGTCTCCTCATGCCCCATACCGGGAAAAACCTAACCTGAACCCGTATTCCGCTCTTGACGAGAAAATCATGTTGCAACCTTCCTTCTCCTACAAGCGGAATACAGATGGCCATTCAAGACACAAAGGCCACACAACATGAAGGAGTGCTAACAGATGATTCTCTGCCTCCATGAAAAACCATCACTAGCCTGCAAAGGACCATGGAGGGAAACTTCTTGTCCAGATCAACTCCACACAAATGCGGGGGTTGGCCGCCGCCAGAAGAGCCCAAGTATTCTAATCCATGTAAATAATAGAACCAAGAGAGTCCCCCAAAGATTTCAAAATTGAAGGGTTTTGGAAAGGGAGAGGAAGGCCCGGCAAGGGAAGCCAAACTGCATCCGATGAGGCCTCTCAACCAAAGTGACAATCCCAAGACCAACGTGAGAGAGAGAATCCCCAATTGCCACACCTCCTACTAACACTAGACCAGGCCCTCACAAAGTCCTTCCTAGAACCGAAGTGGATGCTAAAAGCCACCCTAGATATCTCGGGGACTACCGGCAAGCAAGAGAGACCCCAAGAGGACACCACATTCCTGAAAAAACTCAACGAGGGTTTGCTGCGACCGAAACGGGCCACTAGAGAAAGGTCGAGAAGAGAAGAAGCTTCTTGAATCTCAATAGAGGAAAGATCCACCACCAGAATCCCATCCACAAGCCTTGGGGGCCAAAATTCCACCTGGATTGGAGCCAGGCATGGGCGGATAGTAGGGACATTGGCGGAGTGACTGCAGATAGCCAACGGAGGAGGAGAGCCACATAGATCATCCTTGTAGAAGTCCTTCTTAAAACCCTCACCCTCGCCAGCCTCCCTCGGAGAGTGATGAAGGCCAGACAGCAGAGGAAACCATAGGCCAGGCGCCGGAGCGGGAGGAGGGACGGAAGCCGGAGGAGGAGCGGGAGCGGGGGCAGAAGCCAAAGAAATCCTATTTTTCCTTCTCCACCATCTATATTAGATTTACAATAAATTTTAATGTTCATTTATAATTTTATAATTAGATAAATGGTTTAATATCATTGTTTTGAGGTCATTCATTTTCTTAGTTCTATGGTAGGATTATCTATGGATTATTACTCTTATTACTATTAAACAAGTGTACAACTCTAGAAGTGAAATTAAAATGTATTAATATATATTTATATATTTAGATGGTCTTATTTATGCTTTTATGTTTTGTGGTAGTGATGATTAATAATGATAATAATCCAACAAATTTTTTTTATCAATTATGAGGATATATCATTCATCATAAATAATTCATTTATTTTAATTGAATTAAATTTTAATCATTGATGAATTTTTGTTAATTCTTAAAATGTTTACTATAATAATATTTAACCATAATTGTGGTGTTATAACATTACAACATAGTGGTTATAAAAAAGAATCTACAATTTTCATGGTTTTGGTGAACCAACTATATTGTAAAAAATGACATAATTATTGAAACAAAGGATGCTAGGGTAGATGGTGGATATTAAATTATCATAATAAAATTATCACAAATTCATAATAATTTATTCATTATGTCATGTTTGATTATGGTGGTGAAGAGATGTAAGAAGAGGAAAATAATGTTAAATGATTCCATTTTATAATATTATCTCCTGATTATCTTATCCTTGAGAAACCCCTTATTTATTTTTGGGATAAGTGTTTTTCGAATAAAAGGATTCCAATGAAGAGGTTAGGGTGGTGATGATATATTTCATCTAAAAATTTCCAAGATTAATTTTTTATGAGGGGTGGTGAGGGATGGTAATTATATATAGTGGATATGGTTTTTTTAAATATTATAATAATTAGATTAATTGGGGGAGCTATTCGACAGATAGTAAATTTTTCTAATAAATACACAAAATAGAGAAATTGGTTTTAGAATATTGGCTTCTTACAATATATATGACTCAAGAATTAATTTATTTAAATTATAATATTAAATAAATTTTTTTAATGTATTTCACTAGTTACAAAAAATTCATCAATTTTTGATAAATTACAAAAATTCAATGCAAAAATATTTATTTATAAATTTTTTAAAAATAGTACAATTTAATTAAAATATTTTTCAAAAAACAATATATCTACTTTTCAAATAATATCACCATTTTTTTTGAAAAACATGATATTCTAATATCAAGATATATTTTCAAACCTATTGAAAAATTACTCAAGTTCTCATAAAATTATTTTACCATTATAATAAAACATAATTTTAATGTATATATATGTTCATTTTATTAACAGAAAAAGTATTTTATTTTATTTTATTTATTATAAATGTTCAATAAAACCATTTATGTTTTATTAAAATTAAAAAAACAAAATTTATCTTGTGTAAACCATTTATTTACTTATACATTGAAATAAATATTTAACATATATATATTTTTATTGGATATATAAATAAAATTTGACACATATATAGGTGGAGATTTTATTCTAATGGTTATATTTTTATTGCAAATTGTCAGATTATGTTTCTAATGGAAACGTTAATATTCCAATGGTCTTGTTTCAATTCAATGTCCATAAATATAGTGGTCAAATGAATTCCAATATTCAATGAATATCTAATATTTGTTTCCTTATACATACAATTATATTTATAACAGTTTAATAAATTTTCTTTTTTGAAATGCTTATTGGATTACTAACATTATGATTCATTTATATAGTTTTTTAAATGTGATTATTCTAGGGATCATATATTTTGATATTTTTCCATTTGTATTATGTCATTTTATATTTTACCCATTATAAACTCAATCAATCCTAATGGAAAATTTTATGTTTAAAATTTAAGAGTCAAAATAATAAGATGACTTTATTTATTAGGTGAAAAATGTGAATGTTATAATGTAACCAAATATGACATTGTTATAAATTTAGATAGAAAATTCAATTAATAATTTTTTTATTACATGCACAATTTATTTCCTATAGTATGTCAAAATGAGGAAAAGGGAAGGAGTACATGATTTTTTGAATCATATTATTTATGATAAATAATATTTTTATCTATGTAATGGAAGTGAAATTAGTATAATAATCGTATTTGTAAGTTATCAGGATTAAATAATATTCTTTTCAAATGAAGCCAAAACTATATTCATGACTCATGTGTAAAATTTGAAAATGGATAAACCACAAAAATTGATTAAAAATTTGAAAATATTAATCATATGTCAACTATTGATAAATATTTAAAAGAATAAAATCAATGAAAGTCCCAAATTTTCATTGACATGCAAATGTTTTTTTGTTAAAAATGTTTATGAAGATGAATAATTTTCTAAATATACTTACTAAAGATAAGTATAATGATTCATAAATGGACATAAAATTTGAAAATATAACTACTTCTTCTTGGTATAATGATTCTTGATAAAAAGTGTTAAAAATGAAATTGGATGATACTGTAATGATATTATTAGAAATTTGAAATATAAATATTTTAATTTAATTATCACAATCAATTACAGAGTGTTCATACAATACTATTGGTGTGTTCTAAAATAGAATGTAATAATATATCACATGTATGAAATTAATGGATGTATCTATGCTAAATATGTTTAAATTATTTCAGGTGTAGTTGAATTAAATATATGTATATATATGTTGATGAAGTGAAAGAAGTGGTGTGTGGAATTATAAAGATCATATTGTATGTAATATTAAATATTTGTTTTATTTGATAAGAATAATTCTATAATAGAATGATATATAAAAACATTGATCATATGTGTTAGGGAATGTTATTTCGATAATGATCAATTTAAATAATTCAATTATTGAAGGAAAAATACTCAGTTCTATGTCATGATCTAATTCATAGATTTATCATTTTAAAATCATTATAATGAAGGATGAAATACATGAAAATATATTAATATTATTTTATTCGTCTAATACATGAACGTTCTTGAAGAGATTCTATTGTAAGGAAAATAAACCATGAATAATAAAGAGGATATTTCCTATATGATAATATTTGTAGTTTCACTGAAAGAGTGGATCATTATAGTATAACAATATCCATCCAGTTTATGGGATGATTAACTATATATAGAAATTTTATATCACTTTGTAAGGATTCATGTAATTACACTTCCCCAATCTTATAATTTTAAAAATATCGTTTGAAGGATTTAAAATTGAGAATTCCATATTCAAATTATAATCACTCTCCCATATCTATTATTACCATTTTTCTTAGTAAAAAACAAGAATAATACAATGATTAGGAATAATGATTGTAACATATCCTTTTAATGATTTTTTCACCTTTCATTAACTTACACTCCTTTTTCATATTGGTAATGGTCATATATGAAGAATATATTATTGTGTCATTTATAATTATAGAGGTTAAATTATAAATGAGAAATAATAAAATTAATACCATTGATTCACCCCCTCTACTTTTAGTATTACATGTATTGATCTAATGACATCACTCTCAAATACAATTTAGATATAAGTGATATATTCAATTGTTTGTATATGAATAAAGTGAATATCCATGCTTAAATGTAGAATTATTAAAGGACTGTGGGAGACACATGAGGAGCTCACTGACACTATAGAATAAAAAAATGATATCCCATAACATTTATTATTTATTCACAAACTACCATATAGTATAAATTTTCATTAAGGATACGTTTTGGTCATTCCACTTCATAGTTGTTCCTGATATTCTGAGATTAATTAAAATGTTTTTTTAATATAATTCAAATACTACACTGTGGAAAAATAGTAAATGTAATTTTTCATAAGAATAAGAAGACAATACATCATTGTTTTTTTCATTCTTTTGGTGATTAAATAAATGGATTTGGTGAGGGAAAAGGTTAAATGTTTTACTTGTGACCATTGAAAGCAGTCTATTCTATAGTCCATGAATTTCCATGAAAATATTTAAAGGTAATTCCATATGAATTTAACCCATTCCATAGGAAAGGGTTATTTCATATATCAGATACCTGACTCTTGTAGGATATATATATGTTTTTACTTATATACAGATGATAAATAAGAGATATAACAAAGATAGTCCTTTAAAAATAAGGTGGACTATTAAACAATCCTCATACGAGGATAAGCCCAACGTAAATTTTTTAATATTCCAATCATGATTTTTATAATATAACTGATTTAAAGAAATATGGATTACATGAAAAAAAAGTCACACACCCATGGATTATAAAAAAAATTCAATGGAGGTTATGGTTGTGTGAAACATGAGAATAAAAATGTGGTGGAGTGGAAGAGTTGAAAATTAAATAATATATTGAAACATTTCATTCTAAAAAAGAAAGAATGATGATTTGTTAACAGTTTTTCCTGAAAATTCTACATGATAAATTGATATTACATCATAAACCAGGGGAATCATCCCCCATGGAGTGAATAGAAATTATGTTATATTTTGATTTTTCTTATCCCTTAAATATTGTCATGGTGTGAATGAAATTTCTAACATCATATGTATGTAAAGGGTAGTACACCATGTAAAATTTTATTTTCTATTTAGATTAAACTTGTTCCTTATAAATGTATTTAATCTCAAAAACCAAAGCCTCCCATTTTATGAATTAAAATTTTGGATTTTTCAGTGTTATTATTTTAAGGTAATAAGTAATTACACTTTATAAAACCATGAACAATGAATATGTGATAGTAATTATGAATAAATACTATTTTTAATACATGTACATACATTAAACCAAGTATTTTAGAGGGGAAAGAGAATCTATAAAATATAGGGGAATTACCCTAAGTGGAGGCTCACTAGAATTCAAATATAAAACCATAAAAAATCATATTATTTTCTCTACTAGGTTTTTGAACTCTAATTTACAAAATCATGTTGAAGGCTTGTATTCTTATTAATATAATGAAAAATAGTCTACAATTATAGTTTTTCATTATTTATTCATTAATTTAATAATAAATTTATACCCATTCATTGTATATCAAACATGATGTAATCTGTAATACTATTTAAAATTAGATTGTGCTAATTAGAGATATAATTAATTTAATTTAGTTTCCCTAATAAAAATATTTATTCCTTTTACACCATTTAAGAAATGGGTGTTGTTTCTAGTGATGAATGACGTGTAATTTATTTAATTTTCATTAATATTACATCAATTTTTGCCTCATTTTCACCATTTTGTACTTATACTTAACATGCCGTAGTTTAAATAATAGCTTCTCTACATAATTTTTCAGATATGGGGAATAAAAAAATTACGATAACACGCTTGAAACCATGATATTGTGAAGAAACTAAGAGAACAAATGAATAACACATAAGAAGACATTATGGAACAGAGTGAACTAGGCCATGATTGAAGACACACAACATAGAAATTTCTATAGGGAAGGAATAATTGGTTTATGGAACTAATAAATGGTAGAATCCCCTGAAACATAGGGATTGCTTATAGTTCATCAACATTTTTATCAATAATATGAAATTTAGGACCATTATGAAATTATAAAAATGATCACATATTCTAATTAATTCATTACTAATCCTAAAAAATTCCCAAATTCTCACATTTTGTGTTTCTCAATAATATGTTTTTCCTTAAATTTCAATAGTATCAAAATATAAAGAGTAATGTTAATCAACATAAAATTCTAATTGGTGTACAAATAATGGGAGGGGATCCAGAGTCTACACAATAATATAGTAACAACATTAAAATATATTTTAAGGAAGCTTTTTAGAAGGATTATTCCTCCCAAAATGAAAAAATTTCAACATGTATGAATTCTAAATTGTTTGAAATTGAATGAAAAATAATTAAATAATGAGTGTGAAATAATTAATATCATAATTGGAATATTTACTCATGATGAAATCAAAACACAGTTACTAACTCAATCATTTTAAAATGACATATCACAGGGCCACTATTCAATTTTAGATGCTTCCACATGAGGATTGATGATACGAAGGTCAGTAGAATAAATATATGAGTTATTATATAAAATGATTAGAAATAGTTATTAGTGGTATCCAAATGGGGGTGAATTATAATGAGTACACATTTTGTAAAAAATATTTGTTTTCAACAATGTTAATTCAATGATAGATAAACTATATTATATGATGTATAATTAACATCCTTAGGGTATATATTTTGATGATGTTAATTTTATATTTTATAATAATTAAACAGAAATCAATGAATGGATTCCACAAAAACCACAACATTAAAATCAAGTATACCTTTATGTTTTTCATCTAAAACTATAATTGTTTCAACCTCACCACTATATAATATCACTAACAATTATAGTACAGTGACTTCAGTATATCCATTAAATATTCATGAATAATACATGAGATACACTTGATGAGTATGAAACCTAATATAGTGATCAAGGTGTATCCATCTGGGAGTTGAAGGATGACACCTAAAACAACATATCTGTAATGAGGAACATGTAAATCGATGTAGTTAAAATTGAAAAGCATCTATAGGAGAGGCCATTGAGAGTTTTTTCATGTGACCCTAAAGGAACATGAAAAATATATCTCAAATAAATTACAATGAGTAGTTAAATGAAAACCTATATATGTGTTGAATAATTTTGAATATGGAATAGACAAAAGGTTTAAAATTAATAGAATATATCTTGGGATGTAAAGAAAAATGAAAGGAGGAAAGATTATCATTCAAGATGAAGAACCACCACCATAACTTAATCAATTTTTACTTATATAGAAAATCATGTAAGGATTAAATGTAAATGTAGTGACCCAAACCCAAATAGTCTAATGACAGTGTCGTCTATCAATTAAATTAGCATTATTACAAGCAATAAAATCCAAAATGAATAAGTGTTGAGAAGCATTAGTAAACTAGATACATACATGTTAAAATGATACACTAATTATATCATTTTTTTCTTAATTATTAATAAATATCATTGAGGGTAACATTATTCCATATAGTAAATCCCTACATATCATTTATAGTTTGCTTCATGGATTCCTTGGGAATGAAAAATAATAAGGGTGAGATCAAATTCTTATTAAAGAAAAAATATAGTGGAGGGAATAAAAAATAAATTTTAATAATAAATACAGAAAGGTAAATAACTTATCACACCATCCATTTAATCAATAAATTTAATGTAAGTTCATATAAAGTGTATCCTGGTAATAATGGGAATCACATTCCATCTAAATAACTTGATAAGAAAAAATTAATATTATATAGTATGAAACTAAAAAAATACCCTCAAAATAACATAAAAAGAAATGAATATATTAATGCGTTGATGAAAAATCTCATGGATGATTAATAAATGAAACTAATATGAAGTGAATTATTGATTATCCAATTCCATGTTTCCTAGGTAAATTGTACATATACCATCATGTCATTTCACAACACGATTTCCAAAATATTAAGTAAACACCCAACTAAGTTTGTGAGACAAAGGACGTGTCAAATGAGACTGCCAATGCATCTATGGGATATCAATAAATATGCACCACTAGCTTTAGACCAGTCCAAACCACTCCTCATTTATTGAATATTCAATTTAATAATATGTCATATCAAATATCCATATAAAATAGAGGATAAAAATTTATCTTTTTTCCATAAATTATTAAATAATATGAAAAGTAAACACTATATAAAAATGGTATATGGTTTAGAAAATGATCATATTGACAAGAAATGATATGGATACATTAGGAAATTCATTGACTAATGATCATAAAAAAGTTAATATTTTAATGGGATGAAAATGAATCATGAAAGTGAATATTAATACCATCCTTTAAAAAATCAATCAAAAACTCGGAAGAGGATGGATTAGGATGTCATCAACACAACATATCCAAATTAGAGAAAAACATCTTCTATTATTGTTTTTGATAAAATAAAATATTAACAATAAAATATTCCTAGGGAAAACAAACCTTTTGTATTGTAAACCAATGTGAAAATAATTTTTTTAAATCCCTTTAAAAAAAATTAAATTAAAAATATACTTTATAAACATTTTCGACAGGCATCATAGTAATTATGGTGGATAAATCCATATTGTTCATATGTGGTAAAAACGAAAATTTATTTTTCAAGATAAAATGGATGAAAAAATGGCTTCTTCTGAATGTTACAAAAAATATTCTCGTCAAGAAATTGGTTGAAGAAAAATAGTGGTTAAAATTTCATTACCAAATTTTTTTAGATTTTTTCATAGAATTGTGTATAATAAAACATGGTTTTTATATGAAAATATGCTTTCCGAATAATGATAGAAATGAATATGGGTTTTCATAATAAAAAATTAATAACATTTTGATTACCAAATGTGTTAAAATAATACTAATACTTGAAAAATTTTAAGAATTACCAAAGTAGAAGAAAATGATAGTGTTTATTTAACAATTTTAATATAATTTCATTGAATGGAAATAAAATTCGAAAATCATTAATTTAATTATTTAGAAAAATAATCTCAAAAAATTCTAAAGTGTCCCATACAACATTGAAATATAATTATTCATAAACCTCATGAAGCTATAATTTAAGATTAAATTATTAAATAACATTAAAAATGTAAATTCATGTTATAAAATATTAAAATTGGTAGTAGATAAACCACACAAAATAAATTAATGGTGAACATGACACATATCTCAGTGATATGAAAAGGTAGACGAGAATCCATTTCCTTGAGAAACATTTTGAGTGAACATCCTTTATCCTCTTGTAAAATAAACTAATGTTACTTTTCAAATTTCTTGTGAACCTTTTTAATTTTTATCATTACATTTATTTAACATATTACAAAATTTTATTAAATTACTTAAACAATTATTTTTATGTCATATATTTTGACCAATTTCTGTTTATGTGTCAAAAATGTCTTTGGTATGTCATATATAGGAAAAAGGGGAAATTAGATGAAATCTCCAAAATAATAATATTTAAATAATTAACAAATTTATAAAAAAATTATATATTTAAAATAAATCATTAAATGTTGTTATGAAATATTAATCTATTTATTATTGTGGAGACATTAGGTCGTACATGCGCATGAGAAACATTCCCATTTTTCAATGACCGTTATAGATAAAGGAATGTAACACCATATCATTACAAAATGATCATAATATCATAAATAACATTTTATTTACACACATATATAACTATATATATAATTATTGTGATTTTGAAGCAATCACATCCAGTCGAGGAGGTGGTAGTCCACACATCCACGAATGACGTTATCACTTTTCAAGTGCGTGAATGGGAAATAAATTAAATGATATATATATATATAAACATATATTAAATTTCAATAAAATTTATTATTTTATGATTATCATATATATTTTATTTATGTCACTTTTTTAATCGAAACCATCATTTATACATTCCTTGTAAAATGTGAAAGATCCACAACGCTTTGAGGGGGTAGTTGTCCACAATTCCCCTGATGATGTTATCATATT
This sequence comes from Viscum album, assembly GCA_963277665.1. Classification (NCBI taxonomy): domain Eukaryota; kingdom Viridiplantae; phylum Streptophyta; class Magnoliopsida; order Santalales; family Viscaceae; genus Viscum; species Viscum album. The sequence goes on from OY728164.1 coordinate 383,651,846, forward strand.
AATATAAAATGGAAATTCTTAACTGTGTATGTTAAAAATAGGTTAAAAATGTATAATTAAATAGTAAATATCATATATGTCATATATAAATAGATTTTTAATCATTATGGCAACCATGAGACTTGGTAAGGTAAAAAATGATCTATCACCGTTTTGTGAGGAAACAGTTTTTTTACAAAAAATAACAATATATTTGGCACCCATTAAATAGTAGTGTGTGGGATTTTAGGTTTAATTAAATGTCACAGACATCATTGGTTTATTAAATGATCAAAATTTTGTATGTTAGGTGTTCGAGGGAGCCGTGGTGACTTATTCCTGACAGATTAAATAATTTCTTGTTCTGTGATAAATGTTTCCATGATGTGAACAGTGTCACTGATAGGTCATATTTTGGTAGGTAATCAATCATTAGGTCATGTCAGTCTGTCAAAATAGTGAGTTTCTTCAATGACTATCATCTTCAGTTCATATCGTTAGCTTGTGTTGGTATATAATATCAGATACTCATCTCGGTATGTCGCATCAGTTAGTAGTTTTGGTGAATCATGTTAGTGACCTTATTGGTGAATCACATCGGTTGGTCAGATTTTTTGGTTGATTCGGTATGTCAACTCTCAAATGGTGCTATAGTGTGTTTATATTGGTAGCTGTACATTTTTTCCATCTCCCTAGAGATTTAACCCTATGTTTTTTATGTAATCATATCCGAAGCATTTTTTTATAGTATTTAAGGTTGATTCAAATCTCATAACACAAATCTAAATTTTCTTAAGGGTATAGATGAGGTTACTTTTTCAAACCGTATAATATTCTCTGGATCCGACTTTAATGTAAAATCTATACCATATCTAAACTGTATAATTTTTTATATTTTAAAAAGTGTGTATATATCATATTCCATTATTCTTCATTCTTGTTTTTACTTGGTTTTAGATGCCTAGATTACTTTCTCCCATAATAGATATTTGATCAAACAATAATCCCATGATCATATTTCCCTTGGAGTTTTCCTTCTACATGAAATACCATGTATTGTTGCAACCAAGAAGTGTTGATCGATTCCTTTTCTTGGTAGAGATCCCTTAATCTCTCTTTTATATTTGTACCATATTGGGTGGGTGTATGAATGTATCCTTTGAGAAGATATCAAAATAAAAAATAAATAATGTTATTTTAATCAGTTTAATGATCAACATATGAGGATTAGAAAAAATATATATGTTTAAATTTGTTTTGTATTGATATTCTAGTTGTATGGTCTATATGACTACTTAAAATCATAGTTGTTATTTGTCATTTTTTATGCCACCATGACAGATTGTGATTTTTTGCCTCCTATTTAATGATAATATGCATTAAATTGATAGACCATCTATATTTGGTTAATCAAAATGGATTCCCCATGATCGTATGGTTTGTGTGATAACACCCATAAATAATAAAGTAAATTTAAATAATGGATTTCCTTCTAAAGATGAAATTATGATTTTCTATGTTATATGTTGTAACATGTTTGGGGACATGATTCTGTGATGTGGGTTAGATCTGGTGAAATGGTGAATGGAACACGACTTTGTCTGGATATTCTTAGATAATTGATGAGATGTTTTCTGAGTAGGGGATATGATTTTTGTAATGTACATATGTTTTTACAGTGGGTTTTGTTGGGGAATAAATCTACATCGGGGCCGCCTTATGGTAATATTGTGGATGTGTAATTTGGATGTATAAGGGGGTGTAGCTGTAAATTTGAGATGATGTGGGAATATTGGGAAGAAAGTAATTAGTTGTTGTGTGGATATTATTTATGTGTGATGGTTTCTTAATTCCATGATTTTAATTTAGTTTCCTAGAAATTATGAAATAAATATGGATTATATTTTCTATTGAATATTCTAGAAAAAAAATTTATTTTCAATGGAATGTGGAATGTGAAATAAAATTATAATAAATGTTATTATGTAGGAATTTAATGAATCAATGTGTTGTTAATATGGGGTTATTCAATAATTTTGAAATTTGATATGTAGAAATATGTTGATTAAATATGTAATGTGAATTGTGGAATTTGTTTTTCTTGTATGGTGGTGTGCTTGTGCTCTATAGTTGGTTTTGTTATATCCAATAAATTATTAATGGTATTAATAAAACATGTTAATGAATTCAAATTGATTTCATTAATATGGAAATAAATTATGGGTTCTATTGATTCACTTGTTATTTTTCATGTATAAACAAAATGGTCAAAAACGTGAAATGGGTTTTTAGGATTTTTGTGCCGTGTTGTGCATCTAGAGGTAGTAGCAAAGGTGGTTTCCTTATGTGTGTGTTTTTTTCATGAAAACTGATAGGTTTGGATGAGTTTTTAGTATGGATATATATATATATACTTGTATTTCTTTGTGATTTCCACACCCTACCACTCATGTCGTGCACCAAATGACAATCACCCCCATTTCACGGGGGAGGGTGTCTTTTCCAAACATCCCAGTAGGAGGATGGATGGATGGTTAGTGGATATTATATGAACCCTATTTTAGGAATTACTATCCCTTGACTCGTCAAGCAAGTTATGGTGTGGTTGTGAGGCATATGTGTCTGCAAGGCGATGTGTTCTTCTTAGGTGTCTTCAGGATGTGTTGTATTGTTTTATTCCCATGTGATTTCTGGATGGGGTTGTGGTTCATAGCCCAAGTGTTTGGGGTGAGATGTGATGTGGTAATTGGCCCATGTGTGTGTGAGTATATTTTGATAGTGGGTCCTATGTAAGATCATGGTATCATGAGTATGTTCCATGTTGGGGATGAGTTGTTATCAAATGGGATGTTATACGGGGTACCCAAGAATTTACGTGCTTACATAACATGCATTATTTATTGAATGAGACTTGGTGATGTTGGGATGGTTAGTATATATTGTTAGGTACTATTGGGATCTGTTGTTTTCTCACATGGGAATTAGTATTCTTCTCCCACTTTTTCACGATGGGCCATTGTTTTCCAACTAAGTATACATGTATGCTCACCATACATTTAGGAAAACTATTTTTAGGTTTCAAGGAGGAATTTATGGAGAAAGCTAAAAATCACTTGTTCAAAACATTGGAGAGGTTCTTATTTCCATTCCTTATAATATTTTCTCTATTGGTATTCATTGGAGACTTGTATACATATCAATTAGGATTTATACAATCATTTTGGGATGTGTTTTCTTCATTTTATATATTTCCTGGGGTTATTTGTTGTTTATTCATCCTATCCCCTAATATTTTTCATGTTTTAATGGTTAATTCCTATTATATTGTGAGATATTTTTTCCCTTGGGGCTAGACACCACTATGGGGCCTACTAGATGAAGAACTCTAGGGTAATTTTTTTCACTTTTTTCATTTCCATTCCAAGAAATGTATATTTGGTTGGAGGGGGTCATGACAGAATGGTATTAGAAGATGATGTTTTTGAGATAGTACAATGTTTGGAGATAGGAACAATGAGGATTTCATGGGTTGGTATGGCTATAATGTCATATGATCTTGGTACGTGACCTAGGCATGGGATGAACGGCTATCCCACATTATTTTAGGTACCCCCATTATCCAATTCATGGACTCTGAGTCTACTGAACAACCATGTGAGGCTATATTGTTTATACTATAGAGACATAGGATATGTAATTGCATCATAATTACTTGTGTTATTAATTTAATTGGTTGATTATGGTACTGTTAAAATGGATTAATTGAATCATTATATTTTTGAAAGTTTCTATGACATTTCCCATGTTTTTATTATTAATATGTTTTGTTAATTTGGCTGGTCAGTCATTCTTATAAACAAAAGAAATGAGTAATGTGATGGGTAACTGGCTTGAATTTTTTTGTTTGAAACCTTATTGAGGGTTTACTGTGTCGTTTTCTCTCTTATTATAGCATGATTCATAATTAATTGGATTTTACTTCCCTTCATATAAATGTATGAAATGATATCTAGTTTTCCCATTGTTTGAAATTTTCATAAAATAGTTGTTGATGCAATTTTCTTGTGAATTACTATTTAAAATTAAGAAAACCCTTATGAAGCCTATTTAATTAAAGTATATTCCATAGTGGCATTATAGTAAAAATTATTATGTACTTATATTCCCATATGAGTTAATACTTGATGAAGTTTATTTACCCTAGGGTTAACTTGTAGTAAAAGTTTACCTTATTTTCAAAATAATGTGTTATTGACTTCTTGAAATATATTTATTTAGATGTCAATATTATAAAATTCCAAAAAAAACCAATTTTTTAATGATATTTACTTTAAATATTGAATAATTCATAAGAATAAATTTCACTTTATTTGGACTGATTTCACTTCTACAATATTGATATAACTATGTGGAGTAAGAATATGTTAGGGTAAAAATTCTTTTGAAATTGATTTTGAACATTGAAAAATTATAATAATGCTTTATGGAAAATAGTTGAGACTTAAAACTCTTTATGTGTTAATAAATATAAATTTATGAATGTAAATAAATTTGAAATTACATTTCCACACTTTCTAGTTCATGATTATTCTGTTATGAGAAGAATGTCAAATGCTGAACTAACTTTTTGGTAACAAGGAAAATTATAGACTGAAATATTCGAGCATGTAGAATGTTTTTTTATTATAGGTAAGTAGAAACCGATTATCCAAATTTATATATATATATTAATGTTTTTTGATAGAGGAAATGATTAATGAATTTGTAGTTAGAGAATTATAAATCTTGAATCCTAGTAGTACAACATGTGTAGTTTCAAATTATCTTGTTAGATGGATAGGTTTTCTTTGATGATTATGACATCATGTAGTTTGTCTAAGGTAGTATTATAACTGAACACAAGAAAATATCTAAACCAAATTCTCAAATGAAGTTGGATGTGTATTTCCTTGAAAAAAATATGAACCGAGAATGCCTTGTTTAAACAATGTTAATCGTGGTGTGTGATATAACATATGTTCAATTTTTTCTTTTCAAATGCATGTTAGTTAGATCTATTTAAATTAAAGACATGTAATTTTACTTGAAACAACCTATAAATATTGAGTGTTTTTGTGTCATTGTTATCAATGCTTTGATTTTTTGATGTGTACCACAAAAAATTGTAGTTGTATGAAATCTTGTAGTGGTGTGACTGTTCAGGATAGTGAGACCCTTGTTATAACTTATTGTTTAAACTCTCGATATATTAATAGTTAAATCACTTAAGTATTGATAATGAACAGATTCCCCATGATTACTTAAAAAATGTGTTAATGTACCAATCCTAAATAATTAGATGAAATAATATAATCCTCTTGATGATTATGCAATATGATATGTGATGATGCTATGTTTGATTATTCTTGTTGTGACTTCTTAGTGTGGCATGTGGTTTGACAACCATCACGTATGCAAAAATGGGAATCCTAATCCTTAAATGAGACATGTTATGTCATGATACAATTACAATATTGAGGGAGAGTGAGTGCCAACAAAAGTAGATAATATCTATACATGGGAGAGGGAATTCATCAATTTGTGGGCATTAGGATTTATCTGTGAAGATAATTAGGATAATTTATTGGGGAAGTCTGGAGGATGAGGTGTAGAAAAAAAGTAATGTGGAAATGGGGGTTATGTTTTGATAGTAATGTGCTGTAGTGACATTTTTTTCTGAAATTTTTGGTAAAATTATGTTGGTTGAGTTGTTTGAAGAATGGTTATATTATACTGTGATGGTGATGTGTGGTGTCTAGGATTATTGGCCATTGTGGTTAGAAGAATTTTTTTGTATTTGGTCTTATATTGAAAATATAATCTTTAACCTTGAAAAAATGATGATAGATAAACCATTTCCATGTATCCAAATTTGATACATTATGAAGCATTTTAAAACCGTGTGGGAGAGATAATTCCACCCAAAGAGGAAAATTTCATGATGTGGTGGATGACATCATTTGATTATTATTATTATTGTGGTATCTCTACCAATATTAATATATGTTTTTTCTGTTAGTAGAAAAGTTCTTTTTGAATCTCCTTCAACTAATGAAATGAAAAAATGAAAAATAGAAATTTTGAAAGTCTGACCCCTTTATATTTATGTATAAGTATATTCATGGTAATTAATGATTATATGAAAACCTAGAAAAATATTAAACATGTATAAGCTAGTATGTTTAAAACTCATTTCATAACTGTGATGCATACAATTTTTTAATTCATGTTTTCTAAACATTTTATTATCTTTACCATGGTAATGACCATTATAGGGATTTGTTAGTAGAACAAATAGAATTTTGTGAAAGCATGAAGCCTTCAAGATTATTTAAGATAGAGTGGAAAAGAATTTTAAGTAATGTTGATTTACCTATTTTGTTGAAACTATTTTCAACAGTGGTATTTTGAAAAAATTCCATTCTATAAAAATGAATAAAAAAACGGGGTTAGACATAAGATGGTTTTCTTGGCCAATTGATATGATTTTAAATTTATCATTAGAGTGTTTTAATAATCTTCATTAAATAAATATCATATTCCAAAACAAAAAGATGAGATATATGTTTGTAAAATAATTTTCCAATAAAAAATTCATGATTATCCTTTCACATCCTTAAACAACGTGAATTATGTAATGTTTTGTAAATAAAATGGCTAGGTTGTTAATAAATTGTTATTAAATCATGCTAGTGTACCTTCTTAATGATATGTTTTAACTATTTTGAATATAAATTTTTATTGATTAACAAATATGGAATATTAATCAAAATATTTTCATTCAATGGAATGATTATGTGAAATTTATAATATAAAAAGGTGTAAAATATTTTTCTATGATTTAAAACAGTCACTTAGAATTAAAATAATATGAAGAAATTGTTCTGAATGTTTTCCATTACATATTTTTTTATGGTTGTTTTATTGTTTTTCATTTCGTACATGAATTATTAAAAATATCTACGGGACTATGTCCATGTTTGATAGGTATCTTACCTAATAGTTGGTTTTAAAGTGACAATTGTCTTCCAAAAATATTGAGATCCTTGATAGGTATTCAACAGAGTGGTTGTCTGGATGTCATTTTCTCTTCTAGGATTGGTTTTGAATCCTTGAGGGTGAGAATAGTTTGATAGCTATCTGATGTAATGGGCCAGACATCATCGGTCCATTATATTGTGAATATATGATGTTTGAGGTGTTCTGGGTGGACAATGTGACTTATTACTGACACTTTACAAAAAATTTTGTTCTGTGACTAATGTTTATAGGATGTGAATAATGTCCTTGGTAAGTCAAATATCAATAGGTCATCTATTGGTATGACACATGTCCTTAGTTCGTGTTTGTAGGACACATCAGTGAGTTGTGTTAGTGACTAACGTAGGTGACTCAGGTTCATAGCTTATATTGGTATGTCATGTCGGTGAGTTGTGTCGATGACTCATGTTAGTAGGATGCATCCGTGAGATACATTAGTGAGTCATCTAGGTGACATGTATTTGTGCCTGGCATTGGTAGGACAGATCAGTATGTCATATAGGTATGTCATTTATTCCTACTTGCTATAAGCTTTCTAGGTCAATAAGATTACATTGTTTCCATCTTCCTACAGTTTTACCCCTTTACGTTTGCATTGACGTAATACACATCCAAAATCCTTGTTTTCTAGGATTAAAAACATATTCAAATCCCATAAATCCTATATAAATATTCCAAAGGGTTCGAATGTTGTTACATTTTCAAAAGGTGTAATCTCGATCGGATTCACCATTAAGGGAAAATCTAATCCGTATCTAAACTACTTCACCTTTTAGATTTCCAAAAGGACCCAGATTTATTATCCCTTATTATTACTTCTTGTTTTTATTAGGTACGAGATTCCTAAAGATCATCATCCCATGTGGGTTGTGGAATAAAAATACAATATGTTGATCATTTTTTCCATAGAGTTTTGTAACTGTACGCACACTACTATTTTTTTCAACCTGGAAGTCAATACCGCTTCCTCTTCCATGTAGGGATCCCTTTATTTGTCTTTTATTTCTAAATCATGGGTGGTGGGTGTATGAATTTATCATTTTTAAAGATAGTAGAATGAAAAATTAATAAAGTTAATTGAATCATTTTAAATATCAATATGTGTGGTTGGAAGGAGTGACATATGTTCTCCTTTATTATTTATTGATATTATGTCAGTATGGGATATATTCATATAGAAAATAATGGACATCGATGGTCTTTTTTTCACACAAATGATGGAATGGGATTGTTGGAATCTTATTTAATGATAGTATATAATAATTTAATTAACAACATATTTTCTGTTATAAAAAATTGATTCACCCAGATCATGTGGGTTGTGTGATATCACCCTTAAAAAATAATGTGAAATAGAATAAAGGATGCCCTGATAAATATGAAAGTTTTATTTTCTCTTTAATATGATGTAACATGTTTTTGGACATGATTTTGTGTAGTGGGTTGGATATTGTGGTTTATTAAATATAATTTGACTATGTTGGGATATGAGGGGATGATGGACGAGATGTTTTATGTGGCAATGATATGATTATTGTAATTGAATAGAAGGTTTTACAATAGGTATGCAATAATAATGATTATACAGTAGAGATGTATGATGGTTATGGTGTGTATGTGCAGTAAGGTAGCAAAAGGGGTTGTGGATATAAATTTTTGGTGATGTGGGATTATTGGAAATAATGTATTGGGTTGTAGTGCGATGCTTCATTATGTGTTTTTTGTATTTGAATTGTGTCAATTTAATATTGTTTCCTAAATGGTATTGAACAAAAATGGTATATATATTATTTGGAAGAATCTTGAAAAATGGTTTATTTAAAATGGAATGTGGAATGTTAACACATAAGGAATGAATGGTAATAGTTTGGAATTTATTGAACCAATGTGTAGTTAATATGGGGTTATTCAGTATTTCTGAAATCTGTTTTGTAGCTAAATGTGGAGTAAAAGTGTAATGTGACAAACACAAATTGTTCTTATTGTATTATGTTGTGCTTATGATATGTGGTTGGTTCTATTATATCCACCAATGTATTAACGAGATAAATAAAAATGTTAACAAATTCAAATTGATATGTTTAATGTTGATATTGTAGAAGTGTTTTATTTATTAACCAGTTATTGTTTAGGTAAAAACAATCTCGTTTAAAACATGAGATGGGTTTTAGGGATTATTGTGTGGTGTTGTGCATCTAGAGGTGGTAGAGAAGCTTATGGACTTGTGCGTGGGATTTTTTCTTGAAAATCCATATATTGGGGTGGGTTTTTGGTACCTAAATATATACACTTGTATTTCCTTGTGATTTCCTTAGACACCCACCCATGATGAGCACTACGTGGAGGACACACCAATTTCAAGGAGAGGGTGTCCTTTACCAACATCTCTATGGGAGGATGGATGAATGTATATTTTTTATTCTCTTATCCCTCTTATGGGTAATTGGTATCCCAGGACATTTCAAGCAGTTCCAGTGTGGTTGTGAAGACGAGGTGTCTGCGGGCGAGGTGTGCTTCCCATGTGTCTTTGGGATTAGTTGTGTGGTTGGAATTTCAAGGTTTCTTAAGGATGGTGTTGTGGATAATGGCCCAAAAGATATTGGGAGAGATGGGATACTGTAAATGGCCTAGGTGTGTGCAACATGGTTGTGATAGTGGGGCTAATGGAAGAGCATGGTAGCATCATGACATTCACTATTAGGTATGAATAGTTAACCAGTGGGAAGTAGTGTGGGCTATCCAAATATCAATATGCTTATTATATTACAGTACTTTACCTGCATTATTTGGTGATCATTCCTTGTATAGGTTGGGATGGTTAGTATACCTTGGTAGTTTCTTCTAGATTCTATCATTTTCTCAGAGGGGATTTATATGCTTCTCACACTTATGCATGAGGGACGTTGGTTTTCATATTTTGTAACATCCCGGGAAAATGAAGAATAAGATATTTTTATATTCATTAATATTTTTGAATTAAATATTAATTTTACTTTAAAGGGGTTGTTATGTTCGATAGAGTACCCGATACACAACAACGAGTTTCTTTGGAATCTTATGTTTCACACTAATAATATAATATTATTAGTTTAAATGGTAGTTAACTCATAGCCATTGTATTAGTGGGAATGAACGAAACTAACTACAATATGATTATACAAGATTGTTTGATGTATTTACATTATTCAATAAAATGTTATAGGCTTAAAATGTGAATAAATCTAATTTTAATCATAATTTACATTAAATGGCTGATTTATCGCCTTTTAATGGAGAACCCTCTTTAAATATAGTTTTGGTTACTTCGATACATTCTATATGACCAATAGAAATCCTTCTTTATAATGGGGACATCAAAATTTACGTTTTGTGGATTTTTGGAATTTTTCCGATAAAGTACATTTTTTAATGAATAGTGAAAAATATTGTATTTTAATTCAAAAGTGTCTTTCAATATAATTTATTTATATGGATTTATTATCATTATAATTGGTGTTAAAGTGAAATTAAAATATATTTTTACCATTTAATCCAATGTTGGTCATTGAAATTAATTTTTCTTTTAAATTGGACATAAACAAGTATCAATCTTTTGATAGTTATTGTTTCTAAAAAACATACTATTTGTTTTGATAACGGTAATTAATTTTAAAATAAATTAATTCCACTTATATTTTTTTAATTTGGAAAATTAGTAATCATTTTTGAATTTGTAATATCAAATATAGCATAGGCTTAAATTTTTGTATTTTTCTGAAAAACATCAATTTTTGATGAATAGGGAAACAACATAGTGGTTGTTAAAAAATAATTTTTCATTTAAATGAAATTTTTCCAATTATGTGAATTGAATTTAAAAAATCCATCATACATGGTTGTTATCAAGAAGTAAAATGTGGTTCATTATGATGCAAATAATTTTTGGTGAATAGTAACTTATAACTTTTATTTACCGTGTTTAAAGTTAAATAAGGTAATTCAAGGTTAAATAAATATTATAATAACTTACAATTACCTTAACACTTGTCCAAACCTTATTGGTAGAGTCATTAACTCCCATGGTCATCTTTGGGTCGATTTTGGGACCCCATTGAGCCACTTGAGAGTGATAATGACATTTTAGATTAATTAATTTTATGTGAATACAAAATTGACATTAACAAAAATATTTTAGTAATTAATTTTTATATGGTGTTATATAAGTCTTATTGTTGACATAAATATTTATTATAAAGCTAAAACGATTTTCTACATGATATTAGTTTTTTGTAATTTTTAGACATCAAATAATTTAAATTATTTATGACACAATAATGATGCAGTGTTTACATCATTAATAAATCATTTAAATAAATAAGATTATAATGATTAAAATATTATCCAAAACCTGTCCATTTCTCTATTATCCTCAATATACAAGTATTTTGTTATGATATGGATTCTATCTACACTTACACACACCTCCAACTAATAGATGAAGTACATAATGTTTCTGTGGATGGAAAACTAAGGCCTCACGAAACGATGATAGTTCAATTAAATCTTAACACCTCTCATGGTGGCCATTATGATGGAACTGTATTAATATATGATATATATTATGTTTATGATTTTCATATGCTTCTGTACTTCCCTTTTTATAGCATGCCTTTACGGTTTCCATAGTGGGTAAATACGATAATCTTATTTGGGGAAGTGCGGACTACCGCCCCCTCAAAGTGATGTGATTCATTAATGCATTATGTGGGATGTATAAAGGATGAAATTTATGATAATATATATGATTTTATACTAGAATTATAATATTACTATGTATCATTATGTTTTAATTCCATTAAAATAAGAAATACAAATGAAAGTAGCATTCATGAGTAAGTACGGCTTACCGTCTCCATGAACGTTGCATTTCATTTCTTACCTCTAAATGTTATGTACTATCACAAATACATGTATATTCTGCATATATATGATATATATGATACCCAAATCATGAATATAATTCTTGATATAATGAACCTTTGATCACATGAACAACATGTAATTATAAGAAGTCCATTTTTGACTCAAGTACCAAATATCGACAAAAGAAACGTTATTACCTTAAACGATTGAATAATGTTTATAATATGGTAATAAGTGATATAAAAAGAATAATAAACTTGAAAAAGGTTCTTATGAAAGTTGAAATTAACTTTAGATTATTATTCAGGATATCAAAGAATGATCGAGTCAAGTCGGACACGAGGTAAGGGAACTTCTTAACCTAATTTTTGTTCTTTGGGTTAATCTTATCTTTCTTGTTTATGTCATTCCTTAATTATGTGAGAAATGAATTTTTATGTATTTATACTTTCTTTATGTGTGATTTTATTGAATATACATAATAGATCTATTTTATTTACAAAATGATCTGTTTAAGGGACATCCTCTCAATCTTCTTTCATTGAGGCATATTTTGTTTTAATACACGACTTACTTTTATATGTTGTATAAACACCCTTGACTTTTCAAAGTGAATATTTTTCTACAAAGCATTTTACTAAACGATAAAAATGATTGTTTATTTTAATGTACGCGTTGACAATGACCTTTCCGCTACCGTGAGTATTGTTTGATCTTTGGATTCCTCAACAAGTCGTAATGTTTTTTTAAAAGAAAATAAATACCTTGTACACTTTTATGTATTTTTGGTATTGAAAATTGTTTTGAAAATGGATTTATTGTGTTAATAAATTTAAGTGAAATATTTTGATTGAAATGTGGAAATGTATCCTTTCCATTATATTTGTTGTATGGGATATGATTTTATATTGGTACATGGACATTTTACTGGTGGTTACGTGATAAACCAAATGACTGGTGGTTCCGTGAATAACAGGACGGGTGGTTTTGTTATAACCTCCAATGACTTGGTTATTGAAGTCGGCCGTATGGCTATTCCATTTAGTGATATGTGTGGATGTCTACTATATGGTTATTCCATTTAGGTATGTTTATGTCCAAAGATACCTTTACATGTTATGTGTTCTTTATATGGGTTTTATGGTAATCTTTTGGTTACAAAAGAGTATGTAATGATCTTTTATTCAGTGAATAGTATTTACTACTTTTTATGGGTGAAAATTATTACTTATGTTAAAGCATTCATGGTTTACTTTTTGTTTGGAAAAATTAAATGTTTTATTTATATGCGTATCCCTTACTAATCTTTTTATGCTCATCCCAAATTTTGAAATGTTTTTCACAGCACATAAAGTGGAATAGGGTCAAGGATGGGATCACGAAAAAGTCATGCCGTCTAAAACATGGAACTAGTCATGACTCTATTTTTCAAGAGTTCATGTTTTTTTAAAATAATTGAAAGTTAGTTGAAGTGTCTACTTTGTAATATTTTGAAATGTAATAGTTATGGCCTAACTCTATAAAACTCTAAACCTGAATAGATCCTCAACGTGAATTATTTATTTAATTCAATATTATGTAAGGTTTAAGGCCGAGTGATTATATAATGATTATAGTTGTATGATCACCCTCTGTTAATTAAAAATATTTTTAAGTTTCTAGGTGCACTTTTGTGATTGGGCGGGACATCCATAGTTTAGAACATTGGTGCTATTTTCATGCCACTACCTTTGGTTTTTTTCTTTTGGTTTTTTTAAATATGTTTATATGTATTAATTATGATTTATACATGCACTGTGGGATGGATTGGATTATTATTATATATTTCAAGGAGTTTTTAATTAATACATAATATCATTAGATATTGTTTTCTTGTAATGGAAAATTCCACCCATATTGTGAGATATTTGTACCCTTGGTGATAGTTTCCACTCTGGGGCATACTATTGGAAGAATCATGGGTTAATTATCCCCATTTCATCATTATCATCCTATTAGGGGTATTATTGGGGGGGTCATGATAAAATGATATTTGAGGCTGATGGTTGAGAGATATGATAGATTTTGGAGTTAAGTACAGTGAGGATTGTGTGGGTTCATAGCGAAACAGTGTCAGTTGATCTTGGTGTGTGACATAGGCAAGGTGAAACCATATAGAACATATGATTTTATCCCCACCCCCATGTTCCAATGCAAGGACTCCAAGTCTACAGAACGACCATTTATGGCTACACTACTTATAGGGTAGAGGCCTTGGAGAGGTACATTCATCATAATGACATGTGTTCTTATATGAATTTGATAATTTTTGGTAAATCTAAAATGAAATATGTGAATCATTATATTTATTAATGTTTATGTAATGTTTCACATCTTTTTATTGTAATTATAATTTATTAATATATTGTTGAACCATTATTATAACCATGAGAAAAGTCTAATATTATTGTTAGCTAGATTTAATTGTTTTTTTGAAACCTTCATGAGGATTTAATGCGTTGTATCCTCTCCTGTTATAGAATGATTCGTGATAAATTGGAATTTTCATCCCATGTTATAAATGATTGACATTCCATCATATTTTCCCAATGTTTGAATTTGTTAGAGAAGCATTCTTAGTGTATTTTTCTTATGATCAACTATTTAAAATTTGGATACCCTTATTAAGAATGTTAATTTGATGTAGATTCAAAAGTGGCATAAAAATTAAATTATTATGTATTAATATTCACATGTTAGTTATTAATCCACGAGTTTTCATTACATAAGGGTTGACTTGTTCTAAAATGATCATTAATTATAAGAAAAATGTGTTGTTGAATTGTTGAAAAATACAGATTTAGATGTTTATATATTGAAATTCCTGAAACTGTCATTTTTAATATTGATATTTATATTGAATTTAGAAACCCTATCAAGAATAACAATCTATTTACTTTTCATGAATTCAAATGTATAATATTGGCATAAAAATTTGTTGTGATCATGTGTGGTGTTGTGGTAGGGAGTGTTACTACATGTATGTGGTGGTAAAAGTAGTGTAATGAAATATTACCCTGAGAGATTTATTGACTGTGGTATGCATGATATTTTTTATGTTTTGGGACTATATCTAGTATGTGTATTTCTTGTTGGGGAATGTTAGGATTATGCAGTGCATATGCTAATGTTTGTGTTTTGGGGGGAGATAGTTTTTTATGGATGTGATGAGTTTGTATGTATATGTAGTGGGGATACTGAGTATGGTTGTGATGGGTTGATTTGTGTGGTTTTTATGTATGTTAGGTGTTTTCTTATTGGGATAAAGGACATGGCGACATGTCTTTGGTGAATGATAATGGTAGTTTTTGGTTTGGGTGCTAAGTTGGGAGGATATTTGTAGTTGGTTATTTTATCATTGTTTTCTTAACCTTAATGGATTACTTGTGAGGATTGTTATGTGATGTGGTTGTTAGTTTCCTAGGTTGGGATGTAATAACTGGTATATTTATAATAACATCAAAATGATTTTGTTTTTAGATTCTCTCTTTTATTGAATTTGAAAGTGACCACTATTCGTTCAAATACCTACATTTAGAGGTATTAAAAAAATTGTTTTGTGGGGTATTATTTGTTTGGAACCCCTTAGGTTGGGATGAGGGTTTGATACCTATATATATGTAGTTCATTGTGATTTTAATACAATCCCCACCATAGTTGAGATATATGGGTCGAACACACCCATTTTTATGGGGGAGGGTGTCGTTCACAAATATCCTAGTTTGATGATGGATGTTTGGAAAACCATTCTTCCTTGCTTTGTCATCCAAGGGGTGATATCCCAAGACTCATTGGGAAGGTCATGGCTTGTGATGGCCAAGTGTGTGTGGGTGATTAAAGCTTCCCAGTTGTCTTTGAGATGACATGTGATGTGTTATGCGGCCAAGATGCTGGTGAGAAGGATATGATGTGATATGTGGCCTAGGTATCATTAGGTGTGATGTGATGTAGTTGTGCGGAAGATGTGAGTTTAGGTGGGTTGTGATGTAGTTATTTAAGAAGAGGTGGGAGATCCAAGATGACTATTGTTATAGTGTGAGGGTTGATAATTATTGGGAAATTGGTGTGGGTTATCCTATCATCGATGTTCTCTATATTACATTACATGACATGTGTAATTTTTTGAGAATTACATTGGTGAGATTGGGGCTTCTAGTATAAATTTATAGGTTCTTTTGATTTGTATTGTTTTTCAATTAAGTCATTAGTATGTCTCCCCCACATGTGCATGATAGATATTGGTTTTTCCCAACTGATTATACACGTTTGACCACCCTATGAAGATAAATATACTTTCATGTTTCAAAGAGGAGTACATTGACCATGTTGGGATGGTCTATCTTAGACATTAGGGATGGTTTTTGTGTCACTAATTATATTTTATTTTGGTATTTACTTGGTATCTTCCCATTTATTTGTACTAGTTTTGACTTTTAAAAAGCATATGGGAGGGATTATGGTTTATCTTTAATATAAGTCTTGGAGTTTTTTTGAGGTTGACAGATCTTATCTCTTAATCATGGATACTATAGAAATTGTAATTCATTTAATATTGTGAGATTCTTATACCCATGGTGGTGGTCGCCAACACGGGGCTACTAGGGTAGGGACTCCTAGGTCATCATCTCTGTTCCTACATATGCCAGCTTTGGAGGGGCATCCTTGGAGGGGTGGGATTTTGACATAATGGTGTTTGAGGCATGCTAAGAGATAGGATGGAATATGGAGCTATACATAGTGAGGATTGAATGTGTTGGTAGCAAAATAATGTTAGGTTATCTTGGTGTGTGATAAAGGCTAGGGAAGACCGACTAGGACATGGTATTTTAGGTCCCCTTATGATCTGATTTAAGGACTCTGAGCTAATTGAATGACCAATTGATGATATACTGTTTGTAGGGTAGAGAACCTAAGAAAGGTAAATACATAATGATGACTTATTTTCATGTCCAAATTGAATATTTAATTTAATTTAAATCAAATAAATTCAAAATTTATCTTAATTGAATTTTGATACTATGTGGGATTTGGAGTTCGTTGTTTATCATTCAGTTGTGGGAGCTGGTCGCTGTTGTAATGACCCAACCATAGTTTCTGAGACTAGATGACTTATTTCATTGTATTAGAATGATTAAAAAAATTAATATCCTGATGTAATGAATACTTTAGTAGTTTTGGAAAACAATATACACACATAATTAAAATTTGAAAAAAACAACACCAACATAACTTCTTTTGAATCACATATAATCTTCTAGATTATCATTGTGTGTCATTCATAGTATACATCATCACAACATAGGGAAAATAAATCATTTTTAAGGGGTGATATTAGATTCTCAGTGTGGGTAAATAATATAGTGGAAGAAAATATGAACACTAGGTATGATGTATAACTAATAATGCATTCCTATAAAATTATACTTTAGTGTAATATGGAAGGAATAAAAAAATGATTAAATAGTTCTATAAAACATAATGATGGATATTTCACTAGTAAAATAATCTTTTGGAGTATAAATATCTTGTTTTATAATGAGGGAAATAATAATGGAGAAATTTGTGTAATATAAAAAAAGTCCTTAACCAAGACATTTGATCATGATTAAGGCCATGACCAAAAGTATATTTGAAAATGGGCAAGGCCCCATCCATGTATGTATCTGTTTTGTCTCATGAGAGATAATGATGTATCGAGGGGTTGTAGTGGGCCCAACCCATAAGGTAATAAGGTCAATTAATTCCTCATATGACTGGGGGTAAACCTAAACAATGTTTACAATAATATTGAAACTATCATTTGAAATGTAAATAACTTTCTACACTCATTAATCATAAAAACTAACTATTCTATGTAATACCATTAATGGATTCAAGATAGTACATCCACAATCTAAATAATCATAAACCATTAAATAATACATGGTTGATTATTTCACAAAACATTATCCCCATTGTATCATAATAATCTATAAGAGTGTATGAAATAGTTGAAACCACTGTTATAATTTCATCGAGTAATTATTGGGAAAAATAATCATTTACATTGAAATGTTGTCATCCTTTTGGAAATACATTTCATAAAACCAGATGTTAATTAAATTTTTGTTTTAATAATAAAATTAGATATTTTATAATAATTAATTTCTCAAAAAAATAGATTATATAGTTCCCTTGTAAATAGGGTAGAATTTGAGAAATTCCCTTCAAATGGGATTGTTTAACAGGAAGGAGTTTATAATGTTCCGCTTAAAACAAGTAAATACCCATAAAATAAATACATATTATGGTTGGTACTCATATATTGAAAATAAAAAATAATTTATGATAAGTAAATTATAATAATAATAATTTCGTTAGGTACATAGAGAATAAGAGTAACCCGAATGAAAATGGATGTTTGGGTAGAAAATCAATAACACTTTGTAATCAATCAAATCATACACCCCAAAAATAATAATAAAAAATTGATGCATTTAATATCATTTAAATTTTTAGATTCATGATATGATACATTATTGGGAATTATACACACACCATACCCAATTAACAGTAGTGAATAAGGAATATCTTACAAAAAATGGGAGTGAGATGTGGAAACCATTACCTTAGGTTTGAATATTTTATTTTCCTAAAAATAAGATCCTAGAATATGAAATTATTAATATTAATAACATAATATAGAACCTACTAGAAATGAATTTTATTTAATATGGTTTTTAGGATCATTTATGGTTGTTTTAACAGATAAGAGATTCATTTTCCTCATTTGTGAGTGCTAGTTTCATTAGTTTTCATGATCTGTTCGTTTGAATGGATATTAATTTAAAATGATAATTGAATTCCAGTTATTATGTAATATGTTTTTAATGTTAATATTGAATATAAAATAATCATATATGTCAATTTGTTACTTAGGGTAAAGATGAATCATTTGATAAAATTTAATTGATAATCACATGGTTTAATGTGGTGGTTTTTCTATCACCACGAACTCATTTTGTATTATAAATTAAATATATGTATGAAAAAAGATTCTATAACATTAGATATGATATATATGATATATAATGATCAATTTGATGTATAAAAATGGTTTCATGACCTGAATTAAAGATGGTAATAGAAATTGGTAAGTTTTCATCCTTGAATGTTATTAATTAACACATCTTAGATAGTGTTTCCATTTTTAATATAAGAGAAGTAGAAAATAGATTTGATGATGAAATATTAATTTAGAATAATAAAATTATATTATTTATATGTAACTATAATTATTAATACATCTGGATGAGGGGATGTGAGGAGAGAGAAACAAATGTATTGAACATGTAATATAAATTGAATGAAAAAGGAAGATATGATTAACTGTTAATTAATCCTCTTTGAGGACCTCTATAAGTCCAGTTTTTTCCTTTTCATTGGATCAATATGTTTTTTATTTAGGTAAGGGGATTGTGAATAAAACATGGATGAAAATAGAACCTTCTCAAATCATGAGTGGTGTGAGAGAAAATGGGATTGATGGGTGGATTTTTTGGTGGAGGGGATGTGTTATTTCACAATATATTAATCATTTTTTATTATTTTCTCTCAATATTATGAATAGTCCCTATTATTACGTCTCAAATAGTAATAAGTTAATGTGATTTCTAACCAAGTGTTTTTCATCATAATTACACTATCTATGACTCAATAAATCATATATTTAGATTTTATCGTAAATTATGATATTTTACAATTCAAAAAAACATATGTGTTATAAAAAAATCCTAAAAAACCACCCTCAACATTATTCAACATGAAGTATTAAGGAATGGAAAAAATATATGAAAAATAATTTTCAAAATATGTTATATTTATTATATAAATGATATCATCATTTACTTGATAAATAAAAATTTTAAATTTATAAATTAATTTTATACATCTTTCAAAATTTAACTAAGTATCGTAAAATTAACCTAAATTCGTATGAAAAAAAATAATTACTGGAATGTACATTTATAATAACATGGGTGATGTAACTATTTGAATGGGTACATTACTATCTATAAGGGTAAGTTATTATTCATCATGGTAACTTACTATTCACTAAAAATGTATATAGATCCTATTAGACTCCAAATATCTTATTGATCTCAACTGTGTATATTACTTTTAAAAACTAAAATCATTTATGTGGATAAATTATACCTAATGGACAGGTTATAACTATCTCTGATATATATCAAATTGTTTTTTAACATATACTCAGTGTTGAAGTGACAATTTTATTTGTAAAACATTATGGGGTAAAATTCTTCTCCCATTAAAAAATATTATTCAGAAAACTTTCAAGAATGTGAACTCATAAATTATTTGGTTAGGTCTTCATCATATGTTCCTTAGGATCCCATGTTTCTGCTTCAATTTTATGAATTTCTAATGTTCTGTTACCATCTGATTCATCTGATTCCTCAACACCTATTCTTCAGTGTCTATAATCTAGATAGGCTCGTCATAGAAAGATAATTTAGGATCCAATTAAATTCCTTCATAAGTGAGGATATGAATTGGGTATGGCATGTAGTTTCACAAAAATGATACATTGATTACCTTTTGTACCTTAAAAGACTAGGTATAATTTCAGAATGATAATCCATAGGTCCAATTATCAAAAAAAAATCAAAATGGACAATATAACTAGGGAATAGTTTCCCTTTCTTCCAAAATCATATAACACCCATCCATAGAGATACTTTTATGAAAAAATAATCTCACCCTTAAAATTCCAATCCCCTTCTTCAGTTACCAGGAAATCTATTTTTCCTCCTTTGAACTTCTATGATCTGGGTTTGAAGTGTCTTTACATTCATTATTGTTTCTTCCAAAAGCTTTAGACCAACAAGCTTCCTTTCACCAACTTCATCCCAACATGTTGATGTATGACATCTATTTCCATACAATGCTTCGTATGTTTCCATTTGAATTATATATGGAAACTATTATTCTAGGAAAAATCTGATAAAGGTAATCATTTATCCCACATACCTTGAAAATATATTGACCATGATCTCAACATGAATTCTAATGTTTGGACCATCCTTTCAGATTTCCCATCAGTTTGTGGGTGATAAGTAGTACTCAATAAAAGATCAAAATTTAAATATTTCTAAAGTAATTTCTATTATTTAAATGTAAATCATGGATTAAAATTAAGCGCAACTAAGAGAGGTTCCCCATGTTGACTCAATGCTTCATTGAAATAGTTCCCAACAATGCACTCCGGTAGAAAATCCTCCCTCACAGGGAGGAAATTTGATGATTTGGTCTGTCGATCAACAATTACCCATATTGGATCATTATTTCATAGGGTTTTGGGTAATACAATAAGTAAAATCAATGGATATTTCATCCAATTTACTTTTTAGAATATGTAGAGGTATCATGGATTATCTAGTAAGTTGTATTTTTTTCATTCACTTGCTGACAGACTAAACATATTGATACATGACATGAAACTTTACCCATCATGTTATCCAACCAGAAATGTTATTTAAAATCTTTATAAATATTAGTGCTACCGTGATGTATAGAGAAATTTTAATTATGGGCATCATCCAATAACACTATTTTTAGTTCAGGTATAGAGGGAACACAAAGCCTATTCCCTGACATCAAAACTCAACCATCTTATATGAATTTTTCCAACATCACATCCCACACCTCATTTTTTTTGAATAATCTCATAATCAGCATGAGAACATGAAATCCTTTCTAATAATTATTATAGGTAAACCAGTTGAAAATGAAATAATGTTTCCCCTTTTTGATGATTCCCATATCCATCCTTGATAGTTCCATGTAAAAAGGTTCCTTGTCAAATTTAAATTTTTTAGGATACTAGATACTTCCTGCTCTATGAATCTACTACCTTATTTTCCTTTCTTGGGTGGTATTTAATGGAACAATCGTAATCCTTGATCAGCTCAATCCATATACTTTTCATCATGTTGAGTTTTTTTGGTGGGATGATTTATTCCGATCTCTTTTGATCCGCATATATCAATTATAATTAACTATAAATATAATTTATTCATATATTCAGAGAACGGAATATAGATTATAACTCAAGATCATGAGATTGATGGTTCTATTCATGAATTTTCAATAGACTTGATGCATAGTAATTAAATATAACATTATTCAAAAAGATACAAACATATCCTTTATTTGATGAATCACAATAGATTACAAACACATCATTACCCGACGGTAGAGTCAAGATCATTGAAATCACTAATATCATATATATTTCCTCAAAACATTCCAAAATTCCTTTTCCATATCATTTATACTTATTTAAAAGTATGATTGTTTAATTGGTTGGCTAATTAAGAGATTTTTAAAAGGAAACATCGATAATAACTTGCTAAAAAAAGTAATCAACATTACTCAGTTGTTTTAATTGGGGTATTCCAATACATAACAACCATTTCCTTTAAAAGATCAATTCATATTCTATCCTTAGAGACAACATAGACCAAAAAAATAATATTATTGAAGCCAAAATTCACCCTTTCTAAACTTCACAGAAAATTAATTTCTTTTAAGAGTCTTCAGAATAATGTGAAAGTGGATGTCATCATCATTGTATATTTTAATGTATACCAATATATCATTAATAATTACCACAAAAATTTCTGGATGATATTCATTGAAAATACTATTCATTAGATCTATGAAGACATAGGGTTCATTAGTCATTCCAAAAGGCAATACTGAAAATTTGTAATTCTCATACCTTGTTTGAAATGATGTATTTGGAATGTAATCTATATTCACATAAAACAGATGAAATATAGATCAAAGGTCAATTTTTTTAAAGTATTGGTCTCTATGAAGTTGATATAATAAATCATTAATGCAAGGTAGAAGATATATATTCTTTATTATTATAGCATTGATCTCCCTCTAGTCAATGCATTACCTCATAGATCGATTTTTCATTTAAAAAAACGAACATGGGCTCTCAATAGAGAACACTATGGAGATTAAATATTTTATCACTCAATTCTTCTAGTTTTCCTTCAGTTATACTAATTAAATAGTGTTCATTTAATAAGGGGTCTTTGATATAGGTCTTGAATGATGAATTAATTCAATTGAAAACTCAACATCACACTCTGGATAATGTCTATGTATATACTCTAAAAATACATCAATATATTCTTGCACAATAGGTACATCCATTATTTCAACATTTATTTCTTCACACATATATATTGAGTTTTCATCCTCCAAAAGAATTGAATTCGATTGCACAATTGAGCATAGATCTAGATGAGAATCAGATTGTGATGTTTCTATGGTAATGATAAGGGATTCCAAATCTTCGTAAAAAAAATAACATTCATATTCTTGAAATGTATTTTTGCACCACAATTCGATTAAAAATCCATACTATGGATTATATGAAAATAAATAATGGTTATGATGATAAAATTGGATGATAATGCATGTTAATATTCCATAATGGCCACTGCATGACATAAATGTGATAGAATGATGCTACCCTTAAAAGTTTTGACAGAAAACTCCTTTATCAAGTTGATAATATCATATTATCTTGGAAAACTAAGAAGATATAAATGAATGATATGATCTAGAATCAAATAAATCATTGGAAATTTTTGAGGAAATGATTAATGTACATACCACCACATCATTGGGAACTTCAACCGCGGGAATTGTGATTACATAAGCTTGGTGTTGCTCCCTTAAAAATTTCTAGGGAATGTTTGATTGATTGTTTGGATAATCATTATAATTATGACCAATCTTCCTCAAATTATAGCAATCAACATTGATAGCTTGTTTCGTTCCATTGCAACCACCAGCATAGTGGACTTTCTGTCCACACTTATAGCATATTCCTTTTCCTATTAAGATGGAACCATTGTGTTTACATCCACAATTATCTCATGTAGGAAAAATTCACCATTTTATCGTTCCATTTACCCCCTGTATCCACTACCAACCTCTTCTTCTCTTATTTCCAATAAAATTTGTAATGAAAAATTAATTCTTTGTCCATCTTGATAGCAGTTGAGAGAATGTTTTCATATGATGATAAAAATTTGGAGACTAGTGCCCGTTAGAGGAATAGTTTCAAATGATGAAAGATAGACGAAAATTTCTCATGGGATTACATATATAGTCTATCCATTCCTTACTAAAATTATAAAAAAAAAATTCATACATTGCATCATTTTTATCCTCTTTTGGTCTGAGATAAAATAATTTCCTCTCTATATCTGCTCATTGTTAACGAGGAAAAATATTTTTTTAGTAAAATATCCTCGAAATCTAATCTTTCAATTTATTTTAAATTTTTATCTACCTTTTTTATTATAATTAATGACAACCATTGATCTCATTCACAAAATAAAATACAAACCCCAATCAAAACCTTATCTTTTTCCTTAAATACCAAAGGGGGAAATATATTCGCTATATAACTTATTCATTGCTCTGTTGTGAATGTGATTATTGTACCATTGAATGATGGAGGTTTTTGTCACATGAAGGGGTATAATATTGCTCCACATTGTGGATCAGGATGATATATATAGATAAGGTTATTATTCATAACAAGAGTAAGTTTCCCCAGTATAGTTATGAGTAGCTCAGTAGTATTCATAACACCAGATTCAACATCATTATCTTGCAAATGAGGGAGATCCCTCCATGGGAAATTCCCATTCATTTCGTTTCCATTACTTTAACTAGTCACCATATTTAAATAATGTCCTATAATAGATTATGTTATGAATCAATGTGTATAATATCTAAATAGAATAATACATATCATAAATTGAAATCCAAATCACTATTAATATCATTATCATAAGCATGGTTTCTTTGAGAAAAATTTTACAATTAATTCCTTCATTATGGTTTGCAATGAAAATGTTTATTATCTTAGGAATATCCCTTTTATTTTAAATATAGTTGCATATTAAGGCCTGTTTTTGTGTACCATGATACCCCAAGGTCAAGACTGAAAATCCATCTTAGAGTTATTACTGCTAAGTACATATGTGCCAGAACCAAGTCTACTTTTAGTACCTATACATGGATGTATTTTCTAGGAAGATCCACATAAACAATTCCTTACCAAATTTCTAGAATGTTCTTCAACGTTTTTTCTCAAAACTATCTTAGGATTTTATTCCCTTATCTACATTTTCTAAAACTAGTTTCTTATTTTTCTGTTAACCATCCTTTGATACCAACTATATAGACCAAACCCCTATTCACCAAATCTGATGCCATATTTCATTAAATTATCACGATTACAAGTAATTTTTGTCCCAAAGGAATGAATTGTTTATTCATTTTGGAAAACTAGATACATACATAATTTCAACATGAAATGAAATAGAAAAACACATCAGCCTCTTTTGAATCACAACTAATCTCCTAGATTATCCTTGGAAATCATTGATAATATAATTTTTCACAACCTAAGGAAAATAAAACATGTGAATGGGGTGATATCAGATTCTCAGTAAAGTTAAATAATAAAAAAAAAGAAATTATAAATAGTAGGCATGATGAATCACTAAAAATTCTTCCCTTAAAAATAAATACGAGCATAATATGGCCATAACTAAAACTGGTTATATAATTCCATGAAACATAACCACAGAGATTCTAATAGTTGAATTATCACATGGACTATCAATATGAAGTTTCCTAACATAGAAATGAATTATGCATGATATTATAAAATATACCATCAACGCCTCATCCAATACATCTAATAATGATTATAGCATCGGTCAAAACCATATATAAAAATGGGAAATACCTCATCCATGTCTGTATCAGTTTTGTGTAGTGTGACCTACTTATTCATCAATGTGATAAAGGGTGACCATCACATCATGTAATATGTCCAATTAATTTCTCATATTAATGAGTATATACATAAACACAATGTATAATAATATTAAAACTAACATTTGATTTTTAAATATCTCCACCCAATCATTAAACATAAACCCTAACCATTCAGAGTAATATGGTTAATGGTATCGAGATAGTACATCCACATTCAATATAATCCTAAACCATGAAATAATATATGGTAGAATATATCATATAAAATTAAACCCATTTTATTATAAGAATCAATAAGAGTGTTTGGAATAGGTGAGAACACTTTTATGAAATTATTGAGTAATTTTTTGGATGAGTACTGTTTTACTTTAAAAACAAGAGATATTTTGGGAAAAATTACTTAAAACCGAAAGTTAATTAAATTATATTTCTAGCAATAAAATTAAAAATTTTATAAAATTAAATGTTACTAAAAATATATTATATATTTCCATTGAAATTAGGTAAGAATTTAAGAAATTATATTGAAAGTTGATTGTTTATCAGGAAGGATTTTTGAAATATCATTTTAAAACATGTAACACCCCATAAAATAGATAAAGAATCTATTTGGTAATCATATATAGATCATTAAAATATATTTTATTAGTATTTCATAATAATATGTAATAATTTCATTGAGGTATGTATAGAATAAGAGTAACCTTAATGAAAATGGATGTTCGGGTTGAAAATACATACAACATGGAAATTAATAAAATCATATGAACCAAAATTAATAATCATAAAATAATACCTTGATTACCAGGAAAATTAATATAATCATTCTATGATACATCATTTTTTAGTATTCATAGACTATAATAAACTAATATTGTTGAATAAATAATATCTAACAATAATGGAAGTGAGATGAGGAAACCCTTAGCTTATGTCATAATTTTTTCATCTCTTGAACTTACGGTCATGAAATAGGAAATTATAATTATTAATAAAACAATTCAAAACTTTTATATAAATAATTGTTTTATTGTAATTTTATTATTTTCATTTGGAGTCGTTTTTACAGGTAAAGAGATTAAATATCATCTTTAGTGAGTTCTTGTTTGATTTTATTTCACGATCGTTTCGTTTGTATGGAAGTTAATGCAAAATAAGAATTTAATTATAAAATTAGTGTTACATTCCATTAAGGATAACAAAATAGGTTAAATGATAATATATTTAATTTTGTTATTTTGGGTGATAATGAATCATTATATTAGATTTTAATGATAAATTCTTGAATTAAATTGGCGGTTTTTCGATCACAACGATCTCATTTTGATTTATAAATTTTTAACATGTATAAAAAAGGATTCCAGAACATTAAATAGGATATATATAATATATATAATGGCTGGTTTCCACAATAAAAATGGTTTGATGACCATAATTGTGGATACTAATAGAAATTTAAAACTCATCCTCCTTGAGAAAGATAAATTATCACATCTCAAATAGTCTTTCCATTTTTATAATAAGAGTAGGGGGAATGAGAGGTGATGATAAAATATTCCATTTGAATAATAAAATTCTAGTACATGTAATTTAATATAATTTCCATAGAAAATTCATGAGGGGATGTAATGAGAGAGAGAAAATAGAATGGAACATGTAAATGAAATTTAAATAAAAAGTAATAGAGGTTTACCTCTTGAGTACTCCTCCTTGAGAACCTCTTTTAGGTCTTCAGATTACACCTTTCATGATACTAGAAGATATTAGATGTGGGGAAGGGTACTGGGAGGATTATTTGTTAGATAATAGAAATTTAATAATGATTGATGGGTGTGAGAGGAATTGGGAGTGATGGGTGATTTTTATTGCGGAGGAGAGGAGTTATTTTCCATTATTTTAATCGTTATTTTATTATTTTCGATCAAGAATATGAATAGTATTGATTCATGTGACTAAAATAGTAATAAATGAATTTGAGTTCGAACATAGTTTTATTACATCATCCTTACATAACCCATGATTCAATAAATCATGTATTAGGAATCTATCGTAAATTACAATATTTCATTATTCAAAAAAAATCATGTTTATTAGTTTAATCGCCAAAATTCAACCTAACTTGTTTTTGACATGTAGAATTTAAATATGAACTCCATTTTATCAATTCAATTATCTAAATGAGGGGAATTTAGTTTTTAAATACAATCATTATTTTCATGAAATATATATATTTTAATTTTAAATATGATTTTATAATACTTTCAAATAATAACTGAGGTTGCATAAAATTATACAAAATTAAATGGAAAAAATTATTGAAGATTAAATTTTATGAAAATGATTTTTTTAAAAAATATTTATAAATTTACAATTTTCATTAAATATTTATTACTCCCAAAAATATCATGACATATTTATTAATATTTAAACATTCACTCTCATTTATAAAGTGCCTAGATTTTATTTTTACTAATATGGTAAGTTTACTATTCAAAATAGTACATTATTATTCATAATGGTATGTTACTATTCATAAGGGTATGTTACTATTCCCACAAAATGTAATTGTTCCTATAAAACACTAAATAACATACTAATCGCAACTGTTTATGTCAATTTTTAAAAAATTAAATAAGAGAATCAAGAAACATATATCTAACAACTAGTTTATAAATATCTTCTATAAATATCAATGTTTTTTTCATAAAATCTATGTTGAACACATTCTTGTAAAAAAATGTGGTGTTGTTGTCATCCACAAGTGGATATAGTAGTGGAGGCTTAGTAGGCTAATATACCTAATTGAAAAAGGGTAGACCTTGTAGAAGAGGACATCTAGTAGTAGAAAACATTACGTTCATTCCAATAATAGACTCCGGGAATGTATTAGAGAAGCGTTTTTGACATAGAGGCAGAGAGTTTGATATTTGAGCATGATATCTCATTTAGATTAATCCAGGCTATGAAGGAGTACTTGATTCACAAAGTGGTGAGCCAAATGTTTGAAGCTACATGTCAGTGGTGGACGATGTATCTAGGTTATAGGAGAGGGATGATGTTCTATGGGTAAATTTTGAGAAAGAGGACTGAGAAGAATTTTGTTCTTCAACCATAAAAGCTAATAAGAGAAATTTTCTACTCTCCCTTCATCAAAATAGTATGTCTATATGGGATTTGGGAATCAAGTTCCAAGATTTCCTTCTTTTTTCCCTTAATCAATTAACAAATTATGAGTCTTTGGTGAGATGCATAGAGGAGGCACTTCTTTCTTCTCTCACTTCATCATGTCGACATACCAAGGGTCCCAAAAGAAGGATGAGGTAGTTGAGAGAATGAAATATCAAGAAGGACTACACTAAAAGGGATCTATTTCGGTTCCTAAAAGGGAAATGATACCAGAAACATTTTTAAGCGCAATGGAAATCGATGTTTCGGCTGTCTGGGAGTCGACCTCAAACTTTTCCATTTCAAGATTTTACTCCTCATGCATATCCTATAGGACATGGTTGGGGTTTTGATTCATTGTATGTTGTTAGATCCTTCATATTTAGTCCCCACTGACCCTTTGAGATCATTATAGTGGAGGAGGTAATGTTAAGTACTTTCCACCACAGCAGTTGCATGAAAGACTAATTCAGTAGTAGGGACAGTAAGCTCCTACTCAACAATATGGAGATGGACCATGTACAAGCCGATATCATGGTGTTCGGTACGGACCGCAACCAAAGCATGGTCATGATGGTGCGGTTCCAGAGAGGGGTATAGGAGTTGGTTACGGTTAGTTACACTCATTATATAAAATATTTCCAATTTTTCCATAGATCATTTGTGTAATGGTTATATTGTTCATTACTCTTCCTTGTGATTTGTTATATTTGGTAGCTTCACACTTCTTTGATACACCTTCTCAAGACCATGTGCTAGAACGATTCATAAAGAGGACTTTCTGTACCCCTAGTGTTGAATACACCAATCAGAGTTAATAAATACTTATTTCATGTTTTTAGGGATTTATCATGATTATGGGGGCACATTAGAACCGTGTGTATCTTTTCTTGGTATAGATGCTTTTGTATGTTGTTATATTTTTCATCGACTAGTTGTTTTACATGCATGTCCTTATCAAATTCATCAATAGTAGGGTCGTGTTTTTAGATGTGAATGGAAAATGTTTGGCTTTCATTGGTGAGCAATTTTTTCTAATGGGTAGTCAGTATGTGGAGTCTGTTCAATCTTTAATAGATGAGTAGGGTGTGACTCTATCCCCTCAATGCGATGATTAGTTTGGGATACTCATACAACCTGATACTAGTTCAATTTCAATGTCTCTTTATCAGATGAAAACTCATAGTTTCATGATCTATGGATTAAGTTTCATGACCTAATAAAGAGGGGAATTATATGGCCTAGTGTGTCACCATGTGGTCCACAAGTCTTGTTCGCAATGATAGAGGATATCAGTCAGAGAATGTGTAATGAAAACCGAGGGTTGAATTAGATGAATGTCATGAATCTTTACCCACTCCCAAGTTTAGATGATCTTATCGACTAACTTAGGGGAGAACGTAAATTTTCTAAGGCCATCTTATGGTCTTGGTATCACTTGTTGTGGGTGATGGAGGGTGGAATCCTGAAGACTACTTTCAGGTGTAGGAATGGGCACTTCAGTTTCATTGTTATGTCTTTTGGTGGTATGAACCCACCATCCATGTTCATGGGACTTATGAACAATATCATTCATGAGTTATTGGATTGGTTCATTATCGAATTCATTAATGAAATTATGATCTACTTGAAGTCAAAGGAGGAGCATAACAAGCATCTCAGTAATACCTTAGAGGTTCTTCAATGACACCATCTCTACAGAATTTTGTCCAAGTGAATGTTCTTATCAAGGGAGATCCACATCCCTAGGAACATTGTTTTTAATAGGACATTGGGGTGGACCCATCAAGGGGCTATGTAGTTGTTTTTTGGGATTTTCTTCATAACAACTCCAAGGATCTCTTTTTCCTTGGTCTAGTATGCTATTACCATATATTTTCACTCTATTTATCTCGAGTTGCAACTCCAATGAAGGATATAACTGAAAAAATTCAAGGCCATTTCATATAGTGAGATGTGTTTGGATACTTTCAACTAAATAATGTACAATTTGGTCTATTTGCTAGTGCTCCGGTTCCCCAAATAAGGGGTGTTGTTCAAGGTGTTTTGTGATTAAACCCATATAGGGTTAGGGTGCATGTTTATACAGAAATGGGGACTGATCTATTATGGGTCTAGGTATATACTTTCCCATGAAAATAACTATGTCACCCGTGATTTAGAGTTAGCAAATGTCATGTTTTTTATAATTTTTTGGTTCCATTTCCCCATTATAGAGCACTTTCTGGACTTTACGGATCATAAGAGCTTGAGGAATATATTTTCCCAGTGAGATCATGACTTGTGACTGTGGTTGTAGATGCAGTTTCTCTAGGATTAAATCCTTGAAATATCTTACACATCTAGAATAGGGATTGTTGGGGTTGATTCATTGAGAAATATTCCATTGAGAGAGGTATTTTGAGAATCTGCAGATTATTGGAAGATGATGGAGGAGTTTTTTTTCCTTGAACTTATAAATGGGAATGGATTGTGGTAGAGGTTTTCTTCTTTATATGATATTTCAGTCATTTCTGATGTAAATGGTGGATCATTCTCAATGGGGAGGCTCAGAGGCAGATGAGATTTGTGTTCACATTGACTATGGTGATGCTCTGGAAGGATGGTCTGAGGATAGATAAAATATTATGATGTTTCATTTTTTTCGGGGAAAATGCAATGTGGATTTCACCATGTGTTTCATATCCCATCCTTAGTGGTACACCTTTGAATTTCCATGATATATAATGGATTTAAAGTGATGTTTTGGTGGCATGGAATGAAGCGACTAGTGGTAGAGTTTGTTGATAAGTGCATAGTGTTCCTATAGGTGATGGCTGAGCAATATGTTCCCTATCATTTATTAAAACACCAAGATCCACCACTAGTGGGTTTGGGATTAAATATCAATGTATTTCATCACAGGGATACCCAGGGAATATAGAGGAGGTGATAAAATCTAGGTTGTGGTGAATTTTCCTACAAAATCATCTCACATCATAGCGATTAAGGAGTTGGGCACAATAGATGCCTTGTCCAAGAGGTAAGTGGACGTCGTGGTGTAAATACAGGGATATTTTAGGTCCATTATCATATACTATGATACATATATAACATGACAAGTCTATAGGGAATTGTAGTATTATTTTGGAACATAGTTACACCTTATCACCACCTTCCACTCTCAGAATGATGAGAATATAGGTAGGATAATAAAAGTGTTTGAGGACATGATAAGAGCGTGATTATTTGATTTATTTAGTCTTAGGTGTGTCACATGACCTTTTTTGAGTTCACAAACAATAATTTCTATCACTATTCCATTGGAATGGATCCATTTGAATCCATGTATGGAAGGATGTTGTGATCTTCCATGTGCTTGACAGAGGTTAGAGGGATAACTATTCTTGTTCTCGAGTTATTGAAGACCATGAAATTGAAGGTTCTTCATCTCTGTGAGAGGCTTAAGGCAGCACATGGCAGGAAGAATTTGTATGATGAACATCGGAAGAGGTCCTTTGACTATGAGGTTGGGGACCACAGGTTCATGAAGTTATCCCCTCGGTGAGGGAAAAAAATATTGGAAGAGGAAGCAAGCTTTTTATAAGGTTCATGAGAAGAT
This sequence comes from Viscum album, assembly GCA_963277665.1. Taxonomy (NCBI): domain Eukaryota; kingdom Viridiplantae; phylum Streptophyta; class Magnoliopsida; order Santalales; family Viscaceae; genus Viscum; species Viscum album. The sequence goes on from OY728164.1 coordinate 383,684,502, forward strand.
TTGTGGTGTGGGGGATAATTGGTGAAGTTGAATCCCAGTTGTATTTTCCACCATAGATGCAGAGGATCCATGACGCCCTTCAATTCTCCCAACCTCGATTGAATCATCTAAATGACCCCCATGTGATTGACATTAGAGATTTGGTTATCAAGGATGAAGAATCATTTAAGGAGGAGCTATTTGATATCTAAGATCATCTAAAGAAGATTCTGTGTGGATAAACCATTCCCATGGTTCAAGTGTTGTGGAGGCTTGTTAGCCTGAAGGAGAGTACTTCGGAGAAAGATGTGCAGATGTGAACCCAGTACCCAGATTTTTTTTGAGTTTTCCGTTGTCCTAATATTATTATAATTATTGAACCATGCTTTCTATGAGAAGAGTGGTTTCCATGTTCATTAATGTGTGATATAGTTCTGATATATGAAGAGGTGAGGACCTAATACCCAATGAGGATGCATTAATGAAGATGCGATTCAAACTGGGAGGGTGATATAGTGTTGTCTAAAGAAGTTATCTTCATAACATAGAGGATTCATTTCCCTAGTTCATTTGTTTGGGCAGTGTGGATTTTTGTTCTTCTGTGGTTTGTCCGGTGGTCGGATGGGAAGTAGATTTTAGAGGAGGTGTTCTTGAATGTCTAGTTTTCACTTCATCATATGAACACATGGTGTTTTATCAATGATAAGTATCTCATAGGGTGTTTTTTATGTACCGTATTTATTTTGTGTTTGGTTTGGAATTCTTGAGGGAGAGAATTGTTTGAGTGGTATGTGATGTAATGGATCAGACCCCTATAATCCATTCCATTGTGAGAATGTTGTGTTTGAGGTGTTCTAAGAGGCAACAATGACTAATTTTTTAAAAAATATAGTTTTTTGATGGTAGGTGGTATCGATATGTTGTGTCGGTAGGTGGTGTGAGTGAGTCATATAAGTGACTAAGCCAGTAGTGACTTAATTATTTTTATCAAAATTGGTATCTCAGGGTAGAAACTCACTTATGTATCTCTCTATCAGTGAATCAATAATAGTGGCTTAGAGTAGGTGGCTCAACATTGGAAGCTCAGGTCGGTAGGTAACATTAGTGACTCTCATTCTATGACTGGCATCAATTAGTGGGGTCTATAGGGTGTACCGGGGATTGGCCTAAGGGGATCTCCGAATGGTGTTTCATTTAAATCTTTTCTTATTTTTCCCAGTTTTTCTCCTAAAGAGTTTTATTTTATGTTAATTTATTTTAAAACATTTTTAATCATTTCCGAATAAATTTCAAAAGATATTAATTATATCAATAATATCCAATGCAATGAGACTTTTAAATGTCCATGCAATGTGGTCTTCTTCAAGATCAGACTTTAATGGATTTTAAAATCGTTCATCTGTAGATATATAATCCAACCTCTTCTATAGTTGAGATCATCTCTTCCATGAAACATTTTTTTCCCTTTTTATACCTAGATACATTCATCCCAATGGAATCATGTGTTTTGTAGTGTCCTTCAGAACAACTTATCCCTCAGAGTCTTCCTTATATTCACACACCCCCTATTTTGGGGCTAGAAGTTTCTGATTGTCTGTTCTTCTATGTAGGGATTCCTTCATATCTCATTTAATTATTTATAATGTGGTGTGGGTTTACTGATGTTTGCTATTGAAGATGACAATATCTGTTTTAAAAATAGTAATAAATGAGGAGTGTAAGATGATGAAAACTAAGATAATCTTAGATATTACTTTACTAATAAATTATTGGAGGTAGAGATGATTACTATGATTATTTTTTATCTATTATCCCTGAACCATGTTTAGTTTTGTTCTGGGTAAATTTCAAATGAAAATCATATTTGTTAGTTCTGTTTTGTTTTTCCTTAGTGATTTTTCATACATGTTGTTGATCTTCTATTGAACTATTGTAATAGTGAAATTTTTTAAACATGTTAATACTATTATATAAACGATTTTCCTAAGATTCAACATATTCTATGATAACCCTCGAATTATCAAAGTGGAATTAATGAATATTTTTTGGTTAAATCTGAATACAGCTTTCTCTGTTGTAATGGTTGTGTGATGTGTTTGGATCGATTCAAATTTTTGTCTTGTGTAGGTTGTGTGGTAATGTGGTTAGGATAATTCTCATGTTTATGGGGTGGTATGGGTGGTGTAATGGATTATCAGGTTGAGAGAATGGTTTATTATGGATTTCAAGAACTTGTCATGTAGTGAGACTGCATATGGGATGTGTTTATAGATGTTGGGACATGGTATGTTTATAAAGAGGGTCTGATGATGGTTGTGTTTGGAGGATATAGATGTTTATGGCTATGATGAGTATGGTATGTATATGTAGCGAGGTTGTTGAGTATGTTTATGATGAAGTGATTTGTGGTATTTGGTTGAAGTTTCGGGGATTTCGTGTTGGGATAAAGGTCATGGAAGAATCACTTTGCAGGATGATAATGATAGGGGTTGGAATGGGTGTTATGTGGGGAGGAAGTGTGAAGTGGGGTATTTTATAATAAATTTATTCCTCATTTTGGTTTATTTTTTAGTCTCGTTATGTGTTGGGGTGGTTAGTTTCTCAGGAATGGATGGAATAAATAGTAAATTCGTAAAAATGTAAAAGTGATCGGGTATGAAGTGAATTTCATTTTTCAAAACTGGAAGAAAATTTTGTTCATTCTGATACATGCATTTTCAGGTAGAAAAAAAGTTCATTTTGTGGGCTAGTTTTGGATCGGAACACCATAGGTTGGGAAGAGTGTTTGATACCTATATATACATAAAGTTCCTTGTGATTTCTATAAACCCTCCAACCTAGTTGTGAACTATGTTTCGAAAAAACCTAGTATCATTGGTGGAGGGTTTCATTACCAATGGTGGGAGTATATATGGGTGGCCACCCACTCTTCCAAGATCCCTATACATGGCAGTGATAGCCTAAGACTCTTCAGGTGGGTTTTGGATTGTGACACGTAGGTGTGTGTGAGTGATTTGTTTATAGCCCAAACATTTATGGGTGGAATGAGATTTTATATGTAGCCATGGTGTCTATGAGTACGATGTCAGGAATCTTTGGGGTTCAAGTGTGTTAAGAAAGGTTGTGACATGATTATTTTTGAAGAGGAGGAAGTTACAAGATGTCTTCAGTAAATGTGTGAGAGTGGCTAATTCATGGGATAATGGTGCAGGGTACCTTATCATTGAGGTGATATATATTAATTTACCTAAGGTGTTTTATTTGGTGAGTGTGACTTAGATGAGGTTGGAGTTTATAGTATAACATCTTTTGTGATTTTTGATTTTGTTATTTTCTCATTGGGGTATTAGTATGTCTCCCCCATTTGTGAATGAGAGACATTTCTTATTACATGCAGAGTATACTTGTATGTTCACCCTACTTATATAAAACATCATTTAGGTTTCCTTGAGGACTATAAGGACCATACTCAGTAGTACTAGCTCAGACATTGGGTAAGTTTACGATGTTATTTCTTATATTTTCTTTTGATATATACTTTATAGATTTTTGTTCTATTTGTATAAGATTTCACTTTAAACATGCATGTGGGATGGATTTTTGTTTCTCTTTTATATAATTCGTGGTGTTTTATTGAGGTTTATACATCTCATATCCCAATATTTTCCTTAATAAAAAGGGTAATTATTCCCATTTTTTTGAGATTTGTATACCATTGGAGCAAGTCACCACCCTGGGGCCTAGTGGAGTCTGGACTCGAGGTTTAATTATCGTCATTCCTCAGTTCCTTTTCAGGAGAGGAATCCTTAGAGGGGGGTGGGTACTAACACACATAAATTTTAAATATTTATTTTGGAACACTAATAATTTATATATGATAAAATATAATTAATATTTGAAAGTGGAATGTAAAAATTAACTTATGGCGAAATTTTTGTATTTTCCAATGATATTCTGGTTATTGATGAATAGTGAGAAACTCTAAATGCGATTTGATAGATGAATTTATTAATAAATAATTTATGGTGTTAAATTATATTTTTAATTGATTTTAATTCATTTATAGATGCATTTTTTATCAATTAATACAATTTATGTGATTAGAAATATTTTTATATTCAATTTAGATATCCCAATAATCGAACTTTTGACAATTTTATCATTTAAAAATAGTTTTCCCATCACATATGGGTGATTAACATTAAATTTAACATTCACATTTTTGCGAACTAAATATTGAAAAATGGATATACATATTTGGAATGAAAAAAAAAATTCAGTATAATTTTTTCAGTATAATGTTTTACCAAAAAGAATAGTTAATGTAATTAAAATTAATTACATCAAGTAAGGTAATATTTAGTGGATGTTGTTCTTAAATAACTATATTAAGTGGAAAAATGACCTAGAAACTAGTCCAAAAGACATTTTCTGCAAATATTTAGACCATATACCCTCTTGGATCAAATTTCATATGGTATTTGGATTATAGTCCAGGATAGTGACCTATATTATATGCCAGGTATGGAAAAATGAAAAAAAGTAACCTTTCTTAACATTAAAATTTACAGAGACTATATATAATGAAAAAAAATTTATTTTAAATTATACATATTCTCTTGAAAGATAAATGAGTTACTTCTATCATAATGGGGATGGAGCTAGACTCTCTTATCACCCTAGGACCTCCTGGATTCTTCTTCCATACTACTAGGGGTTTTTATATCCTTTTATTAATTATGGATTCTCTACGATATCACTATCGTTGCTATGGAATTGTGATCTAGAGGATGTTCTGTTCTATATTCATTGATATTTACTTATTTTGTTTCTATTTTACCCTCTTGTTGTCCTCTAATCGTTATTGGGTTCTCTTGTGATCATGATTCATATGATGTCTAGGTGCTACCTTCCAAGATCACAAGATGACGGTGCTTGTGGAGTTTGTTGGTGTCTCACGTGAATATCCACTCATGAATTAGTCAATGGAACTGTATACTAATATTGTTTTGTAATTAGAGGTGATATCATCGATGGATATATCTTCTGTCATGTTTTAGTGGCTAGTATATGGATTCTCTTCCAGAATTCTCTCCATGGTTTCCTTCTTCGACTTTCCTTAGCTTCTCTCCTCTATTCTCTTTGCATTCATCTCGTTCAGGTGTTTGTTTATATCCACGGTCGTGGCTTGATATAAAGGAGTTATTCTTCTGAATAATTTCACTTACTCCTATATTTATTTCACTAGTATATATTTTGTTCTGAGGCAAAGGACCTCGTCAGGGGTATAGGATGTCACGGTTGAGACATCATTGGTTTTCCTTATGTTGTGATTCATATTGGTTCACTCATTCCTTAGGTTTTTAGTACCCCTATACTAGTTATTATTTGGACCTTTTTGTTCTCTGGAAGAATTTTTAACGGGGTTGTGTTTTTTGTGTCAACAAATTTTTGGACACATGATGTTCTAGATTACTTCATAGTTTTCATCCTTGATGAAAATTGAATTTTTTGGTTAATTTTTTTTCTCGATGGTGTTCATTCCCACTATTCTCTTACTCCGGGATTCATCCACACTCATCCTAGACGGATTTTTGTACTTGTGTTCAAGGATTCATTTGAGGTGAGTTCGAATGGTTGGTGATGTTCTAGGAAGTCACATTGCAAGGTGATATTGATTTTGTTAGTTTTTGGTTTTTGTATTTTATGTTTACATGTTTCGAAGAGATGCACCCCTTCATATTTAAATATACATTAGTTTTTTATATCAATGATGATGATCATATATGATGGATTTTTATTTCTGGCGATGTTAATGATGGTGATTAGTTTATTGCAAAACAGGGTTAGGATTCAGGGAGTGTGGGTCTTGGTGGTTCACAACGCATGGTGTCGATTGTGTTTTTAGAATGATCTGTTTGAATTTGAAATATGGAGATGATTTTTTTGTTGATGTGTGGATATTGAATCTTTTAGTTCATTAATGTTTGTGGGGTTTAAAATTAGGTATTTCTTATAATTCATTATGAGGTACTCACTCAACCTTAATTTAGTTTCTTCATAAAATGATAAAAGGATCCAGAGAGAGTTATTTTTTCATAAAAATTTATAATTATTTTTTATTTATGAGTTAGTTACTTAAAATACTTACAAAATTTAAACATGATCATTATGTAGTTAATTGTTAAATAAATTTAATGATATTATAAATATTGATATTGGGGAAAAATTAATGGATTATCGTGTTCCCATATTTTTTTAAATTAATATGACATGTTACAAAGAATTGAACTTATTAAATTAAAATATTATCGTTGTATTGAAATTTAAAAATTTAAATTAATTAAATAATATCAAAATTTACATTAATGGTCTTTTAAAATAAATGATGTTTTCTTAAAAGATATAAAATTACAAAAAAAATATTCTACAAATTTACATATAAATGTTAATAAATTTAAAATATATTATATTAGTGGACCAATTATTGTATTAGAAATACTATATGGGTAGTCAAATAGTAAAAAAATTGTTTCCACAATTATAGTTTAAGGAATATTTTCTAATATTACATTTAGTTATGATAAAAATAATATCCTAAAGAGATCATTTTTTTGTAAATTATATAAAAAATTTATAATTATATGTGTATATATATTATAATAAATAACAATTTAATTTAAATATAATGGTTAAATAACATATGTTAGAAAACAAGTTAACATATCAAAAAAACATTTAAAAGTGGAGAAACACATAAGTTAAAGTAATAAATTAATAAAATGAACCTATTTTGTGTAGTAGATGTTTTGATAGATAATAATTTAATTTCAATCCAAAAATTATAAATGATTGAGGCTCATGAGTTAAGGGAGATCTCTCAATGGTGTGTACCTTTTTAGTTTTCCAATAATGCCACTCCCTCTCCACAAAAAATAGACATCCACTCCCCCCCACATCCTTAATGTTCAGAAGAAATTGTTATCATCAAAAATCATCCCAATTTATCTCCAAAAATACCTCAATTAATACTAAAATTTTAATCACCAGAATATAGAAAACCATGGAATTATTTTTCTATAAAAAAATGATTTACCGCAATAAGACAAAAAAAATTTCAACATGCATTTTTGTTTAATTTATTTCACAATACATTAAATTCATTTTATATAATTCTTATATAATTAAATAATAATAATAAATAAAATAATATTTTTTATGAAAAGGGTAAAACCAAAAATCTCACAGAGTTCTATCCAATGGGATATAGAATTTTCATTTGTGTGTATGATAGATTACCACCTTGAGAACTAATTTAATTTATTCAACCATTACCACATTTCATAGATGTGAATAAGAATATATTTATGTATTATATATGATAAGTGTGATATTTATAATTTCATTTGTGTGTATATCAGTTTTATATATCAAATAATATTATGACTTCCATGTTTTTGTGAATACTATAACATAGTCCTTGGACATGTGGACTACCACCTCCTCAAGGCGATTTGATTCATTCATGCTTAAAATAAAATTTAATAAAGATGGAGATAATGATTATATATGATATTAATGAAATACTTATTATATTAATGATTTAATTTATTTTACTTTCATATAATATGTCATTTTCATCATAACCCTTTACACAATGAAAAACTAATAACGTTGTTCATGAAATTGAGGACTAATGCCTTCTCGAAGCGATGTCATCCATTTTGAATCAAAATATCAATATATAAAAGAATATATGATTAAATAATATAGTATTTATGATAGAATAACCATTTTTGAAATAAAAATTTATCATTCCCTCTATCACTAATTAACATTAAAAAATGGACACATTTCACATGCATACGTACATCCTACCTTCTCCATGCTCAAAAATAGTTATTTTTTCATAACTATCATAAATTTTTTTAAGTATAATTTATGTATTAATGTGACAATTATTTCAATTTTATTATTTTGTAGAATTTTATATAATGACCCTTTGACTGTAGTCTATTTTCCAATTTAATTTATGGAAAATGAACCGAATATTGTAAAAACATTTGACTTAAACATAACTGTATAGTGAATTATATATGACCTATTAATAGATAAATTAAAACTAATAAAAAATAAAAATTTTATTGAACAAGTAATTAATTAACATGAGTTTATTATTTTGGATGATAGAGACACATTTGGCAATTAAAACTCAATATAAGGACTTTATTCTTATTTTACAATAAATCTAGAATTATTTGTTATTATTTACCAATTCACAATTATATTGTGTATATACTTACTATTGGACTTTTAATATCATTAATAATTCCTAGTTCAGGGTATTTTATGTTTCCCTTTTTTATCTCATCCATGATTATTTTAAATTGAAATTACTAAGTGCTAAAATTTATTATACAATATCGTTTCCATTTATGATTATGAACATTATCATAAAATATCACTTTATTTTAAAAAAAATCATTAGAAATTATATTTATTTTTAAATACATTTTTTTCTTTGAAGCATATCACGACTTCATAATATATATACAACTATTACATTGGATTTTTACGTTGAATGTTATATAAATAATATGTTAAATCTTGATTAATCGATATTATATTCAAAATATAAATTTTTTTAAGGAATATTGTTTATGAATTAAAGAAATTATTAGATATTTTAGTAATGCATTGGAATAGTTCAACACAGGTTAGGAAACATTTGACTGTAAAAGTACAATGTACCTTAGAAACATAGATTCTAATAAATAAACATTGACATAACTGTGAATTCAATTATATTTTCATTATACATTAAATATTTTTATTTGAAATTATATACGGATTCATTTTATCATTTTTCTATCAATTAAATGTAATCTTTCTTTAGTTATTTAAAATTCTATATTGATTATTCCTTATATGTTAGTTTAAATTGAAATCACGTTTAGTTATTTATATTTAAAATTTTATTATTATTACTGGTTAATTATTACATTCTCTTGAAAATTACAATTAATGATAACTTTAGAAAAATTTTATTCTGATTCATTTCCCAAGGACATGATAATGAATTCTTGAAATGTGTTTCAATGATGTAGTTTTTTTATATAGTTATGTATTATGATTTATTTTCTATTCTTAATATAAAGGGGTATCATTTATATAATATGACTTTCCAGACTGCTAAATTGATGAGTCATTCAATAATTAATTCCATATAATCATGAAAATGAAATAATATATGGAACTAACTTTGATATTCTGTGGTTAAGACGTTATAAAAAGTATAGGACATGCCACACATGGAATATTTGAAGAGGGAAAATTTCACCCATGTTTTCCAAAGAAAAAAATATATAAATGGAACATTTTCGAACCATAAAAGATAAATTGATTACATAAGAAAAAACATGAATTAGTGTAATTTCATACAATTTTCATCTCTCTTTTTAGTTTAACACTTAGAAAATATGTTTTTTACATAAATCCTGGTAAATAATTTTGATAATTTTAATTATTTATTTTCATTAAAAATTATTTTTACATATTATATAATATAATATATTCTAATTTCAATTATCAAAACCATTTTTCCATAATCATATCACCAATGATCTAGAATTTAATTTTAAATTGAACCTGCAGACGTGATGGAAAATGGTATTTCATGAAATAAATGTTTTGTAGAAATTACAATATTATATTAATTATATGAAAGATATTAATATTTAATTGAATTTGTATTAATATATATATATATAATTAGTACACTCAATTTAAATAATTTCTCATAAGAACTATTGTATTTCATTAAAATGGAGAAGCACTATTCATTTAAGATAGTTTCACTAATAAGTGTTTTAAAGACTCCAACTATATTTATAATAAAATCAAGTATAATAATGATTTGATTAATTAAAAGGATTAATTATAGAAAAATAATAGTCATCACATTTTCAAATTATATTAGTTGAAAAAAGGGATATATAAATTACTTAATATATTAATATGAAATGATTATTATACAAAAATGGATATTTTCCACTATTCACATGGAAATAAATTTTTTCCAAAAAATAATAACTATTCCATCTAAGATTATATATATGTTTTGATTATAATAATACATCTTATATTATAAAATAAAAATTCAAAATATATTAAAACATTATTATAATATTTTCTCTCAATGAGAAATTAAAAATAGTTCTGAATGAAATGTAATTTATTGTTGAAAAATAAATTAATTAATGTTGACTATTTATTTATAGAAATTTTAGAGATAAATTGATTTTTAATCATAAATTTATATGTATTTGATAGAGTAGTTAATATTGTTGAAACCCACCTATTTAATTGCATGTTTTTATCTACCACATTTAAATAATAATATTTTAATATTATATCAGGGATTGTTTAAAGTCAATGTTTCATGTCACATACACTATCAAATATGGTTATCCCTAAAAAATGGTGTGTAATAATTTCCACTCGTAAGTAACTTAACTCTAAAAATTTTACACCACAAACTATGGTGAAAAAAGGTGAAGTTAAATCATATTTATAACCACCTCAACGTCAACAATTTTTTAATCAATATTGTGGTTTATACACAACACATTTAAAAAAGTGAGATTCATAGTTTGGAAGAAATTTTTCACTATGATATTAGAAATTACATGAAAACTCCTTGTATAGAATGAATATTATAAATGGTACCACCTCTGAATTAAGTACATGTTAGTAGTTTAGTATTTATATTTTTTAGGAGGAATATGGAATGCATCATCTACATGAGATTGGTTAGGTGTGAGTGTTTTGCAATAGGCCTCCACAACTATAATGTCACATGATTTTCACACATGGATATTACATCATTTTAAATGAATATTCATTATATAATGGAGACACGTTCCATAGGACAATAATTGATACTGCCCTTGGAATCAGGGAAACAATGTTCTAATATGGGGATTGATCTTTAATATTTCCAAAAAAAATTCCATTTAGAAATATTCATAAACATACCCAATGAAAAAATTTCCTCAAATCATGGGGAAATGAAACATAATAATGGGAAATATTTGATTCCCAGTAAGGGTAAACATAATTGATATCAATTTGTTCTTATATAGAAGTATAAGATATGAATATGTGTATGTGATCATGACCATAACATACAACATTCATATCCAACATATCATAGATCAAAAACATGACTGTTGGTATACAAAACTATCATTTCATAAATCATAATCCATTTTTTTGATAAATCATTATAAATCAACCATGAACTATAATATCATGGTATAAATGTTTGTATCCATCGTAAATATGTGAATTTTTTCCATATATCATGTTGGCTATAAATAATATCAACATGGTGGATCATGACTTATCAAACATTTTCCAAATGTATATTATGAAAAAAATTATTCCGAGATTGGATCAAGACCCACATGTTACCCTGAGTGGATCATGGCACACCTATTTCTTCTAGTGTATCTGGATTAACCTATTTTCCAAAGTTTTTAAAACCTATAGAATTGATTACTATTTTTATGTCATGAGATATAATGTTTTACCAAATTAATTGGAGGTAGATATATCTATTATAAGTAATATGATGTAAATAATACACTTGAATGCCATCAATTGTATAAAATTCATCATATCAAAATCTATAAAATTATATGGGTTTTATTAACACTTCATCATATCATAACCTATTTAATGGATATAGGTTTCATTATCATTGAATATTTCTTTATAGAACAAAGCATAAAATGGAATAACGTTTAATAATAATTCAATCATGTTATATCCCATGAATGAGAGAATTATTTTTTAAATAATTTTTCATAATAAAAAATTTAGAGGAAGAGTAAGAATGGAATTTTTGGTCCACATACCCAGTAAATCAAAGGTAATATTAGAGGATTTAATATTATATTAAATATATTTCCAAAATATTACATGGGATATTTCTTGAGGAAAATATATTTTATTTGAAAATATATATTTTTTTAAAATAAATATTTTTGTTAAAAATTTGGTTTTTGGAAAAATACCTTAAAACATTGAAACGAAGCTTAAAAAATGATTATAACCATTCATGTGGAAAATATCATTTATTCTTAAAACAATACCCTTTTAAAACCTAATTTTTTTATATAAATTAGTTTCATTTGAAAAAAAAATGCATGATCATAAGGAAGGTTCATGTAATTTAATGGTTATGATGATCAGATGATTCATTCATATCATTCACATTAAAAATGAATTATTTCTTGTTTTTGATAGACGAAAAATGGAAATTGACTGAAAAAAAAGACACGTGATTGACCAACGTACATTTTTTTTAAAATTTAAGCATTGCTAAAAATTTATTTTCAAATCATGAGTGAGAAATATAATATATTTGAAAAAAAAATTGGGGACATTTATATAGAAAACAGAAACAAATAGAATATCGAAATAAATTGGATTTTCTTAAAATTATTTTATCAAATATTTAAGATACCAAAGAGTTTAAAAAATGTTAACATTTCTTGAAAATATCATGAATATGCTGAGGAGATGATGATTCATGGGTTTTATGAGAGATAGATTAAAATATGTTATCCTCGAAAACCAAAACATAGACAATCCTAATAAATGATTGGGTTATTATATAACATAATTCCCACATTGGTAATTTAGATTCATAATTCCCATAAAAATATATCATTAAAATATAAATTTCATATAATAGAAAAATTAAAATTCTTCATATATAACTTGTCACATGGTTTAATTTATACCTAATTAAAAATGATAATTTCTAAGAATACCTAATTTTCTTAAGAAAGAAAACCGATACAAAATCCCTTAATGATTATTAAGATTTTTAACAATAAAACCCATTAATGATAGATCATAAAAAGGGTATGTAAATGAAAATTTTAAATACATTCATCATAAAATATATTTCGGGCTTGTATATACACCCTAAAATAGAAATTGGAAATGAATATGGATGATGTCTCATAAGAGTAAAAAGTAAGACCAAAATTGGTTACCTTAAGACCTGACAAAGTTAGTACACATTAAAAAATATATAATTAATATAAGTTTCATATACATATGTTGGAGAAACATATTCATATATAACATAACATATATGATGTAATTATGTCTTTTTATTACTTTATTATTAAAAATTCCATTCTAATGTCATGTTATGGGAAATATATGCTTTATTTATATCAAATGGTTCATCTTACTCTTATTTGGTTCTATAATTTTAAAATGATTTAATTATATATATAATTATATACCTTATATAAATATAATTTAAATTATTTATATACTTTTTTATTGTGATAAATTATATTTATAGAGAAAAAATTGAATTACAACATTCATGGGGATGGTGGGTCGTACATATGCAGGATTATTGTTTCCATTTTTCAATTGAGATGAATAAAACAATGTTAAATAGTGTATTATTATTCCATAATCATTAAATTTAATATCATATCACATATTTCTATTACAATAATCATGAATAAAATCCAAATAATGCTTGAATGAATCACATCACTTCGCTTGGCGGTAGTCCCCCTTACACCCAAGCATCACAATAGTATTCTCACATAATAGAACCTATGAATATATTTGTGATATAAAAATTACATATCAATAATAATATCTTAAATATAATATTTAAAAAATAAAGATATCTAGATTTCAAATTGTGAGATGTGGTATTTGAAAAACGTATGAAATTAGTTAAGTATGTGGTAGTCTTCCATAAATAGGAATAATGATTCCGTATCCCATATGACTGATGTGGAGATGGTTGTAGGAAATGAACATAACATAAAAATATATTAGTATATTATAGGTACTGATTTTATTATATAATACATATACAATAATTATTTAATGTGGTTAAAGAATAAGTAATTCCAAAACTCAAGTTGATGAACATTACAACTTATTTAGGTATCCTCCTTAGGAATTCCCAAAAAGCCTTACAAGGGTGTCTTTTTGTTCAAACTAATGATTATAGGTTGAGGGTATAGATTTTGGGATGTTATTTTGGATGTAAATAAATGAAAAAATATTTTTAATTTGTGTATAATAAAGTATATGGGGTTTCTTTTATAAGTTGGGGAGAGGAAACAAATTGAATATTGGAATATAAATAAAGGATACATCATAATTTAAATGAAACATGGGTAATAAATGGTACATTATATAAATTTATTGTATTCAAGGTAAGTATATGATTATAAAATATTTTTTAGACATCTTTATAAGTTATTTTTACCATTATATTCTTAGTTTAACAACATTGTAGACCCATTTTTACCATAACCACTATAATTAATTTTGTCGGCATTCAACATTCATCTGGATCGAAAATTACCCCGAACATATTATATAATCTAATTTTTTATTATTAAGAAAATTCATTCCATTTTTCCAAATTTCATTAAATATGATGGAAAAGTTTAATGGAAAATTGATCTCATAGATGATACGAGAAAGTTTATTTTAAAGGATACAAGATATAAATTTTACAATGTTTTTATATAAAAAATTAGAAATTTATTACAGTGAAATAATTTGGAGCTATACATGTAAAATTGAACTATATTTACATTTATAAAAATTTAAATTTAAATTTATATTTATAAATAATTTAATCAAAATATTAATTCTTGATTAAAATTAAATATTTATTTATGATGCATCATGAAATTAAACCTTTCATAAAAATCCCAAAAATTAACAAAATGATAATTATGACATTTTAATTTCTAAAAACGGTAATTTATTTTTTTAAAAAAATTAAAATAATAGTAATAACTAATTTTAATATAATCATTCCAAAGGCGTCTAACCAATTTTTTAGAAAATATTGTTCTATCCATAGAAATAGATTTGTTTTTATCTCATGTATATAAAATACATAAGATGAATATATAATTATTATTGAATATATAATATATAATTTTAACTGAAATCGTTATTTTTTTCATTTAATTTTTTGATTTAAAACATGTGTATGTTCCTAAAAATATTTTCCAAAAAAAATATTTCCCTTATTTTCAAAAGGTATTTATTTTAATTTCATTTTAATTGGCAACTAATGAATTCATTGTATATACATGTCCAACCATATATTTTCAAAATATTTCTATTCCTATTAATAACTTCTATTTATATGGAAATCTGATAACTATCATATGAAATTATAGTGTTTTAATAGTATGAATCATTTTGTTTAAAACTAGTGTTGCAGGTAATGCATAATAAAATCAGTTTTAAATGTAATGATATCTAAACATAGTTTTTCTTAGATCACAAGAAAAACATGATATTGTGTGCAATAAAAAATATTGAAAAGATTATAATCATTTGAAAAAACTAATTTCACATAATCTAAAGCTGTTAAAATATACCCTAATTAAAATCAATATGTCGCTTGAAATTCATCAGTTTGGTACTACAAACTAATGATACATATACCACAGTATGTAGTCAAGTTATTAGATACATTAATTAATTTGGTTTGTTTTAAATAAAAAATTTACCATTTTACTGGCCTTATTACATATAATTTTATCTATTTGATCAAGAATATCTTCCCTCATTCGTCACAATGAAATATCTTTCTTCATTTGTATGACTGATGATTTTAGTACATACGTTGGGTCAGTTTTTTAATATTTGATGAGTAATATGTGAAACACTTATTGAGCATGAGACAGATTCTCTTTGAGATCAAAATGATAATAAACTATCCTGATATGATCAAAAAATTCAATGGGACCGATATAACAATGGATTTTCATTCCTTCTTTCTTCCATCGAGAAATTCATCAAAAGTCATTATCAAAAAATTAAAATTATAGATCACATAAATTTTTATCATTATAACATATTTATTAAATTTTATCTATATATATAAATAATTATGAATGGCTATAGCCATCATGACAATCTCATCAGCTAGCTCGAGACCCAAATGATTTCATTCAACAACTTCATTCTCATAAATGTTAATGGACATTTAAGGGTACATCTAATGCATCAAGTAAGTGAAATTTGGTTAAGGAAACTAATATAAAGGTATGTGTGATCCTAAACCCTAATAAATATACTGATCAATATCTTATCATATCTTACAGGGCATTGATTATTCTCATATTTGTAAAACCATGAGTTTTTTTAGATAAATTTTTTCAAATTCATCGATTATTTGTGTTGTCTGATACAAAAATATATTATTATTTTATATGAATCATTTATTTTATTAGGGTATACCCAGCAGTGTACTTGGATTGTGTTACACTGAATTTTTGGTTATTTTGATAGTTTTCATTTCACAAAGACTATGTTTAATCACATTTATAAAATTATATAATCACACTTCATGGATAACACTAATGAAATATAAATATAATAAATTTAATATTATTCTTAAAATTTGTCTAATATGTTATCTAGACAATATGTAAGAACAAAATAAAAATTTCGGTTCAAATATATATTGTTAAAAAAATATTTTTTTGCCATATTTTGTTGGTTCACCAATTTTAAATATATTTTTTTATAGTTTTTTATAGTTTTTTGTATTTAATTCAACAATATAAAATTCTTCATTAGAATAGTGATATCAAAATTTAGTTTGGATAATTTTTTTAATAATTCGTTGATAAATTTATATTTTAATGAATAGTGAATAATAATGCATTTACTTCAAAATTAATCTTTCATATAATTTATTTATATTGTTATATTTTCATTTCAATTATATTTAAATTAAAATTAGATTTTTTTTATATCATTTAATCTAATTTCAGCCATTGTATGAAATGTCACATAGAAATTTGATATAAACAAATTTCAATCTATTAATGATTTTTTCTTTTATAATACATATTTTCTTGTTCCATCAAGAGGATTAATTTTAATTTAATTAATGTTAAATCTATGTTAGAAATTTTAAAAAATGATTTCCATATTTGGAATCAGTGGGTCCAAATTATTTAAATAGGGTACTTCTATTTTGTGTATATTATGAATAGTAACTATGTTAATTTATATTTATTGTGGTTAATGGTAAATCAAGACATTTATATTACAAATTAATATGATAAGAAAAATATAATACCCCTAAAACAATAAAAAAATCCAATTGGATGATAAAAAATAGACCCTTAATAGAAAAGGATCACAATTGACTCATTTATTGTACTTTTATCAATAGAAATAACATAATTATTACTACCATAAAAGAAAGAGACAAAAAGTCAGCCTCTTATTATTTATATGTATAATAATTTTAATATAGAGATAAAAATATTTCAAATTAAATAATAAATATTCTACATAACTATAATAAAATTACATACATCATTGTAATTTATTTATAGATTTTAGAGGTTAAATAATAACCATTAAGGGTTAAACAATGAGTACTCATGAATTATTTAATTTATATAAAATCAATAAAATAATTCTAATTAAAAGGATAATAACCATTAGAAGAAAAAAACTTGAGAAAATTATATTGGTAGAATATATCAGGACTGAAAACCTCCAATTTAATTTTTATTTTCCATTTGGAGCCATATGAAAATTATTATCACACTAATAATAATTTATTTAATTTGAGGTTAAAGTTGTCACATTCATGTTTCAATAAATATAACATATTTATTGTTAGATTTTATAGAAGATATATTCAGATATAAGTATTATTATGAAATATACATGATTTTTCTTCATCATATTACTGTTTACCCAATAATTAAGTATATTAAATAATTACACATAATTAATGTTACAATTATTTTATTAAAGGAAATCTCAAATTACTATTTTCGAAAATACTAAAATAAATATACTGTGGGATAATTAATATATCCAAAAAAATTACTTGATTAGCTAAAAACTATAGAGATAATAATAAATATTTATTTTGAGGATAATATAATATCTAATTATTTTCAAAAATCTATTAAATGAATGGTTTAAAAATTTACACGACTAATATTTTTCTGGATAATAGAATTTCAAATTATTTAAAAATCATAGAATAATTTCAAAAATATAATAATATTATTTATTACAGAACAATGTTTAATATTGTTCATTTATAGTCTTATAAACATCAAATACATAAAAATTAAACTATTTTAATGTGGAACAATTTCCAACATTAGTTAAAATTAAAAGGGAATAATTAAGGATAAAACCAAATTATAATGTTTGAAATGAAATAAAAAAAAGTCTAAAAATTATTGTTTGGTGATATTACCTCAAAATATCATCTAATATTATAAATAATTATATTTTTTATGTTTTAGGATGTGCATTGAGTTTATTATAAATTAATATTTTTTGAGTTTTAAAGTTCCCTCACCTCAATTATAAAATGAATCATCATCCCACATCTCTTCACTACACATTGAGCCTGAATACTCTTCCAAAACCATCCCATTTCCATTATAAACATTAATTTTCATATTATATAGGTTCTGGATTCCTCAAAATTTCAACTATTGTGTTTTATTATGTGATCTAGAAGGAGAACATTGAAGAAGAGATAATCTCCTATACCGATTCATTCAAAATTCATACTTTTTGTACTTCCTATTCATGAGTGGTTTCAGTTGTAAATTAAAAAATTCATGATCAAAAATATACTGAGATGTTTTTATAATTATATAACAACCATTTTTCACCTCTCATCCATCTTATGAATAGTGAACTATTCAACCACGCATATGAATGACTTACATTCTCCACGGCATTGTGTAATCTATTTTTCACCACCATCTTACTTGGATGGGTACAATTATGGAAGTAATAATTATATATAATAATTATTATAACTATTTATGGATTCTAGAAAAAAAAATATACCATCAAATTCCATCCCATTTCCTCTGTTTGTGAATGATATATTCTCTTGCGTGTACGTATGACTTATAGTATCCAAAATATGATATGATTCATTATACATGATACCCATTAAAGAACGACTATATTAATGTATTGAACGAAAAAATATGAAACATATTATATTAAATTATTTCTTGAAAATATAATATATTATGATAAGAAATAACTTATCTAAGGAAACAAGTGTAAGAAAAAACAATACACACATAATGGATGAGTAATAACATTATTAACAGACGAGTAACAATATGATCCCTAATGATATTATAAAAAGTGAATATGATTATTGAATAACTTGATAACATTATATAAACACATTTATAGGAGGTTATGACATGTATGAAAGAACAAAAACACATGTTAAGAGATAATTTTACAATCCCAATATTATACGATATTTTTTATATGTATGTATTTACCATGGTATATTTATCATCAATGTACCTGTATTATAGAAGTGATTTCATAAAATATTTTTACATTATCATATACATTTTTGATGTGTTTTTTTTAAAAATTGTGACACATAAATCATGGTTTGGAATGATTATTGTTTCCATATTTTGTACATTTTGACTTTCCAAGAAAAGTATGAAAATTCTATTTACTTTTAAATTATACGAAATGAGTGGAATTTTACATTTCCATAACCCCTTATATCACATAATCCTCAATTATGTGATTTAATGTTAATTTTAAGAGAAATTATTTTCTTTTAAATTTTTTTATAATTATGCGAAATTAATTTTTTAAGATGATCAAATGTTTTCTTCTTGAATTAATTTCATTTTTTCTTTATCAAAATTACTTTACATATAAGATGAAATTCTTTAAATAGGGTTCTATTCCAATCACATTTATCAGTTTTATTTTATTTGGTCTCAGATGAAATTCTATTTATGAAATCCATTTTTATATGGATTATGATGGAATGATGGTAAAGAAACCTATTATATTTATTGGGTTATGGTATGATGTATGATTTATGTTTTTGTGGAACATGTTAGAAGGATATCATTATGAGATGTGTGGGACATATATATCCCTTCAATTCATTTGGTAAATAATGGTATATAATGTGATTTACCTGACTATAATGGAAACTAAATATATCTAAATAATATAGGGTCTGTAATAAAAAATAAACTCAGTTCTGTAAAGGACTATCTCAAATATGTAGGACTTAGAAATAATCCTTGGCTAATATAGAGATAATTTTTAAAGCTTATGTGTTTCCCAAACCACCATGATTTATGCCAAATATATTTCTTCATATACCTTCTCCCTTTATAATTTTTGGCTCATGAACTGAAATGATTTACTTCATGACTCATGATTTGGATTCTTGTTTTATATAATATGATTTCTAAAACATAGGACCATGTTTTTAAATTTTTTTGGTTATGTTGTGTTTTATATTTCCCACGTTTACCATTACTATGAATTTGAGATCTCCGTTTTCAAATGTTTTTTCCCTAGGATATAAATAATGGTTGCTTGTTGTATATCTAATGGGTAAGATGTTTGGTAGAGATGGGGAAGATCGGTCACAAAATTCAAATAATGTGTTCCACGTATTGAATGGAAAAAAATAATACAGTCAATGTGAATTTTTTATGTAATATATTATTTATTATTCAAAATTGATTCAATGTACTTGTACAGAAGAATTATTATTTATAGTTGTTATAATATTAAAGTTTTAGTCAACCTTTGGAAACTATTATTCCAATGGTTTAGTGAGATCCATAAATATATTTATAATGATATATCTAGGGATTTACCTTTGTATAACTCTAACTATATGTTAATATCCTATAATTTTTGTATCAACCATGAATAAACTAAGATTAATCCTATGTTTTCATAGATTGAAATATTTTAGGTAATTTCCCTTTCTTTTGATATTTTTATCTTTGATAATTATTTCACCATTTTTTCATTTTGGTCTTACTCTATAGAAGGATCTATAATATAACATAGGTAACGTTAAATTTTTTAGATGTGGAATGTAAAAGTATTATAAAAAAAAATTCTTTTGTTGAAATACCATGAAGATAATCAAAAAGGTGGAATAAGAATTAATTATACAGCATTGAATAATGATATTGGAAAAGACATGTGAATTGTATGGGGTGTTTATAGAATTATTTATTTCATTAACCCAAATAATATTTGTTAGATTAAGGTTAAGGAACCTTAAAACAAGATTCATATTTTATAAAATTCTACGATGATGGATCCTGAGTAATTTTTTAATAATAAATATGGATGATCTTGGTGTATATGTTTTGGAATTCTAAATTATGTTATATGAATCCTGAAATATATATGCGTTTTCAATATACGTTTTTAATTAAGGAATGGTAAAGATATGTTGAATAGATATAAGGGACTATAAATGTGATTTAATGGTATGTTTATATATTTGGATAAAAATGATTAAGGGAATAATAATGAGTAATATACCCCTTATGTTACAATAATGATGTTTGGATAATGAAATGTTGCCATTAAATAAGTAAATTCTATGATACTTATTTATTGGGTACTAAAAATGGATTTTTTTTCAATAGAGTTATGCTATAATGGGTGAAGTATAAAAATTATTAGGACATAAGGAATATATCAATCATTTCTTGGAATAAGGAAACAACCATGTTTTTCATAAGGGTATACAGTAATTCAGGCTATTACTATATCATAGGAATATACTTCATGATGTTGTTCACATGTTTGGAATGAGAACAACAGTAGATATCTTATTATATATGGGAGAAAAATGTTATTCTATATTTTTGAACTAATATATTATATTTTTATATTCATCTTTCAGTAGGTTTATATGGTTTTAAATTTATGGATAGTAAAATATAAACTTGAGCTGAGGTTTGTATGATTAATGTATTATTACACTATAGGTGAATTTATGCCTATTTGATAACTTCTGATAACTCTTTTTATGATAAATATATATGCAATGACCTCTAATTATTTTTATGGATTGCATTATCTTATAAAAACATAGGAATTTAAAAATCATCTTCATTTATTTGAAGTAGAGATGAAGTGAAAAATTGATCAAGGAACGACCTACAATAAGACTATGCTGAAATCAAGTAAGTATATATTCCCATTAAAATTCAACAACATTCGGATAAAAAAACATGATGCAAAATGGTGTCCTATTATCATTATTTTTATGATAAAAATGACCCCTTTTATGATTCTTTACATTATAGATTTGTTATTGTTAAAAATATCTGGATCTCCCAGTTTCTTATGATCAGAAATCTATAACAATCTGTATGATCATTTACAGTTTTTATCGGTGTCCAAATATACCCATATATTCTCCTATGTAGAGAGCCTTTAATGATTTACATTCTATAACTATTATTTTATAAGTGTTCATTATTAAAACATTTTTTCTCATTTGTTTTTACGATGTGGGTTTCTATCTTTTTATATCGCCGATGAATTTTGAGGGAGAAATTCATTTTAAGAAGAGAAGAATAAAACACACATATATTTATATGGGATATATATATTTTTATAATTTCATTTATGTATTAAGTTATATGATAAAATAAGTTAATATTGTTCTACATGAAACATTAATTTAGCTTCTGATCTACGTAACACTAGGTTTGGCCTATATTGCACTTAATTTCATGTTATTTTGATAGAAATCATTTCATGTAAGATTGAGTTTAATAGACATAACAATATAATTAAATCCCTCTTCATGGATTTTTAATGAAATATATATATGTAATATATTCCATATAACGCTTAAAATTTATCTTATATATTTTCAAGGCAATATATAAGAACAAAATCATTTTTTGAATAAAAGATATATTTTTCAAAAAATGCCTTTTTGTCTTCTTTTGATTGAGAATCCATTTAAAATGTTTTTTTTCATAATTTTTTTTACTATTTTAGAATAAAAAAAATTCTTTTCAATAATTAAATTCTTTTTAAATATCTTTTTGGTATTTTCTCACAACACTCATATTTTAATGAATAGTGTAAAATACTGCATTTTAAATCAAAACACTTTTTCTATCTAATTTATTAATATGTTTAAATTATACAACTAATTGGTTTAATAGTTTTATTATATTTTTTATTATAAATTATTATATGGTTTTTCAGTGGATGTAATTTCACAATGAAATTTTATATAAACACATGTCAACTTATTGATGGTTTTTGCATTTTAATACCTCGTTTTCTCATTCCCTCAATGAGATTAATTTTAATTTAATTAAAAAATGTAATATGTTTCAAATTATTAAAAATTCATTCCATATATGGATTAATTGTTTAAATATTATTTTTATTGGATAAGTATCTATTTTTCGTTATTATAAATAGAAATTACGGTAATTGTTTTAGCACAGTTATAGGTAAACCGGGTAATTTAGGTAACAAATTAATATAATAATTTAAATAAAATTACCCTATCAGTATAAAAAATAAAATTGGATGAGAAAACATAAACTTGTAAGACCAATATATTAAAATTGACTCATTTACATTGTTTTTTCCATTAAATTAACAGAAATATTATTAAAATAATTAAGGTGACATGATTGTAACAAAATGTCACCCCCTTATTTATTATAAGTATAAATATTTTAATATAGTGATAAACATGATAATACATATAATATAAATACTATACAAAAATATAATGAAATTTTATACATACAGTTAATTTATTTAGAATTTTTAGATATTAAAGTTTTACCTTAAAGGCTTATAAATTGATGATACAAAAATGATTCAATTAATGAAAAATTAATAAAATATTTCGAATTAAATTAATATTTAAAATTAAAAGACCAAAACACATGATAAATTATTATTGTTAGAGTATATATTGACTCTAATCTTCTAAGGGTATATTTATATATCATTTGTAACCATATTAAAATGATTATGACGCTTATACTATTTTATCTAAAATAATGTTATTGTTGACTCATTCATGTTTTAATAAATAAATTATTCTTAATGTTTTGTTTCCAAGATGAAATATTTTAATATAAGTAATATTATGAAATATAGAGGATTTATCGTCATTATAGTATTTTAATTTTAATTTTTACATTAAAAATAATTCTATTATATAATTACACAAACAATATGTAGTAATTTCTTTATGAATGGAAATAAAACAGTAACGTTATTCAAATTAATAAAATAAATATAATTTTGAATAAGATACATATTAAAATATATCTATATTACCTTGAACCCATAGAGATATAATAATATTCTTGGTTCAATGTTCACATCATTTCATGATATATTAAATATATATTATATGAATAGTGTCAAAATTGATGATATAGATATTTTTTTCACAAGTATGTATTATTAAATTATTTAAAAATAATAAAATATTTTAAAAAATACCAAATAATTATGATTTACTTTAACATTTTCAATATTTTTTATTTTTCTTATATTGACATCAATTAAGTAACAATTACACTATTTAAATATTGAATAATTTATTAAATTGTTTAAAATAATATGAGAATAATTAAGGGTAAATGAAAATGATAAGGTTTAAAATAAAATCCAAAAAAATATATAAATTATAGGATGATGATATTATAATATTATATCATATAATATTTTAAATAATCACATTTTGGAGGACTTTTAATTCTGTTGAGTTTACTATAAATTAATATATTTGTAGTTTCAAAATGTTCCCCTATCCTCAATTATAAAATGACACCTCCTCCATCACCTATTCACATCACATTATAACATAAATTTTTTAAATACCCATATAATTTCCCTTATAAACATCAATATTCACATTCTAGATGTTTTAGTATTCTAAAAAGACTATCTATAGTTCTTGAAGTGGTGATCTACGTGGATCTTGTTGATGAATTATTAATATCATCTACCGAATTTTTTCAAAACATTTCCTTTTGAACTTCATATTCATGATTTTTTGAATTCTAAAGTTATAAATTGAGTATCAATTATATAATTACATTTATTTATAATTATTTAACAACCATATTCCACATTCATTCCATCCTATTAGAAACTAAATGACCATGTGTTCGTATGTACGACTTAATGCCTCTCTGTAGTGTTGTAATTTGGTTTTCACCACCATCATACATGGAAGGGTATTATGGTGGAAAAAATAAATAAATATGATTGATGTTACATGATATGTATTCTGGAAACTAAATATATATCATCCACACTCATACCATTTCACATTTATGATAATTATATCATCGCTCATGTGTACGTATGACCTACCATCTCTATGATGCGATGTGATTCATTCTACATGATATCTATTAATGCATGAATATATAAATGTATTTAATGAACGAAGTATGATATATATTATATTAATATCATAATGGAAACTATAAAATATAAAAATTGATAACAACTTATTTGAATAAACATGAGTAAAAATAAAAAAATTAATACTTGATGGATGAGTAATAATGTTATTAAAAACTAGTTATAATGTGATCACTAATAATATTATAAAAAGTGAACATGAATCAGGAATAAGTTAATATCATTATTTAAACATGTATACATGATGTTCTGAGACCTATAGTAGAACCCCTACCTATGTTAACTGATAATTTTACAATCTCATTATTATCAAAGAAATTTTATACATAAGTATTTTCTGGGTAATATATTTCATCCGTGGACATTTTTTTCTAAATGTTCCTTCATAAAAAGTTTTAAAATTTTAATATAAATTTTTAAAATAATAATACCAATTTTTTACTTTTAATTCGTGGTTTGGAAGGAATCTTTCATTCAGTTTCCATATGAATTACTTTTTGACTTTATAGAAAATGAATGAGAAGAATGTTTTTTTTACATATACGACATGAAAAAAAAAATTATGATTCTATTAAACCATGATTCCATGAATATTATTTTACTTGATTTCAAGTTTATTTTGAAATAAATTATATTATATCAAAATCGCAAGGCATTTTTATAAAGTAAATCATTTTGGAAGAAGAAATGATATTTTCCTGTAAAATTAATTTCATGTGTTTTTTTAAAATAATTTTCCATCTAACATAAAATAATTTATGTAGGGTAATGATTCTATCACAGTTATCAATTTTATGTTATTGTGTTTATAATGAAATTATATTAACAAAATCCAATTTGTTTGGTGTTGATTTTGATCGAATGATGTTTAAGAAAACCATTTGATCCATTATGTTATGAAATGATAAATAATTTATATTCTTCAAGAGCATGTAAAATGATTTCATTCCGAGATTATTGCAACATATATCTCACTCAAATTAAATGAGTAATGATTAATATCTCATGATATACAGAGGTCTAGAATGGAATGTACATTTTTTTCAGAAAAACATGGCTGGAATGAAAACTGAAGTCAGTTCAATAATGGACACTTTCCACTATGATGGTCTTGTAAATGAGCCTGGATAATAATGAAATTATTTTATATTCATATTTATTTTAGGTAATTATAAGATTTATACAAATGTTATGTTCTCAGGGCTCATTTTCCATTATTATTTGTTCTATATGAACATCCATGATTTATTTAATTAATCAGGATTTCAATATTTGTTATAAATTGTTTGTTTTTAAAAAGTTATTATCATGTTTTTACATTCTTGTGTTTATTTTTGTGATATTTTCCATGTTTAACCATAGTTTTAATATGATATCATTATTTTTATATTTTTTTCATTTCTGAATTTTATAAAAAGGGTTTTATGTATGAGAACTAAAGGGGTAGATCTTTAGGGGTGATATTGAAGATCATTCACCAAATTAGAAGAATGTCTTCAATGATTACAAAAGAACTAAACCACTATGGTGTTTTAATGTTTGATTATGTAATTTATTATATATTTCACCAATGTGATGTAATATCATTTGACATTAACCATGGTTTATTATATTAGTGATGAAACACAACTCTATATAAAGATATTGATGAAGTATTTTACAAAACATTATGGTTAAAATATGATCTTGAATATTTTAAATTGCTTATTGTAGTCCATGTTTTTTTACCACTAGCTTAATATATATTCTCAAAATAAGATCCAAAGATAAATCTTCTTTAATAGTAATGAAGTGTTCTAACATTGTATGATAATAAACTATAACCAATAATTACCTCAACATCAGTGATAAGGTTAACCTTATTTTTTATTAGGACATTTAATTATACTTCCAAAAAATCTATATACATTGTTACTTATATAACATTGTTAGTAAAACAAATAAATTACCAATCGGGTTTTATTATATTAAATGATTCTTAAGATATCCATAATATTAAAAAACTCCAATCACATTAAGCCTTTAAAGGGGTCATTATAACATTGAGATAATGGTCAACCATTAACTCAAAATCCCATGGTGGAATCTACAAACCATAAGATAATATTTCATGGAGACATATACCCAAATAAATCTCAATTTATCCATTATTCAATATATAACATATTTACTTA
This sequence comes from Viscum album, assembly GCA_963277665.1. Lineage (NCBI taxonomy): Eukaryota > Viridiplantae > Streptophyta > Magnoliopsida > Santalales > Viscaceae > Viscum > Viscum album. Next base: position 383,711,993 of record OY728164.1, read on the forward strand.
TACAAAAATGGTTTCATTGTAATCTGGGTTCGAACCTTGTTCTGATTGAATATTAATTAAGAATTCTCATTACATAATACATTGATGAAAAATGATATTTTTATATGGATAATTCATTACAAATAAAACATGACATTCCCATACAATTATAGAAGGATAAATGTTCCCTAATTTTTATGATTTACATAATCCATTATGATTGTGTAAGTTTTCAATTTTTCTTTTGTCTAATTGGTTTTTTGTCTTATCATACACATTAAAACTTGTATTGTGAATTTTAATCACATAATAACATAAATAATTCCACTTGAAACAATGAAGTATTGGAGGTGAATTTTTTGTCATCAAATTCTCCTCCATATCAACAACCATCCTATTAATCACATTTTAAAATTCAGAGAAATTATGACCGATATTTGAAAATTTAAGGAACCACCCATTTCAATTCATGAAATATTTTTGAGGATTCATCCCACATTTTTGGCTTACATGTTCTAGGAATTTTTTTTCCACTATTTTAGTTTTCAAGATGTTTTATCATCTTTTTATTAAAAAAATAAAAGTTATTATGGGAATATCAAATTTCCATTTCTACATTATTTTCACATTGAATCACTTCATAATATCTATGAGAGTATCTTATTAAAAATTCCATTTTAGGATTTGTTTTCCTGAAACCAAAGAGTTGGTAAAATTTTAATACCAGAGTATTGATTAATCATGTTTTATACCTTGAATGTACTGTAAAAGTTTATTCATAGGTACAAGTAGATTCATCATTTTTTTCTTATTATAGAAGAATTCCTTCTCTATTATTTTTTGTTAAAAAGGATTGATGTAATTATTAAATATTATCCCCAAAAAATCTTCTTATTTCATTGATTGAATTTATTATTTTTCCCTTTTGTTCTAAATAATAGTCCACCGCTATTATTATTATCTATCCAAAATAACAACAAGGGAAATTAATTTCTCATTCCTTCAACACTGAAAAATTAAAAATATATTTTTAGTGGTTCTCATTATTTTCTTAAACACTACTTAATCGTTGGATCCACTAAATGATGGTAGATGTATCCTAGAAAAGTGTCGATAACATGTTTTTCCTCGTTTAATATCATTAAGGAAAAATGCATTTATTTGGAATGTTTTTTTTGAATATCAATAATAATTTCAAATCCAGATCCCAAATAATTTGGTTTCTTAGGAAGATAATCTATTTATTTTCCATTTAATTATAAATTAACTAGGTTAGTTTAGGTTCTAACCATTGACTAAAACCTAATTAGAGAGTGAAAAAAATATAAACCATGGAGGAAACTAAAATATAATAAAAAATAACTAATATGATGTATAAATCATGGCACCTTCATTTCAATCTATACCACACTAGTTTAATACTATTTAATTATTAGTAAATATATATTTAAATCATATATGATAGTCAATGAATATTTTTATAACATCTATAGAATATCATCCAGGACTGTCAAACCGAGTGTGCACTAAAATGTAGGACATTTTCCAATAAATTTAATTATCATTAGACTATCCATTCCTTGGTATCTCAGAAAGGTTTTTTCGCACTTGATCAAAAATCGTTACTATTCATATATTTTGATAAAAAAATTTATTTCCATGTATAATAATACATGTAAATTAGGTCATTTTAAATGAATTTTTTTTACATTACAAAAAAACACTTGAGGACCATAATTGTTTAGTTCCTTTGGAAACACGGAACAAAAACATCTAATATGGTAAAAGATAATTATGTTTTTCTAAAAATATTTACCATTTAGTACACTTTATAGAAATTCCATACATAGAATATTTAATTATTAAAATGGGATATGAATAAAATTTGTGAGAATTGATACTCATTAATAAAAAAACATAAGATATATCAATTTATAGAAATATTAAAGTTTAAGATAAGAATATGGGAATATGATCATGAACATAACCTAAGATGTTTATAGGAAACAAATCATATATTGTATAAATTAGATACATTATAAAACATTATCATATCCAAAAAAATATCCATAGGTGTTAAAAGATAGTATATATCAATCATGAACCGTAAACTCTTGTTGTAAATGTGTCGCAGAAAAATAAATATCGAAATCCATTTCATACCCCAAGGTAAAATACCCTGACTATCAACATAGGGGATCATAAATTATAACATGCTTTTTCATTTTGGATCAAGACACACCTATAGCCCATAGTGGATTAGGATATGTCTTTTTCCTATAATAGATCAAGACACACCTATGTCCCATAGTGAACCAGGAGACACCATTTTCCTATAGTATATCTAGATGAACCTATATACCATAGTTTTTCAATATCATCTACTTGTTTCCGATTTTTAAATCATGATATATAAATCATTACACGATGCATTATATGGATATATAGGTTTGTTTTGTCATATAGTTAATATGATACACTTGTTCTCTAAAATATCATAAAACTGTCATCATCTGATAACCCATGAAATTAGACTAGTTTCATAAATATTCTAACATAACATAAAAAAATATAAAAGAGATCACTTTCATAATCACTTCATCTATTATTCATAGAATAACCCATGGAATATAGGCATGATACATATGAACTAAATCATGGTATAACCCATGGAAGAGAGATGGGGATGATAATCATTTATCCTAATAAACCATTAATATAAATATTAATAACGATAAGCATAGTTTATATTCATTTTAAATCATTGGTATCATCAAAAAATTTCATCTTTGAATAAAATAAATTTGATAGATTGCTCATGAAATTTCCTGGAGAAAATATTTTTTCACATAAAATAATTTTGTAATAGATAATGTAATAACCTTTGTACCAATTCATTCTGGAATTATATAGTAAAATTTATTGTAACTGTATAATGAAACATGTTTTATTTATATAAATTATTGAATATATATTAATGGAATACTGACCTCAAATATAAAAAAATAAATAATATTTATGTATCTCATGAATTAAAATATGATATATATATATATATATATATATCATGGTATAAGTAAATACATGTTTCAAAATAATAAATTAATTATTGGTATCTTTAGATGGCATAAAAATTTAATCAAAAAATTATAATTTAACTAATGTTTTAAAAAGAAATAAATTTTCATAAAATATAATAATAAATTAATATTTTTGATAATTATGATTATAATATAATTTTCTTTGCCCTTAATTAATTTATCATACTCTTAAAAAATCACATATAATTTTTTTTGTGGATAATACCAAATAAATTATGAATTTAATTAAAAATTATAATTTTAATATTTCAAAAACAATTTTTATTAAATTGATTTTATTTATGATTTTTACATGTTGATAAAATTTCTATGTTGAATTTTTGGTAATTTTATAAAATAGTTGAATTTTTTGTAAATAGTATAATTCATTTGTTTACTATATTTAACAAATAAATTATTTATTGAGTCATAGATGATGTATGACTGATGTAATCCCATAATCAATATCTATCATCAATTATTTTAATATATTTTCTTTTATATATCAAACTATTCATAGTCATGATGAAAAATATTAAACTAATGAATAAATTCATCATTAAACACCCATCTCCTCCATTACAAATACTACTCCTCACCAACTCTTCTCCTCAAACCTAAAAAAACATGTATCAGGTTTAATTTCATCTCAATTACATTATCAACCCTATTACCCACAACAATGGACAAATGGTCTCAATTAAATTCCAAAACACTGTGTCTCATAGAGGTTCTCAATGAGAAGAATTCAAGAGGTAAAATTCAGTTTCATTTTCTTTTATTTTCCATTTTATTTATTTTAATTTATTATTTTCTATTCTCTCCAAATATACACGTGGAATGAAAAAATATATTATTTTATATATATTGTACTTTTATATTTTTGATGTAAATATTCATCATCAAACTCTTCCTGATGTCTCTTTTATTATAAAAATGAAATCATTATTCATGACACATCAATTTACCGACACCATGAATGATACACTATAAATTTTCATTACCGCCTTTAGGTCAGGTTATAAAACCATTATTAAAGATAAATATGATTTTATATGAAATATTTCATTTAATATGATTATTATTGAATATTTTATAAATATTATATTAAAAAATGGTATATAAGTTCTTGATGGTTGTAAAAACCAGAAAAATAAAATAAATCATTTTCTTTAATGTTTTATCTAAAGATTAATAATCATATCAAAAAATTGATATTTAGAATCATTTAATTTTATGGGATCATATTAACACAAATTATTTTTACTTCTTTTGTATTTCATTGATTTGACAAGAATGTATATTACGAACCGAACATGGAACCTATGAAAATAAGAAACCTAAATCAATTTAAAAAACTATTATTAATAATTTTCTCATATTTTGTCATCATAAAATCATATATAGAATTATAAATATTAATATTGTTCTATAATATATTAATAACACTTTTTAAACCATTATAAATGAGGTTTAAACATGTTTTATGTAAAATGAACCTTACATAATGGATTTTTTTGTAAATATACTACAGAAAATTTCTATTTTTAGAAAATTCATAAATAGTTATTTTATTATTCAAGTAATATTTTTTGATGATTATGTTCTTGTTATTTGTTGTTTGTTATGATGATGTTTGGGGCCTATATCATTCTCCATTGCATTTTTTAGGATTATTATTGCAGTCGACCATAATGGTTACTCCAAATGTAACTTTGATGGTTACACCATAATGTATCCTTGAGGGTCACATCATAAGGTTGATGTGAGGGAAAAAATTATGGTAGATATGAGGGTTACAAATAATATGTTATTCGATATGCTTAAAATAATATGTGACTAATTCCCCAATTTAACATTATGATTTTATTTATGTTCTAAATGTTTTATAGAAGTATCTTAATCTCACAATGTATACGATAATTTATTGGTAAGATGTATGTATTTGGGAAAATGCTTTTAAATGTTAATAATTCATCGCATGATAATTGTTTCATCACCTCAATTTTATTCCAAACTATTATTTTTTTCTCATCCCATGTTTAAGAAAAATTCATAGGTTTTATAAATGGTTAAGAGAAAATAGGAAGAAAGGATAAATGTTCTAATTAATTATATTTATATAAAAAACATATGTTTTGTAGAAGAAGTGGATACAGATTTTGTAATATCATCATTATATGATTGTGGGTTGTCATGTATGTTTTATGACCTGACTCAATAAAACACTACACTTAAATTATCATTGGGAATGTAATGAGAGTATTCTTGATGAATTAAATAGATTATCTAATTTTTTTGGCCTGGTCCATATAGTGTGTATCAGAACATGTTTTAGAAAACATAAGGGTTCAGATGATGTTAATAGAGCACCATAAATTATTCATACTCCATGGTTAATTGAAAATTATATATCATTTGATGATTATCAAGTTTCCTCGTATAATATATATCTATTCAAGATGGTTCTTCATAGGAAAAACTACTAGGTGATTGAGGAAGATAGATGGAAGACTATTCTGTTGTAAATATACAACATATAATGGTGGAAATTGGAACAGATCATTTTTTGAAACTGATGTATAAGTTAAAATGGGGTAAAAGTTTCATTGAAATACATGAAAGAGAATAGTCGGTGCAACCACAGAGGAACATGATGATTGTGGAACATTTTATGATGAAACCCCAAATAAAATTTAGTGGATATTTTAACCAAGTCAAAGATGATTTGTGTATTAAATCCCTAAAAACAATGTTATATTTCAAGGGGTGATTAGATAATCAAATAGTTATTCTTGATATATACCATTTTGAAGGTGAATCTGAAAAGAAATAGTCAAAGTTAATGAATATTAGAAATATATTGTAGATCAATTTTTATAGAGGGTTGAATTTGATAATAATTTCCAAAAACTATAATTACATATGGTGGTTTTTCTTTTGAATGAAGATCAATTTCATTGAATTAAATCAAAAGGATGCACCTTCAATTGTCGTGTATGAATTAACATTCACCTGATTGTCAAGGTACGATCCAAATTATGTTCTGGGTGTTTACAGTAAAATTAATCTATTTTTATCAGGATTGAAGGAATAATATCAAAGGTAATAGGTAACCCATGAAATAAAATATTTTGGAATAATTTTTAAATGTGAAGAGTGGGTATAAATTTAGTATTTTTGGGGATCACATGTACTTTGAATACAATTATAAGAAATGGTTTAGATATAAATTAATGGGTTATAGACCATCAAATAATTCTAATGGATCAAATGTTATGTTTCATGTTTGTGTGACATGTGTTAAAATGAATCAAAGGAAATAAATTAAATTTTTTTTAGTGGTTATAATGTGGTTGGTTTAGAAATATAGCCATATATTTCAATGAAATAGATCCTAGTGTTGGTATGTTTAATTAAGATAAAAAATTGTTACGAGTCTTAAAATTGGTGAGATTGGTCATTATGAAAATAACTACCCAAATAATGTTATGAATGACTGAAAAAATAAATATTATAAGAATAATGTTGTAGTTAAATCCTCTGTAAATAATTTAGAAGATGATGGGCCATCGAATGATATGGTATGAGGTACTTTCTTTGTTTACTCGGATTTTTCTAATGTCATGTTTGATATAGGGTCTACCCTTTACATTATTTTTAAGAGAGTTCCTGGTAAATTTGAGATATCACTATATTAAATGAAACAAGAGAATATGGTTAACACAAAAGGGAAATATTAATATAAAATAGATTAATAATAATTTTTCTATTATTTTATTTTTATATATATTTCATATGAAAATTTTTTGTTTTTTCAGTATAGTTTGATGTGATTCTGGGAATGGAATTTCTTTAATATTATCATTATAAGATGGATTGTATAGATATATAATTTTTCCTATAGAAAATGATTTCGTTTTTATACTAGAATAAACCCATACCATTTATGAAATATCACATAACTAGGAAACTATTAGAATGTGGAAGTGAAACTCATCATCCACATATTTTTAAATATAAGGAATTTATCTCATTAATGATTATTCAGTGGTAAATGAATACCTGGATGTTTTGTTGATGTGTTTTCCAATGTTATTCCTGATCGGGAATTGAATTTTCAATTTATTTGGTTTCTCATGAAAATAAAATTTCAAAACCACCTTATCGAATGGAACATCAGGAATAACAAGAATTTAACAATCACTTGCAGGAGATTCTTGAAAAAAGTATCATTTTTTCACGAATATCTCGATGGGGTGATCACATATTATATATTACCAATAAATATGGAACCATAAAGATCTTCATTGATTATAGAGTTTTGAATAACATTTAAATAAGTAATAAGAATCCATTACGTCATATCGATGACATATTTTATCAGATCGAGGGAGCTTAGTACATTTCAATGGTGGACATGAGATCTATGTAACTTTAGGTGAATTTTGAGGAGGATGGAGTCCTAAAAAATCATTCTATACTTGATATAGGAAGTATTATTTTGATTTTATTCCCATTGGTTTAAAAAATTATTATATTTTGATTATAGATCTTATGGATAGAAGGATCTGGAAATATTTTATAATGTTTGATGATGTTTAAATGTTGATATTTTTTAGTTTTATTTAATCTTTAAAAACCATGAAATATAGTTATGGAATGTATTTCAAGGTCTCATGGAAAATAAGTTGTATCGAAAAATTAAAAAATGTTATTTTTGTTCGGATCATGTTTCTTTTCTAAAGAATGTTGTCAATAAATATTTCATAATGGTTGATCGCATTATAAAAATGTTGTTCATGAATTGTCAAAACCTACAAATATTATATAGATTTGTATTATTCATGAATTAGTATGATATTAATGAATATTTTCTAGAAACATTGCACTCTTATCTATCTTGGTAAATTAGGTAACACAATAAGGGATTAAATGTATTTTTATAGAAGACTATAATGTTTGAATTCATGAACATGATTAATGATTGGAAAATGGTCTAGTTTTGGATCATCCTTCATGACATGGTTAGTTTATCATCTATAATGATGCTTAATTGAAATAACATGGTTTCATTATGATAGAGAATGTCTAGGTAATATCTTATTCTTCATGACAACTGAATCCTAATGAGGTAAATTTTCCCGAACATGAGTTTGAATTACCAGCCCTGGGTTTTTTCTTTAAAATAATGGGGAAAATTTTTATATGGAATAAAATTTATTATATATATATTAACCATAAATTGAATATTCATATATTCAGTTAGAAATAATAGAATATAATTTAGACAACATAACTAGAACATAGAAAGAAATATAATTTCTTTATTAATTTTCATCCTTAAAATTAAAATAAAGTGGATGACACATTCAGTCAAAAACATCATGATACATTAACAATGATATGTCTAGAACATGACAACTTGATTAATGATTTGATGAATTTTCTCATGGATGTTATATGTAAATGAAATCCTTATATATTGTTTTATGTTATAGTGGAGTCATATCTATCATAGAGAATTATTAAAGAACCTATAAAAGACTATAGTAAATAGATTAAGGTATAATTTATTACGGTAGGTAATTTTACGGAATTAAATTTTGATAAAAATTGTTTTTTGAGATTTGGTAATAGATTATGTGTGAATTGTGAATCATTGTTCCTGAAAGAGTTATTATGTAAAGCTCATAGTTATTTATTTTTGTTTATCTTTCTGACACTATGATGTACATATAACATTTAGAGTTTTACTAGGGGTGTAGAATGAAAAGGGATGTTGATGAATATTCCATGAAATGTTTGACATGTCAAAATGTTATAAAAGAGTGGAAACTATACAAGGGGTATTCAGTCTTTTCATACGAAAAATTATAAACAAAAAATTATATCCCTAGACTATAGAGTTAGACTACCAAATTATTTTCAATGTAAAATGATATTTTGGTTATTTTTTATCAGCTGACTAAATATACACATTTCATTCGCATTATACATACTATATTTTTAGATAAAATTCCATGATTGTACCTCAATGATATGGTTAGGATACATAGTGTTCCTCTTTACATTGTATATTACAATATTCCCAAGTTTACTTCTAATATTTGGGAATACGATTACAAGCCATTGGGGACTGAATTTAATTTGATCATATCCTATTATCCCCATTCTGATTTAATAATAAAGATAACAATTTAGATATTGGAGGACATGATATGTTATTGTTCAACATATTACCAGAGTGGAAGGAATAATAATCATTAATTAGTGGTGTTTTGATTATTATTATTTTTTCATTCCGTTGTAAAGTTGGTACCTTTTGAGAAATTATAATAAAAGTGGTGGAAAACTCTATCTTTTTGGGAAGAATTAAAGGAAATTAAGTAGATGGGAACAAAATTATTAGATGAATTGGGGGAGAAATTAATTATAATTGAGCTACATGTGGGGATATTTCATTGTAGATATAAAAGATATGTAGATAACTGGAGAAATGGTTTTTATTTTGAGATAGGTGATCATGATTTTCTTGTAATATATCAGTTGAAAAGTGTTATACATATTAGTAATAATGGCAAGAAAATTCTATAATTCATTAGAAAATATGAAATACTGAAAAATGTTAGACCAATTTAATAACATCTAGAATCTCCTCTGAATATATCTCAGGTGAACAATTTTTTTCATGTTTTGTTGTTAATTTTTTTTGAAAAATAATCTTATCTTATTCTTTCCCCAGAATATGTTTCATTTTATAAGAAACATTTATTCGAAGAGAAACTTATTTATATTCTTTATAATATAGTGAATTTATTGTCGAACTATGAAATTAACCAGGTTAAGGTTTTTTGGACAAACAAAATGGTTGAAGATGCCACCTAGGAATATCAAAATAATATGAAGGAAATGTACCATAACATGTTTAATAATTTAATAAAAATTGTGAGGACACTATTCCCAAAAGCAGGGATAATTTATCAACCAAGGTCTTTATAAAAGAATTTGTTTTCATTATGGAATTAAAAAATTAAAATCATTATAAATTTATTATGTAATAAGGGTAATTTATATTAATTATGGGATCTACATTAATTGAATGCTAACCTCAAACAAGAAATTATAAATAAAATTTTGTTTTCTTATGATTTAAAAGATGTTTTATTTATATCATTTTATAATAAAATACATGTTTTTTTAATAATAAAATAAGTATTGGTATTTTTGAAATATATATAAATAATTAATAGAATTTTATAATTAATATAATGACTTAAAAAAGATATATTTTAATAAAATAGATTTATAAATTAAATTTTTTATGTCAGATAATTTAATTATAAGATTATTATATGAGGCCTGAAATAATTTTTCAAGGTGTTGTAAAATAACTTATTAATAAAATGGGAATATTAATAATAAATTATGAATTTAATTAAAAATAAAATATATAATATTTGAAATATTATTTTAATATAATGGAGTTAATTTTTTAATTTTAGACATAAAAAATATTAGGGTGAATTTTTTGTATTTTTTCGAAATAGTTGAAATTTTTTAAAGAGTAAAATACAGTAATTTACAGTATTCATCAAATAGATGATTTTTTGATTTTTAGATGATGTATGGATGATGCAAGCCTATATTCTCGATTTATCCATTTTTATTTTCGTATATTTACTATTAATTCTCAACTTATTTGTATTCTTGATCCTAAATAATAAACTAATGAATGAAATAAACAAACAAAGCCACTATCCTCTGCTATTAATATGACCCATCCACAAATCTTCTCCTCACACCTAAAAGACATGTAACATGTTTATTTTCTACCAAATTACCTATAAAATAATATTCAACATTTCATAGGTAATATGGTATAGAGACTTGAAGCTTGACGTACATGGACATTACATTACTTTTACAGAATACTTATTACATAACAAAAATATACCCAAAAGGACTGTAATAGTTTAGTGCCTTTGGAAACTGGGAACATAATCTTCTAATCTTGGTGAAAGATCCTCAACATCTCCCATAAAGGTCTTCCCTTTTTTTCTTTCCTAAATCCATTCTGTATATCCTGGGGAAATGAAAACATAAAAAGGGTGATCTCAAATGCTCAGTAAGGGTAAGCATGGATAAAATAAAACAAATAATATACATTTGAACTTAAAAACATGAGCATAATGTTTGAACATCAAAAGTTTGAGCATAAAACATGGGAGTATGTAAGGAATAGATCATAAAGGAACATAAATCATGATAAAATACCATGGAAATAAAACATGTAATTGTGGCAACCATTAAGCACAGGATATGATTTCCATAGTAACCAAGGAATTGCTGCCAAGACCATCATAGTGGACAAAGTCCCTTTTTTAATCGAGTTCAGTACTCGTTCCAGTCCTGTAATACTGAACAGGATTAACTTACCATTCCAGCCATGTCTATCTCATGAGATATAAATATTTACCCAATGCATTGGAGGGAGATATAGGTCCCACCCATCTCATAATGAAATCATTCTTACTTGTTCCACAAAATAAACATACATCATTCATAATATACCAATAAATAAAATGGGTTTCATAAACATCATCCCATCAGTACATAATCCATCTAAAGGAAATGGATATCATTTCCTAATAAGAAGAGTGAAACCATGTAAATCATAGAGACATTATACTTGAAACATACACATATGAAATAATGTCATCTTAGATGGAAAATGGTTTTGATAATACACGTGAAATGAATTCTTGAGGGAGATATCTTTTATTCTTCAAAATCAATTTATTTTCACAAAACATCATGCAATTTTGAATGAAGAATATTTTTTTGAAAATGGTAATGAAATATTTTGGAGGAATATTCATTAAAACAAGGCTTTATAAAACCGTAAAAATCCTTTCATGCCGTATACGATAAAAAAACATTCTTCTCGTACTTTTGTCGGAAAAGTCAAAAAGTACCTTGTATGAAAAACGACAAAAGATTACTTTCATATATTTTACTAAAAACACACCGAAGGGTAAAATTGGATTTAAAAAATCATAGGTGGATGGAAATAATATTACATATTGGGGAAACATGGATGTGTATGATAAAATACACCCCAGTAAATACCAAAGTATAAACAATCTCGGGTAAAAATGAGATTTTGATATTTTCGCTTACCTTAGGTCCGATATGCTTCGTATGGATCTGAACCTCTTGTATAATTATTTAAATAATATCATTGAATTATTACATAATCATAGTCATTGTTATGATATCATATATGTTTCAATTATGACTTTATATTACCCTCTCTTTTGCAAATTCAATGTAAAAGTAGTGTTTTGGGTAAAATCATTTCATTTATCGTATGTGTTTCGATTTGTCATTCTTTATATTATTACTTATATCCTGATTTACATAATTCCATAATGTAATACATGATTTATATATAATATATATTCATCATATACATATATATTATAGATCGATAAAAGAAATGAAATACACCGTTCGTGGAGACGGTAGGTCGTACGTACGCATGAACGATGTTTTCATTTCCTTGTAGAATTGAATGAATTAAATAGATGACATACACATATATACATAAATAAAGAATAATTATTATGTCATATATTTCATTATTACTCAGTATATATACTTTATAATCATTCTTGAATGGTTAATCATGGAAAATGAATCTCATCGCGTTCGTGGAGACGGTAGTCCGTACGTACGCACGGGTGATGATATCATTACATGATCATGGAATTGAATTCGAGTATATGTATACTATTTCAGAATCAATATCACTTTACAATAATTATATATGGTCATTATTTACACCATTATACCCATCCAAGAAAGGTGGTGGTGGAAAATAGATTACAGCACGGCGTGGAGACGGTATTCCGTACGTACGCACGCGCGGTGATTTCATTTTCCATAGGATGGATAAATGGTGAAATAGTGGTGTTTCATACTTATAATAACATATCAGTATATGAGTGATACTGATGTTATTACTTCATAATGAAACAACTAAAGAATAAGAAGTGGAAGAAGAAATAATGTTGAAAGAATCATTAACAGACATTACCTCTTCTTTGAAGCGCCTCATTGAGACCTCCTCTTAGGGCACTAAAATTGTTCTTTGAAAAAGACCATGACCTCTATAATGTTTCTAGGGAAGTGGATAAGAGAATTTGGCAGGTTTTGGCTGATCTTGAGGGCTCAATGTGATGTGAGGAAGAGAGGGAGGAGGTGCCCTTTTATAAGGGAGGAGAGGGGCACCTTTGGAAAAACAAAAAATATTATTTTATTATAAAGTCGTATTCGGTTTTTTAATAGCTCCAAATTGATTTATTTCTAAGATAAGGTGGGGGTGCGTCGAAATCATCTCATCCAATAGAATTTAGACATGTTTTGGTTTGTATTTTAACCTTATCATTTAGATTAAACTTTAAGTTAGATAATTTAACTTTTACCGTGTCTTCTTGTTTTCTTACACTATAAGGTTAATAAACATATTATAACAAGCCAAACGAAGCCCAAGTTGTTTATTATTAATATATATAATCTTTTATAAGTCATTTTGCCGAACCTTAGATTTTTAGGAATAAAATAACAATTAATAATATAATATTTGTTTTAAAAACTATTTTATGACAATTTTGACACTATTTTGTAATTGATTTTTGTGAAAATCTTAACAGAATTATTAGATCGAACAATGTTAATTAAATCAGTACTAATTTGTAATATTAACCAATAAAATTATTTTAATTCATAAAAAGTATCAAATTGCATTTATTTGGGTATTTATAACATCAATTATGTCAATATTTCATTAATAAGATAATTACTACATCATCATTGTGTCATAAATAAATTAAATTATTTAATGTCTAAAAATTATAAATAAAATACCTTTATTTAATAAATCTCTTTAGATTTATAATAAATATTTTTAGTATAATTTATCTTATGTATAACCCTATATTAAAAATGATTTACTTATTAAACGTTGATTTTATCTATTTTAACCCTTCTTTAAATAAATTAATATTCAATGTCCTAATCTAATCCATGTGGGCCTAAATATTCATATTTTATTCCTAAGGTTGTTTTTGGTTGAATTAAACTTATTCAATAGAATTAGGACATGTTTTAGGGTAATAATATTATCATTTTACCCTTAATTATCCTATTTACTTTTAATCGTGGTAGATAAAAGTAAAAAGATACTATTCACCAAAAATTATTTTCATCTCATTGAACCACATTTTAGTCCTTGATATTAATCGTGTCTCTTGGATTTTCGAAATTCCACTCATAGAAGTGGTAAATTATGTTTTATGAAATATTCAGTTTTTTAACTACCACTTAGTGGTTTCACTATTCATCAAAAAATGAAAGTTTCCAGAAAAATACCAAAAATTAGCCCTAAGCTATATTTGATATTATGAATTAAAAAATTATGTTTATTTTACCAAATTCAAAACATATCAGTTGAATTAATTAATTTAAAAATTAATTCTCGTCGTCAAAACAAATAGTGTGTTTTTAAGAGATAATAACTATCAAAAGATTGACATTTGTTTATGTCTGGTTTAAATGTGAAATTACATCCAATGACCATAATTGTATGAAATGGTAAAAATATATTCTAAATATTCTTTAAAACCACTAAAATTAATAATTTATCACTATTAATTATTTCGATTAAAAAAGTTGTCTTAATTTAAATTTTGTAATTTTCACTATTCATCAGAATAAGAAAGTTATCCGAAAAGTTCCAAAATTTCACCCTAAGCTAATTTCGATATTCTGAATCCAAAAATGAAGCCCATTTTGAAAGATAAAATTTATAAAATTTCAAAAATTCTGTATTACTATTCATAACAGCTAGTTCATAATAATTATATAATAATATCTCGTTGTTTAGTGATTCTCGGTATTGCGTACTGCACACGCTATCGAGGAAGGTCGCGATTGCGTGTAATGCAAGCCAATTCAGGGTTGCGTTTTGTGCTAGAGTCCTTCGTTGTTTCGTATAACAGAATCCAACCATATTTCATTTATACATTGACTATATATATATACACTTAATGTTTCGTAGAATAACTACTATTAAAATTGTGTGTCACATGATCCAAGAATAGTGTTGCGTATACTGGAAGCTAATACGGTGTTGCGTATAGTGCAAGGTAGCCTTGGTGTAGCATACAACACAAGACATTAATGAAATTAAGAAGAATAATTCTCATAAAATCTCAGGTTGTAACATTCTACCCCCCTTAAAATGAATTTCGCCATCGAAATTTGTTGGGGTTATAAATTATTTAATACTTGAAAGCTTCTTTAATAGAAACCCACATCGTAATAAGGGAATACCAAAACTTATCTTTAAAAACTAATGTATGAAATTTAACAGTTACCCAAATTAACTAATCATTGGGTTTCCACATAGGAGAACATAGGTGAAAATATGGATATGGAATAAAAATATGACCATAATGTTCTGATGGAGAGTGGTAGAGAACATGGCTATGAAAATTCCAACAATCACAAATCCATAGATTTGTGATGATCTAAGGTATCATCTGATTCATCGGATATAAGAGCACTAGGACAACATTTTTGGTTTTCATGATCATTTCCCTAAATTTGAAGAATTTAAATTAGAATAAATACATACTTTATTTTGGTACAATCTCACTATTGTTCGTTCCATGAACAATTTCCACTTAATCTCTTAAATAAATGAAGTTGAATTTGTTATTCGTGAAGTGTTAGCAGATCATGTGATAGAATGACGGGTCATTCCATCTGTCTCAAACAAATGTTTTTCAAAAGTTAATAAATATACATAAGTCGATCTATAGTGAGATTAATCATATATGTTTCCTAAAATGGACTTATACATCATATATCATACTTCTTAATATAATAAAACTAGATTCTTCTAAACAAGGACTTCCTGTAGGCCAGTGGTAGGCGATAAAGGCCAGTTGCACTTCAGTTGTGGTTTCGATTCCCATAGCCTTGGCCGACGGGATGGGTTGTCGCCCATCCTGCAGGTTGTCCTTTTTATAAAACTACATTACTATAACATCCCATCAATAATATCAAAAAAAATTCTATCCTTAAATAATACTATCTTATGTCCAACATAATACATTCCAATTTTTCTCTAAAATACTTCGGTCCAAGCTCATAGTATAAAGAAAATGATTACTTGAAATGTCATCAACCAACCATCATTTATCCCCCATTATCATGTTGGTCACATTCCAATCATGTGAATACATTAATCATGTTGTCTCTTGAAAAATGAATACCCATTAAACCTTAGTGAAAACATGAATGCTGTCAAAATTTAACTCTTTCCACATACCAAAATCCAAAAATTCTATATACTCAAACCATGATATAACCTTCTCCTTATATCAGTCATGAGCTCATGAATACTGTCAAACATTTCATTTTCTCCTTATCCCTTCATTATGTGCATATCATCTTCTTTCCAAAAATACATCAATCACTTTCCATGGTTGTAGGTACCATAAAATTATTGAAAACCACAATAGACCAATACATAAATATTCCAATATTCCACGATACTATATACAACATTATTCTGGAATCCCATTACATAAACACATAATCATTCCCCCACATCGTTGTCATATTCAAAATCGCCAATAGTGATCGCATGTGACTTCCCTTTGTCCTTTTCCTTAAGTGGTTGCTCATTTCGATCATCACTAACCCTTGGATTAGGGCTTTTACTAGCATAATGCTTTATTTCCTTGCACTTGAAGCATTGAAGTCTTGGTGGTGCGTTCTCTGTAGTCTTTTCTTTATTCACATCATTAACAACCCTTTTTCCATTACTTTGACACTTAGCTACTCGATGACCTTCTTTTACACACTTAAAACATTTTCTAGTCCCTTTAAGACAATCTCCACCATGCTTCATTCCACACATTGATCATAAGGAAACATTTATCTTCTTTTCACCATTATTCTGAGATTTCTCCTTGAACTCTATCTTTCGTTTCTTGTCAAAACCATGAGATTGATAAGTAACACCAACTTCCATTTCTACCTTGATAGCACAACGCACAATTTATTCATAGCTACTGAAGTCTCTTATAGCTAATTCCCTTTGAAGACTTGGTTTTAATCCACTGAATAATCGATAAACTATACTTTCAGGTTGGATAATAAAGCCAGAAGCATACCTTGCATGCCTTGTAAAATTCGCTTCGTATATACCAATAGATTCATAATCCTTTTTATTTAGCTCAAGAAAGTCCTTCTCCATCATTGTACAAATAATACGATGGAAGTACTTATTGAAAAATAAGTTCATCAACTCGTCCCATTCCATGGACTCAATTTCATCTCTTGGCCTCATATTCTTGATAAGATTCCACCATTGATCAGCTTCTCCTTCCAAACGATATACTGCAAAGATGAATTTATCATGTTCAGAACATTGAATAACTGAAAATATCTTTTCAGTCATACTGATCCATTGTTCAGTAACCTGTGGATCGGAAGACCCACTGAAAGAAGGTGGATGTTGCCTCATGAAGGACTCAATAGAATATTGTTCCCTTCTCTACTCATTTGGATGTCCAGAATGGTTCATATCTTTTGTATGTATAGAAATAAGATTTTTCACTCCATCTCCCATAACATTGGTTTTTTCAGGAGGAAACTCATTGCATTGTCCATTACATTGATCAAAATGGTTCCTTCGGGTTCCAGATATCGTCTAAAACCCAAAATGAATAGTGTGAGAGGCAACAATCATGCTAGGGAAAAAACATAATAATGGGGGAGTAACTTCAATATCTAACATCTTAGGTTTTATTCTAAGATCGTTAGCGCAATTCTAGGACTATAACCTATACTTATACTTAACCTTAGGTACATCCCTAGACATACCTTATAAATATCTCTAGAGATCTCACTAATGTTCTCGCATCCTAGTTTCCAAAGGTTGACTAAGCCTTTCCTCTGATACCAACTGTAGAGACCCGAAGCTTGATGTACATGGACATTACATTACTTTTTCGAAATACTTATTACATAACAAAAACAGACACCAAAGGACTGTAATAGTTTAGTGCCTTTGGAAACTTGGAACATAATCTTCTAATCTTGGTGAAAGATACTCAACATATCCCATAAATATCTTCCCATTTTATTCTTACCTAAAACCTTTCCTTATATCATGGGGAAAAGAAAACATAAAAAGGGTGAGCTAAAATTCTCAAGAAGGGTAATAATGGATAAAATAAAACAAATCATATACATTTGAACTTAAAAACATTAACATAATGTTTAAACATCAAAAGCTTGAGAAGAAAACATGGGAGTACGTAACTCATAGATCATAAAGGAACATCAATCATGATAAAATAGCATGAGAATAAAACATGTAATTGTGGCAACTATTAAGCACATGATATGATTTCTATAGTAGCCATGGCATTGCTGCCAAGACCATCTTAGTGGACAAAGTCCCTTTCTGAATCAAGTTCACTCCTCGTTCCAGTCCTGTAATACTGAACCAGATTAACTTACCATTCCAGCCATGTCTATCTCATGAGATATAAATCTTTACCCAATGCATTAGAGGGAGATATTGGTCCCACAAATCTCATAAGAAAATCATTCTTACTTGTGCCACAAAATAAACATACATCATTCATAATAACCCAATAAATAAAATAGGTTTCATAAACATCATCCCATCAGCACATAATCCATATAAAGGAAATGGATATCATTTCTTAATATGAAAAGTGAAACCATGTAAATCATAGAGACATTATAATTGAAACATACACATATGAAATAATGTCATCCTAGATGGAAAATGGTTTTGATAAAACACATGAAATGAATTCTTGAAGAAAATATCCTTTATTCTTGAAAATCAATTACTTTTCACAAAACATTATGCAATTTTGAAAGAAAATTATTTTGTTGAAAATAGTCATGAAATCTTTTGGAGGAAGCTTCATGAAAACAACTCTTTATAAAACCGTAAAATTCCTTTCATGCCGTATACTTTAAAAAAACATTCTTCTCGTACTTTTGTCAGAAAAGTCAAAAAGTACCTCGTATGAAAAATGACAAAAGATTCCGTTCATATCTTTTACTAAAAACTCACTGAAGGGTAAAATTGGTTTTAAAAAATTGTAGGTGGATAGAAATAATATTATATATTGGGGAAACATGGATTTGGATGATAAAATTTACCCCAGTAAATATCAAAGTATAAACAATCTCGGATAAAAATGAGATTGTGATATTTTCCCTTAACTTAGGTCTGATATGCTTCATATGGATCCGAACCTCCTGTATAATGATTTAAATAATGTCGTTGACTTATTAAATAATCATACTCATTGTTATGATATCATATATGTTTCACTTATGACTTTATATTACCCGTTTTTTTTTGTAAATTCAATGTAAAAGCATCGTTTTGGGTAAAATCATTTCATTTATCGTATGTGTTTCAACTTGTCGTTCTTGATATTATTACTTATATCCTGATTTACATAATTCCATAATTTAAAACATGATTTATATATAATATATATTCATAATATACATATATATTATAGATAGATAAAAGGAATGAAATACACCGTTCATGGAGACGGTAGGTCGTACGTACTCATGAACGTTGTTTTCATTTCCTTGTTGAATTGAATGAAATTAAATAGATGACATAAATATATATATACATAAATACAGTAGCATTATTATGTCATATATTTCATTATTACTAATTATATATAAATTTTAATCATTCTTGAATGGTTAATCATGGAAAATGAATCTCATCGCGTTCGTGGAGACGGTAGTCCGTACGTACGCACGAGGGGTGATATCATTCCATGATCAGAAAATTGTATTGGAGTGTATATATACTATTTTAGAATAAATATCACCTTAAAATAATCATATATAGTCATTATTTACACCATTATACCCATCCAATTATGTTGGTGGTGGAAAATAGATTACACCACGGCGTGGAGACGGTATTCCGTACGTACGCACGCGCGGTGATTTCATTTTCTGTTTGATAGATAGATGGAGAAATAGGGTTGTTTCATACTTATAATAACATATCAGTATATTAGTGATACTTATTTTATTACTTCATAATGAAACAACTAAATAATAAGAAGTGGAAGAAGAAATAAAGTTGAAATAATCGGTAACAGACATTACCTCATCTTTGAAGCGCCTCTTTGAGACCTCCTCGTAGGGCAATAAATTGGTCTTTGAATAAGACCAGGACCTCTAGGATGTTACTAGAGAAGTGGAGAAGATAATTTGTCAGGGGTTTTCCGAGCTTGAATGCTCAATTTGATGTGAGGAAGAGAGGGAGGAGGTTCCCTTTTATAAGGGAGGAGAGGGGCACCTTTGGAAAAACTAAAAATATTATTTTATTATAAATTCATATTCGGTTTTTAATAGCTCCAAATTGATTTATTTCGAAGATAAGGTGGGGATGGGTCGAAATCCTCTCATAAAATATAATTTATACAAGTTTAGGTTTGTATTTTAAACTTATCATTTAGATTTAACTTTAAGTTATATAATTTAACGTTTACCGTGTCTTCTTGTTTTCTTACACAACAAGGTTAATAAACATACAATAACAAGCCAAACGAACCCCAAGTTGATTATTATTAATATATATAACCTTATCTAAGTCATTTGGCCAAACCATAGATTTTTAGGAATTAAATAAAAATTAATAATATAATATTTTTTTGAAAAACTATTTTATGTCAATTTTGACAATATTTGGGAATTGATTTTTGTGAAAATCATAACAGAAATATTAGTTCCAAAAAAGTAAATTAAATCAGTAATAATATGTAATATTAACTTATAAAATTATTGTAATTCATAAAATGTCTCAAACTAAATTTATTGTGGTATTTATAACATCAATTATGTCAATATTTCATTAATAATATAATTACTGCATCATCATTGTTTCATAAATAAATTAAATTATTTAATGTATAAAAATTATAAATAAAATACCATAATTTAGTAAATCTGTTTATATTTCTAATAAATATTTATAGTCGAATTTATCTTATGTATAACCCTATATTACAAATGATTTACTTATTAAACTTTGATTTTAACTATTTTAACCCTTCTTTAAATAAATTATTATTAAATGTCATAATCTAATCTAAGTGGGCCTAAATGGTCATATTTTATTCCTAAGGTTGTTTTTTGTCTAATTAAACTTATCCAATAGAATTAGGACATGTGTTAGGGTAACAATAATATCATTTTTACCATTAATTATCCTATTTACTTTTAATCATGGTAAATAAAAATAAAAAGTTACTATTCACCAAAAATTATTTTCATCTCATTGATTGAAATTTTAGTCCTTGATATTAATCGTGTCTTTCGGTTTTTTTAAATTCCACTCATAGAAGTGGTAAAATTATGTTTTATGAAAAATTCAATTTTTTAATTACCACATAGAGGTTTCACTATTCATCACAAAATGAAAGTTTCCAGAAAAATACCAAATATTATGCCAAAGCTATATTTGATATTATGAATAAAAAAATGATGTCTATTTTACCAAATTCAAAACATGTCAGTTTCATTAATTAATTTAAAAATTAATTCTCGTCGTCAAAACAAATAGCGTGTTTTTAAGAGATAATAAATATCAAAAGATTGACACTTGTTTATGTCTGTTTTAAATGTGAAATTACATCCAATGACCAATGTTGTATTGAATGGTAAAAATATATTCTAAATATACTTTAAAACCACTCAAATTAATAATTTATCACTATTAATTATTTCGATTAAAGAAGGTGTTTTTAATTGAAATTTAGTAATTTTCACTATTTATCAGAATATGAATTTTATCCGAAATTTACCAAAATTTCACCCTAAGCTAATTTCGATATTCTGAATCCAAAAATGAAGTCCATTTTGAAAGATAAAATTTATAAAATTTAAAAAATTTGGTATTACTATTCATAACGGCATGTTCATAATAATATTATAATAATATCTCGTAGTTTAGTGAAACCCGGTATTGCTAACTACACACTCTATCGAGGAAGGTCGCGATTGAATGTAATGCAAGCCAATTTAGGGTTGTGTTTTGTGCAAGAATCCTCTGTTGTTTCTTATAAAAAAATACAACCATATTTCTTCTATACATTGAATATATATATATATACACTTAATGTTGCGTAGAATAACTAATATCGAAATTGTGTGTAACATGATCCAAGAATAGTGTTGCGTATACTGCAAGCTAATACGGTGTTGCGTATAGCACAAGTTAAACTTTCTGTAGTGTACAATACAAGACTTTAATGAAATAAAAAATAATAATACTCAGAAAATCTCGGGTTGTTACATATGGTCTCCCTAAAATTACAAAACAAGTTCTTCAAGGATGTCCTCAAGGAGAAAAAATTAAGCGATAAAATCCTCTTTCATTTTATTTTATTTTTGTTTTAATTAATTTTAATTACTTATTCTCTCTTCGCATCCCCAATCCAACATTCATGAAAATTTTAATAGATTTTATATACTAGATTTTAGTCATGTTGATGGATAATTTAATCATCAAACTCTATTCCCTCTCCCCGTTAATGTAAAATGAAAACAACATCCTTAATGTGTCATTATACATCCCTCACGGAGGATACACTTTCAATTTCCATTACATCCTTCAAGGATGGCCTTAAATCCATTATTATGAATTAATATGATTTTTTATACTAATTCCATGTTATATAATATTTTTGGAATCATTATATAAAAATTATATTAAATATAGTGATATAATTTCCTATTAGTTGTAAAAATTCCAAATTAAACTAAATCATCTTCATCAATTATTTATTTAATGACTAATCTTGACATAAGAAAAACAAAAAAAAATTTATAAGAATATAAAATTATGGGAACAAATTTTTACCATTTAGTTACACATCTGTAGTTATCCTTCCATTAAATAAGAATATCTATTATGAACTAATCAAGGAAACCATGAATGGAATTCACCTGAAATGATGAAAATAAAAAAATATTATTAAGTAATGAGAGGAAATCTATAACAATAAAATCATATAAGTAATTAAGAACATGAAAATGGTTCTTTAATATATCAATAACACTCTTTATAAAATTATATACGTGGTTTTAATGTATTTGAATTAAGATGATCTTAAGGTAATGAACATTTTCTAAAAAATACAATTTTAAATTTCTATTTGTACAAAATTCAAAATGAGTGATTTTATTATTCTATTATTCTTATTTTTGGATTATTTTATGGTTTTTTGTAATTTTTAATGATTAATTGTTGTACCTATATATATATTAAATTAATTGGGTATGTTTATGTTGGAGGTCGATAGAAATGGTTACTCCATGTGTAATTGTGATGGTTAGACCATAATGTGTCCATTATGGTTACATATTTAGCTATCCAGGAAGAATACATTGAAAGGTAGTCAATAGGGTTATAGATCATTTATTATATGTGAGGGTTACAATATTAATTATCAAATTATTTATATTACCATTATGGTATTATTTATGTTTTTTATGTTTTATGGGACTCTATTATTTTCACAAAGTAACTATTTGATACATAGTGGGTGAAAAAATAAGACTTTTTGAAATGATTCAATATTTTTAATAAGTATTCATAGACTTAGAGTTTTATTCAATATATTTTCTTCTTTAATGAGATTTTTGAGTTCATACCATGTTTTAAATGTACTTCTCAAATAATTTAGTGATGAGTAAAAGAATAGAAGAATCGAAGATGATTATTGTGAACAATTAATGTTATATTAAAATATATTATATTATTGAATAAATGTATAATGTATTATTAATATCAACTTTTTAATAATATGGATTCTCAATTATGTTTTATAACATAATTCTCTAAAACATTAAACTAAAATGAACTTTTGTTATGGTCTATGTCTACTCTATTTGAATTAACTAAATTGTGTAATGTTTAAGGGTGGGTCCTCATAACTAAAAAAAAATTAAAATTAATTTCAACATAAAATATGGTTGAAAATATATACATGAACTTTTAAATTTTAATAAAAAATTTATTGGTGAAAATATCATTTGTGCTGGAAGACCCAGCTTCTTTTAAAAAAAATTGAAGATATTTTAATTTTAAAATAAACATCAGATATTATAATTGAATTGTCTATGAAAATAATGTTCATGACTATGGTTTGTTTAATTGATGATATAAATATTAAATAAATAATTATTTCACATTATCATTAAATATATAACATGCATTATTTGGAAAATTACCTCAATATTTCAGTCAATTATTCATTGTAAAAAGTAATATTGGGGTGAAATTTTCTTTTAAAACTAAAAAGATAATAATGAAACCATTTTAATTTTTTAAGAATACATGGTTTGGAATGAAAATATATTCTGACCGTAGAGATAAATAAGATATTATTTTCTTATAATGAATTTCTCAATAATATTATGTACTAAAGTCTGGGGAAATTGATAAATTGATTGAAAATAATTATAATAGTGCCAATAAAAGATTATTCATTTCCTTATTTAGAGATGTTTCATAATATTTTTTCTCTAAAAAGGAATCATAAATAATACCTATAAACAATGATATTGTATCATAAATCTCTTGCATATTTGATAATGTCGAATAATATTGACCATGAAATCATGTCACTAAATTAAACCTAGAATATCATGTAATAATATTGATTCATTATATGAAATTTCAAGGATATGTATATACATCACATATTACATGACAGGTTCATATCACAAGTTATTTCCCAATGAAAAAAGTGGACGAAAAATACCTTATTGATTTGTTAATATTTGAACCACAAAGGGATATAATTAGAGTTCCTAAAATGTATATGTAAATAAGAATAATTCTTTGGAGCTTAATCATAATATATATTATAGGGAGTTGTATTCAACACCTAAATAATATTTTATTTGAATATTGTATGTTTCTTAGATGAGTAAAAATCGAGACTGAAATCTATTACCTTATGTATTGACTTAGTTCATATATATGAAAACATATGGAATAATAAATATATGTTTATTATCATTAAATTAATGAATAATATTCATATATATACTACCTTATATGGTTTTATTATGACCTTTTATCACACTTTTATTAGAAATTCCATGTTACAGTCAAGATTCAGTAATAAGTCCTTTGTTTTCCGTGTATGGTTTTTCCACTCATTTATTTTTCATATTACATAAATAATTTTTTTATAATATATTTAATGATATAAAATATATTAGTTAAATATATATTCTTTATATACATTTTTAGATTAATCCATTATATACATAGATAAAAAATGAAATTCACCACTTATGGGGTAGGTAGATTGTACGTACATTTGAATGGCATGTCCCTTTTCATATTATGTTCATCGAAATAAAATAATATGATATATTATAATTACAATATAATTTTTTTCACATATATATTATTAATTTATTAATAACCTCCTTGATAAATTCTTTTTAAAGCATGAAGGAACAACATTGTTTCATGAGGTGGTAGTCTGATGCACAAACGAGCAACCATTTCAATTTCCCAAAAATCTAAATAATGATGTTATTTGTGATATAAAAATTATGGAACCATAATAATATCAGTAATATTATATTTTAAACATAAACCCATCATTATTTTCACCAATTAGAGGTTGTAATGAAAATTTTAAATGACATTGGTCCGAGAGGCACTAGTCTTTCGTATAATTGAATGATGATTTCGTAACCCATTTGATAGAAGTGGTGATTTTTGGTAATTAAAATAACATAAAAAAATCCATGTGTTTTCAATATGACTAGGTTACTATATATTCATTATATTTAAAAAAAATTAAAGGCGATGAATTATTAAATAAATCAAAAATGATCGTGGTTGAGTGTTACCACTTCATTGGGTATCGTCATTTGGTTTTCACTAAATGTATTATGAAGATATTTTTATATCAAACATAAATCTTATAGGATGGGGTTATTGAGTATGATAACTTGATTTATGGTGTTATAGGGAGATCTAAAAGGAATATAATGTGTGAAGAATAGTGGAGAGGTGGTGGCCTTTTAGTGTGGGGGGGGGGTTTGAGAATTCGTATTATTGAAAATAATTGAGTTCTCCTCAGTTATTCAAATGTATCAAGGGCCAACAATGGTAAATATTTCAACCATATGTGTTTAATGATCTAAAAATGGACATAAAATAGTTTTTATATTAGTGTGTACACAATTTTAACTATTATCATTTTAGTTTAACTCTCGGTAAACATAATTTTACATTAACTACATTAATAAATTTGTATTGCATTTTCTATTCATTTGGAACCAAATTATGTTTAAAATGGTATATAATATGTGATATTTTAAATCATAATATGAAATAAATTTTTTCAATTTCCATTCATATTATTGAAAAAATTTAGTTTGAAATTAATCCCACAAATGCGATGAGAATGATGGTATTTATAGAAAAAATTTAGACGTTTTCTATTTTTTTAAATAAAAATGTTATTATTGAATTGATTAAAATAAATTAAATTTAGTTAAATCATAAATTATTTAATTAATATTACTTTAGAGACAATTTAATTTGGTATATAATTTTATAAATAAGTTAACAGAATCGATTTTTCAATTAAAATTCAATAATTTTCACAATCAATCAAAAAATGAATCATTTTTAAAAAATATCAAAATCTCTACCTATATTAAATATAATTTTTTTTTAAAAATATGTATTAATTTTTTTCAAATAAAATTTAAATAATTGATAATCATTTGTTTTAATAGAAGTGTTCATATGTGGGATTTTTTTTATAAAAACGGTTTTATGAGTGAAATTCGATTAATTATAATATCTTGTAAAGAAAACACATAAGAAGAATGTTAAATATAAAGTTAAATTTCTAAGTCAAAATTCACCATAATGTATTTCACCAAAAAAATTAAATTTTATTTATTTTATTCAAATTCAGTTGAGTTTATAAAATATAGACTTTATATATTTGTGTAAAATATATTTTCCTAATTTATTTAATACTATTGATTTCTAACATTCCAATATCTTGGTGATAATTAACATATTATGTTATAATATTTAATAGTATAAAAATTTTCATTTAAACCCAATGATGTATATAACTCAAGAGATACTCAATATTCCATGTAATTCAACATTAAACAACCATTTCATATAACAAATTATAAAAGTATTGGTGTTTGTAATATTAAATACTATCAATATTATGTGTAAATCATTATTTCTAAAATATTGTCAATATTTTTGGAAACATTATTTCACAAAATATCAGGGTGTTTCAACTATGATGTTATCAATAATCTCAAAGTGGATAATGCATCAATAAATTTGAATTCAAATATTATGGAACCTCATGAAATTATTCCATTGTTATGTATGGAAGAACACCATTTCTCTAAA
Organism: Viscum album; assembly: GCA_963277665.1. NCBI lineage: Eukaryota > Viridiplantae > Streptophyta > Magnoliopsida > Santalales > Viscaceae > Viscum > Viscum album. Next base: position 383,739,647 of record OY728164.1, read on the forward strand.
CTAACTCCTTATGTTTCTCTAATTATTATATGCATATCATGTATGTTAAAATTTGATGGTTTTTATGACGTTGAATGGTTTGGAGCTTCTATATCATCATCTAACAATGTTAAGGCCCCATCATATTTAGCCCCTCAATATCATCCTAATATATCTTGGTCTGACACCTCTCACCAGAAAGAAACTCATATAGTTAAATTTGAATTATAGAATGAAATATGTTGTTATAGGAAAAATATACTAGTCCAATCATCTGATGCCAACATTGTTGGAACTCTATTGTATAAGATATTTTCATATACTCTTGATTTCAAATGGTTATCTTTGACTAATCATCCATCAATGGGTGATACGTAGTACATAAGTAGAGTTATATATCCAAGGAATATAATGGCATCTGTAAATCATTGAGTAATTCCTCAGATTTTGGATATATTTAATGGTGAGTGGGACCATAAAATCATTCAACTTCTATTATGGATATCGTAGTGAGTTGGTCAAGAGGGAAATAATTATTGATATCATTGAAATGTACTATTTTTTTTTGAAGATCAACTACTTCCCATATGGTGTTATTACCATTATGTGTCTGTGGGAGATCTATGACAAAATCCATTATTTTGATTCCAATTTTTTGACATGTATGGAAAATGTTTATATCATTCACCAAGACAAATGTTCTCCAATATTGACATGTTTGCATACCATACATTTAGTTAGAAATTCCCCAATATCCCACTTCATGTTTTCCAACAAGATATTTTCCCCAAAATCTATTTATATATTAGTTGTTTTTGGATAAATTGAGTATAATAAATTAGGGGTATTATTTTGACGTTCTTTCTTGATCATTGGTTTTAACATGACACATATCTAGGTTACAAAACTTATTATCCCATGTTGAAAAAATATGGACTATGTAATATTTGATAACTTATTTTTAACACCTCATCCACATTTTGTCCCTCCATGATCCACTCATAAATGGATGGAGTATGCATTATTTTTCATTATATGATGAATATAAATTTTTATTCCCATATATATCCTTTGAATTTATATGAAAATTTCCTAATTCTCATTTCTAATGATTGATGAAAAATTTGTATCCTCTATACTTGTAATATTTTCTAATTTTTCTAAATTCGGAGTATAGTAGTGGAATTAGAAGCTAGAGTCCTTGATCTACTATAACCATCTTCACTTACTATTATTCTATTTCTTTTTTCGTGAATATATATATGAGTATCATATGATATATATATATATATATATCACACTTATCCCCATGTAGAAAATGAACTTATATATTCATTGAAAATAACACTTCATCAAACTCAATATCATGTGTTAGAAAGGTCTTATCATGAACATTAATATACCTAAGTGTTTTATCCATTACATTATAATTATGCACTAGTATATATCCCCAAAAAATTCATTAAATATTAGTTGTAAACCAAAAAAACATTACCACATGAGAGATGTGTGTTGATGGGTTTAGTGATAAGTTACATTATCAACACAGTTATTATATCTTCAAATTCACTTGTCCAAAATATCATTTCCCTCTTTGATTATTTCTTTTTATTGGGTTTTATAATTGAGAAATATATTTGAGAAATCATTTTTAATTACCAACATGTCCATGGAAACAATGGATTGCCAATATAGTTGCAGGTCTAAGCTAGTCCTTAATTTCCAATCACATAGAAGTGTCCACATATATTCCTTTTGTAGTGATAATATTCTAGGATAATTATAACTAATTTCTAAAGAACACACATTTATTATATTTTTCAAAAATAATCTCCTTTCACAATTTCATTATCATTTTATTCAACAACTACCACTTCTCATCCATAATTTTAGAGTAAATTAAAATATCATTCTTAAATTCAACAAAATATTTGTTGAGATAATCAATAATAATATATTCAAAATTTAAATTATAATTTATAGAGTATCGGTATGTTTTAATGGAATAAAAAAATAAATCATATTATTAATACCATGTTCATAATAATGTTTTTGGAATATCATCCTTCATCACACTTAATTTCTAGTATATTGAAAAAAGGTCCACTTTAGATTTATATCGATACACACATATATTATTAAACCATTGAAAATATGATGTAGGTGATACATGTTATTTATCATGAATTAGTTGAGTACATGATAATCAATGAAAATTCTCGTTGACTCTTCCTTCCTCCAGGCATAGATTTATGATTCTCCCCACTGTTAATCACATGGATATGTAAAATATTTGATTTATGGTTATTCACATATAGAAATTGATAGTTTTTTATGTTTATTTTCAATCCCCACTTTGATGATCAAATATTAATCTCGATAAATTATCTAATCAATTCATGTATCTACAATGTCAAATTTTGAACAAATGTCAGATTTCATCAAAATTTGTGTGATAAAAAATTTGGTGGGTGGATAATATTTTTTTTAAATGTAAATAATATCATGAAAAAAGAATAATATTGAAAAAGGTTATTGGTGTTTTTTAAATCATTGTTCCAATAATGATTTGTGAATTCCTTATCATAATATTATAAACAATTGTGTTTTCTTTATGTATTGATGTTGTTTGAAAATATATGTTGCACAATACCAGGAAATACCAATACAATTTCACGATGTAGGTGAAATTAAATTTATGATGATATGAAAGAATGTTAATTTATATGAACGGATTTTCACACACTTGTTAGTGGCATGATGTAACAACTATTTCAATTAATAGGTTACTGTCCAATTAATTTAATCTAAACTCTCCTAAAAAAAATTCAGAGCCTATACTTTGTAAAAGAGTAGTGTGAAGTATATATTCATGATGAAATTAAAGTTGGTCTCTCAAGACCTTGTGATGTTTATAAACTGATTCGTTTAAAAAATATAGAGTTTAAAATCAAAATTATTATTTCATGAATGTAGGAAAGTTTCAGTATTGTGAAAGCATTGTTTGAAAGAAATTTCAGTTTTCCATAATGTTCATGCATTATGCAAATATAATTTTTTACAGATGTATTTGTATTTTAATGGTTCATTCATGTGAATCTATTCATGAATTTAATGTATGAATTTTCACCTTCTAATAAGGGAAAAATAAATATGTGTACAATAATTTGAGGATACATGTATATCTATAAATTGCGGAAGATATTTTACCCAATCTCTAAGTGAGTGTTAATACAAGTCTGTATTCCTTGGTTAATGTATGACCAAAACCTATACCTTGTAATGTTTTCTAACCTTTAATGAAGTAAACTTTTTAGCATCAATTCCAATACAGAACATCTTGTAATTCATAGTGGATTATATTATTACTGACACATTGTTGACATATTCTCCTTATACATGAACATTGTGGTGAACCATGTAAAAATGTTGTGTTAAGGTTCCACTCCTTTCTTACATGTTATATATGATTTATATTTTCCATCAACACTTTCACATGTTCCTACAATCATGGATAATGAATCTATTTAATTCAAAAAACGGTTACCCCGTTTTTAAGATTCCCTTCATATGGAGTTCCAAGGTCATATATAAACATTTTATCCATATTTTCCATTAGATGGTTCTTTAGCTCATAAATTTCAATAATTTCTCTTAAATATGGAAATATAGGTATCAATAAAATATCCACGTATAATCTACATTGAAAATTCAATTACACAAATACTAGAAAGACTTCAGGTGTCCTTGGGATATACATTAGTATAATTCCAAACAGTGGTCATGTCTTTATGCGAGATACATTCCATTCTTTCAATAGTATGAGAAAAATATGATTCCTTATATAGAAAAAATATTCATCCTTCAAAGGATGGTATAGAAAGATATTCCACCTCCTCTATGTGATTTTATAGAATCAGTGGAATATTCATTATATGTAGGGTCATTTTCATCTCTCTACATTTTACATTGTCTATATACAATGAAATAGAATATATTCCTAGAATTTCATAAAACTACACAAACGGAAGTATCATAATATTTTTGGGATGTTCATATAGCTTTTTTGGATGAGGTATGAGTTCTATGTTTGGTATTTCATGACAAACCCATTCACAATATTCAGTGGTAACTCAACTTCCATGTTTAGAGGTTGTTCTCTAATAACATTACTAAATTATATTTTTATGACATAATGTGTAGATGAACAATAAACTATTGATATTATTGAATGAATAACTGTAATACTTGCCCCCACTTCATTACCATGATCCAAATTGACAATTTTGATGGAATAAGATCAGCATTGTTCTCTAGGCGTAGTATGATTTTTTTTGTTGGTTGTCATTCAGAACTATTGGCTTCATATGTTAGTTTATATAGTGACCATTTTCCCAACATATAAAATACTGAATAACAAGATGATTGTTGGATATAGTATTCATTTCATCAATAACATTTTTTAGTTTCTCTTTGAGTAATAACTATATATGATACCTTTGGCACTAGTGGGTCTCAAATATGGCTTCTATGTCATGTGCTCTAGAGGACTTTCTTCACATGCCTCTCGCTATTCAAATTTCTGTGATGGTTACCTCCCAGGATCCTTTAGATTCTATGTCATATCTTTTCCTGACGTTTTTGGATCAAGATCCTATGTCCAAAGATTCTCATTTGAATCATCCTCATTTCGGTTGGCCTGATGCTAGTTCCATGTGGTGTGTCAAAGATGTTCTTGCAGGCTGGTCTCATCACATAGATCCTTTTCTTCACGATATCTCCTCTGATATTCTGGATGAGAAATTACATGGTAGCCATATTTTGTTCTATATTACAATAATGTAATTCAATTAGGCCATATATCTTCTACATTAGACTTTGCTGGTGTTATTTGGTTGTAAAATTTGGTCATTGTAGGTCCCCCGAAGGTTTTTTGGATCTTGGGGGTTGCTTTGACTAGCCCATGTTTCTTCACTGAACCGTAAATCTTTCTTCCTTGCACTGGACAAAAAAATACTTTATCAAAATCTAATTCCATTCCACTCACACCATGGAAACATTTTATTTTTCTCTATCTCAGTGTGAACGGGTGGTTCATCATGGGTGGGATTCCGGTTCTGTGGTAGTGTGGATCGACCTACCAGGACTACCTTTTCCCTAACACAATATTTCATTCACTGGTTCCATAAAAAACTCCCTGGGATCTTCATGTTCTCGAATGATCAGACTCTTTAGATGGAGGATTAATCTTTTTCTTGTATTTTAAATGATATTGACATCTCTCAGGCTTTACCAGAATAGATCGGTCTCAAAGTGCATGGTTCTTTATTTTGGAACCAATATATTTTCTTCTTGTATCCTCTCAGGTTCTGAACATTTTATTTCATTCAAATCCACTCTATCCTTTTTGGATGGGTACAATGACATGATGGGCATGCTGTCTCGAGACATCATCATCCTTGCATTCATGTGGTCCCTCCTATGGACTATATAGATCACCCCCCCAGCATCATGAATCAGGGGTTTCGTCTACTGGATTTAGATATGAGGCTCTCCATATATCACTTTCGCATATGTTGATGGTCATTACATCATCAGTTGAGGTCTTGGGGGTCTCCTACCTATCCTTAATGCCTTACTCCTACACGACATTTCTCCACTTGAGGTCCCATTTTCCCTTGAGTCTCACCTCCTAGGCAACCTCATGGAAAGGAACCGATATTTATTCCCTAGTCTAAATGTTTGCTTCATTGAAATCTCATAACTTTATTAACATGGAGGCCAATTTCATTTTTTCAATACCATTCCATAGTCGATTCCTAGTATAAGAGTCCTCCATAGATGATTCTAAACTTGTAGAGTCCTTGTATCCACCCTATTGAACTGTAGTTGGCCCTTGTCCCATAGTCATTGGGGATAACACATCTAACTATGGATAAGAATTCTTATGACTATCCTTAGTCTATGGTTCATCTCGAGGGTAAGATTATACTCCCTTATATTACTATGAATATGGAATGTATATGATTTTCTCTTGCCTCTCTCCCTCACATACATCCACCTAGTGTTTGGACTAGATCATTGTCAATGTTCGGTACCCAATGCACATATTTTAATCACTCTCATGGCCATGAGTATTCGAACAAAGCTTGAATCCTTTTTCTCAGTGATTAATATCTTTATATGGTATTCTTATGGCCTAGGGTTTTGGGATAAACTGTAATTCATCTCAAATGAGTTCTTTTCACTCATTTTCATTGAATGCAATTCTATAACCAAAACTGGAATATTCAAAAGATAATGATTTTTCACGATGCCTTAAATCTCATGGTCTCCCCAACAGCTCTCCCATGATTTTTCACATTTGGATCTTCTAGATAGCAGGTTATTCAGTGGAGTTTATCTCATATTGGAAAAACATATCAATATGTATTTCTCAGGGGGTGGTAATGAAGTTCATCATTCAGTTATTTAAACGTAATGCAACCCTCAAACTTGATAGGATCTTTTGGATAATTTGAGTTATGATAGTCCTAGGATGTTCCCTTGGATTGTTGGAGGGGATTTCAAAATTATGTCTATCTTAGATGAGAATGAAAGTTACAGTCTCTTTTCCAAAAGATCTATTCAATGTTTTGTGTCCATCATGTTAAGAAACATACTATTGGATATGTTGTAATTTCTGGTGACCCATATAATTGGTGTAATAATCAGAATGGGAGATAATGCACTTTGAGAAATCTTGATCACTGCCTTGTGAATGAGGTGGATCTTTCCAAATTACCAGATTTCAATTCTTCCAAACTAGTTTGGGTTCTTTCAGATCTATCCTGGATTCACATCATATTTCATGCCAAGATCACTCTAGACGATTTATTTCATTTTTCCATTTTGTGGGAAAAGATTATAGACATCCTTAATGTTGTGAGGGATTTCTGGGAGCAATCATATGGTGGAAACCCTGGTCTCTCTCTCAATAAAAATCATAGAAACATGAAGGTCCGACATTGATCATGTATTAGGGGACTTCCTGTAGGTCATCAAAATCTAGAGTTTTTTAAAAAATATATTCAAGCAATATAAAAGAGAGTGTAAGATAGAAGGTGGGTTAAATTTCATGCCAATATGAGATAAAAAGGTGTCCTTTTGGATATATTACATCATCAAGATTTATGTGCTACTGAAATGTCTCAGTTTAAATGACATTGGAGGGGGGGGGAAATTGGTCTACATTCATGCTTGTCTTAATGAAAAAAAAAGTCGTATATATACTAACATTCATTTGAATGATGAGTTTATTCAAATGTTTGGGATGATGTAGGGAATTAGGCATACAGTTGCCTCAAATATCATCTAGAATATCCCAACCTGAACTTGGAAAATGGTTATCTGGGGGGCCCTTGTATTCTTTTTGATCTTTTCCCTTATTATGTGACAGGTGATGTGAATTTAATGATGTTATATATATCTGTTAAGAAGAGATTCGACAATATGTGGGGTCCATCAATCCTACTAGTTCTCATAGGCCTAACTATTTTCTATTTCTTTCAATTGGTTTTGATGCGACATTATAAAATGCAGTATGATATTTGAAATGCAAAACAATATTCTTGAATGTAATTTTCCACGTGTGTCTTTTTCTATGATTAATTTTCTTGTGCCTAATTTAAAAAATTCTCTTTCATCACACCATTAATGGAATATTGTATTCTGCAATGTACCCTATAATTATTTGGCTGGTATTATCTATAAATGGTTGTGTGCCTACATTCCACGGTGAGTGTCTGAATAACAACATTGATTTGTGAATGTGGTTCTATACCAGGGCCCATTACTATGGCCCAAGAAATTATTAGTGACATCAATTTGAAGTTGTTTTCTTAAAATATGGAAATTAAATTATACATGATCATGAATCATGACCATGATGAATGGATTTTCCTCAACTTATTTCTTTTGAGAGTGTGGTTTTTAGTTTGGGTTATTGATCTTCTCTTCCACAACATCAACTACCCTTATAAAGACACTAAATTCTTGAGAAATTAGTTTATGTTTTTAAGAATCTATTAGGGTAATGAGGTAGGGTTATCCCATTTCCCCTCTTTCATTATCATTTCCCAAGATGCGCTGAGTCTCTATTTTAACCCTCATATCAAGAGTGTGATGATTAATCCATAATGTAACAAGGATTTGGATGTGGATATTTCTCACCCTATGTTTTTCGATGAAACCCACAAATTTTTGAATGGAACCTGAAATTATATTTAAGAGTTAATGATCTTTTGGAGGTCTATTGTTCTTAGAGTGTGTAGGTAGTCAACCGTTATAAGGGAAAATTCATTGTTCTTAATAGATGTTAGTAGAGGAGGATGAGGTCCTTGGAATCCAGGTAGAGAATGAGAAAAGGGTCATTTCATTTAATATAAATAGGATCCCCTATTTCAGAAAATAATATTCTTGTTATACAAATTGAACTGATAGTTGATAGAATATTCATCCGACTTATTAATTGGAAAAAATGGTTTCATTATTTTAGGGGGAGAATTACCTAGATCGAATCTTTCATTTACACTATTACCATGAGTTTCCTATACACATAGATATTCTCAAGACTGATATTTCTATTATAGATCACACTATGCTTTCCTTTCTAAAGGATGACTAATTACAAGGTATGGTACATTAGGCCACATGGAGTAAAAATTCCAAATAAGTTAATGAAAGTGGAATTAATATCAGAAATTATTCTAGTTCGATGACTGGTTTTCATTAAAAAAATTCTTATCAGATCATTGAGGGGTGAACACTATGGGGAAAATACATGATAAAATCTTATGGACTTGATGGGATTTTGAAAAGGTAAAACCCTCTAGAATTTGTAATTTTATCTAGCCTCTTATTCAATCCCTTTAGCAGAATTCAAGATAGATTATTAGAAAATGGGATATTAGCAATTGGAATCATAACCTGTGTGGATCTCTTCATGGATTATAGTTTTTTCCTACTACTAACATCACATTCATTGAGTCTATTAATCACCTAAACATAATTCAGGTCTCCCTAGATTATTAATAGAGGAACAACTTGGTTAGCATCGATATAAACAATCAGTTAGATAAGTGCATCTTTATAGGATCTACTATTGGTACATATTCAATCATGGAATTATTTAGAATACAACATTCTGCATCTCCACAGAAACAAATAGAGGAAATAATGTGGTATAAGGATCTTCCCTCGATGTTCTGTTTCATTGTTTGGTAAATGAGAGATAAAGCCTCTCTACCAAGGAGAACATAGAACGTCATGTCATCTGGATTGCTTAAAATGTATTTGTTGTAGTGAACCTCAATTTGAAACTACGAATCACTAGTTTTAATGTGGAAACTATGATAAGGTGGTCTGAGGAGGGTTTTTCCAGTTCACTAGATTGTTTGATCAAGAGTACTAATCTGATCCATTCCTCCATAATTGATTTTATGGTTTAGACCATAATGCTGCTAAACAAAAGGCCAAGATGATCATTTTCACATCACATTGTTGGCTTGTAAGGTATTCTAGAGATGATAAGAGACATCATTCAACAAAACAAATCCACACATGCATCATATTAGATAAGAAATATCATTATGGAAAATTATTTATTGGGTTCATGTTTGGCAATAGAGCATTCCCTCTCCCCTCTTGTTCCCTCAATTTCCTCTCCCTCAAATTCCTTGAACAACTAGAGGAAATAGATTTGATGGATTCCTCTTCTATTTGGGATCAAGTTGAACAAATATACCTCCTTTAATTTGGTGGCTATGCATAGAGGAGGAAATATATGTGATATCAAAGGGTCAATTATTATTTCATTATTTTCCTTCATTGGGTCTGGGGATTCTCTTCAAGGGGAATCCCATTACTTAATCACACTACTCCTTATATATAACCATAAGACTATACCCAATAGGTATATTGATAGTGAATCACTTATAATCTTCATTAATATATCAATTAAAGGTCCTAACAGTTGGTCTATTGAATACTCTAAGAGGATATACTAGGGTTTAATGGAAATTCACATGTCCATTTACCATACAATATTTGAGGTTAACATGGTGGATGACTACATTAATTATATAGCTTCTCATGATCATCATCTCCTTATATTCTTTTCCCAGGGATCATTACCCATGGAGGGTACACATTTTGTTTAGGATGACTCTCTTGGTTTACCTCATTTTAGACCACTATCTATGTGTTCTTTGTATGATTTTTAGTAATTTACCTTCCAAATATATAAATAGTCTCTTGTGGTGTGACTATTACCTTCCATCCCAAACCTAATACAATTAATGATCCCCATTAAAAACATATACCCTTCTTCTTCCAAAACTTGTAACAAGTCGGATATTAATATTTCCTTACATATTTTGATTTATCCATCACACTAAATGTTTTAAACACCATTTTTTATATCATATCCCCATGTGAACCTTGATATTAAAGTATACACATTTAGATATTTAGGTAATATTAAAAAATTTACCCACAGTTGTAAATGTCACAAATTTTCTTTGAATTTCGCAGTCATGGATTTATCCCACTAAAGACGTGATTAACTATACCTTCACGGGGGATGAAAAAGATAGATGCATATAATGGAAGACTTATGAAGTTTTTTTCGTACACCATGATGTATTAATCAATATTTTTCTTATGTATAAGGAAATCAATCTCTATATTATATTAGAACGTTGTAATAAAATTTTCTTCAAATGGTTTTCTACAATTCCTACAAATCCATATCATTGATCACATAATTTATCATTGTATTTTTAAAAAACATTCAATATTGATCATCTTATTTCCGTATATAATAAAAAATATACACATAATTCACTTACATATATAATTGGATGATAGAGAAAATCATTTCAATAGAAAAGATCAATTATTTCAAGTTTATTGTATCATAATATACAAATAAAATTGGATTCCATTGTTTCATAAAGGACTCAATTTCAATATGATATTTCATTGGGAGATTTGGGAATTCATTCATATTAATGTTTCAGAAAAAAAAATGTGATAACAAAGATTGAATTGTCATAAAATTCACATCTCCTTCTTCTAATGAGTTAAAGATCTCATTTTGGAAATAATCATTTTTTCATGCAATTGGTATGCTGACTCAGTTTATCAAATTTCAATCCAATGAATAAAATGGAAAATTTTGGAGTGAGTATTTGAGAACTTCTAAACATAAATATGTCAAACTATGATATTTAAATGTATAATTCATATATGGAATAAATTATTTAAATTATGATTTACTGGGAATCGATCAATTTTATCAATTATATATTTCATAATATAAAATAATATATCATTATTTCTCCATTTATAATTATTTTTAAAGAGTCTATGAATTTTCAAAACATATCCCTTAGTAGTGTCAAACTATGGGAACTGTATTGTCTACTACCATGTAGTAGGGAACTCTGGAGTCATGACTGCTGCACTATTTTATGAGATATTACCCTAGGTACATCTGAGATAGAATTATATATTTTAGATTTCAAATTTAATGTAATTTCATGGAAACCACTCACTCAATACTTCATGAAAATTCCATGACTTTATTAAACTCATAGGGTTATACATAAGAATATCTAATGAATTATCCATTGGATTCTCACTAAGGTTTTATCATCCTAGTATCTAATGGTTATCTAGAACTTTTTTCTAATACCAACTATACATGTTCAATCCTTTTATAAAATAATTACATTAAATTTTATATAAAAATATTTTAATTAAAACACAATAGGCCATGAGGCAAAAACTCATTGGAAATCTAGGATTATATTTTATCAAATGAATCATAAAACATGGAATCGGAAAATAATTATACATAGTGGGATCCAAAATGCATTCAACCTCATAAAAATAATCTGGATAAAATGGTGAATATAAGAATGAAATGGGTGAGGAAAATTACTAGTAAGTTAATAATTAGGATAATGAGACATACCATGTGAGTCAAAGTTATAATAATTTATCATAAAAGAAGGGGTATATAAGAAATTAAATATAATAATTAAATTAATATAATTGTATTATATGATCATGGAAACCTTGAAACACTAAAAATATATAAATAATGAGATTAACAAGTCAGATCTATCATCTAATAAAACATAACACTGTGGAAAAAGTCCCATAGATCACTCTATATTCCAATATATGATGTTACATGAGATTTTAAAATTACCCCATGAACTTTTGGGATATATAATTTAGGTCCCACCCATGAAAGTCATTACATGAAAATAAAAATATATTCAATAATATGAAATAATTCATATGGTATAAACATAATAATTACCGCATAAAAAAGTAGTTTATGAAAAAAGTCAAATAATAGAATGAAAAGAGATTTAAAAAAATGTATTTGAGTAATGGTCATAATTCAGGTATTAACTAATAAAGTTAAATGATAAAGATATAGGTATCTAAGAAATATTCATATATATTGAATTTAGTACCATTATATATCATTAATAAGGGAGATAAAAATAGTTTGAGATATATTGTCCATAACCTGAACAAAATGGTTGTTTGAGCGATCCCTTACATTGATCAAAATGTGTCATGTTAATTAATAATTTACAGTAATATTAATAAGTTTTTTAATATCAAAATGATTAATAATACGTTGATGTTTAATATTCTATTTATTTTATTTTTTACCAATTACATATTCAATTACATAAAAAATTAATCTCACATGGGTCTTTTTAATCAAAAAATATGAATATTTCATGAATTACTTCAGTAAGATGAATATGGTCAAATAGGTTATTGATGAATAATTAAAAAAAAGAAATATAAAAAACTATCAATTTTATACATAAATTATCACATTAATACCAACCAAAAAATGTTTTTATGTAAAATAAACTCAAATATATTCATATGGAAAGATGAATTTATATATACATGATTACTTTTCCATTATTTTATTATTGTGGTGAAAATAATATATGTTTAATTTTATCTCTATAATATTAATATTATATAATAATTATCATAATAATTTATTTAATAACCTTACATATATCATATATTTTTTAATTTATAAAAAACAAATCGCTTTGTTTCGTCCGGATGTAGTCTGTTGTACACCCAAACCAAAATATCAGAGAAATGATTCAATTGTCAATATTTTCTAAAACACCAACCATGGATGTAATATAATGTATATTTATCATTAAAGAGTAATAATTATGATATTTTTTATTTTATGATGTATTTTTGGGTAGGAACTAGTTATGATTGATCTGGTTGAGTTATTGAATATTAGAATGATATATAAAATGGGGAGGTCAATATTGAAATAAATGTTCCTGGTGATATATTTCATGGATTTTGATAGCATTATAATAATTAATAAACATGATTATAATAAAATTAGGGTATACAACATTGGTTTTTACATATATCATCCATGATTTCATCTGAATTTGAATTTGGTAGGATTATAGGAAAATTGAATGATTTTAATTAAATTTTGCAAAGGTAATTAATTTACATTGGTATAAAAAAAAAATTAATACATCTAAACATGGATGGTAGATAATGATATAAATTTTTTACGTAAGTGATATTCAATAATATGATCAATATTTTAATCAATATATGAATCTGGTTAAGAATGAATTATTATTAATGGACATGAGTGAGTTATGAAAATTACATTTCTTGAGGTATATGTTAATATTTTAATATATAATGATATATTGATGGATAGAGATGGTAGATATTTATTTGGCATGATTCATGAAAAAAAATTATTCCATTATTCATTATTTATAAGTATATCATTGAATGTTTAGAATTCATTTTTGTGAAATATTGACAAATATTTTGTCATGTGGGAGATGTTTATTAGTGATTTATACATTGTGTTTAATTCACTAAAACTATTGGGGATGTGAAAGATAATTTTGTTCTACATCCTAAAAATTAATTTAAAAAATTAATTGTTCAGAGTGATCTATATGAATCTCTACACATCTCTATAAGTTTCTTGTTTTATGATGATACTAATACATGAAGTTTTTTTGGGAGATTGGTATATCATGATTTGATGTTAAGTGACCATTTCATAATTCTATATTTTATCATGATTCGATAAAATATATAATTTAAATTTCCCTAATGAAGACCGATTAATGTTAAAATGATAGTTTTCAGAAGTATTAATAGAGAGGATATATTGAGAGAATTATAAAAATATTTTGGATGATGATGATTCGACTAGTGATTATCCACCAAAATCCATTGTTCAATCATTTATCTAGAGATAGATGTTCATGGTATTACATATTTAATTTAGGTGAGGTTATATATTTTATGATTGATGAGAAATTTGATAGTTCATATTTACATTATTCCTTAGTATTCATTGTGTGAAAAAAGTGTGATGTCAAATGGACCGTGACAGTTTTAGATTCCACCCCAGTATGAGATTCCATACTATATTATTTAATATCCATACTAATTGGATTTGATACCACCAATATGATATAGAGATGGTAGAATACTAAATTATATTCATTTCCTTTATAGTACATGGTCCAAGCATGTGGTAGTTTGTTTCAAATACCAATAGTGATAATAAAGTGGATTATAAAATTGAAAACTAGAATGAATGGAGTTTCTATCATGTAAGGAAAAAATATCATTATTGTAATGTAATTTTAGTTTTTTTCTTTTTTTATACACAAATATATTAATGATATAACATATGAATTTTCATAATGTCTCTAATTAATAAATTTATAAAACTACAATCTAATATAATCGATGATGCTTTGTCAATCCCCTAGAGAGAAGGTGTATATTGAAAAAAAATATCATCATAAAATATTTATTTAGGAAGATGGATTTTAATGTTATTTAAAACAAATTTATTGAAATTAACTGAGTAATTTTATTACTAAATTTAAGAAAAGGGTGATAAATATAGGAATTTTTTTATACATTTTAATTTACATTACATTTTTGAAATTATAATGATTTATTTTCTCATTATTATAATCATTCATTTAGATATCATGTATTTCCTATTTAAATTGAATATTATGAAGCCTCATTAGTATATGTTACATAATACTATATTTCTCTTAGAAGTCATGCAACATATCATTATAAAATGTGATGATTGATTTTATTGTTATTTTATAATCCTATATATTTGTGATGTTATATGGAAAATTTCTCATTATGTTAATATATAAATTATGTGTTTTTACCCCACACATATTTAATAATGAGGGAAACAATTATGAAGGCAATGATACAATGATAATTAATTTTTACAATTCCCTAACTTATCTAAATATCAATTGTTCTAATTTTGGGAAACAATGTCTGTATGGATTTACTAATTAAATAAATACATATTAGATATAATTAAATAAATATAAATTAAATTAAAATTACATAACTTGAAATAATATGTGGAATTAAAATTGGTTCCTTTAAATGCTACCAAATTAATCAATGGTCTAGTGTAGAACAATTTTCCAATCACTGTATTCATAGTGAAAACATAAAAAACAATGTGATTCATTGATATCATTATATTAGTGTTGATTCCATTATAATGATAAAACATTAATTATTTTCATAGGAACAACATCACTCACTAGTGAATGAATAATAAAAGACCACCACTATATACTCTAATAATTAACCACAGACACAAGTTATAGAATATTAACTATCATAACCAAAAAATAATTACTTCAATACATCCACACACAAAAACTAACCCCTAAATTTTAATATACATAAATTACCAACCATATATTAAATAATGTATCTTCATTATTGTGTGGTGTAGGGATGAATTTTCAATGTTGTAATTGTTAGGGTATAAGGTGTAACTGGAGATTCCCATGGTGTTGGTCCTTCATGAGAGAAAGAATATGGAATGTGATATTGTTGGATGGAGGTTGATATAATTATCGGTTATCTCAGTCATAATATAGTTAGGTAAGTTATGGTGGAGGAAAAATAAAGTGTCAATGATAAAGGGAAGGGTTATTGTTAGATGGATAAAACTAATTTGAATTCAGTAGATGTCTTATGGTTGTGATTACTAAAATGATTCATTTTATGTTGATGGTGTGGTCAAGGATGAATTAAAATATGGTCAACGTCAGGGGTCTGAAGCATGTTTAGATAATTATTATCGTTGATATAATGTCATCAAACATTGGATAATATAAATATTGAGTAGATCCCAACCAATTTGGATTATAATTTTTGAAAATTATTTATTTCCCCTAATATTTATTTATATAATTTTATAATCATTATTCCCTCTCATTATTTATAATTATTAATTATATTTATATTACCATCTGTTTTATTGATTAACCATAAAATATAAAATATCTAGGACATAAAGAATTATCTCTTATGTATTTTATGTGAATTCAAAAACCCATTATGTATATATTTTTATATGTAATTTACGTTTACAACTATAATGGATATTGGTATTTACCTTTATGTATTGTATATTTCTCTATAGAGTGAATATTATGCACTGATTCATTACTCATAGCTATGATAAAATATTGTTAAAAGACTCATATACATTTATAATTTCCTATTACATATGATTATAAATTCTAAATTTACCATTTCATATTGTTGCGAAATAAATGTATTAGTTTTACATATTCAATGAACGTACCATGCCATACTGAATTTAAGTAAAAAAAATTCTTAAAAATGAATAGGATACTAATATTATGTATTTTTTCTTTTATATTAATGATTAATAATGAATTTTTAGAGTTTATAAAAAGATTATTTAGACTGAATGATCATGTTTATATGTTTTTTAAAGACACTGTATAGTACATTGGATATTACATCACATATTGTCAAAATAAAAATTCATTCTCAATTCACAATAGAATGATATGATTCAACAAATACCATATAAAGTATTAGTGATTGTTTAAATTCTAGTGTAACATAATGAGTGTTAAAATATTCTAGACAATCAAATTTTGGTCATTTATACCAACTGTAGAATATTGTGGTTTTTATATATCCCATTATTTTTTTAACATTATTTTAAAAAATGGTGTTAATTAATGTGAATTAAAAGTGTTTAATTTTGGATTATAGAAGAATAGTTATGAAAATATCACCCTTTCTATGTAACAACCAAGTTCCATAAGCTTCCCATTGGCACCCCATAACTGGTTGGTCACATGGCATCAAGTGCATTTCCCCAACCGCCAGAGGCTGCCAACTAGTAGTGAGGGCCTTGGGTGTGATAGTGGAGAAACTATGCCCTCATTGGCAGTGTAACATAGCGGAAGAAAACAAAAGCAATAGCAGAAGAAGTAATAATTCATACAAAAGTAAACAGCATAAGACTAGATATAATAAACTCCAGCATACACATATATAAAAACGATTCAGGATACAAATGTTTAGGAAAGAATCCAAACAAATCACAATGATGGAATACAAACAGTACTAAAGCAATGTACAAATAAAAAAATAAACATCTCCTCAGCATCGCAAGCCTCAGCTTGGTCTCATGCTCTATTGCTCCACAGAAATCAAGTACCTAAAGTAAAAGGCCATGTAACCTTATCTATACCTACAGAAATATAATCTTTTTTTGGTCAAAAAGCATGACCCAAATAGAGTGTGAGACTAAATCCTAGTATGAAACCACCACAAGATTTGTTCCTAACAGTATGTTAATATATATAAGGTAAAAAGTACAGAAATCTGTAAAAAAAGGAAGCACTCAGTAGTGAACAATTCACTGTTTCAATGCATTCAGTTTCATATATCAAGCAATAGGTAAAAAATTAGGTAATCTGAAACAGGTAACTATCTAGGAAGTACTCACAGCCTATCCCCTCTGATCCTACCATGAAACTCAAGAAATTATCTAAACACAAAAGGTTACCCTATAGGATTTACTCACAACCTATCCCCTCTGGTCCTACATAGCAACACAAGTAATCCCCTTCCTAGTACTCTCAGTCTAACCCCTATGGTTCCTCTTAAACATAGACTCTCCGAGGAAGAACTCACCATCAATTCCTCCTATAGAATTGTATCGGTATCTAAAGGTGCTCTAGGTAAGCACTTATGTCACACTCCCACTGTTGATTTTGTTGAGGAACTACAAACACTCTGAGGAAGCACATACTTCAATTCCTTTTATGGTCTTGCATCATAAAAAAACAGACACTCTGGAAAATCCCTTATGTCCATTCTCCCTATGAACTACTATAACAGGTTCTCTTGGCCCTGTGTAACTCAAGAAAGTATAGAAACACACATCAGCCAAAGTAAACCTCATGAACTACATGGATAATAGTCTACAATAATAACAGGGCTGAACAACGGTCACACCATCCTACGATAATAGGCATGGGTAAACAGGGCACCCTAACAGGCTAAGAAAAACCAAACATCCACAATCAAAACATGCATGGGAAACACCTACAATGAATTATAATTCACCCTATTCACAAATCAATTAACCTCTACTCAATAATACAAGCATAGAAGGAAATCAATAGAGCTAAAATAGTAAACACGCAATACCATGTTCATGGGTATTGGTGATTTTGCACATATAACTCAAAGACATTCAACAGAAAGGCACAAACAACCTACCTCGCTAATGGGAGATCTCTATATGTGATCCTCAAGACATGAATTTCCTAAGAACACAGAGGTAGGTGGTTGGTGACTTTATGTTGAATTTATTTGAGTTATCTGTGCAAAATCTCCCATACCCTTGAACATGGTGTTGTGTTTTTACTATTGTAGCCCTATTGTTTTCCTCCTATTCTTGTATGCCTGAGTAGAGGTTAATTGATTCATTAATAGGGTGAATTAATATGTTTTGGAGGTGATTCCCATGCATGTTTTGATTGTGGCTATTTGGTCTTGCGTAGCCTATTTGGATGCCTTGTTTCCCCATGCCTAGTATTGTAGGATGGTTTGACTATTGTTCTGACACGTTGTTGTTGTAGACCGGTAGCCAAGTAGTTCTTGAGGTTTAATTTGGCTGATGCAAGTAGCTATACATGCTTTACTTACAGAGGTTCGTGAGAACCTGGTGTAGTAGACCATAGAGAAAATAGATGTAATGGAATCTCTTGAGTGTTTGCATTATGTACGATGTGAGACCATTGGGGGAATTAACGTAAATGCTTCCTCAGAATGTCTTTAGTTCCTCAATGTGGGACACAGTGGGAATATGATGTAAGTGCTTCCCTAGAGTGCCTATAGTTATTGATACGAGACTATAAGAGGAATTGATGGAGAGTTCTTCCTCAGAGAGTCTATTCTTAAGTTGAACTAGAGGGATTAGACTGAGCGTACTTCCCATAGGGTTGCATGTGTTGCAAGGTAGGACCAGAGGGCATAAGCTATGAGTACTTCCTAGAGGGTTACCTTTTATGTTTAGCTCTTTTCTTGAGTTTCTGGGTAGGACTATAGGGGATAGGCTATGAGTACTCCCTAGAGGGTTACCTGATTGTGATTACCTTCTTTGTTTAGTTGTTTCATGATATATGAAACTGAATGAATTGAAATTGTATATTGTTCACTATTGAGTGATTCCTTGTTTACTTCTTTCTGTACTTATTACAAGCCATATATTCACTGACTTTTATGAATAGATCTTGTGGTGGTTTCCCACTAGGATTTCGTCTCACACCCTTTTTGGGTCATGGATTTGGTCCCTAACAGATTATATTGTTTCATGAAAAGATAAGGGTACACACACTTCTACTTTAGGTACTTGATTGTTGTGGAGCAGGAGAGAATGTGACCAAGATAAGGCTTGCGATGCTAAGAAGTTATTTATGTGTTTTCTTTTGTACTTTGGTTTAGTACTTTTTCTATTCTAGCATTGTGATTTGATTGGATGATTTCCTAGACATATGTGTCATGTATCATTTTTATATATATGTGTGCCCCAGTTTATTATCTCTAATCTTCTGTTGTTTACTTTTGTATGGATTATTACTACTTCCACTATTGTTTTTGTTTTCTTCCACTCTGTTACACTACCAATGATGGGATAGTTTCTCCACTATCACACCCAATGCCCTCGCTTCTAGTGGGAAGCCTCTGGCATGCGGGGAAATTTTGTTGAGGCCATGTGACCAACTGGGTACAGGGTACCTCTGGTCGGCATCCCGAACAGGGATGTTACAAAGTGGTATTAGAGGCGTTCTTTTCTTATTGACATAATTTTTAGAGCCTATAGTCTGGGATAGGATAGAATAGGTAGTTGGTAATAAGTTGTGCCTAGGAGTAGTTGTCCCGTGTATAGGGAAAACCAATTTAACTGGTTAATGAAACTTTTCTGGTTTTTCAATATTACAATTGATTTGATTTTCACCATTGGGTGAATCACATGTATTGTGCTATTATTGTTAATGTTGTTGAGGTTCTATTTCAGTCGCAACCCAATGAGAATAGGGTATGCCATCTCATGCATCATATAATAACATGCTAGAAATCATATGTCATTCATTATTTCCATTCCATTTTGGGTGCATTAGGTATTCCATGGTGTTGTGGTAGATGTTGTGTAGAATATGAATGTTGTTGTGATAGATGCCTTGATAAAGTTCATGTTTTTTGATAGGGTATTGTTTTTGGAAGGTTTTGTTTGAATGAACACCAAAATTTGGTTCTTGAGGTGTTATGGGACCTCATGGACTAGAATTTGGTGGATCATTGACTTTGTTAACATGTTTAAAACATGTTTGAGATTCCATGCTTTGATTCGCAGGGAGTATGGCCCCTCACAGATCGTAATTTGGAACAATGAGGTTTGTTTTAGTGTTTTTATAGGTTCCAGAGTAGATTCTGAGGATTATTGTCCAAAAACCCCCAGAATATATGGCATGTAATGTTTAACACATGTCGTTTGTCTTTATGTTCGGGATGGAACTTCTTATATTAATTACACACTATGTACTACATGTACACTCTGTGTAGTCTCTAACCCTGTCTCAGACTGTGTGGGTGGGGACATAGGGTTTAGAATCTTTGATAGGACACACCATGTAGAGGATATAAATGGTGTGTTATAGAACCATATAACCGGCAGTGTCACTAACAACATGGGTCATTTGATTGTTTTTTAATACACACTATGTCCATCTGGAACACGCCGTGTTGTGTAACCTGAGTACCCAGTCGTGTAACGAACAACACGGTTTGACAAAATCTTCGTAGTACACACTGTGTCCATCTGGAAGATTCCATGTAGTGTGATCCATGTACACAGCCATGTCACTAAAACCACGGGTCAATGAAGCTCCTCTAGTACACGTAGGGTCTGGAACTAGCATCACGTGTTGTATTGTAATAAGGGAACTGTGTATCTTTGTCCTGTAGATGAACTCAGTAAGGGGAATATGATTCATGTACATTCCAGGTGTTAGGACAACATTTCGTGTGATTGGGGTGTAACACGACTTGGGTAGGCATAAGTACATGCCCTTGTGAATGTCTTAATGGCACATGCCATGTAGATATTATATACACTGGGTAGTCATGTTTTGTAAAAGTTGAATACTTTATTTTTCATGTTCCCTTCTAAAACTTTTTCTTTCCAGTTCTTGATATCTTTTTCAAAGTTGTGTGTTTGACCTTGCAAAGTCATGTCGTCAAGACGTTATCGGTTTTTCTCCAGTTACAAGGAAGTGATCAGGCACCCGACATGGATGATCAGGGACTTCCAACCGATCCTCCAGTCATGCCGGTCTTAGCACCAATAGTTATACAAGATACAGGTGCTGATGCATATTTCAGGGAAGGCTTCATGAGGATGATGCTGACCTTCTGGGGAGCACCGCCTCCTACCTCATATATGGAATAATTGACATTGGTTTTTCTAGAAGTAGCATCCTCCCACCTTATCATAATAAGGAGGACCTCAGGTTGCAAAGTCATGGCTAGATGCCATGCTAACCATCTTTGAGAATGTGAAGACACCTCTAGAGAGGTGGGTCAGTCTCGGTACTTACATGATGCAGGATTCCACCAAGAGATGGTGGGATGTAGTCTCACAGGCAGGGCATCAACATGTTGTGTCTTGGGAGGGTTTCCAGTGTATCATCAATGACTACTTATACCAAGAGACATTGAGGGCTGATCGAGCCGCAGATTATATGAGTCCATAGCAGGGTACTCTTTCTTTTATGGAGTATTCCTCTCATTTCACCAAGCTGAAGCACCTTATACCATTTATACAGGGATATGGGTTGTTACAATTAAGGAATTTTAAGGATGGTCTCAAACGGTACATACTCTCATAGGTGATCATCTTCAGGTTGACATCCATCACTTCTATAGTTAACTAGGTGCTGATCATAGATCAGAATCTGAGGGATTCTTGAGTCTTGAGACAGGGCCGCTTGACATCTGGGGTTAGTATTCCTGTTACTAACAAGAGGAAGCATCGTACGGAGTCTATCCACATAGATCTGAGGAGGAGAGAGATATCTTCTGGTAGACAGGTGGTGTGCTACCAGTATGGGAAGAGCAGGAATACAAGGGCGCGTTTCCCAAGAGACCTAGTGGAGTGCTGATCTTGTAGCAATAATGGTCATCTTCTACATTTCTGTCAGATCATTTCACTAGAAGCTATTGACAGGGGGTCCTTTTCTAACTCCTCATTAAGGAGCAGGTCTATCAGTTTCCCATCATTCTGGGAACTAGAGTTCTTCAAACTGTTTAGGCTGAGGTGGAGGTCGTGTTCGTGGCAGTCTTTCGCCAGTCTTTCAGTGACAACAGGGAGAATCAGCTCAGAGCAGTCAGCCAGGGTCACAGGGCCGCGGTACTGGTCAGACATTTGTTGTGGTGCATACCTATCAGGATCAGGATCTCAAACCATCTACAGTTCAAGGTACAATCATAGTTTCCTCATTTTTAACATCTACTATTTTTGATTCATGGGATTCCCATAGAATTATATCTGTTTCTATTTTGGAGAGTCGTGGGATCTATATCTTTTCTTCTGTTGATGTCTTGACACTAGATACTATTTTGGGGACTACAACAACTAGTGTACATCAATGAAAGGAGTTCCCTATATAGGTTGGTTAATTTCACTTTTTATGGGACCTCTATGTCCTAGAGATGACAGGATATGTTGTCATTATCAGAAAGGATTGGATAGTTCCCTTCCAAGATGTTGTTGACTGTTATCACTATATGGTGAGTTTTACATCACCAGAAGGCAGATTGCTTCTTTATAAGGGAAAATGTGATATCCATGTGAGTAGAGTGGGACATGAGAATCATGGATAGGGAGGAGTTACAACCCATATTGCTATTATATATCTGGATGACCAGGGGAATTCACAATTATAATTTCCTCCAGCGGTGGATCATTTCAAATATTTCTTTCCAGAGGACTTTTCAGGTTTTATTCTAGAGAAAGAGGTGGACTTTTCGATTGACCATGTGCCAGGAGAGACACTGGTGTCCATTACTCTTTATAGGATGGCTACACCTAAGTTTCAGGAGATCAAGAAGCAGTTGGAGGAGTTGTAGACAAAGGTTTTTATCTGACTCAGTACTTCTCCTTGGGGTTCACCTGTGCTATTTGAAAAGAGGAAGACCGTACACTTAAACAGTGTGTGGATTATCAGAATATGAACAAGTTGATGGCCAAGAACCGATATCCTTTTCTGAGGATTGATGATATATTTGATCAACTTCAAGGAGATCAGGTGTTCTCGAAGATTGTATTGAGGTATTGTTACCATCAGTTGCGCGTTAGACTATCTTATATACCTCTCATAGCCATCCGGATCAGGTATTGTCTATACGAGTATGTGGTTATGTCGTTCGGTCACACGAATGCGCCTGAAGTTTTCATGGGACTAATGAATCGAGTGTTCCATCCATACTTGGATTCCTTCATGGTGGTTTTCGTGGATGATATCTTGGTGTACTCTCTCACTCAACACAACAATTCCACACATCTTGAGATCATTTTGTGTACACTAACATGGCATTAGTTATATGATCTACTATCAAAATGACACTTTTGGATGGATCACATTCACTTCTTAGGTCATGTTATCTCTGAGACAAGAGTATCAGTTGACTGAGTGAATGTGAGTTAAGTAGTTTCCTGGGAGCATCCGAAGAAAGTATCTGTGGTATGATGTTTAATAGGGCTGGATGGATACTACAAATGCTTTATACATGACTTTTCACAGTTAACATCACCACTAACAGGCCTGACTATGAAGGGTACAATGTTCTTGTGGTCAGACTCTTGTGGGTCAGCCTTTTAGAAGCTGAAAGAGAGGTTGACTTCATCACTGATACTAGTTTTCCTAGAGCTGTGCAAGAGATATATCAATTACTATGATGCTTCAGGTATCTGTCTGGATGTTTTTCTTATGCATAGAGAGGGGGTCGTTATGTACGGGTAACGACAATTGAGGCCACCTGAGAGGAATTACCTGACACACGATCTCAAGTTGGAAATAGTTTTTCATGCCTTAAGTTGTTGGATGCATTATATTATGGGATATCATTTTCTAGTTTTCACCAACCAAAAGAGTCTCAAGTACATCTTCACTCAGTGTGACCTAAATTTAAGACAACCAAGGTGGGTTGAGTAACTTCAGTCTTTTGACTTTGAGAATGCCTACACGCCTAGGAAGAGAAACACAGTGGTCGATGCACCGAGCAGGAGGACTCAGATACAAGTAGTTCATGAGGCCAATAGTGAGTGGCGGCTTATGGATCTGTTCTCTAAGATGAATTTGGAGTTTCATGATAGGCAAGTGTAGATGTTTCTTTCTTATGTAGTTGTTACCTCTACTCTTCTTGATGGAGTGCGTTTGAGGAATCTATCAGATTCAGAAGTCCTAGTCCTACAGGAATGTGTGTTAGGAGAGAATCTTATTTCTGAATGGACAGTAGGCGAGGATGAGATCTAGCATTTTTAGGGGTGTGTATGGGTGTCAACAAACATACACGAGGAGCTGATGCATGACTTTTAATCATCAGTTTTGGAAGTTCATCTCGGTGTCATCATGATGTATTGTGATCTACACCGTCATTATTGGTGGCCAAGTATGAAGAGGGATGTTTCTGGTTTTTTCATGAGGTGATCCACTTGTCAGCAGGTGAAGGCAGAGCATCAATGGACAGCATGGCTATTACAACAGTTACTTGTTACTGAGAGGATGTGAAACGATGTAACGATGGATTTCCTGACCGGTTTTTCATGGTCCACTCATGGTAATGATGCTGTTTGGATTGTCATTGACAAAATCATGAAGGTTTCTCATTTCTTACCAATAAAAGAGACCTTCAATGTTGATAAACTGGGATGGTTTTACATCCAATAGATTGTACGTCTACATGGATTTCGAAACTCCATTGATTTAAATAGGGATTATAATTTTACTTCTCGGGTCTGGAAGGGGCTTCATCAGGCTTTGGGTACACAGAAAGTTTTAAGTATTGCTTACCACCCCCAGATAGATGGCCATCACGAGCGTACGATTCAGGTTCTTGAGGACATGCTCTGAGTAT
This sequence comes from Viscum album, assembly GCA_963277665.1. Taxonomy (NCBI): domain Eukaryota; kingdom Viridiplantae; phylum Streptophyta; class Magnoliopsida; order Santalales; family Viscaceae; genus Viscum; species Viscum album. The sequence continues at coordinate 383,765,267 of OY728164.1, forward strand.
GCATCATGTGTAACGCCCCGATCCCTGCTACATGAAGTCGGTGTATTACTTCATAACATTGGAATGATCACAAAAGATCAAGTCTCGAAATACCGATTAGTTTAGTAGCCTTGGAAACACTAGATTAATTCATAAGTCTTACATTACATCATAAAGTGAAAAACTAATAACAGAGTCTTCATAGTCAACTCTCATATCCTCTTCTGACTATCCCTGCAGGTCATTCCTAAAATACTTCTTCACATCCTGCAAAATATTAAAACATTGAAAGGGGTGAGCTCAGATGCTCAGTAAGGATAACAATATAGCGGAAGCTTTCATAAATAAACATAAACATTTAAGGCAATGTATAACTAAAACAAAATCCTTTTAAACTTGAACATCAACATAATATGGAAAAAGTAAAATGAGATAATGCCATTTACTTCTTCACATGGATATTCTACTGGTCGAATAATCACATGAAATATCATTAACCACTTTCATAATGATGGAATGCATAATGCCAGACTATCATAACCACGTCGCCAAGGCCTCGTGCCAAGACCACAAATAAGATTTTGTCAAGGCCTTGTGCCAAGACACTAGTTTGTCTCATGAGACATGCCGATGCATTGAGGAGCTGTAGCGGGCTCCACCCGTCACTTATTAAGTCCAATGCATTCCTCATATGAATAGGTTTAAACATATCATAAACCATAACATAATCGTATCACATAAAACATGCATAAAGGAAACATAAAATTTCAACATTTCAATCACAAGATATCAATACAACACATTGATATAATAAAAATTCTTTCAAAAACATTTTCAATACCAAAACAAAAGAAAGTTAAAACTTTGTATTTTTTTCATTAAAAAAATTGATGGCTTGTAGAGGAACCCGAAAATCAAATAATGGTCACGGCGGTGGAGAAGTCGTTGTCGCTGCATAAGTTCGGAAAGAAAAACATTCCCTTTTGTCATTTAGTTAAACGCATTGTATAAAAAAGATTCCTTTTGAATAAACGTAAAATTCAAAGGGGTTTATACACCGTATAAAAGAAAGTTGTGTATAAAACCAAATATGCCTCAATGAAAGGAGATTGAGATGAAGTCCATAAAAAGATCATTTTTAAAATAAAATAGATCTATTATGTGTATTCACTATAGGTACGCATAAAGAACGTAAAAAAATACAAAATAGGACATAATAATACATGACATAATTTGAAAGTAGGAGATTAACCCAAAGAATGGTAGTTGGGTTAAGAAATTCCCTTACCTCCTGTCCGACTTGACTCAACCGTTCTTTAACCTCCTTAATAATAAACTAGAGTTAATATCTACCTTATTAAGAACCATTTTCAATTTCATTATCCTTTTTATATCACTTATTACAATGTTATGAACGTTATGTAATTATTTAAGTTAATAACGGTCGTTTTGTCGATCTTTGGTACTTGTGTCAACAATAAACTTCTTATAATTACATGTTGTTCATGTGGTGAAATATCGATTATATCTAGAATTATATTCATGATTTAGATATCATATATATCATATATATCCAGTATATACATTCATTCATAATATTACGTAACATTTAGAGGTAAGAAATGAAATGCACCGTTCATGGAGACGGTAAGCCGTACGTACGCATGAACGATACTTTCATTTCTATTTCGTATTTAATGTAATTAAATCATAATGATATAAATGTATAATATAATTCCATATAATATAGTTTATAATACCACTTACTCCATCCTTTATACATCTCACATATGGCATTAACGATTCAAATCATTTTGAGGGGGCGGTAGTCCGCACTTCCTAAAATGAAATTATCGCGTTTACCCATATTGAAAATCATAAAGCATGCCATAAATGAGAAATACATAAGCATAAGTAAAACATAAACATATTATATATCATATATAAATATAGTGAAATCTTAATGGCCACCTTTGAAGGTGTTATATTAGTGTTGAACAATCATTGTTTCGTGAGGCAGAAATTCACCATCCACAGAAACCGTATGTTCTTTAACCATTAGATGTAGGTGTGTGTAAGTGTAGCTAGAATACTTCTTATAACAACATCCTAGTATATTTAGGATACTTGTGTTGTTACAAAAGAAATGAATAAAAAGTGTTTAGGGGGTTGGAGAAGAAAAATAAAACAAAACAACATTAGAGAAGACATTACCTCAAAATCGGGTAACTCTTTTTCATTTGAGCCAAAGGCTTCCTTGGGATGAGTTCTGCCCAATGTGAGACTTCTAGGAGTAAGAGGGGGAAGTTGGGAGAGTATTTGGGCAGAGTTTGGCCGAGCCAAATGGCTTGAAAGTGTGAATTAGGTGGTAGTGGTGGGGGCCTTTTATAAGAGGAGAGGAGGGGCACTCTTGGAAAGTAAGGAAATTTTACATTATTATACAATGATTTTCGGATTTTAAAGGTCCCACACTTATATAATTCATGGATAAGGTGATAAGGGTTCTAAATCTACCCATAGAATAGTCTTTGGACAAGTTTAAGCCTTGGATTGTACATTATCTTTTCATTTTATTAAAATCGTTAAATAATGAGGTCATCTCTGCATCATAATGATGTCATAAATAATTTAATTTATTTAATGTCTAAAAATTATAAAAAAACTACTATGATGTAGGAAATATTTCTAGCTTTCCAATTACTATTTATAGTCAAAACTATGACTTGTATAACCCCATGTAAAAATTGTTTTAGTAAAACATTTCATGTTTGTGTCATTTTTTACTTTAACATTAAATAAAAGGTATTTATGTCATTTTCTAACTAAAGTGGCTCCATGGGGTCCCCAAGTTGACACATGGATTGTCTTGGTCTTCCATGACACATACAATGAGGGTAGGACATGTGTCAAGCTCATCTCATATTATCTAAACATTATTTTTACCTTAAACTACACTAATTACCTCTAATCGCGATTAAGAACTTAAAAGTTACTATTCACCAAAAATTATTTTAATCTCATTGAACCATATTTTAATTCTTAATGAAAACCATGTATGTCGGATTTTTGAAAATAAAATCATAGAAGTGGTAATATTTCATTTAAACGAAAAATCGGTTATTTAACTACCACTTAGTGGTTTCACTATTCATAAAAAATTGAAGTTTTTCAGAACAATGCCAAAATTTCACCCTAAGTTATAATTGATATTCCGAATTCAAAAATGATGTCTATTTTATGAAATTCTAAACATATAAGTTGCATTAATTAATTTTATAATTAATTTTCTTTGTCACAACAAATAGCGTGTTTTTAAGAAACAATTTATATCAATAGATTGGCAATTGTTTATGACCAATTTCAATGTTAAATTAATTCTAATGACCACCAATGGATAAAATGGTAAAAATATATTCTAATTATACTTTAAAACAACTAAATAGTATAATTTATCACTATAAATTATTTTGATTAAAGATGTTGTTTTTATGTATTTTTCACTATTCATAAAAAATTAGAAGTTCTCAGAAAAATACCAAAAATTCAACATAGGCTAATTTCGATATTCCGAATCCAAAAATGAAGTCCATTTTGAAATATAAAATTTCTATAATTTTAAAAAGTGGTTATTACTATTCATAATGGCTACTTTGATTAGTCGCGGTGTTTTAGAACTCGAAGTTGCGTACAATGCAAGCTATTGCATTATTGAATGAGAAGCGTATTGTGGAAGCTCGGGGTGTTACATTCTCCCCTCCTTCAATAAATTGTGTCCTCACAATTTGAAAATTTTCTTGGAAAATAAAAGGTTGAAAATAGAAAATACCTTTGTGGAAAAGCCACATAGGAAATAAGATTAATAAAATTTAGCCTTAATAAGAGGGAAAGGGAAATGAAAAAGTCACCACCCAATTATGATCTCGATTAGGAGAACATTGGTGGAAATTAGAGACATATAATTGGAGGAAAAGCGTAAATATTTGTAGGGAGTGATTGAGGTCATCAATCACAATCAACTGTCAACTAGAGGGCCTCAAAGCCTTCAATCTATGTTGATTTAAAATATCATCAGTTCAACAAGACATAAGGTATTAGGATAACACATTTTTTTTTGTTTTAATATACATTTACTAAAGTTTAAGAATTAATTTATTCATTGAATAAGAGATAGGTATATATATATTTATGCTTGACAATTAGAGTTTCAACCTTCAACTCATCTTTCACTCAAAAAGATAATAGAACTCAAAAATATTATACTTATCCTAATTGTATAAGGTTCCAATTGTTAACACATACAATTTAGATTAGTAAAATTATTTTGTAATAACCAGGGACTTCCTGTAGGCTAGTGGTAGGAAATAAAGGCATGTCGCACTATGATTGTGGGTTCGATTCCTGCAGCTTTGTCCGACGCGACGGGTTATGCCCCACCCTGCAGGTTGTCCTTTTCCTAAAACTGTAGTATTATAATATTCCAAAAATAATCTTCATAAATTTTTTAACCTTAAACAATTCTATCCAAAGATCAACTTAATCCACTCCAACCTTTATAGTTATCCAAAATACCTCTGTCCAGACTTTCTCTAAAAGGTCTCTTAAATCCAAAATCAATTTATCAGATTCCCCAAACAAAGTAATGTTTCTCTTATTGTCACATACTAAAATTATAATTACCTTCATCATATTAAAACCTTACTAAAATCAACAAGTACTACAAGACAATCCTTATATATATATATCACATTATTCTAATAACAGAATATAATCCATGAGTCCAAAAGCACCAATACATTAGTTATTCTGCTTCAACTGTAGTAACAGCATAAGATTGTCCTTGATCCCTTGGCCTTTTCTGAGATAAGTTTCCCTGACGCTTAGGAAATTCATTTGAATAATTCCCCATTTCCCTACAATTGTAGCATTCAACATTAATAGCCTCTTTCTTTCCCTTGCAATCACGCGCCTGGTGACCTTTTTCCCCACATTTATAACAAACTCCCATTCCTTTTATGCAAGTACCAGGGTGATTCTTCCCACAATTATCACATAATGGAAAATCCTTCTTTCCCTTTTTCCATTTATCTATCTCTTGTTCCACCATTCTCTTCTTCTCTTGCTTTACTTTGTTGTCATAAGATTTAGAGAATTCCTTTTCTGTCTTGATAGAACACGAGACAATATCTTTGTATGACGAGAAGGTTTGTGAGACTAATGCTCGACGTAGAAATGGTTTTATCCCATCAAAGAAATGATCAATCTTACTTCTTGGGTTATGTATATAATCTGCAGCATGCCTCGCTAACCTTGTAATGTTGGCCTCATACTTTGCGACATTCTCATCCTCCTTTTGTCTCAAACTCAAAAATTGTCTTTCCATATCTGCTCGATGGTCCTGAGGATATTATTTTTCTAGGAAAAGCTCTTTGAACTCCCTCCATTCCATATTCGATACATCATCATCTTCCATTGTGATTTGAATCAATGACAACCATTGATCAGCATCTCCAGTGAGGCGGTAAACTGCCATGATAACCTTCTCCCTTTCGCTACCCCACAAGGCGTGGAATATTTTCTCTAAGGTGTTTATGCATTGGTCAGATACTAATGGATTTGTACCCCCATTAAATGATGGCAGTTGTTGCCTTGTGAAGCGGTCTAACATTGATCCTCCACATTGTGGATCAGGTTGATCCATACGAGTAAGGTTATTATTCATAACTTGAGTGAGTTGTCCCAGTATGGTAATAAGTTGATCAGCACCAGTTGTATCTCCAGATCCACAATAATTATCTTGAGCAGCAGGGCAATCCCTATACGGAGTTCGTGCGTTGATATGGTTTCCATTCCTTCCACTAGGTTCCATTTCTATACAATGGCATAAACTATATTAGTTTATGAATCAAAATACATAATTCCATACTTATAAAATACTTAACATAAATTGAACTATTTATGGATATAATCCATAATCATAAAAAGGTTTTCTTTGAGAAAGTATATACTCATAACCGTTCATAGTGGTTTGTAAAGAAAATTAGAATTATCCTAAGCATATCCCCCGAGAGTTTCGTAACCAAGAGTGCAGCAAGGCCCGTTGTCGTGCACCAGTTCTTGTTCGAGTCTAGCTCAAAGTGGTGTTTTCGGGTTTTACCCCTAGGTACATCTGTGCCCGAGCCACCTCTACCTGCTCGTATCCAGACAGGGATGTATTGCTCAGAAAACTCACAACATCTCTACAATACCAAAATTCTATGAATTTCTTCTATACTAATCCTCAAAGTCTATCTTTGGGCTATGTGCTCTAATAAGAGTTTATCTAAATCTAGCATCTAAGGTTAGTACTAATCTGCCTCTGATACCAACGTAATGCCCCGACCCCAGCTACCCGGAGTCGGGGCATTACTTTGTAACATTGGCATGATCACAAAAGATCATGTCTCGAAAGACCGATTAGTTCAGTAGCCTTGGAAACACTAGATACATTCATAAGTCTTACATTACATCATAAAGTGAAAAACTAATAACAAAGTCTTCATATTCCACTCTCATATCCTCTTCTAACTATCCCTGCAGGTCATTCCTAAAATACTTCTTCATATCCTAGAAAATATTAATACATTGAAAGGGGTGAGCTAATATGATCAGTAAGGATAACAATATAGTGGAAGCTTTCATAAATAAACATAAACATTTAAGGCAATGTATAACTAAAACAAAAGCCTTTTAAACTTGAACATCAACATAATATGGCAAAAGTAAAATGAGATAATGCCATTTACTTATTCACATGTATATTCTACTGGTCGAATAATCACATGAAATATCATTAACCACTTTCATAATGATGGAATGCATAATGCCAGACTATCATAACCACGTAACCAAGGCCTCGTGCCAAGACAACAAATAATATTTTGTCAAGGCCTTGTGACAAGACACTAGTTTGTCTCATTAGACCTGCTGATGCATCGAGGAGTTTTAGCGGGATCCACCCGTCACTTATTAAGTCCAATGCATTCCTCATATGAATAGGTTTAAACATATCATAAACCATAACATAATCGTATCACATAAAACATGCATAAAGGAAACATAACATTTCCACATTTCAATCACAAGATTTCAATACAACAAATTGATATAATAAAAACGCTTTCAAAACAATTTTCAATACCAAAATAAAAGAAAGTTAAAACTTTGTATTTATTTTTCATTAAAAAAATGACGGCTTGTAGAGGAAGCCGATACTCAAATAATGGTCACAGCGGCGGAGAAGTCGTTGTTGCCGCATAAGTACGGAAAGAAAAACATTCCCTGTAGAGACCCAAAGCTTGACTTACATGGACATTACATTACATTTGCGGAATACTTAGTACATAACAAAAACACACACACAAGGATCGTAATAGTTTAGTGTCTTTGGAAACTCGGAACGTAATCTTCTAATCATGGTGAAAGATCTTCAATATCTCCCATAAAGATCTTCCCTTTTTTTAACCTAAAACCTTTCTTTATATCCTGGGGAAAATAAAACATAAAAGGGTGAGCTCAAATGCTCAGTAAGGGTAAGCAAAAGAAATATCAATCACATCGTATTCATAAGAACATAAAATTTTGGAAATCTTAACCTGCAAAAGAGAGCATAATTTCATAACATGGGATAAATCAGGGCAGTGAAATGTAATCACAATAATCATAACTTAAAACATGAAACTTTGTGGCATTCACACATAATCATAGAGAATCATTTCTTGTTAGTCAAGACTCATTTCCAAGACTATCTTAGTGGACAAAGTCCCTTTCTGAATCGAGTAACCCTCGTTTCAGTCCTGTTTCACTGAACCGGTATAACCTACCATTTCAGCCATGTCTATCTCATGAGATATAAAATCTTTACCCAATGCATTGGAGGGAGATATAGGTCCCACCCATCTTATAATAAATCCTTTCTTATGTGTGCCACATAATTATAAATCATACATCATCGCATAACCCATGTAATAAAAATGGGATTCTTAAACAACATGACATCATAAAACAATTCATACAAGATAAAGGAATTCATAAAAATGTTTCCATCACAACATAATCAAATCCATGTAACAATAGGGATAAAAACAGAACCCTTTTGTTATCTTAGATGGAAAATAATTTTGATAAAATACTTTAACTTCATTCTTGAGGAAAATATCCTTTCTACTTCAAAACACTTTTCCTTTCTTAACATGTCATACAATTTTAAACTAAAAGAAGTTGATTAAAAATAAACTTGAATACTTGTAAAGGAAGCTTCTTGGAAATAATTTTTTTACAAATCCATTCATGCCGTATAAGTTAAAAAAAACATTCTTCGTACTTTTGTCGGAAAAGTCAAAAAAGCACCTCATATGAAAAACGTGAAAAGATTCCTTTCATATTTTTTACTAAAAACTCACTGAAGGGTAAAATTGGATTTAAACAATTTTATTTGGATGGAAATAACATTATATATTGAGTAAACATGTATGTGGATGATAAAATACACCCCAGTAATTACCAAAGTAAAAACAATCTCGGATAAAAGAGAGATTGTGATATTTCCCTTACCTTAGGTCCGATTTGCTTTGTACGTGTCCGATGCTCCTGTATAATGGTTTAAATAATGTTATTGACTTATTCCAGAATCATACATATTGATATGATATCATATATGGTCATATTCTTAGCTTCTTGTTAGTAATATTTCATTGTTACTTGTTACTCGGGTCTTTATTGCCTTTTGTTCTTATGCGTGTTTTGCCAAATAAATTCTTATTCTTCTTTTAAGTTTATAGATACCTTATATCCAGAATGGTATTAGTGTAACATATAACATATTTATTCATTCAATTCATTTATATAATTACTATGTAATGATGATCATGTAGAACAAGTCGCATCACATCGTGGAGACGGTATTCCGTACGTACGCACGAGTGATGATATCGTTCCTATGATCGTGGAATTGTATTGGAGTATATATATATTATTTAAGTATCAATATTACTTTATAATAATCACAAATAGTTACTCATTACACCATTATACCCATACTTGTAAGGTGATGGTGGAAAATACATTACACCACGGCGTGGAGACGGTATTCCGTGCGTACGCACGCGTGGTGATTTCATTTTTCCGTAGGATGGATAAAAGGTGAAATAGGGTTGTTTCATATTTATAATAACATATTAGTATGTAATTAATACTGATGTTATTAATTTATCATGAAACAACTAAAGAAGAAGAAGTTGAAGAAGAAAGAAATTGAAAAGATCGGTAATGGATATTACCTCTTCTTTGGAAGGCCTCTTTGAATCCTCCACTTAGGGGACTAAGATTGGTCTTTGAAGAAGACCAGGACCTCTAGGATTATTTTAGGGAAGTGGAGAGGAGAAAATGGCAGGGGTTGGCCGAGCTTGAGTGCTCAAATTGGTGTGAGGAGGAGGGGGAGGAGGTGTCCTTTTATAAGGGAGGAGAGGGGCATCTTAGGAATAGCTCAAAATATTATTTTATATTAAAATCAAAATCGGTTTATAATGGTTCCAAAGGGTCTTATTTCGGAGCTAAAGTGGGGATGGGTCGAAATCCTATCGACCAATAAGATTTAGACAAGTTTAGGGTATTATTTTAACCCTATCAATTAGATTTAACTCTAAGTTAAATAATTTAACTTTTACCGTGTCTTTTTGTTTTCTTTCACTATATGGTTAATACACTTACTATAACATGCCAAACGAACCCCAAATTGTTTATTATTAATATATATATCCTTATCTAAGTCATTTGGCCGAACCTTATATTTTTAGGAATAAAATAACAATTAATAATATAATATTTGATTTAGAAACTATTTTCTGTCAATTTTGACACTATTTGATATATGATTTTTGTGAAAGTCATAACAGAATTATATGTTCAAACCAAGTTCATTAAATCAACAATAATATATCATAGTAACCTGGAAAATTAGTGTAATTCATAAAAAGTCTTAAATTACATTTATTTTGGTATTTATAATATCAATTATGTCAATATTTCATTAATAAGATAATTACAGCATCATCTTTGTGTCATAAATAAATTAAATTATTTGATGTCTAAAAATTACAAATAAAATACTATTATGTAGGAAATCGTTTTAGATTTTTAATTAATATTTATAGTCGAATTTATCTTATGTATAACCCCATATTAAAAAAGTTTTAGTAAATAAACTTTGATTTTAACTCTTTTAACCCTTCTTTAAATAATATAATAATAAATGTCCTAATCTAATCCAAGTGGGCCTAAATGGTCATATTTTATTCCTAAGTTTGTTTTTGATCGTATTAAACTTATCCAATAGAATTAGTACATGTGTTAGGGTAATATTAATATCATATTTACCCTTAGTTACCCTATTTACTATTAACCGCGGTAAAAAAAAGTAAAAAGTTACTATTCACCAAAAAATATTTTCATCTCATTGAACCACATTTTAGTCCTTGATATTAACTGTGTTTCTCGGATTTTCAAAATTCCATTCACAGAAGCGGTAAAATTAAGTTTTATGAAAAATTCAGTTTTTTAACTACCACTTAGTGGTTTCACTATTCATCGAAAATTGAAAGTTTTCAGAAAAATACCAAAAATTAGGCCTAAGATATATTTGATATTATGAACTCAAAAATGATGTCTATTTTACCAAATTCAAAACATATCAGTTGCATTAACTAATTTAAAAATTAATTCTCGTCGTCAAAACAAATAGCGTGTTTTTAAGAGATAATAACTATCAAAAGATTGACACTAGTTTATAACTGGTTTGAATGTGAAATTACATCCAATGACCAACATTGTATTAAATTGTAAAAATATATTCTAAATATACTTTAAAACCACTCAAATTAATAATTTATCACTATTAATTATTTCGATTAAAAAAGTTGTTTTTAATTAAAATTTAGTAATTTTCACTATTCATCAGAATATGAAAGTTATCCGAAAAGTACCAAAATTTCACCCTAAGCTAATTTCGATATTACGAATCCAAAAATGTATTCCAAAAAATAAAATTTACAAAATTTCAAAAAGTGGTTATTACTATTCATAACGGCTAGTTTTAATAATATCTTAATAGCATATTGTTGTTTAGCGAAACTCGGTGTTGCGTACAACACACGCTATCGTGGAAGGTCGCGATTGCGTATAATTCAAGCCAGGTCAGAGATGTGTATTGTGAAAGCTCCTTTTGGTGTAGCGTATAACACAAGACATTAATAAAATTAAAAATAATATTTTTCATAAAATCTTGGGTTGTTACATTCTACCCCCCTAAAAATGAATTTCGCCCTCGAAATTCGTCGGGGTTATAAATGGTTTACTATTCAAAAGTTTCTTTAATAGAAACCCATATCGTAAAAAGGAATACCAAAACCAATATTTAAAAATGAAAGTATGAAACGTAATGGTTACCCAAATAAACTAATCACTAGGTTTCCACATAGGTGAAAATATGGATATGGAAGAAAAATCTAACCATCATGTTCTGATGGAGAGTGGTAGAGAACATGGCTATGGAAAAGCCAACAATCACAAATCCATAAATTTGTGACAATCTAAGGTACCATCTGATTAATTAGATATAAGAGCACTAGGACAACATTTTTGGTTTTCATGATCGTTTCCCTAAAGTTGAATAATTTGAATTAGAATAAATACTTACTTTATTTTGGTACAATATCACTGTTGTTCGTGCCTTGAACAATTTCCACTTCATCTCTTAAATATATGAAGTTGAATTTGTTATTCGTGAAGTGTTAGCAGATCATGTGATAGAATGACGGGTCATTCCATCCGTCTCAAACAAAAGGTTAGCAAAAATTATATACATAAGTCGATCTATTGTGAGATTAATCATATATGGTTCCTAAAATGGACTTATACTTCATATATCATACTGCTTAATATAATAAAACTAGTTTCTACTAAACAGGGACTTCCTGTAGGCCAGTGGTAGGCGATAAAGGCCAGTCGCACTTCGGTTGTGGGTTCGATTCCCACAGCCTTGTCTGAAGCGATGGGATGTCGCCCATCCTGTAGGTTGTCCTTTTTCTAAAACTACATTACAATAACATCACATAAATAATGTCAAAAAAAAGTTCTATACTTAAACAATACTAACTTATGGTTAACATAATCCATTACAATCTTTAGGCTTATCTAAAATACTTCGGTCCAAGCTCATAGTATAAAGAAAATGATTACTTGAAATGTCGTCAACCAAGCATGTGAATACCATCATTTATCCCCCATATATCTTGTTGGTCACATTCCAATCATGTGAATACCTTAATGATGTATTCTCTTGAAAAAAATGAATACCCATTAAACCTTAGTGAAAACATGAATGTTGTCAAAAGTTAACTCTTTCCACATACCAAAATCCAAAAATTCTATATACTCAAACCATGATATAACCTTCTCCTTATATCAGTCATGAGCTCATGAATACTATCAAACATTTAATTTTCTCCTTATCCCTTCATTATGTGCATATCATCTACATTCCAAAAATATCTGAATAACCTTTCATGGATACTGGTAACATTAATCAGACAACAATGTAACAATCCTTACATGTCTCTTTATTACATAGTACCATGAGATTACTTATACAACATTACACATGATAAACATGTAATCATTCCACTACATTCTTAAACCATTGACCGAGCTTCAACAATTCTTTCATCTCACATATCATTGGTAGTCTCTTCATCATCATCCACATAAATACTTCCCATACGACCATACTGATTATCTTCATGAGACTTTCCCTTAGGGCATTGGTTTTCATAATGCCCGTACATTCCACATTTAAAACATTTAACCATTGTTGAAGTCGTAGCAATACCATTATCCTCATCCCTGGTGTTAACTGAACCTTTTCCTTTGCACTTACTGGATTTGTGTCCTTCTTTTCCACACCCAAAGCATCTTCCAGTTCCTTTGAAACATTCTCCTTGATGCCTCTTCCCACATGATTTACATAGGGGAAATTGAACTTTCATTCCTCTATGATCATCATGAAACTCCATATTTCTCTTATTAGCCGAGTTAGGAAACTTACCAAATTTTACTTTATTGATCATATTATGAGATTGCTGATTCGGAATAATAATGATGTTTGGACTTCCAAATCCCATTTCATTTGGTTTCTCATGAAGAATATCATTCCATTGTCCATCATATCCTCCATTATCGTGAATCACCTTGTTTCCAGCCATTTTCTAAAACCCAAAAAGAATAGTGTCAGAGGAAAAAATCATAATAAAGGGGGAGTAACTTAAATATCTAACATCTTTGGTTTAATCTAATATCGTTACCATAGTTCTAGGACTATATCCTATACGTATACTTATCCTTAGGGGCATCCCTAGACATACCTTATAAATATATCTAGGGATCTCACTAACGTTTTCGCATCCTAGTTTCCAAAGGTTGACTAAACCTTTCCTCTGATACCAACTGTAGAGACCCGAAGCTTGACTTACATGGACATTACATTACAATTGCGGAATACTTAGTACATAACAAAAACACACACACAAGGATCGTAATAGTTTAGTGTCTTTGGAAACTCGGAACGTAGTCTTCTAATCGTGGTGAAAGATCTTCAATATCTCCCATAAATATCTTCCCTTTTTTTTAACCTAAAACCTTTCTCTATATCTTGGGGAAAAGAAAACATAAAAGGGTGAGCTCAAATTCTCAGTAAGGGTAAACAAAAAAATTTCAATCACATCGTATTCATAAGAACATAACATTTTGGAAATCTTAACCTGCAAAAGAGAGCATAATTTCAGAACATGGGATAAATCATGGAAGTGAAATGTAATCACAATAATCATAACTTAAAACATGAAACTTTGTGTCATTCACACATAATCATAGAGAATCATTTCTTGTTAGTCAAGACTCATTTCCAAGACTATCTTAGTGGACAAAGTCCCTTTCTGAATCAAGTAACCCTCGTTTCAGTCCTGTTTCACTGAATTGGTATAACCTACCATTTCAGCCATGTCTATCTCATGAGATATAAAATCTTTACCCAATGCATTGGAGGGAGATATAGGTCCCACCCATCTTATAATGAATCCTTTCTTATGTGTGCCACATAATCATAAATCATACATCATCGCATAACCCATGTAATAAAAATGGGATTCTTAAACAACATGACATCATAAAACAATTCATATAAGATAAAGGAATTCATAAAAATGTTTCCATCACAACATAATCAAATCCATGTAACAATAGGGATAAAAACATAACCCTTTTGTTATCTTAGATGGAAAATAATTTTGATAAAATACTTGAACTTCATTCTTGAGGAAAATATCCTTTCTACTTCAAAACACTTTTCCTTTCTTAACATGTCATACAATTTTAAACTAAAAGAAGTTGATTAAAAATAAACTTTAATACTTGTAAAGTAAGCTTCTTGGAAATAATTTTTTTAGAAATCCATTCATGCCGTATAAGTTAAAAAAAACATTCTTCGTACTTTTGTCAGAAAAGTCAAAAAAGCGCCTCGTATGAAAAACGTCAAAAGATTCCTTTCATATTTTTTACTAAAAACTCACCGAAGGGTAAAATTGGATTTAAACAATTGTAGTTGGATGTAAATAATATTATATATTGAGGAAACATGTATGTGGATGATAAAATACACCCCAGTAATTACCAAAGTAAAAACAATCTCGGATAAAAGTGAGATTGTGATATTTCCCTTACCTTATGTCTGATTTTCTTTGTACGTGTCCGAAGCTCCTGTATAATGGTTTAAATAATGTTATTGACTTATTCCAGAATCATACATATAGATATGATATCATATATGGTCATATTCTTAGCTTCTTGTTAGTAATATTTCATTGTTACTTGTTACTCGGGTCTTTATTGCCTTTTCTTCTTATGTGTGTTTTGCCAAATAAATTCTTATTCTTATTTTAAGGTTATAGATACCTTATATACAGAATGGTATTAGTGTAACATATATCATATTTATTCATTCAATTCATTTTTATAATTACTATGTAATTATGATCATGTAGAACAAGTCGCATCACATCGTGGAGACGGTATTCCGTACGTACGCACGAGTGATGATATCGTTCCTATGATCGTGGAATTGTATTGGAGTATATATATATTATTTCTGTATCAATATTACTTTATAATAATCACAAATAGTTACTCATTACACCATTATACCCATCCTTGTAAGGTGATGGTGGAAAATAGATTACACCACGGCGTGGAGACGGTATTCCGTACGTACGCACGCGTGGTGATTTCATTTTTCCGTAGGATGGATAAAAGGTGAATTATGGTTGTTTCATATTTATAATAACATGTCAGTATGTAAGTAATACTGATGTTATTACTTTATCATGAAACAACTAAAGAAGAAGAAGTTGAAGAAGAAAGAAATTGAAAAGATCAGTAATGGATATTACCTCTTCTTTGGAATGCCTCTTTGAATCCTCCACTTAGGGAACTAAGATTGTTCTTTGAAGAAGACCAGGACCTCTAGGATTATTCTAGGGAAGTGGAGAGGAGAAAATTGCAGGGGTTGGCCGAACTTGAGTACTCAAATTGGTGTGAGGAGGAGGGGGAGGAGGTGTCCTTTTATAAGGGAGGAGAGGGGCATCTTAGGAATACCTCAAAATATTATTTTATATTAAAGTCAAAATCAGTTTATAATGGTTCCAAAGGGTCTTATTTCAGAGATAAAGTGGGTATGGGTCGAAATACTATCAACCAATAAGATTTAGACATGTTTAGGGTTTTATTTTAACCTTATCAATTAGATTTAACTCTAAGTTAAATAATTTAACTTTTACCGTGTCTTTTTGTTTTCTTTCACTATATGGTTAATACACTTACTATAACATGCCAAACGAACCCCAAATTGTTTATTATTAATATATATATCCTTATCTAAGTCATTTGGCCGAAACTTAGATTTTTAGGAATAAAATAACAATTAATAATATAATATTTGATTTAGAAACTATTTTGTGTCAATTTTGACACTATTTGATATATGATTTTTGTGAAAGTCATAACAGAATTATATGTTCAAACCAAGTTGATTCAATCAACACTAATATATCATAGTAACCTTAAAAATTAGTGTAATTCATAAAAAGTCTTAAATTAAATTTATTTTGGTATTTATAATATCAATTATGTCAATATTTCATTAATAAGATAATTACAGCATCATCTTTGTGTCATAAATAAATTAAATTATTTGATGTATAAAAATTACAAATAAAATACTATTATGTAGGAAATCTTTTTATCTTTCTAATGAATATTTTTAGTCGAATTTATCTTATGTATAACCCCATATTAAAAATGTTTTAGTAAATAAACTTTGATTTTAACTCTTTTAACCCTTCTTTAAATAATATAATAATAAATGTCCTAATCTAATCCAAGTGGGCCTAAATGGTCATATTTTATTCCTAAGTTTGTTTTTGATCGAATTACACTTATCCAATAGAATTAGGACATGTGTTAGGATAATAGTAATATCATATTTACCCTTAGTTACCCTATTTACTATTAACCGCGGTAAAAAAAAGTAAAAAGTTACTATTCACCAAAAATTATTTTCATCTCATTGAACTAAATTTTAGTCCTTGATATTAACTGTGTCTCTCGGATTTTTGAAATTCCATTCACAGAAGCGGTAAAATTAAGTTTTATGAAAAATTCAGTTTTTTAACTACCACTTAGTGGTTTCACTATTCATCGAAAATTGAATGTTTTCAGAAAAATACCAAAAATTAGGCCTAAGCTATATTTGATATTATGAACTCAAAAATGATGTCTATTTTACCAAATTCAAAACATATCAGTTGCATTAACTAATTTAAAAATTAATTCTCATCGTCAAAACAAATAGCGTGTTTTTAAAAGATAATAACTATCAAAAGATTGACACTAGTTTATAACTGGTTTAAATGTGAAATTACATCCAATGACCAACATTGTATTAAATTGTAAAAATATATTCTAAATATACTTTAAAACCACTCAAATTAATAATTTATCAATATTAATTATTTCGATTAAAAAAGTTGTTTTTAATTAAAATTTAGTAATTTTCACTATTCATCAGAATATGAAAGTTATCCGAAAAGTACCAAAATTTCACCCTAAGCTAATTTCGATATTACAAATCCAAAAATGAATTCCAAAAAATAAAATTTACAAA
This sequence comes from Viscum album, assembly GCA_963277665.1. NCBI lineage: Eukaryota > Viridiplantae > Streptophyta > Magnoliopsida > Santalales > Viscaceae > Viscum > Viscum album. The sequence goes on from OY728164.1 coordinate 383,782,548, forward strand.
ATTTCAAAAAGTGGTTATTACTATTCATAACGGCTAGTTTTAATAATATCTTAATAGCATATCGTTGTTTAGCGAAACTCGGTGTTGCGTACAACACACGCTATCGTGGAAGGTCGCGATTGCATATAATTCAAGCCAGGTCAGAGATGTGTATTGTGAAAGCTCCTTTTGGTGTAGCGTATAACACAAGACATTAATAAAATTAAAAATAATATTTTTCATAAAATCTCGGGCTGTTACATTCCCTTTTTGTCGTTTAGTAAAACTCTTCGTATAAAAAAGATTCCTTTTGAATAAACGTAAAAGTCAATGGGGTTTATACACCGTATAAAAGAAAGTTGTGTATAAAACCAAATATGCCTCAATGAAAGGAGATTGAGACGAAGTCCTTAAAAAGATCATTTTTAAAATAAAATAGATCTATTATGTGTATTCACTATAGGTACACATAAATAACGTAAAAAAATACAAAATATGACATAATAATATCATGACATAATTTGAAAGTAGGAGATTAACCCAAAGAATGGAAGTTGGGTTAAGAAATTCCATTACCTTGTGTCCGACGTGACTCAACCGTTCTTTAACCTCCTGAATAATAAACTAGAGTTAATATCTATCTTATTAAGAACCATTTTCAATTTCATTTTCTTTTTATATCACTTATTACAATGTTATGAACGTTATGTAATTATTTATGTTAATAACGGTAGTTTTGTCGATCTTTTGTACTTGTGTCAACAATAAACTTCTCATAATTACAAGTTGTTCATTTGGTGAAATATACATTATATCCAGAATTATATTCATGATGTAGATATCATATATTACATATATATCCAGTATATACATTCATTCATAATATTACGTAACATTTAGAGAAAATAAATGAAATGCACCGTTCATTGAGATGGTAAGACGTACGTACGCATGAACGCTACTTTCATTTCTATTTCGTATTTAATGTAATGAAATCATAATGATATAAATGTATAATATAATTCCAGTATAATATAGTGTATAATACCATTTACTCCATCCTTTATACATCCCACATATGGAATAAACGATTCAAATCACTTTGAGGGGGAGGTAGTCCGCACTTCCTAAAATGAAATTATCGCGTTTACCCATAATGGAAATCATAAAGCACGCCATAAATGAAAACTACAGAAGCATAAGTAAAACATAAACATATTATATATCATATATAAATATAGTGACATCTTAATGGCCACCTTTGAAGGTGTTATATGAGTGTTGAACAATCATCGTTTCGTGAGGCAGAAATTCGCCATCCACAGAAACCGTATGTTATTTAACCATTAGATGTAGGTGTCTGTAAGTGTAGCTATAATACTTATTATAACAACATCCTAGTATATTGAGGATGTTGGTGTTGTTACAAAAGAAATGAATAAAAAGATTTTAGGGGGTTGGGGAAGGAAAATAAAACCAAACAACATTAGAGAATACATTACCTCAAAATCGGGTAACTCTTTTTGATTTGAGTCAAAGGCTTTCATGGGAAGAGTTCTGCCCAATGTGAGGCTTCTAGGAGTAAGAGGGGGAAGTTGGGAGAGTATTTGGTCAGAGGGTGTCCGACCCAAATGTCTTGAATGTGTGAATGAGGTGGTAGACGTGGGGGCCTTTTATAAGAGGAGAGGAGGGGCACTCTTGGAAAGTAAGGAAATTTTACATTATTATACATTTCTTTTCGGATTCTAAAGGTCCCAAACTTATATAATTCGTGTCTAAGGTGATAAGGGTTCGAAATATACCCATCCAATAGTCTTTGGACAAGTTTAAGCCTTGGTTGTACATTATATTTTCATTTTATTAAAATCGTTAAATAATGAGGTCATCGCTGCATCATAATGATGTCATAAATAATTTAATTTATTTAATGTCTAAAAATTATAAAAAATACTATGATGTAGGAAATATTTTTAGCTTTCCAATTACTATTTATAGTCAAAAACATGACTTGTATAACCCTATGTAAAAATTGTTTTAGTAAAACATTTCATGTTTGTGTTTTTTTACTTTAACATTAAATAAAAGGTATTTATGTCATTTTCTAACTAAAGTTGGTCCATGGGGTCCCCAAGTTTACCCATGGATTGTATTGGTCGGCCATGGCTCATCCAATTAGGGTAGGACATGTGTCAAGATCATCTCATATTATTAAAACATTATTTTTACCTTAAACTACACTAATTACCTCTAATCGTGATTAAGAACATAAAAGTTACTATTCACCAAAAATTATTTTAATCTCATTGAACAACATTTTACTTCTTAATGACCACCATGTATGTTGGTTTTTTGAAAATCAAATCACATAAGTGGTAATATTTCATTTAAATGAAAAAATCAGTTATTTAACTACCACTTGGTGGTTTCACTATTCATAAAAAATTTATGTTTTTCAGAACAATGCCAAAATTTCACCCTAAGATATTATTGATATTCCGAATTAAAAAATGATGTATATTTTAAAAAATTACAAACATATAAGTTGCATTAATTAATTTTATAATTAATTCCCACTGTCACAACAAATAGCATTTTTTTAAGAAATAATTTATATCAAAAGATTGGCAATTGTTTATGTCCAATTTCAATGTTAAATTAATTACAATGACCACCAATGGATAAAATGGTAAAAATATATTCTAATTATACTTTAGAACCACTAAATATTATAACTTATCCCTGTAAATTATTTTTATTAAAAAAGTTGTTTTTAAGTATTTTTCACTATTCATAAAAAATTAGAAGTTCGCAGAAAAATACCAAAAATTCAACATAGGATAATTTCGATATTCCGAATCCAAAAATGAAGTCCATTATAAAATATAAAATTTCTATAATTTTAAAAAGTGGTTATTACTATTCATAACTGGTACTTTGATTAGTCGCGTTGTTTTGGAACTCGAAGTTGCGTACAATGCAAGCTATTGCATTATTGAATGAGAAGCGTATTGTGGATGCTCGGGGTGTTACATCCTGGATTTTAGAGGTTCTTGGGAGAAGCACATACCTCTTGTAGAGTGTGCCTATAACAATAGTTTCCATGAAACAATTCAGATTGCACCTTATAAGGCTTTGTATGATAGGCCATGACAATCACCTTATGTTGGATGGAGGCAGGAGACGCAGCTTTGCTGGGAGCTCATATTGTTCAAGAGGCCACAGAGATGATAGAGTTGGTTCGGAAAAGGATGGCTACTAAAAAGTCTCTACATAAGTCTTATGATGATCAGTGGAGAGGAAATCAGGAGTTTGAGGTTAGGGATTAGGTTTTCTTGCATGTCACACTCAGTTTGGGGCACATGAGAATTAAAGATAGGGTACGCTTCTGCTAAGGTACATCGGGATCTTTTAGGTGTTGGAGAGAGTTGGTCCAGTTTCTTATCGGCTGCAGTTTCCTCATAGGTATCGGGCTATGCTTGATGTCATCCATGTTTCTTAGCATCAACATTACTTCTTAGACTCATATCATGTTTTCCAAACCCAGGAGGTTGAGCACGAAGTGGATGCGTTGTTTGAGGAGTATCCTATCCATATTTTTGATCGCAGTGTGATGGTTCTCTATGGATAGTATGTTCCATGGTATGAATTCTATGGTATCACAGGCAAGTTCATGATGAAACTTGAGAGAGGGTGACCGACATCTGATCGCAGTGGCCGAAGATGTTTGAGGTTTCTTTTTCTACGCATCCTTGTTAGGGAAATTCGGAAATGAATTTCATTAAAGGGGGATGTTTGAAAGAACAAGAATATTCTTTTCATGTATGTATTCCTTCTTATGGTATTTTTTGAGAAAAAGAGGTGTTTCTAGAAATTTCTAATGTGCATTTCATCTACTTTCTGATTACATGCTGCGAAATCAGTTACCACGGTTAGCCGGGTACTGGCCATGTAGCGTCCATGCACATGACCATGTGTGGTGACCTGGAGACCACCTAATTCGGGGGCTGATGAAGGCATTTACACACTGTCAACTTAAAAAGTACACATTTTTTACTTTATTTTTTTCATTAAAAGAAATGGTGTTGACTCTAATTTGTAGAAATACATCCTTTTAGGTTTGGTTCATCCAAGAGTGAGAGTATAACCATGATCGTTTTCTAGTCCCCTGATTGAACATCTGTTCTCCGATTCGACCATTGTCGATTGCATTGAGATTGCCTTGGGAATCTCTTCATTCAGCTTCATATTTGTTTCTTGATTCCTCAACTATCTCAAGTTATCATCAGTGTAATGTTTTATGTGTATTTGTAGATCTACATTTTTCTTCTGTGATACATGTCTTGAGGTTCATGCATTGCTAACTCCCAACACCGAGGTATGTGGTTTGTGCCTTTCGGTTGAATGTCTTTGAGTTATATGTGCAAAATCTCTAATACCCAAGAACACAGAACTGCGTGTTTCTTGTTTTAGCCCTATTGTATTCCTACCATGCTTGTATGCTTGAGTATATGTTAATTGATTTTTTAATAAGGTGAATTACTATTATTTGGAGGTGTTTCCCATGCATGTTAAGATTGTGGATTTTTGGATTTTCTTTTCCTGTTAGGCTACCTTGTTTTCACATGCCATGTATTATAGGATGGTTTGAGCATTATTCTGACCTGTTGTCATTGTAGACTGCTACAAAAGTAATTCGTGAGGATTACATTGGCCGATAAGAATTTCTATACTTTATTTACATACATAGGGCCGTGAGAACCTGGTGTAGTAGACCATAGTGAAAATTTATGTAAGGTCTTCTCCATAGTGTATGTTTAACATAAAATGTGAGACCATAGGGGGAATTAACATATGCGATTCCATAGTGTGTCTGTAGTTCCATGACATGGGCCATGGAGGGAATGTGACGTAAGAGCTTCCCTAAAGCATTTTTAGTTACTGATACGAGACTGTAAATGGAATTGATGGAAAGTGCTTCCTCAGAGTGACTATTCTTAATCTGAACTAGAGTGGTTAGACTGAGTGTATTACCTATAGGGTTGCTTGAGTTTCTAGGTTAGACCAGAGGGGATAGACTATGATTACTTTATAGATGGTTACCTGTTAGTGATTAACTGCTTTGAATGATTTGTTTCTTGATACATGAATATTAATGCTTTGAAAGTGTGGACTATTTACTCATGAGTACTTCTTTGTTTACTGCTTTCATTCACTTACTACTTTCCATATATTCACCGACTATTGGGAATAGATCTTGTGGTGGTTTCCTTCTGGGATTTAGTCTCACACCTTGTTTGGGTCATGCTTTTGGACTCAAAAATATTATATTGCCACAGGTATAGATAAGGGTATGAGCCCTTCTACTTCAGGTACATGATTGATGTGGAGTAGGAGAGCATAGGACCAAGCTGAGGCCTGTGATGCTGAGGAGCAGTTTATCTGTATTCTTATTTTACTTTGGTTTAGTACTATATGTATTCCAGCATTGTGATTTATTTGGTTTCTTTCCTAGACATATGAATTATGCATCATTTATATATATGTTTGTGCTCCAGCTTATTATTTCTAGTCTTCCACTATTTACTTTTGTATGGATTATTACTGCTTCTGCTATTGCTTTTATTTTCTTCCACTGTGTTACTCTACCATGGAAGGCATAGTTTCTACACTATCACACCCATGGCCCTCACTGCAAGTCGACAACCTCTAACATTCGGGGAAATGCACTTGAGGCCATGTGACCAACCAGGTACGAGGCATATCTGGGCAGCATCCGGAACAGAGACATTACATTCTATAAGAACTAATTTTGTAATGTTTTTACATCATTAAAAGAGAGATATTCTTGATTTAAATATGTTAAATTTCACATATGTAATCTATAAATAACAATTAAGACACATTTCATAAATGAATGTATTGGACAGAACAAATATGAGTTTATCTTATGTCTGTATGCCAATATGAAAATGAATGTGTAGTTTCATTGATGATTTTATATTATTATTATGTTTGATAAGATAAATCTTTATGAATGGTAATCATGTGATTATTTTAGTTAAAATACATGATATATTTAAGAATGGGGAATAGTTATATTAACATATGATTTATTTTTTCTGTCAGATGTTATTATAGTTCATGGAGATAATTTATAGATCACCTGTGTAATGTTATTATCATTCATTAAGAATATCTTTTTTGTTATTTTACAGAAGGTATTTAGGAATTGTTTTTTTCTATAACAGTTTCCAAAAGAGTACAAGGCCTGATATATGAAATACATTTATTTATAATAGTATAGAGAAAAGATAAATATCTAAATTATTGTACACATATTTGTTCTGGTTTTCTGAGGAATTACTCACTGTCTAAATGTGGATTCATTCCATTAAATATATAAATTAATTATGATAAAAAAATTTACTCTCTCAATATATGATAAATTTTGCATTGGATTGAATATTTATTCATTTATTTTAGGTTATAGAATATTTTATTCTTATATTTATTATAACGATTTGTTAAAAACAAAAACATTATTACACTCCAATTAAAATTTATGTGATTTGTTATGTTAACATACTAAAAATCAAATTCATTGTCTGTTTTGTCTGATAAAAAAAATTATTAGTTTGGGATCCTCCTAGAATGTATTTTTAAAGATTTGACTAATGAAAATTATATTTGGTGTGTTTTTAATCTGGGTTTTTAATGACGATTGTGAGAGTATTCACTATTCATAAAATGTATTTACATCATATTGGATGTACATTCTTTTAGGATTAATATTGTTATGAGTATATATAAAATCATTAAGATCTTCACTATTATAATCCCCATGTGGTAATTTTTTATCTTTACTAATTTCAATATTCACATATTCCATTTCGTATTTTATTGCATGAATTTTTTAACGTTTTCCAATTAAATTCCACATGTTTATTTATTTTACTCTAATAATATTATGATTTATTATTCACCTACCCTAATATTTTTCATTGATCCTATTTGAACATATAATTGGTATCAGAATTGACCATTTAGAATTTTTGTCATAATATAATTGTTAAATTTAATATTTATATCTATTTTTGGATCTAATAATTTTTTATAGTGAACAAAATGTATATTTAGAACTTTTAATTTTAGCTAATGCATAGAGAAGACATTTGAGAAGGATAGATTCCATAAATGATATCATAAGATATTATTTAAACAAATAAAAATCAATATGACATCTATTCTTTGAATATAGAAATCATAGAAACATTATTCTATATACCATTATAGGAAATGATATAGGAGAAATTTTTTATGAATTATGTCATCATGTTTTTAATGTTCTAGATCACCATAATAGGGGAATAAATTTTTAAGTAATATGTGCATCATTGGAAAATATTTCGATGTAACATATTTATTATTCACCATAACTAAATTCATGTTTATAATTTTATATACTTATATTTTTAAATTAATTAAAGATAATTATTTTTTCATGAACCAACCACTTTTTGTTTTATTAGTTTGAATTTATTTCTTATTTTTTATGATCATATCTATTGTATATTTCCACATTGATGTTAAAAATGTGGAATATATGTTATAATTTTTTATTTATCAAATCTAGGATAATGATGAGGGGTTTATTAACACATTCATTTATATATTTTCAAAATTACATATTCCCTCATTTCTCATTTATATATTTTGGTAATTATTATCCAATGTAATTATATTATTATTATTATTTATTAATCTTTTATCATATTTTTTTGGATGAAATTTTTTAAGAACTTATAACTTCACACAAGGATATTTTCAATTTGTATTATATGTGAATTCTAAAATCTATTATGTAGTTTTTCCAATGAATATATCATTAATTTATAATGTGGAGAGAAGGAAGTAAACTAAAATATTAGATAAATATAAATTGAAGGACCATTATATATTGATGATTTAATCTTACATTTAATGAATAATTATTTTTCTCATACTGTGGTCCCATAAACAACTCACTTATTTCTTGACCTAGGTTGTCATGTGACGTCAGTCATGCCTCCATGTATGACAGAAGACACTAACTAGTAGTGTGTGTATAATGTGTCTTCAGGGGTATACTATACAGTAATATTAGTGTGATAAATTTTTTAAAAACAACAACATAAAATCTAAAATAAATAAGTACAGTATGTTGATGAAATAAATAAAAATCATGAAATTAAAAAAAATTATTTGAAAAATTTATACCTGCAGACAATGTATTCACGAAATGGGAAAACCACATATATAAAATTAGAAAAGAAATACTATGGGGGATCTACAATTATCTTCAAGCCTCAAATCATCCAAATATTAATAAACTGTCTACTATATCTAAAAAAATAAAATCTTAATCCATTACCATCCTTAACCAGTCAAAAAAGACGTCATTTAAGGGACCCTAGTGTAATGGAAACTTGAGAGGGGTGTGATTAAAAATCAGTAGGAAACCACCAAAAAATTTATTAATATAATAATTAGATATAGTCTTTTCCCAAGTGATATTATTATCTTAACAATGAAAACACATAGTTTCAATAATATAATTAATTTTTGGTTGTCAGGTTCCAAGGTGACACACAAGATCAACCATACCTGACTTTGATAGTGTCAATGTGTCATTAAACAAAATACAACCATCTAGAACCCAATGGTATATAATATCCAAACCCATAAACTAATAACATATATTGTAACTCTGGTTTTTGTCACCTCCTTTTGTAGAAAAATATACCAGGTCATTCAAATCCATGGGGAAGAATCTACCTATTATAAAATGAATATCCTATCATCTAGATTCATAGGTATAAAATCTCCAATCCGAAAACGTATACCATTATATGGAATCATATAGGTACTCCCACACCATTATAAGAATCATATATTATATCATCCAAAAACTTTAGGGAAAATCGCAACCTATTGGGAAACATATATCATATCATCTAGAAACTAAGGGGCATAAACACACCCTATAATGAAATATATACCATATTATATAGAAACAAAGGGGAATAACCAAACCATACTGATAATTATATATCATTCTCATCATATAGAAACTCATGTATATTCACTCATCCTATTGGAAAACTATATAACATTTCATCTAGAACACACAAGATAATCACACCCTATCGAGATATAAGAAATCAAGAAAGCATCATAGGCCATCATCAATGGAGTGAAATCTCAAAAAAAATATTTTTGAGTATAGTATGTCCCTCCTACCTATATCTTACATAATATAACTCCCAATATATACTATTAGGTTCTATAGTTACACATGATGTTTTTAATACATATTCCCTAATTGACCCTCACCAGTGTCAAGGTAGTACTTTGTTTCCCACCAAGGTCCCCTGGAAAACATCTCTACCATAATACATTATATGGTCTAATATTTAATATTATTCACATCTAGGTCTAACCCATATATCAATTATCATTGAATTAATCTACATATTCATGTATTCTTCAAGTCATCATAGGAAAATATGTTAAATCATTATACTATAAGGGTAATGTAATTCCCAAATCACATTTCACGTTTACCTTGTTTGGTAGACTAAAACACAACCCATATGTAGTTCCATAAAAAATCCATCCTCATATATATATATAAACACATTGGGGCATAAATACTGACCCAAATTTTGTATTTATCAATCTTGAGTATAATAGGCATATATCAACCCACATTTCATATCCCTATGTTATATTATAAAAAATGACGATGAACACACTAGGTGTGTTAATAATCATTAATTTGGGGAGATAAGGGAAGAAATATCATGGTATTTAATTGTTCATTCCCATATTTACATTAACCCATTATAGAAGAAATATTTCATGAAACATATTTAAAACCAAGGCATCCACTATCATTGGTCGAGAAAATATTCTATTTCCATTGGGTATGTTATAGCCCTACAACATATTTTATCCTTATCAATTTAATTAAACAAAATATTTTTTTAATTGAAAAGGTTTACCACCCATAGTAGAATGATCACATGATATGTGATTTCCCCTAAATCCTTATATGATTGATAAATTTATTGATGTTTATTATTTAAAGAAAACTATTATTGGAATAAATGGAATATTAGTCCATTAATATAGAATTAAAAAACAATAATCAATTTTTTTAAATTTTTATCACCTTTTATCTTTCTAATAATGATTATTTTCATCTGATGAAATGTTTTTGAGATTAATTATTTTATATGATACATGAAATGTTCAACACATAATATACTCATTCATTTAAAACACTTGAGTATATACACAACCCAAGGAGTTTGTGCATGGTTTATAAAAGTACAGCTATGCAATGGTGGTGATAATGATCGATTCCTATATGACTCATGAATGAACCTCCCCAAAAACCATTGAAATATTTCTCTTCACCCATTCCATTAGAGGTGCTGGAATGTTATGGATAAATTTATATTCCCATATATATGATAGATAATTCTTATAATACCATAGATACTTGTAGATAAGGGATGAAGATATTTCTATTATGATGACCATTATCAAACACAAGAAATGCTGAATAACAGTTTTAGAATCCCATCGATTCATGGTATTCTTTATAGTGTTGCTCCATTTCACTATTATTAATGGTTTCAAATTTATGTACATCAGATAACCATAGAGAGGGATTTTAAATATATTATATATATTATGATAATTTTTATTTGACTCTAAAAAATCCTTCTGCGATATTAGAGAGGTAAAAAATTTTCATATAAAATAAATTTTGAAAGACTAGCTAAAAAACATAGAGCATTGTTTTCTAGTTCATAAAAATATGAAAAACTATTTACATTCACACATCCGGGTTTTGTAAAGGTATCCATGGCATTATTCTTATGAAAATGATATGAATAAGAGTATCTATGACATCACCTATATATGGGTACTCATGTAAAAGTAACCTAGGGATTACCCTTACCTAATGGGGATCATGTATGTATTAGCATGGTTTCCCTAAGTCTGCACAATGTTAATGAAATTTAGTATTGGTTTGGTTAATGTTATTTCTTTTTACATTTATATCGAGAAGGATTTGGTTTTTTTACATAAGTTTAAAACAATTATTACCATTTCATCTAATGGTATTACAGTTTTTAAATGTGTTATATAATTTTAACCATCCTCTTATGCTTACACAAAACACTAGAATGTAAACATAACTATAAAATCACATTTATGAAGATTGATACAGAAAATGTAACCAATATTTTACCAACACACAAGGACTATAGAATCACATTACCCTTATATATGTCATATGTTTACGGGTAAATTCATTATACCTATATGTAGAATAAGGATTTTGTGTATGGTAAAAATGGAATGTTTTCAAAAATTATTTTTAAATTCATAAATGTTTTTAATGATTTATAACATCTTTATAAATAACTATAAAAATAATTTTGGGATTATGAAATTTATAATTAATTTATAAAATATTAAATTTGTTATTAAAATTTTGATATTAATTAAAAAATAAATCATAAATCCATTTATTTATAAAATATTCAATGATAATTTTGAAATAAAATTTCCGAGATTATATGGAATAATATATGATTTACAAATAAAGTTTTTTTTTATAAATAATATTAATTCATTTATTAATGTTTATATATTATGAATTAAGGATAAAACATTAAATTTTTATCCTATAATTATGAATTTATCATAATTATTTAATTCTAATTTATCAAATTAAAGAGGGATTATTTTGATATTATTCAAGAAACATAATATTTTTTTTATGATTTAAATTATAACAATTTAAATAATGAATATGTATAGGATATTTATATTCTATAAAATGTTTATGTAATTGATATTTTATTAAAAAATTATAAAAAAATATTAAATCATATATTTCAAAGGAAAATTCCAAATAATGATAAAGATAAAAGATTTAATACTATAACTAATATAATGTGTATTTATTTAAGATTATGGGTTGTCGATAATATAGAGATATAATTTTAAAATATTTATAATTAGAATTTATTTATATATTGATGAGAAATAATTACCTCATGTGCTCATATTTAAAATTTAATTTATTTAATGGTTATTCATGATTTGTATTCATAGTCATAAAATTTTTATATGATGAATGTTTGTATGATTTATTTTAAAATGGTGATATCATTTCTAAGATAGGTCATTTCATTTTTATGTTACTAATAACTTTATAATGAATGTTGTTCTTTATCAACCATGACGACATTATTTTATTAAAGTTGTTAACATGAATTTAATTATTGAATATACTTTTTGTGTGTAATGTGTCAGGGTTAAGTATATTTGGAGTCTATAGTCATCAATTTATTTATGGGAAGAAGGGATTGGGGCCATAATACAAACATTATCAGAGTATTATTCCTTATATAGGCTCATTAATGTCGTAAACTATAAATCAATATGAGTTTACTCATGTGGGGATTGATAGTATCTCACAAATATATAGAATTTAATAAAGTGTTAATGAACCTTTTAAAATAGTTGAATTAATACATATAATAATATTCATGGCTTCTATTTCTAGTTTTGTAACACTAACATGTGGGTAGTGTTAATAGTTAAAAAATATTATTGTTTGAACATTATTGTTTTATAGGTTGAATATGATTCAAAAATTAAAAACGATTGAACTATGAAAAAAAGGAATAACATGGGATTCAATGGATTGATTAAATCTCACAATTGAATATTTTTATATTCTTCCCAACTTACCACTTTTGTAGACCTCAATCTTCCAACTTGGTAGTTTCACAAAAATGAGGGGTTACTAGGGATTATCCTGCATAATGAAAATATATTAAAATGTATATTCTACCATTCATTTAATGTGTTATTACATTAAAGTGTGACCTTATCTATTATTATGATTAGTTCATTTTTAAACTTTCTTTAGGATACACATTTTTGGAATCCCCAAGAGTTTGGTTAACAATGAAATAGGGTTCATTTTATAAATAAGATGGATGGGAAAATACAAATCCCCTAAACTATCTAAGAATTTTGTATGATATTATTGGGATTATTCCCATTCAAAATGACTAACTAATGTGTTTCATTATAAATAAGGGTCATTTTCATAGTGAAATATTGATCATGTGCCAACAATTTTTTCGATGAATATTAATGAAAGGGGTAATTATTTTATTTTGAACCCATTTAATAAAAATACATATTAATTTGTTTTTTAATATGATAGTCATGGGATAAAAGCTTTCACTATATAATATATATTCATAATCATTGTGTTAAAATTTAGGATCCATAATTGATAATGTGATTCTTAATATATGTAACTCTTAATATTATAAATTTATAAAAGGTTCTATATGAAATATTCATTATATCAAAATAGTTCATTACTCAGTAACGAAGAACTAAAATTAATAAATATCTACATATGTATGATTATAAAACAATAGAGTTAATAATTCATGTATTCAAGAAAATAGTTTAAAATTTAATGAAATAATTATAGTCTCCCCTCATCTACTAAATTTGGTTGGGTACATCAATTAATGTTATTAAATTTGAATGAATCTATTGATTAATTAGTGAGACGAATGGTTTTATTAAATAATTATTTGTCATATAAATAAATTCTACAATTTTGATTGACATGTGATGTGAATGTTTTCTTTTAAAATGTGAGTAAAATATAGAAATGATTATAAGATGAAAATAATTTATGCTTGAATATTTCATTCCTCTAATGGAGAAAAGTAGGGTTTGCATTGATAAAATGGATGCTTCAATCAAGGATAAACATGTCATACAATGTGAATTTATTTGATCAATATATGTTAAAAACATACTTATTAGGTGAAATTAGATTCGGTTTTTAATATATAAGGTTTATGATTTATTTACCTCTATAAAAATAATTATATAGATATTTATGAAATTACATGTTATAATTTGTGAATTTTCCCTCTTTTCTCTTATTGAAATTAATTGATAAAATGTTTAAAAAAATATTTATATAATATTATCAAACATTTTGGAATATATATAAACTAACCATGTGATTTATATGTTTTAATGTAATGTAAAGAATGTATAGTTAGGTAAAATTCAAAACATGATGGGAAAATGTTGTATGGAAAATTAAATAGTATTTCTTTAAGGATATAATCATGGTAATTAAAATATAGTATTCTAAGGAAGGATAGTAATAATAAAATATTATTAGATTAACCATGTTATGAAAGAATTAATTTTTCATCTCTTTTGATTTTAAATGTCAGATGTGGAAGTTATCCAAATTAACTCTTCAACTTTGAATGTTATGTGAATATAAAAGTATTATATAGTGTATTTTTATAATATAAAATATTTCAATACCAAGGGAATAATTTAATGAGATTTTTTTAAATACTAATGAAATGAAATTAATTTTCACTACACTGAGAATTTTTATATAAATGATTTTACTAAGAACAAATGAATATATGTAAACGATGTGTATCTTCATGTCATTAATAATTTTTTTATAATATAAAATTCATGATTTCAATGAATTTCTATAATGATCATTATATTAAATTTTTTATATAGATTCTTTATGATTCATAAATTTATATAACCTGTTTTTAGAAGAATATATGGGTATAAATGTTTTATCTAATGAAAAATTGTTTGACCAAATACATGTTTATGTATGTGAAAATTTTTCCTTCCATCCATTAGTGGTATATTATTAATCTGAAAATTATTTTAAGAAAAATATTTAATAAAAATTAATTAAATATAAAATATGATAAGAAATTTTTTTTATAATACTACTAATGTTATGAAAATAATATTTCTTATCAAAAAGTTTTTTGTGTATTTTATTGTGAAGCTATTTTGATTTGACTATAAATTCAAAGATTCTACTGGCCGTAGGTTTCAAAATAGACAAGTATAATTTTAAATATAAATTATTACTCTAAACATAATGTGAAATATAAATAATACCCTACAAAATTTTGGATATGTGATGGTAAAAAAAATTGTAAATTGTTACATGTAGATAAAAATTATATTGTGAATAAAAGTATATCATAAAATATTATACTAGTTTATTATTAGTTTTTTTCACTCAACCAAATTGATTTTAGGATATATGAGTATAACGTATAAATAAAAATAGTTTCATTTAGTTATTGTGTAACATTAAAACCACTCTTTATGGAAGAACAATACCAGTCAAAATGTAATGTCATTATTAAATTCATATAAATTATTACTTAAGGATAATTAAAAATACAATGAAAGAGGATACATTATTTAAATGAAATATTATTCTCTTGAATAGTGTCCCAATTTTAATGATTAAGAACATATAAATAATTATATGTGGATTATAGAATGTGGAATTATAAAATTTGATGCTATGATGTTAATATGTTTTAATATGTTCAAGAAGATTAATTATTAATAAAATGATTAAACAATCTCACCATTATTCATTATAGATTTCCTCATGTATGTTTCTCAGTAATAATTATGGGGGGGTGTTATCAGATTGTTATATAGACATGGTATATTAATTAAAAATGATGTAATTATTTAACAAAATCAAAATTGTGTATGAAATATAAGGATTATTTGGATGGTTATCTTATATGATTTGAAAAACACGTTGTTACATTTCTTTTGAAAAATATTATTAAGAATTTTAATAATAAAAAAAATAATTGAAACCTCTAATTTAACATTGATTCACATTGTCCACACAAATATAGATATCATGTAGTCAAATTGAAATGGACCAATCGAAGTATGACTTTGAGTTTTTCCCTTACTAATGTCTCTCCTGGAGTAATATATTAGATGAAAAAATAATATCGTTAATGTGATAAGAATTCTTGTATAAGGATAGTGAATATTATAATTTGGCACAAAAAACATTCTTCATGTGTTTTTTATAACCTTTTAATAATACTACATGATGATTAGTAATGATTTCTTTTGTATACTAGTGCTAAATAGACGAAATGTGTATCCCTGTTACATATGGTAATAATGATACCTTTCATGATACCTTTATAAATTAATACCCTAGTTACAATAGTCTACTAATTGAATTATCTAATACAATGGTGGTTGTGTATGAGGCTGATCAGGTCATCGGTCAGTGCTTACCTAAGTTGTATATGATCATCTTAAATGATGAGTATGATATCGAGCTATCAATTAATATTTTTTGGGAGTGATTTTCAAAAAAAAATATTTTATATATGTATGTGCACAAGGAAACTGTGATTAGATTATCCAAATGGGTAAAAGATATGTGATGTGATCATCGATCAGATCAGTATAAAAAATAGATAATTGAGATCATATGAATTGGATAAATGGGATTTTAATGTTCCATGCCCTATGTTAACTTATTGTCTTATAGAAATAGAGAATATGATAATTGAAATTTTATAGGATGAATACAGGTGGACATAGGTATAGAGATATGTGGTCTTGATATTGACCATTATAGAACCCTTTATTATGTAAGTAGAACTGATGCTTTAATAGATGTTTCTCATTGATTATATTTATATCCATAGTTTATATTTACTGAAAATGCAATCAAGACCCATGGGGTTATAATTTTTGGTTGACTGAATGTTGATTGGGTTTGATTCATAGTGTACTCTAATTCTCTTATAGATAACGCAAAACATGTTAGGTTTTGTATTCAGAAGGTGTTACATGAAAATTAAATACAACATTGTGTATATGATTTCCTTCTAAATTTGTTTGTAAAATATAATAATGGTCTTTTAGATCCAGTTCCAAAAATTATATTCTAAGATACAATATATTTTGAAATGGGATGAATACTTTTACGTATTAGTGAAAGTGTGAGATTGAAAGAGATATTCACTATAGCCTTCTATAATTATAATATACACATGTGAACGTTTCATACTTCATAAAAAATATGATCTTCATATAGGGTATTTAATTAAATGAAAAAGAAACACAAATGGTATAATTTTTCCCTTTATTTTTCTCAAATTATATGTATCATTTAATTAAGTAATTCATGTGATGAAATATCTTGGAGTTTAATTATTTTATATGATACAAGAATTAGTTGAATATTCGTTTACTCATGAATTATAAATACCTGAGAAATTTAAAAATGTATGGAGAATCCATAAGGATTTTAAAAATTAATCCATATAGTGGATGTGATAATGATTGATTCTTACATGATTCTTGGAAAAATATATTAGGATCACAAACCATTAGTCATGATTTCACTATATATTATAGGTAGCATCAGACTGTGTGGAAGTGTTAAATCACATTCATGTGATGTATGTTTCAATGAATCCAAGAGATACCCAATGATATGGAACCTATATTGAATTCTTTTATGAATATCATTATCATGAATTCCAAATGAAGAAAGAAGGTTTTAAATAATCATCGACAAACAGTATGTTTTGAAGTGTTAAATAATATATTTATTATGTGTTGTTTGATATTTATATGCATTATAGATCATTAGACAAATTTTTATAATCATCTTATTATATTATGAATTTTTTATAATAATCTTACAAAACCCTCCACACATATCACATTTTTTAAAAAATATTGATTTTATAAAGGATGTTATTTAGTGACTACCTACTTAAAACATAGAGTAATTATATATAAGAAAACCTAAACACTCCATACAAAAATCAACCAAGCCTTATTTATTCTAAATATAAATTTTCATAGGGACCAATGAAATTATTTTAATTCAAACATTTAATGATTTTGTGTCAAAATTAGTTTAAATGAGAAGAATTTTCTAAAAATCACCATGAGATATTTGATCTCTTAATTATCTAGAAACATGTGTTTATCCACTCCCAACTGACCTATTGAACCTATACACAATATAGTTACAATATTCATGGATTATTTCACAATCGATTTCATGTAACTTCTCAAAAAAACATAAAAAATTTCATTGGTTGGTGTAGCTTAACAAAATAGTGAATGAAGATATAATTCCATCATCAAGGGGGATCTTTTAGATGTGCATAGTGAAACACTATCATATCAAATGATTCTCACCACGATTTTGTGGAATTAATCCCACAAATCCAATAATATTTGCACCAAACTATTATAGATAATTATAAGAAAAATTAAGTTAAATGTAGGTTCATCATTCCTGGAATCACTGTAAAATCACCACTGTCAACACCCCGGAAAAAGGGGAGATCAAGAGAGGAATTGATTGATTGATTAAAAAAGGTCTACCTCACATGGAATGTTCAACCAAAAATCAATGGGGTAAATAATTTAATTCCCAGCTATCCTCTATTAAAAAACATTTTTGCGTCGTTACCTTCACAAGACTCTCCTAAGTCATCCTGCAAGAAAAATACAGGAGAGGGATTATGGAAAATTACTTTTTTCATGACATAACTATTATGGGTCACATTATGAAAACAAAAGGTAGTGGGACAAAACCATTTCCAACAATAGTCACAATTTACACCTCTTATCTCATAGTGTAACATACCATATAGTTAAACCACCCACAATGCCCTCAGCGCCCATAGTGTGACCTCTTCTAGGATTGCAACATGAATCTCCAAACCATCCTCTCATAATGTGGCCTTTTGGAACCCCACCATGAAACTAGAACCATGATATAATTTTTCGGCATGAACTATATGTCATAGTATATCTATATCACAACCAAAAAAATTTGGATTTTCACCACAAAACCACTCAGACACCTACCAAATCACCTAACAAACATATCGTGGATCAATCACCATAGAAAATCCATTTAGTTTTTCCTACTCTCATAAATCAAATATTAATCCCAATTCAATTAATAAACCATGATTTTGGGGAAAAAATCAAATTCCACAATAATTTTAATACCCATCAGAACACATGGGTTTTCATCCAACCATCAATATAACTTATCATTACTAAGATGCCTCTATGGAGTATTTACCACAAATCCTAACCTACCTTGACAATAAATTTATTCTATAATCTCTAATTTCATTCTGATAACATTGGATGACATACTCTTTGAAAACTCCAAATATATGGTACCATATCTAAAAATACTACCAACTCATCTGTAAAATATAATCTAAGGAAACACAATACCACACCTACCTGTTCTATGAATCCTTAATGACATCAAAATATTCTATATTGGTTTTCATGGTTCTCCCCAAAATTGAACGTAGAGAACAAGGGAACTTTTTTCATCCATGGTGGTCCCCGCCACTTGTATCGACTATAGAAACACATTCCACTTCATCTATATATATAATTTGTGTGGTTTCTAACTCACTACACCGAATATGATGAAAAAACACTAGTTTACCCTCAATAATTTAAATGTTCAAGATAACACTCAACTCCAACATTAAATATATTATCTCATCATTCAAATCAAAGAAATAAATAAACTAAGTCATACCTATATCATATTAATTCCCGCACTGAAAATATAAATCCAAATATTAGTGTAATATCAATGTTGTATCCTAAACTAATAAGAAATTCATTCGGTTTCTCACCATGAGAACCCTTGTAAATTCAACATGAATTAAACTTGGATCAATTTAGACTAATTAAATTCCCTATATCATCATCTAGATTCCATTTGACATTATGATAAAATAAAAAATTTGGTATTCGACTAGGAATCAGATCAAATTATATCCATATGGAGTGTAGATTCCAATTGAAATATCAAATTTATAATGAATGATTTCATCACACCCATAACCATAACCATATGAGAGTCACACACAATAACCCACACGACACTATTTATTTTATATAATTACTCTATGTCAATAAACCTTTACACTCATGCACTAATGTCAAAAGCCTACCGCTACACACAACCATATAATTGTGAATGTTATACATGAAAAACTTTGAATTACCATAAATAATGATGGTTACACCACTAAATGGTTAAGGGATCAATCTGTACCATTTAGTATCCCAAAAAACATAGCATCAAGCATAACTGTTGTAGATTTTAGCATTATATATGTTCTTATCCACTCGATTCAGACTCACCAATTCTTTCAATGATTGTTATAGACAATATTTGGGTAAAACATAACTTGGTACCCTAATGAATCTATGGTATTTTCATAAGAGTCAAGGGTAAAATTAATTATTATTAACAAATAATTTTTCCATCATTCCCAAAAATGTTTCACAAAAAAAATGGATTTTGAATTGCACACGAGCGCTAAAATGGATAACTAAAAGGGTAATGTGAATTCATATTACACACTACCACAATATTAACCCTATATTATTGTTTACACACAAATATAAATTGATCACATAACACAGCATTATGACACATAATTCAGACATCAGTAATGTAAGGATCATAAAATTAAACTAATGGAAATACCTTATTACATGGTAGTCTCATCAATCCAAAAACATATCAGTGTTTTAATACCAACATCATAGATATTTCAAAAAATTTCAAGTAGATCATCATATCACTACCTACACATCTATCATCTCTAAACCTGAAGAGGTTACACAAGCTCTATTTTTTTGATCCCACAATGGAGGATAGTAAACTATAATTTTATCGTGAAATGCAACAAAAATAAAAAAATCCTGATATATATATGATCATGACCATTGAAAATTTATTTGATATCTAAGTAAATAATGTTTTTTATATCAAGAATACCTTGGTAAGAATCAACAATATTTCATATAATTTGTTGCACTTTTTTAACTGTAATTGAATACAATTTAAATCTACCCATGGCTCTCATATGTAATAGTACAAATAAGATCATTGAAACCCCAAACATGGGTTACTGATGATTAGCACTAATCATTATGAGCCCGAATGGAAAATAACATGTTACTCAATAATTTCACTGGACTAACAAATATCACGAGATGAATTCTAATAGAATTGGCTTCCACAAAATTTATTATAAATAATGACTCCCAAAGATCCAAAAAATGTAAAAAATATATTCTATTATCTCAAAGTCAACTAGAAAATAATTTTTTTACAACATCCACATTATAGATTATAAATACATATCCAAATTAGGAATCATGGAAAACCCAATACCATATTTATTTTTAAATAAATAAAATTTCCCATAATTTTATTTAATCCATATTATGGAGGTTTTTTGTGTTAGAGGAGGTTTGGGATTTCCCTACATGTGTTCCCAGATGATTAGAAGTTAGTGATTTATGATGAATTAATTTTAGGTTTGGAAGAATATTAGTGTATGATTAGTGATAATAGTGTTCCCAAACCATCTAGTTGATTAGGGGAACATAATATCATATTCATAGTTATTGTATGGTCTTATGAACCATGTTGGGAGTCCAAAAAAACAACAAAAACCCTAAAATAATATATATCCATGGATACATTTCCTACTAATTGTTTACCAAACCATGA
This sequence comes from Viscum album, assembly GCA_963277665.1. Classification (NCBI taxonomy): domain Eukaryota; kingdom Viridiplantae; phylum Streptophyta; class Magnoliopsida; order Santalales; family Viscaceae; genus Viscum; species Viscum album. The sequence goes on from OY728164.1 coordinate 383,804,071, forward strand.
AAAAAACCATTTGAGGTGATAGTTCCTTTGATTGTGGGAACATGACTATTAGCGCATATTATGGATAACAATACGATTTACCCAGACACATAAAATTCAAGAAAGAAATAAAATCACAATTACTATATTAAAATCATATACCCTAAATTTCCATTTACTATATTGAACAGAATCCATAATTACACCTCTATTCCTTAACCTTTATTTATTGATAATTTCTCCCTAAAATCTTGTTGAAATCATAAATTTTCAAAACTGTGATCTATATATAATGTATTCCCTAGTTCTGGAAAATTTTACTTATCTTATCACCACAATGTTTTCACAATCTAGTTTTTGTTATTTTCTCTTTATTTAATGGGTTTAATATAATTATATGCCTCATATCACAAGGGATAAAATTATCATCTAACACATCATGTTTAATCTTATATTAACTACATGAATGTAGTCTATGTTAAATATATTATCATCTCACATTATATCCTGGGTATGGTATATGTGGTTATTATAAAGTACTATATTTTCCACTAGAAAAATAAATAAATTTCTACTTTCACATATTAGTGGTAATTTTTTTGTTATGTTATGACATAACACAGATGATTGGAATAATTGTTAAATGTGATATTTATAATAATTTATCTCGTAAATAAGAAATCTAATATCATAATTGTGTTCTAAATTTTTGGAAAATTTAACTAGAAAAGAATTTAATTTACTAGATTTTGTTTGCTAGCTTGGAGTGTCTATCCCTAAATTCATGATGCATAGTGATTAATTCATAGGTATGTTTGGGATGAAACTAAAGTTCAAAATAATTGGTACTTATTTCATGATGGGAATTTTTACCACTAATTTATTGAATATTTTTATCATTTCATGGGAGGGTGAGTTCCTACCTATGATTTCTAGATAATGGTTTTTTCTTAGTTGGTGGTTTAAATCCCAGGTTCAATGTTCCTAGATAATGTTTTCTAGAATTAAGTGTGTCTTCTATATGTTATCGATAGAAAATTCATCTATCCAAATGGGGGGCATTTACACCCCCCATATTCGAGATAATGATAACATATTTAGGGATGTATGTACATAAAAAATCTATTTTTGGTAAATTTGAGGTGTTTTTTTATAACATGAGGATCATGGGTTGTTATTTTTTATGATTTATTTATTTATTTAATCACATAATCATTCACATATAATCTAATAAATATTTTTTCAAATAAATATTGTTTTGGCCTAATGATTTTTAATCACACCTTTTTGTGGCCACCATTGGCACTCATGTAAAATGTATGGTTATAACGTATAATAATAAAGGCACTGAATGATAATTCGATGATCTGTTTTCTAGCATATAACATGGAAAATGATAATATTCTAGGAATAAAATTTATTTTCTCTATATTTAAATATATAGTTTGTTATTATTTTATTGGATATTTATCATTGAATTACTTTATAATGTTATCTTTTATTGATAATATCATTTTTAAATAGGTTGAGAGGGAACAGATACAAGATCTAACAACCCATAGATTACAAGTCATGTAATAATAGTGGAATAGAGGCCAGTAAAAAACCAAATCCCTACTACCAAGACCCTATAGTAAAAAACATTCCCATTTTACAGTATCTATATGATCCGTATTTTAATGTCATAACAATCTTATTTATGACTTCTCTTCAATTTTACTCTAATAAATTATTTTAATCAGTGCATCTGACCAAGTCCATGAATGTCCTACCGTATAGAACTAATAAATAGTGATAACCTATGCTTGTTCATGATATTCATGGGTTTGGAAGAACATATTAATGAATCCCTCAGTCCAACCATATATGGAATGAAAACCCCATTGACAATTGGTCTATTTTTTATTAGCATGGATGTTTTTTTAAAGTAGTAAATTGATTACCCAAAGGCCATATTCAGTTCCATAAAATCCACATTTATATAAATATTTCCAATGGCACATTTCCACTATAGTTACTTCTATTATATTACTTTGGTAGATTTAAAATAATCCCTTATCCAGATTTCATATCATGTAATTTTGATTATGGATTACATGGAATACAAAATGGTGAACCCAAAACTACTAAAATGTGTGTTGGGTAACTCGTTACATCAATTATGGGAGCCCAAAAAATGCTATTTGGTGTTTTATATTCTTGATCAAGAAATGGATCTGATTGACCTTTTTTATAATATAAATAGTGTCAATGTCTAGTGGAACTCAACCCTAGACCAGTTCACCCAGACAAATAGTTGGCAGCAATAGTTTTTTACCACATGACTAATGTTAGTTAATTCATTAGAGATCTCATTTTTTCATTATATATAAACTATGAATCATTCATTTTTAATGGGAAGTATATATTTTGAAATGAATTTTATTGTTGTTTTTCCTTATAATAATCAAAATTAAATTTCTTTTATAGAAATTAGAGATGTTTTTTTCACCAAATTTAATAATTTCATTAAAGTGGTTATTTTTGTTATTTTTTTGTTTTATGAGTCTAAAAATAATCTATAGTATCCCCATATGTGAATTTTTTTTATAATTACATTGATGAATATGTAAAATTGGAAAAACTCATCAATAAATAGATATAAACCCTTCACTATGTATATATAAATATAAATATATGAAAATATAATTTTAAAACATTGTAATAGTTTTTTATGAATCAAATTAGATTCTAAAAAATCAATTCAGGATGAAATAATATGAATCAAAATTGATTAAGCATGATTCTTCATATGTAGATATAATCTATGAGCAGAATAAATATCATTATTTAGTCAACATGAACATGGTTTGTAGAGACCCATAATGATTATTTGAATTACTATATGAAACATTTATTTTATAAATTATATAATATGATAAATTTAAATAAAATTTTTCTTTGTGAAATATTCTTCATAGGTTCAACCCTAATTATTTTCCTAAATATCATGATCACTATGGTTCTTATTGAAAAAATAATGGGAAAAGATTTTATTTTGAAGAGTTCTACACCACAATAATACATGATTAAAATGTTTTCCATAAAATTATATAATCATGGTAAAAATTAAATAAATATGGAAGCATTTTTCTTAATATTACAATAGCATTTTGGTCACCATTCTAGAGACATAAATTTTGTGTTCCAAGAGTTTTTTGAAAATATAATAGGAGAATGTGGGTTGGCTGTAAGAGCCCATTTTTTGTTGTGAAACACTTTGGAATATTCTTGATGTTATTCCAGATCAGCGCCTTCAGACGGCGTGCGATTCTGATCCCCGGTGTGGCTGGAATTAAATTTTCAGTGCGTTCACACTGGAAACGCCAAATAAATGCGATAAATCCTAAACGGTGATCCAGATCAAAGATCCGAGTGTACGGATGGGTTTAAAATAGGGTTTTTACCCTATGAGCGACATAAAACATGTCAGCGCAAGACGTTTGGACCCCTCACTCGCTTTCGGAACGTTAAACAGACAAATTAATTAATTAATTAATACATTTAATGTTGAAAGGCAAGTATTTATTAAACGGTGGATCGTATTGGAAAACTTAGGGCGTCGTTGAGTTCAGAGCATGTTGTTTACCCTAGGAGGGGTGTATGTTTTGCGGGCGCTGGCCGTCGGTCAAAAATGGTCCCCGGGGCTTTTTCGTAATTTGGCGGCTTTGGGCGTTTAGTCATATAACTTTTGAACAGAAGCTCAGAATCAAATTTCGAGACTGTCGTTGCGCTCAGGGCATGGTGTTTACCCTAGGGGAGGCTTAACCTCAACCCCATCAGATGTTTCAGACACTGGTTAAATTTGGGGGATTTTAATTAATTAAAATTTTATTAATTTTTCCCTTAAATAAACAAACACCCCTCTCTCTCCTCATCCCCCTGCATCCTCTGGCAGAAGGCAGCAACCCAAGGAGCTCACTTTCATGCTCCTCCTCCCATCTCCATCATCTCTAAGGCATGGCCGCCGGCAGATCATCGCGAAGCTTCTGTCGAAGCCCCATGAGGTAGGATTTGTCGTTTGCATTTACTTTTCCCGCACCTACTTCATGCTCAAATTTTTGTATCTAACCTCTGTCTAATTATTGAGAAAATCTCATGAATGCGTATTAGAGTTTTTTTCCCTTTCCATCGCATATTTCGGAATCCAAATCCGAGTTCGGAGGAGGCCGGGGTTGATCGTCGAAGTTTGCCGGTCTTCCAGGCGGCTCAGGCGGATGGCGCGGCGGTGGAGGCGGTTGGCGCGACAGCGGGGCTCTCGGACGGCGGCATGGGTGTCAAGTGGATCAGCCAGGCAAGGTCGGGGCACGATGAGCTTTCATTAGCGGGGGAGGCCGGGGCCAGGCCGAGCGCCTCGGCGCGGCGGCGGGTCGCCAGGGAGCGGCTACCGCGAGGTCGCGGCGCGCGACCCCTGTGCGGCAATAAAGACCCGCGTCGCGCAGGTCTTCATATGGCTGTCGTGACCAGCCCTTGTGGCCAGTCTACACATGGACTGCAAGTCCGCGGCCGGCCTGCGTAGCTATGCCGCGGGCCGGTCCGGCCCAAGGGGCCTTGCCCCTCAGTTTTCGAACGCCCGTATTTTCCTCTACGAGTGTCCGTTTTGAGCGCCATCTGCGGCAACACGGAGCTCGTGTCAAGACGAAGTTTTTGAGATGATTTTGAGAATTTTTAATACACGAAACGAGGGGCCTCGGAGGTGCGATGCTTCTTTACATGTTTTGATGTTTTTTTGGGGATTTGGTTTTGGACGGCGCGGATGCATTCGACGTCCGTTTTGAGCGTCGTCAGTGGCGATGGGACCCTGGAGCCAGGGAAAATTTTTCCAGAGTGCATTCGGGCTTTGAGGTCAGAGTTGAGGCATGGGACCCACATCCCGTCTTTCGAGTTGCATGCAGTGGTTCAGGACTTTTTCATTGGACGTCTGTTCGGGGCGTACGAGGAGTCGTTTTTTGGGTGTTTTTCGAGGGAATTGTATTGGCGCAGTCTGACCGCTCTAATTCCGCATGCCGGTACGGGCCCCGCGAGGGCCGTTTCGGGAGTTGACGGTGGTTTTCAGCATTATCACCGGGTTTCCGTTTTGGACAAGTGATTAGTACATCCTGTGTGCGTTTTCGAGGGGATCGCAACGGTGTGATCCGTTTGTTGTGTTTTGGGACCAAGATGCGGGTCCTACGTAGCACTGCTCGTGTGCGGCAAGCTGGAATGCAACTTTTTCTCCGGTTATCTATTGTGCTCAAGTGAGCAGTCTTTTTGATGTGTTTTACAGAGGGGATCGCAATGGTGCAATGTGCCCGATTTTTTTCAGGGCTGAGGCTCAGGATCATGGGACGTCGTTTGGGCATGAGGCGGTGTTTGTGACTTTTCCATCAGATATCCGTTTGAGGCGAGTAAGTAGTCCATCTCATGTGTTTTTTCATGAGGATTAAAACAGTGTGATCTATTTGGTTTTGCAGAGCCTCTTTCGTGATCTTATTAAATATGGAAGCATGAAAGGTGCTCCAGTGGTGGTTCGTCCTACCATGTTTGTAGCGGACCTTTGGCGTGTGATCGCGCACTCTTGGGAGAGTGTTGTAAATGATTCAGAAGATGTGGTTGGCCGTGCCTGGGCCTTTAAGGTGGAGTTGTTATGTTCATGCCTTCCGGTTGACGTTGGGTGCCATGTGCACGTTAGCCTTTGGGCTGGAGACGTGGTATACTCTGGGAGTATACGGGAGGGCTGAAAGGTACATGTGGTTGTCGGTACCTGAGAATTTTTCTGCACTTGGATGGGGTTAACTTGGGGCCACAACTCTTGTGGGACCCATGTGCATTCCATGCTCTGATTTACGTAATTTTTACCTCTCGCAACGTAGAGGGTCCCTTTGTGCTCGTTTGTTTGACCAACACGGGGGAGTTTTCCCTTGTCTCCATGCTCATTTGTTTGACCAGCAGGGTGGAGTTTCCCTTGGCCTGGTGCTCTTTTGTTTGACCAGCACGGCTGAGGTTGTTACCATGAGGGCTGAGGTTGTTACCAGTAGGGCTGAGGTTGTTAGCAGCAGGTCTGAGGTTGTTATCAGCAGGGCTGAGGTTGTTTGCAGTAGGGCCGAGGTTGTTTCCAGCAAGGCTGTGGTTATTACCTGCAGGGCTGAGGTTGTTTCGAGTAGGGCTCGCCAGTGGGTTACCATCTAGCAGGGATGGCCAGTACATCAGTGTTCACCAAGCAGTACCATCTAGTAGGGATGACCAGAGCAGTTCCGGGTTTACCTCCAGCGGGGCAGGGTAGTGGTCCCTGATGTCAGGCTTACCTCTAGCTGGGCTAGGCAGTGGTTCTATCGACGACTTTAGCTGGGTCTCCCTCTAGTGGATTACCCTGTTATAGGACTGGGCAGTGTGGCACCCATCGACTCTTTCCAGGTCTCTCTGTAGTGGGAACTCGTTGACTTCCAGGGACCCTACAGCGGGGCTGGAAAGGGGGTCACCTGTCGACTTTGAGCAGACCTCTTGACAGCGGGTCAGTGATGAGTTGTGGTTTGACATTCCACCAGGACTCTCATCTACGAGGATTACTTTCCCCACCGAGACGTGTCCTTGTGACATGACCTAAAACCTTGCGGGCGAGTCAGTGCCGCCCAAAGCGGATAGTATCGAGGTGCGGTGATTGAACCTTTGACTTGTAGTTTGGGGAATACGTGTGGGATGTTGGGCATCAATGGTGTTTTCTTCTGGGACTATTGGCAACTCACTTTTCTTTGGTCTGAGCTACGGGATGGAGATCCCCTTACGATCTTGTTTGGGCTTCTTGTTTGATCATATGGTTGTGTATATACCTTGTTCCAGTACCCAACTCTTGGCCTTGGTTACTCTCTCTCCTGGAAAGGCGAAGACGCGCGTGGTATGCCACATTCTTTCCGTGTCTAGATTCTCGTGGTTGGACTAGTCTACTCTCTTGCTATAGGTAGATAAGACTCGACGAGAAGTTCATCTTCTCACCGTTTCCAGCTCCTTGTGTCTGGACAATTCTATCTTCTTTCCTCTTGTTGGGATGACCTGGACTCTCTACTGTATTCATTATTGCACCATTGTTTGTACTCCTTTACATTTCCATGTTTTCTCTACTGATCACCCTTCAGTACCTCCTTTGTTGCTCCATCGATCCTTCGGGGTATCCTACTAAGTATTTTTATACTCACCCCTACTTGGGCTTTGCCCGCACTTGGTGTACCCTTGCAGACAACGGACATGTTTCTCGTGACTTTAGAGGAGCTTGGGAGCTTGGATGGCGTGTGGTGGTCAGATTCGGGTTCCAGGTGGGGATCCTTCCATCTGTTTTTCCTTTATTTTACCTGTTACCGGGTTGTGGCACTTTTTGGTTGGGCACGTGTTTTTCCCCTTTTCTTTTCAGTTTACCTTCTTCTTGTACTTTGTACTGTTTAGAGATCGATGCACTCTTGTGGTAATTTATAGTAGTTTCCCTTTGCGTTTCTTTTTACTCTTCACTTTTTCATTGAGTGTGTTGCGTGTGTGTGTACAGGTACTTAGGCAAAGACCTCCCTGAGTTATTGTGCCTTTGGCGCTATTCACCTGCCCCTGGCCTATGGAGGCAGGCCTGGGGTAGTTGCGGCTCGAGCCCGGGTAGGTTCGAGTCGTGAAAAAGTGGTATCATAGGTGGTTCGTTCCTTGGGACTCTATTCGGACGTCCCTAAAATATAAGGAATTGGTTGAGATTTAGGGAAAAAATGTTAACGTGTCTCGAGAGTGGCTCTCAGGCTAGGGAGTCCAGTGATGGTGCGACAGCCGATGTATCCATTCACCAGGACCCTGATAACCAGCTTTTCGACTCTGCATGCTGAGACACTTATTGCAGGAAAAAATAGGATTGTGCATCACATGAGATTGAGTCTTTGATTTTCCTTCTTAAGGTAGCTCCCCATCATTGTTATTGGTATATACATATATGCTCATCTGACTACGACACTCCTTGATAATATTCAGGATGTCTCCGCGAAGATATCCAGCCATGATACCATCTTTGGTGTGTGACGAAGACCCTGTCAGCTATGATTCCACAGTCTATGACCCATCATGCGAGCCCCTTTCTCCGGGTGGGCTGGTAGAATCACCCCCACCTATTGAGCAGTAGACACCTTCAGCAGAGAAGGATGAGTTTGAGTGCAGGTTGAGCGCACTCCGTGAGGTCTTGGGGAAGAGACCGCTGAGGATTAGTGGTGAGCCAGACCCTCAGGAAGTAGAAGTTTGGCTAGAGACAGTGGTTCACCTTATCAAGCATGTGCAGACGCCGATAGATCAGATAGTGGCTTTGGCAGCCAACCTTTTTCGTGGAGTAGCTTGGCTTTGGCGGAGTCTGGTGACTCAGTTTCTTGACAAGTCGTCGCTTTCGTGGGATGAATTTCAGTTGTTGTTTTGTGAGGAGTTTTTCCCCTCCTTCTTACAATCCTTTCTGATTCAGGAGCTCCTGCAATTTCATCAGGGAGGGATGGCGGTGGTTGAGTACGCTGCTAGTTTTGCAGACCGTGCACGCTTTTACCCAGACATGGTCCATGACGATAACATCAGAGCGCAGATGTTTGAGGAGGGTCTCCACCGAGAGATTCGTGTTGTCATAGTACCCTTGGTAATTTCCACAATTTTCCGGGTTCTAGAGTAGGTGGTGGTGATAGAGATCTTCATGTCACGTTCTGGATTTGGTGGTGGCAGCATGCACGTGGGAGCCGAGACATCTGCCGCAGCAAGTGGGTGTCGGCAAGAAAAACCACGACGCGGGTGGCATTCTGACAACTAGACTCAGGGGCGTGGTCGTACACCATAGTGGCGCAGGAGGTCACTATTGCAGCCCATAGATATTCGGTTCTACGCTTGTGATGGGTGAGGTCACCTGGCACGGGACTGCCCGACCAGGCATGCGGAGAGCTTTAGTCAGGTAGCAGGTGCACCACCACGACACAGGCAACACCTTGATCAGAGTAGTACCCAGAGAGGTGGTGCTAGCAGAGGAGCGGGAGGAGATGGTAGTGGGGGACGACATTATGAGATCTTCCCATCACCACTAGGTGGTCCACATCAGGCTCCTGGAGCTGACAGTTGGGACTGCGGACAACGACGATCTTTGGATGTCTACGATCCTACAAAGCATGAGGTGATAATAGTTACTCTCTACAGCTCTTCTACTTCTTGCAGTAGAATTGATAGACTTTGTGTGTGGAATTCGTTCCTCCCTGCTCCTTACTTGAGGTGTTACCAGGGTGGCGCGGGGCGTCTGTGTAACCCTGTGTTGTTATGAAAAAAAGGTGTAGGACCTTTTTCTTTAGTCGATGGTGTCGACTCCATCGCATTCCGAGTGTGTAAGAGAGTATTGGTTGCGAGACATAGACTGTAAAATCTTGTGTGACTAGATATCCTTGGGTGTTTCACCATATGGATATTCTGAAGAAGGGAATCACCAGGCCTTGTTCCAGGTGCGGGCGGTGATTCCAGCCGCATCATGCGATGTAGAGGTTCGATCAGGGAGGTGAGCTTCCCCTGAGAGCCTTCGGGCCGTTTGAGACCGTGCAAGGGGATGTCGAGGTTCCCTACCACCTTGCCCTAACCCCAATGACTGGAGGGGGTGCACGATGTCTTCTACGTGGTTTACCTGAAGAGAGGTGTGTGTGATCCTATGAATGATGTCGGCAAGGGCCGAACTCATGTGAAAATATCAATCCTTTGGTCTTTGTGCGATGGTGTAGAGCTGTGCAAGAGTTCTTCTGGATACGGGAGAGCCAGGTGTGGGCTTAGTTCTCTGATCTGTTCCCTGGTTTTGCTTTTCAGGGATGAAAATCATGAAGGAGGGAATGATGTAAGAACCTAGTTTTTGTTGCGAAACACTTTGGAATATTCTTGATGTTATTCCAGAGCAGCGCCTTCAGACTGCGTGCGATTCCGAGCCCCACTATGGCCGGAATTAAATTTTCAGTCCGTTCACACTGGAAATGCCAAATAAATGTGATAACACCTAAACGGTGATGTAGATCAGAGATCTAAGTGTACGGATGGGTCCAAAATAGGGTTTTTACCCTAGGAGTGACATAAAACATGTCGGAGCGGGACGTTTGGACCCCTCGCTCACTATCGGAATGTTAAACGGATAAATTAATTAATTTATTTATTTTTTTAATGTTGAAATGTAAGTATCTCTCAATAAAGTGGCTTGGATAGAAAAAACAATGGTTCCATTGAGTTCGGAGTATGTCTTTTACCCTAGTAGGGGTGTATGTTTTGTGGGCGCGGACCATTAGTGAAAAAAGGCCCCAGGGGCGTTTTATTAATTTGGTAGCTTTGGGCGTTCAGTCTTATAACTTTTGAACGAATGCTCGGAATCAAATTCTGAGATTGTCGTTGCGCTCAAGGAGTGGTTTTTACACTAGGGGAGGCTTAACCTCAACCCCGTCGGATGTTTCAGAGGCGGGTTAAATTTGGGGGTTTTTAATTAATTAAAATTTAATTAATTTTTCCCTTAAATAAACAAACACCCCTCTCCCTCCTCCTCCACCTGCATCCTCTAGCGGAAGGAAGAAACCCAAGGAGCTCTTCTTCAAGCTCCTCCTCCCATCTCCATCCTCTCCAAGGCATGGCGGCCGGCGAATCGTCGCGAAGCTTCGGGCGAAGCCCCACGAGGTAGGATTTATTATTTTCATTTTCTTTTACCGCACCTACATCGAGCTCAAATTTTTTTATCGAACCTCTATAGAATTTTCATGAAAATCTCATGAATGATTATTAGAGTTTTTTTCCTTTCCAATGCATCTTTCTGAATCGAAATCTGCGTTCGTAGGAGGGTGGGGTTGATCGTCGATGTTTACGGGTCTTCTTGGCGGCTCAGGCGGATGGTGTGGTGGCAGTGGCGCTTGCCGCGGCAACGGGGCTCTCAGACGGCAGCGTGGGTGTCCGGTGGAGCAGCCAGGAAAGCTCGGGACATGGCGATCCTTCAGCAGTGGGGGAGGTCGGGGCCAGGCGGAGCGCCTCGTTGTGGCGGCGAGTCGCGAGGGAGCGGCGACCGTAGGGTCGCGGCGCGCGACCCCCGTGCGACGACAAAGACCCGCGCCCCACGGGTCTTCACGCGGATACCGCGACCAGCCCTCATGGACGGTATGCACGTGGACCGCGAGTCCCCGGCCGTCCGGCATGGCTAAGCAGTAGGCCGGCCCCGGCCGGTCCAGCCCAAGGGGCCTTGCCCCCTCGGTTTTCAGACGCCCGTATTTTCCGCTACGGGTGCCCGTTTTGAGCTACGTCTGCTGTAGCGCGGAGCTCGTATCAAGACGAAGTTTTGGAGATGGTTTTGGGAATTTTTAATTCCCGAAACGAGGGTCCTCAGAGGCACGATGCATCTTTATGTGTTTTGACCTTTTTCTAGGGGATTTGTTTTTGGAAGGTGCGGACACGTTTGACGTCCATTTTGATCACTGTCAGCGGTGTTGGGACCCTGGCACCGAGGCGAAGCTTTCCTGGGTGGTTTCGGGTATTGAGGCCAGAGTTGAGGCTTGGGCCCCATAGGCTGTCTTTTTAGCTGTGTGCAGCATTTCACGACTTTTTCATCGGACGTTTGTTCGGGGCGTACGAGCAGTTGTTTTTGGGTGTTTTTCTGAGGTCATTGCATTGGCGCAGTCTGCCCACTCTAATTCCACACGCTGGTGTCTCCCCCGTGAGGGCCGTTTCGGGAGTTGACGGTGGTTTTCAGCATTATCACAGGGTATCTGTTTTGGAAAAGTGATTAGTCCTTCCTATGTGCTTTTTTGAGAGGATCACAATGGTGTGATCCGTTCGTTGTGTTTTGGGACCGGGATGCGGGTCCCACATAGCACTGCTCGTGTGCGTCACGCTAGAATGCATCTTTTTCTACGGATATCTGTTTCTCTCAAGTGAGAAATATTTTTGACGTGTTTTCCCAAGGGGATCACAATGGTGCAATGCGCCAGACTGTTTTCGGGGTCGAGGCTCGGGATCACGGGACGTCGTTCGGGCGTGAGGCAGTGTTGGTGACTTTTCTGTCAGATATCCATTTGAGGCGAGTAAGTAGTCTATCTAGAATTTTTTTCCGTGAGGATTACAATGGTGCGATCCATTTGGTTATGCGGAGCCTCTTGCGTGATCTTATTAAATGTGAAGCATTAAATGTGCTCCGGTGGTGGTTCGTCCTACCATGCTTGTAGAGGACCCTTGGTGTGTGATCAAGAACTCTTGGGAGAGTGTTATAAATGATTCATAAGATGTGGTTGGTCGTGCCTGGGCCTTTGAGGTGGAGTTGTTACGTTCACGCCTTCGCAATGACGTTGGGTGCCGTGTAAAAGTCAGCCTTTGGGTTGGAGACGTGTTATACTCTGGGAGTATACGGGAGTGTTGGGAGGTGCATGTGGATGTCGGTACCTGAGAATGTTTATGTGCTTGGTTGGGGTTGACTTGGGGCCACACATCGTGTGGGCCCTATGTGTGTGTCGTGCTCTGCTTTACATACTTTTGACCTCTTGCAATGTAGAGGGTCCCTCTGTGCTCGTTTGTTTGACCCGTATGGTGGAGTTTTCCCCTGGCTATGTCCTCATTTGTTTGACCAGTAGGTTGGAGTTTCCCCTGTCTTGGTGCTCTTTTGTTTGACCAAGAGGTTTGAGGTTGTTACCAGTAGGGCTGAGGTTGTTACCAGCAGGGATGAGGTTGTTACCATTAGGGATTAGGTTGTTACCAGCAGGGCTGAAGTTGTTTCCAGCAGGGCTGAGGTTGTTTCCAGCAGGGCTGAGGTTGTTTCCAGTAGGGCTGAGGTTGTTTCAAGAAGGTCTCACCAGTGGGTTACCATCCAGTAGGGATGGCCAATACAGCGGTGTTCACCGAGCAGTACCATCCAGTAGGGAGGACCAGAGCAGTTCCGGGTTTACCTCCAGTAGGGCTGGGCAGTGGTCCCTGATGCCGGGCTTACCTCCAGCTGGGCTGGGAAGTGGTCCTCGATTCCGGGATTACCTCTAGCTGGGCTGGGCAGTGGTCCCCGATGCTGGGTTACCTCAAGCCGGGCTGGGCAGTGGTCCTATCACAGACATTAGCCGGGTATCCCTCCAGTGGATTACCCTGTCACGAGACTGGGCAGTGTGGCACCCATCGACTCTTGTTGGGTCTCCCTGTAGTGGAAACCTGATGAATTCCAGGTACCCTCTAGCGGGGCTAGGCAGGGGGTCTCCTATCGACATTGAGCAGACCTCTCAACTGCGGGGCAGTGACGAGTTGTGGTTTGACGTTCCCCCAGGACTCTCGAGTACGAGGAGCACATTCCCCACCGAGACATGTCTTTGTGACGTGACCTAAAACTGTGTGGGCGAGTCAGTGCCGCCCAAAGAAGATAGATTCTAGGTGCGGTGATTGAGCCCTTGACTTGTAGTTCAGGGCAGACGTGCGGGATGCTGGGCATCGATGGTGTTGTCTTCTAGGACTGTTGTCGACTGACTTTTATTGGGCTGAGCTACAGGATGGAGATCCCCTTATGATCATGTTCGGGCTTCTTGTTTGAGAATATGGTTATGTATATAACTTGTTCCAGTACCCACCTCTTGGGCTTGGTTAATCTCTCTCCAGGAGAGGCGAAGACGCGCGGGGTATGCCACGTGCTTTCCGGGTCTAGCTTCTCGGGGTTGGATGAGTCTATCTTTTTTCCTCTTGCTGGGTTGAGCAGGACTCTCTACTATATTCATTACTGCACCTTCAGTTGTACTCCTTTACTTTTCCTTGTTCACTCTACTGCTCACCCTTCGGTACCTCCTTTGTTGCTCCCTAGAGTACGGAGTATTTTTATACTCACCCCTGCTTGGGCTTTGCCCACACATGGTGTGCCCTTGCAGACGACGGACATGTTGGTCGTGACGTCAGAGGATCATAGGAGCTTGGGAGCTTGGACCGCATGTGGTGGTCGGAGTCGGGTTCCAGGTGGGGACCATTCTAGCTGTTTTTCCTTTATTTTACCTGTTGTCGGGTTATGGCACTTTTTTGTCGGGCGCGTGTTTTTCCCATTTTCTTTTCAGTTTTCCTTCAGCTTGTACTTTGTACTTTTTATAGGTTGATGCACTCTTGTGGTTATTTATAGCAGTTTCCCTTTGCTTATCTTTTTTACTCTGCACATTTTCATTGAGTGTGATGCATGTGTGTGTACAGATACTTAGGCAAAGGCCTCCCGGAGTTATTGTGCCTTCGGCGCTGGTCGCCAGCCCCTGGCCTATAGAGGCGGGCTTGGGGTAGTTGCGGCTCGAGCCCGGGTAGGGTTGGGTCATGACATTGGAAATTTAAAAAAAAATTATAAATGACGTCATATTATGTGAAATTTCACGATTATATATTTTATAGGTCTTTTCATGTTCACTCACATGGAATTTATGTTATAGGAAATTTGACATACTTATGGACAACACATTATAATTACAATAATGTCAAAATAGGGTTTCTTGAGAAAAAATATTGTTTTTAATGGTTGTGGTATTCATTATTTTTAATTAGGTATGTATGTTAATTATCATGGAAAAAAATTGGTAGAGTCTATATACAATTGGACATTGACGATTATTTTTGGATAAATTTAATATTAAACCACATGAAGAGTCATCTCTAAACTATAGGTGAGGGTGTGTTGCAACAAGATACATTATTACATAGAACAAGATCAAATGTCCCAAATTTTTTTGGAGATATTTAATATATTATAATTCAAATAGGTTATGGGATTTTAATTTTTTATTATTTAGAAAGATTAATGGAGACATAAAGACAATGTATATATATATAAAAATACTATTATTTTAGAGAATTCATTTTTTGGGTCTCAAAAAAGTTTAATGAAAAAAATATGAGGGAAATTACAGGTATAACTATTTAAATAAAAGGGAGAAAAATGATGATGGAATATATTTCTATATGTTTTTTTCCATGAAACAATTTTGTATCAAATAGTGATAATTTATGAAACAAAATAACATAATGAAATCTTGTTATCTGAAGTGGATAACCATGATAATTGTAAAATATTAGGTTAAAATTCATTTAGTTGTGAACAATGAAGATCTAATTTTCCATGATTGATCTCATTCAATGGGTTTTCATCCAAAACATGTGAGTGAAAAGCATATATGCTACAATTTAGCTCAATATATTTTAGAAGGATATTACTTTATAGAAGATGATATTTTATTTTTTGTGGTAGCATCATAAATCTTATTGAATATTGTTTCATCCAAAAGAAAGAAGGAAATATTCATTAGTTTTTAGTAATGGAATAAAAAGGTATATTGTTTTCTATAATAGTGTATGTTCGGTTATTTAAACATCCCCTATGTAGTACTATTTATTAAATAAATTCAACTGAGTACAATATATAAATAGACAATATCATGGAATAATAGTTTAATTACTGGTAATCCATTTCTCAAAACATTAACAAAACCCAAAATGGATAATAAACACACATCGAGGCTTAACCGTGTAACAATTCAACTATATAATTTCATTATTATAATTATTTTTTATGAGTGGGGGAAATAATAATAATGATTAATATGAATATAAAAGACCATAATGGTGAAATTTATTAAAGGAATGAACTTTCAAAAATCAACCCAACTGATTCAGCCACCCTTCCTCTGTGTAATATTCATAGTGATTCCGGGAGTGAAATTGATATCATAATAATTATCCTCTCCTAAAATACAACTATATAATTCATAAGTTATATAATTTAATAGTTCTATGAATAACATAAGGGTTTCTAGTTTTTGAATTTTTTTAATGATGTAATACATTATTTATAACTGATCTTAACTGAATATATTTTGAATCTAGTGAATTTATAACCATGGGTTTTCCACTCCATTGAGTGGATAGAGCTACAGAATATATTGATATGAAAATGATGTAGAATTTTCTTATAAATTGAAATGATATATTTTTTCATCATTAGAAAAAATGAACACCAAATTAATGGGATTGAATATTGAAAAATAAGTGTTATAAAAAACTGAGAACAAGAAAGAATAGAAAATAAATATCATGGAATTCAAATTATAAATTTGGGAAAATAAATTTAATGATATTATAAGGGATAGAGATTATATTTTGTAAGATTAATTCGATTATTTGAGTAAATTTGTCATCCACATCAAGGGATTTATAGAAAAGACATATGAATCTCCAATTGCTAACAAATTAATAAGAAAATTTTATGATATCTTCTATCATAAAATATTTAATATTAAATATAGTTTATATCATTCAAAAGATGTGTTACACGACACAATTACGAACAATGATAAATGAAATCACATTCTTTAGAAAAAGACAATGGACTTAATTTTTCTATTATATTAATATACTGAAAATTATGGATAAGAAAGATGAGTCTCCATGTGAATAATTCTTATAAGATGATAGTGATGAGAATCAAAATGTATCATGACACATAAATATGAAATAATTCATAATAGAAATTGTGAATATAAATGAAATATTCCACTTAAATGTTTTAAATGATGTTAAATTTGTTATTTTTTTTGCATACTATCATATGATGACCTATTCTATAGAGTTAGATCATAAAATACCTGAAGTAAAATCGTAGTTATGTGCAATATAAAATAATCTAAAATATATAAAATATATTATAAAATTAAAATTATTTCACTAAGATGCAATAAGAGATGAATAATAACAAAGGAATAAAAATAAATCTATGAATTATGTGTTGAGTCATAGTATGAATGATTCATATAATACAATATTGTTATGGTCCACATTTAATGAAAAAGGTCACATCTATTAGTGAACATGGAGGACGATATATTTCCTACACAATAACCAGAACTTGGATAAAACATAATATCTATAATTAAAGAAATACTATCTTCATGAATAAATAAATTAATTTATAGAGTATGGTTGATCAGTTGAGGAATTTTAAATATAGGTTTCTCTGTAGAAAAAATGTGTACATTGTGGAGATCAAGCATATCATGGTGAGCATGGGTGAACATGAAAAAGGATATAAATGGATTAGATATTAATATGGATTCTCTATAATATGATGTTATTTAGTAAATTTTTATGTGTTTTAATGAATAAAATACTCTATAAAAATGAATACATACTTTGAAAATACTATTTATGTAAAGCATGAGGAACCTTAGATCGTTGTGAAATCATGTGAATTAGATTAGGTGAAATCTAAACTTAAAAAATTTAAATTTCTAATCATATATTATATAACATTATTTGTTCTAATTAAAATTTTGTTGACCTATTGAGAAGTAAAATCATTTTAAATTGTTTAGTATAAATAACTTAATTGAATGTGAACATATAATATTAAAATATTCAAAACCATTGGGAGATTTGGATTACTTATATCTAGAAAAACTACTGTATTTAAAATAAAGACATGGAAATCTAAGGTATTATATGGTTTTAATTTTCAATTATATTTTTCATGACCATAGGTGAATATGTTATATTTTTTGGGAATATATTTATCATAATTGGAATCATATGTATATATTACTGGTAGAGCATTATAGAAAACAGATGTGAGAATTCCAGGTGAAATTTTATTGAGAATAATGACATGTATTTTATCTCTGAACTAAAGATAATATATTATCATGGAGAGTTAAATGGGATATGTGATCACCGAGGTCACTATTAAGTGAAATTCTTATAATGATTCTAGGAAAAATGATTAAATTTATAATAAAAGGATCATTGAGTAAGGAGTGAACTCTAAAATTCCAGTCATTATTATGGTGTCTCTTAATGTTAGTAAGGGGTAATTACCACACATCCTTATTAATGGATTCATATCACAGATGAATAAAGACACAAAATAACCCAAAAATAAATTTACAAACATGATGAAATCAATGTATCATTGTTAAATAAAATGTATTTAATGATCAGAATAAATGCAATAGTGAGTTTTCATGCTCAAAAATTTAAATTAAGTGATTTCATATTTTTTATGGGATTTTTATAATCAATTATGTGAAAACTAATTTTTAATGATGGTAATGAAGAAATTTGTATGGGAAATATTTAAATCATCAATTCAATTAGACATGGGATGATTATCCTTTATGATATATAACTGGTGGTTATCCCTTCCACAATATAGGATCACAAAATTCTTGTTACATGAGCTACAATGATAGAAATAATTTGTCCAATAAATAGTTAGAGTATATTTTTCAATTAATCATGATGATGATTTCCAAGGGAGATATGGTGAAGGAATTAATTCACCTAAATGAAGAAATAATGGATGTTATTTGAGACCTTCCTAAAATTTAAATACATTTATGGGAAACAAAAAAGGGTTGAAATTATATCCCCAATACTATTTAATTGAAACACTCAGATTTATATTGAAAAATTAAACCCCCCTAAGTTGTGAACTGTATTAAATCTAACTATTGACTACTTTAGTGTGTTTGGAAGTCTATCTTTTTATAAAAAAATTAAAATTCATAACAAGTAATGTTTGATGAAAAGGATGATGATGTTTCCATTTAGCATATCTTTCAAGTGGTAAAGGAATAATATGATGGGATAGAAGGTTAAATACATATTTAATATTATTATTTCATGATAATTAAAAAATAATCCTTTAATTTATGGTCTAGATTCTAGAGTTCTTCATAATGAACATGAAAAAGAAAAAAACAAAAAATAATTGTTTAATTAGTTGTCATATAGTCTGAATGAGACCCCATGTATTTAATGTAGATTAATATTTGACAAGTGGTGGGATTGTGTCTTTAAAATATCAAATATATGGTTATAAAGGGTAATATAATTGTTTACAGATAGAAAACATAATTGTAGAACATTCCTAAACTATGTAGACTTGAAGAAAGTAATGATATGATTAGTATACATTACATTTAACTAAGAGAATGTTGATGTATGAACACAATAACTCACATACTGCTAATTTTGTTCAATACTAAATCATATAATACTTTATATATTGTTATATTATTGATCCAATGGACTTTGAGATAACAATTGAAAAGAGGATCACATGTAATCTTATTCAATTAAATTATGATAAAAATGCCACTAGGAAAATGTTGGTATTCCAAAATAAAATCAATTCTCTATGAAATTTACTCATGAATAATGAGAACATGTTACAAAGTTATACTATTATATATAATGTTGGATTTAAAATAAATCCTTTCTTTGGAGACATGATTCATAGAAATTAATATGATCATTTTTTATTGATTCCCACATGTAGTAGAAAATATATCATGTGGATATAAAATTTCCATTTAAAAATGATGAGCTTCATTAAGTGATGTATATTAAAAAACAATATGATATTTTCCATGATAATAATAGTGAAAACTTATGAACATTTAATAATGTTATTTATGTATTAAAACATGAATCCATCGCATGGTTTTAAATGCTAGACAGTAACTTAATGTTGTCAAAATTCATCAATGATATTTTGAATAGTATCCAATATTAAAATGATATGAAGAAATTAATATTTATATAAATTTTTCATGTATTTTAGTTACAATATATTAAATTCCATGTGGGTTTTGGGTGACTCAGTGTCAAAAAAATTAAAACAACTCCCCCTAAAGATCATGATTCTTCATTAAAAAAACATGCTTCTATCTCTTTTATGTAGTAATATATGAGTATAAAGGAACGAATAAAAGAGACACGTTATTTTTTATTTTTTAATCTGTAGCAGGATGTAGCCAGGTTTGTTACATAGGAAATACTCTTATATAAAAAATACAAAAAGTCACATCAATCCTACAATTTTTTAAGAGGATACATGATCCCTCATGTTTAAATATGCTTCATAATTTGAAATATCACTGCCTTCTCAACTGATGTGTGTTCACTTATGATTTATTTAAATCAATTAATGATCCCTTTAAAAAAAATCACCCTTATAAAATGTGTCATCGATCTCTACATTCATATACTTTATGAATATATCAATGCCTCAAAAGTTGTGGGAAAATACCTCTTATTTGATTAAGAATAACTTTCATGGAACCCTTTTCCCAACATTCACAAAACAAAAAATAATTCATGAACATATATAATTAATCAAACTATCTCTTTCAACAAACTAATTATATTTTGTTAGAATTTTTATGTTTTAGTGAATCATCCATTCTTCTCTTAAATAAATGATTCATGCAAGAATAAACATTGTAGAAAAATTCCTGAAAGTAATTATCCATGTTCATAAAAATATATTTATTCATAAAAAACAATGAAATTTTCTATTAATAAACTTTTTCATTTAATATTTCCTTAAAAAAATTTCATTCAGAGATTAGTAAATTTTTGAAAAACATTATATAAGAATTATCTAAACCATTAAAACAACAAAGTGTTGATAATTTCCTATAATTTCCATATTTTCAAGAGGTAGTCCAAGATATCTATCAGTCATGAACATTTTTCCTTACTCTAAATTTCCATCCCAAAAAATTGGGTTAATATTAGAGAACAAAAAACCCTATATACACAATATTTCTTATATACTCTCAATAATATTAAGGAACAATTAAATGATTCCACACAATGCAACCAATTTGCTATAGCACATATATAATTAAAGTACATATACCATTACTCTATTTCAATATATCTATTTAAAAATCATGTTGGAACTCAAAAAATTTCCCCATTATCATAATTTTTCATAACCAAAATAAACCCAAAAATAATACAATGATATCTTGATGGATTGTTTCACCATTTATAACCCCTTTGGATTTGTTCAGATGTTTTTACCTTTTGATACACCTTTAAATATTATGTATCCAATGTGTTAATTTTTTTTATATTTATTAAATATTCAATCACAATTTCATACATGTGATTCGACATGGCTCTCATATATTTAATCAATGCTCAAGATATGCTCACACGATCCATGATCAATTTGAGAAACAAGGGTAGAATAGAAATTTCACCAACGAGTCACCTTATTCTCAATATATAAAAATTATGTCACCATTATCCACACATTTATTGAAATAAAATATTATAAAAAACATTATCATGATCAAAATAATTATAATAAACTCACTCGATTTCTTATCACCACATATTTACTTCCCCCCTCTATTTGTTATCATATTTTCTCACCCTTAATCATTGATCCCAATGGTCACTTCTTTGTTGGTGGAACACTGTAAAAGACACATATCTTTGAATAATAGAAAAATAAAACATATCTTATGGATAGGGTGTTCCACATTCATAATTTTTTATGTGTGGTATATTTACTGAACTATATGATATAATAAATTCCCCTCAAACACCACATTGTTTAAGGAAATAATTATAAATCCATATACCCATTATTCTACTGGAACATGCAATACTTCATTAGCCCATTAAAAACTATTTAACTTAAAAAATGATACTTTATTTCATCATGCTACCTTATTATGTGATTAAATGGATTTTATCTAGGATTTATATTACCTGAATTATAGAATTAGATTTTAATTAGGTAATTTAGATCAACTTGTCTATATCATATCTATATATTCATACACAATAACTATATGGATGACTGAGTAGAAATAATATATTTTGATTATATACACTCAATAAAAACCAATCGTTTTTCATATATAGATAATAGGTCCACAATCCCAGATGTTAATATCAACCACCTGATGATGACTTTAAATCATCTTCAAAACATGCCCAATATTTATCTGTGTGACCCAATTAATCTAGTTGATATTTTTTTATAATAAAAAATATCACAAGCCATCAAGATCTTCATGTTAAAATTTATTAATTCTATGACATGTATGTGGTTTTATTTATTATTTCATTGATACAACAATAGTCATC
Organism: Viscum album; assembly: GCA_963277665.1. Classification (NCBI taxonomy): domain Eukaryota; kingdom Viridiplantae; phylum Streptophyta; class Magnoliopsida; order Santalales; family Viscaceae; genus Viscum; species Viscum album. The sequence continues at coordinate 383,825,983 of OY728164.1, forward strand.
ATGTGGAAAAACTTATAATGTCGTATCACTAGTGTGTATGTTAGACTATCATTGATTTGAATATATTTTGTTACATTAAAAAATTTATCCTCATATACATGTGGTAGATTGATCAATGAATCCATTATAGTGTTAATTTAATTATAATTATCCATTACTAATTTCATAGAACCACCTTGGATTATATGGATTCAGAAAATAATTTCCTGTTTAATCGTTGCATCACATGTAATATGAGGGAAACAATTTGTTCACCAATCATTGACATTTCAAAATAAATTCTCTTGATTTATATAAAATAATACACATTTATTAATTTAATAAAAAATTTTATTTCATCGATATACAATATTACAACCATACTGGGATTAATTTCATTTTTTAAATAGATATTTTCATCAACAATCCCATAATGAAAATTAATCTTCTTTGAAAATTTATCATGTCCTAAATATGACACACTCGATGATTTCTTTAACCTATATAGAACATTCATAATTAAAAATATTACATTCATATAATCATGAATGATTAAATGATCTATATTATTTATATAAATATCTTCTTCTTGATCCCCATTAGAAATGCAAACTTGATTCCATCTAAAAAACATGGAACATTCATTTCACTGTTATTGCTATGAATAAGAAAATATTCATATTCATTATAATAGGATAATATGTCATATCAACATAAATTACTTCAATATGGGAGTATCAATTTCATAATTATCATGATTTTCAAAAAATTAAAAATAGATATTCATGTTTATTTTTCCAACATGCCCATTTGGTCCCAATGCCATTCATTTATGATGCGATTAAAAAAATATCCAATGTTTTATTCTATTTGATTGGAATAATCTATTTTTAACAAATTGAAATCTATTTTGATATCCATATTAATCATCAATAATCATTGGATATATTTAAAAACGAAATATTTAATTCTTTAGAGATTTCATTCTCTATGTTTGAACTGTATGTTCATGATCGGTAATGATAAAATTCTGTTTTAATTTCTTAATGCATACCCATCTTCTGCTCAGAATAAATTCAAGAAACATTGTTATCATCAATTGTATATTCATATGAATTAAAATATTATACTTTTACTCAACTACATATCCTTACAACATCGTCACTATCGTTAGGGAATTGTTCATAATGTTTTGTAAGATACTATTTATTCTCCATTATAGTGACATAATTTCATTTAATCAACTATTTTAGCCTCTTATCAAACCAATTATAAAATTTTTTTGTATAAAAGGAACATCCCCCATATTCAACAGATTTGGACCTTTTTTGTTTATCCTTATTTTTAATAAAACACTTAATTCTAAATATACATATTTATTTAAATTTTGTATTCATTCCATAAAACATCTCATATAATGTATTTTTTATTCTACAAACAACAAAACTATATTTTATATTGATGCTACTATTAATAATACTTCCTTTTAGAATTTATTAGTAATTTCTCATCAATGATCATTATTCCGCCAATATTATTTATAATTTAAATCCCCCTCTCATTCATTGTATTTTTTAAAATTTTGTAGTTTCCTTGTATTGTTTGTTAAGTTTATACATATTATTTTACAGGATATGAAATGATATGGTGTGTGATTTTGGGCCTAGAATTCCTAGAGTAATCGATTTATATATATTAAATATATTTAATAATGTGTGGGTTTCTTTTCCTTGAATAAGTGGAATAAATTAGAAATGTCTGCATTGTTTGAAATACAAGGGCATAGCTTCGTTTAGAAATTTTGTTGTACCCTAGGAACATCTATTAACTAGTTAGTGTAAGAATTTTGTAAAAATGATGTCTTATGCATTAAAATGAAAAAATAAATAAATAAATTATATTATATTTATATATTTTTATAATTAAGATGTTATTATATCATTAAATAGATCCTTGTGTCACAAATATAGAGTAAGTTTCATAACATTATATCCTTTAGAGCATCATTACAGAGAGATATATGGATTTATCTTAGACGAACAATGACAGTTCAAGATCAGATCATATATCGTTATGACAATGTTTTATGTGGACCTCTCAATGATGGAAACAAAAAATTTCATCATTGAAACTCAATCCAAATCATACTATGATTTCAATATTATATTTAATATTCCACGTTCATGAATTATCTGATGAACTTATGTTAATTTACCAAAATATTAATTAGTTGATTAATCACCTCGATGGATGGTATTTATTTGTTACAGATATAGCATGATATTTTCTTTTGATAATGATTCTGATGGATTCTATAATCGTTCAAATGTAAATGAACCAAGACTGAACCAAAAATCGATCATGGTTCATTCCTCATGATTTATTTTTCATTTATTTGTTAATTTCATGATTCTCCCTGGTAATTCTCCATTGTCTATAAGTTCAAATATTCACAATTAATCGATCATTGAACTCACATTCCTTATTGCAACACTCTAATATCATAAATTTAGGTTTTACATGACATAATAGAGATGGTAAGATAGATGAGTTATTCACATGATATATGATCCTCGAATTTCCATTCATGGGAAATCGTCTTCACACAATGAAGAGTGGTGGATCAATCTATTTTAAGATAATATTTGATGACATGGCCCTCTGTTCAATGACTAAGTATCATGGATGAACATGGATATTCGATTTTGAGTAAATCAATAACTAGATCAATGTGTGGAGGTGCTTGATTTATTAAAAATAATGAATCTATAATTTTCAAAAATCATGCTTAACGTGGCATGTAATATAAGATTTGACAATGTATTGGGCCCCATTGCAGTCACACATGGGTTTGGATGAATATAATGATAACACAGTGTGAGACCATTATGACATGGTGTCTGACCCACCCTAGTTAACTCGACATGTACTTTGAAGATTACACAAACCTGAGAAATTGTACATTTCCCAATGGAACACTAGGTACTTCTACTCAGATATGGCATGACATACAAAGACTGGTACATAGACAAGGCATCAATATACAGACAAGGCCAGGAAACACGGGTAGGATACCTTGTGTCTCTACATGATCTGAAAATTCTTTTATGAACTATTTATATATATTCTACATGTCCTGTGATGGTCTTACAGATGGTCATGACATGAGATATATGGACATATCGTGTACCCCATTTGACCTTCCATGTAGTCCCTTCAAGAGTGTTAGAAGCTATTCATTTTATTATTTTGGACTAGTATATAATGGTATCATTCCCATGGTGTTTTTTCATAAAGGGTAATGGGTGGAATTATAACCATGTCAATGGATTGTGAACCCCAATTGAGGATGAGTCTCAGATAAAGTTGTGGTGTCCCACCACAATACTAGAGTGTGATCCCCTATCATCCATTTTTGGAGTTTTTTGGAACCAACATGGCCTCCCTGAGTAGGGTGTTCATCATCCATTGATTAGTTCATTTCATTATCCTTTGTGGAATAGTTCAAACATGATCCCCTATGTAGTGGGTTGATCCATACTAGGTTCATGGTGTCCCCCAGTGGATCCATGCATGACCATCAGACTTTTTTCATGGTCTTCTTAAACATGTGAGATTACATGGGTGGGGCCCAATAACCCAAAACTCCTCATCGATCATCTCTGATGGTATCTTGTCATGGGGACCGTGTTCTCCCAAAAATAGTATTTCATTCAAATTAATCTTATGCCAGAATGTTGGTTATGACCGCATTATGAAATACTGTATTTCCTGAGTATATTTTGGGTTTGTAATTATTTAGGTGTATATTGATGGCTATAAAATTTAGTGGCATAAGTGTACATGTGCTTCATGTTTAGTGTTTTTTGGGTCCCCTAATAAATACTTTTATACTAATCATACACGGGAATTTCCCGCACATGTCATTTCATGTGCTAACAACATCCCTTTTGATGGAGTCCGTGGAGGATATTTATTGGTTGGAACATAGCTAGATCTTGAATGACTGTGGACTTAAATGGAAGAGGTATTTTGAAATAGCCCTCACACTTGGATAAGGATGAACTATTTATAGTTTTTGGTTGGGATTGTTATATTCTATGTTTCTATTTTTAGTACGTTACTATCGTACACTATTGTGGGATTATATATTTATTAATGAATTCATTCAATTTTATAAAATTTTACAATTGTGTGGTCTTGGAAATGGGTGTGTGTGCCTGTACACTTATATTGTGCCTCCCATTTGTGGGATATTCCATCTTAGGGATAGATTCCAGCCCATAGCCTATTGGAGGCGTGCATGTGGTTTGTGCACACAGGTCCCACTAAGACGGGTCATGAAAATGTGGTATCAGAGGGGTTGGATTTACTTTAGGGCCTATGTCATAGATATTGTATTGGAGTAATAGTGTTATGGGTTTCATGTTTGTATTTTCGTCCATAGAATCTAGTTTTGGTGTTGCAACCACAATATCCATAATATTGGATTGTCATCACCAGATTTTCATCCTGGTACATGAGAAAAGTGGTTTCATGTCAAAAAATTGTACAATTTTCATATTGGAATGGTTGTTTTTCTATGTCCTCTTGAGTTATCTCCTGATATATACTCTTTGGACCATTGTATATCTTATTTTATTTTCATATACCTCCATGTAGATAGTTAGATGGGATTTCACTACATTATCACGAGGATGGTCATTCTAGTGAAGGTGCATCAGTATAGGTAATTATACTATAGATAGCTACTTTGGTTGCTTTACTAACTATTCCAATAATTATTGAGCATAATCAATCACCAAAACTAACAAAAAATGATTAATTTTGGATGAGTTCATTTAATTATTTTTATAGGTAGAAACCTCCCATGTTTTGGGGTAAGACAAACCCCCAGGTGGTGGAGGACTAGCTAGAGGTAGTCACAGACGTTTTTCATCATATGAGGACACCTACAGACTAGATGGAAGATCTCACATTGATCCCCCTTTAGGGAGTTGTTGGGTGATAGGGCAGCTCGGTGACTCGGTCACATAATATGTTTGCTCTCTCTGGGATAGACATCAAGTGTCTCATTAGAGAGGAGTTATACATGGCTACATCAAGGAAAATCTATATATTAGAGATCAGCCAACTATAGAAGCGGTGTATGACCAAGGGAGATTATTCAATGAGGGTTATTGATATCTTATGTTACACCTTGGATGTGGAACGTGACCATTTCATCTGTGATAATATTTTTGAGTAGGGATTGCACATGGAAACCATGGAATCAGTCGAATATGATATCATTCACACCTATGATAGAGTGATGAAAATCGCCTTGTTACAGGATAACTATATAAAAAATAAGACGATAGTAATGGGATATACAAGTGGTCACTCTATAGGTGAGTCCTTGAAAAAAGGTAGTCAATTATAGACAAAGGGATCCATCTGGGTTATACAGGTCAAGAGAAAATCCTAGGACTCATGTTTAGTGATTAATGACTCCTATGGAAGATCTAATCAGTAAAAATAATGGTCATGTTTCTCCTATGATGTTAGGGGACATCTTACACAAGATTTCACAACCAGTCAAAATACTGATCCAGAGATGGTCGAAGGACTACTGAGACACAGACATAGCTATGAGCAGGGTTGTCCTCATGGTGTCAGTTGTGGTAGATGGGATGAATGGGAAGAATTAGATGGTTATACGTACGATATATTACCTATACCACCACTATGTTGTCTACACTAGGCTTAAGGGTAGTGGGGAAGGGATGATGTCATCTATAGGCTATAGAGCCCCATGACCATGAGGCTTTATGGATGATACAAGGTACGATCTATGTATTTTATACTATAGATATAGTATTTATAGGATCATTTCTAGGAATTCCTATCATAACACTTATCTTGTTTGAGACATTGGGATTCTAGTCGAGCTTTTGAATCGACCCTATAGGTTATAGAATCTGATGAGGGGTTAATCAGAAATTTTGTACCTATGCCAACATTGGAACTTGACACATTGAGGATAGAGTTTTCCATGAGATCTCTTTATTTGGAAATAAGGCCATAAAATATCATCTTAGGTTTTAAATGGATATCTATAGTTCATTCAAAGATTTATTATTTTAGTTGGAGAATGTGGTGTGTATGAATTAATGGGACCATATTATCCTTTATCAGAGAAATGTAAATCCATTATGTAAAATATGTACATATTCATAGGAGGGCTTTTCCAATTACCCATTAGTTGGATAGCTTTACACATGGTTCAATGCATTTTGTGAGTCCAAGTTTCATACTATAGTGACAGAGTACAATGACATCTTTCCTAAGAAGGTTCTAGTTTTACATCAGTGAAAAAGTTAGATTTCATCATTGACATTCATCCTTGAATGATTCAGATATCAATGCTAGAATATTGAGTGGGTACCCTAGAGATTCAATTGATTGAGATGTAGTTAGAGGAGTTACATGATATGGCCTTTGTGAAACCAAGTGTTTCCCCAAGGTTAGCCCATGTTTTCTTAGCCAAGAAGTAATATAGGCTCTTGAGGTTATGTGTGGATTAGTAGCTCTTTGACTAGTTAAATGTGAAGAAAATGATTCAACGTCTGATGATTGATGAAATATTTTTTCTGTTTAATTTGGAGAAATGGTTATTGAAGATTAACCTCGGACCAAGCTATCACCAACTGCGAGTACAAGATATGTATATAACATATATTACCTTCAGATGTTGTTATGGTCACTATGAGTACATAGTGAGGACGTTTAGCATTTAGATCACCCCAAAAATGTTCATGTGACTCGTGAAAAATATAACATATCCTTTCTTAGACCATCTCAAGGTAATCTTCATCGATGTTATCTTATTGTACTTAGAATTCAAGGAGGATCACGCGAGACACGTTAATATGGTCCTAGACACACACTAAGACCACCAAAAATATGGTAATCTCTAGAAGATTCATTTTTGGATTTGAGATGTTGATTTTCTAGGACATATATTTTAGAGCCTAGTGTTGTAGTGGATTCATTGATGGTTGAGGCAGTTCGTCCTTGGGAGCCACCAAAGGATGTTATCAAGGGGAAATGTTTACATGGATTGGATGGGTACTTTCAGAGGTTTGAACAATACCTCTCCACACTATAAGAACCCTTGGAATCATTTAACAAGAAAGGGAATCCTTTCATGTGGACAGAAAGGTGAAAAAAATAAATTCATGATTTGAGGAAATGGCCGATGAGCACTCCAATCGTGAGGTCACTAGAGGAGAGTGTCATGTACAATGCATCATGTAATAGACATGGTTGTGTTCTACTATAGAAGAAAGCATTTATTAAATATGAATGACTCTATATGAGACCATAGGATAAGAATTAAGTATCCCATAATTACGATTTATTAGTATTAATCTTCATAATGAATATGTGTTGACACTACTGTGTAGGTGGATGATTTATCATGTACTATGACTGCAAGAGTATCCTGTATATATTATCATATAAGGATCAAAAATTGAGATATATGATATGGCTATAGTACATACAGGACAATGAATTTGAGATTTTCATCACTCATTGGATGCAGAATTTTGGAGAAACATCTCTTAATAGAAGATTCATTTCTTTGTTTTGTAATGTGGAGTTAAAGCAGTTATCCTCATTTTGGTGATCCGTTATGGATGGAAATTGAGAAATTTATATCTAGTAAATATTTTTCACCACTCCACTATTATAGTTAGTCAATTAGGAATAGATTGGGGATACCAACAGTAAGACCCTATATACTCAAATATCCATGGGACGTGCTCTGATGGATTTACAAAATGTGGGATGCATTTCATTCTTTTAAAAGGACGGTCGATGGTACTGGTAGGGTGGAGGGAGGAGTTTGTGAGATAATTTCATACACCTCTATTAGTGGTAAATATATTTGTGGGAAAAATATAGCTTGTCCTCTAATGTCAGTATTGGAGACTAAGGATGATGAAAGCTGATACAATGATTTCCTCTCATTGCCTTAATTATCATCATGTGAATCATAGGAACAAAGTTTCAGCAGGTTTAGCTCAACCACCTGAGGTTCCAAAATAAAAGTGAGATCAGAAATCTGGGGACTAAATGATGATATTACAATGTATATCTATTGGAAATTAATCCATATAGGTAATTGTTGACTAACTCACCATGTCACCCAACTTATTATCTATATGAGAGAAGATTTCATTATAGATTGTGAAATGCCTCTAAGGGAATGAGATTGTTTGACTCCATGGAGTTCCATATATGATCCTATCTAGTCATGATGATCGCATTACATCATAGTTGTGGAAGGTATTGTAGTCGGCATTTGGGAGCGAGTTTTGTTGGAACACAATGTTCAACACCAAATCTGACAGCTAGGTAGAACATATCATCCAAGTCATAGAGGATATGCAGTGAGTTTGTTTGTTTTATTTTTTCTGTAGTTGGGAGGATCACCTCCCATGGTAGAGTTTTCATACAATAATAGATACCATTCAACCATTGGTATAGAACTATTCATGTATTTGTAAGGGGGAACTATATATCACCATTTTCTTGAATTGATCCATCTGACTCAACACTCATGTGACTCAAGTTGATTTGAGCTACGCTAGTGAAAGTTAAGATCATCCATGAGTAGGTGAGGACTCCACATACCCATTGGAATTGATATGATGACAGTTCATAGGGACAATATGATTTTGACCTAGGAGACCATGTGTACCTACTATTTTTTCCATGATGTGGATTAAATTGATTTGGAAAAGTTGATAATCTATCTCTGAGGTTTTTTTCCATTCCATATTCTAGGTAGAGTTGGTGATGTGGAAAACTACATAGCACTATATCCATATATGACAATGTAAATGACGTCTTCCACATGGCGCAAGTGAGGAGGTATGCACCTGACCTATATCACAATATCATCAATGATGATCTAGACATTGAGGATGTATAAATTTCATTGAGCACCTAGTATCTAATGAGGATTGGAATGAGAGGATCCTTCATGGATTACTAATTTATTTAATTCATGTATGGTGGAAACATGGGATTGTTCAGGAGAGAAAATGGGATCAATAGGATTAGATTCATGTTGAGTACTGGCATCTTTTTTTCATCCCTTGTTTTGGTGGTTTGAGGACATAATGCCCGAAGGTGGGAATAATGTAACATCACAAATTTACAATGTTTTATTTTCTATTGTTATAATGATTCTATTTGAGACTGGAAACTGATTAGGAGTGCAATTCTGAGGCCTTGTTTGCCATAAATAATTATTCGAAATATATTAAATAGTACATGGACATTGTTTTATTAAAAAATATTAATAACATATAAATGGGTTCTGCTATCAAAAATAAATGGGAACCATTGAGATAATAATGAAAATTTTACTATAGGTTCACATTTATATTAATCAACATGTTCCATTTGTGAAAAAAAATAATTGAAGTTAAAATGATTAAATAAAATTTAATAAAATTATTTGTTTTCATTTCAATAATGAAAGAGTATGAGTATTATTAAATATACAATTATGATATAATTCATAGTTTATTCCAACATCTATGGAACATCTCGTGGATTGTTGAATAGATCTCCATAAAATTCTTTTAAACGAATGACAATGGATCAATATAAGATCATTAAAAATATCACCGGCAGAACCTGTCAACCATTTCATTGATGAAAAGTTAATATTTATTCTTGAAAACACTATATATATCAAGGTAGGATGTTTTTTTATATGTATTCATCCCCATTCATCTATTCCATGATAAAAAAACCAATCAATGAACGAAATGATTTTCAGATCAATCGCATTACATATTAGTATTTTTTTTGTGGAGTTTTAGTGTGAGAATTTTTTTTGATTATGTTATAAGTTGATTTTTTTATAAATATATCAGAAAAAATAAAATTTCAAAATAAAAATCAATCGAGGTTTTTACCTTGTGATTTATTATGTTGTTTTACCCCAAATCCATGATTTAATGTTATAATTATTTTTTAGCCTAGTGATTGACTATTCCTAATAAATATATTCTCCCAAAATAATTACTTGGATAAATGATTCAATATAGAAGATTTGGGATTGAAATGACACGATGGAGTAGAAAAAGTGGAGACCAAGTGTTTCAAAAGGTGGATGATCCCTGAATTCACATTCTCTATCATTCTTTATTTCACATTAATGATTGTCGATTCAATCTGTTTTCTAAGAAGATAATATATTGAGACGCGTTTTTCAACATTTGTGAGGCTGATAAAATATTCGATCTTCTATTTCATGGTGATTCAATAACTGGAACAATGTTTGAAGGTGAATTATCAAATGGGGAGGGTGAAATTGGGATTCTAGAATATACCTTAGAACACGGTGTGTAATCCGGTTTTACATAGTGTGTGGTGCCCCTAGATGGGTAGATATGGTTTGGTTGAAGGTAAGGATCACATGAAATGTAACCCATGGAACCTAGAATGTCAACCTCCCCAGATGCATTGATGTGTAATCTAATGAGTAGATAGACTAATGAAATAGTACATGGCCATATGGCACACCGTGTACTTTTACACAGACACAGCTTGGTGTACATGGATCATTACATGGAACCAACATAAGTATAAATACAAATCCAAGAAACAAAGGTATAAACTATGTCTATAAACATAGTGTAAATCCAGTTACATGCCATGTATTTATAGACTACATGTCATGTGAGTCTCTTCTACACTTTCATGAATTGGGATAGCAGGACAAGCCATATACCCTCTATGACACATCATGCATTCGTTAAAGAGTGATTTAGGTAGTTAATTTTTATATAATGGGCCTGTATAGGTTAATATCATACCCTTGGTCATTTTTCATCATGGTTATAGTGTCACATTACATCCACATCACTGGATTGTGTCCCCTATAGAGGTTGAGTTTCTATTAGATTTGTGGTGTCCCTCCATGATACATGAGTGTGATCCTCTATAATTCATAGATTGAGTTTTTGGAATCTATGTGGCATCACTATGAATGGGGTTGATCCTCCATCATGCAAGTTATATCGATAGGGTTTTTGGAATCATGGACATATGACCATGATGTAGTTTGTTGATCTTGATAGGGTTTGTGGTGTCCCCCAGTGGTTCTGGGCATGACCACCTATCTGTGTATCATTCTCTCCTTAAAATAGGGAGAATCCATAGGCATGAACCATTGACCCAGTCCTCTTCATCAAGTGTCTCTGATGGTAGCCTGGATTGTGGAGTGGGTTCTATAAGAAGAAGGTTTTATTAGAACAAAATCATGTGGATGACAGTTGGTTAGGACCACCTTATGACTGGATGTTATTTTTTTTATAAAAGAGAAACACTTTTGGGGTAAAAGTGAGAAACCATAAGTTCCAACAAGCACCAAACAACAACAAACATAAACAGAACCAACCTCATCCAAGCATAAGCAGCAACCGCTAACTCCAAGGAAGGACCACTCAGCGATCCTGTGCAAGCATGGTCCCACTCGATGGAAAGCCATCCCTCTGTATCAGCCACATCCCAAATGGCCTGCAATCATTGAAGCGGCGCGCTCTAGCCCATCTGAGCCGATCTGACCCTCCAACATACCCTCACACAACAAGATTCGACACTCAACAACACGTTAGTTAGGAAACAAGTAAAATAGAGTCATTGTAAACCAGCTGAATACTACCAAATTCGGTGTCTCTAAATAGCTTCTAGGATAAATTGGATACCTGCAAAAGAGGATCCCCCTTTATCAGGTCTTCCAAGGAAGAATCTAGCTTATTCCAGACCTGCAAATACTCCTCGAGTTTGATCAAACCCTTACTAAAAAACCTCCAACCAGGATCGTGTCCTATTTGTCCATCCAACTATACTGTTCTTCATTCAGATCAACTTCAAGACTTCGACCCATCATCTTGGCTGCATCCTCTTCTGAGGCGTTGATAAATAACACCTGATCCGTCGCCACATCAGTCGAACATAAGACCAAATCCGAGGAGAGATCATGTTGTCCAGGTGGCTTTAAGTGACACCTGAACTCCTTGTCCTGTTTCTCAGACATTAGCCTCTTTGCTGACCAGGTCTCCATAGGAGGAGGTATGGATGAGAAATCCTTCCTACCCCTCCTCTTTCTCCTTCTCCTGATCCTTCTAGATTTGGGTTCTGCTTCTGAAAAACTTCTACAGATCTCTTCTTGTTCAGTTTCCTCTTCATCATCCTCACACTCTGGATAAACCTTCTCCATGATCTGACCTTCCAACAGTAAACCATCGGAGCTCCTCATATTGTCCTTGCCTTCCTTAACCAGGACAGGTGAATCACCTCTAGATTCCTCCTCAACTAGCCTTGCAAACCTGTTATTCAGGGTGACTGGGGTTCGGGCTGTAGAAGAAACCTCTAGCCAAAAAGAGCCCTAACCCCCTGCATCTCCAAGGTTGGTCTGAGCCTGTTGACTAGTGGTGCTACCCAGAGCAAGACCTTCCCCACTAACCCCTTCCTTCCCCCTGACACAAAATCCCCCATCCCCTGGTTCCTCCTGGAAAACAGGTTGAATGAAGCCCATGCCCATATATTGAGGCTGGGGGTTCTGATCCTTCCCTGATGGCAGGAAGGACCTCGCCATGGTCCCATCCGCAAGGCCCTGGCCTTCTTTCTCCATGCTGGTAGAAGCCGAGCAATTGGCCAAATCCCTCCTGAGACCCTCAAAATCCTTCTTTACCTAAGGTTCTGAAACCTTTAAAGCCTCCTTCAAAACTGGACCTGTAGACCTCACCCTCCCCGAGCTTGTAGGATCCACCGCCGACGCCTTAGAAATATTGGGGAGCTCCACCCTAGGTTGGCAAAGAGACCTCTGCCCCTGAATACCCTGAGGTGCCTCGCAATGGACATCAGTCGCCGAAGTCACTGCCTTTGCCTTCAGTCGATATACAACAGGCCCAAATCCAATGCCAGAACCAGTTCCATCACCCTCGACCTGAACTGATTCACCGTTACTCACCAAAGAAGTGTCTACCATAGCTGCCGCAGCCCTTTTGTGGCATTCATCTACATAGTGTCCCTGTCTATGGAAGAACGAACAGAAAAAGGACCAGGACTCGTAGAAGACCCTTGGCGCGTACCAATATTGCTCTTCAATCTCAACCCAAACCTTGTTGGGCAGGGGATGGGAGAGCTCCATCTCAACACATATACGCGCAACAATTGGGTAGACCATGGAATCAGTCTTCCAATCCGCATAGAGGAAACATCCCAAAGAGTAACCTATATATCGAAGAAGAGCTGGATTCTAGAAAGGTAGTGGTAACCCCGGAAGTTGGATCCAGATTGCGGAGGAAGAAGAGTCATGGTTCATGTGCAAATAAAACGTCTAGCGATGCAGGTATAATGAAAACCCTCTAAATATTTTACTAGCACGAGACCAGGCTAAAGCGAGGTCGTCCTCATCAGCGAGACAAACAAGGATTTTCCGCGGCCCAAGGAGTCCGACAACTGTAGGACTACCTAAACCCCATTCCTGATTCACGTACCTCTCGAACACCCCAACTGGAGGTCTACGACGAGAGAACTTGGAAACCAGAGCCGTAGAAAGGAGTGATGAAGCTTCGGAAAATTCTTTGGATGAAACCGGGACCACTGCATGGCCATTGCAGACACCAGGTACCTTTGGGGAGACGTCGATGCAAGGGAGAAAAAAGCACCTCTTGTGAGCTACATCCCGAAAAGAAAGAACATGCCCTTCCCCCTGGGGGGGGGGGGGAGGGGCCAAGGCCACCGCTATGAAACTAGGGGGTTTACTACAGATTATAATTATACGAACCCATGCCCGGGATTTTACCACATATTTTATGTCCTATGAAAATGATGTCCATTTAGATGGTGATCGAGGAGGACACGGAGAAGGTCGGGTGTATCTACAAATTCATAGACAAAGGTGTTTACCAGGATCTTTCTTCTGACTTAGTCTTCACCCTTTGATTACGTTTTACTATTTATATTTTCAGGTGGGGCTTGTTATTTTCCACTTCTCATTTTTTAGAACTTAACATTCTTACTCAATTTCTAGATTGTAGATGTATGCATGCATTCTATTTTTTGTTTTTCATTTATGTATTATGTGGGCTTGGAGATATGTGTACAAGTATATGTACATTGGAATAATGCCTCATATTTTTTGGATATTTTGAATAACAATTGGTTTCTAGGCCCAGGCCTATTGGTGGCAGGTTTGGGGTAGTTCCTCATGGTTCCCTTTGGGATAAGTCATCAAATTTGGTTGAGGATTTCTCGTAATCATTACATGTTTGCATAAAATATATATAACAAGATAATCCTCTACATTTTTAGTTTTGTATTTTGAACAATTATTAGTAAGAACCAACATATTTTCTATCCAAACATATATTCATATTCCCAATGATATTTTGTTACACAACTAAAAAACATATATTTTTTGGGATGAAAAAATATCCATGATATTTTAATTCAAATATAATTGAAAATTATATATTACTTATTATCATTATGTCATCATATTTTAATTGTTCAACACACATATTAACACATCAATTCAAGAAATCTTGTGTATTTTTCTTGTTTTTCCTTCTGTGGTTTTATATAAATATTCTATTTTGTTAAGAATGGTTAATATGAATTTCATAATGTGATATATTGGGCAGATAATGAGCTACATAAAATTTTATTATATCTTCTATGGGTGCTTGGCATAGATTTAGAATCCATTTTTTCAACAACTATTTTTTCTTCTTTTGATAGAAATAAAATATCACATCATGAAGTTAAAATTTAAAAATTCTAATTTAATATCTTTCCATGTTCAATAATAATACTAAATTTTTAATTGATAATATGTATCATCCTTAAAAATTTTATTGCATAACCTGATCCACGCAACTGACTAACAATTATCATGTTTGTACTAAGACCTTCAATATCTAAGCGATCGACAATTATCATATTATTACCCCAAAATATATTTATTTTCCTAAGGTAGTAATCATGAATGAATCATCAGTTTATAATTTGATAAAACCTTAATTTTCATATTTTATGCCTATAATATGATGCTTATTTACCATCTTGTGGGGTGTACATCCACTATCAAGGATCCATACACCAGCATGATAAGACTGTTTAGAGAAATCAATTCAACCACAACTTGCTCAAATATTTTCTTTCTAATCCACATCAATGATTTCATACCTATTTTTAACTAATATTATTGATCATCCTCAGAGTAATAACCATAAACTACATCTTCCAAAGCTACAAATTGATTATTTATTTTTATCCCATATAATGATCCATTGAGCTGCTACTTATGATATAATTAGGTATACTTTGGAATAATCCTCTATAATGTTGTTGAGTATTACCTAGGCACTTAATTGAGTCTCTACAACATAAACAATTAACATCAAAATAATTCTTGTAATATTGAGCTATATATAGACACAATTAGTACTATTATTCCATTATATCCTTCTCTCATATGAAATAAATTTTTAGGGAATGTCCCAAACTCCCACAACAATAAAACATTGTAAAAATTTAATTCCTATGAGTAATTTATTGTGGACTAGTTAATTAGTGAATTACCTGAGAATTGTTATTATGATTTGTACCCATATAGTTTTTGATCTATATGGCCAATTATTGAGTTATGACATATGTCATCATTTCCATATATTTTTCATCATTCCCCATACAATCCTTATCATTTTGAAATAAAATTTACTTAGAAATTTTGGACCCTTATTCTTCGTTAACAACTTTTATGTCTGTCTAGTTATATTCATTATCAATGTCATACATTGACTCATAACTCTCTAATGTACAATTAATTTTTATTTGTAGGTCAAAATTTATTCTTCATTTTTTTGATACATTTTCATCAAATGTTTATTTATTTTTGATTAATTTATTACATTTTTTTTCATCAACTTTGAGTATGTTCAAAATGTCTTTTTTGACTACCATTGCATTGAGAACTTATGATTTTATATTTACTCTATCATATCATTATTATATTTTTCCTCCTATTGCATATAGTGATTTTCATCAAGGACCAATTTGATGTCATTCATTGATTGGGATATCCAGTCATATTTATCCTAAAAAGAGGGGTCTAATTTTCCCCTGAAATATACCATTCCTTATAATTCTCCTTAATCATTGTAACATTATTTATCTTTATTGTAGTTACATAAAACTACCCCCATATAATGTTTATCTAAATACTTACATACTACATTATTTTTTACCTTAGATTCTTTTGATCTATCATTCTCTTGTAAAACTGGGTTATTCTTCATGGAAATATTTTCTTCATAATTTTTCTATAATTCTTATATGATAAGGATTTCATAATGAGATTTTTGATAGAATCTTCATCATCCTCTTGTTAATTATTGTGTAAACATTCTAAAATATTCTGATATTTCCACATCAAAATAATGCTCTAGGATGTTTCCCCATAAAAATTATTTTTCATTATCATATAATTAAGGAAATGAATTTGATGAAGTCATATGTCAATTCAAATTCCAAGTAATACTCTATTGTGGCTTTCATCATATCCCTAAATTCCACATATTTTTATTTCTTTTCCCCATAGCCTCATTATCATTAATTATTATCTAGTATGAAATTAAAGTTTTTTATAAACTACCCATTATCAGTACATTCAAATCATAGTCATCAAGAACAAACAATTTTGAATTTAACAGAGTTTTTTGTATTATTAGCATGTGATTAATGATCATTAAATCAATAAATATTTCTCTAATACCATATATATCTTCCACAATGACATTAAGCATGTCCTTGAATGAAATTACATATTTATTGGACTGAAATAAAAGATCCTTATATTTCATCCATGAATCCTAAAACATGGAATCTTAGACTTTTTATTTCCTTTATATATATTTAATATATTTTCCCATATTTCTTCTGATGTCTAATATGATAATAACAATTTGTAGATTTAGTTTTATAAGACCCTCCAATAGAAAGGATTCCTATTGCAACAAAAACTTGTTTTATTCAATCTACTTATGAAAATTTTACATATTCTATGTTGTCATAAATAACATTCATATCGGCTATAAACAAATCCATATATACAGATTTAAACAAGTATTTCATTCAATTACTCTAAAATTAAATTTTTTTCCCTCAAATATCATAGTCCCGTTTCAATTAACACCCTACATTACAAATATATTGAGTGAAAAACTAATTTTACTCTTTGTTATGATACCAATTATTAGAAAGAATTGATAAAATACCTTTTGTGGTGGTGGGTGTGGGTGAATCATGGTATATAAAAATTAAAAAATGGCCCTTAAGATATTCTTTCCTTAAACCATATTCACTCATCTCCATTTTCTCATGAATATTTATGAGAATAAATGAACTATTTCATAAGAGGAAACAATTTTAATTAGTTAACCTAAAATGGGAAATATTCAATGAGTCTACCTATAAAATGTGAATATAAAAAAATATATTAATGTTCAATATTGTTATAATGTTTAATGATGAATCATTGTCCCTCTTAGTTCCCAACCATTCACAGTATGAAAATGTAATTCCCTATCAGTTTAAGCATTCAAACATATACACCATATGAATGTTTTCTTGATTAATTGAGTCAATATTTTCTTACACATAATTTGGCCTTTCATGAATCTTTGAATTCATCTATATGATGAATAACTCTTCACCTAATAATTTTTAGGAAATTCACTATGGTCAGGTAAGGTTCACTTTCGTGGTACGCTTTTACCAATATTTTTTAATCATAATCATTCTTTACAAAACATTTCACTTTTGTTAAAACTATCTCTCCCATTAAACTAATAACCTTAATTGAATAGTTTAATACTATTTTTTGTATCATTTTTAATGAAACGAAATTCATCCCACATTAAAACCCATTATAAAACACTTTCATGAATTTAGAGCCTATGGATATTCATTAAGGATGTCTCTTTATAAATGAGGTTGGTGTTAGCCTTTTTTAGAAATTACATCCCAATAGAAAAGTCATCAACTATTCCACCAAATTCTAAAATTAATCCTTATTCAGTTTAGATAAAGAACTATTCATTATAAAGCATTATTAAAATTTTCATTTCTCAATACTTTACATAATCATGTGACATACCCCCCCTTCCATCATATATCATCAACATTTCACAAAAAAAATTAAAGACATGAATGCAAAGAATATATTCAATCCTAAAATTCATTAATTTCATGAAATTAAAATATTTTCAGGAATAATTACAAGATATATAATTTTTATGAAACTTTTTTCTTCTATAAAAATTTGAAAAACATAAGGAAGAAATGATACCTTGTACATGCAATTTTATTTACCACATCGGGAGATTACAAACCTCTCTCTTAAACTATTGCCATTATATTTGGTATTCACTAACCGTAGTACATAATAATAGACCTTATCAATATTATTATTTTTTAAATAACAAAATCAACTAATAAACATTGGACAACAACCTTGAATAATTTATTCCAATAATGACCATGAATAAAACATTAAAGGTGATCAATATAATTCTTTTAATGTTTTTTATTGTAAAATATTATGAATAAATTATTTCATCCATTAATTTTATAATGATACCCATATCATGATAATAAGTGATAAAAAAGTAACTTTTAATATCTTATCCCATGAGTTTTATTAAGTAGAGTTATTGATGAAATTTGATTTAATGTTATTGAACCAAATTTTTCGACCATAATATCATGGGAAAAAATACTAAATATGTTGAATGAGAGATTGTAAATCAATAAAAACATTGTAGTTTAATTGATAGTTAGAATTATCTATTATCTTATTGGATTATTTTTTCTTATGATGTGACAATCTATGCACAATATAAACTCATCCCAACAGTGTCACCAATGATATTTAAAAAAATTATTTGTTATATGAGAGGATCACAGAGTTATGTGATTATTTTTATGGAGATCAATAATTTCAATCTTTATAAGTTCCCATATGCTAATTTTTTTTATCATGATGATATAATTTTATCCTTGGGACAAGGATTCTTATATTGAGACATATGTAAGAGCCAATATAGTAATAAATAGATAACAATTACTTTGTGTGCTATTGATGAATAATATATAAGATAATAGTTCCTTCAATAAATGTTATTGGGTCAATGAGATGATGAAAAAAAGTATTCTTTAAGGTTGATAAACCTCTCAAAATTCATTATGATAATCATTTTTATAAAAGTTTCAAAAAAAACATATGAATAATTAATTCCTATGAATATTTATATCGTATTTAATTTTTTAAAATAGAATATATTTTATTGAGATATAAATTAGGAATTTCTTCACAGTATTATGCAGTTTGATGATAATTTCACAACGGCTATCATTATGGAAATATTTGACGCCATGGGGTATATCATATATGTTCAAACCCCCACACATCCGTAAAAATATTGTTTATAAACCAAAATGAGTCCAACATTATGTTTTATAAATGGGATAAGTAGGTGACTGAAAATTCACCAATAGAGGTAAATTTATAAAATAAATCAGGGGATATTTTTTATATGAAAATGTTGTATTTTCTAAAAGTGATGGATAATTTTATTTATGGGATGATCTCATTCATCATTTAAATAACATTTTCCATTTCACTAAGATGTGGAATTATCTAAAAAGTCTACTCTTCTATGGAGAATGGTTTCAGGATGGTTTCCTTTTAATAATGGTTATGATGTCATGTCTCTTGAATAAATTTTTTATTTCAATGCGATGTTTAGAATGATTTTATAAGATGTGGAAAGAAACAATGTAGATACTGATGTTACAATTAAATTTTTAGAGAAGTTACCTTGGTTTTAAATAAATTATTTGATTTTATTTAATGTATATTGATATGTTATCTAAATTTTTTTATGAATTTCCAAATAAAAAAATTGTTGTTAGACTAAAATATTATATACTAGTATTTATTTGTATGCAGTAAAAAATGGTGAAATTTTGAGATACTAAAAATATATCTCTCTACAGAAACACCACTCTAATTATAGGTAAGATTAATTTTTCTACAATATTCCTTATTTTATAAGCATCAAAAATATTTTTAAGTGTTATATGATATGTATAATTTATTCTTTTTATTGATAAGAATCATATATGTTTTAATTATCATGATTATATACATCATATGAATCCTTTATCCTTTACATGTATTATCTATGAGGTATGTAAACACTGTTCTTGAGATTTCTTTAACATGGTTAATGGAGATCAATTTGGATGAGTTCTAGGGCAGAGAAAAAAATATTAATTATTTCACCCCATTGGGTATTTCATGACCAATATAAAATGAATATGACCATTTATTTGTGAGTTTTCGTTTCGGAATTTTTTCACCATGGTGGAGTCATAAATATTGCATTTATAATACAATAAAAATGTGAAGGGGGATGTAGAGCCATCGATTTTAGTGAGTGTATTAGAAAGTATTTCCTTAAATGTGAATGACAGTGTAGGTAAATTTCATGGATGTTGACGTGATGAATCACATATTATCTATAGTTTAGTTGAATGAACAAATTTATATATATAACATCCTAGTGATGAGTTTTTTAGGAAAAATATTTATAAATAAAAGCCAAAAACATGTAAAATTGAGGTTGTAATGGCCATGGTTAATGAATTGTGTTTATTATATATCTTTATTCCAAAATGGGAAGAATTTAGAAAACAACATGTAGTAGAGAGAATATTAGGTGAAATGTTTACATAAACAACATTTTTTGTCAACATTATGTTGTGGAATATTATATATTGATTCATGATATATGAAAATATTGATGAAACACGTATAATGGATATTTTTTGCAAATATAAACTTATAGTTATTTAAATTACATATTTATTTTTAATATATGTATCATTATAATGAAAAGGGGAACTAAAAGACTATGGATTAATTATCTTTAATGATTAATATTATAATAAATTGAATTCATATAATATATGGACGATTTATTTAAAATACATGGGGAATATTATTCAAGGATTAATTTTAATATAAAAAAGATAAATAAGGAAAATTTTGTTTATATATTTTATTAGATGAAAATATGATTTAATATAGAATAGAGTTAATTTGAGAAACTTGAAACTATGATCAAATATTTTTTGAAGTGTTCTATGAAATTAAATTCAACATCCATTGATCTAAATGAATTTTAATATTAATGGAATAGTCTTTTTTATAAACAAATAGTATATTTCATTGGATTTTCCTTATGAATTGATGATTAGAATGAAAAAATTTGTTAAATTAATTTCATTTGTCCTACGAGTAATGGAACTTCTAAAAAAATAAGTATTAGTTCATGTCGAAAAATTCTGATTAATATTTATTTTGTGACGGATTTAAACTACACAACATGAATTCGTTGTGAATAAGCACAATGTATACATACATTCATCAAAATCAATTGAAGAGGCCCAATTTTAACAGTAAATAATTTCTATATCACCAATTAAATATTGATTCACAAAAAATCAAAGGTTCATTATTGATAGAAATTAGAAATGTTTGAAAATTAATTTACTAACCAACCATTCATATATAGTCAAATGTAATTTTTTATAGAATTTAATATAACAATTACTCTATAATAATTCGTCAATATCTTGAAATAAATTCTCCGAAAATGTTAGTCTATTAGTCATTTCATATATAATGTATTTCTTCCTTATCTGGGGAAATGGAAACAAAATACGATGTCAGGTAAAATACCTAATATGTGTTATCCTACGAAATAATAATCAATGACCATAAGTGATTATAAAAATATAATAAACCATATTTTTGGAATAGAAAATAAAAATAATTCTATAATAAAAAAATTACTAAAAAATATTTTAAATATTTTCAATATCAACAAATAATGAATTAGTAAAAATAAATATTTTATAGAGATAAAATTCATAATGTCTGATATCTAATTTTAAAACTAAATCTAATGAATCATAAAAATAACTTTCATGATCATACCATGCAGGCCTAATGTTTAGACAATATTTAATAAATGGTATCCATACAGCACATGATCTATGAAATATTGTATCATAAAACTAATTGATTCATCAAAGGGATATCTATATCGATACCAACCAATTAAAATGTAATTCTAATGAATTAATATTATGATGGAATAAATAAACTATAAAATTCATATCCATTAATAATTTTTATTCAATAAATATCACAATTTTAATATAAATTTTATGGGTTTTAATTTTATCCGTAAAAAAAATGTTTTCTCTTTTGGTTTATGCTTACCTCAATGTAAAACTTTATGGAGTAAGGGTATATATTTATATCATTAATTTCCCCAATAAATAATTGGGATATATTTATATTTTATAATCCTGAAAAAATATCATTATGAAAAATAGAATATGTTTATGAAATTTTTTTAATTAACTGATGTAATAGTAACGAGATGAATTCCATTTAATCAATGTAATTAGAAATAGTGTATTCAGATAGGAATGAGATTGGAAAAAAATCATTCCAATAATCCAGGTTGATATTGCAATACTAAGGTAGTGATGAGATTTTATATGTCTCATCCCTAGAACAAAATAATATTAGATGATTTTGAATTAAATTCAGTTATATATTTACACTATAAAAAGAAATTAGGTTTTAAATATGAATAATTTCTCAATGTAACAAAATTAAGATGTAATAAAATTTTCAATATTAGTAATGAAATAATAAAAAATAAACTAATTGGGACATAATGAAATTAAAAATACAATGACATGAATGATATGAATTATACATTAAGAAAATATCTTACTGAATGAAAAATATAAAATAAAATATGATTCAATATATCAAATATGTGCAATATAATTGAAAATTGATAATGTTAACAGTCATGACATTAATAATGGTCGAATTTGAGGTCAACCTCATTATCCTCCTTCTATTTAAATTATTTTTATCTCCATTTGTTTCATTTCATTGGTTAATTTTACTGACCTATGAATCATCCAGAGTATGGGGGAATCCACCAAATATATTATGGATTTTTCATATGAGATATAATGAATGGACTGAGATAAGAAACACACATATTGGTGCAAAGTTGAGATTATGGTACATTTCATTATAAATGTATTATTTTATTTTATATAAATTTTATAAAAATTATTTATAACTATGTTCCAAAAGGTTGGGATATTCCATTCAATGGTTCTAAGGGGATGATATTGATTTTTATGCAAGTGTTTGGCCATAATTTCTGTGAAACAAGGTCAATTGTTGAGTTCATAGATATTATAACCAATTAGATTGAATTGAAAAAAAATTATAATTTTATTAAAAGTCGTTAATAAATTATTATGTACTAATTAAATTGAAATACATGTTGGTTTAGATTGATATATTCATTTGAAATCAAATTCACTACTTGGAAAAGACAATATAGCGATGGCCAAAATATGTTCAAATTATATAACTAAATATTTAAGATAGGTGGTCCCTAGACAATACCCCTTTAATAAATGATTTATAAATATTTGAATATGATATATGATCATCCAACAATTATTTTTTGATATTTTTAAGAACATTTAATTGATTAATTGAAATCAAATTCATATCAATTTAATGGACACTATTTTAAGGGTTGTGAAAGACCCTTACTAACTATTTGGATGCCTCGGTGGTAGACAAAATTTTCCATGATAATGAATGTATGTATTTTTATGAAAAAAAACATAGTTGTAAAAATTTGAATTAACAGAGATAATTAGACCCTGATATGTTCCCTTAGTGACCAATGATTGAGGTGGAAAACAAATTTCGGTGGATCACAAAGTGATTGGCCATGATGGGAACATGAGAGGACATATACCAGATTATGATTGATGAGATTACTATGGGGTGTGTGATCCATCCATACTATCATGTTTGTAACCATGTGGGTAAAAATTTAGAATGTTTAAAGTTGGTTTATTATAATGTTAATCCAATGGTGGATAGAAAATTGGGTAGAATTTAATTCAACTCCCTTTATTGATAAAGATACATGATTTCTTATGTAGAAAATGTTGTTGTATGATTATTATGAAAAAACTTGGGGATGATATTTGATCTTATTTTTAGGTGTTGAAATGAGAGATGAGTTTATTATTGAGGATTCCAAGTGAGGTGTTCTTGCAATGATATAACCTACTAGATATAGAAGGTTCCCGATTGAGATTTTGACCCATGATTGGGTGTCAGTGGGTTAGGTTTAGATCATTTTTGGTAAACATAGATTCTGAATTAGTGTGTCAGTGTGTTTGGAGGGTGAAAATTTTGGTTTTTGACATGAGATTCTATCTATAAATTTCTAAGGTGGTTATAGTTTCATGGATGATCTTTATGATTTTAATGTCTCATCATGTCTCAATATGAACAATAAATATGCATGATCCTATATTTTCTATGTATGTATTTAATTATGTGTTGGTAATTATTTTTTAGTTTGTTCATGTTTCATTTATTACTTAGTGATCAAGTCTTTCACTATAAGGATCATCAATTATTTATGTTCAATAAGTGGAATTCAGTTTTAAAACAGCAAGATGAATTTACCACGAAAAAGGGAAATGTATGACATGAATTGGGAGAGCCAACTCAGTGAATCCTTTTACTGAGGGAATATTTTTAGTTGTACAATGAAACAAAAATTTGTATCGTAATATAGTTTATTTTTGTATAACTAGTCATTATTTATGTCTTAATTTCACCAAATAGATAGTTTTTCATGTATGTGAACTATTAAATTTACAACATGAGTCTACTATTCATATCATAAATGTTTCAAGTTGTTCTGATAATTTTTTCAAGGTGTGATGCTTGTCTTGTTATTTTTTGATGTTGTTATATTGTACCACATGTTTATTCATTCAAATGATGGGATGAATTCATCACTTTATTTACGATGACTTATCATTTATTTAAATGAGACAATGGGATTAGAGTTCCAATATCCATGGATTCCTCCATAGAATTTGTCGCATAATTTAGGTCTCCCTCATTGATTAAGACATGGATTTTGAAACTCATTAAATTTTCCATATCATTATGGATTACATTTAATTACCCTACATATTTATATACATTCTATGTGGTACTGATTTTGAATCAAACATCATATAAGAGAGTAGTCACTTTGGGAATCACCAGCAGATCTAGATGCTAGAACTATGGTCTCCTATATTTTCCATATAGAGGATAATCTCATGGAGGCTGTTCAGGTATGCAACATGTGGTATCCCATATCAATTATGTGGTATCTATTTTCAAATTAATTACTTCTTATGTTTTCCATAGAAATCAGATGTTTATCATGAGGTAGTCCACAAGTTTAACATTTATTTGAGATGGTGGGAGGATGATCAGAGTTCCCTATTGATGTGGGACAAAGAGGTACATCCCTTTGAGGGATGACATATAAGGTTAAACAAATTAATGGTTGCAAAACTTATTGTTAAAATATTTGTTTACCATGTACAAAATGATTTAGATTTCTCAAAATCATGAAAAAGTATTTTCCATTATGATTCATTTTTTATGATTTCATGGATATTTCAAAAAAATGAATTTAAAAAATGATTTTTGATTACATATTCATTAATGTAGAATGTTTATAATCCTCAAGAAATATTTTAAATCATATTTATATATTTCATTATATGTTTTAATTTTAATTTTCATTGAAATGTATTTTCAAAATTTATAATGAGTAAGTTTTTTTCATTGTGTAAAACATATTTAACCCATGAAATGTTTTTATGGGTTATTATGTATCCATTTATATTATTCATATAGCTTTTAAAATAAAATTATTTTGGAAATTTTTTATTTTTTAAAAAGTTAATTTCGAAGAAAATAGTATATTTTAGTCAATTATTATTTCAATTTAATTATATTAATTAATATAAATGATTAAAAGATTGTTTAAAAAGGAAATTAATTCCACATTTTTATGAATTTTCAATTTTTAAAATGATTTTCAGTGAAGTGTTATTTCCCTCAAGAAATGATCCTCGTGTCTTTTCAAAATCAAATTTCATATAAGATGACATCCTTTAATTTTTATATGACTAACAAGGTATATGATGCGAGGTTTCCATTCTAATTCAATTTTTTATTTAATATGTTTACCATGAAATAATGATTATCAAACTTGATTGAATTCCATGGGAATTAAAATGAGAAAATTCCTATGAATAACACTTCCATTCATGGGTTATGCTATGATGAAATTATTATGAAACTAGTACCATTTACCTATGTTATGATATAGTGAAACGATAATGAAATATATATAATTTCCCTAGGATATGATATGATTAAATGACAATGATACCTATTTTATTTATTAGGTTATCAAATAAAAATTATATTATGATAATGTTGAAAACCGAAGTATAACATCAATTATGTGATTGGTTAAACAGATATATCCCACCAATGAATTGGGTAATGATTTATATCTAATGAAAGAGATAGGATTAAAGAATGATGATAACCTATTATAGTAAAAGACATTGTATACAATTATAGTCATGGGAATTTTCCATTATAACTATGATTCCTTAGGGAGTGAACCCATTCACTATGTTATCCTTAGAAGTGATAACTGGTTAAATGGAAATTATTTTCTAGGTATATGTGTATTCTATAATTGTGTGTCTTATTGAAATATTATTCCCTCATGGTTAATTCTCTTTATGTTACATATGATTCATTTCCAATGAACAATAAATGTTTATTCCATGACTAATGAATATGATCATTGACATGAAGGGTATGGTTTTTAAATTGTATTCACAAGTTATCAAATCATTAGACTCATGTGATGCTTATATATATCACTTGTTTTCCATTTCATAATAAATAAACTCAAGATTTTTTATCATTCATTTCCCCATGTAAAGAAAAATGGTTTTATGTACGGTATGTCAAAGAATAACACTATATTGGAATGTATTTATGGGATATTTTTAAGATCATTTAAGTAACAAAAATATTTTTGGTCCACTTTATAATTAAAATAAACTATAATGAACCTCATGAACATGTTCGTGTAATGTAATGAATACATATATAAAAGGATTATAGTATGTGTATGGGAATCTGAGGTCTCTATATTAGGTTTTTTTCCTCACATGCTAAAGGCTGCTAAATAATATCTTGGGTATAAGGTGGTACTATAAGGATTTGATAACCCATGTATTAGATATCACAATTACATATAAGTAACCAAAAAACAAGAAGAATTAAAAAGATACCACATTATATAAAATAACTAAAAAATCAAAATAACAAAAACTTTAATATTAAAAGTATATATGAAGAAATAAATACTCAATCACCCACTAATTTTATTATATATATGGAATAAAAAAATTAGTAAAATACCAAACCTCCACTAAAACAATGAGAAATACCTCATCCAAATATTAATTTAAATACTTGAGTTATTCAAATTGAACAATCTTCAAAACTCATCCATAATTGAATCTATAATAAGATAGGAATTATGATCTCATATAATGTAAGGGAAGATAATTTAGGGTGAGAGTAAAAAAATCATAAGGTAACCACAAATTTGGCGCTGCACATACCATTAAAATTTAATATATACATCTTTCATTACCTGAATAAATCAATAAATAAAAAAATAAAATATATTTAAATAAATCACAATCGGTCATAATGTTTTCTTACCATGATTGACCATATTTACTACCTATAGTGTCTATGTGTATTTTGGAACAACACTATGGTCATTCCAACTATAATAATTAACTATGGGTCATTCACTTCATTTTACCCAATAACGACCAGAGGGAATGAAACAACCTATTATACAATATAATGTCTTAAGGATTTCTATATCCTATAATAAAATCATGAATAATTTTATATCCCATTATATAATGTTATACTTTTTTAAATCCTTTGTAGTGTGAGAGACATGAAAAAGAAATCTAAAAAACAACAATCCTTTAAAAACTTGAACATGGAAATAAATATCTTCTCTACATGGAACTTATATTCCTAAGTAAAAATAAATGATATCCACACTTGTAGAATAAAAAAGGAAAATAATATACATTTTTATTTTTCCCACAACCTCCATATATTTTTTTTCAATACATCGTCATTGGATGTTTTAATTACAACCCATTAGAGAGTTTCATAACTCACACATATGGTGATTTCACAATCTCATTAAAGGGAGTTTTTTATATTATAATGAAATATAACTAATGTTATTTATCTATTAATATCACAACCACAATGCCTCATAGAATTGTGATATAAAACATATGGAAAATAAAATAATATGGTTCAGAATCATTCCAAACCATCATCTACATCTACAGCCTCTATAAATCACCTTGACACTCAATTTTAACAAAGAAACATACACGCATGTTTTACACTCCACACCGAACTATTTGCAATCTTTCCACCTCACATGTTTTAATGGAATGTCTTTTAGGTATCAAATTATACCATGATCATAGACCATATTTATTTATTATGTCATTATAGGGTTTTACAATAACTCAACCTAGCTCAATGTGGAAATGACACTATGGTATCTCAAGGTCCACACATTCTATAATAGGACCACTTGTCCAGGGTCACACTACACCACCACATAGATGTAGATTATGAGTTTCTAATTGCTTGAAACTATCTTCCATATCTATACATTATTATAAAAAAACCTATAAAGGTTGTTAATATATCAAGGAACACAATTATAATCTTTCCCTCGTCCATCTAATTTTTATCTAAATAATCTAGTGCCTGAGTTTCCTGCATGCCCCAAGTTCATTCATGAAATCCAAGGTTATTATTTTTAATATATTTAGAAATTGAATTCTGTTATTCTCTACGAAATTGATTTCACAACATAATTGACATAAACATATTCCACTAAATTAATTAAAATAGTTTTATGATATCTGTGTAGAGTTCAAACATTACATGATCCATAAGAAAACAAATATACCATATGTTTTTATATTAAATAATACCAACCTCACTCATGTATAATCCGATTATTAATGTACTCAAACATCACATTTTGAGTCTCATTCATGACCAACTATGTGTCTTCTAATTTTCCAATGTACATACTCACATACAACTACCAATATAATTTTTTATGTCAAAGATAATATTAATTTGACAAATTATCACTAAATAATTAGATTATTTTACTTATGAACAAATGCATACATACTCAAATGTTGATGTTTCTACGTCCAACCCAAGAACAATCATCAACAAGACATATATGACTCACTCCCAACAAAAACATAGGCCATTCCATACAAACTATAAGAACTTATAGAAGAAAACTGATTGATTTTTTCTACAAACTATATAGAATACTCATATAGTCACATAAATCCTTCAAAATTATGGGAGATGGAATAAATACATTACATAAAGACATCCTACATATGGATTTTATCATATAACAAACATCAAAGGTTGATTAAATCATTAACTAGTTGATTAATAACTCTAAACCCTATCTAGATGAACTAGAATTAGAAATGATATGACATTAAGAATGAATAAAATCAATAGAGGTTGTATCATCAATATAGTTAATAGAAACCATAATTAATAATCCTTAAAAATAATGGGATTTGATTGGATTAGAGATGGATTGGTAGGTATTTAAACATGAGAGAGAGGAACATAATGAATTCCTCTAAATATTTTTATTGGAAAAGATAATTATTCCTCTTTGAATTCCTAATGTCTTTCTAGAACTCATCAATTAGGAATTTGGATGAACTCTATAGATGACCATGCCACTACCTATCCCACCTTAGAGCATGTGCATATATATATAAGAACCTTATAGATATCTACATCTCTCATAAAAATCATTCATATCCCATGGGATCTATTTAATGAAAAATCATGGTTGAGGTTTTTAAAATTTTAAAATTCCATTCATAACTCTATTTCAAAATCCATCACGTATACCAAGAAATGATTAATATTTTACATGAAATACAATACTCAAATAGATGTATGTTTTTTAACCTCTCCACCATAAAACATATATTCCCCAAAAAAAATCAATGTTCATACATATATTAATCCCGAATTACATCATTTTTCAACTCAACATCAACCACACATGTTCTATCCACTAATTCTAGACACATTCCATAGACTAAATCAAATCACATGACATCCAGTCTAAAAAAATTGATTCAATTACAGATATTATTATCATAACACTAAAATGACTAATACTTAATCTCATCTAATTCTGAGACACAAATATGACTTCTAATTAATAATATATACCATAGTTCAACACACCATTAATCTTACATAAAAGAGACCAATTCAGAGACATAAAAACCTACACCATTGAAACTTTATATTAGAACTTAATTTTGATATTATAATGATAATACCTTGATTTAGATATCAATGAAATCATTCAAATAAAATGGAAATTGAATCTCTAATATTGGACTCACATTTCATTCATGATTTTTAACTAAATTAGATCAGTTCAAATGGACAATGCATTTGGATTTATCCAATTATCATTTCATTGAAAGACCTATATGATGTTCATATTTATTATAGGTACCATATTAAATTAAAAGTAAATTCTTTCATAGTCCTCCCATGATTGACTTATGTCAACCCCAATCGGTGCATCACCAACTCACTGAATCATGATCTTATAAATAGAAAACTATTCTCATTATCATCTAAATACACTCATTTAATCTTTTTCCCCACACTAGTGATAGGTCATGGATGAATATCAAATAACCATAACTATCATGATTCACTTTTTTCCCTTTGAAAAATCTCTGATCGAACAAATTTGAATAATAGTAAACCATATTTATCCCCAATTCAACTCACTAAATCCACCCCTATCACATAAAACATATTACACAATGTCCATTATGAATGCTAGTTGAATCAGAGTATATTTTATCAATAGAATGAAATTTAAAAATCTATATTTCAATGAAATATTAATTGGGTTGGCGTCCCTAACATCCTGATTGTCATATCACATCAACTGAAATCCCACCTCATAGTATAGGTGACTCTTTAACTCCATATCCACAGGATAATACAAATATCAACATGGGACACACTGTATCCATTCCCATATGTGATGAATATAATTGTTTGTAACCTCACATAAAAGATATCCAACATGAAACATATTTATTCCCTCATTCCCATCTCGTAGAATCATTATCATTTGTTATTAACCAAAAAATAAAAATAATGACAATAATACCCCCCAAACCCTATAGTGTATGACACAATATTAAATTTACTTTTTATCACTAATTGATCATAACCTCTTCATGTTCAATATAACAAATACATGTCTCTTATTATGATCTATTCCAATTTAATCCCATGAATTATTTTCCATTATTCAAGGCAATGCTCAAAAATTTCATTTTTCC
Organism: Viscum album; assembly: GCA_963277665.1. Taxonomy (NCBI): domain Eukaryota; kingdom Viridiplantae; phylum Streptophyta; class Magnoliopsida; order Santalales; family Viscaceae; genus Viscum; species Viscum album. Next base: position 383,857,621 of record OY728164.1, read on the forward strand.
CAATCCATTTCAACAACATCCCACACCATAAGGGTATATTCGATTTAATACAACCCATCTAGATACAAATACTATACAAATCCATTAAAATTATTAGTTTAAGCCTCACACATGGATTCTAATCAACTTAAAATAAATAGTGTCTCACATCTCTACCATGTTCGGCCTTAATATCATCCAATAGTAATGGGTGTAATCTATAGATGAATATTCTCTATGAACATTAACCAAACTCCCACGAGACATAAAATATCTGAAATAAGATCATGTTTTAAACCATTGTGAATCGTAATTATCATGTTAGTATCATATAACCAGAATTACCTAAATAAGACACTCCCTAATGGTTCTCTCCACATATTACATAATTTTATAAATGACTTCCCACCAGGTTTAATCATTTCCAAATATTCATTAATCCATCCATGATCTAGTATAACTTATCATAGTGTATAAAAACCTCAATGGGGAATGATACTTGATTAGACATACCCCTGATTACTGACCTCAATTCCTAGCCCCACCACCCATGGTTCATTCCCATTATGCATCACAATGCCAACTGATTATACCATCCACACATCTCATCCCTAATATAAATTGTGAATAACCTACACATGCATCCAATATTTATGTAAACATTTAACCCAAGATAATATGAGTCATGTGTTACCCTCACACATAACATATTAATGAATTTCACAAATCCATAATCATGCACTAATGTTAATTTGAATCTCTAAAATAGACAATAAAACAAGTAAAGATAAATGTTAAAACAAAGAATATAATAATCACTCATATTTCATATCACATGATATAGAATGTCCTAAACAAAAACACTAATGGAATCAATAACCACATCCAATATCAGATGGTAACACCATTATACTACTTTGATGAAATTATCATTGTGAATAAATTTACTAGTCTACTCTTTCAACAATAAAAAAAGACAAGATATTACTCTTTGAACCTCTAAAGATATGAGTCATACCCTCTAGGATCTCATTCTCCTCAGTCATTATCCATGTATACATAATAGTTTCCTCTAAGATTATCCGTGTCTATGGTCAATAATGTTATGTTTATGTATAAAATAATGTAATTCCATGATATTTTGGGAAAAAGAATTTATATATTTATTAAAATTTTAAATTAATTAAACTTTATGATAAATCCCACATTGGGTATAATTATAGAGATTCGTGTGTTGAGAAAACCTACTAATTTAATCATTAATTCCATGCATCGATGTGATATATCATTATAATCCCCATATTTCATACCTATATATAATTAGAAACACCATCCATCATAATAATAATAATATATATATGTATCTTAACACTATGTTCAATGAACCAAATCTAAAAAATCATAAGTATGATCACCATGAGCATCAGATGAGTAAAAATAGAATCCACCATGAATGAAAAATTATGACCATCAATCGGACACATAGAAACCAAGACATTTCACTAGAAACTGTGTTCATGAAAAACAATTTTCATATTAATAAAAATTGAAAACCCATTCCAATATTGCATGTACACCAAATCCCAAATCAAAAGTAAAGATAAAATGATCTGATTAAATAATGTATCAATAAGACTCAGTTAAAAATGGACTACAACTAGGATGGTGATTTTATATATCATCATGTACAAATATTTGTATTCTAATGGCTGGAGATTAGAAGAAGTTTTATAAGGTTTTATAGTGGGAAAACCATACCCACTATATTAGACTATAAAACAATATATTAAAAAAAGTAGAACAATAATTTATGAATCATTAGTGTATATAGATTGTGTAAAAAACAGAACAATTATAACATGAAATTTATAAAAATATATATATTTAAATAATTTTGTTATCCTACTAGGTTGTTAGATATAAAAAATAACGAAAATAAAAAACATTGAGTCTCTACTACTTCACCAGACCATACAAAATACAATCATCCATCTATATTCCTGATTAATCATGTATTATCAACCCCTTATCCTCATCCTAACATAAACTTGTTTCGTATTAGGGATACATTGGAATTGAATTATAATTGTGGCCTAAGAAAGCACTGAGTAAAAACATATGGATGTAACAACCAATGTTATCCCATATATATAATAAATTAAGCTTTATGAGCATGTGACACTATTTGAATAATTGAATAACATCTAAAAATTAAATAGATATTAAATTTATAAATCTATATCCTATGGTCATTGATACTAATTGAATTTACCAATTCAAATACAATTGGTGTGTCCCTTACCATGAGACAATGACCATGAATATCATAATAATGACTTGTGGGTCTTCCATTTTTTATGCATGATAACGACCCAATGCAATGATTCATCATTTTATAAATAGTAGCACCATGGGGACTTATCCACACCAAAATTAAACCCTAGGAAATTCTCCACTATAAATTAAAATGGATCCCTATAGTAGATCCCCATAAATGTAAGAGACATGACCATGACCACTACTGATCTCACATGACACTAAATTTAACACATAGAAGAATCAACAACTCTATCCAAAATTTTAAATACTATAACACATCCATTGTATGCCACCAGTGTAACAACCCGAGATTTTATGAGAATTATTCTTTTTAATTTCATTAATGTATTGTGTTGTACGCTAAACCAAGGTTACCTTGCACTATACGCAACACCTTATTAGCTTGCAGTATATGCAACACTATTCTTGGATCATGTTACACACAATTTTGATAGTAGTTATTCTACGCAACATTAAGTGTATATATATATATATTCAATGTATAAATGAAATATGGTTGGATTATGTTATATGAAACAATGGAGGAGTCTTTCACAAAACTCAACCCTGAATTGTCTTGCATTACATGCAATCGCGACCTTCCTCGATAGCGTGTATTGTACGCAATACCGGGTTTCACTAAACAACGAGATATTATTATATAATTATTATAAACTAGCCATTATGAATAGTAATATCCAATTTTCAAAATTTTATAAATTTTATCTTTCAAAATGCACATCATTTTTGGATTCAGAATATCGAAATTATCTTAGGGTGAAATTTTGGTACTTTTTGGATAACATTTATATTCTGATGAATAGTGAAAATTACTAAATTTTAATTAAAAACAAATTTTTTAATCGAAATAATTAATAGTGATAAATTATTAATTTTAGTGGTTTTTAAAGTATATTTAGAATATATTTTAACCATTTAATACAATGTTAGTCATTGGATGTAATTTCACATTTAAAGCAGATATAAACAAGTGTCAATCTTTTGATAGTTATTATCTCTTAAAAACATGCTATTTGTTTTGACGACGAGAATTAAATTTTAAATTAATTAATGCAACTAATATGTTTATAATTTGGTAAAATAGACATAATTTTTGAATTCATAATATCAAATATATCTTAGGCCTAATTGTTGGTATTTTTATGGAAACTTTCATTTTTTGATTAATAGTGAAACCACTAAGTGGTAGTTAAAAAACTGAATTTTTCATAAAACATAATTTTACCACTTCTGTGAGTGGAATTTCAAAAATCTGAGAAACATGGTTAATATCAAGGACTAAAATTTTGTTCAATGAGATGAAAATAATTTTTGGTGAATAGTAACTTTTTACTTTTATTTACCACGATTAAATGTAAATATGATAATTAACGGAAAAAATGATATTATTATTACCCTAACACATGTCCTAATTCTATTGGATAAGTTTAATTAGACCTAAAAAAACCTTAGGAATAAAATATGACCATATAGGCCCACTTGGATTAGATTAGGACATTTAATATTAATTTATTTAAAGAAGGGTTAAAATAGTTAAAATCAAATTTAATAAGTAAATCATTATTAATATACAGTTATACATAAGATAAATTAGACTATAAATATTTATTAGAAAGATAAAAATATTTCCTAAATAATGGTATTTTATTTATAATTTTTAGACATTAAATAATTTAATTTATGTATGACATAATGATGATGCAGTAATTATCTTATTAATGAAATATTGACAAAACTTATGTTATAAACACCCGAATAAATGTAATTTGAGACTTTTTATGAATTACAATAATTTTCTAGGTTAATATTACATATTATTACTGATTTAATTAACTTATTTCCAAATAATATTTCTGTTAGGATTTTTACAAAAATCAATTACCAAATAGTGTCAAAATTGACCTAAAATAGTTTTTAAAACAAATATTATATTATTAATTGTTATTTAATTCCTAAAAATCTGAGGTTTGGCCAAATTACATAGATAACGTTATATATATTAATAATAAGCAACTTGGGATTCTTTTGGCTTGTTATAGTAATTTTATTAACCTTATTGTGTAAGAAAAGAAGAAGACACGGTAAAAGTTAAATTATCTAACTTAAAGGTAAATCTAAATGATAAGGTTAAAATACAAAACTAAACTCGTCTAAATTCTATTGGATGAGCGTATTTTGACCCTTCCCTACCTTAAATTCTAAATAAATCAATTTGGAGCTATGAAAAACCGAATATGACTTTATAATAAAATAATATTTTTAATTTTTCAAAAGGTGCCCCTCTCCTCCCTTATAAAAGGGAACCTCCTCCCTCTCTTCTTCACATCACATTGAGCCTTCACGCTCATCCAAACCCTGCCAAATTCTCTTGTAAACTTCTCTAGAGACATCCTAGAGGTCCTGGTTTTCTTCAAAGACCAATTTTAGTTCCCTAAGAGGAGGTCTCAAAGAGGTGCTTCAAAGAAGAGGTAAGGTCCGTTACCGATTCTTTCAACTTTATTTCTTCTTCCACTTTTTCTTATTTAGTTGTTTCACTATGGAGTATTAAAATCAGTATCAATCATATACTTATATGTTATTATAAGTATGAAACAACCCTATTTTACCATCTATCCATCCTACGGAAAATGAAATCACCGCGCGTGCATACGTACGGAATACCGTCTCCACGCCGTGGTATAATCTATCTTCCACCACCACCTTACTTGGATGGGTATAATGGTGTAAATAATGACTATATATGATTATTGTAAAGTGATATTGATTATGAAATATTATACATACACTCCAATATAATTCCATGATCATGGGAATGATATCATCGCTCGTGCGTACGTACGGACTACCGTCTCCACGAACGCGATGAGATTCATTTTCCGTGATTAACCATTCAAGAATGATTATAAAGTATATATAATGAGTAATAATAAAATATATGACATAATAATGCTAATTTATTTATGTATATAAATATTTATGTCATCTATTTAATTTCATTAAATTCAACAAGGACACGAAAATAGTGTTCATGCGTACGTACGGCCTACCGTCTCCATGAACGGTGTATTTCATTCCTTTTAACGATCTATAATATATATGTATATGATGAATATATATTATATATAAATCATGCTTTAAATTATAGAATTATATATATCATGATATAAGTAATAATATCAAGAACGAAATGTCGAAACACATACGATAAATGAAATGATTTTACCCAAAAAGCCGCTTTTACATAGAATTTACAAAAGAACGGGTAATATAAATTCATAAGTGAAACATATATGATATAATAACAATGAATATGATTATTTAATAAGTCAATGACATTATTTGAATCATTATACAGCATGAAAGGAATCATTTTTATCTGAGATTGTTTATACTTTGGTATTTACTAGGGTGTATTTTATCATCCACATACATGTTTCCATAATATGTAATATTATTTCCATCCACCTACAATTGTTTAAATCCAATTTTATCTTTCGGTGAGTTTTTAGTAAAAGATATGAAAGGAATATTTTGTCATTTTTCGTACGAGGTACTTTTTGACTTTTCCGACAAAAGTACGAGAATAATGTTTTTTTAACGTATACAGCATGAAAGGATTTTTATAGTTTTATAAAGCCTTGTTTTCATCAAGCTTCCTCCAAAATATTTCAGGACTATTTTCAAAAAAATATTTTTCTTTCAAAATTGGATGATGTTTTGGGAAAAGAAATTGATTTTAAAGAATAATGGATATTTTCCTCAATAATTCATTTCAAGTGCTTTATCAAAACCATTTTCCATCTAAGATGACATTATTTCATATGTGTATGTTTCATGTATAATGTCTATATGATTTACATGGTTTCACTTTTCTTATTATAAAATGATATCCATTTCCTTTATATGGATTTTGTGCTGATGGGATGATGTTTATGAAACCCATTTTATTTATTGGGTTATTGGGAATGATGTATGTTTATTTTGTGGAACAAGTAAGAATGATTTCATTATAAGATGGGTGGGACCTATATCTCTCTCCAATGCATTGGGTAAATATTTATATCTCACGAGATAGACATGGCTAGAATGGTAAATTAATCTAGTTCAGTATTACAGGACTGGAACGAGGAGTGAACTCGATTTAGAAAGGGACATTGTCCACTAAGATGGTCTTGTCAGCAATGCCTTGGCTACTATGGAAATCATATCATGTGATTAATGGTTTCCACAATTACATGTTTTATTCCCATGCTATTTTATCATGATTGATGTTCCTTTAGGATCTATGGCTTACGTACTCCCATGTTTTATGCTCATGATTTTGATGTTTTAACATTATGTTCATGTTTTTAAGTTCAAATGAATATGATTTGCTTTATTTTATCCATGCTTACCCTTACTGAGCATTTGAGCTCACCCTTTTTTGTTTTATTTTCCCCAGGATACAAGGAAAGGTTTTAGGTAAGAAAAAAAGGGAAGATCTGTATGGGATATGTTGAGGATCTTTCACCAAGATTAGAAGATTATGTTCCAAATTTCTAAAGGCACTAAACTATTACAGTCCTTTGGGTTATGTTTCTGTTATGTAATAAGTATTATGCAAAGGTAATATAATTTCCATGTACATCAAGCTTCGTGTCTCTATAGTTGGTATCAGAGGAAAGGTTTAGTCAACCCTTAGAAACTAGGATGCGAGAACTTTAGTGAGATCCCTAGAAATATTTCTAAGGTATGTATAGGGATGTCCCTAAGGTTAAGTATAAGTATAGGTCATAGTCCTAGAATTGCGCTAACGATCATAGAATTAAATCTATGATGTTAGATATTGAAGGTACTCCCCCTTTATTATGTTTTTTTCCCTAGCATGATATCTGCCTCTCATACTATTCTATTTGGGTTTTAGACAATGGATGGAACCCAAAGGAACCGTGATGATCAATGTAATGGACAATGCAACGATTGTCCTCCTGAACAAACCAATGTTATGGGAGATGGATTGGAAACTCTTATTTCTATACTTACACATGCTATGAACCATTCTGGATATCCAAATGAGCAGAGAAGGGAACAATATTCTATTGAGTCCTTCATGAGGCAACGTCCACCTTCTTTTAGTGGGTCTTCCGATCCACTTGTAGCTGAACAAGGGATCAGTACCACTGAAAAGATATTTTCAGTTCTTCAATGTTCTAAACCTGATAAAGTCATATTTACAGTATATCGTTTGGATGGTGAAGCTGATCAATGGTGGAATCTTATCAAGAATACGAGGCCAAGAGATGAAATTGAGTCCATGGAATGTGACGAGTTCAAGAACTTATTTTTCAATAATTACTTCCCTCGAATTCTTTGTACAAACATGGAGAAGGAGTTTATTGAACTAAAGAAAAAGGATGATGAATGTGTTGGTATATACGAATCGAATTTTAAAAGGCTTGCAAGGTATGCATCTGGCTTTATTATCCAACCTAAAAGTAAAGTTGATCGATTCTTCAGTGGATTAAAACCAAGACTTCGAAGGGAATTAGCTATAAGAGACTTCAGTAGCTATGAATAAATTGTGCATTGTGCTATCAAGGTTGAAATGGAAGTTAGTGTTACTTATCCATCTCATGATTTTGACAAGAAACGAAAGATGGAGTTCATGGTGAAATCTCAGAATAATGGTGAAAAGAAGATGAATGTTTCCTTATGCTCAAACTGTGGAAAGAAGCATGGTGGAGATTGTCTTAAAGGGACTAGAAACTATTTTAAGTTTGGAAAAGAAGGTCATCGAGCAGATGAGTGTCAAAGTAATGGAAAAAGGGTTGCTAATGATGTGAATAAAGAAAATACTGCAGAGAACTCACCACCAACACTTCAATGCTTCAAGTGCAAGGAAATTGGGCATTATGCTAATAAATGACCTAATCCAAGGGTTAGTGATGATTGACATGAGCAACCACTTATGGAAGTGGACAAAGGGAAGTAACATGCGATCAATATTGGAGATGTTGAGTTTGACAACGATGTGGTGGACTGATTAAGTGTTTATGTAATGGGATTCCAAAACAATGTTGTATATAGTATCATGGAATATTTGAATATTTATGTATTAGTTTATTGTGGTTTTCAATAATTTTATGGTACCGGTAACCATGGAAAGTTATTGAGATATTTTTGGAAAGAAGATGATATGCACATAATGAAGGGATAAGGAGAAAATGAAAAGTTTGACAGTATTCATGAGCTCATGACTGAAATAAGGAGAAGGTTATATCATGGTTTGAGTATATAGAATTTTTGGATTTTGGTATGTGTAAAGAGATAAATTTTTACAGCATTCATGTTTTCACTAAGGTTCAATGTGTATTCATTTTTCAAGAGAATACATGATTAAGGTATTCACATGATTGTAATGTGACCAACAAGATAATGGGGGATAAATGATTGTTGGTTGATGACATTTCAAGTAATAGTTTTCTTTATACTATGAGCTTGGACCGAAGTATTTTAGATAAAGATTGGAATGGATTATGTTGGACATAAGATTGTATTGTTTATGGATATAACTTTTTTCGATATTATTGATGGGATGTTATAGTAATGTAGTTTTAGAAAAAGGACAACCCGCAGGACGGGCGACAGCCCATCGCGTCGGACAAGTCTGTGGGAATCGAACCCACAACCAAAGTGCGACTGGCCTTTATCGCCTACCACTGGCCTACAGGATGTCCCTGTTTAGTAGATACTAGTTTTATTATATTAAGTAGTATGATATATGAAGTATAAGTCCATTTTAAGAACCATATATGATTAATCTAACTATAGATCAACTTATGTATATTTAATAACTTTTTCTAAGCTTTTGTTTGAGATAGATGGAATGACACGTCATTCTATCACATGATCTGCTAACACTTCACGAATAACAAATTCAACTTCATTTATTTAATATATGAAGTGGAAATTTTTCAAGGCACGAACAGCAGTGAGATTGTACCAAAATAATGTAAGTATTTATTCTAATTCAAATTCATCAACTTACGTGAAATGATCTTGAAAACCAAAAATGTTGTCCTAGTGCTCATATATCTGATGAATTAGATGATACATTAGATCATCTCAAATCTATGGATTTGTGATTGTTGGCTTTTTCATAGCCATGTTCTCTACCAATCTCCATCAGAACATTGTTGTTAGATTTTTCTTCCATATCCATATTTTCACCTATGTTCTTTTATGTGGAAACCCAGTGATTAGTTAATTTGGGTAACCGTTATATTTCATACATTTGTTTTTAAAGATATGTTTTGGTATTCCCTTTTTACGATGTGGGTTTCTATTAAAGAAACTTTCAAGTATTAAATCATTTATAACCCCGACAAATTTCGAGGGTGAATTTCATTTTAAGGGGGTAGAATGTAACAACCCGAGATTTCATGAGAATTATTCTTTTTAATTTCATTAATGTCTTGTGTTGTACGCTACACCAAGGTTATCTTGCGCTATACGCAATACCGTATTAGCTTGCAGTATACGCAACACTATTCTTGGATCATGTGACACACAATTTCGATAGTAGTTATTCTATGAAACATTAATTGTATATATATATATATTCAATGTACAAATGAAATATGGTTGGATTATGTTATAAGAAACAACGGAGGAGTCTTTCACAAAACACAACCCTGAATTGGCTTGTATTACATGCAATCACGACCTTCCTCGATAGCGTGTGTAGTACGCAATACCGGGTTTCTCTAAACAACAAGATATTATTATAATATTATTATGAACTAGATGTTATAAATAGTAATACCCAATTTTTGAAATTTTATAAATTTTACCTTTCAAAATGGACTTCATTTATGGATTCGGAATTTCAAAATTATCTTAGGGTGATATTTTGGTACTTTTCGGATAACTTTCATATTCAGATGAATAGTGAAAATTGCTAAATTTTAATTAAAAACAACTTTTTTAATCAAAATAATTAATAGTGATAAATTATTAATTTCAGTGGTTTTAAAGTATATTTAGAATATATTTTTACCATTTAATACAACGTTGGTCATTGGATGTAATTTCACATTTAATCCAAACATAAACAAGTGTCAATCTTTTGATAATTATTATCTCTTAAAAACACGCTATTTGTTTTGACGACGAGAAATAATTTTTAAATTAATTAATGCAACCGATATGTTTTGAATTTGGTAAAATAGAAATCATTTTTGAATTCATAATATCAAATATATCCTAGGCCTAATTTTTGGTATTTTTCTGGATACTTTCATTTTTTGATGAATAGTGAAACCACTAAGTGGTAGTTAAAAAACTGAATTTTTTAAAAAAAACATAATTTTACCGCTTCTGTGAGTGGAATTGCAAAAATCCGAGAGACACGGTTAATATCAAGGACTAAAATCTGGTTCAACGAGATGAAAATAATATTTGGTGAATAGTAACTTTTTACTTTTATTTACCGCGATTAAAAGTAAATAGGATAATTAAGGGTAAAAATGATATTATTATTATCATAACACAGGTCCTAATTCTATTGGATAAGTGTAATTCGACAAAAAACAACCTTATGAATAAAATATTACCATTTAGGCCCACTTGGATTAGATTAGGACATTTAATATTAATTTATTTAAAGAAGGATTAAAATAGTAAAAATCAATGTTTAATAAGTAAATCATTTTTAATATAGGGTTATACATAAGATAAATTCGACTATAAATATTTATTAAAAATCTAAAAATATTTCATAGATAATGGTATTTTATTTATAATTTTTATATATTAAATAATTTAATTTATTTGTGACACAATAATGATGTAGTAATTATCTTATTAATGAAATATTGACATAATTTATGTTATAAATACCCAAATAAATGTAATTTAAGACTTTTTATGAATTCAAATAATTTTATAAGTTAATATTACATATTATTACTGATTTAATTAACTTATTTCTAACTAATATTTCGGTTATGAGTTTCACAAAAATCAATTACCAAATAGTGTCAAAATTGACATAAAATATTTTTTAAAACAAATATTATATTATTAATTGATATTTTATTCCTAAAAATCTATGGTTCGGCCAAATGACTTAGATAAGTTTATATATATTAATAATAAACAACTTGGGGTTCGTTTGGCTTTTTATAATAAGTTTATTAACCTTATAGTGTAAGAAAACTAGAAGACACGGTAAAAGTTAAATTATCTAACTTAAAGTTAAATCTAAATGATAAGTTTAAAATACAAACCTAAACTTGTCTAAATTCTATTGGATGAGATTATTTCGACCCATACACATCTTAGCATCTAAATAAATCAATTTGGATCTATTAAAAAACGAATATGACTTTATAATAAAAGAATATTTTTTGTTTTTCCAAAAGTGCCCCTCTCCTCCCTTATAAAAGGACACCTCCTCCCTCTCTTCCTCACATAACTTTGAGCCTTCAAGCTCGGCCAAACCCTAAAAAATTCTCTTCTCCACTTCCCTATAAACATCCTAGAGGTCCTGGTCTTCTTCAAAGTTCAATTTCAGTGCCCTAAGAGGAGGTCTCAAAGAGGCACTTCAAAGAAGAGGTAATGTCCGTTACCGATTCTTTCAACTTTATTTCTTCTTCCACTTCATCTTCTTTATTTGTTTCATTATTAAGTAATAAAATCAGTATCAATCATATAATGATATTTTATTATAAGTATGAAACAACCCTATTTCATTATCTATCCATCTTACGGAAAATGAAATCACCGTGCGTGCGTACGTACAGAAAATTGTCTCCACGCCGTGGTGTAATCTATTTTCCACCACCACCTTACATGGAAGGGTATAATGGTGTAAATAATGACTATATATGATTACTGTAAAGTGATATTGATTCTGAAATAGTATACATACACTCCAATACAATTCCATGATCATGTAAATGATATCATCGCTCGTGCGTACGTACGGACTACCGTCTCCACGAACGCGATGAGATTCATTTTCCATGATTAACCATTCAAGAATGATTATAAAGTATATATAATAAGTAATAATGAAATATATGACATAATAATTCTACTTTATATATATATATATGTATGTCATCTATTTAATTTCATTCAATTCAACAAGGAAACGAAAACATCGTTCATGCGTACGTACGGCCCACCGTCTCTATGAACGGTGTATTTCATTCCTTTTATCGATATATAATATATATGTATATGATTAATATATATTATATATAAATCATGTATTACATTATGGAATTATATAAATCAGGATATAATTAATAATATCAATAACGACAAGTCGAAACACATACGCTAAATGAAATGATTTTACCCAAAACCCTGCTTTTAAATTAAACTTACAAAAGAACGGGTAATATAAAGTCATAATTGAAACTTATATGATATCATAACAATGAATATAATTATTTACTAAGTCAATGAAATTATTTAAATCATTATACAGGAGGTTTGGATCCATACGAAGCATATCAGACCTAAGGTAAGGGAAAATATCACAATCTCATTTTTATCCGAGATTGTTAATACTTTGGTATTTACTGGGGTGTATTTTATCACCCAAATCCATGTTTCTCAAATATGTAATATTATTTCCATCCACCTACAATTTTCTAAATCCAATTTTACCCTTCGGTGAGTTTTTAGTAAAAGATATGAAAGGAATATTTTGTCGTTTTTCGTACGAGGTAATTTTTGACTTTTCTAAAAAAATACGAGAAGAATGTTTTTTAACGTATACGGCATGAAAGGATATTTATGGTTTTATAAAGCTTGTTTTCATGAAGCTTTGTCAACAAAGTTTCATGACTATTTTCAAAAAAATATTTTTCTTTCAAAATTGAATGATGTTTTGTGAAAAGAAATTGATTTTAAAGAATAAAGGATAGTTTCCTCAAGAATTCATTTCAAGTGTTTTATCAAAACCATTTTCCATCTAAGATGAGATTATTTCATATGTGTATGTTTAAGGTATAATGTCTCTATGATTTACATGGTTTCACTTTTCTTATTATGAAATTAGATCTATTTCCTTTATATGGATTATGTGCTGATGGGATGATGTTTATGAAACCCAATTTATTTATTGGTTTATTATGAATGATGTATGTTTATTTTGTGGCACAAGTAAGAATGATTTCATTATGAGAAGGGTGGGACCTATATCTCCCTCCAATTCATTGGGTAAATATTTATATCTCATGATATAGACATGGCAGGAATGGTAAGTTAATCCGGTTCAGTATTACAGGACTGGAACAAGGAGTGAACTCGATTCAGAAAGGGACTTTGTCCACTAAGATGGTGTTGGCAGCAATGCATTGGCCACTATAGAAATCATATCATGTGATTAATGGTTGCCACAATTACATGTTTTATTCCCATGCTATTTTGTCATGATTGATGTTCCTTTATGATCTATGCCTTACGTAATCCCATGTTTTATGCTCAAGCTTTTGATGTTTAAACATTATGTTCATGTTTTGAAGTTCAAATGTATATGATTTGTTTTATTTTATCCATTCTTACCCATACTGAGCATTTGAGATCACCCTTTTTATGTTTTATTTTTCTCAGGATATAAGGAAAGGTTTTAGGTAAGAAAAAAAGGGACGTTCTTTGTGGGAGATGTTGAGGATCTTTCACTAAGATTAGAAGATTATGTTCCAAGTTTCCAAAGGCACTAAACTATTACGGTCCATTGGGGTCTGTTTTTGTTATGTAATAAGTATTCCTCAAAAGTTATTTAATGTCCATGTACGTCAAGATTCAGGTCTCTACAACCAGTAGTATCACAAACCACAATATAAGGTGTTTTTTATTTATTATCACAACAATTATGTACAAAATTTTCACAACCACCTCATAAAGAGATTTCAAAACCACCAAAAAGTTTGTTTTCCCGACCACTTTGTCTAGGGTTTTCATGAACTAACTATATATAGTTTTCATGAAATACCAATGGGGAGTATTCAAAATATCCCTACAAGGATTTTTTGCTTTTTTTATATAAATTTACTCTCATAGATAATTTTATATTAATATACCAACACCACAACCTCTTAGGTCTGTTCTATACAACATATAAAAATGAAAAATAGACACGGGCCATCTGAAAATAACACCCTTATATACCACTATGTACTCAAAAAAATCTACCCTAGCTATGATTATAAAGATACACCCAAAGTTATCTCCACTATTCACTACACACCCAAATAGGGTTAGGTATTTCATAGAGCACCCCTCAAGCCCATTCGGAGAAATCATAATGAAGCATCCACATGGTGTCATCACTCACAGTCTGGAGTATAGGGGAAAACCCCCATTACTCAGGGGTATCACATACCAAACACACACATATATCATATTACAACCTCACATTACTCATATTATACGCCTAATTAAAAATACAGTAGATAATTCTCATGGACTATCCCTTCTTCCATGAATTTCCAACAGTGGTACACTCTCCCAAAAAATATCATCATGGAAATTAATCAAAGGTATCTCAATATACTCACATGTCATACTTGGGTTGTACTTCTAGAGTAACATCACATTCCCACATGAAGGTGGAAACGAGGATAATAATTTAGGTCATTCGGTGTCATCTGTCCCATTTCATTTAAAAGGATCACTGCATGGGGTATTTCCAATGACGGATAACAATTATTTTAAAATCCAACTCCATAAATGGATGAGGGGGACAAGAGAGTGCTATGTTTTCTTATATGGTCCCTGATAATTATTACATTAAAAGGTAATTAATTTTGTATGTTCATAAATTCATAAAATTGTTTATCTAGGAAAACTATTTAATTTAATATTTGACAATAAAATTTTCCCCATAATTTAGTATAACAGTTCAATGCCTTTAGTGATGAGGTCACACACAATAAGAAATAATAATCATAATATATAATTAAAATTGGGTTAATATGAATTACATAGACCCTTATTGAATAATATTTATCACTATTAAATTTAAAATATAGTTCATAGAAAGACTATCACAAGCCCAACCGACCATGGTTTATTTTTCCAAGCCTTTGAACCACATTCAGATTAAAATTTAATTAATTATTATTGAATTAAAATTAATTAAACTTTTAGCCCCTAATTATTCCATTATTTATACATTTTCATAAATTTATAATGACTCACCATGTTGTACCACTATTTCTTACCCAATAACAACCATACTAATATAATTCATTCCATGCTCCCTAAATAAACCTAGAACAAATCAATACCACACAGAAAAAATTAAATAATAAATTTTATTTTATATGAATTTCAAAAATCTAAAAAAAAATTAATATGCCCACATAAAGAAAACTAATCGATGGTAGATGATACACATATACTCTCTTGAGAAATCCTCTTGTAAGGATTCAAGGATGACCCATCATCTCATTGTGAATATATATTTCTATGTTGGAATCATCCATACCATCCCTTAATTGAAGACCATAAATTAAAAAATAGTTAATTGTACATATGGAGGAGACTAATTGATTTTGGATGTTACCTTTAATAGAGAGATAACACCAAAAAATACTTGAGATCAAAGGGTTTTAAAAGGTAGTGGAGGGGTAGTGGGAGTGATTGTTTCATGAGTACATATAGAAGTATAATGGCAGTAGAATCCATTATAAATTAAATAATTAATATGTAATTTATTCATCTAAAATACATACGAACAAGTTGGTATAGGGCCACCAACTCGACGGTGTACTACTATAACCACCTTGGATACTATCTATACCACCATCTAGTTAGTGAAATACAGTGGTTGAATCAACATCCATAAAATCCCCCAAATGTCTCCCAAACCACTAAACAAGAATTTAATCTTTATTCATAAATAATTTTTTTTGGTAGTTTAAAACATTATTATTTACATTCCAAAATCCGATTCTAAATTCAAACCCACAAAATGTAAAAAATTAATATTTTCTGTTAATATTAATGAAATTAAAAACATTGGTCCTTATAATGAGATACATATTATGTGTGGAGTAGCATGTCATGAAATTTTCTCTAGGATAATTATATAAATTTGATGCGTTATATTTCCAAAATGTATACTACTTTCATGAATGTTACTAATTGTATTCCCTTCCTATAGGATGTGGATAAGACCTTGAGTTTATATATTTATAATTATCTTAATACGATGAATATATGACCCTTAAATTTTATATTTAATTCTATATAGGATGTCTGTTGATATATCCCAGAGTTTCTATATGAATTTCATCTCTCTGTTGGGTTTGAATACATGAATTATTCTTCGAAGGACTTGCTTCTCTAAGAGGGTGTTAAAAATCCATTATGTTTCATGATTAATATAATTCCATGTAGTGTATAAATACACCCTGATTCTTTTAGATAAATTTATTTTGTAAAAGGTTTTCGATACACCCTTGAGTTTCTAGATGACATACTTACAAAAGTGGGGGAAGATACACCCATGTGTTTTGTGATGATATATTTTCAATGGTTGGAAAAATATTCTCCTAGGTTATTGATGAGGGTACACCCTTAGTGAAACCCTAAGACTAGTCTAAAGCAGTGTGACCATTTAGAGGTTTCATTATAGAACATTAGGATAAGCAATTACTATTTATTGAAACTATTTTATTAATTTATTTTTCTAGTAATCATATCCGATGAATATGCACTAATTTATAGCTTATGTATAAGACATTTTTTTTGATTCCCTAATAAGTTATACTCAAACCAATCTCAGTTGGTTGGGGAACATTGGTACTTGAGAAGGCTATTTTGATTTTTTTTGAGTTCTGTATTGTTATGAGATATTCCATTCATCTAGATATATTGGATATACACTCTTTAGGGATGAGGAATTTCTTTAGGACAGTAATATATTCTCACAAATTTTTTATATTTTTTATAATCCTAGTCCTTTGACAAGTCATTATGTACTAGATAGACTATATTTCAATATTATTTAGTATATAAAAAATTAAATTTAATATACCATGTTCTTTTATAATGATTTGATAATTAGAAAAATATATTTTAATCATAATGACCTTTTCTATACTTTATAGACACATGCACAAAATTTTTTCAATGAATTTCAAGGCTACATCATTTGGGATACAACTATAAGAAACTTATAAGGATATATTTAATAAATTATGGAATCAATTAATTGAAGTAACTACCACGAAGAGCTTGATAATCATTTCTATATATTAGTACACATAGAATTTTATATTTTCATGATCACATTATTGTGGCTATTAATCATTTTTAATATTATTTTTTCAAACATTAATTGAACAGTTGCTTCATATATTTTGATCAGTCACCTAATAAAATATGTTTCAATTTCATTTATTAATATTTATATGCAACTCCTTATATATATCAGTAAAATAAAACTCTCGTACGATTAAATATTAGGGTTTACAATTAATTAATGACATCATCTTATAATTCACTATGGTATATTTTAATTTTATTTTCGAATAAAAATATATACTAATATATAAAAACTAATAAGGTAAATTAATTAAATGTGAGACATCAAAGCATGACATTGTGAATTATTCTATATAGAAATTAAAATATGATATTATTTGAACTATTATATTTAATAAATAGATATATAAATATATAGTACTTGAAATTAATTATATCAATATATAAATATGTGCATTTAACAATTGATATAGAGGTTCATGGAGGGGATTATAGCCATGGGTTTGGAAATCCTAAGGAAACATGGGTTTTCAGTTGGAACCTATATATATTGGCTTCTATTCCCATGGAAACATGTATTACATGAAGGAAATGTAGGCATTAGAAACATATTCCCATGACAATATGTTTTATACAAGAAACATTTAACTAGAAGAAAAACATTCAAATGAATTAACTTATTCATTGAGAGTCCTTTTATGATGATCTAGTGGTGAACATGTCAAAATGTACTATATAAGATAGTTAGAGACATAAGTAACTTTGGTTCAATGCTACATTTCATATAGCTAACCATATTAGTTTAAAAAAATCCACACAACATTAGAAATAGAAAAACAACAACTATTGACTTGGTAATAAGTTCTAATGGATATAGGTTTTCATTTATCCATGGGGAATCATTTCTGGTTGATGTAGTCTTGCTAAAAAACTAGACATCCTTTCCCATTGATATAACCATACATTTTAGTAGTAGTCCACATAACATGAGGTTATTTTATAAAAATTATTTGTGTTATTTCTAACGTAATTACACACTTTTACATGGAGTTATAATATCCAAATAAAATCCCCATAGACTCCCACTGCTTTTTAGTAGCCTCTAGTGTATGGGGATAAATTCTCGGTATATTTTAAGGAACATGAAATATTATTATATAGTGATGTATTGTTGTGATAATATAATGTTTCATTGTTGATCATATTTATTACAAGTACCTCAAGGATATATACTGTGTGCAATAAAATATCATGAATAAACGGAATTACATTTTGATGAAAAAATAATGATGATTTTTTTTCTGGGATCATTATATATGAATTGGGAGTGTTATATTATATAAGAGAAAACATGTTAGATATTTATATTTTTGTAATGGTTATAGTTCAATATATATGTATTACTATAACCTTACTGATTATTGAAATATATGAAAATTTATGAAACATCCAAATGATGATAACCATTTTCATTACAAAGAATATTATGGTGATTTTAAAATATAGATTTATCCTTTTATGCTTTCAATAAAAGTGAAAAATATAAAAAATTAGTGAGATATGAGCACAAAACTGTATAATAATACTAATAAATTTTTTAATGGTTTATTTTATTACACATTGATATTATATTTTATGTATGATTTACTAGTAAGTCCTAATATATATCATTCAATTACCTTAGTTAAGTGCCAAAGTTACATATGTTAACTCTAGAAACATCATCTATCATTTTTATTTGATTGAAATTATATTTATTTATTACATTATATCAGCTATTTATTTAATAGATTTTATCAATTTATACACTTTAATCACACATGGTAAGACATATATTATAATATAAATGTTCAATTTTTAAATAAAAATCAAAAATAAATTCACTGGTTGTTCCTTTGTCTGGTAAATGTATATATAAATATATATTATAGATTCTCCTATAATGTTAAGGGTGGTAAATCTATGATAAAAATTTTGTGATATTTTATTCTTTCTAGTGTGAAAAAATAAGATTGTTTTATATTTATTTTCCATTTCAAGTTATATACATCATTGTAGATGTTCATTATATTTGTTTTTTTTTGAGTTTGAATAGTAGATATATGATCATTCAAAAGAAAGATACTATAATAATATTCTCCTATGTTGTTTATAATTACTTATTTCAATAATCATGAATATTTAACCATATTTGGGGATGATATAATATTTAACATTGTTTCAAAAAAAATTATGCATTAATATTTATTATCCATATATGATATTAATATCTATGGTTAACTCATACACTTTTTATTTCAATATATAATATGCGACCATAAAAGTTAGTAGTGTGGCCTACTATATTGTTTATAGTCAAGGTCACATGATTATGTAGTCCTTACCCCATGCACAAACAATATATTTGACAAAAATATTACAATTTTGTTATGGATAATTATAATAATAATTACTATTAAGTAATAGGGGATTATAAAATATTAATTTAATTATCCTTGAAGGTGGAATTTAAGGGCATGACAACGAACAAATTCCATGGGTTGATGGATGTTGTGGTTTGATATCAGAACCTCCTTAAACTGATTATATTAATCATATCAATATGTATAATTATAAATAATAACAGTACTATTAGATAAAAATTATATATTCTAATTTAATTAATAAAAAATAATTTATTATAGGATTCAAGGATTAAAAATCAAACACTGAAGTTCCCAGTCAGGATCCAAGTATCACTGAGAGGGGGAGGGGGTGAATCAGTGATATCTTTTTCTTTTTAATTTTCACCTTTTTGAAACAACCTTCGCCTGCTGTTAAAGAGTTTCTTCCATGATGAACACACAAAACAACAGGAACACAAGATTTACAAGGTTCACTACTCAACAAGAGTAGCTACATCCTTGGTATGGTAAACAATCCAGTACCACACAATCCACTAGAAAACAATGCTTTAATGTGGAATAAAATGAGTAGGATATACCCTTACACTCATGCAGCACTTTGAAAACAATACAATAGTTCATGTGCTCCTTATTAGCACAAATAGGTTAACACAATGTTTCAGTGCTTCTTTACAATTGAACATATGTATTCTCTGAAGTACAAATCTTCACCTTCTTACCCAGAAGCCGGTAAGAACTCTCTTACGCACAACTGAATACGTGCGAAGACCCCAAATATTTCGCACTTCCTTTAGGTTGCCTTGCGCAAAATTTAAATGGCTTGCGCATAAAAATTCCCTTTTGGCGCGGAATTCATTTTCGCGCAACTTCCCTCTTTCGCGCAAAGTTTCACTTTTCGTGCAGCTTCCAAATTTTTCGCGCAACTGTCATAATTTCTCGAAAACCTCTTTCTTTTCACGCACCCCACTTAGCGTAAGATTTTATGCACACCAGAGCTCGTAATTTCTTCTATGTGTCGAGCCTTAACAAATTAGAAGGGTTAGCTTCATATATATAGGCATTTTTGACCCCGTGCGAAAAACACTAATCTGCACGTAAAACCTCCTCCATGCGCGTAAAAACTATTTTATGCAACTTCATATTTGACACCATGCTTAAATATTGTGTGCAACTCATGCCTTTTCCATTTTTCATCCTTCTAAACATGAAGCACCAATTGTGCGCAAAATTCCGAACCGCATTCCATATTGCGCGCAAACCCATCCTTTCACGCGACATTGTATTTCGTGCAATGATCCAATTTTTCGCGCAGCTCATGCCTTTGAAAATTTTTGAGCTTCTGATATCGAAACACCTTTTGCACGAAAAACATCATTCCTCTATTTCACGCATCTCGCAGATATTTCGTGCAATGATCCAATTTTTTGCGCAACTCACTACTATTTCGCGTAACCCGCATATATTGCACGCACCACTTTATTTTTGTGCACAACATGCCTAAATTTCCGCGCACTCCATGCCTTTGACATTTTTCGATGTTCTGATCTTGAATCATGCCTTGAACACAAAAATATAAAGCATATTCAATATTTCATGCTTCATCCATTGCCAAAAAAACATCTTCATCCCCCGATTTTCAGGCCCTAAAATTTGGCAAACACTGGAAAACGACGCCACCTTAAACTGTGCGTTTCTGCCATCCCTAGATTGTCCATTTCTTTGTCATTTTCTCTCTTCACTTCTTCCCATAACCATTCTTCTACTGTTATCATGAATCCCACTATCGTGATATTTATGCATTGATAGATCAGCTGTAGCATCATCAGAGTTGTAATGGGAACGGAAACTTCCCTATCTCCCAATAGCCTCATTCCTTCCAATCAAAACTTTATATGACTGGCATCATCATTTCTCCCCCTTTCCTTCATAAGGCTTGAATCACAAGTTCTCCTAACTCATGATATGTGTGAAATACATTCCAGAAATGCATCATCTGATTTGTGATCCTTCTACAAAGTGAATTGATTTAACTTATTTGACAACAAAATACAACACTCTACAAAGGATAACTCTTCAAAATTTCTTCTCCATTCAACTTGGTCCCAACAATCTCACCCTTTGGATTTTGTTGTCAACCATGATTAATAAATCACTGAACTTTGTAACCTTTTTCAATGGATTACATATCAACAATTCTAAGCCTACGTGAGCCAACTCATTGTACGAAACAAGAATTATTGACAGCCAAAACCATGCTGTCCAAATGCAGTGACTGTGAAATCTCATGAATGTACCTCCTCATACTTATTCAGAACATCTTTCAATCTTCTACTTCATCATTCTTCACTTCTTCAATTTTCCTGTAAAACAACATTGTTTCCTACAGCCAATCCAACAAACAGTTAGAATAGTTCACCCACATACATGCTGAATTCACAGCATACCCACAACTCTCCCTTAATACATGCTTCCTTATGGATAGATTTATGAATCAATTATCCCCCTTGAAATCACTATCCAAAGGTAAGATGAGAGAAGGGACAGAAACAGGTACCTTAACCTTGATGAGAAGGAGGTTTTACACCCATGTTCAACCTCAACTTTTCAAATGGTTCCTTCGGTAATGGTTTTGTAAATATGTCAGCAATTTTTTCAGATGTAGGAACATACTCCAGCTTCAATTCATTGTTTTCAACCTGCTATTTGATGAAGTGATACTTTATATCAATGTGTTTTGAACGAAAATGTTGTACTGGATTTCTTGTAAGATTGATTGCACTCTAATTATCACAACCCAAGAGCAATGGTAGCTTTACTTCAATAAGTAGATCTTCCAGCTGAGTCTTCATCCACATTAGTTGAGTTGCAGCTTGAGTAGAAGCAACATACTCAGCTTCAGCTGTGCTAAGTGTTACTGAATTTTGTTTCTTGGTATGCCAACTAACACAGCTTTTCCCCATAAAGAATACTCCACCAGATGTGGATCTTCGATCATCAACATTTCTTGCCCAATCAGCATCAGAATACCCGAATAGATCAATATTTTCATAGCCTTCATAATGGATTCCAAAATTTGTTGTACCTTTGATATATCTGAGAATACTTTTTCCAGAAATAAAATATGATTCTTTAGGAGCACTCTGAAATCTTGCACATAAAGTAACAGCATAGACGATGTCGGGTCTTGAGGCAGTCAAATATAGCAGACTTCCAATCAGTTTTCGAAACTCTTTCTGATCAACTTCCTGGCCTTCTCCATATTTATACAACTTGGTTCCCACTGAAATCGGTGTGGAAACTAGTTTTGAATTTTCCATGCCAAAATTCTTTAGAAGTTCCTTAGCATAATTTTCTTGAGATAAAAAAACATGATTCTTCTTCTGTGAAATTTGTAACCCCTGAAAGTACTTCATTCCTCCCTGCATGGACATCTCAAACAACTTCTTCATCTCCTTAGAATATTTTTTACATGATCTTTCAACATTTCCATCAAATATAATATCATCGACATAAACAATAACGATCAGTGAAAACTCCTGACATTTCTTGATGTAGAGATTGTTGTCAACTCTCCCTTTCTTAAAGTTCATCTTCTTCAACCAAGTATCTAATGTAGAATACCATGCTCTCGGAGCCTGTTTTATCCCATACATTTCCTTCTTCAACCTGCACACATAGCTTTCATCTTTTCCAATAACAAATCCACAGGGTTGATCAATGTAAACTTCCTCGTCAAGATCACCATTCAATAATGCGGATTTTACATCCATTTGAATGATTTTGTAACCTCGTTGTGCAGTAATGGAAAAAAATATTCTGATTATTTCTAATCGAGATACTAGAGCAAAGGTTTCATCAAAGTCAATGACTTCAATTTGTGAATACCCTTTGCAGACCAATCTTTCCTTGTTTCTTATTACTTTACCTTCTTCATTCAGCTTGTTTTGAAAAACCCACTTTGTACGAATAATGTTCTTGTTGTCCGGCTTGGGAACAATTTCCCAAGTATTGTTCTTCTCTATCTGATCAAGCTCTTCATTCATAGCATGAACCCATTTTGGATGCTCAAATTCTTCATTTATATCATTCAGTTCAACTTTCGAATAAAGAGAAGCATGTGATATAGCATTCATTGTTCTTCTTGTTTGAACCCCTTGATTTTTATCTCCAATAATGTTCTGAGTCTCTACTTGTTTCCTCAACCTAGGATGAGTTGTTTGAACTTCACCCTCATAACTTGATATTTCTGAGTCAGATTCCTCTTCTTGAGTAGGATGAACACAGTCTGCCACATTATCAGAATTGTTAACAAAATCTTCTCTATCCCGCTTGACTTCCACATCAACATATGACTGCTTTTCTTTCTCAGCATTTTCAACAACTTTTACATATGAAGAATCAAAAATTCTTCCTATTTCTTTGTTGAGGAATCTATATCCTCTTCCTTCTGGATCATAGCCAAGAAAAATTCCGTCATCTCCCCTTTGCTCAAACCTTCCCAGATTTCCACCTTTCTTCTTTATAATACATGGACTCCCAAAGACTCTCAAGTGTTTCAGAATTAGATTTTTTCCATAGAACATTTCATATGGTGTCATATCTGAGTTTGGCCTATAGAAACACCAGTTCTGAATATACACAGCAGTTCTCATGGCTTTCCCCCAATAATAATGAGAGAGACTACGTTCAAGTAACATAGTTCTCCCCATTTCCACCAAACTTCGATTATTTCTTTCAGCCACCCCATTTTGTTGAGGTGTGTATGGTGAACTAAACTCATGCGGAATTCCATGTTTCTCAAGATAACTTTCATTCTCTTCATTCTTATACTCACCACCATTATTAGTTCTCAACATCTTCACTGAATACTCACATTCCTTCTCTGCTTTCCTTCTGAAACTCTTAAACATTGTTAGAGCATCTGACTTATGTCTCATGTATATAAAACAAGTAATGTGAGTAAAGTAATCAATGAATGTAATGAAGTACTTATCTCCATTTGAAGATTACTTGCTCATCGGTCCACATATATCTGAGTGTATGAGTTCCAATGGTCTTTTTGAGTGAATTTAAACTCTCTTGTGCATAGAATTAACAATCTATCCTTTCTCACAAATTGTGCAGCACCAATCTCTTTCTCTTTATAAATTAGGAATATCCCGAACACTATCTCTCTTTGATAACTTGCAATATTTCTCTGACACATGTGCCCCATCCTTTTATGCCATAATTTGTTTTTATCTGCTACACCCATGTAACAAGATTTCTGCACTTCACCAACTTGTAACAAATTCTCCCTTGTACGTTGGCCCCTTGTAACTATGTTTCAATCATTTTCACATTTCCAAACAAATCCATATTTTCTGAAGATCACTTTGTTTCCCTCATCACAGAGTTGTGGCACACTAATAAGGTTATGTTTCAGCCCATCAACATATATTGTTTTTCTGGATTTCATCTTTTCATTTCCAATGATGGCTGATCCAACACCTTTGATCCTCAGAGATTCATCATTTCCAAATGTCATAGTTCCTTCTTTAATGTCTTTTACATTCTTCAGCAGATTTAAGTCTCCTGTCATATGAGATGAACATCCACTATCAAGAATCCAGGTACATTCTCCTTTTGTAGCTTTCATGTCATTTTCAACAACAAGTACTTTTTGTTCTTCCTTTTCCTTCACTTTCTGTTGTGCTTCTTTCAATTTCCTAGCCAAATCAATGTGTTCTGGCCATAGAACAATGCATTATTTCTTTTCAAACTTATCAGACTTGTCCCATTTTGATTTTAAAAACTCTTTCTTCTGAGGATTATTAACAAATTCGTGTTGCTCTGGTAACACACTAAGGCAACCCTTAGCAATATGTCATGGTTGATCACATCTTTCACAATAAGTTTCCAGTGGTTGGAATCTATTCTCAACTTTCACACCAGTCTTCTCAGATATCTTCTGAAACTTATTTGGAGACATTCTATTTTGAAAGGGTTGACTCCCCCTCAATCCTAGTCTTTCAAAACTTTTGGAATAGTTGTAATGTTGTTGATTGAACCAACACATACTTTCCATATGTCCGAATCCACCACAATTCCAACAGTAACCATAGAAATAATATTTTCCTCTGAAACTTTTATATTGACTGGAGTTGTGAACACGCTTCTCAAAAACCTTCATGTTTTCATTTGTAACTTTCTTCTTCAGCTCAGATTCATTAGTACCAGAAGTATTAGAATTTTTTCTTGACTCAAGAATTTTATGCACTTCTGATTTTTCTGCATTGTTGATTTTGACCACATACTTGGTCTTTACAGCCTTGTTCTTATCAGAACCAGTTTTTTCTTTCATTTCAGCCTCTGAAGGTAACTTTTGTAGATCCTTGTTTGGATCATTCTTACTGGAACATTCTCCAACTTCTGAGATAGAATTTTTGGAACTGATATTCATTTCGTTAGATTTATGTTGTTTTTGTTGGACAAGTTCCAACTCTTCTTCTTTTTCCTTCAACTTCACTTCAAGATGATCATTACGATTATTTGTATTCTCAAGAGAATTTTTCAGATCATAGATCTCCTTTTCCATCTTGATTTTATCATCTGTAAAACCTTCTTGATTGTTTACTATGGATTTTTCATTTATCAACTTCTTGTTTTCTTTCTCAAGATTTCTGATCTTCCTCAAACATTCCTTCAGCTCTTCTTTCAGATATTGTTCATGTTGAGTGTCTTCTTCTTCAGTACTACTACTCTCATAATCATTATTATTCACTGTTGCAAAAAAGGTACTCTCTCTAGCTTTCTCAGTAGCAGATTTTTCTGATTCAGTCTCGCTATCATCATATTCTTCATCTTTTGACAAAAATCTTCTTCTCTTTGATTTAAAGAACTTTTTATTCTGACTTCTACCAGAATATTTATCTTTTCGACCCTGTTTCTTCCATTACCTTCTTGGTCCTCTGTCTTCTTCATCACTGACGTCATCTTTCCCTTTTTGAGGGCAATTAGCCGCAAAGTGGCCAACTTCTCCACAATCAAAACATTTCAAA
This sequence comes from Viscum album, assembly GCA_963277665.1. Classification (NCBI taxonomy): domain Eukaryota; kingdom Viridiplantae; phylum Streptophyta; class Magnoliopsida; order Santalales; family Viscaceae; genus Viscum; species Viscum album. Next base: position 383,884,658 of record OY728164.1, read on the forward strand.
GGGAGTTTCCATTTGTATTTCCCTGTGCCTCTTTTAGCATTTTTAGAAAACAAGGATAGAATTTCTTCAAAATTTTGACATACCTCATTTTCAGAGTCGGATTCACCAGCTTCTTCATTAATACGAATTTTCTTCGACTTCTCTTTCTTTTCTGCCCTGAAAGACATTTCTTTATCAGTTTTTGCTTTGCTCTTCATGGTCTTCTCTCTTCACATCTCATAAGTGATGAGAGTACTGTGCAAATCATCAAGAGATAATGTTTCCGGATCCCTGTCTTCAAGTGAAGAAACTTTAGCATCAAATTTGTCAAGCAGAATTCTCAGGATATTTTCAACAACTGTAGCATCTTCTAACTTTTAACCAAGACACCTGATTGTACTGACAATGTCATTAACCCTGGTAAAGAATTCCCCAACAGATTCAAATTCTCCCATTTTCAAGTCTTCATACATCAGCCTCCAGATTTGTAGTTTTTCCTTCTTCACTTTTGTATTTCCTTCATAGATATTCATTAGCTTATCCCAGATGCCTTTAGCAGTAGCGACACCTTTCACTCTTAAAAACACACTTTCAGAAAGTGATGCGAGTAATGCATTTTTATCTCTTCCATCATTCTCAAGATTCTTCTTATCGACAGGAGTAAGAGGGACCTTGTCATCAATAGTAGGAAATCCATCTATTGTAGTTTCAAGAACTTCATATCCAAGAGACATAAGATACTGCATCATTTTGTCCTTCCAGATATGATAGTTCCTTCCATCGAAGATTGGAATGCCCTTACTGTTCACGCAATTTAGATTCTCCATCACAACTTCTTTTCAAACACTTCATCAAGGAGTAAATGAAGGCAACCTCACTCTGATACCAATTGATGTTCCCAGTCAGGATCCAAGTATCACTAAGAGTGGGAGGGGGTGAATCAGTGATATGTTTTTCTTTTTATGTTTCACCTTTTTGAAACAACCTTCACCTCTTGTTAAAGAGTTTCTTCCCTGCTGAACACACACAACCACAGGAACACAAGATTTACAAGGTTCACTACTCATCAAGAGTAGCTACGTACTTGGTATGGTACGGAAACAATCCAGTACCACACAATCCACTAGAAAACAATCCTTTAATGTGGAATACAATGAGTAGGTTATACCCTTACACTTGTGCAGAACTTTGAAAACAATCCAATAGTGCATGTGCTCCCTCTTAGCAAAAATAGGGTAACACAATGTTTCAGTGCTTCTTTACAATTGAACAGATGTATTCTCTGAAGTAAAAATCTTTACTTTCTTACCCAGAAGCCGGTAAGAACTCTCTTACGCACACCTGAATACGTGCGAAGACCCCAAATATTTCGTGCAGCCTTTAGGGTGCCTTGTGAGAAATTCAAATGTCTTGCGCTTAAAAATGCCCTTTTGGCGTGGAATTCATTTTCGCGCAACTTCCCTTTTTCGCACAAAGTTTCACTTTTCACGCAGCTTCCAAATTTTTCGCACAATTGTCTTAATTTCGCGAAAACCTATTTCTTTTCACGTACCCCACTTAGCGTAAGATTTTATACGCACCAGATCTCGGAATTTCATCTATGTGTCAAGCCTTAACAAATGAGAAGGGTTAGCTTCATATTTATAGGCATTTTTGACCCCGTGCGAAAAACACTAATTCGCGTGTAAAACCTCCTCCATGCACGTAAAAACTCTTTTATGCAACTTCATTTTTCGCGCCATGCTTAAATATTGCACGCACCTCATGCCTTTGCCATTTTTCATCCTTCTAAGCATGAAGCACCAATTGCGCACAAAATTCTGAACCGCATTCCATATTGCGCGCAAACCCATCCTGTAGCGACTTGGGTTTTTTGCCCTGTCAGACTCTGGAATATTTCTACAAATAATTCCAGAGCTGGGCACGAAGACGGCGTGCGATTCCGAGACCCGGTGTGCCCGGAATTAATTTTATAAAAATATTAAGTTTTTTTTATACTATGCACGTGGCGGGGGTGTTCTATCTCCTAAACGGTAGCTCAGAACGGGAATCTGAGGGCACGGTTGCGTCCGGAACGTGCCGTTTACCCTAGGCGGGGTGTAAACTTTGCGGGCGCGGGCCTGCGGTGAGAAACGCCACCAGGGGCGTTTCCGTAAATAAGTGGCAAGTTTGTGTGTGAGCGTCGGCTCAAATAACTTCTGAACGGAGTCTCGGATGGAAAATCTTAGACCGTCGTTGCGTTCAGAACGGCGCGTTTACCCTAGGGGTGACCTTACTTTTGTTCGCATCGGGCGTCGGGTCCGAGGCTGGTTTGGCGCCGGTGGGCGGCTGATATAAATATCAGCGCCACCCCCCCCCCCCTTTTATCGTTTTCGTCGTTCTTCGCCGTTCTTCGCCGCCACTCCTCCGAATCGAGAAAACGGAGCGCCCACGAGCTCAGAATTCGACGGCGGACGTTCCAGGAGTGCGCAGCGGAAGCTCGGGAGCGCAGATCTGAGGCAGAACGTCGGCGTTTCACCCGCGAGGTAGGCGGTTTGAGTTTTACAATCCCGAATCCCGTTTTTGTGATGTTTTTCTTCAAATTTTCATATGGGTTGTATAGTTCGGGTCCCGAGCATTCCAAAACATGTTTCAGATCTGAATTTGGAGCACCGGGGTGCTCCCGGTGGCTCCCGGAAATTTTCCGGCGCGAAAAATCCGGTTTTCCGGCGAGACCCGCGGCGGCCATGGCGGAATCCGGCGAGACCCGCGGCGGCGCGGCGGCGGCGCGGTGGTTTCCGGCTCCGGCACGGCGGAGTCCGGCGGCGGCGCGGTGGTTTCCGGCGACCCTGCGGTGGTCCGGCCAGACTGTTCCGGGGGTTCTTTAAACCCCCGTAACTCGCAAACCGTAACTCCGATTCGCGAGCCGTTTCGGTGACGCACTCCTTGCGTCGAGACGGACCTTTTGAAATCACCTTGAGAATTTTATGGTTCGGGATCGTGGCCCGGGAGTTGGAAACGTCGTATAAAATAATATTATTTTATTATTTTACGACTTCGGGCCGTTGTAACTTCTACCCGGAGCGTCCGATTGACGTGCCGTCAGTGGCGTTGAGACCCTGATGGTACGACAAACTTTTTGAGATGGTTTCCGGGTGTTGGGACTGAGAACGGGGTGCGGGCCCCACGAGGCCGGGTTTTGGCGTTTGCGGAGAAACGCAGCTTTTGCACCATGAGTCCGATTTTGGCAGATGAATAGTCGATCTTGTGTGTTTTTCCGAGAGGATCGCAATGGTGCATTCCGTTCGATGAGTTTCGGAATCCAGGCGTGGGCCCCACCCGAGTTGGCCTTCGGTGAATAGTACCTTTTTCACCGGGTGTCCGTTTTGGGCGAGCGAGTAGTCGATTCCGCTTGTTTTTCCGAGGGGATCGCCGTGGTGTGATCCTCTTGATGGGTTTCGGGATCATTGTGTGGGCCCCGCACGAGCTAGCTACGGTGAATAGTGTCGTTTTCACCGGTGCTCCGTTTCGGGCGAGTAAACAGCCTATCCTGCGTGTTTTTCCGCGTGGAACGCGATGGTCGCCTCAGTTTTGGCCTAGGAGGTGCGCAGTGTGGCGTTGTGGCGGGTCTCTTGGGTTAGCGATGTTTAGACCAGCAGTGGTTGAGGGTTCTCCCTTGGTTCGTTCCCACGAGGGTTTGTGTGGCATCACAACCTTTGTATGTGTTTGTGATCCTCTCGATGGGATGTTTAAACTGTTAGAGTTGTGGTATCCCTCCGGTGGGCCTGGAGTGGATCCTCTAGCATCTTTACCCTAGATCGGGTTCTTGGTATCGTTGTGACCGCTTATTTACGGGCGGCGATCCCCTATCTAGCAGGTTAACCCCGTAGGGTTTGTGGCATCATCAGGAATATGATCCCCTACGCGGTGGGTCGTGCACAGTAGGGTTGTGGCATCGTCGGGTTTACGATCCCCTACTCAGCATGATGTTTATAGTAGGGTTGCAGTATCATTGGTTATACGATCCCCTACTCAGCGCTTGGTGTCGGTAGGGTTGCGGTATCGTTGGTTATGCGATCCCCTACTCAGCGCGTGGTTTCGGTAGGGTTGCGGCATCGTCGGTTCGATCCCCTACATCGCGAGTTATACCAGATAGGGTTCCGGTATCGTCGTGACCATCTTTATATGGACGATGATCCTCTATCTGAGTGTTGAGCTTCTGTCGAGCGCCGGATCTGGTTGTGGTATCCCCCAGCGGATCCTGGGTGTGATCCCCTATCTGTGAAAATTACGTATGCCAGATCGGGTCATGGTATCCCCCAGCGGACCCTGGGAGTGATCCCCTATCTGTGAGCTACGTATACCGGAGTGGGTCTTGGTATCCCTTAGCGGATCCTAGCGGCGATCCCCTCTCCGAGGAGTTTGGTGGTTATGTTGTTTCAGCGATGTTTCCTCAGTGATGCTATCCGATGAGTGTGGTCTCTCGGGTGAGCGTCTGTGATGTTTGCGAGTATCCCGATGGAGTGTATCTCTCGGATGAGTGTCATCTGGTATGGCAGTGTTCGTGGTGTACTCTCCTGGTTGTGGACAGTTGCTGGTGATGAGGTCGGTACCTCTTGTGGCTTTGTGGCATGAGATGTGTATATCTGGATTGTTCAAGGTGTATGTATGGGAATACACCTGAGCTGAGCTGAGCTGACTAGTTGTGTTTAGCCGAGGATGGTCACGAGATGGAGTTTCTCTCTCGTCTGGGTTCCCTCTGGCTGGGTTGAGCGGACTGTTTCCTTCTAGTTGCTCCCTTGGGTTTTGGGTTTTTGGGGTGCCTACTGAGTATGTTTATACTCACCCCTGCACGGGCTTTGCCCGCACATGTTTGTGTCTTGTGCAGACCACATGCATTTTGACGGAGTCCCAGGAGGACCCGGAGCAGGCGGAGCTTAGTGAGCGAGTTGACCGGGGTGTTTACCGGAGCTGTGCCGAGGGAGCTTTCCGGCGGGTGTTTGTGGCAGCGTTTCCCTTCTTCAGAGCAGGTTGGACGCGCTTTGTAGTTTTCTTTTGGTGGGCCCTGTTTTTCCCTTGTACTTTTGATGTTGCACTCTGGTTTGGGATAGATTGTATGCATGCATTTACTTTTCAGTTTCTATATCTCTGCACTGTTGCATGGAGGTGTTTGTGGGTGCGTGTGTACATGTACCTTAGGCTAATGCCTCCCATGTGTGTGATAGCCTACTCGGCGCTGGTCTCCAGCCCCTGGCCTATTGGAGGCGGGCTTGGGGAGTCGCGGCTCGAGCCCCGTTGGGTCGGGTCGTGACAGAGTGGTATCAGAGGAGGTTCCACCTTTGGGATCTCTGAGCGTAGCTGGTCTAGCTGTGAGCTTGTTTTGGGTTGCATAGCGGTAGTGTTAGGATGTTTCGAGTTCGAATTTCAGGCCAGGGACTCCAGTGTTGGTGCGGCGGCCGACGTATCCATACACCAGGACTCTGATAACCTTCCTTTTGACTCGGGACATTCGTACACTGGTCGCGGGGACATAATGGTACATGCATCATATAGGACTGGGTTTTTGGTTTTTCCTTGTCCTTCTTGAGTCAGCTATCCAGATATACTCTTTGACTGTGGTGTGTCTTGAATGTATTTCAGGATGCCTCCACGACGACAGCCAGCGAGGGTTCCGCAGCAGGATTGTGCTGATGACCCGCCCCGTGTAGAGGCTGTGGAGCAGGGCGCAGGTTCTGAGGTTGCACCTCCAGGTGGTCTGCCAGTTGAGCCACCACCTTTTGAGCAGTTGGTTGTGCCGGCGGGGCAGGACGATGTTGCGCGCAGGCTGAGTGCGCTGCACGAGTTCCAGAGGCAGCGACCTCTGAGGTTCCGGGGTGATCCAGACCCCCAGGCATCTGATGACTGGCTTGAGGCAGTCACCCGAGTTTTCCGCCTAGTGAGGACACCTCCAGATCAGATGGTGGTCCTAGCGGAGAGCCTTCTGCATGGTTCTGTCGGGCGATGGTGGAGTTTGGTGACGCAGTCCCATGACGAGGAGACGCTCACGTGGGCAGAGTTTGAGCGGCTCTTCAGGGAGAAGTTCTATCCGGTGACGCTGAGGTCAGTGCGGATCCAGGAGTTTCTGCAGCTTCGTCAGGAGAGCATGACTGTGTCAGAGTACTCAGCGAGGTTTACAGACCTGTCGCGCTACTCCCTAGATATGGTTCGAGACCCGTTCTTTAGGGCTCGAACCTTCGAGTAAGGCTTACGCAGGGACATCCGAGCGGGTGTGGTTTCCTTGTGCCTTCCCACCTATGCTGGAGTGCTGGAGCGAGCACTGGTGGTGGAGAGCTTTCTGGCCGAGAAGATCTCGCCTGTTAGTGTTGGGCACTCGAGAGCTGAGACTTCGTCGGTCGGATCGGCATCTGGTAGCCGACGTCAGACTCAGGGGTCTGGACGTGGCCGACGTTTCAGGAGGCGACCCCAGGATGGAGGATCTGAGCCTCAGGGCTCACAGGGTTCGCAGGCCAGGTTTGGTCAGCCGCAGGAGAGGCGGTGTTATGCTTGAGATGGTCGGGGACATCTTGCTAGAGATTGTCCCACCCGACATGCTGCTGAGAGGGAGCCGGTCGATGGACGGCCTTGGCAGAGGCAGCGTCTCGAGCAAGGAGGTCCGCAGGGCGGCGGACGTGGCGGCGGAGCTGGTGCAGCGGGAGGCGGTGGTAGGCAGTACCAGTTGCCACCACCCCCACCCCCAGGTGGTCCACGCCAAGCTCAGGGAGCTGGTGGTCGAGGGCGAAGACAGCTGCATACCCTGGAGGCTGTTGACCCAGAGGCACCGCGGATGGATAGAGGTATGCCTTGTGTCTTTTCTACTTACTGCAGTAGTTTGTCAGACACTGTCTAGCAGTACTCTTTCCTTTCGTTGTTTGCTCGAGTTTTGTTCAGGGTGTTGGTAAGACCCTGAGTGGTTGTTGTTGGTGAGCTCGCTGGTGTGTGAGACCCAGTTGAGAGTTCAGTCGCTTTCCTTGTGCTTGGGGCTTTTCGGGGACGAAAAGTTCTAAGGGGGGGAGGATGTAGTGACTTGGGTTTTTGGCCCTGTCAGACTCTGGAATATTTCTACGAATAATTCCAGAGCTGGTCGCGAAGACGGCGTGCGATTCCGAGACCCGGTGTGCCCGGAATTAATTTTATAAAAATATTAAGTTTTTTTTATACTATGCACGTGGCGGGGGTGTGATATATCCTAAACGGTAGCTCAGAACAGGAATCTGAGGGCACGGTTGCGTCCGGAACGTGCCGTTTACCCTAGGCGGGGTGTAAACTTTGCGGGCGCGGGCCTGCGGTGAGAAACGCCACCAGGGGCGTTTCCGTAAATAAGTGGCAAGTTTGTGTGCGAGCGTCGGCTCAAATAACTTCTGAACGGAGTCTCGGATGGAAAATCTGAGACCGCCGTTGCGTTCAGAACGACGCGTTTACCCTAGGGGTGACCTTACTTTTGTTCGCATCGGGCGTCGGGTCCGAGGCTGGTTTGGCGCCGGCGGGCGGCGGATATAAATATCAACGCCCCCCCCCCTTTTATCGTTCTTCGTCGTTCTTCGCCGTTCTTCGCCGCCACTCCTCCGAATCGAGAAAACGGAGCGCCCACGAGCTCAGAATTCGACGGCGGACGTTCCAGGAGGGCGCAGCGGAAGCTCGGGAGCGCGGATCTGAGGCAGAACGTCGGCGTTTCGCCCGCGAGGTAGGCGGTTTGTGTTTTACAATCCCGAATCCCGTTTTTGTGTTGTTTTTCTTCAAATTTTCATATGGGTTGTATAGTTCGGGTCCCGAGCTTTCCAAAACATGTTTCGGATCTGAATTTGGAGCACTGGGGTGCTCCCGGTGGCTCCCGGAAGTTTTCCGGCGAAAAATCCGGTTTTCCGGCGAGAATCGCGGCGGCCAAGGCGGAATCCGGCTAGACCCGCGGCGGCGCGGCGGCGGCGCGGTGGTTTCCGGCTCCGGCATGGCGGAGTCCGGCGGCGGCGCGGTGGTGTCCGGCGACCCTGCGGTGGTCCGGCCAGACTGTTCCGGGGGTTCTTTAAACCCCCGTAACTCGCAAACCGTAACTCCGATTCGCGAGCCGTTTGCGGTGACGCACTCCTTGCGTCGAGACGGACCTTTTGAAATCACCTTGAGAATTTTATGGTTCGGGATCGTGGCCCGGGAGTTGGAAACGTCGTATAAAATAATATTATTTTATTATTTTACGACTTCGGGCCGTTGTAACTTCTACCCGGAGCGTCCGATTGACGTGCCGTCAGTGGCGTTGAGACCCTGATGGTACGACGAACTTTTTGAGATGGTTTCCGGGTGTTGGGACTGAGAACGGGGTGCGGGCCCCACGAGGCCGGGTTTTGGCGTTTGCGGAGAAACGCAGCTTTTGCACCATGAGTCCGATTTTGGAAGATGAATAGTCGATCCTGTGTGTTTTTCCGAGAGGATCGCAATGGTGCGTTCCGTTCGATGAGTTTCGGAATCCAGGCGTGGGCCCCACCCGAGCTGGCCTTCGGTGAATAGTACCTTTTTCACCGGGTGTCCGTTTTGGGCGAGCGAGTAGTCGATTCCGCTTTTTTTTCCGAGGGGATCGCTGTGGTGTGATCCTCTTGATGGGTTTCGGGATCATTGTGTGGGCCCCGCACGAGCTAGCTACGGTGAATAGTGTCGTTTTCACCGGTGCTCCGTTTCGGGCGAGTAAACAGCCTATCCTGCGTGTTTTTCCGCGTGGAACGCGATGGTGGCCTCGGTTTTGGCCTAGGAGGTGCGCAGTGTGGCGTTGTGGCGGGTCTCTTGGGATAGCGATGTTTAGACCAGCAGTGGTTGAGGGTTCTCCCTTGGTTCGTTCCCACGAGGGTTTGTGTGGCATCACAACCTTCGTATGAGTTTGTGATCCTCTCAATGGGATGTTTAAACTGTTAGAGTTGTGGTATCCCTCCGGTGGGCCTGGAGTGGATCCTCTAGCATCTTTACCCTAGATCGGGTTCTTGGTATCGCTGTGACCGCTTATTTACGGGCGGCGATCCCCTATCTAGCAGGTTAACCCCGTAGGGTTTGTGGCATCATTAGGAATATGATCCCCTACGCGGTGGGTCGTGCACAGTAGGGTTATGGCATCGTCGGGTTTACGATCCCCTACTCAGCATGATGTTTATAGTAGGGTTGCAGTATCGTTGGTTATACGATCCCCTACTCAGCGCTTGGTGTCGGTAGGGTTGCGGTATCGTTGGTTATGCGATCCCCTACTCAGCGCGTGGTTTCGGTAGGGTTGCGGCATCGTCGGTTAGATCCCCTACATCGCGAGTTATACCAGATAGGGTTCCGGTATCGTCGTGACCATCTTTATATGGACGATGATCCTCTATCTGAGTGTTGAGCTTCTGTCGAGCGCCGGATCGGGTTGTGGTATCCCCCAGCGGATCCTGGGTGTGACCCCCTATCTGTGAAAATTACGTATGCCAGATCGGGTCGTGGTATCCCCCAGCGGACCCTGGGAGTGATCCCCTATCTGTGACCTACGTATACCGGAGTGGGTCTTGGTATCCCTTAGCGGATCCTAGCGGCGATCCCCTATCCGAGGAGTTTGGTGGTTATGTTGTTTCAACGATGTTTCCTCAGTGATGCTATCCGATGAGCGTGGTCTCTCGGGTGAGTGTCTGTGATGTTTGCGAGTATCCCGATGGAGTGTATCTCTCGGATGAGTGTCATCTGGTATGGCAGTGTTCGTGGTGTACTCTCCTGGTTGTGGACAGTTGCTGGTGATGAGGTCGGTACCTCTTGTGGCTTTGTGGCGTGAGATGTGTATATCTGGATTGTTCAAGGTGTATGTATGGGCATACACCTGAGCTGAGCTGAGCTGACTAGTTGTGTTTCGCCGAGGATGGTCACGAGATGGAGTTTCTCTCTCGTCTGGGTTCCCTCTGGCTGGGTTGAGCGGACTGTTGCCTTCTAGTTGCTCCCTTGGGTTTTGGGTTTTTGGGGTGCCTACTGAGTATGTTTATACTCACCCCTGCACGGGCTTTCCCCGCACATGTTTGTGTCTTGTGCAGACCACATGCCTTTTGACGGAGTCCCAGGAGGACCCAGAGCAGGCGGAGCTTAGTGAGCGAGTTGACCGGGGTGTTTACCGGAGCTGTGCCGAGGGAGCTTTCCGGCGGGTGTTTGTGGCAGCGTTACCCTTCTTCAGAGCAGGTTGGACGCGCTTTGTAGTTTTCTTTTGGTGGGCCCTGTTTTGCCCTTGTACTTTTGCTGTTGCACTCTGGTTTGGGATAGATTGTATGCATGCATTTACTTTTCAGTTTCTATATCTCTGCACTGTTGCATGGAGGTGTTTGTGGGTGCGTGTGTACATGTACCTTAGGCTAATGCCTCCCATGTGTGTGATAGCCTACTCGGCGCTGGTCGCCAGCCCCTGGCCTATTGGAGGCGGGCTTGGGGAGTCGCGGCTCGAGCCCCGTTGGGTCGGGTCGTGACACATCCTTTCACGCGACATTGTATTTTGCGCAATGATCCAATTTTTCGCACAGCTCATGCCTTTGAAAATTTTTGAGCTTCTGATATCGAAACACCTTTTGCACGAAAAACATCATTCCTCTATTTTGCGCATCCTGCAGATATTTCGTGCAATGATCCATTTTTTTGCGCAACTCACTGCTATTTCACGTAACCCGCATATATTGCACGCACCACTTTATTTTTGTGCGCAGCATGCCTAAATTTCCGCACACTCCATGCATTTGTCATTTTTCGATGTTCTCATATTGAATCATGCCTTGAACACAAAAATATAAAGCATATTCAATCTTTCATGCTTCATCCATTGCCAAAAAAACATCTTCATCCCCCGATTTTCAGGCCCTAAAATTTGTCAAACACTGGAAAACGACGCCACCTTAAACTGTGTGTTTCTGCCATCCCCAGATTGTCCATTGCTTTGTCATTTTCTCTCTTCACTGCTTCCTATAACCATTCTTCTTCTCTTATCACGAATCCCACTATCGTGATATTTATGCATTGATAGATCAGCTTTAGCATCGTCAGTGTTGCAATGGGAACTGAAACTTCCCTATCTCTCAGCAGCATCATTCCTTCCAATCAAAACTTTATATGACTGGAATCATCATTTCTCCCCCTTTAATTCATAAGGCCTGAATCACAAGTTCTCCTAACTCATGATATGTGTGAAATACATTCCAGCAATGCATCGTCTGATTTGTGATCCTTCTACAAAGTGAATTGATTTATCTTATTTGACAACAAAATACAACACTCTAAAAAGGCTAACTCTTCAAAATTTCTTCTCCATTCAACTTGGTCCCAACAATCTCCCCCTTTGGATTTTTGTTTCAACCAAGATTAATAAATCACTGAACTTTGTAACCTTTTTCAATGGATTACTTATCAACAATTCTAAGCCTACGTGAGCTAAATCATTGTAGGAAACAAGAATTATTGACATCCAAAACCATGTTGTCCAAATGCAGTGACTGTGAAATCTCATGAATGTACCTCCTCATACTTATTCAGAACATATTTCAATCTTCTACTTCAGCATTCTTCACTTCTTCAATTTTCCTGTAAAACAACATTGTTTCCTACAGCCAATCCAACAAACAGTTAGAATTGTTCACCCACATACATGCTAAATTCACAGCTTACCCACAACTCTCCCTTAAAACATGTTTCCTTATGGATAGATTTATGAAAAAATTATCCCCTTGAAAGCACTATCCAATGGTAAGATGAGAGAAGGGACAGAAACACGTACCTTAACCTTGATGAGAAGGAGGTTTTACACCCATGTTCAACCTCAATTTTTCAAATGGTTCCTTCAGTAATGGTTTTGTAAATATGTCAGCAATTTTTTCAGATGTAGGAACATACTCCAGCCTCAATTCATTCTTTTCAACCTGCTCTTTGATGAAGTGATACTTTATATCAATGTGTTTTGAACGAAAATGTTGTACTAGATTTCTTGTAAGATTGATTGCACTCTAATTATCACAACCCAAGAGCAATGGTAGCTTTACTTCAACATGTAGATCTTCCAGCTGAGTCTTCATCCACATTAGTTGAGTTGAAGCTTGAGTAGCAGCAACATACTCAGCTTCAACTGTGCTAAGAGTTACTGAATTTTGTTTCTTGGTATGACAACTAACACAGATTTTCCCCATAATGAATACTCCACCATATGTGGATCTTCGATCATCAACATTTCTTTACCAATCAGCATCAGAATACCCGAATAGATCAATATTTTCATAGCCGTCATACCAGATTCCAAAATTTGTTGTGCCTTTGATATATCTGAGAATTATTTTTCCAGCAGTAAAATGTGATTCTTTAGGAGCACTCTGAAATCTTGCACATAAATTAATAGCATAGCCGATGTCGGGTCGTGAGGTAGTCAAATATAGCAGACTTCTAATCAGTTTTCAAAACTCTTTCTGATCAACTTCTTGGACTTCTACATATTTAGGAAAATTGGTTCCCACTGAAATCGGTGTGGAAACTGGTTTCGAATTTTCCATGCCAAACTTCTTTAAAAGTTCCTTAGCATACTTTTCTTGAGACAGAAAAACATGATTCTTCTTTTGTGAAATTTGTAACCCAAGAAAGTACTTCATTCCTGCCTACATGGACATCTCAAACAACTTCTTCATCTCCATAGAATATTTTTTACATGATCTTTCATCATTTCCATCAAATATAATATCATCGACATAAACAATAACGATCAGTGAAAACTCCTAACATTTCTTGATGTAGAGATTGTTGTCAAATCTCCCTTTCTTAAAGTTCATCTGCTTCAAGCAAGTATCTAATGTAGAATACCATGCTCTCAGAGCCTGTTTTAGCCCATACATAGCATTCTTCAACCTGCACACATAGCTTTCATCTTTTCCAATAACAAATCCACAGGGTTGAACAATGTAAACTTCCTCGTCAAGATCACCATTCAAGAATGCGGATTTTACATCCATTTGAATGATTTTGTAACCTTGTTGTGCAGTAATGGAAAAAAATATTCTGATTATTTCTAATCGAGCTACTGGAGCAAAGGTTTCATCAAAGTCAATGCCTTCAATTTGTGAATACAATTTTCAGACCAATCTTGCCTTGTTTCTTATTACTTTACCTTCTTCATTCAGCTTGTTTTGAAAAACCCACTTTGTACCAATAATGTTCTTGTTGTCCGGATTGGGAACAATTTCCCAGGTATTGTTCTTCTCTATCTGATCAAGCTCTTCATTCATTGCATGAACCCATTTTGGATGCTCAAATTCTTCACTTATATCATTCATTTCAACTTTCGAATAAAGAGAAGCATGTGATATAGCATTCTTTGTTCTTCTTGTTTGAACCCCTTGATTTTTATCTCCAATAATGTTCTGAGTCTCTACTTGTTTCCTCAACCTAGGATGATTTGTTTGAACTTCACCCTCATAACATGATATTTCTAATTCAGATTCCTCTTCTTGAGTAGGATGAACACAGTCTGCAACATTATCAGAATTGTTAACAAAATCTTCTCTATCCCGCTTAACTTCCACATCAACATATGAATACTTTTCTTTCTCAGCATTTTCAACAACTTTTACATATGAAGAATCAAAAATTATTCCTGTTTCTTTGTTGAGGAATCTATATCCTCTTCCTTCTTGAGCATAGCCAAGAAAAATTCCGTCATCTCCCCTTTTCTCAAACCATCCCAGATTTCCTCCTTTCTTCTTTATAGTACATGGACTCCCAAAGACTCTCAAGTGTTTCAGAATTAGATTTTTTCCATAGAACATTTCATATGGAGTCATATCTGAGTTTGGCCTATAGAAACACCAGTTCTGAATATACACAGTAGTGCTCATGGCTTGCCTCCAATAATAATGAGAGAGACTATGTTCAAGTAACATAGTTCTCCCCATTTCCACCAAACTTCGATTATTTCTTTCAGCCACCCCATTTTGTTGAGGTGCGTATGGTGAACTGAACTCATGCCGAATTCCATGTTTCTCAAGATAACTTTCAAACTCTTCATTCTTATACTCACCACCATTATTAGTTCCCAACTTCTTCACTGAATTCTCACATTCCTTCTCTGCTTTCCTTCCGAAACTCTTAAACATTGTTAGAGCATCTGACTTATGTCTCATGTATATAACACAAGTAATGTGAGTAAAGTCATCAATGAAAGTAATGAAGTACTTATCTCTATTTGAAGATTAATTTCTCATCGGTCCACATATATCTGAGTGTATGAGTTCCAAGGGTCTTTTTGAGTGAATTTAAACTCTCTTGTGCATAGAATTAGCAATCTATCCTTTCTCACAAATAGTGCAACACCAATCTCTTTCTCTTGATAAATCGGGCATATCCCGAACACTATCTCTCTCTGATAACTTGCACATAATTCTCTGACACATGTTCCCCAGCCTTTTATGCCATAATTTGTTTTAATATGCTACACCCATGTAACAAGAGTTCTGCACTTCACCAACTTGTAACAAATTCTCCCTTGTACGTTGGCCCCTTCTAACTATGTTTCCATCATTTTCACTTTTCAAAACAAATCCATATTTTCTGAAGATCACTTTGTTTCCCTCATCACAGAGTTGTGACACACTAAGAAGGTTATGTTTCAGCCCATCAATATATATTGTTTTTCTGGATTTCATCTTTTCATTTCCAATGATGGCTGATCCAACACCTTTGATCCTCAGAGATTCATCATTTCCAAATGTCATAGTTCCTTCTTTAATGTCTTTTACATTCTTCGGCAGCTTTATGTCCCCTATCATATGAGATGAACATCCACTACCAAGAATCCAGGTACATTCTCCTTTTGTAGCTTTCAAGGCATTTTCAACAACAAGTGCTTTTTGTTCTTCCTTTTCCTTCACTTTCTGTTGTGCTTCTTCCAATTTCCTAGCCAAATCAATGTGTTTTGGCCAGAGAACAATGCATTATTTCTTTTCTGACTTATCAGACTTGTCCCTTTTGGATTTTAAAAACTCTTTCTTCTGAGGATTATTAACAAATTCTTGTTGCTCTGGTAACACACTAAGGCAACCCTTACCAATATGTCCAGGTTGATCACATCTTTCACAATAAGTTTCCAGTGGTTGGAATCTATTCTCAACTTTCACACCAGTCTTCTCAGATATCTTCTGAAACTTATTTGGAGACATTCTATTTTGAAAGGGTTGACTCCCCCTCAATCCTAGTCTTTCAAAACTTTTGGAATAGTTGTAGTGTTGTTGATTGAACCAACACATACTTTCCATATGTCCGAATCCACCACAATACCAACAGTAACCATAGAAATAATATTTGCCTCTGAAACTTTTATACTGACTGGAGTTGTGAACACGCTTCTCAAAAACCTTCATGTTTTCATTTGTAACTTTCTTCTTCAGCTCAGATTCATTAGTACCAGAAGTATTAGAATTTTTTCTTGACTCAATAATTTTATGCACTTCTGATTTTTCTACATTGCTGATTTTGACCACATACTTGGTCTTTCCAGCCTTGTTCTTATCAGAACCAATTTTTTCTTTCATTTCAGCCTCTGAAGGTACCTTTTGTAGATCCTTGTTTGGTTCATTCTTACTAGAACATTCTCCAACTTCTGAGATAGAATTTTTGGAATTGATATTCATTTCATTAGATTTATGTTGTTTTTTTTGGACAAGTTCCACCTCTTATTCTTTTTCCTTCAACTTCACTTCAAGATGGTCATAACGATTCTTTGTATTCTCAAGAGAATTTTTCAGATCATAGATCTCCTTTTCCATCTTGATTTTCTCATCTGTAAAACCTTCTTGATTTTTTACTATGGATTTTTCATTTATCAACTTCTTGTTTTCTTTATCAAGCTTTCTGATCTTCCTCAAACATTCCTTCAGATCTTCTTTCAGATACTGTTCAAGTTGAGTGTCTTCTTCTTCAGTACTACTACTCTCATAATCATCATTATTCACTATTGCAAAAAAGGTACTCTCTCTAGCTTTCTCAGTAGCAGATTTTGTCTGATTCAGTCTCGCTATCATCATCTTCTTCATATTCTGACAAAAAGCTTCTTCTCTTTGATTTAAAGAACTTTTTATTCCGACTTCTACCAGAATATTTATCTTTTCGACCCTGTTTCTCCCATGACCTTCTTGGTCCTCGGTCTTCTTCATCACTGACGTCATCTTTCCCTTTTTTAGGGAAATTAGCCGCAAAGTGGCCAACTGCTCCACATTCAAAACATTTCAATGGGAGTTTCCCTTTGTATTTCCCTATGCCTCTTTTAGAATTTTTAGAAAACAAGGATAGAACTTCATCAAAATTTTGACATACCTCATTTTCAGAGTCGGATTCACCAGTTTCTTCATTAATAAGAATTTTCTTCGAATTCTCTTTCATTTCTGCCCTGAAAGACATTTCTCTATCAGTTTTTGCATTGCTCTTCATGGTCTTCTCTCTTCTCATCTCAAAAGTTATGAGAGTACTGTGTAAATCATCAAGAGATAATGTTTCTGGATCCCTGTCTTCTAGTGAAGAAACATTAGAATCAAATTTGTCAGGCATAATTCTCAGGATATTTTCAACAACTTTAGCATCTTCTAACTTGTCACCAAGACATCTGATTGTACTGACAATGTCATTAACCCTGGTAAAGAATTCCCCAACAGATTCAGATTCTCCCATTTTCAAGTCTTCATACTTCAGCCTCCAGATTTGTAGTTTTTCCTTCTTCACTTTTGTATTTCCTTCATAGATATTCATTAGATTATCCCAGATTCCATTAGCAGTAGCGACACCTTTCACTCTTAAAAGCACAATTTTATAAAGTGATGAGAGTAATGCATTTTTATCTCTTCCATCATTCTCAAGATTCTTCTTATCGACAGGAGAAAGAGGGACCTTGTCATCAATAGTAGGAAGTCCATCTATTGTAGTTTCAAGAACTTCATATCCAAGAGACATAAGATACTACATCATTTTGTCCTTCCAAATGTGATAGTTCCTTCCATCGAAGATTGGAATGCCCTTACTTTTCACGTAATTTAGATTCTCCATCACAACTTCTCTTCAAACACTTCATCAAGGAGTAAACGAAGGAAACCTCACTCTGATACCAATTGATGTTCCCAGTCAGGATCCAAGTATCACTGAGAGGGGGAGGGGGTGAATCAGTGATATGTTTTTCTTTTTATGTTTCACCTTTTTGAAACAAACATCGCCTCCTGTTAAAGAGTTTCTTCCCTGCTGAACAAACATAACCACAGGAACACAAGATTTACAAGGTTCACTACTCAACAAGAGTAGCTACGTCCTTGGTATGGTACGGAAACAATCCAGTACCAAAAAATCCACTAGAAAACAATCCTTTAATGTGGAATACAATTAGTAGGTTATACCCTTACACTTGTGCAGAACTTTGAAAACAGTCCAATAGTGCATGTGCTCCCTCTTAGCACAAATAGGGTAACAGAATGTTTTAGTGCTTCTTTACAATTGAACAGATGTATTCTCTGAAGTACAAATCTTCACTTTCTTACCCAGAAGCCGGTACGAACTCTCTTACGCACACCTGAATATGTGCGAAGACCCCAAATATTTTGCGTAGCCTTTAGGGTGCCTTGTGCGAAATTCAAATGTCTTGCGCGTAAAAATGCCCTTTTGGCGTGGAATTCATTTTCGCGCAACTTCCCTTTTTCGCGCAAAGTTTCACTTTTCACGCAGCTTCCAAATTTTTCACGCAATTGTCTTAATTTCGCGAAAACCTCTTTCTTTTCACGCACCCCACATAGCGTAAGATTTTATATGCACCAAAGCTCGGAATTTATTCTATGTGTCAAGCCTTAACAAATGAGAAGGGTTAGCTTCATATTTATAGGAATTTTTGACCCCGTGTGAAAAACACTGATCCGCGCGTAAAACCTCCTCCATGCGCGTAAAAACTCTTTTATGAAACTTCATATTTCACGCCATGCTTAAATATTGCACGCACCTCATGCCTTTTCCATTTTTCATCCTTCTAAGCATGAAGCACCAATTGCGCACAAAATTATGAACCGCATTCCTTATTGCCCGCAAACCCATCCTTTCACGCGACATTGTATTTCGCGCAATGATCCAATTTTTCGCGCAACTCATGCCTTTGAAAATTTTTGAGCTTCTGATATCGAAACACCTTTTGCAGGAAAAACATCATTCCTCTATTTTGCGCATCCTGCAGATATTTCGTGCAATGATCCAATTTTTTGCGCAACTCACTGCTATTTCGTGTAACCCGCATATATTGCACGCACCACTTTATTTTTGTGCGCAGCATGCCTAAATTTCCGCGCACTCCATGCCTTTTTCATTTTTCGATGTTCTGATCTTGAATCATGCCTTGAACACAAAAATATAAAGCATATTCAATCTTTCATGCTTCATCCGTTGCCAAAAAAACATCTTCATCCCCCGATTTTCAGGCCCTAAAATTTGTCAAACACTGGAAAACGAAGCCACCTTAAACTGTGCGTTTCTACCATCCCCAGATTGTCCATTTCTTTTTCATTTTCTCTCTTAACTGCTTCCTATAACCATTCTTCTTCTCTTATCACGAATCCCACTATCGTGATATTTATGCATTGATAGATCAGCTTTAGCATCGTCAGTGTTGCAATGGGAACAGAAACTTCCCTATCTCCCAGCAGCATCATTCCTTCCAATCAAAACTTTATATGACTGGAATCATCATTTCTCCCCCTTTAATTCATAAGGATTGCATCAGAAGTTCTCCTAACTCATGATATGTGTGAAATACATACCAGAAATGCATCGTCTGATTTGTGATCCTTCTACAAAGTGAATTGATTTATCTTCTTTGACAACAAAATACAACACTCTGCAAAGGCTAACTCTTCAAAATTTCTTCTCCATTCAACTTGGTCCTAACAAACATGACATACACACATAATAGAACCAATTATATCAAGCTGCATCCATCTCCATATTGATTCCTTAACATCCACAAGGTCCTATATAATTAATATATTCTTGTTTATATTTTTATAAATATGTGTGTGGGATTCCATTGGAAGTGTAACAGAAGGTCCCCAAGGATTTTATATACAGATGTCCATAACATGGATATTAGTTCCTAGCCCACCCCCACCCACCAGTTGATCTACCGGCACATGGTCCCCAACCTAGGTCCTTCATTTACATGAAGAGATCATCAGACTAATGAAATTACCAATTTGAAAAATCATGTTCCTTTTAGAGGTATTTATCATCACTAACAGAGATCCTAGGAAACATCCAAGGATTTATCCCGACCTATTCACTACTCTATGTCAAGATCACATAACTATGGTGTTCCAATTATGATGTCACATGAAAAGATATGTTTTCCTTTTGACATAATTGGTATCATTATCCCTTTTAAGAATTTTAAATTATTGGGTTTTCATTTAACCACCCTCCCTTTAGATAAGAAAATCCTCAATGTGGACCCTACAAATCCACCAAGGTAGTTTCACCATACATCTTACTGGGTTTCTTTTATGATACCAATGTAACCACTGAGCCCAAAAAATAGAATAAACAACCTTCTTTAAAAAGGTTTTTTGGTCCTTGCCTTCTTGGAAACACCAAAATCCCCACACTCATTTGTTCCCCTACCTAGGGACCACCCATATTTGTAAATAGATCATCTGTAAAATGACTATTCACAAAAGCCAAAACATTTTCATTTCAATGTGATTGTTTTTCAGCCACACACAACCTATGATAATTACATGGAGGTAAACCATCCCAATAACTACTTTAGGACACATATTCTAAACTATAGATTCATAATCATATAGGATCCCTAAAATAAAGGTACATTGTAATGACATGAGTCATTTTATTTTGCATATTAACTATTGAACATTATGGGGTGTTTTAGGAAATCATGTTTAAAGTGATTTTTTTCATGAAATCTCTTATCCAATTTGTATTAATTTCTAAAATTTCCATGATTAGATTGGATGAATGAAATATTATATTGTATTTTATTTTATCTTAATAATTTGTGAATAGTGTTTTATTCTATCCAATCTTATGGATGAAACATACCACCTCCACAGAAAAACTAACACTATGTTTTTAATGGTCCTCACATAGTGTGACCCCACATCATCAGATTTTCGAAATGTATGCATATTCCAACAGCATGAACATCGTAAAAAATTGACCATGATTTGTCCACACCCGCATTATGGTATTTGTTTATATAAAGGTGATGATCATTGTGGATGGATAATATTTGGAATTTCAAAATACATATGTTCTTGGATGATTCTTGGAGGATGTCTGGATGAGTTCGAGTAATAAATTATGGATGGATGGAGATTTCAAGATGTGTAATGTTACACATCATGAAAGTGAGTTTCACGATGTGTAATGAATCACAGTTTTAGAAATAAAAAGGTGACTCATTTGATGATGGCTTTCAAGCCCTATGTATTATACATTGTGAAAGGGGATTACACATCATGGAAATATCATATGATTTATGTTTTGAACGTTTTCTTCCACTCAATTTTGTCAAATCCTATGGTTTCAACACTTCTATCTTGATTCCAAGTTACCCAACAACTTCATATTCAATGTGTCAAGATTATTTTAATATGGATTGACCTATACCATCCCAACTTCAATCCATCTCCAATACATGGTATGTTCAACATACATTATTATGGATTATTTGATATGGACCCTCCCATTACTCTTTTCCATGTGATAGATATTTATATCCATGTTTGTAAAGTTTTTTTTGGTGTTGGTGGGGTGTAGTGTTTCAGGGTTGATGTAGTTCTTGTGGGAAAGAAAATAAGGTTATGTAATGTTGGTTCATTTGGATACAAATAACATTGACACACATTTTTTCTTATTGGATTCATGGATTCTCTATTTATTTACATGAAATCATAGATCTATCATGATTAATATCCTTGGATCACAATAACAATAACCTAATAATTATGTGGACTCGATCAATGAACTGGTATTTATTGCATGATGATGTTGTAGTTTTGTATTATGATCATGGGTTTCCATTTGTATTTATATATAATGTTATATCTTTGAATTTATTGTTTTATTGTATTACCATGTATAATTGGTAATTAATGTAAACCTTGAAAAAATTCATAAATAAATTGCAAAAGGATTAAAGAAACATTTTTATAAAATTTTACATGATGTAAATTTAATGATGTGATGATTTTTTAATGGTTTGACCTTCCAAATGTTAATGTAGTTGATTAAATATGTGAAGAAATCTAATTACCAGTTATAACATAATTAAATACATGTTAAATTAAATTTCAATTTTATGGTGTTGGAATGTGCTAGCTTACTTAATTTTTTTGGCCATAGTTGTACCATGTAGATAATGAATTTGATAATTAAGGGTGGAATATGAATATATTTTTGGATATAAGATAATACATTTCTATGTCCAAGGATTCCAGGTTTCTTGTAAAATCCGAGTGCCTTGTGATTTAGGGACATGATGGATTATTATTTTTAATGGCCATATTCCATTAATTAAGCCTATGTGCTAAGTTTATATGACTATTTCCTACATCTTGTGATGTGACATGAGCCTAGGATTGCTGATCATGGAGGGATGTCATGGTATATGTGGTGGGGATGCATAGATATGATGTGATCCTTGTATGGCTTAACTTGGAGGGATGTTGTGGAATATGGGGTGGGTAGGCATGGTTGTTGTAGTAGATTGTGATGCTTGTGATGGTGGGATTCATTTGTATATGATTTTTGGTGTCGTGGAGGACAATTGGGATGATGGAATGGGTTGGACATGGGCATACCCATTAATATGAAGTTTGGATGCATTTTTTAATCGACTGATTGGTGGATAGTTAGTTTGTTTGTTTAACTTCTTTCCATTCCCAACTTCTTGATGTGGATGAAATTTATTGGTCGTATTCCTTATTTGGACCAATAGGATTTTTCCTACAATACATGGGAATATATAATGTGATAATGTTAATAAAAGAACAAATTTTCATCCAATGGGGTTGGAGTTTTCCGGGATGCAATGATGGGGGTTTAATTTAGAGAGTTATGGGACTCAATTTTTTATACAAAGAGGGCATGGATCATTTTAGTAATATTAATGAAATGTAATTTGGAAATTTTTAATTTTTAATTAATTGATAATGAATTAATTTAAATATTTTTCAACTGATAAAAATGGATAAAATAATTTAATGTATCTCTTTTAAGGGTTGTGTGCTTATATAGTAGCTGGTATTAGTAGTAGTATCTAGGAGCTTGATAGAAATTATATGAAGTTGATCCTAAGAATATTTTATTACCATAATGTATTAATCATATATATTATATCTTCTGTGTTATTTTCTAAGGGACTCCATACTTTTTTTAGGGCAACCTATACCTAGTGTATTCTGGGATCGGGAGGGGGGGGGGGGGTTTCCCAAAATCTCAGTTGGAGGATTGATGTATGACAACCTTCTTCAACCCAGATCCCTTCTCATGGTAGATAATTTTTATATTACATAAGCATATTAAGTTTCCCCATATATGTATTTAGAGTATTGTAATGGATTATTGTTAATTCACACAAACTTATTCTGTGTATAGTTTTCTATGGACTACATTAGCTATAACATGTATAGGCTACGATGACCTGAGGTTCCTTACTCAGTGTTTGGGAAGTGATGGCTTCAGGTATAATACATAATGTATAACACATGATATACGAGATATGGAGGATAATAAAAACTACCTGGAATATTTTGGTTATAGGGATAAGGTGTGGTGTTTGCAGAGATGATCATTGGGTAGTTCTGCCCAAGTGTCTATAGGTTATACTTTTCTGAGTGAGATTCTAATGACATTCAACATGGGTGAATAATGGAGAACTAGTGTGAAAGTGGTAGTGGGGTACCCTTGATATAATTTATTATATTATATTCTCCTTAATGTGATACATGGTGAGATTTTCCATGGTGAGTATGTGAACATATTATACTTATTTATTTGGTGATTTAGTGTCACTTATTTTTCACTATGCTTTAGCATCTTTTCGTTACTTTTTTATGTATGGTTTTGAGGAGGATCCTACTTAGTATACTATTATACTCACCCTATGTATATATATAGTATTTATGGGTCAGTTATAGATATTTTTTAAACAATAAGGTTTCTACTAGAATCTGGTTTATAGGAGCTGTTTGGGCTCCTTGGTCATCAAAATCTTCAACTTTTCTTTTACTGCATGTAGTTTTCCTCACAGTTATGAAGTTCTTGCCTGTCATCACATATGTGAACATGGAAATTCATTTAGACTAGACATTGAAAAATATTTGGATGGTTTCAGTATTATCTATCTCTTTTGATGGTTTTTTCATAAATGGAAATGCATTACCCATGCGTAGTTATTACAACATCGGTGTTATTCCCCTACATGAGGCCTAATAGAGGAAGGACTCGGGTGTAACTATCTCTTTTCTGGAATTTCTGGTCCAAGTGGGGAAGACCTTGTGAGGAGGGGGTCATGACGATGTGGTATCAAACAATATGGTTGAGGGATAAAAATGTGTTTGGTGTTACATAGAGGTGAGGTTATTTAGGCTAGTAGAGAATTTGTATCAACTATGTTTAGAAATAATTATAAGAATAATTTAATGATGTAAACATGGGTATTTAGGGACCCCTTGATCTGATTCATGGACCATTAGGCCTAAAATAAATACTAAATGTGGAGATACTAGTTTCAATGTAGGGAAATAGAAATGACAATGCATCATTCTTCTTTTATCATGTGTTTAAATTTGTATACCTTGGGATATGTTAGCATAAAATAAAAAAACAATTTATTAATTTAAATATATTGCATATTCTATTTTATGAAATATAGCTATTATATATTTTTTAGAAATAGATCTTGGTCGATGTCCTCTCTTGGTTCAGACAGATGAGGTTCATCAGGTTGTGCCATCAAATTGATGTCGGGTAGAGGTTAACAATAGTGACACTTGGGGGAGAAGAATAAGAGAGTTTCAGCACCAATGTATTATGATGTACAACGACATTGTTTTATATAATATCACTAATTATTGGTTGGATGAGGTTGTGATTATTATTAGTTTGATACTATATTAGAGGAAGCACTGATTATTATTGGTTTTGAATATATTTTTTGGAGCATTGTGGAAGTGGTGGTTCTTGTTCATTGGAGATTATGAGGGTTCAACAGTCTCATAGGATTTGTTTAAAGAGAAATTTATAATGGATATTCTTTCTTTTACTAGGGATGCAAAAATTTGTTGTGTCTTTCTTACCCTTTTGTAAGGATTCTCTTGTGTGTGATAGATTATGAATTTATTACGAACCATCTATGGTATTCTTCCGTCATATTTCATGATGAGGAGGCCCGTGAAAGGCATGCCCAAAAGGATATGAATAAGTAGATCCAACAACAGGTCACCCCATTTATTCATAAGACGTATATGAAGGTGATGGAGACTAAAGATTCCATAAAGAGGATGTTATCCAGAACCATATCATCAAGAGAGTTGTGTCTTCCGTATTCCCCATGAGTTAGTGATCTGGTATGGGGTTTACATTTGTCATGAATATGAGATATTGATCACCTGTGATTAGGTCCTAGACACCAATGTATAATTTCTCTAGGGGTAGTGTATCTCATGAATATTTCATGGGATGAAACAAATGTTATTATTGAGGATGTCAATGTCATCCTTAATAAGTGTTCATTATCTTTTTTGAGCTATCACCGTGTTCCAGTTATTCAATGTCAAAATCCTCCACTATGGAAGTTAAAACAGTGGAAGAAGTAGCATGTTTCACCAGATTTGGATGAGTAGAGTGTAGATGGGTCATGTAGATGGAATATTCCAGAGGAACCACATCCTCAAATAATTGAGTACAATCGTGGTGTTGGTCATCTACCTGGTTAGATAGATTATAGAGAAGGTTATGTCCAGCTTCATGCTTTATAATTTCAATTTTCAGAAATTTCAGGTGTCGTTTGAGGTATTTTTTATTATTTTACAATTAGTTTCATGCCTATATTGATTTGGTATAGACACACTCCATATGATCACCTTCCCCTTTTCCGTGCATAATGACATGTGGTAGATGGACATCCAGTGCCCTTGGAGTTTACTATTCAAGTTAATTGACCAGATTACTTGTTTGGTGTATGTATATACAATGATATAGTGCTATGAAAGCCCCAATATTGAGAAGAATTGGTATCATTATTGATACAACTATATGACATCACCAATGATATGGAATAGTCGTAATCATTGAAGGCTGTCATGGATTTTTTAAGGAGTTATGTTGTGTTCATCGATGGTGATGGAGAGCCAGTAGTGATTTTTGGTGAGTGAGACAATCATATGGGCATGATGTGTCTTTCCTCCTTATCACCCATGAAGGATAGACTGATGATGAGCTCAATATAGGTTTACAAAAAGGCATTTCCTAGGTTTATAGGAAATACCCTCATGTATTTCCGTAGGTGGTTCTTGCATTGAATCCTCATTGAGAGATCATGGTCAAGAACCAACTACTGCGAAGTGTGTATCCCATAATGATGTCTCTATATATGATAGAATGTTATTAGTTGGGAGAACTTCATATATATCTTGATGACATGTTTCAGTGTGGTTTTGTATGAACTAGTGTGTCACAAAGGGGTGCATGTGTTTTTTCATAGCGAATGCTCATTTAAGGTTAAAGTTGTGTATTGATTATCATCAATTGAACCATGTAACCGTGAAGAACCACAATCATTATCCATGTATTGATGATTTATTTGATCAATTGAATAGTGCATTTTTTTTTTGAATTTTAATTTTTTTTTCGGATAACATCAGATGCATGTAAATAATGAGGATATCCCAAATACAACTTTTTTATTATCACTAAGGGGATTGAATGTTATTTGTAATGTAATTTTATTTAATAGATGAACCTACTCTATTCATGGGTTAATGAAAATTATGTTTTGTGAGTTCTATGATAGTTACATATTGGTTTTCATCATTGAAATCCTTGTGTACTATGTTTTTTTATGAGGATAATGTAGTGCATCTACATTAAATTTTAGGATGTCTTCATCATGAGTAATTTTTTGGGAATTGTCATAAGTCTAGGTTTTGGGATTAAGAGTTCTTTTTCATGGGGAATGTAGTATCCCAGAAGGGAGAAGATGTGGATCCAACAATGATTGATGTAGTTGTGTCTTGGCAATGTCTTATGAAAATGGAAGAGGTTCATAGTTTCCTTATTAGTGATGGATATTAAAATTGGTTCATAAAAGAATTCATTCAGGTTGTGAATCCTCAAAAAACGTTAACCATAAAAGATTATGTGTTATTGTGGACTTATCAATGTCTAAATACATTTGAGTATATGAATGGGAATTTGGTTAATGCTCTATTTCATTGTTTGTCAATAGAATGAGTTCAATTTTAGTTTTTATATGATGTTTCATGTCATGGGATATGTTGTGTTCTAGTGTGAGTTAGATCAGATTTTATTGATGGGTCTTAGAAGTTATGTACGAATGAGAGTAACTATTCCACCCACAATCCTGAGTAGGAAACAGTACAATTTTCCCTAGAATTATGGAGAAATTATATAATAAGTGATTATTTTTTTTCTTCATTGATCATATGATCCTGATGTATATTTTCTCCCAATGTGAGGTTTACATGTGGCTATATCTGTTGGTGGAGTTCATACCACACTACTACATTTAGATTTCATATACACCTAGAAAGGGGAATAACATGGCTGATGCATTGAGCATGATGATTCATAGTGAATTAGTGTGTGAATATGGTGATTCATGGAGAGTGATGAAAGAAAAGTCCACAATTCATCTATATATGGGTGACATTGGGGTAAGATGTGTACTATTTATGATAATGGTGGAGTCATCTCTGGTGCAATAGATAGAAGTGTCACATTTGGGGAATCTTGTGGTAGAGGTTTGTAGAGATCGAGTTATTTGTAGTGAGTCCCTTGATGGATGGTCTGGGGATGAAGAACACATAGTGTTGTTTTAAGGAATGATTTTACATTTCATTGTAAATACATAATATGATTCTCCTAGAGTCCCATAGTTTTAAAAAGTTGGTATATCATAGTGTGGTAATGATGTAAAGGGAATTGGATGGTTTGTTTTTGTGGTTTTTGTTGAATTATGTTGTTGAAGAGTGTGTTTATTGAGGAATTGTCACCCATAAGGTGTAGGAAACGAACTATGTTCCCAGTTTTTTTCTTCAACAATTATATATTAATTAGTGGAAGTGGTAGTACATCCTGATGGAATTTATAATTGGTTATCCTTGAGCACAAAGAGTTTATGTCACTATATTGGTGGTAGTGGATCATTCGGAATAAACAGACAATTCTAGATCAATACATTAGTCTATCTCAGTGGATTTTTTTAAAAAGTATCTTTAGGATGTTTTGAAATTCCACGGGGTCCCGAGTAAGATCATTTATGATATAGATTCCCATTTTAACTCTAGGGTCTGGTGAGGTCTACGACATGATTTTCATTCTTAGGTGTGTGTTAGCAATACATTTCATCTACATGAGGATTGTTATACATAATTAACCATCCATACACTTGGATATATGTTGGGATTTTATGTACTTGATTTTTGTTGTTTTTGGATGTGGAATTTGTCCTTGATAGTGTTCTCCTACAATTATTGTTTTCACTCCACCAGCGTTATGGAACCTTTTGAATCTTTTTATGGATGGCCATTATATTCTCTGTATTAATAGATCAGGGTCATAGAGTCACTAAATCTTGGCTAGGAACTTGTAAGTAATACAACAAATATAGTTCAAGTGATTCTTAATAGGATGAATTCATAGAAGGATAGTCTGAAACTATATGTCAATCCTAGGTGAATACCAATTCAGTTCTACATTGGGGTCATGTCTTCCTGAAGGTGACTCCCTATAATGGTGACTGAAGGTTTGGTCATGTTAGTAAGTTATTTCAATGGATTTTTGGGTCTTTCGATGTGTTTGATCGTGTTGGAGTAGTGGTGTATCTTACATCACCTTCTCCAAATATTATTATGATACACTATATTTCTCATGTGATGCGGCTCTATTTACAACTTCATGGTGAATCTTACATCATCGAATGGGGAATGATCGATGTTGATGATGATGAAAACCTCTTGGAGTGTATTGTAGAGACACATGAACTCCATGAGAAGGTGTTGTGTGGGTGTGATATCCCCATGGTGTGTGTCCTATGGTTTCATAGTGGTATTGAGGATATTAACTATGAATGTGTGTCGAAGATACATTCTCAATAGTACAATATATTTTATTTTTATTTATTTCTTGTAATGGATTTTGTTATGTGGTTCTTGATCTTTTCTAGATTATGATGTAGGTTCATCTTTTTTCTTGTTGTTTATTACTTCCTTTGATAGATATCTCCCCTATGAAAGTGGATCTGAGAATTTGTTCCCTATAATGTGGTATCATGTTGCTTGCTTAGTAAGGTGTTTGAGCTCAAATGGGTGGGAGTGCCATAAAGGATAGGTTATGTAGTTTCTATACTGATGAAACTTTTATATTTCTTCATTAAGTTGGTTTTGGACACTCACAGATGAGAATATTTTGACATGTATCTAATGCATGATCTATTATCTACAAGGATCAACCCTTTTGTGTGTTTTTTAATATTGAGGTACTCATAGGATTCTTATCGAGTGTTTGAAGGAGTTAGGAAGCTATAAGATAGAAGTAGTAATATTTCACACCGTGAAAAGTAACATGATGTGAATTTGCGTTACACAATTTTAACCAAATCAAGGTATTAAAAATAAAAAGGCAATTTTTTTTTGTCTGAAACTGATCTTGAAGGATTACATGGCATAAAATGGTGTTACACCTCATGTAATTCCCCAATGCTATATGTTTTAATGGTTTTCAACAACTCATGTTTGTAAACCCCTACAACTGTATCACCTCTCTCTCAATTCTAAGAAACCAAAAAACACCCTCTTTTATATTATGGGTATTCCGTTTTCAAGGATCACAATCTATATTCCCTCATTTGATTAGTATTCTATCAATGTTACATTCTACCTCTACATTGGCAGCTTCATTCAACTGTTCCATCTTATTCCTATTTTCCATGTGATAGAATATTATCCCCTTATTTTAAATTATTTGTGTGTTTTTTTGGCATAGTTTATGCATGGAGTTCAAGGGTTGATGGCTTTATTGCTATAATGGAAATTATGATCTCTAAAATTGGTTTGTTCTCGTAAAATAAATAATGAAACCCTTTCTCTGGTTGGGGATTCATTACATATCTATTTATTTACATGAAATCAAATAGATATAATTATTTACCCCTGTGGATCAAAATAAATTTATCAAAATAAATATATGAACCAGATTAATGAATTTTTATTGATCACATGTCAATGTTGCCTTTATGTAACATGACAATGGATTTTCACTTGTTTTATCAGATAGGGTAATATCTATGTAGCTATTATTATGAATGTATTAGCATTCAGAATAGGTAAATAATGTAAATAAATAAATAAATATTAGTTAATTAGATTAATTTTTAATGTTGATTTCTTAATTAATCTGTATTATTGTATATATAATGTTTTGAGGATGGTTAAATTTTTTTACCTTCCATATATTAATGGAGTTGAATGAAAATGTAAAGCATGATAATTCATGTTGAAAAATGAATTAAATGGGGTTTAATTTATTTTAATTAACTGTGATAGATTTTTCTAGCTACCTAATTATGTTTATCAAAGTAATAACCTGAAAAATAATTAATTAGATAATTCAAAATGGAATAAAAATCCGTTTTTGGATAAAACATTATGAATTTTTATAGAAAGGGTTTCCTTCTTTATTTTCCTAGATGAGTGAAACACGATTTTGGGTAATGAGGTCTTGTTTTGAGTGAAAGCTAGATGATCTCATTTAGAGATAAGAAAATAGTTTCAATGATTGTTTCTTACTGCATAAGACGTGCTGTGAGCTTAGGATGGCTAATCCTAGAGATTTGTGGTGGAATATTAGGTGGGGAGGCCCGGTTTTTATAACCACAGTGGACACATGTGATTGAACAATTCATTGAGTTATGAATTTTGGTGTTTGGGTTAGAACCAGGGAATAAAAAATGAGTTGAACCTACACTCACCCATTTATATGATGGTTGGATGCTTGTTTGAACCTAGTTTTAGGATGAAGGACTGGTTGTTTGTTTATATACATTACTTTCCCCACTATTTGAGGCATATATATATGCTTTGTTGTGTACTTTTTTGGTAGAATCAGATTATTTACTAGAATATCAGGTCGTTTAAAAAGTGTTAATTTTAATAAATGATAAATAATTAACCCAGGGAGTTGGATCATTCTTAGATGCAACGATGCTGTTATAATTCTATTATGTCATGGAAATAGTTTTCTTATATTACAAGGGAATGTGACATTGTTGTAATTGTAATGAAATATAATGATGAAACTGATAATTGTTAATTAACTGTTAATTAATTAACTAACATAAAGTGAAACTAATAATAATGGATAGAATACATTAATTTATATCTTAAAATGGTTGTGTTCTTATAATATATACAGTTTTAATAGTTTAAGTTGGGTGTCCGAGAGACTTTAGCTTCATTTGAGTCGAAGAATAGATTATTCCAATAGAGTGTTTGTTAGATATATTTTGTAATGCTCATTTTGTTATGTTACTCCACCCTATCTATTATTTAAAATAAAACCACATGTATTTTGACCCATGGATGATGATTTTTTGATCATCCTCGTGGGATGGTGGATGGATAACTACCCCATTGAACCCTGTTACACCTGGTTTTTGTTTTTTCATGTCATGGTATTGATCTGGTTCATTGAAAACTATGCTCCTTTTCATGGGTCTTGGGTGAGATTAATTTTGAGTTTTTAAATTTCATATACATATAATCACCCTAATTTTGGATCCCCATTTCTTTTTTAGGAGTTTTTGGAGAAAGGGTGGTTATTTCATGATTTGGGCCAACTGTGAGCCCATTTGCAATTTTAAAAACCAAATTTGTCTCTATAATATCTCCTTTGTTTTTCAACATTGTTCACTAATTACACTTTCCACTTGGCCTACACTGACATATTAATACTACCATATCCTTTTGGACCTCTTAAAAATTCGTAAACATGGTGAATTGGGGTTACTTATTTAGGTACTGGGACAGCCCATGGGCCCATTTGCAGTTTTAATACAATAATTTTTTTCTTTTATATCAAATTCCATATTTAATATATTTCTGTGATTTCACCTTCCACTCAAAGACAATATCCCTACCCCCACCCCCAGTATCTATTTTCCCTATTTGGAGCTAATATGAGTTGCAAATTAGGGCAAAAGTTCCCATGTTACCTCAAATGGTCTTGAATTGATAATGTAAATTGTATAATACATAACTCATTTAATTCATGCTCTATTCCATCAAAGTTTCTATTCCTGGTTCTTCCATACCTTAGGAGATTCTCCAAGAAGTTTCATCCCATTAACATTTCTCTATGGTTGCTGATGTAATTAAATAAGAAGATTTTTCTAGTTGAAAAGGTGAGATTCCTTCTCTTTTATCCCCCCTCTTCTTCCATCTTTCATTATTTATTTGTTTTATAATATACCCTAGTCATGATAAACATAGTGTTTTTTATCACATTATTTTTATGGTATTTTTGTTCATTTGGGTCTGGTCATCATAGGTTTAGGGTTTCGGAATTCCCAGATGGTGATTTTTGGTGTGCGTTCCCATTAAGCCAAGGATTTGAGGTAGGATATCCATTGCACAATCCATTATCATTTAATATTCATAATTATAATTCATTTTTAACCATATTTATATGATATTTTTTGCATTGAAATCTTGGTTTTAAAGGTTTTGTGTGAAAATTATGTTTTATGACTTATTCTGTTAAAAATATATTTCGTTTGGTATAAATGTGCACTTCTCTTATTTGATATTTTATTCGATGAAATTTTGCCAATGGATTATGGTATTTTAAATATGTTTCATTTTCTTGAATAACTTTATGGAATTAAAATTTCATTTATCCCTTTTTATGTGCTTAACATAAGTTTTTTTGTTAATGAGTGTATGTAATTTGTTCAGTAAATTGCTTGGTTGGATTTTATGTGTCTAGTGCAATTTAAAATTATTTTTTTGAATTTATAAAAACATTGGAAGCATGTGAAAAATTATTCTGGGATCATTTTATGTCTTTCCTATTTTAATTTGTTTTTATAAACAAGTGTTTTCTGGTTTACAACAAGTTTTGTCCAGATTTTTCGGAAAATGGCATGTATCACATTCGTATGAAAATGGTTGTGTTTTGAATTTGTAACCTGAGTGTTTTAAGAGATTTATGAATGTGGTATGATTCTGTAAATGGTTTTTATACATATTCTTAATAAATTTGAAATGCATAACTTTCTCAAATGATATTTTTGAGAAAATGTTTAAAGGCCTGTTTGGCATTTCCTAAAAATGGAGAATGAGTATTTTACTTGTATATACCATGTTGTGTCAATCGGGATTGTTTTATGGTCAATGAAAAGATTTTATTTAATGTTTTTATGGAATAAAAATATGAGTTTTTATGGTTTTACTATTTGTGTATATTTAAAAGAGTGTTTTTGAATGAGTTTTATGTTAGACGACTCAATAAACTTCTTGAAATTATTTTATAAAAAATTTCAGTGGTTTATTGATTCGTGAAAGAAATCTGAAGAATGTTTCTGGGATATTTGGTTGTTTATGGGTTGGTAATGGAATTTGGATTTGAAATGTGTATTTGATAATATGTGTAACTTGATTTAAAACATAAGGGCATCCTGGGTATCTAGGTGGGCAGACGTGTACTAGTATGCTAGTGATCCTGTGGGGTTTGGCACCGGTTTCATGTAGCATGTTTTATGATGACAACAGTAACTAAAATATGATGATGATGATGTTGGGGGACCACTAGGTTATCGATATGCTCCATACTAGTGGGTCGTGTGAACGAGAATGGATATTTATTATGGTTACTTTCACCAAGATATGAGGTACCTGTGGCACACAACTAACTAGTTCCTAGGGGTGTTCTCGTGACTTATGCTCATTGGATATTTTGTACTCACTGTTGGTATATGGTGTATTTGGATGGTAAATTAATAAATTTTTGTGATTCATTTATAAGCTTAAATTCTTTAAAGCATCCCTTTTTAAAACTATTTACATTTTGAAGTTTCACCTCATTAAAAATTGTTACTAGCATTCTTGTTTATAAAACCTGAAAGTTATTGTCTGGTTATTTGTTTTATGTATCATAGGACCTTATTTGGAAAACCTACGTTTATATGTTTTATTTAAAATATTAAATTTATGATTCTTTTATTTTAAATGATGTGCATTGGTAATAGAATATCATGAAAACCTACTGAGTTTTAATACTCACACCTATTGTATTCTTCTATTTTTAGTCCTTTTGCAGTTTTTAGTGTGAGTTCGATCACCTTGGGTGACATGTGATCATTATATTGGAGAGTGACCATAAGGGTCACATGAAGGTATTTGGTTATCTTTTTTTTCAGATAAGTTGTTGGTTTACTTGTACAATCAGTTTCTTTTACAAATAATGTTCTGTTCAGTTTTTATATAAATGTATTTTGGGCTGTCCATTTCATCTCGCTGTTAGTTTTTTTATTATATATCAGCAATATCGTTCCCTTTTGTACTCTATTTATTCCCTTGGTGCTTTTCACCATCCTGGGAGGATCGGGAATGCCACTCGGGACTTGTCATGGGTTGGACCTCGTGACCAGTTTAGTGTCAACTCAGGCTGGTTCATGACAAAATGGTATCAAAGGAGGTCGACTCTTAGCGTACCATTCTTTTTTAGAGTGGCCTTGTTATTTGTGGTATGTTAAGGTAGATGTAGTAGGATTTTTGGAACACAAGGGGTAAGTGCGGGAAGAGTGTCACAAACTCTTTCTCATTCTAATCCTAAGGATTCCAGGGGACACTCGGTTTTATTAGTGTCTTTTTTTATCTTGTTGATTGTCTGGTTTTGGGATATGACATGGGGAGTCTGACCAATGGCCTCCGTGAGCTCACAGGACCTGGAAATCCATGTGGAGACAAGGCATGGTCCTAATAAGTCTCTCCAAGATGGTTTTGTGTTTGACATATGTCTTCTAACCATATAGTCAAGTCACCCACTGACACTAGTTCCCTTTTCTGGGTTTCTTGGATGATTCTTGAATTCTGATTTTTTGTTTTGAAAATCATTGTGTGAGAATTATGGAAATTGATTTTAAAGGAAAGATTGGATTCTTAAAAGGGGGAAATGGGTTTTCAAAAATTAAATATAAGAATGGTTTTGTAATGATGTGTTTTTTAACAAATTTTTAGGAGGAATTGCAAATGATTTTACATGATAATATTTTCCATAATATAAACTTCTGGTTTGTTGAAATAAACTATTTTAAAAGTGTGCATCATTTTAAATTGGTTCTAAAACATTGTTTTAAATGAGGTGTTTTGGGCTATTGAAATGTTTTTGAATCTGACGAATTGGTTTTGGATGTTTGGTTTTGAGCGGCTGCTGTTTTCTGGAAAGGGGTTTTGGCCTTTGTGGTTGTTAGATTATGAAAAGAGACCTTTCTGATTTTTTTTAAAATGGGAAATGAATATTTGCAATAGAATGGTTGTTTTTATAATTTATATTAAATGAAGTGGATTTTTTTTAATAAAATTGTTCTTGATGAAGCGTGTATTGTCTTGTGAAATCTGAAAATGGTTTTTGATTTGGTGGATAATGTTCTTTTGGAAGGTACATGTTTATTTTTTTAATGATGATGTTTTTTTTCATTCGGTGTTTTCATGGGTTCTCACATGAAAGGATTTACAGATATATGGATAAATGGACAGTATGGCCTAGTATTTGAGTGCCCGGGGTGGAAGTAAAATATTCATGTGAGTGAGACTAGATGAAACACCATTGGTGAATGTGAAAATCGTCCAAGTTTGTTTATTTTTTTTATTTTTCAAAATTGTTTTTAGTTGAAAAATCGTGGTGTTTTTTTTGAACCGATGGTTATGTGGATGGTTTATCCTATGTCATAGAAGTGTTTTCTATTTAGTATTCTTCATTATGACCTATAATTCATACTCTTGTTGCATCATGATTTGGGATCTTGTTGGTGGCTTAGTTTTGGGGTAATGTTTAGTGGGATTCTAAATATGTGTATGATATTGTGATATTTCCATGGATGGTTCTCCATTTCTATGCTTTCCAGTTGATCAACATAATTATTTTTTTCAAATGATAAATCCACCTTTTAAAATGATATCTAAGCATGTTTGTTGAAATAGATAGATGTTTGGGCTCAATTTAAAGTTATTTACCTTTATGGTGATTCTCTCGGTTGTAGTAGTTGTGCTCAGTGATGTTTATTCGGTGTTTTTTTGTGCCTTTTTCATTCTTCTCTATGTTTGGAGTGAGAGAAAATAGTGTTGTGTATTTCTATGTTCTTGTTTGGGTAAAAATGTGTTGTTGAGGAAGAGAGTTCCATGGTTTCTATTGATATGTTGTTTCTTACTGGGAGTGTTATGTGGTACTATGTGGAACAAAGAGATGGAGTACATGTTGGGGATTATCAAAGCCTGGTTGTGAGGCAAGAGATTATTCATCCATAAGAGCTCCATCCATAGGTTTCAGAGTGAATCTAGTGCGCAGTCTGGAGTCCTAGTATTGTGGGATGAATTTCTAAGCGCATACTTATACCATTTCGTTGAGGTAGTTCCAATGTTTCTTTTGTGGTTTCAATTTCCCAATTATTGGGTACCCTTCCCTCTCATCCCTAATTGGTGGGGGTTTGGATATGTGTATAGGCTGTTAGCCCAGTTCTTTCCCCCTCCATTCTAGAGTGGGTGGCTTAAATGTTTTTTTCTTCCTCTCTAATTGGGTTTGTAGGTTGTTGTGGGAGATTTTTGGTTGTCATGTATAGGTTTTTCCCAATTTAAGTTCATTCTTATTTCTTTTTTTCATTTTTAGTAGGTATCTAATAGTGGGGAGACCCACTGTGGGTCCCAAAGATCTTTCCTTTAGGATTTTTCAGATGGTAGTTGTGATTTAATGGTGGGGAGCTCATTCCGGCTTCCACCACAAGGCATTGGATTTTTTGAGTGAACTATGGTTTGGGTTGATATTTGGGTTCATTGGAAGAAGGCCCAACAATCTATTTCTAGGCTTGGTTGTGGATGTGGTGGCTTGATCTTTCTGTTGATTCTCCGGAAGTGGTTGTGAGTTCGTGTTTAGTTTGGGAAAGAGTATTATGTTACATTATTGGTGAATGAGATTTCCTTTGAATTAGAGGATGGATTATATTTATAAGTAATACTTAGGTGTTTTTATATCAGTTGAAAAGCATTATGGACTTCCGAGGGTGGAAAGCTTTAATTGTGGGGGAGAATTGTCACACCCGGTTTTTTTCCTTTTCATGTCATGTTTTTTATCCGGTTCATTAAAAATACTAATCCTTTTCATGGGTGTTGGGTGAGATTAATTTTGAGTTTTTAACTTCCATATTTTTATAATCACCCCAATTTGTGTTCTCCATTTCTTGTTTAAGATTTTTTGTAGAAAGGGTTGTTATTTCATGGTTTGTGCCAACCGTGAACCCATTTTCGGTTTTAAGAATCAAATTTGTTTCATTAATAACTACTTTGTTTTTTAAAAAAATTCAATTATTAGACTTCCCACTTGTCCTCCACTTACATATTAATTGTAGAGACCTAAAGCTTGGCGTACATGGACATTACATTACTTTTGCGAAATACTTATTACATAACAAAAACAAACCCCAAAGGACCATAATAGTTTAGTGCCTTCGGAATCTTGGAACATATTCTTCTAATCTTGGTGAAAGATCCTCAACATCTCCCATAAAGATATTCCCTTTTTTTCTTACCTAAAACCTTACCTTATATCCTGGGGAAAAGAAAACATAAAAAGGGTGAGCTCAAATGCTCAGTAAGGGTAAGCATGGATAAAATAAACAAAATTATATACATTTGAACTTAAAAACATGAACATAATGTTTAAACATCAAAATCTTGAGCATAAATCATGGGAGTACATAAGGAATTGATCATAAAGGAATATCAATCCTGAAAAAATAGCATGGGAATAAAACATGTAATTGTGGAAACCAATAATCACATGATATGATTTCCACAGTATCCAAGGCATTACTTCCAAGACCATCTTAGTGGACAATGTCCCTTTCTGAATCGAGTTCAATCCTCGTTCCAGTCCTGTAATACTGAACCGGATTAACTTACCGTTCCAGCCATGTCTATATCATAAGATATAAATCTTTACCCAATGAATTGGAGGGAGATATAGGTCCCACTAATCTCATAATGAAATCATTATTACTTGTTCCAAAATATAAACATACATCATTAATAATAGCCCAATAAATAAAATGGGTTTCATAAACATCATCCCATCAGCACATAATCCATATAAAGGAAATGGATATCATTTCATAATAAGAAAAGTGAAACCATGTAAATCATAGAGACATTATAATTGAAACATACACATATGAAATAATGTCATCTTAGAAGGAGAATTTTTTTGATAAAACACTTGAAATGAATTCTTGAGGAAAATATCCTTTATTCTTCAATATCAATTTCTTTTCACAAAACATCAGGAAATTTTGAAAGTAAAATATTTTGTTGAAAATAGTCATGAAATCTTTTGGAGGAAGCTTCATTAAAACAAGTATTTATAAAACTGTAAAAATCCTTTCACGCCATATACGTTAAAAAAACATTCTTCTCATACTTTTGTCGTAAAGGTCAAAAAGTACCTCGTATGAAAAATGACAAAAGATTTCTTTCATATCTTTTACTAAAAACTCACCGAAGGGTAAATTGGATTTAAAAAATTGTAGGTGGATGGAAATAATATTAAATATTGGGGAAACATGGATGTGGATGATAAAATAAACCCCAGTAAATACCAAAGTATAAACAATATCAGATAAAAATGAGATTGTGATATTTTCCCTTACCTTAGGTCTGATATGCTTCGTATGGATCTGAACATCCTATTTTTTTGAAGCGCCTCTTTGAGACCTCCTCTTAGGGAACTAAAATTGGTCTTTGAAGACAACCAAGAACTCTAGGATGTTTCTAGGGAAGTGGATAAGAGAATTTGGTAGGGTTTGGCTGAGCTTGAAGGCTCAATGTGATGTGAGGAAGAGAGGGAGGATGTGCCCTTTTATAAGGGAGGAGAGGGGCACCATTGGAAAAACAGGAAATATTATTCTATTATAAAGTCATATTCGGTTCTTAATAGCTCCAAATTGATTTATTTCGAAGCTATGGTGGGGATGGGTCAAAATCCTCCCATACACTAAAATTTAGACATGTTTAGGTTTGTATTTTAACCTTATCATTTATATTTATCTTTAATGTAGATAATTTATCTTTTACCGTGTCTTCTTGTTTTCTTACACTATAAGATTAATAAACATACTATAATAAGACAAACGAACCCCAAGGTGTTTATTATTAATATATATAACCTTATCTAAGTCATTTGTCCGAACCTTAGATTTTTAGGAATAAAGTAACAATTAATAATATAATATTTGTTTTAAAAACTATTTCATGTAAATTTTGACACTATTTGGTAATTGATTTTTGTGGAAATTATAACAGAATATTAGTTCGAAAAAATTTAATTAAATCAGTACTAACATTTTATGTTGACCTAGAAAATTATTTTAATTCATAAAAAGTCTCAAATTACATTTATTTGGGTATTTATAACATCAATTATGTTAATATATCATTACTAAGATAATTACTGCATCATCATTGTGTCATAAAGAAATTAAATTAATTAATGTCTAAAAATTACAAATAAAATACCATTATGTAGGAAATATTTTTAGATTTCTAATAAATATTTATAGTTGAATTTATCTTATGTATAACCCTATATTAAAAATTATTTACTTATTAAACTTTGATTTTAACTATTTTAACCCTTTTTTAAATAAATTAATATTAAATGTCCTAATCTAATCCAAGTGGGCCTAAATGGTCATATTTTATTACTAAGGTTGGTTTTGGTCGAATTACACTTATCCAATAGAAATAGGACATGTTTTAGGGTAATAATAATATCATTTTTACCCATAATTATCCTATTTACTTTTAATCGTGGTAAATACAAGTAAAAAGTTACTATTCACGAAAAATTATTTTCATCTCATTGAACCAAATTTTAGTCCTTAATATTAACCGTGTCTCTTGGATTTTTTGAAATTCCACTAATATAAGCGGTAAAGTTATGTTTTATGAAAAATTTAAATTTTTAACTACCACTTAGTGGTTTCACTATTCATCAAAAAATAAAAGCTTCCAGAAAAATACAAAAAATTAAGCCTAAGATATATTTGATATTATGAATTCAAAAATGATGTCTATTTTACCAAATTAAAAACATATCAGTTTCATTAATTAATTTAAAATTAATTCTCGTTGTCAAAACAAATAGCGTGTTTTTAAGAGATAATAACTATCAAAAGATTGACACTTGTTTATGTCTGGTTTAAATGTGAAATTACATCCAATGACCAACATTGTATTAAATGGTAAAAATATATTCTAAGTATAATTTAAAAACACTCAAATTAATAATTTATCACTATTAATTATTTCGATTAAAATAGTTGTTTTTAATTAAAATTAACAATTTTAACTATTCATCAGAATATGAAAGTTATCCAAAAAGTACCAAAATATCACCCTAAGCTAATTTCGATATTCCAAATCCAAAAATGAAGTTCATTATGAATGATAAAATTTTTAAAATTTCAAAAAGTGGGTATTACTATTTATAATGGCTAGTTCATAATAATATTATAACAATATCTCGTTGTTTAGTGAAACCCCGTATTGCATACTACACACGCTATCGAGGAAGGTCGTGATTGTGTGTAATGCAAGCCAATTCAGGGTAGAGTTTTGTGAAAGACTCATCTATTGTTTCATATAATAGAATCCAACCATATTTCATTTATACATTGAATATATATATATACACTTAATGTTACGTCGAATAACTACTATCGAAATTGTGTGTAACATGATCCAAGAATAGTGTTGTGTATACTGCAAGCTAATACGGTGTTCCATATAGCACAAGGTAACCTTGGTGTAGCATACAACACAAGACATTAATGAAATTAAAAAGAATAATTCTCATAAAATCTCAGGTTGTTACATTCTACCACCCTTAAAATGAATTTGGACCTCAAAATTCGTCGGGGTTATAAATGATTTAATACTTGAAAGTTTCTTTAATAGAAACCCACATCGTAAAAAGGGAATACAGAAACTTATCTTTAAAAACTATTGTGTTAAATGTAACGGTTACCCAAATTAACTAATCACTGGCTTTCCACATAGGAGAACATATGAGAAAATATGGATATGAAAGAAAAATCTAACCATAATGTTCTGATGGAGAGTGGTAGAGAACATGGCTATGAAAAAGTCAAAAATCACAAATCCATATATTTGTGATGATCTAAGGTATCATCTGATTCATCGGATATAAGAGCACTAGGACAACATTTTTGGTTTTCAAGATCATTTCCCTAAAGTTGAAGAATTTGAATTAGAATAAATACTTACTTTATTTTGGTACAATCTCACTATTGTTCGTGCCTTGAACAATTTCCACTTCATCTCTTAAAGAAATAAATTTGAATTTGTTATTCGTGAAGTGTTAGTAGATCATGTGATAGAATGATGGGTCATTCCATTTATCTCAAACAAAAGGTTAGAAAAAGTTATTAAATATACATAAGTCGATCTATAGTGAAATTAATAATACATGGTTCCTAAAATGGACTTATACTTCATATATCATACTTCTTAATATAATAAAACTAGTTTCCACTAAATAGGGACTTCCTGTAGGCCAGTGGTAAGCGATAAAGACCAGTTGCACTTCGGTTGTGGGTTCGATTCCCATATCCTTGTCCGACGCGATGGGTTGTCTCCCGTCCTGCAGGTTGTCCTTTTTCTAAAACTACATTACTATAACATCCCATCAATAATATAGAAAAATTTCTATCATTAAACAATACACTCTATGTCCAACATAATCCATTCCAATCTTTATCTAAAATACTTAGATCCAATCTCATAGTATAAAGAAAACGATTACTTGAAATGTCATCAACCAACCATCATTTATCCCCCATTATCTTATTGGTCACATTCCAATCATGTGAATACCTTAATCATGTATTCTTTTGAAAAATGAATACCCATTAATCCTTAGTGAAAACATAAATGTTGTCAAAAGTTAACTCTTTCCACATACTAAAATCCAAAAATTCTATATACTCAAACCATGACATAACCTTCTCCGTATATCAGTCATGAGCTCATGAATACTGTCAAACATTTCATTTTCTCCTTATCCCTTTATTATGCGCATATCATATTCATTCCAAAAATATCTCAATCAATTTCCATGGTTACTGGTACCATAAAATTATTGAAAAACACAATAGAACAATACATAAATATTCCAATATTCCACGATACTATATACATCATTATTTTGGAATCCCACTACATAAACATTTAATCATTCCACCACATTATTTTCATATTCAACATCGCCAATAGTGATCGCATTTGACTTCCCTTTTTCATTTTCCTTAAGTGGTTGCTCAGGTCGATCATCACTATCCCTTAGATTAGGGTATTTATTAGAGTAATGCCTCATTTCCTAGCACTTGAAGCATTGAAGTGTTGGTAGTGCGTTCTCTACAATATTTTATTTATTCAATCATTGGAAACCCTTTTCCATTACTTTGACACTCAGCTACTCGATGACCTTCTTTTCCACACTTAAAACATTTTCTAGTCCATTTAAGACAATCTCCACCATGCATCTTTCAATACATTGAGCATAAGAAAACATTTATCTTATTTTCACCATTATTCAGAGATTTCTCCTTGAACTCCATATTTCGTTTCTTGTCAAAACCATGAGATGGATAAGTAACCCCAACTTCCATTTCTACCTTGATAGCACAATACACAATTTCTTCATAGGTACTGAAGGCTCTTAGAGCTAATGCCCTTCGAAGACTTGGTTTTAAGCCACTGAAGAATCGATCAACTTTACATTCAGGTTGGATAATAATGCCAGATGCATACCTTACAAGCCTTGTAAAATTCGCTTCGTATATACCAACAGATTCATCATCCATTTTCTTTAGTTCGAGAAACTCATTCTCCATATTTGTACGAATAATACGAGGGAGTACTTATTGAAAAATAATTTCTTGAACTCGTCCCATTCCATGAACTCAATTTCATCTCTTGGCCTCGTAATCTTGATAAGATTCCACCATTGATCCTCATCACCTTCCAAACGATATACTGCAAAGATGACTTTATCATGTTTAGAACATTGAAGAACTAAAAATATCTTTTCAGTGGTACTGATCCATTTGGTCAGCAACAAGTGGATCGGAGGACCCACTAAAAGAAGGTGGATGTTGCCTCATGAAGGACTCAATAGAATATTATTCCCTTCTCATCTAATTTGGAAGTCTAGAATGGTTCACAGCTTGTGTAAGTATAGCAATAAGATTTTTCACTCCATCTCCCATAACATTGGTTTGTTAAAGAGGACAATCATTGCATTGTCCATTACATTGATCAACACGGTTCCTTCGGGTTCCAGTCATCGTCTAAAACCCAATAAGAATTGTGTGAGAGGCAAAAATCATGCTAGGGAAAACAACATAATAAAGGGGGAGTTCCTTCAATATCTAACATCTTAGGTTTAATTATAAGATTGTTAGCGCAATTCTAGGTCTATAAACTATACTTATACTTAAACTTAGGGAAATTCCTTGACATACCTTAGAAATATCTCTAGGGATCTCACTAAAGTTCTCTCATCCTAGTTTCCAATGGTTGACTAAACCTTTCCCCTGATACCAACTGTAGAGAACCGAAGCATGACGTACATGGACATTACATTACTTTTTCCGAATAATTATTACAAAACAAAAACAGACCCCAAAGGACCGAAATAGTTTAGTGCCTTTGGAAACTTGGAACATAATCTTCTAATCTTGGTGAAAGATCCTCAACATCTCCCATAAAGATCTTCCCTTTTTTTCTTACCTAAAACCTTTCCTTATATCCTGGGGAAAAGAAAACATAAAAAGGGTGAGCTTAAATGATCAGTAAGGGTAAG
The DNA here is from genome assembly GCA_963277665.1 of Viscum album. Taxonomy (NCBI): domain Eukaryota; kingdom Viridiplantae; phylum Streptophyta; class Magnoliopsida; order Santalales; family Viscaceae; genus Viscum; species Viscum album. The sequence goes on from OY728164.1 coordinate 383,928,080, forward strand.
AATGGATAAAAAAAAGTCATATATATTTGAACTTAAAAACATGAACATAGTGTGTAAACATCAAAATCTTGAGCACAAAACATGGGAGTACGTAAGGAATAGATTATAAAGGAACCTCAATAATGATAAAATAGCATGGGAATAAAACATGTAATTGTGGAAACCAATAAGCACATGATATGATTTCCACAGTATCCAAGGAATTGCTTCCAAGACCATCATAGTGGACAAAGTCCCTTTCTGAATCGAGTTCAATCCTCGTTCTAGTCCTTTAATACTGAACCTGATTAACTTACCATTCTATCCATGTCTATATCATGAGATATAAATCTTTACCCAATGCATTGGAGGGAGATATAGGTCCCACCCATCTCATAATGAAATCATTCTTACTTGTTCCAAAAAATATACATACATCATTCATAATAACCCAATAAATAAAATGGGTTTCATAAACATCATCCCATCAGCACAAAATCCATATAAAGGAAATGGATATCATTTCATAATAAGAAAATTGAAACCATGTAAATCATAGAGACATTATACTTGAAACATAGACATATGAAATAATGTCATCTTATATGGAAAATGGTTTTTATAAAACACTTGAAATGAATTCTTTAGGAAAATATCCTTTATTCTTCAAAATCAACATCCTTTCAAAAAACATCATGCAATTTTAAAAGAAAAACATTTTGTTGAAAATAGTCATGAAATATTTTGGAGGAAGACTCATGAAAACATGGCTTTATAAAACCGTAAAAATCCTTTCATGCAGTATACGTTAAAAAAACATTTTTCTTGTACTTTTTTTGAAAAAGTAAAAAAGTACCTCGTACGAAAAATGACAAAAGATTCCTTTCATATCTTTTACTAAAAACTCACCGAAGGGTAAATTGGATTTAAAAAATTGTAGGTGGATGGAAATAATATTACATATTGGGGAAACATGGATGTGGATGATAAAATACACCCCAGTAAATACCAAAGTATAAACAATCTCGGATAAAAATGAGATTGTGATATTTTCCCTTACCTTAGGTCCGATATGCTTCGTATGGATCCGAACCTCCTCTTCTTTGAAGCGCCTCTTTGAGAACTCCTCTTAGGGCACTAAAATTGGTCTTTGAAGAAGACCAAGACCTCTAGGATGCTTCTAGGGAAGTGGATAAGAGAATTTGGTAGGGGTTGGCTGAGCGTGAAGGGTCAATGTGATGTGAGGAAGAGAGGGAGGAGGTTCCCTTTTATAAGGGAGGATAGGGGCACCTTTGGAAAAACTAAAAATATTATTTTATTATAATGTCATATTCAGTTTTTAATAGCTCCAAATTGATTTATTTTGAAGCTAAGGTGGGGATGGGTCGAAATCCTCTCATCCAATAGAATTTAGAAAAGTTTAGGTTTGTATTTTAACCTTATCATTTAGATTAAACTTTAAGTTAGATAATTTAACTTTTCTGTGTCTTCTTGTTTTCTTACACTATGGGGTTAATAAACATACTATTACAAGAAAAACGAACCCCAAGTTTTTTATTATTAATATATATAACCTTATCAAACTAATTTGGCTGAAACATAGATTTTTAGGAATAAAATAACAATTAATAATATAATATTTGTTTTTAAAACTATTTTATGTAAATTTTGACTCTATTTGGTAATTGATTTTTGTGAAAATCATAACAGAAATATTAGTTCCAAAGAAGTTAATTAAATCAGTAATAATATGTTATATTATCCTATAAAATTATTGGAATTCATAAAAAGTCTCAGATTACATTTATTTGGGTATTTATGACATCAATTATGTCGATATTTTATTAATAAGATAATTACTGCATCATCATTGTGTCAAAAATAAATTAATTTATTTAATGTCTAAAAATTATAAAAAAATACCATTGTGTAGGAAATATTTTTAGATTTATAATAAATATTTATAGTTGAATTTATCTTTTGTATAACCCTATATTAAAAATTATTTACTTATTAAACATTGATTTTAACTAATTTAACGATTCTTTAAATAAATTAATATTATATGTCATAATCTAATCCAAGTCGGCCTAAATGGTCGTATTTTATTCCTAAGGTAGTTTTTGGTTGAATTAAACTTATCCAATAGAATTAGGACATGTGTTAGGGTAATAATAATATCATTTTTACCCTTAATTATCCTATTTACTTTTAATCGTGGTAAATAAAAGTAAAAAGTTACTATTCACCAAAAATTATTTTCATCTCATTGAACCACATTTTAGTCCTTGATATTAACCGTGTCTCTAGGATTTTTGAAATTCTACCCACAGAAGCAGTAAAATTAAGTTTTATGAAAAATTCAGTTTTTTAACTACCACTTAGTGGTTTCACTATTCATCAAAAAATGAAAGTTTCCAAAAAAATACCAAAAATTAGGCCTAAGCTATATTTGATATTATGAATCCAAAAATGATGTCTAATTTACCAAATTCAAAACATATCAGTTGAATTAATTAATTTAAAATCAATTCTCGTCGTCAAAACAAATAGCGTGTTTTTAAGAGATAATAACTATCAAAAGATTGTCAATTGTTTATGTCTGGTTTAAATGTGAAATTACATCCAATGACCAACATTTTATTAAATGGTAAAAATATATTCTAAATATAATTTAAAAACACTCAAATTAATAATTTATCACTATTAATTATTTCGATTAAAAAAGTTGTTTTTAATTAAAATTTAGCAATTTTCACTATTCATGAGAATATGAAAGTTATCCGAAAAGTACCAAAATTTCACCCAAAGCTAATTTCGATATTCCGAATCCAAAAATGAAGTTCATTAGGAAAGATAAAATTTATAAAATTTCAAAAATTTATTATTACTATTCATAATGGCTAGTTCATAATAATATTATAATAATATCTCGTTGTTTAGTGAAACCCGGTATTGCGTACTACACACGCCATCAATAATAATGTTGTTGTTCTGGGTTCAAAATTAATAATTCCCAATCAAAAATTACTTTACAAACAAAAATAATGATTACTCACAACCTTTATACTTCCCCACCACAAATATCCAACCTACTATACTACACATACAATTAAAGAAAGACTCCAGGAAAAAGCACTAACACACAATACACTAAACCACTGACCTCCAATACTGAGAGTCAATGTTGTGATTCTAAATAAATTTAATGTAAATTTTAGAAATCTTAAATTCCCTAGATTCTAGATATTATTCAATAGATATTTTGTCATCATAATATATCTTGTAAACGAGTAAATCTCTTTCCCCAATCCACGGATACATTTTATCAAAATGAATCTCCATAGAAATACATGTTTTGTAAATTTTTTTGAAATCGTCATGATTTTCTACATCAAAAGATGATATGGGATCATACACTAAATAATACATTATTTCCTTTTTTTATTAAAAAATATACATGATATTCATGTAAAAAATGTATTTATAGATTAATTATTGTTCTTTCTTTTGATCATTGGGATTGGATTAATGAATCTGTCCAAGGCCTAAATAGGATTATTTCATTTTTATAACATAAATGAAAAGTATAATCATCCATTAGATTAAATTATTCTTTTGATTCATGAATTGATTAAAAAAAATCACTTCTTGAATTACCATCCTCCTATAGTTTAAGGTGATTAACACCAAAGTATACACTGGATATTTTATATAAGTTCCATATTAGATGAGATCATCCAATGTTACCTTGACGATACATTAATATATATATAATTGGATGGAAATAAATTTATAAAAACATAAAATTAATATAATTTTTTCGAGTCATAATTAGTATTCTATTTTAAAAATATCGTGATATCTTAAACGAATTACCATATTCAATAGTGTAAAGGATACCTGCCACCAAATCTTAAATGAAACAATAAATATTATTATATAAATACTATAATCTAGATATTAAATTAGAGGGTATTTTGAGGATTATTTAATTTATTAAATATATATTTATGCCCCAATAATAATATATTTCTTGGTTAATTCTTAATAAATAAGTAATCAATTGTTAGTAATGAAATTTTTTTGTTCAAAAATACATTTTCTTAAAAAATTATATTTATAACATTTTTAAAAAAATATTATAATTATAATCATGATTTTAAGTATATTTTATTTTATTATAATATATTCTTATTTAAAGAATATTTTTTGAATTATCGAGGAGTTAATTTTTTTTTTTTAGAAATAATTTTATTTTCAAATGAATAGTTAAAATATTTTATTTTAATTGTGAAATTTATTTTGTAATCAATTAATTAATAATATAAATGTCATATAAAATGTATAAAAAATTAAATTACATTTATTATATTATTAATAAATCAATTTTGATAATTAGAATTAATAATATCAGTTAATTTGGAAGAAAAAAATTTATGAAAAAATGTATTTTTTTGGAAACCCAATTTTGGTACTAAATTTTATTCATAATTTAAAATTAAATTTACACTATTATATAAACTAAACCACGAAAAATGTAAAACATATTTTTTATAAGTGGGTCTAAATTAAGTAAATAGGTCCCTTTTAATTTTCTTGTATATTATAAACAGAAACCTTTTTAATTTTTTCCCATGGTAATGGGAAAATGCAGTAATTATAGTAAAAAATAATGTTGGAAGAACTAAAAAATGTACCAATCAAATGATTTATTTTTATTGGGTGATATTAACTCATGAATAATCAAAAAAATTAGAATATATGTTATTTTATATAAATTTGGACATTATTTATCCAATTATAATATTTTAGTCAATATAAATCCCAAAAGCCATAGTATTTTATTTAATAACTATGATATATTCAATATAAGGATAAATGGAGGAAAATATAAGTTATAAACATTATGTTTAATGATAAAAAAAGTATCATTCATCAAAATTTACTTTTAATTTTTATTCATAAAATAATTAAAACAACAAAGTATGGAACACATTCGATGTCACTATACAGTTAATAAAAATATGAAATAAATGATCATGAAAATATTAAATTTATATAATTTTAATTTAATATATTTCATATATTTATTTTATTTATTATAATAAAAGATTATATTTGTTTTAATTAACTATATTCTTATTCCATTTTGTCTTATCGATGTTGATGTCAAAGTAAATATATAGTTCATAAATTGACATTAATGATATATTATAATAAGTAATATATTTTTAAAATTATATATAATTCCAATGAAATGTATCATAAAAAAATTTAATGAAAAATGTTTATAAAATAACTTATCTCCCACTTATGGTACATTTTTTATTTTATAGAATCTATATTGACTCTTAATGAATAAAAAACCTTATTATCATAGTAGGTTTGATAATGGTTTATGGCGTCTAAAGCTGAAGGATAATGGTAAAAAAGTCTAATCTTATAAAAAATTAATTTTTTATGATTATTTATAATAATTTTAATAATATATTTCAATAATAGTAAATTTATGAAATTTTATCATAGAAATTAGTTTGTATTAATTTTATAATTTATATTATTCCAAAAGTGCCCCTACTCTTTTTTTGAAATTGACCATATTTTTCAATTTTCTATAAAAATATATATTTTATTTTTAAAACCCATAAAAAATAATGTAATATAATCATTATCCAAAACTTATAGGTCTTATTTTGAGAAAAATTCTATCAAAAGTGGTCTTAAGTTATATATAAAAGTATATTTTGTGAAAAAGTTATGTTATTCTTAACGAATTGTTTTCAATTTATTTTTTCTTCCACCTCCTTCAAATCTTCTCTAAACATGATGAGATGTTATCATAAATATATAACATAAACAATTATATAATTATATTTTTTGAAAAAAAATTATATATCTCTCACCACAATCAAATGGTAGTAGAATTCATCATTCTTGTGTGTGGATGACTACCATCTCACGAACCGATATAATTCATTTTCCATCACATGATTATATAGATGGTAATAATGATATATTTAAAACACACACAGAGAGAGACACACACACACACAAATATATATATTATTTTTATTATATATTACAAAAAAACTACTGAAATAAAATATCACCTCTTTACTTACCCTTCAATTAACTGAAAAATTATAACGTCATTCATGCATTCATTTGGACTACCACCACCATTTAAGGGCGTGATTATTTTTTTCATCAGAACATGTTATGGATAATATATATAATTATTTGTAAAGTAATTAATATGGAATTTAGGATATATTTATAATTATATAAATATAAAATAACACTTTATTTCTTTCCAAAATGACCATTTAAAAATGAAAATGTTTCTCATGCATACACATAACCAACCATATCCCAGATTATTGTCACGACCCATCCTTGGGCCCGTGCCATGACTACCCCAAGCCCGAGTTCCATAGGCCAGGGGCTGGCGACTAGCACAAAGGTGTAAATTCCCTAATAAAAAGGGAAGGAATTGCCTTTGTAAAGTAAAAAAACACCACAGGGCAAGAAAGCAAAAGAAGCAATCACTAAGTAAAAGATGGTATAATAGTAAGTGCGGAAAGTAAGCGGGCCAGAATACAAACCCAAACTGAAAGTAAAGTACAACTCGAAAGGGAAAAACAGCAACTGAAAAGTAAAGCCGCAACGTCGAGCCGTCCACTGGAAGTCCCACCTAGAGGGTGGGTACAGATAGCCTCCACTGCTCCTCGGGTCTAGCCGACCGTTCTGAGTACGTCCCACCTAGTGGTCCACCTCCAGGTACCATCCTGCTCCACAAGCCTCAACCACGATCAGCGTTGTCCGTCGTTTGCAACCAACACAACGTAGTGCGGGCATAGCCCGTGCAGGGGTGAGTATAAGCTACTCAGTAGGGACTATGAGACCCCCGAAGGTCTCCCAGAATCCACAACGGATAATCCACAAAGGAAAGATACAATTACGAAGTAACATCCGACACAGCTTAGGTATATGCCCATACATATACTTAAGTCATCAAGTCCAACATGCTCCAACCTCTGAGCCCAAGTACAACCCATTCCACACAGGAAAGAAAACATATTCCACACAGGAATGCAAAACGTATTCCACATAGGAATGCAATATGTATTCCACACAGGATAGCACGACACAATCCACATAGGAAAGAAAAACATGATTCATCTCACATAGGTATACTTCTTCGAAAGATGATAGAGATGATCACTGATCCATCTAAGTCATCGGACCCACAAAGGATCGATAGGTACTACCCCCCGCAATGACCCACATAGGATCGGTATCAATGATCCACGTAGGATCACTGTGTGATGTAGTCTTCGCCGTCGAATCCACTGAGGATCTCTGTACAGTCGTCGTCGTCACAGTAGCAGTCGCATCCAGCTCTAGGGTTCCCGCACACAGCAAGCTCCTTCGGGAGGGTCCGCTCCACGAGCCGAGAGGCTGATACATAAACTGACACGTATTCCAGAGTTGATGTATCCAGAAGTTCCGTATCGTCAACAGGAACTCAACGTCGCAGATGGCGTGTCAATCGGACGCCCGGTCTGAGAGTTATTGGCTTTTTCGTCCAAGGGGCCTGATTGGTTTTTAAGGCAAAACCAACCCGACCGTACTCCACCTGTGTCCAAACCTCGGGCGGAGTGAGCCAAAATATCCGTCTCACATAGAGGAAAACAACAAAGTCGACGGCACATCAATCGGACGTCTGAAGCTCAAGATATGAGTGTTTCCGCTCCGAGGGCCCGGTTGGTTTAGTGTACGAATCAACCCGGCCTAACTCAAAGTATTCTAAAACCTTGATTGCGATATAACGAAATGACCGTCTCGATCCAAGGATCGCATCGCAATTAACGGTGCGTCGATCGGAGACCCGTAACACATGTTATTGGCATCCGACCGAAAAAGGTTCGGTATTAAGGGGTTCAGGCCCGGTCCGACCCGGCTCGATACCCCCGGGGTCGACCCGAACCGGGTCGACCTGAACCGGGTCTGGGTTTGAACCCCTTGGGCGCGGCCCGGCCTGGTCGGTGTGGACCGGCCCCGCCGGCGCGGCGCGGCCCGGCCTGGGCACAGCGCGCCCAGCGCGCTGGCCAGGCGCTCAGCCGACCGGCCGGGCCGTTTGGCAAGGGGGAGTGCCTTCCCCCCTAGTGTAACCGCGGCCTCCCATTAAATGGGGGCCGTTTTGTGCAGGTCGGGGGAATTAATTTCCCCCGGTTTTCCTTTTGTCCGGCTGGCCCGCACCGGCCGGCCGGTTCGGCCAAAAAGGACCGGCAACGTCCGGTCCTTCCTCCATTGCCGACACCGGTGGCCCGGAACTGGCCGCCGGTCACCCTGGTCCACCGCGGCCCGGAACCGGCCACGGCCTGGTTCGTCCGGCGCGGTGCGATGGCACCGTGCCCCTCTACTGCGGCCCCGCTTCGACCGCGGCGCGACGGCGTCGCGTCCTTGTTCAACTTCACGGCGTCGCACGATGGCGCCGCGCATTTCTTTCCATACGATCCCGCATGGTGCGACTGCACCACGCCATTCCATCCCAACCAATTTTGAATCAACATTCAAATTGGAGGAGGGTCGGTCGTGTTTGTGCGGTCTGGCCCCCTCTCATTATTTGATAGCAACTGGTCGTAAATTCACAAAGGACGACAAAGTAGAATTCACAAACAAAAATAATTAAATAAACCCCTACCTTGAGAGTAGCTAGAACGGGGTTTCCCCGCGGAAAACGATGTCACGAGGTGAAGCTCTGTAAGTTGACGAAGAACACCTGAGGAGGAAGTGGCGTCTCCTTTTTGTTTACATGGGAAGAATATCGAAATAGGGTGCGTCGTCGATCTTCAGAAACACACCGGCTACGAAGAGGAGAAGAGACGACACATCAATCTCTTCTAAGGTGACGGCGTTCTTCGTCGAAGTCTTGGAGTTCTTCGTCGTGTCTTGCTGTTCTTCGTGATGAAGATGAAAACACCCAAGAGTTCTCTCCTCCAATGTCCACACACAACAACCAACCCAAATAAAATAAGGCACATCCTTATTTTATTAACTCAAGCCACAATTCAAAATTCAAAACGTAAATTAAATAATTAAATTGGGTGTTGGCAAACTTAAAGAGAGGAGAGGTAAAGCCAAAAGGGATACACAACTTAAGTGGGGGGTGGGGGTTAAGAGGAGTTAGGGAGTTATGGGATTTGAAAATGTGGGGGATCGTGTGCGCCCCACCTAACCTTTAATCCACTCAAGATTATCTAACAAATAGTGGGTCCCACCCTAACTCCTACACTTAGGTTCTAACTCATGGAAAGGGAAATAAAATTCTTAACGAAAATTTTATTTCACTAACACATAATCCACAAATTTAAACAATTCATAACGAGAAAAAGCAACTCCATAAAAGGCGTTCCTAAGAAATTACCGGTGCTATAGTTCCATCTGTGGCCTCGGAATTCGATTCCGAGCACCGGTTCAAATGTTAGAAATTCATGCTCTTTCGTTCACTGAACGTACCCGAGCTAATCTTCAGATAGAAATTCCGGGAACATCGGGCCTCAGAATCAAGTTCCTTCAGAAACTGCGTTCTTGTAAAATCCCAACGAAAATTAAGAACAAAATTTCCTTGATTTTTACGGGTCTTTACATTAATCCCACATCAGGGCTTTACATCCCCGTAAAGATACATCGAAAACTAGGGAAACAAATGTGGGTACTGAGCACGCATCTGAGACTCTCACTCCCATGTGCTCTCCTGGAGGTTCCCGTGCTTCCATCTGATGCGCACTAGAGGAATCGACCGTCCACGTAGGACCCACTCCTGTCGATCCTCGATCTCCACCAGAACCTTCGCAAAAGTTTCCCCATCATCAACGTCAAGCTCCCCGTGGTCAATGATATGCGTCGGGTCGTGCACGTATCTACTCAGCTGAGATACGTGGAAGACGTTGTGCACCCGGTGCAATTGAGGTGGTAGAGCTAGGCGATAAGCCACCTCGCCAATCCTGCCGAGGACCTGGAATGGTCCGATGAAGCGTGGAGACAACATTCTGCCTCAACCAAATCTCCATAATCCACGTCGAGGTGAGACACGCAAGAAGACGTGGTCACCATCCTCGAACACTAGTGGCCTCCGCCTCCTGTCAGCATAAGACTTCTGTCGGCTCTGAGTTGTCCTCATCCGCTCCTGGATGATCTGGACCTTCTCTGTCATGGCCTGGACCATCTCTGGTCCCACAAGTGCTGACTCCCCAGGGTCTGTCTAGCACAAAGGAGATCTGCATGGTCGGCCGTACAACGCCTCGTATGGTGCCATCCCGATGGTGGAGTGGTAGCTGTTGTTGTACGCAAACTCCACCAAGGGTAGGTGGTCCTCCCAGCTGTGACCAAAGTCGAGGATACATGTGCGGAGCATGTCCTCAAGAGTCTGAATGGTTCTCTCTGTCTGACAATCCGTTTGAGGGTGAAAGGCTGTGCTCAGACGTAGCTGCGTCCTGAATGCCTCCTGCAACCCCTTCCAAAGCCGGGAAGTAAAGCGAGAATCTCGATTGGAGATGATAGATGATGGAACACCGTGAAGCCGTACAATCTTCTGAACGTAGAGACATCCCAATATCTCTACGGAGCCCTATTCTCTGATGGGTAAAAAGTGCGCAGACTTGGTGAGTCAGTCGACAATCACCCAGATGGAGTCGTGACATCTGGAAGTGTGTGGAAGTCCAGTCACGAAGTCCATAGATATGTCATCCCACATCCACTCCGGGACCTGCAAAGGTTGTACCAAGAATGCTGGTACCTGGTGCTCTGCCTTCACCTACTGGAAGGTGAGGCATCGAGAAACAAACTCTTCCACAACCTTATTCATGCCCGGCCACCAGTGTTGTTGTCTGAGATCATGGTACATCTTCGCCACTCTAGGATGTACTGCCAAAGGAGAAGTGTGAAACACTCTCAGCACCTCCTACCGTAAATCAACTGGTACCATGATACGTCCTCTGAAAAGGATGTCGTGCTCTGATCCAAAGTAGAAACCATCAGATGCCTGTCCTGAGGATATCTTTGCACGCCGTGTCTCACAGTCAGCGTCCCCTTGTTGTGCCTCTCTGACCCGCTGTAGTAGTGGAGGAGTGACTGTGAGAGACTGAAGAAAGGTTGTTCCATCTCTATCCACAAAGGATATCTACAAAGGGGCTAGCTGTTATGTCGTGTCCTCAATTAGATGAATGCCCGTCCTCCTGCTGAGAGCATCAGCTACCACGTTCCCCTTCCCAGGAGTATATACTATCTCAAAGTCATAGTCTTGGAGGAACTTGAGCCATCGTCGCGGTCTCAGATTCAGATCTTGCTGAGAGAAGATGTATCTAAGACTCCGATGGTCAGAAAAGACCGTAAAGAGCTCGCCCATCAGGTAGTGTCGCCATGTCTTCATAGCGAAGACCACTACTGCTAACTCCAGGTCATGGTTAGCGTAGTTCTGCTCATGTGGCCTCAACTGACGTGATCCATAGGCGATCACCACCCACTCTTGAATCAGGACACTTCCAAGTCTGGTCCCTGATGCATTGCAGTAGACTACGTACCCAACTCCTTCCTCAGGCAACCTTAAGATAGGTGCGCTGGTCAATCTCTGTCTCAGCTCCTGGAAGCTCTGCTGACATCTGTCTGACCATAAAAAGGGTTTCCCCTTCTTCGTCAAAGCTAAAAGTGGTGACGCAACTCTGGAAACTTCTGTCACAAATCTCTGGAAGTATCCAGCTAGTCCCAAGAAACTCCGCACCTCCGTCACGCACCTGGGTGGCTCCCAAGCTAGCACTGCCTTGATCTTCGCAGGATCCACCGTAAATCCCACCTCAGATATGACATGTCCCATGAAGTGGACCTAACGTTTCTAGAACTGACACTTCGAGAGATTTCTATAAATCTGATGCTCTCAGACTGTGTCTAGTACCACCCACAAGTGGTAGGCGTGCTCCTCCTCAGTCATCGAGTAAATCAAAATGTCGTCGATGAATACCACGAAAAATCGATCGAGGTATGGCTAAAAGATCATGTTCATGAGGGCCATGAACACCACTGGAGAATTGGTTACGCCGAATGGCATAACTAAGAACTCATAGTGTCCATACAGACATCTGAAGGCCGTCTTATGCACGTCCTCGTCCCGAACTCTGAGCTGATGATAGCCTGACCCGAGGTCTATCTTTAAGAACCACCGTGCTCCCTTGAGCTGATCGAAGAGGTCATAAATCCTCAGTAGCGGATACTTGTTCTTCACTGTCACCTAGTTCAGGCGACGATAGTCGACACAAAGTCTCAAGCTTCTGTCCACCTTCTTGGTGAACAAAATAGGGGAAGCCCAGGGTGAAACACTGGTTCAGATGAACCCCTTACCCTGTAAGTCCTCCAACTGCACCCGCAGCTCTCGAAGCTCGGCGGCGGCCATCCGATATGCTGGGGTCGATATCAGGGATGTCCGGGGTACAGTTAAATATAAAAGTCTACCTCTCTGGGAGGAGGTAGCCTTGGAACGTCGTCGGGAAAGACGTCCACGTACTGATCCACCACTGCAAGAAAACCAGGACTCCGCACGTCAACTACTCCTAGGATGAGGCTATCCAACTGATGAGTGATGGGATTTCCTCTCCTCTGCGGAATTCCATCCTGTGCTGCGAAGGCTTCCTTCTCGTCGGTGAAGGTGAACCTGCTCCCGTCAGTGCGTACACATCGCACCTTCCACCTAATACAGTCAATCTATGCATGGACTGTAGACAACCAATCCATGCCCAAGATGACGTCGTAAGGCCTCGACGCCGCTACAAGAAGATCCCAGATGAAGCTCTCGCCTCCTAGAGTAAGCTCACACTGCCAGCACCAGTGCGTAATCATCGAGTCTGCTCCCGTAAGATTCTCTAGCTGTAAGGATCGAGCCAACGACTCTGTCGGAATCTCTGAGCATCGAACAAGGGCAGCGGCTATGAAAGAGTGACTCTCTCCTGTGTCTATAAGAACTACAACAAGGGTGGAATAGACACAGATAGTACCTCGAATCATATCGAGCGCGCCGTGGTCGTAGGCCTCTGCTCCCTGGAGTTGTGCCTGTCTCTGCCCACCAGCTCCCTGTGGCCAGGGTGGACCTCTTGGTGGTGGTGGTGGTAAAGCATCAAAGTGTCGCCCACCACCTGCTGCTCGGCCAGCTCCTCTGCCTCGTCCGCCTGCTCCCTGCGGACCGCCACGGTCAACACTCTGCCCTTGCCTCAGTGGTCCCTCAACCGTCTGTTTCTCCTTGGCACGGCGGGTCGGGAAATCATGAGCCATGTGGCCCTGCCCGCCGCATGAGTAGCACTGCCTACCTCTCGAATGACTGGCTCCGTGATGTGTGCCCCGCACTGCTGAGCCAGTGTCGTCAGGTCGTCTGCCTGAGGGTCTGGTCTGCCTGGATCCATGAGTCATCCGTTGACTGCCTGATGCAGATGACTGTGCTACGTGCCGCCCTGCGGTGGGTCTCGGCGCTGGTGTAGACTCAGCAAGAAAACTCTCGATCAAAAGGGATATCTCCAGTACTCATGTATGAGTCGGAATGATGAGGGAGATCATTGATTCCCTGATCTTGTGTCTCAATACCTGCTCAAAGGTCTGGTCCCGGAAGAATGGGTCCCGTACCATGTCTGTAGAGTAGCGCGAGAGATCGGTAAATCTCACTGAGTACTGGGCGACCGTCATGCTGCCCTGCCGCAGCTGAAGAAGCTCCTGGATGCGTACCGCCCAGAGGGTGGCTGGGAAAAACTCCGAGAGTAAGAGGCTCTCAACGTCATTCTAGAGAAGAGATGCCTCATCGTGCACCTGGAGCATCAAGATCCACCAACGGCCCGCTGCTGTGTGCAGTAGGCTCGCTGCAAGGATCACCATGAGGTCTGCTGGTGTCCTCACTAACCGAAAAACTCGTACCAGTGCCTCCAGCTAGTCCTCAGCTGCCTGGGGGTCCCTCTCCCTGTGGAACCTGGGCGGTCGCTGGCACTGGAACTCATGCAGTGCACTAAGGCGACGTGCATCGTCAGTGGCTGGGGCTGGAAGCATCGGTGGCTCGGCGGGTAGAGCTACCGTCGGTGCCACTGCTGACAAAGGGCCCTGCACCGAGGCCTCGTCGCTCGGTGGGATGTCGTCATGCTCGACTCTCGAAACCCTAGCTGGCTGTCGTCGTGGGTCATCCTGAAAAGGAAACAGGTGCGCCATGGTCAGGACAGTATACCTAGTGAGCTGATACAAAGTAATCACAAAGAAAACTTGAAAACACAAATGAAATCAATGTTTTCGTGCATTAAGTCAGAAATCAAGAAGTCAGGGTCCTGGTGTACGGATACGTCGGCCGCCGCACCAACACTGGACTCCCTGGACTGATAACCACCCCCAATACGCTAAACATTATTGCTTCACATAGAAAAAGATCAGAGTCCCATGTTCTGCCGTAGAACTGACCTGCTATTATACCAATTTGTCACGACCTGTCCTCAGGGCCCGTGCCGTGACTACCCCAGGCCCGCCTTTCTTAGGCCAGGGGCTAGCGACTAGCACCAAGGTGTAAATTCCTGATAAAATGGGAAGGCATTTCCTTTGTAAAGTAAAACAACACCAGAGAGCAAGCAAGAAGAAGAAGAAATCACTATGTAAAAGATGGTACAACAGTAAGTGCGTAAAGTAAGCGGGCCAGAATACAAACCAAAACTGAAAGTAAAGTACAACTAGAAAGGGAAAACAGCAACTGAAAAGTAAAGATGCAACGTTGAACTGTCCACTGGAAGTCCCACCTGAAGGGTGGGTTCAGATAGCCTCCACTGCTCCTCGGGTCCAGCCGACCGCTTCGAGTACGTCCCACCTAGTGGTCCACCTCCAGGCACCGTCCTTCTCTGTAAGCCTCAACCACGATCAGCGCTGTCCGTCGTCTGCAACCAACACAATGTAGTGCGGGCATAGCCCATGTAGGGGTGAGTATAAGATACTCAGTAGGGACCCCGAGACCCTCGAAGGTCTCCTAGAATCCAAAAAGGATAATCCACAAAGGAAAGATACAATCATGAAGTAACATCCGACACGACTTAGGTATATGCCCATACATATACCTAAGTCATCAATTCCAATACGCTCCAACCTTCGAGACCAAGTACAACCCAGTCCACACAGGAAAGCAAATGTATTCCACACAGGAAAGAAAAACGTAATCCACACAGGATAGCACGACACAATCCACATAGGAAAGAAAAACATGATTCAGCTCACACAGGTATACTTCTTCGAAAGACGATAGAGATGATCACTGATCCATCTAAGTCATCGGACCCACAAAGGATCGATAGGTACTATCCCCCGCAATGACCCACACAGGATCGGACCCACATAGGATCTGTAGGAACTGGCTCACACAGAACCACTGAGCGCTGACCCACACAGGATCGGGCCCACATAGGATCAGTAGCACTGATCCACGTAGGATCGATGAGTGCTGTATTCTTCGCCGTCGAATCCACTAAGGATCTATGTACAGTCATCGTCGTCATAGTATCAGTCGCAACCAGCTCTAGGGTTCCCGCAGATAGCAAGCTCGTTCGGGAGGGTCCGCTCCACGAGCCGAGATGCTGATACATCAACTGACACATATTCCAGAGTTGATGTATCCAAAAGTTCTGTATCATCAACAGGAACTCAACGTCGTAGACGGCACGTCAATCGTACGCCCTGTCTAAGAGTTATTGTCTTTTTCGTCCTAGGGGCCCGATTGGTTTTTAAGGCAAAACCAACCCGACCGTACTCCACCTACGTCCAAACCTTGGGCGGAGTAAGACAAAAGATCTGTCTCACCTAGAGGGGAAAAAAATTCGACGGAACGTCAATCGAACGTCCGAAGCTCAAGATATGAGCATTTCCACTTCGAGGGGCCGGTTGGTTTCGTGTACGAACCAACCCGGCCTAACTCAATGTATTCCGAAACCTTGAGTGTGATATACCGAACATACCGTCTTGATCAAAGGATCGCATCGCAATTGACGGTGCATCGATCTGAGACTCGTAGCACAAGTTATGGGCATCCGACCGAAAAAGGTTCGCTATTAAGGGGTTCGGGCCCTGTCCGACCCGGCCCGATACCCCCGGGGTCCACCCGAATAGGGTCCGGGTCCGGCCCGCTTGGGCACGGCCCGGCCCGGTCGGCGCGGCCGGGCGTGGGCACAGCGCTCCCAGCGCGTTGGCCAGGCGCCCGGCCCACCGGTCGGGCCGTTCGGCAGGGGGGGGGGGGGGGGGGGGGGCTGCCCCCCTAGTGTAACCGCGGCCCCCCATTAAATGGGGGACGTTTTGTGCCGGCCGAGGGGATTAATTTCCCCCAGTTTTCCTTTTGTCCGACCAGCCCGCACTGGTCGTCCGGTTCTGCCAACAAGGACCGGCGACGACCAGTCCTTCCTCCTTCGCCGACACCGGCGTCCCGGAATCGGCCGCCGGTCACCCTACTCTGCCACGGCCTGGAACCGGCCGCGACCTAGTTCGTCTGGCGCGGTGCGACATCACCGTGCCCCTCCGCCGCGACCCCACTCCGGCTACAGCGTCTTCGGTTTTCTTCGAAGCGGCGTGACGACGTGGCGTCCTTGTTCAACTACACGGTGCGGCGCGATGGTGCCGCGCATTTATTGCCATACGATCCATTGTGGCATGACGGCAGCACACCATTCCTTCCCAACCAAATTAGAAACAACATTCAAATTGGAGGAGGGTCGGCCTTGTTTGTGCGGTCCGGCCCCCTCTCGTTAATTGATAACAAATGGTCATAAATTCACGAAGGACGACAAAGTAGAATTCACGAACAAAAATAATTAAATAAACCCCTACCTTGAGCGTAGCTAGAATGGGGTTTCGCCGCAAAAAATTACATTGCGAGGTGATGCTCTGTAAGTTGATGGAGAACGCCTGAGGAGGAAGTGGCATCTCCTTTTTGTTGACATGGGAAGAAGATCGAAAGAGGGTGCGTCGTCGATCTTTAGAAACACACCGGCTGCAAAGAGGAGAAGAGACGACATGTCAATCTCTTCTAAGGTGACGTCGTTCTTCGTCAAAGTCTTGGTGTTCTTCATCGTGTCTTGGTGTTCTTCATGATGAAGATGAAAACACCCAAAAGTTCTCTCCTCCAATGTCCACACACAACAACCAACCCAAATAAAATAAGGCTCATCCTTATTTTATTATCTCAAGCCACAATTCAAAATTCAAAACATAAATTAAATAATTGAATTGGGTGTTGGAAAACATAAAGAGAGGAGAGGTAAAGTCAAAAGGGTTACACAAATTAAGTGTGGGGGTTAAGAGGAGTTAGGGAGTTAAGGGATTTGAAAATGTGGGGGCTCGTGTGGGCCCCACCTCACCTTTAATCCACTCAAGATAAAATAACAAATAGTGGGTCCCACCCTAACTCCTACACTTAGGTTTCAACTCATGGAAAGGGAAATAAAATTCTTAACGAAAATTTTATTTCACTAACACTTAATACACAAATTTAAACAATTCATAACGAGCAAACGCAACTCCAGAAAAGGCATTCCTAAGCAATTACCGGTGCTACAGTTCTATTGGTGCCCTCAGAATTTGATTCCGAGCACCGGTTCAAAAGTGAGAAATTCATGCTCGTTCGTTCACTGAACGTACCCGAGCTAAATTTTGGATAGAATTTCCGGGCACACCGAGCCTCAGAATCAAGTGCCGTCAGAAACTGTGTTCTTGTAAAATCCCAAAGAAAATTAAGAAAAAATTTTATGTGAATTTTATGGGTCTTTACAATTATAATGTAAATTAGTTTTCATAAATAGATTTCTTAATTTTTTTAATGTTTAATTTAGGTATTAATGTTATAAATATATCTTTATTATTAATCAATATTTGGAAGAACGACGATATCTTTCCCAACTGACATCCCAACATTGTTATTTTGAAATTATGGACACAACATTGTCAAAGTAACTGATGTGGACTAAACTGATTAATTAATTATGTTTATTATTAGGATAAATTATTAAAACAATTTATTGAAAATGGATTTAATGTATATACTTTTTAATAATTTAAATAATATAGATGAGTTTATTATACATAATTTTAAGGATATACGTGGAATCTATGGACTTTTGCTATGAGATTTCATCTTGATTTTTCATCATTTAGGAATATTTAATTGTTATATAGATAATTCTATTTAGATGGTTTATATAATACCATTTATGAATAATATAATGAATACATAATAATCCATGTGATTTTCGGTTGAGATAATAGTCAATTCATCAATGGGATTTTACATAAAAGTTACATAGTGGTAATGGGTTTATTAGAACCAGTTATATTCATTAGTAAAAACACTTATTAATTGATATCGCTATTCCAAGATTAATTTTGAATTTATATTGAATGTTTTATATTATATATTTATATAGTTTTTAATATTTTTTAACACATAATCTCCTCATTGATTAATTCTGCATTCTATGTTTTGATCTTTATAATGTGTATTAATCTAAAATACTCTTTCCTGGAAATATATGTTTATTTAATGAAATTATCTTACATTATATAGTTTTAGTTTTTCATATTTGACATTATATATCATGAATATATTTTTTCATGATATTTAATATTTTATTTATTTTCATTCTGTTATGAGACATCTGATTGAAATATTTCCAAAGTGGGAAATGCTTTAATTTATAATCCTTATTCATTATGTGATTGATTATATTAAATATTACATAGTGTAGAAATCATAGGTAATTTTTTTCTCATCACAATATATTTTATTATAAATTTTTATTAATGTTGTATATATTTTTAATTTGAACATACTGTGTTATTTATTAAGAAAACATCAAAAAAACAGTATGTGATTGTGACATTGTATCATTTCTTTGATCAAGATTCATTATCTTCCAAATAAATGTTTTCATAAATTAATTTAAAAAACATATATTATAAATAAATATTATTTTATAAATTTATTTTAGAAAATCAGTTAGATTAGTTAAAAATAATTAAAACAGAAATTTCAAAAAAAAATCCAAATGCGTCACTTTTTAATACATTTAATAAATTAATGAAAAGAATGATAATTTTTATCATTTTCCAAATGAGTATATTTTCCCTCCATGATGCCCATTATTTTAATTAATTATCACATCATATGATTCCAAATTTATTTTCCATGAAAATTATATTAATATTATTTTGTGAATTTGATATTTTCAATGTGAATTTTAATGTAAAATGGTAATTTTTTAGAGAATGTTCTAAAATATCTTCTAATGGTACTATGAATCATTAAATTGCATAACTCGTGATTCTATTAAAGATATAATAGGGATATATTGGAATGATACCATCCTCATTCATTTTCAAGATGGTTTATGATAATTTAAATGAAATTTTCTGGGAAACCATTACCATTCTTTTGGTAAATCATGTTATTGATCGAATAATCAATATTATTAAAAAATTTATGATAAAATGAAATCTCTTTGTCGTTTAGACATGTTATGGTTATTGGTAATATTCAAAGATGATATGTGGTTCTGTTATAAATGAAATAAAAGTGGGTTTGTCATAATCCAAGGATGGTTGTCCCTAGATAGTACTCCAATTAATTATTTCAATATATTTTATATTGATTTTATCATTATTCGATTTTCTAAGGGTTATATATAAGATTTATAAGTGTTTAATGATGATAATTTATGGAGATTTTAAAATATTATATTCTTTAATTATATTGGTTCATTGTGATACATGTCTCCAATATTGACATCATGTGGGTATTGAATATTTATTCTTATAACTATTATAATTTTTAAAGAATTATTACATGATTAATTTGTTATGATACATGTAAGTTAAAGGATTAAATTATCTAATGTTAATCAATTTAAAATTTATAACATCATCACAAACGTTTTTACATATTATTCATACTAATTCAATTCAATTATTAATCCATTTATTTACCATTAATTTGTAATTATGTTCACCATTATTATGTTTCTTTTTCACAAGATTTGATCAATGCTGATAAATAATTTCATTCTAGAATATTTTCATTTCTGATAAAATTCTTGTAAGACATTGATAACATAAAATTGAATATGAAAATATGTTTATAGTTGGAATCATACTCCATTGATGTCATGCATTTTGTTTATTTACTATTTTTCATAAATCCATTAATCCCATAAATTAAAAGGTCCTCATATATGAATGTGATAGAGAATTGAATTTTATTACTGTAATTTTATGATTGGAAAAATTAGTTCTCTTTTATTAGTATAAAATTTGAAAGTTAAATGATTATGTTATCTGCACAAGATTATAGACTGTCAATTCTATGTTACTAATATAATTTTTAGAGGGTAGTTTTAACTAAATTTCAGATTAGTAGGATTTTATGATAGTTTATTTCAATATTGTTTTATAATGTTATGAGTTTCTGAGTTTAGGGTTGATCCTAAGTTCAATGTCTAATATTGAAAAATTATATATTGAGAGATTTTTTTGGGGTTGAGGAATATATAACCCTTAGGTTACACATGAAGTATTTTTTAAAATAATTAAATTACACATTCAAGAATGTAATGTGAATGGAATGAGATAGAATTTTAGATTATCTCTTTTGTTAAAATTATTAATTAGGATATAATTTTTTTTATTTATGGAAATGATTCGCTTATCATTAATATTATGTTATAAGGGAATATAAATTATTGATATTGGAATTTAAGAGATATTGATGCTACTTGCAGATAATTTCAATAATTAATCATTGAATAATAACAGATTAAATCAGAATTTTTTTTGATTAATTCTCATGTATAATATTTTTATTTATGGAATGATGTTTGTTGATCATTTTTTGTTGTGTTTGAATTTTTTCAGATTATGGAATTGATTCTTAATATTATTCTTTATTAATTTTAGGATTTATATTACATTATAATAAATATGTTCGTTTTGGTTAATTTATAGTGAAAACAGAAATATATATTTTTTGTAATGTGGAATTATTTGGTTAGATGGTAGTTTATTCTTATAATATTGGAATGAAAAATTTACCATTAATACTCAACATTGTGGGAAAATGATTCATTTTTCATTGAAATAATATGTATGGTAAAATTATAGTTCTTAAGTAATTATATTTCATTGTTTATTAATATTGATAAGAAAATATTTCAAAATAAGTAAGAAAATGAGATTGAATAAAAATAATTGTCCTATAACTTTATTTATGATATATCATTGATCTCTACACTTATCATAATGTTATGAGTTTTTGGTCATTAAATTTTATTAGGCCTTCTTTTCTACTTCTCCATAAAAGTGTATGGGTATTTATTTTTTATTAAATGTCCTTATTTTAACTTCTAACAACTAGTCTTTTATTTGGAATCATAATATTTGTTCTTTTAGATAACCTATGTATTCATTTTTCCCTCTTTCAGCAAGAAGTTTTATAAATACATTTTATGAAGTGGAAATTATAAAAATTTATTTGAAATTTCAAAACCATTATTGTCATCCCATGATAAGATTTAGATTATGAAATTTATTAACTGGTTGATATAATATAATATATAGAGTTTTTAAAGGACATATTATGGTCAATAATGTAAATGATTCGCAGTAATGAGCATAAATTAAAAACAAAACATTATTTTATGACCATTATAACCAAGTAGTAAAAATGTTTATTATGATAATATTAACTAATTTACGAATTATATATAATATTACCACCCAATATATATTTATTGATTAATGATTTGGAATTTAGAAAACAATTTTTAATAAAGTTAGATTTTTCTTTAGAAATAGGTTTCTTTCAATACGGGTTTATTATTTATTTTTGAGATCAAGTGTTATAATTACGTTTTATAATAGTTAGAAATATTATTTTAGGTAAATGATATATTTTTTTTATCAGAATGTCCAAATTACATTAGAGTGACATTTTGTGATTTTCTAAACAGATTGATTTAACAGTTCATAGTGATATCATGTAATTTTCAATAAAAACCATATTTTTCTGAATTTACAAAGAGAGTATTTTTTTAATGTAAAAAAATTAAATTAGTTCTCTAAAATTTTAATGATTCAATTATGTGAATTGAAATTTTTTTGGTTCAATGTGGTATTATTTTTTTAATTAAAAATTAGGGGTTTTAAAAACATTTTTTACTATGTTCTATAGGGTTATGACTACATTAAATTATTACACATTTGTGAAATCAATATTTGAAAATGGGTTCCATATGTAAAATGAATTGGTCCAAATTTTATATGAATGTCATTTTGGACATTAAAAATAATAACCTGAATAATTTTTGATTCTAAAGTATATGATAAAATAGGTAATAAAGAATAACTTTAGAAAAGGGAAAAAATAAATTTAATACTTACCTTAAATTAGTTTGGATGTGTATATCTCATCCATAATCATAAAAAATATGAATATTGAACATTTTTTTCATATGAAAATGATTTTGACATCTATAATATCTTTGAGATTATAAATCCAAAAATGACACTCTCCTACTTTTAATAAAGTTAATATTTTTAATATATGGATAAATCGAGGATATGTTTAAAAATAAAAAATAATTTCAAATATATATTATTTTTAACCACGATAATTTTTCTTTAAATGAATATTTTAATATCTTACTCAAAACTAACACATTAATAATTTAGTTAAGAGATTAATAATTGATTTTTTTACTTATATGAAAATAAATATTATTTAAATAAATATATATCTTTCCAGATTTACATAGATAAAAAGAATATATTATAGATGGTTTTGTATATTATATTCTAAATCCATTTTCATATTATAGTAATTAAAGTCAATGAAAATAAATTGTTCTAATATTGAAATTAATTCTATTTTATAAAAAATAATATTTTATCAAATCATCTAATATTTGGGAAACAAATCTATTCATCATCCCATAGATTCTAATTTGGATTATTAATTCATCCATGAACACTTTATTTTATGTTGTAATTTCTATAGTAAATATTTGGACTCAAAATGGATAAAACCCTTATTAATGTTGTATGTGTGAGAAGGATTTATGACGGTTTAAAATGAAAAAATACGAGTAAAAATTAGTCTAAAAATATCCAAATTTTATTTAATTTTATTATTGGGACTCATACTCATATTATATTTGAATCATAAAAAATTTTACGCCTTTATGCATCGATATTAATTTATATCAATTTAATATTTTATGAAATTATAAAAGTGTCCCTCCCCTCCCTACTAAAGGGCATATATTATTATCATTTCATCAAGCATCAAGAAAATTATTTTTGGATAAATTTAAATTAAAAATATATTCCTAACACCCCTCCCCAAATTATATATTATTTATGATGGAAAAAATAATCCCTATACCGATTAATTTGTTAAAAATTCGAGGTTATCTGAATTAGAGGAATAATTTATAATTGATAGGTTTCATTTTATTTCGCCTTTCAACTCTATAATATATTTTCCAACCATGAATATAAAATAAAATAGGTATCTCACATTCAATATTACCTTATTATATTTGTTTTAAAAAATCTATCTATATCCATCCTCCAATAAATGGTAATGGAATTAATCGTTCTTGTTTATGGTGGGAAACCTCCTCATGAACCAATGATATTTATCTTCTATCACAACCTCTCATGGGTTGTTATAATTATAATTATATATATATATATATATATATCATATTTATAAAATAGTTATAACATTTTATGCATAATAAACCTTCTTAAATCTTACCAATCATTTTACATAAAAATGAAAACCACATTACTGCCTATGTGGACTACCCCCTCAAAAAAGCGATGTGATTTATTTTTTATTCCCAAATAACATGTATAATATATATAATAATAATTGAAAAAATATTATATATTTTATGATATAATTGTAGTTATTTAATGATATGATAAAATATACCTTCATTATATTATTATCTTTGACAAATGGATATGTTACTCACACATATATACTGCCTATAGAGTGCATGATTATAACATTGTTAATTTTTCTTAAAAATCATTTATTTTTTGTTGTAAATTTATAATTAATTTATTAAAATGATTATTATGTAATAAATATTGTTATTATTCAGATGATGTCAGAATTAAACATTTTACGGTTGTTAATACCAATGATTTTTTTTTTGAAATTATAAAATGAACATTATCAAACTACATATCATGGACATAACATACTAATTAATTATGAAAGTCGTTATGAATAATGAAATAAATGATAAAAGTATTAAAGAATAATCCATGAAATTTGTCTTTTGAAATGAGATAATTTATATCAATTTATAACACAAGAGTTAAAGCACATGTATGGAATGAATAGACTCGAGGAAAAAATATTGTCTTAATTTTCCATCATTGAGGAAAATTTTATTGTAATTAACCAAATATGATTAATATTGAGTATATAATACACTTGATCATTTTACATTAGTAATAATTAATGATCAGTGGTATTTTAGGATGAAATTAAAATCATTTTAGCCAATGGAATTTGACTTTAATGTTACTAATTAATAAGAGTTTTTTTAACACAATTTTATTTATTCATGTTATAATTCATATTTCTTAAAATTATTATGTCAAGATTAATAATGAAATGAAATTTTAATTTTTTTAATACAATATATAAAATTTTTTGGAATTTTATTTTCTACAAATAATATTTATAATGATTAATTATCAATTCAATAATATAATATTTGTACTGTTTATTCATATGAAATTCTATTTCATTTGGACATATGTTCATGAAATGAACCTATCATATTTTACGATCTCTAACTTATAACCCACTGAAAAGTTGAATCATGAATTTCATAATATAACTGATATTTGAATACTCATTTGAGGTTTTTGTATAATTAGTCATACAGTTGATAGGTTACAAAAGTTGAAAGGACTTTATATTAAAAAGTATTTTTATATTGAGATTTTTTATGTTCATGTCATCTTATAAGGGTAATAGGAAATTTGTTTATTTAACTACCAATACTTTATTATCCTATATTTATGAATTTTTTCCATGTTTAACTTCAATTTCCTCTATTTATTGGTAAATTAAAATAAAATTATATAAGTGATATCGATCAAATATTTTGTTAGCCTAGGAATATTTCACTTCCACAAACATGTTTTTAAACTATATTATAAATAGTTCTTTTATAAAAAATGAATTCTCAAATAAATATTATATGATTTTGATAATCTTTTATATGGTTTGAAAAATAATTTTATTATTAATTTTTTCAATTAGTTTACTTTTTACACCATTTAAAAATTTAATGAAATTAGTTTCTACTTATATTGTTTAAAACCTCAATGGATTTTCCCAACATCTTAAAAAATATTTAACATAAATATCTCTATATATGTTTCTATGTAAATTTACAATGAACAGTATCATCAAAATATATTTTGGGAATCATTATTCTTAAAAACGAAATTTTAAATAAAAAATCTGTTTTCATAAATAACGTTATAATTGATCTTTTAACATTATTTATATTCATCAACATATAAATACCATGATATTGATTATGATCTTATATTGATATTTTTGAATAATACCAACATCATTTATAATCTAGATGGATTTTTATTCCCTCAAATATTTTTATATCAAACAATATTATTTTTAATAGGTTAATCACATTAGAAAATGAATAATATATATTACCTTTAATTTTTAATGAAATAAATTATATTTGAAAATTAATCCTGTTATGGTAATTGTATGTGCATTATGATGATGGGTGTTTTATTTATAAACCAAGTATAGATGGTTACATATTAAAAAAATAATGGA
Source organism: Viscum album (assembly GCA_963277665.1). Classification (NCBI taxonomy): domain Eukaryota; kingdom Viridiplantae; phylum Streptophyta; class Magnoliopsida; order Santalales; family Viscaceae; genus Viscum; species Viscum album. The sequence goes on from OY728164.1 coordinate 383,953,998, forward strand.
TGTACACAGATAATACAAAAATGCATTAAGTTATTATATGAGATATTGAACACATAGTTATTCCAAATTTTAATGGTTCTATACTTGTTATAGGGAAATTTTGTTCCAAAATAACAATAATTTTGATATATTATTACTATAGGATAATAGATATTACCTTGAGCTAGTTTGAAATAACATTTCTCATGATTGTGATTCTCATTACCGCAACCTTTAATAATGTATTACTCAATGATTCATGTTCTATGATGTAAAGTATTTATCGGAATACATTCTTTTTTATCAAGCTCATTGAAGTAGATTATGTCATCATAACATTATTCTAATCATTTCTAAATGATGAAATCTAATTATTAGTTGTTATGTTTATCCTTACTTATCTTGTAATTTCTTGTTCATATGTTTTCATTTTATAGTGTTATAAAAAGTGAAAATGAATGATTTGAGTCTATATAGATTAAATATTTGAACAATAACTTGGGAGGTATTTAAAAACTAAAATAGATTTTTAAAATATTGGTACATTTTATTAGATAAAATCATTTTTTACTTATTAATGTTTATATAATATTTTTTACTCACACTCTAAAACACTAAACCAAAAATGTCATTTTTTATATTGGTCATCAAATATTTTTTTATATAGGATTTGTTATTGACAAAAATTTGCTGTAATGACCATCCTTGGTCACCCGAAGCTGTTGCCTTATTTCATTACATTGTAACAAATAAAATAATATTTTATCAAATTGGAATGAATCGTTTATTAGATTTTAAAAACATGATTCAAACATAATTACAATGTGAAATTTAATACGACAATATAAAATAATAATTTGAATCACACATAATGTCTTTGATTATCCTTGAAATCCATTCATAATATACTTATTCACAACCAATGGTAAATGAAACATATAATAGGGGTGATCTAAGATGCTCAGTAAAGGGTAAATATTATAGCGAAATAAAATATAAACACTAGTCATGATGAATAAATAAAAATTCATTCCTTTATAAATATTCTTTAGCTTTATATGGATGAAAAAAATGGATTAAATAATGCCATAAATTATTACCATTTATATTATACATGTTGAATAATCACATCGAAAAGCGGTCTCTTGTATCATAATTAAGTAATGAATAATTGTAGACATTAGTAAATACATCTTCAAATCCTTGACTAAAACATCTGAAAATGAGTAAGGTCTCATCCTAAAAAATATATAAAAATCGACAAGGCCTCGACCAAGTCCACACATGTTTTGTCTCACGAGACCTACAAACGAGTCAAGGTGATATAATCAGACCCACCCTTCATATAATAAGCCCAATTCACTCTTAATATTAAATCTATAAACATAAACAAAATGTAGATTAATATTAAAACCAATATATGAAATTTAAATAACATTCCCCTATCATTAAACAAAAACAGAAACCATTTAGAGTAATATAGTGAATGATATTTAGATAGTACATCCAATATCAATCTAATAATAGACCATTAAATAAAATACTATTAATGATATCATTAAAAATTAACCCAATTTTATCATTATAATCAACAAGAGTTTATGAAATAAGTTAAAACACTCTTAGGAAATAATCGAGAAATTCTTATGATAAATACACTTTTACTTTGAAAAGAAGAGTTCTTTTGGAAAAATAATTTAAAAAAACCATTAGTGAACTAATTTTTTTTTCATAATACTATGAGAAATTTTATAATTTTTTTTCTAATAATTAATTATATTGTGCCATTTAAATAGATAAGAATTCAAGAAATTAACTTGAAATAGGCTTGTTAATCGAGAAATATTTTTGAAATATATTTTTACTACATGAAAAATCCCATAAAATAAATAATTAATCTCACTAGAACATATTCATTGTACTTTCAATAAAAAATTACAAGCATTAAATAATTATAAATATGAATTTCATTAAGTTATGTAGATAATAATAGTAACCCAAATGATAACAGATGTTCAGGTAGAAAATCCTTAACACATTGTATTAATTTGAAACTCATACCCCAAAATAAATAATAAAAAAATGATAAATTAAATAAAATGTAAATAAATAGATTCATTATATGATACATAAATGGGTAGTATACATACACCATACTCAACAAATAGTAGTGAATAAAGAATATCTCACAAAAAATTGATGTGAGATGAGAAAAACCATACCTTATATCCTAATATGTTCCACTATCGATCTTAAAGTATTGGAATATAAAATTATATTTATTAATAAATTTATTAAGAACATATTAGATATGGATTTTATTTATTATAATTTTATGATGTTCAATTATGGTCGTTTTTATGTTAAGATATTCAATATCATCATTTATGAGTGTTGATTTCATTACTTTTCAAGATTGGTTTGTTTGTATGGATCATAATTTAATTTGAGAATTGAAATTAAAAATTGATTTTATATGTTAATAATTTTCATAAAAAAGGGTAATTGATCATATAAGTTAATTGGTTAATTTTTTGAGGATTAATCATGAGGTACAATTTTAATGATAAATAATTGGATTAATGTGGTTGTTTTTTGATCACCATGAATTAAATTGTTTTATTAATTAACACAATGTATAAAAAATTAATATGGAAAATTACATACGATATATAACATAAATTATGATATAGTTCAACCATAAATATGGTTTTATAAGAATTATTTTAGATTTTAGTAGATATTAATAACCCCGACATCCTTGAATGTGATAAATTAACACATCCTAGGCACTATTTTTATTTGTAATATAATAGGAGGGGGGAAAGGAGGTTGATGATGAAATATTCTATTCGAATAATAAATTTAAATTGTATTTAAGGTAATATAATTATAATATAATATATTTTTGTGTATGTTAGAGTAGATAAACAAAAGAATGGAACTTGTAGACTCAAATTAAAGAAAATGGAAGGCATGTTTACCTCTTAAGTACTCCCCCTTGGGAACCTCTTTAGGGCCATTGGTATTAGGGTTTTGGTGAGAAAAATAGGTCATCAACATTTGTATGGGACTTGGTAATAGTATTTGGTTAATTTTTTTAATATATAAATTCATTAATTGTGAGATAGGAAGCCGGAGTAATGTGTGGCTTTTATAGTGGATGTGAGGAGTTATTTCCCATTATATTAATCATTATTATATTATTTTGGCACAAAACTATGAATTGTATTTATTTTTGTGACTATAATAGTTATAATGGCATGTGAGATGGAACCAAATGTGCTTACATCATCATTTCATCACCTATGACTCAATAAATAATGTACTAAGCTTTTATTGTAAATTAGTGTCTTTTACTATTCACATAAATTCATGTATTTTAGATAAATCCCAAAAATTGACCCTACTAATTTTTTGACAAGTAGAATTCAAAAATGAACACCATTTTATCAAAATAATTGTATAAAATAAGAGATTTAATTTTTAAAAAATATCATTATTTACATGAAAACTACATATCTCATATTTAAAACTGATTTTATAATATTTTCAAATATTAATAGAGGTGTCTTAAAGTTATCCTAAATTCCTAATCAAAAAATTAATTTTTTTTGGAAAAAAACTTAGGAAAAATTAATTTATTTTAAATATATTTATTAATTTAAAAATTGTAATAAAAAATTTAATATAAACAAAAATATCAACACTTATTTATTTTTAAAATATTCACTATCATTTATATGGTTCCAAGATTTTATTTATTCTTACATAGGTGAGGGCACTATTCAAAATGGTATATTACTACTTGTAAGTAAATGCTACAACTCATATTTGTTTGTTATTATTCTCAAAAATTTTAATTTGATCCCACTAGAATCTAAATATCTATTGGACCCCAAATGGGAATGCCATTTTTTGGAAATTAAAATAAAAAATGAATGAACATTATATATAATATCCAGGTTATAACAATCACTTAAAGGTGTAAAAGTGTTTGTTTTGCATAGACTCGGTGTTGAATGCATTCTATAATAAATTAATGTGTAAAACCTGGGGTGTTACATTTTCCCCCCTTAAAAAAAATTAGTCCTTGAAACTACTAGAATGTTACATCATAAAAGAATTTGGTATATATTTATCATATGTTCCCCATGCTCCCACATTGTCACGTTATTTTATGATTTTTCTAATGTAACTTTAAAATATGAGTCATTTGATTCCACAATCCATGTTCTACAGTGTTCAGAATCTGGATAGGCTCTTCATTGTAAGATAAGTTAGATAATAATTCAATATTCGGATATGAGAACAAGTGTTGGGTTTGGAATTTACTTTCTCAACAATGAGACATGGAACACATTTTGTACTTTAGACAAGTTGTGCATCATTTCCAAATGATAATCCACAACTCCAATTATCTATATATGTTTTAATGTACTAGTATTAATGGGGCTCAGTTTCCGTTTCTTCCAAAATATTGCAACACCCTTCCATAGAGATACTTTTATGAAAAAATGATATCCTTCTTGAAATTACAAATCCTTCCATTTACTATCATCATATCTAATTTTCCTACTTTTATCGTCTCTAATATGAGTTTTAATAGTCATTACCTTTACTGATGTTTCCTCCACAAGTTATAGACCCACGTGTTATAAATCACCGACTTAATCTCAGAATGTTGGTGTACAAAATCTCATTCCATTCAGTGTTAAATATGGTGTCATTTGAATTATATAATGGATGTTATTTTTATAGTTTATCTCCAAAAAAGGTAAACATTTATCCCACATACATTGAGAATCATGTGGTCATGATCTCAACATCTCTTATATTGATGGGATTGTCCTTTCTGAAATCTTGTCAGTTTGTGGTTGATATGTGTTACTCAAATGAAGCTCAGAATCAAATGATTTCTGAATAATTTCACTGATTTTTTTTTCTATTATTTTTTTTACCAGCAAGATCGTCCAGAAGAAAGATTTTGACTATTTATTAAATAAAAGAAAAATTTACAGAGGAGGCATGTGGGGTCAAATAGAGGAACTTTCCCTCATCTGTCAAATGCAATATTACAGATCAAAACAAGTCATGTCATTCCCATAATCAGATTCATCAGCAGTTTCTAATTCAGTGTGGGACATATCCCGATTGAGGATCTTAAGAATATCATAATTGAACGCACCTGAGAGCTTATAAGATCGTGTAGACATTGTACGAGGTATGTTAGAATAATCCTTCATTGGCCATCTCTTTGAATGAGCATGATCAAAGACTAAGAAATCATCAGCCTTCCCTTTCCTAAAAAAAGTGCATCTTTAAAAGTTCTAGGTTCTCCGCAACCCATCGTTACCTCTTCCACCTCAGAGATTTGACCCCAATTCCCAGAAATCTTAGATGATATCAAGTGATTCTGAATTTCCAGATGGAAATCAACATTTTGAGAAATCCTAGAAGGAGCCATCTCAATAGTCTCATTTCGTATCATGCTAGCATCATGACTATCATTCATAGTAACATTTTGAGGATCAATTCACATAGGGGATCCAGAAATAGATAGGCTAGGAGTATGTCCGGCCTCAACTAACCCAGTGGGAGTAACAACACGACCATCCTTCGATGTAATCTCCTTGTAAATATCAACCTGAAAATTATAGGGGCAGCTCATCGGAGACTTATCCACTACCAGACCTTTCCATTTCACATGAGAAACAGGTTTGCTGGAGGCCAACATCTCATCCAGAGTGGCAGATGACTTTTTGATAGAATCTCTTTCATGATTTGACAAGTCCAAATTCTTCCCCTAAAGTCTCTTTCTGTAAAGAGTAGTCAGATGACCCTTCATCCCACATCTCTCACAAGAGATCTTCCTCCGACATAACTACAACGAGTGCCCAACTGCCATGCATTCTGTACAGAAAAGTTGTTTCCTTTAATACTCAACTTCATTATTAATGTTATCAGTGGGAGTGGAAAGAGTTACCTTATCAATCATAGTGGAGATCAAATCAACATCCACGAGAAATCTAGAAAAATGTCCAAACCGAACAACTTCAGTTTCCATGTCAAGGCGAATAAGGGATCCAATCGCCATGAAAATGTCATGAAGAATCTTTGGATTCCAAAGGACCCAGTTAAGCCCATGAAAACGGACCCAAACCTTCAAAAATACATTCCTTTCATGAGAGGCATTGAAATCAAGGGACCATTCATGATGCTGAAGCCATCCAAGTTTCATCTTCATTTTCCCTCTTCATATTATCTAACCAATAATGTTCTTTCAAATTTCCATTCATCTTAGTTCTATCTGGATGTATAGAGAAATTTTAAATCTAGGAATCAACTAATAACTCCATTTTTTGTTTCAGTATACCTGGATTTTAAATAATCTTCCCAAAAAAAATTCCATCATCAGATGTAAATTCTGCAATCATACCATCATTCATAACATTAATTTTTTTATAACTCTTTTCATCTAGCTAAGAACTTATAATCCTTTCTAATAAAGATGGTTGGGAAACCAATTGAAAAAGTAATGATGTTTCCCCTTCATTGATTATTCCCATATCCATCCTCTCCACATCCATGTACATTGGATCCTTGCCAATTCTAATTTTGTTTAGAACTCCTTGATTCTTCCTACTCAATCTTTCAGCTTCCTTATATCAAATTCTTTGGTGGAAGTGTATGGATTAATCTTAATCCTTGAGTATATGGAGCCATCTTCTTTTCCTCATATTGAGTTCTCTTTGTGAGAATATGTATTTCATGATCTTGTGATTAGTATATTTCTTAAATGTTAATCAACAGAGATAATGTCTTCATATAATTAGAACAATTATTACAATTGATAACTCAAGATCATGAGTTGGATAGTCAGATTCCTGAATGTTCAATTGCATTGATGCATATGTAATGACTCATTCATTATGCAAAAGGGCACAAACCAACCCTTTCTTTGATTCATTACTATTGATAATAAAACCCTCATTTTAAGATGGTTTAATTTGGATTGGATAATTCTCTAATATCTTATTTAATTCATTGAAACATTAATCACATTCTTGTGTCCATACGATCCTAACCCCTTTATGAGTAATCGTGTTTAACAAGATGGCTAATTGAGTGAATTTCTGAATGAATTGCGGATAATAACCTGTTAAACCAATAAAAATATGTACCTCGCTTATGTTTTTTCTTGTAGGCTATTCTGGGAAATTCTTGTCTTCAGTGGATCAATGGTAATTCCTTCCTTAAAGACAATATGGCCATGAAATGAAATTGATAGAGGACAAAATTAAAATTTTATAAACAACCCATATAATTAATTTCATGTAAGAGTTTTCAGAATCTTTCATTATTGTTTTTCACAGTTTTTTATCTATTGATGTATACGAAGATATCATCAATAAATGCAACAAAAATTTCTTCAATATATTCTATAAAACCAGATCCATAAAGAAAGAGGATGTATTAGTTAGTATGAATGGAATTATTGTAAACTCATAATGCCCATACCTGGTTCAAAAAGTTTTCATTGAAATATCTCCCTTCTTTATTTGCAACTAATTCTATGCAGCTAAAAGTTCAATATTCAAATAATTTTGAGATCCTTGACGTTGAATAAATAAATCACCAATGTGAGGTAGATGATACTTTTTCATTATTTTTATATCATTGTTATATATGTAGTGAATGCACAACCACATAGATCCATATTTCATTTTATCCATAAGAACATGGCCTCCCCATGGAGAAAGAATAGGGTGATTAAATCCCTTATAACTCAATTCCTCTAGATTTTTCGTCAGTTCTACCAATTCAAATGTGTCCATTCTATATATAGTCATTGATATAGGTCTGGAACTAGAAATTAAATCAATTGATAACTCAACTTCGTGCTCTAGAGGATCTCAAGGTAAATCCTCTTTAAAAACATCAATATAATCGTGAAAAAATTGGCACATTCCCAATTTGAACATTTATTTCCTCACTCATAGTTATTGAGTTCTAATCCCCTCCAATAATTGAATTTAGTTGAGGTATCGAGGGTGGATCTGGATGTGAATTAGATGGTTATTTTTCTTCCCTAATGGTATGGGATTCAACTTTTAAAAAAAAAATTGTAACTTCCTTCATTTTCCAATATATTTTCTAATTATAATTTAATTTCCAATCCATATGGAGGATTATATCAAAGTTAATCAAGGTAATGAAAATTAAATCAGTAGATAAGGCATATTGAAATGCTATAATGGGGACTTTATGACCCATCTATATTGTAATGATACACTACTTAGGGGTTTTTACTAACAACTCCTTTATTAAATAAAATTGGAAATATATAATTTTCTTATAAAAATAGGAAGATATAAAAGAATTCTATGATACAAAATCAAATAAATAATTGGTTTAGTTTGAGTAAATGATTAAAGTACCTTCCTCCACATTATTAGGAACTTCAACCTCAATATTTGTGACATCATAAGCTTATCCTTTCTACCTTTTCCTTTTCTCATGCCCATTTCCTTGACGCTTTGGACAATCATTAATATAGTGTATCATCTCTCTAAAATTATAGCATTGAATATTGATAACATCGATCATTCCATTTTAATCACCCACATCATGGAATTTCTCAAAACACTTATAGCACTAACTTATTCTTTTTTATTATGGTACCATGGGGTTTCCTTCAATAGTTATCACATGTTGGAATGTTCACATTTTAATTCATGGTGTTATCAATTCTATCTTATGTCACCCAATTATCCAATTTTTACATTTAATGTCAGAAGACATAAATATTTATTTCTCAATATTGATAGAACATGAGACAATGCCTTTATATGATGAGAAACATTGAGAGTCTAGTGACCTTCAGAATAATGGTTTTTACAAAATCATAGAATCGATCAATCTTGCTTCTTTGATTGTGTCTATTTTATACATCATGACTTGTAACATTCTTAAGTTAGATTCATAAACTACAACATTTTTATCGAATTTCTTTCTATGACTCATGAATTTATACTCTATATTTTCTCATTGTCCATGTGGAAAATATTTTTCAAGAAAATTTCAAATAAGTCCCTCCATTCCATTTCATATATTTCTTCTTCCTCCTTTTTGTTTTGAATAAGTGGCCACCACTACTCCACATCTTCTAAAATAAATAAACTTCCATGAAAACCTTCTATCTTTCGCTACATCTGAAATTGAGAAATATATTCTCTAATGAACTTATCCACTGATACACTAGTAATAGTTTTGTAGTCTCATTGAATAATGGAGGATGTTGATTCATAATGTGGTCTACCATTTCATCTCCACATTGTGAATCATGATTCTCTATACGAGTAGGTTATTATTCATAGCATGAGTCTGTTATTCCAGTATAGTTATATGTTACTCCACACTGGTCTTATATCCAGAGCCAACATCATTATCTTGCATTGGAGGGAAATCCCTATATTGGATACATGTGTTCATTTTGTTTAAATTCCTTCAACTAATCATCATTTTTATATAATGGAATACACTAGATTATGTTATGAATCATAGTGTATAATAACCACACAAAAATATATAGAATAAATTATAATCCTTTTCCTAGCTAATCTCATAGTCATAAATAAGGGTTTATTAAGGGAAAATTTAAATTTAATTACTTCATAATTGATTGTAAAGAAATGGATAATTATCCAATGTATATCCCCCTAGAGTTTCAAACTAGGTGTGCAATATAGACCACTGTTGTGTATTAGGATATCCTAGGTCAAGCCTGATACACCTTTTGGTATTTAATACACTAACGTGCATTTATGCCAGAACCACCACCACTTATAGTATCCAAACAGAGATGTATTTGATGTAATGAATAACATTATCTATTCCATATCGAAATTCCTAGAGGTTCTTGTACGTTTTTCATCTAATATTATCTTACCCTCATTGTTCCACACTCTATGTTTTCAAAATCTATTTTCCATGTGTTCAACTAAACAATATCGGATATCAATTTTAACAACCCAACAATGTTTTCCCAAAGCCGGTTCGTTATTTTATTACATTGAAATGATTATAAGAATTCTATATCTAGAAAGAACAAATTGTCAGAACCCAGATCTTCTTTTTAGGTATGTTTTTTATTTTCCTATTATTTTTGAGAAAAGAGAAGTTTCTGGATATTTTTGAAGTACACGCCGTGTAATTTATGAGTACGCACTGTGTACTCGGTTACTGTGGGTAGCTGGGTGCTGGTCATGTAGCGGCCTTGCAGATGGCCATGTGTGATGACTTGGAGGCCACCTAAAGCGGTGTGCGGAAATGACGAGTACATGCTGTGTAATTCAAAATTACACGCTATGTATTTTGTTTTTTCATTAAATTAACTGGGGTTGCGTCTGATGGACATAACCGCCTCCTTCTCAACCTTGTTCGTTCGAGAGCGCCGAGTAGCCGCGAATCATTGATGAGCCCCCGTCCAAGCATATGTCCTTCGAATCAAACACCGACAATTACGTTGGAAGCGCATCGGTGAGTTCCCACTTCTCATAGAGCACCATCCCTTGATTTCTCCTCTTTTGTGAGTTATCATGGGTTGAATATTTTATAGGTTTTCATAGATACACAACATTATAAGGTGATTCAAGCCTCTTGGTTAAAGTATCATGATCTCCCGACACCTAGGTAGGTGGTTTGTGCCTTTCTGTTGAATGTCTTTGAGTTTTATGTGAAAATTTTCCCAATACCCATGAACGGGGTATTGCGTGTTTATCATTTTAGCACGATGGATTATCTACAATGATTTTGTGTTGGAGTAGAGGATATTTGATTATGAATTGGGTGAATTGATATGCTTTGGATGTGTTTCCCAGGGATGTTTTTTCTTGTTTTGAAATTTGGGTATAGTTTCCTGTTAGGCTACTATTTATTTTTCCATGCCTAGTATTATAGGATGGTATGACTATTGTTTAGACATGTTGATATGCTGTAGAATGCTAACCAATTAGTTCTTGAGGTTTACCTTGGTCTATACGCGATGCAATACATTTTGGTTTACAGAGGGCTGTGAGAACCTAGTGCAGTAGATAATAGGAAGAATTGAGATAAGGGCTTCTCCAGAGTGTCTTTTATAGTATTATGATATGAGACCAGAGGGTGAATTGACGTTGAGTGATTCCTCAGAGAATCTATAGTTCCTCGACATGGGCCACATAGGGAATGTGATGTAAGGGCTTCTCTAGAGCTCCTTTAGTACCGATAAGAGACTATAGTGGGAATTGAGGGTGAGTGCTTCCTCAGAGAGTCTATATAATAGCTGAACCAGAGGGGTGAGACTGTGTGTGATTCCCATAGGGTTGATTCTACTTATTAGATAACAATATAGGGGTTATATTGAGTGAGATTCCCATAGGTTTACCTTTTGTGTTTGTCTTATTTTTTATTTGTTTCTTGATATTGAGACTGTGGATTGTTTATGGTTGTGTACCTTCATGTTTATTGTTTCCCATATTTTTACCTACTAGATATTCACCAACTATTAGGCACATATCATTTGGTCGTTTACAAATGAGATTTAGTCTCACACCCTATTTGGGATATGATTTTGGGCCCAAACAAATTATATTGTTTCAGGTATAGTTAAGGGAAAGAATCCATCAATTTTAGGTACTTGACTTACTGTGAAGTTGAAGAGCATGAGACAAGCTATGGATTGAAATGATGAGGATTTTACCTACTTTCTTTTTTCCTTTGGTTTAGTACTACTTTATTTCATCATTGTGACATGTTCGCTGCTTTCATGGACATATGTATTATGTATCACTTTATATATGTGCTCTATTTAGCTCTATTAGACTTCTGCTATTTATTTTTGTATGATATTATTAGTGATTTTTCTCTTGTGTATATTTGTTTACATCTGCTATGTACTCTGCCAATGAGGGAATATTTTCCCCAATATCACACCCAAGGCCCTCGTTGCATGTCGGTAGCCTCTGGCGTTTGGGGAAATGCGCTTGAGGGCATGTGACAAACTGGGTACGGGGCGCCTCTAGGTGGCTTCTAGAATTGGGATGTTACAAAGTGATATTCAAGGAATTATTTTCTCTTGATTTACTATTTGGAGACTTTATCCATAGATAATATGGAATTGGTATTTTGTAATAATCAGTTCCCAATAGTAGCTAACTCTTGTATAGGGAAAATCCAATCTACCTCGTTTATTGCAATCTATTCTATTTTGCAAGTTTAAAGATGATATAATTTTCACTGATGAGTGACTAACATGTTTTGGGTTATTATTGTTGATGTTATTGAGGATTTATTTCTATTTCAACATGGTGAGATTAGGGTATTCCATCTCATGCATCATATAAGCACTTTCTAGAAATCACATGTAATGTATTTTTTCCATTCAATATTGGATGCATTAGAAATAGCATGTTTTTATGATAGATGTTTTGTATAATATGCATGCTTCTGTGATAGATGCTTTGATTAAAATTCCTTTTGTTTGATAGGGTATTGTTTATGTAATTTTTTTCTTGAATGAATGCCAACATCTGGTTTTTTAGGTGTTATGGGCCCTCATGGACTAGAATTTGGTGGATCATTGCCTTGTTTGCATTTTAATAGCATGTAGAAAAGCTAATCATTGATTCATGGGGAGTATGGTCACTCACATATTAGAATTCCGCACATTTAATGTTCATTCCTGTGTTTTTCTAGGCATCAGTGTAGTTTCTGAGGCTTACTATCCAGAAAAACCCAAAATACATGCTGTGTAGTTTTGACTACACGCCATGTGTTCTTTTGTTTTTGGAAAAACAGTTTTTCTTTAGTACACGCTATGTAATTTATGTAAACACCATGTAATCTATAACCGTTCCATAATCCATGTGTCCAGAGACATGGGATATGAATTTTCATGAAGGGACACGCTGTGTCCCCTCTGTACATTTCGTGTGGTGTTAACCCGGTGTCCGCCCGTGTAACTAACAACACGGGCCAGGTGAAGCTTCTCCAGTACACACTGTGTTCCCATTGAACACGTCTTGTAGTCTTATCTAGGGATAGCCATGTGGCTTAACCGTGTAGAAGGACCCATGAATAGGAAGAATATTCATGTACATGCCGTGTGTTTGGAGAACACACCGTGTGTTTGGGGTGTTACATGACTAGTTTAGGCAAAAGTACACACCCATTTAAATGAATTAAGGGAACACACTGTGTAGGAATTGTACATGCCATTTAGTCATTTTTTGTTAAACATGAATTGTTTCTTCCACCTGTTCCCTTATTATACCTCTAGTTTTCAGCCCTTGATAATCTTGATCTAAGGTGTGCGCACGACCTTGCAGAGTCATTCCACCGAGACATCCTTCAGTTGTACGCCAGTTCCCAGGGGGTGATCAGACACCAGACCTAGTTGATTAGGGACCACCTGAAGATCCTTCAGTTGTGCTAGCCTTGGCACCAGCCATTGTATCTGACATGGGTGTTGATGTACTGCTCAGGGAAGTCTTTACGAGGATGATGCAAACCTTTTAGGGGCACCTCCTCCTACCTTGTCGATGGCTGATATGACATAGTTTTTCCAATAGAAGTATCCACCAACTTTCTCATGGGATGGAGGACCCCAGGATGTGGTGTCATGGCTAGATTCCATGATGACGATCTTTGAGCATCAAGAGACGCCTCCATAGAGGAGGGTCAACCTCACTACCTATATGCTTCGGGACTTCGCTAAGAGGTGGTGGGATGTGATCTCATAGATGTAATTCTAGATGGTTTTGGCATGTGAGGTGTTTTTGCACATATTCAATGACCACATATATCCAGGGACCTTGAGGGCTGATCAATCCCAAGAGTTTATGAGTCTGGAGAAGGGTACCCTTTCTGTTATGGAGTATTCCCCCCCGTTTTACAATGCTTCAACACTTCACCTTTATTTTATGATGTGATCATTTGTTCATGGCTAGAAAGTTTGAGGATGGTCTAAGGCATGACATCTTATCGTAGGTGAACATATTCTGGTTGACTTCTATCACCTCTATGGTCAACCAGTCACTAATCACAAAGCGAAATCTGAGGGATTCCAATGTTGTGACCCATGGAGGCTCGACCTCTAGAGTTATCATCCCTCCTACTGACAGTAGGAAGCTCCTTAGGGAGTCTTCACGCGGTGAAACAAGAAAGTGAGAGACACCTTCAGGTATCCATGTGGTATGCTACAAGTGTAGAAGGGTTGGGAATACAAGGTATCAGTTCCAGAGAGACCCAGTAGAGTGCTGATCTTGCGGCAAGATGGGTCATATTCAGCACTTCTATCAGATATTCTCACCAGCAGCTAGTGATAGGAGTTCTTCTATAACTCCGAGTTCATGAGCAGCACCACCAGTTTCTCACCATTCTGGGAACTGGAGTTCATATGCACATTCAGGTCGAGGTGGAGGTAGTGGCCATGGTGGTCTGTTACCAGTATATCTATGATAGTAGAGAGGATCATCTCAGAGTGGTCAAAAATGGTCTAAAGGCCATGGATCAGGCCAGAGTTTTGTAGTGGAGTAGACCCAACAGGAGCAGGATCTCAGACCTTCTACCGTTCGAGGTACGATCTTAGTAGACTCAGTTTTAGCTTCTGCACATTTTGATATAGGGGCTTCCCAAATCTTTTTATCTATTGCTATCATGGAGATCCATGTGTTCTACATCTTTTCTTCTGCTGATATCCTAATCTTAGAAACTCCATGGGGGAATAGAACGGCTAGTGTATGTTAGTGTAGAGAGTTCCCTCTACAGGTTGGTGGGTATCACTTTTTAGGTACCTCTTTGTCCTATAGATTAATGGCTAAGATGTCATTCTCAGAATGGAATTGCTAGTTCCCATCCAGGAAAACGTCAAGTGTTATCACCTTAGGGTGAGTTTTATATCACCAGAGGGTGGATCCATTATTTATAGGGGTGAATGGGATGTATTGGAAAGAAGACCGGGTCCAGAGCATCATGGGTAGGGAGGAGTTATAGCCTAGATTTCTAGTCTTTATCTGGATGACCAGGGGACTTCACAGTTAGACTTTCCCCTAGTGGTGGATCATTTCATGGATTTCTTTCCATAGGAATTTTCATGTTTGCCTCTGGATCATGAGGTATACTTCTCGATTAATCTTGTGTTAGGAGTGGCATCAGTGTCCATTTCTCCTTACATGATGGCTACACCTAAGTTGAATGTTCTCAAGAAGAAGTTGGGGGAGTTACATACAAAGGGTTTTATCTGGCCCAGTACATCTCCTTGGGGTTCGTGTGTCCTATTTTCGAAGAAGGCAGATGGTACCCGCAGAATTTGTGTGGACTATCGGAAGTTGAACTAGTTGACGGTCAAGAACCGATATCCCTTGCCCAGGATTGATGAACTATTTAATAATCTTTGAGGATCCCGGGTGTTATCGAATATTGACCCGAGTTGTAGTTTCCATTAGTTGCGATTTAGACCATCATATATACCTCTTAGAGCCATCCGAAGCTGGTATGGTAATTACGATTACTTGGTTATGTTGTTCGGTCGCACGAACGTGCCTGCAGTTTTCATGGCACTGATGAACCAAGTTTTCCATCCATAATTGGATTCCTTCATGGTGGTCTTCGTGGATGATATATTTGTGTACTCTCACACTCAACATGGCCATGATACCCATCTTGATATCATTTTGAGTACACTGAGGGATCATAGGTTATATGCTAATCTCTTAAAATTTCACTTTTGGATGGATCAGATTCAATTCTTAGGTCATGTTATCTCAGAGACAAGAGTATCAGTAGACCCAGAGAATGTTAAATTAGTAGTTTCCTGGAAGAAGCCAAAGAACATATTTGTGGAGTGGAGCTTTCTATGGCTGTATGAATACTACAAACATTTTAAACAACAATTTTCATTCTTAGCAGCACTACTGATGAGTTTTACTAAGAAGGGTGTGCTGTTCTTATGATCAAATTCATGAGAGTCACCTTTTCAAGAGATGAAAGGGAGGTTGACTTTAGCACCAATACTAGTATTTCTAGATCTGGGAAAGATCTATACTGTTTACTGTGATGTTTTAGGTATCAGGCTAGGAGCTAGGCTTATGTAGTGATATGGATTTATTGCGTATGGGTCTCTGTAGTTGAGGCCACATAAGATCAATTACCTGACACATGATTTGGAGTTGGCAGCTGTTGTTCGTGCCTTACATTGTTGGGGACATTAACTTCTGGGAGATCATTTTGTGGGTTTCACCGACCACAAGAGCCTCAAGTACATCTTTACTCAGCGTGATATGAATTTTAGATATCGAAGGTAGGTTTAGTACATTGAGACTTTTGACATTGATTTTGTCTGCACGCCCGGCAAAGGTAATGTAGTGGCTAATGTGTTGATCAGGAGGACTCAGATACAGGCAGATCAAGAGGTCAGTTTTTAGTTGAAACTTTTGACTCCATTCTCAATGATGCATTTGGAGTAGGAGGATAGACACGGGCGAACCATTATTTATGATGTAGCTATTACCTCTACCCATCTTGATCTAGTACGAATGAGGATGCTATTAGATTTTGAAGGCTTAGTCCTGTGGTAAAGTGTTTTAGTAAAGGACCCAATTCCAGGGTGGAACATAGTCTATGATGAGATCTTGCATTTCTAGGGACATGTATGGGTGCCAGCAGATATACACAAGGAGCTGATGTGGGTTTTTCATTCCTCATTTTGGGAAATTCATCCTGGTGTAACCAAGAAGTATATTGATCAATACCATTAGTATTGGTGTCCAGGTATGAAGAGGGATGTAGTTGGTTTCGTCATGAGGTGTTACACTTGTCAGTAGGTGATGGTAGAGCACCCATGATTAGAAGGGATTCTACAATAGTAACCCATTTCTGAGTTGAAGTGGAACGACATCGCGATAGATTTTGTGACAGGGTTGTTGAGGTTGCCTTGCGGGAATGATGCAGTATGGGTTTTCATAGATAGACTTACGAAGGTCGCTCACTTCTTGACAATAAAAGAGACCTTCAATGTTGATGAGCTGGGACAACTGTACATCATAGAGATTGTGTGCTTACATGGAGTTCCACACTCCATTGTTTCAGACAGGGATTCATGTTTTACTTCTCAAGTCTGTCCTGGGCTTCAGAAGGCTTTGGGTAAATAGGTACTTTTGAGTATAGCTTACCACCCCCTGAAAGATGGCCAATCCGAGCGTACGATTTAGGTTCTTGAGGAAATTCTATGAGCATGCATTCTGGATTTTGGAGGTTCTTGGTAGAAGCATATACCTCTTGTATATATTTCCTACAATAATAGTTTTCAAGTAACAATTCAGATGGCACTGTATGAGGCTTTTTATGGTAGGCCATGCCGATCTCCCTTATGTTATCTGGAGGAATGAGAGGCATATTTTTTGGGACCACTTCTTATTTAGGAGACCATGAAGAATATAAAGTTGATTCGAATGATGATGGCTACTGCACAGTCTCGATAGAAGTTTTATACTGATATGCAGAGATGACCTCTAGAGTTCGGAGTTGGGGATCATGTATTTTTATGTGTCACACCGAGGATGGGACACAAGAGTAATAGGAGATAGGGTAAGCATTCACCAAGGTGCTACATTCCATTTACTGTGTGGGAGAGTGTTCGGACGGTGGCCTATCAGTTTTAGTTATCTCAGTGGCATCTGGCTAAGCACGACATTATCCATGTTTCTCAGCTTCAACCTTACTTTTTTGACATGTCTCATGTTTTCCAAACAAAAGATGTTGAGTAGGAAGAGGGCACATCTTTTACGGAGCATCCTATCTGAATTGTTGATCGAAGTACAATGGTTCTCCATGGATGGTTTGTTCCTTTTGTATGTGTGTTTTGGCAGCATGAGCGAGTGCTGGATGAGACATGGGAGAGGGAGGCTGATGTACGATCGTAGTGGCCGGAGCTGCCTAGGGTTTCTTCTTCTATGCCTCCTTGCTAGGGAATTTGGCGGTGAATTTCTTTATGGAGATATTTTTATAAGAACCTAGATCTTCTTTTTTAGGTATGTTTTTCATTTTCTTGTAGTTTTTGAGAAAAGAGGAGTTTTTTGGAAATTTTTGAAGTACATGTTGTGTACTTTATGAGTACACACCATGTACTCGGTTATCAAGGGTAGCTGTGTGCTGGCCATGTAGCGGTCTTTCACACGGCCATGTGTGATGACTTGGAGACCGCATAAAGTGGAGTATGGAAATGGAGAGTAAATGCAGTTTACTTCAAATTTAAACATCGTGTATTTTGTTTTTTTTGATTAAACGCAATGGGGTCACGTCAGACCGACAAAACCGTCTCCTTCTCAATCTAGTTTGTCCGAGAGCATCGAGCAGCTGCGGATCGTTGATGAGCCCCCCACCGAGCATCTGTCCTCCGAATCAAACAACAATGGCTGCGTTGGAAGCACATCGGTGAGTTCCATTTTCTCCTAATGCAGTATCCCTTTATTTCTCCACTTTCGTGAGTTATAGTGGGTTGAACATTTTATACCTTTTCATAGATCCATGCAGTTCTAAGTTGATTCAAGTCTTGTGGTACAAGTATCTTGATCTCCCAACACCGAGGTAGGTGGTTTGTTCCATTCTAATGAAAGACTTTGAGTTTTATGTGAAAATTTTCCCAATACCCATGAACGGGGTATTGCGTGTTAACCTTTTTAGCCCTATGGATTTTCTATTTTTCATGTATGTTTGAGTAGAGGATATTTGATTGTGAATAGGGTGAATTGATACTCTTTGGATGTGTTTCACAGGCATGGTTTGCCTATTTTAACCTTTGGGTCTAGTTTCCTATAAGGCTACTATTTATTTTCTCATGCCTAGTATTGTTGGATGCTATGACTTTTGTTTGGTCATGTTGTTATGCTATAGAATGCTAGCCAAGTAGTTCGTAAGGTTATCTTGGCCGATACGCGATGCTATACTTGTTGGTTTACATAGAGCCGTGAGAAACTAGTGTAGTAGACAATAGATAGAATTCATGTAAGGGATTCTCCAGAGTGTCTTTTATAATATTATGATGTGAGACCATAGGGGGATTCTCCAGAGTGTCTTTTTTAAATGATGATGTCAGTCATTCGTGTATGTGGACTACCACCACTATGAAGGGATGCGATTAATTTTTCATTTATACTTTACATGAATGGTAAATAGGTTTAATTTTCTGAATGTATACAATATTTTTCTATATAATAATTTTATTTTACTGGTAAATTAAGATTAAACATTCAATAATTTCATCCATTTAATAATAAAACCAATAGTCAGGCTTATATTTAATCAATCGTCTCTATAAATTGAGTAATTAATTTTTATATTTATAAATTTTATCTATGACTATAAATATGTATAAAACTAATACGCAAATATATATATAAAAATAATTTAAATATTCATATTATATATTTGATGTATCTAAGATAAATATAAAAGGACTAGAAAAAATGAACCGAAATACTCATGATAAATGAAATAATTAAGGCCAAAATATTTAAATTATAATAAGGAATTATTGATAAAAGGGAGTGATGAAATTTTAAAACAGAATAAAACATGATATTATAGGTACTAAAATTTCTTATTATAATAATTAAAATTTATTAAAATGTATTAAGTTAAATTATTGAGTGATTATGAAGAAATTCAAACTCATGGTTTGGGTTTTATGTTATCATATCAACGTTTATCAGGATAATTTAATATTATATTTTCAATGAATAAATATTTTTATCACTATATTAATAAAATTAGGTATTTTATTCCACTTTTTCAATTTCATATAATTAAATTTTATTCATTTCCTTTTCCTCACTATATGTACTTATTAGTGTCCAAATATGTTTTCATGGAAACATACATCATTTATCTATTTATTATCCATATCAAGAATTTATTAAGTATTTTTAAAGAAATATTTTATTAATAATCTATGAGAATTTAATGAAATTTTAACCATGCCTTAAATTTTTATAATAATGGTTTTATAGGAATATTTATCTCATATTCAAATTGTCATAATTTTTTACTTTTACGAAAAAAACATGGAAAAAATATTTTATTGAACATATACATAATGAATATACTTTCATTCCAAAAGATTAATTTTTTTCTTTGAAGCTTTTATTACATGGTCATATCATTATTTTAAAATTTTCTCTAATATGTGAATTATATTAAATTTTTGACTTAAAATGGGATGGTTATTTTCCTCAAAAATGATAATTTATCTTTTAATCGTATTTTTATTCCCCAAAAGACACAATGCTTTATTTCACAAATTATTTTCTACCGATATGATCAAAAGATAACATATATATTATTTTTAGGGATGATTTATGAATATTATTAATCAATTTTTATATAACTCATTTCATTAACACATTTTGGGTTATTATGAGATGATAGAATGGTTATGAAACACATTTTTTCATTATTATATGGTATGATGATGTTTTTATGAAAAAAATTCATTTAATGGGTTATAATATAGTTAATTATTTAGGATTTTGTGAGACACATATATATTATTTTAATTATATAATTTATGGGAACCCTATCTTCCTCCAATTCATTGAAAAAATTGATTTCTAATGAGAAAAATAGAAAATGAATAGGGAGTGACTCATGTAAAATAAGGTACTTTTTAAACCATGATTTATTTTGGATTAATCCAGGGTTATTAAGTTTACTTGGGGAGTTAACCCATTACAATGTTATAATATTTTAAAATGAAAGTTGAATATAAAGTATATTATTTTCTATGGATATGTATATTCCAAAATTCCAGGTCTAATTCCAATGTTTTTACCTCCTGGGTCATGTTCATTTATTCTATTATAAAGGATGTCTTATAAACTAGTCATATTTATGCTATTACCCAATACTATGATCTATGATATATAAGGTATGGTATTGAAATTTTATGGTTGTGTTGTTGTCCCCTTTATTCTCATGTTATGATTCTATGATCCTTATTATCTCCCATTTTTACCCATTCTGAACATCATCTCTCAGTATTTTTTAATATTCCTTCCTAATTTCATCAATAAAGGATTTATGTATTATATTTTTAAGAAGGGTGATATTTATGATGATTTATATAATAGATGATGTACAACTATATTGCAATTGTAGTTTCAGTTATATGTTTCCAACGTTAATATACGTGTATGATTCTGGTGTGGGTCATTGTCTTTTTAATGAATGTTATTTAATTAGATATAATTTATACTGAATAAAATTATGTTTCTCTATAAGACCATCTTGTTTTGTAATAGAAAAAAATATGACCAGAATGAATATTTTAATTGAATATCCTTCAAATCTAGATCAAATAAACAATATAAGATGTTTAGGTGGTTTTATGGTCGGGAGACCATTTCATAGTCATTATATAACATCTCAAAAAAATTGTCCCCCAAATAAAAAATATTATTTATCATATTAGAAAGATATTAAAATTACAAAATTATTTGAATAAATGATACATAGATTAATTTAATGTAATCTTTTTATATAAAAGGTCGTGATTAAAAGTTTTAGAATGAGAAAATAATAAGAGATCTCAAAGAAAAGTATACCGTAGTTCCATTGAAGGAACTCCCACATCTTTATATGAAAAAAAACTATAAGACACTGATTATGTTGAATGCTGATAGGTGGGACATGATAATGATCAATTTAAATATATTTATTAGGATATATTACAACTCTAAAATTAATTAATGTTAAAGATGATTTAAAACATAAATTCACCATGACTTATTCATTTAGTAGAGATCTAAGGGGCATGTCTATCATTATAAAAAGAATAAATACGGAGGATGAACAATGAAATCATATTTGATCTATGATGTGTTAAAAATTTTAAGGAAATATATATTAAAATTTTAATCCACAGTTAATGATCTTAAATTCTTGGAAATTAGTTGTTAATAAACACATGAATAGACACACAAGAAGGGAAATTACAACAAATTTTTATGTTAAGTAACTATTTAACAATACTATCCAACAAATTAATTTCTTATAATGTAATTTAAAAATTGTAAAATAATATATCTTAAAATTATTTTATTAAAAAAATTAAACATATCCATAATTATTAAAAAACCATTGCATACAATCATATGTCTAGAAAAATATATACTTGTTTAGATTAATTACTACACACTTGAATGATTATAAAAGGCTTGACAAGAATTTTACATATCAATAATTTTTTATTTATATGACCAGAGTAATGTTAAAGAATATACATTAGGTTTAAATTCTCTAACTTTTATTGGATGGGGGAGTATTATTTTTTAAAATATTTGAAGAATAAAATCATAAAGTTAATGAATTATCATTCAATCAAAGTACCGCACTCGTAAAAGTAACCAAACACCCATAATGTTATTTTATCCTCAAGAAACTGATAAAATCAATACTAAAAATGTATCTAGGATACATTAATATTGAAAAGAAAAATTTGGGGGGGGATACATTAAATCCCCTAAGAGAAATAAAATAGGGTACCTCATCAAAAAGAGATAAGTTTGTTATAATAATCCAAAAACCTATACCCCTAAATCAAATACAAAAAAAATTACATTATATATTATCTATGATAATAGTAGAGAAGATCCAAACTCATTTATCATTAATCTCGTTATATCTATATTCCAACAATAAATATAAAAATAGTAACAAAATTCCAAAAACAAAGGATTAATGTCATTATAGATGGGTTATATATATATTATATTACACTCACTGTCTTTAACATATCCAAAACACCATGTAAAAACATATTTTTGAACATAGTAAAATATATATTTACATAGAGATATAAAAAAAAATAGAATTAATTATATAAAATTCTCTGTAATCAAAAAAAATTAATGATTCATAGATTGGTTACTATTTAATACTCTGAGAAATAATTTTTGGGGGAAATTTTCTTATCAATATGAACATTGAATAATTTATTTTCCATAAATAATTAATTAATTTTTATATAACCATAAAATACTAATAATATACTATGGTATATAAATTCAATGACATAATGAAATTATCACATTTATAAAACATGACCTAGTCATTTTTCATAACATTTAAATGTGGAATAAACATGGTAGAAGGAAATCAAGCCATTGTGAATGTTAGTAAACACTGTATTTTCCATGGGCATGATTTTTAAAATAAATAAAATGTAATAATATACATCACATAATATTTACATTTGATAAATATAAATCACTTCCAAACTCACCGTTTTGAATAAAGAATATCATTAATCATGTCTACATAGGTGACTGTGAACATAGATAAAAGGATTAAATATCAATACATAACATCATTATCTCATGTGACATAAATCATTACACAAAAAATGGAAGGGATATATATTAACCCAACTACATGATGATCATTCAGAAATATTTTTGTCACATTATATTAAATTTTCATAAAATTTTCATGTACCCTTAGAATGAAAATTGTGTTATAAATTTCAAATGGTATCACATTAAATTACAATAACATTTCAATTATATTATAAAAAGAATCAATCACCCAAAAGAAAATTTAAAATAAATTTAAAACGATAATAGTAATGACATTTATGCATTATATTGATATTTTTTATACATAAAGAATACATTTTTTGAAAAATACTAATAGGAAACAGTTTGACAATATAATTAAATACAAAAGTCACATGTAACATTCACAAATTCTTCTTGGAAAGAATGAAAAATACCATTTGAAATAATTATTTTTAATAAAATTACCTAATAATGAGAATTAGAAATTAAACAATGGCCATGATATTAAAATTGAAGAAGAGTATAAAAAAATATTAAATTAAAATGATATTCCTTTTTATCATTTCTGAGTATTAATATATAAACTCCCTACTATATGGACTAGTTAAAAACATATTTTTTGAAAAAAATGATAAATATGAAAAGTACAATGATATTACATATTATCATTCAAAATAAATGAGAGATATATTATTAAAATAAATTATATTAATGCGGAATCAAAATATCCATAATAAAATTCATTAATATTCTTAGTAATAACATATTTAATGAAGACATAAATCCATTAAATATGGGGACACAAAATTGGAAATGAAAATATCATTAATAAAAGGATATACGATTTGATATCATCGTAGGTCATGATAATTTAAAATTTTATGATCAAATTAAAATTAAAATTATTAGAAGTTCAGGACATGAATCTAGTAAAGAAGAACTCTTTATTATATTATAAGTATCTGAATTAAAAATATTTTAATGTTGATAACATGAATAAAATTTTCTAAATAAATGAATTTGGTGAAAATTATGGTAAGTAACATCAATATGGTATTATATGAACCTTAAATAATAGAAAAATTATCATTATGAAATATATATAATATAAATTAAATTTTCATAATAAAACTATTACCTTTTATTTATACGTTATCAGGCATTTAATAACCTCACGCATTGGTGAAACTATTCCTTTCCATGATTACATCCCTCAAAATAGAGGAAATATACTTAAAATATGACCGGGGGCTTCTCAGAATAGAATAAGATTTTGTAGGAACTAAACTTTGGAGGTATTAAACAAGAATATGAATAAATAGAGTTTTTTTAATATGAGTGGATTTCATCACCATTAATCGGTAAAAATAATGGGCATATCCATGGAAAATAATGTAATGCAAGGTTAATGATGGAATAACAAGGGTGCTTGGTGAGTTAGTTAAGAATATATAGTTGGACATGTAGGTATGGATTTCAAACCTTATTGGTCATTCAAGAATGTAGATATGGTAAATTAACTAAACTTTGTTTGGGATGTGGAAGATTTCCCATTTTTCCCTAGAAGTTAGAATAAATATTTACCTCAGTAATTATTATTTTATAAAAAAATTATATAATAATTTATAAAAAATTTACATTCTTAATATAATATCATTTGAATATATTATTTTATATGTGTAACAATTATGTTGTAGCCATCATTTTTTGAGATTAAATTAATGTATTTGTGTTAAAACACACAATACATAAAAAAATTATTTGAAATAAATCTATTAAACATTACCATGATATCCAACGTTTACCATTTAAATTTTTTTTTCTGTCAAATATAAAATGAAATTGTTAATTCATTTGGAAATTTTGATTAAAAATAAGAAATAAATTTTATTTTATTCAATTTATAAATGTGGTAAGATTTAATTTTAATATATATACACCTAACACATAATTTTTTTCATTAAAAGGAGATTTTCACTAATTAAATGAATATAGGATGGTTTATTTATATTTAATAAAAAAAATATGATTTATAATTTATGATATGTATTAAAAATAAAATTAGACATAATAATTATTTCATAGTCATTAATTTTAATTATTGATATAAAAATACACTACAAATATATTCATTCCCAATTGTTTTATTTTAGTATTAAATAATTTTATGAATATTATTAACCAAATTATTATAAATTTAATAATAATAATAGTTTTAATTATATTAAAAAAATTCATTTAATAATTAAATTTCTATATATTTATATTTTATATAAAATTATATAACAAATAATAACAAATTATTTAAAAAAATCAACATGAATATTTTAATATTATTTATTATTAACCATTAGTTATTTCATAAATATTATTTATATACTTATGAAATCATAAATAGTATTTTATCAGTATATTTTATCAATTCCATTATGTAAAAATAACAAAAAATCATAAAATAATGTTTTTCAATTAAAAGTTATCATGATAATAGAATTATTAAAAATAAATGATATTATATCTTCAAAAATTATTTGGAAAAAATTTATTTACACTGAAATTTTTTATATTTTATCATCTAAATATATTTTTTCTATTTAAATAATATAACAATAAATTTACATTGGCCTTATTTTCATGATTGTTATACCCATTAATTGTATACCACATCTATTAAAGATATATTACACATATTACCATATATAAATTTAGTACATTAGTTAAAAATAATGAAAAAAATCACTCAATAATTAATTTATCATAAATATTTACTAATTTATTAATTATTTTTTAATACAGCTTATGTTCTAATAATGGTGATATTTAAGATTGATGATTATTTAGGGCATCAACTATTTTTAAAAATATTATAATTTTCTATTTATTTCCCCATTTTAATATTATTTTATAAAATATATGTAATAATCCCTGATATTTAATATTCTATGGTATATAAGACATGGTTCTATATACCATTATTGTAATTTTTATCAATTAAAATATAATGTGTTTTTTTAATTTATACATTTTATTAATTTTTTTAAAAAAATAATTCTTATGAAATAATATAAAATTATATTTTCTAATTACAATTTATTCAATTATAATATGTCTTAAACCCAAACATGCCAGATTTTCCCACTTTAATAAATCAATTCCTTTTAATATTAATCTCTTTTACAGATGCAAATTGATAACGATATTCATAAAATATTCCTGGATGATGTATGATTTCAAATGAGATATAAATTTCAAAATAATTTGTAAAAATATGAAACTATTTGTTCCAAATAATCTTCATATGGATTTTGTAGAGTTATACCATTGAAGGATTCATTTTCATGATTATGTTTCCAATTAAATTTTAAAACCAAAATGGTAATGATAATATATAATATAATTAGAGTAAATAGTTTGATGAAAATAAAAATTGAATCATATGATATTCATACCTTTTCAATAGTTTTATTAGAAATGTAACATAATATGTTTTCCCTATATCATTTTTGGTACATAATTGTTTTTTACATTATATTGTAAAGACCCAGAATTTTCATGAATTTTTTTAAAAATAAATGGGAATTTTATGAGTCTGCGAAAATTGAAGGTGCATGATTCTTGAGGCCAAGAGTTCCCAGAATGAATTTCTGAACTTTTTTTCGGGTACAATAATTATACATGCGAGCAGGTGTTACCAACTTTTGAACAAGTCCTCAGAATGAAAATCTTAGGGCATCATTTAACTCGCAGTGCTGATATTCTCTTAAAGAGACTTTCACCTCGACGGTAGTAGGTCAAGGGAGAAAGTTTCTATTTGGGTTTTTCGTGGAAATAATAAAATAAAATAAAAATGAGTTTTATTTTATTTTGTTTAACCTCCATCCCATGTGGATGTTCATGGGTGGGGTCCTCCAGAACTAAACATCATCTTCTAGATTAATTTAGTTGAGGAACACCAGAGATCTCAAAAAACCTCCCTCTTCGAATTCGGTGGTGGGCACCACCCGACCCATATAAATGGGGGGAGAGGAAAACCTCTCAACTCCATCATTAATATGGAGGAGCCTCATGGGGTTCCTCCACAATTAATTGTTCCAACACTCATGCATTAATTATGCCGCCCAACATAGTGAATTTATCCTTTTGAATTCTTTCCAATAATATAATAGATGGATTAATCTATTATTTTGGCACCAGTTTACATTTGGGTGGAATTAGAAGAACGATTCTCTAAAGAATAATGCTTCCACCACGAAGAACGACGTCGAGGAACATATTCGGATTCTTCCTCTAAAGAAACTTTGGAGGAAACCAAAATGGGATGTATTCGATGACCGACATTCCATCTTCATCATCACCAACCCGAGGTAGGGGATTTATTTGCGAGATAATACAATCCTTGATTTCTTTTGAAGTTTTGGAAAGAAATCATTGGAGATGTTTTAAAATATGAAGTTCATCATTCTTCTTTCTTTTTTAGAGAAATTCTAGGACCCTAAATGCTGAGTGTGCTGGACAATCCAAAATGGCCCGACCCCTCCGCAGTTCTTATTTGGTGTATTATTCGAAATGGAGAAAGGCGACCAAGGAAATGAAGCAGCCACTAGCAACCACGGTGACCCGCACCACCCATGCGCTGCTCCTGCCTCACTGCCCACCCCGTCTGCCGGCCGCACACCCTTGCCGCACTGTGCTGCCCACCGGCCATGTCACCCCGCTGGCCACGCTGCCCGCCAGCCGAGCCCCCTTGGCTATGCAGCCTATTGGCCACACCACCCTCGTCGGCCGTGTCGCTCGCTGGCTGAATCAACCCAGCCATGTCGCCGCCAGCTGCGCCACACTCGACCGCTGCGCTGCCTGCGGCCCTCCGAGCTGCCTCAGATCGCGCCGCCAGAGGCCCTCTGAGATGCCCTGGCTCACGTAGCCCAGGGCCCTCCAAGCTGCCCTACGGCCTCGTTCCCTCACGTCACCCTCCATTGCAGATCCACCCTCGCGGCAATCTACGGCCCCTCACGACATGCTGGACCGGACCCATGGGGCCAGAATGGGCCGGACCCAATAGGTATGGCCGTGCCGACCCGAACTTGGTAGGCCTAGGCCAGGTCACGCTAGGTCGGTCGACCAGGTCCAACCAGACCCGAGCCCACTATGCCCCATTACTTTCTTTTGGACACATCATTAACACCTGCTGTCCGATTGACGAACCATCAGCAGTTCTGGAAATCATGGAGTGATATGGTCCCTTTGATTATACACCACCGGAGTTTTGGGTTGAGTTGGGGAATGATCAGGTTGGAACGAGAAAAAATCCAACTGGGCCCTAGGCACTAAATGGATAACAACTCACAGACCGGGTGTCTGATTGACGTGTCGTGTGTTACGTGGATATCCCTATGGCATGGAGGAACTTTGAGATACTTATTTCTAGGACTTCATGACATTTGGAGTATCAACTAGTATCTCATAGAATAGATCCACCTATAGATGAGAAAGCATAGTGAGGAGATCTTGTATCTGGCTATGACCTGACGACTTCTGACTGTTTCGGCTCAAAGTGACTCGACTATCCCATTGGGGAGAACCTTGGTGTCGTGACAAACCCATAGTGGTGAGTTCCATGGTGACATGACAAATCCATTGTAATCGATAAAAGGATTACCTCAGCAAGATATGATGTGGATCACATTTGGTGACATGATAGACCCATAGTTTGGAGCATGCTTGGTGATGCAGTAGATCCACGGTAATCTATTGGAGGATTACATTAGAAAAACAAGGTTTGTGGGAAGAGAGCTTGGTGTCGCGGCATAACCATTGTACTCAATAGAGGAGTAGTTCTCCAGCAGCTAGGGTTTCGACAATGTGGCTAGGGATGTTAGTTGATACTACCACCTAGAATAAAATCCTTGTTTGAGTTGAGTTTGTTTTTTTTTGGATTTTTCTGATGATTGAGATGGATCACTTGATAACATAGGTACATGTATGGGAATATACCTAAGAAGGGTTATATTTTGATTTCATTTTTCATGGTTTATCCTTGGTGGATTTTGTGAGACCCTGAGGGTCACAGGGTCCCTACTGAGTATTGT
Source organism: Viscum album (assembly GCA_963277665.1). Taxonomy (NCBI): domain Eukaryota; kingdom Viridiplantae; phylum Streptophyta; class Magnoliopsida; order Santalales; family Viscaceae; genus Viscum; species Viscum album. The sequence goes on from OY728164.1 coordinate 383,983,438, forward strand.
TATTCTCTCCCATGCACATGTTATGCCCGCACCATATTGTGTTGGATGTTAACAACAGAAAACGCTGACTGAGGCTAAGAGTACCAGTCTAGACGGTACCCGGAGGTGGACCTTACGACAAGTCGATCCAGAGAGGAGACAGACAGACAAGGAGTGCTGAGGAGGTGATCTGTACCAACTTGTTAGGTAGGAACATCAGAGGATGACCCTAAAACATAAATTACCTTTCTTTAGTTGTATTGTATCATAGTTTTACTGGTACATTCCAATTTGTCTTGTATTCTGGCCATTTTACTTTCATCACTCTTTTGTTATACAGTTTACTTAGTGTTTCGTATCCATCTATGTTCTTTTTTTGTGTGTGTTTACATGTTATAAAGGCATTGCCTTCTAGTTGTACGGAATTATGGCATTGGAGCTAGTATTCAGCCCATGGCCTCTCGAAGGTGGTCTTGGGGTAGTCACACTATGGGTGTCGGGGGACGGGTTGTGAAAAATTGGTATCAGAGGAGTCGGTTCTACGGTAGAACATAGGAATCTTATCTTTTCTGTGATGCAACAGTGTTAAGTGTATTGAGTGTGGTTTTCAGTTCATTGAGACCAATGTTGGTGCTGCAACCAATATATCCAAACACTAGGACCCTGTCTTCTAATTTCTGAATCAGTACATGAAGAAACTGACTGTGTGTGTGTTTTAAAATTTTTCATTTAAGTCAGTTCTCCTGGTCAGCTCATGAGGTATAAATTTTCAACCGTATTCCACATATTTCTCATCAAGATTACTCCACACAGATAGCTATCTATAGTTCCAAGAGTTGTATGCACTGATAGCCCACCGAACAATGAGTCATTGGTGCAAGGCCCTTTCCAGTAGAGGCTCTAGTGGAGGCACCAACTGTACCACTCCCTATTAGCCCACTGATGCCACCAGCCCCTATAGTAGAAGATGAATGCTGCTTGAGCATGTTGCATGAGTTTTAGTGCTAGATTCCACCCAGGTTTAGGGGTGTGATAGACCCACTGGCGGCTGAGGATTGGCTGGAGGCTATAGTGAGAGTTTTTCGATTGGTAGGGACACTAGCTGATTTCATGGAGGGCCTTGTCACGAGCCTTCTATAAGAAGTAGCTGGTACATAGTGGAGTTTGATGCTTCAGGTTCATGATGAGGTGACGCTTCTCTAGGCACACTTAAAGAGCCTATTTTAGGCAGAGCATGTTCCAGTGACTCTTCACGCAGTGCGTATTCAAGAGCTACTTCATCTGCAGGTGGGAGGCATGACATTGGCTCGGTACTCACCGAGGTTCACCGACCTATCACGTTACTCCAATGATATGGTTCAAGAAAAATTCTTTAGAGTTCGGACCTTTGAGAAGGGAATCATGAAGGAGATCAGGGCTTCAGTTATCTCAATCATCATCCTTATGTAGGCATTGGAGTCTGAGAGATCCCTCTTGGTGGAGAGTTTCATTTTTGAGAATTCACCAATGGCAAGACCCACTACTAGTCATCACGTAGAAGATTCTTCTACAATTGGTAGCAGACAGATGTCGTTGTGGTTCAAGAGGACTAGACATACAAGTGGGAAACCACATGACTCAGGATTGGGTGGTTGGGGCACCCGAAGTGGAGCTAGTAATTCTAGGAGCGGGAATTGTTACGCATGTGGAGGGTAGGGGAACATGGCCCATGACTGTCTGACCCGCCATTTGGACATTCAGTAGATGGTCAAATGACCACTCAGGCAGGGATAGAGATTCGATAGAGGTTGTCTGCTGGGAGTAGGTGGACGTTGCAGAGGAGATGGTCTTAAAACTGGTGGTGGGTGATGATTCAAGATGTTACCACCACCACCAGTAGGATTTCCACCTCGACTATAGGGAGAAGGTGGAAATGAGAGAGCTCAGATCCATGCAGCTGAGGCTTACAATCATGGAACTCCAGAGATGATCCGAATAACAATTTGTTTCTATTATACATTAGTTTCATTACTTATAGACACATGTTCCAGTCATTATTTTGTTGCCACTGCCCCTGTTCGGAGCTCAGAGATTCCGAAGGAGCCGTTTCCATGATCTTTATAGCTATAGATTCATACCGGTGAAGATTTGATGATTAAAAACTGGTTACAGCAGTGAAAAATTACTCAAGGATGTGACAGTTTTGACTGGGATATCCTAGTAGCGGCATCGAGACCTTACAACATAATCTTGGGCATAGACTGGTTATCTATAGTCCTTTCTCAGATTGACTGTATTGGTAGAAAAGTGCGTTGTGTCCGCATGGATGAGACCAAGATTACCTTCACTGGCGAGAAGGGAGATTTTTCAGCGCGGGATGGACTTACCCAGAGGATGGTGCAGCCGATTACTCATCAGTGGGCTAACCTTCCCTCGGAGTATTTGATGTGGAGTGTCTGAGCTACCCTTTAGTGGTGGACCAGTACGTGGATGTTTTCCTTGATGATTTCCTAGGTCTACCAACTCATAGAGTGGTGGAATTTTACATTGACTTGTACCCTGGGACGAAACTAATATATACACCAGCGTATCGGATGGCTCTCGTGGAGCTTCGCTAGCTATAGGTACATCTAGAGGACTTTCCAGGGATGGGGCTCATTGCACCCAATGTTTCACCTTGGGCAGCCCCAATTCTGTTCTCCAAGAATGCGGATGAGCGCTTCAGGCTCTGTGTTGACTACCGACGCCTGAACCAGGTGACTGTGAAAAACAAGTACCCACACTTGAGGATTGACAACCTATTTGATCTGCTGAAGGGAGAACAGTGGTTCTCAAAGATAGACCTCAAATTAGGCTATCACCAGCTCAGAGTTCGGGATAAGGATTTGCAGAAGACAACATTCAGATATCAGTACGACCACTACGTGTTCATGGTTATTCCATTCGGCGTAACCAACGCTCCGGTAGTGTTCATGGGACTCATGAATAGGATCTTTCAGCTTTACCTTGATCAATTTGTAGTGGTCTTCGTCAATGACATTTTGATATACATGGATATTGAGGAGAAGCATGACTATCTTTTGCAGGTATTACTAGACACACTCCAAGAGCACCATATTTTTAGTAAACTATCAGAGTTCCAGTCTTGTATACGAGAGGTTCACTTTCTTTGAAATTTCATATACAAGGCTCGAGTAGCAGTTGATCCAGCAATGATTGAGGAGGTACTTTCTTGGGAGCCACGCAGTAGTTTGATGGAGGTACAAAGTTTCCTAGGATTGGTTGGTTACTACCAGAGATTTGTACCAGATTTACTTAGAGTTGAAGAACCACTATCAGCCTTGATGAAGAAGGGGAAACCCTTCGTTTGGTCGTAGAAATGGAATAGAGTTTTCAGGAAGATGAGGTAGAGGCTGAATAGTGGCCCATCTTGAGCCATCCAGTAGATGGCATAGGGTACATAGTTTACTGCGACACATCAGGGACCGAAATAGGATGTGTCATGAGGTAGGAGCAAGCAGTGACACATTTGGTTCTTGGCAGTTGAGACAGCATGACCGGAACTATGCTACCCATGACCTGGAGTTAGCAGTAGTGGTATTCATCTTTAAGATGTGGCGACACTATTTGTTGGTTGAGCGTTTTACTATGTACTCTGATAATAAGAGTCTCATGTATATCTTTTCTCATAAGGACCTGAACCACAAACATCAACGTTGGATTGAGATCCTCCAAGACTACGACTTTGAAATAGTCTATACTTATAGAAAGGGTAACGTTGTAGCAAATGCACTCAGCTGGCGGTCTGGTATACAGTTTCTAGGTGAGGTGACAGAGTAGCTGTCCACGTTGCAGATATCCTTTGTCGATAGTGATAGAAAATCCTTTCTACAGTCTCTTCAATTCACTTCCCCAATTCTTCAGGGAGTCAGGGAGGCGCAACATGGGGATGCTGACTGCGAGACACGACGTGCTCATATATCCACTTGATAGGCTCCTGATGGATTTTCTGAAGGTGGGAAGCACATCATACTCTTCATAGGACGTACCAAGGTACCAGTGTCACTTCCAGAGGAAGTGTTGATAGAGTTCCACACTTCCTATCTAGAATTATATCCATGATTGGCAAAGATGTACCAGGATCTCCGACAACACCACTGGTGGCTGGGAATGAAGAAAGCAGTTGCAGAGATTGTCTCTTGGTGCCTCACATGTCAGCAAGTGAAGGCACGACATCAGGTAACATGGGGATTGGTTCATACTTTAGAGGTCCTAGAGTGGATGTGGGATGCGATATCCATGGACTACTTGATAGGACTACCACGTAAATCCAGGGGACATGGCTCGATTTGGGTGATTATCGAGTGGCATACCAAATCTTCCCACATCCTACCGATCAGAGAGCAAGGTTCAGTAGAGAGCTTGGGAAACCTCCTTATGAATGTGATTGTGTGGATACATGGAGTAACCTCGACGATTGTCTCTGATCGTGATAAAATTTTTTAATTACCGACTATGTAAGGGGTTGCAGGAGGCTTTTGAGAAGTAGCTTCGTTTGAGCACCGCTTTCCATCTTCAGATGGATGACCAAAATGGGTGGACCATTCAGACCCTCGAGGACATGCTCTGCGCTTGTGTCCTCTACATCGGTCACAGCTGGGAGGATAACATGCCTTTGGTTGAGTTTGCGTACAACAATAACTATCACTCCACCCTAGGTAGCTCACCTTTCGAGACATTGTACAGGAGACCATGTAGGTCACCTTTGTTCTAGAATGACCTAGGGGATTCAGCACTCGTGGGACCAGAGATAGTGTGGGCTACCACAGATAAGGTGAAAATCATCCAGGAGCAGATGAAGAACTGCATAGAGTAGACAAAAGTCTTATGCTAATAAGAGATAGAGTCCTCTTGAGGTCGAGGACGGTGACCATGTCATTCTATGGGTCTCACCTCGATGATGACTATGGGGATTTGGCCGAGGTGGAAAGTTTTCTCCGAGATTCATCAGACCTTTTCAGGTCCTCATCAGAGTTGGTGAGGTGGATTACTACTTTGCTCTTCCAACTCAGTTGCACCGGGTGCACAACGTATTCCACATATCCTAGTTGAGGATATACTTTCATGACCCTTCTCACATCATCAACCATGACGAGATGGACATCGATGATGGGGAGAATTTTACAGAGGATCTTGTAAGGATTGAGGATCGACAGGTGGGGGCCCTTTGTGGATGGTCAATACCTATGGTGCATGTTCACTGGCAGCACAGGAACCTCAAAAAGAGAACATGGTAGTGGAAGGCTCAGATGCCTGCTCATAACCCCACTTGATTACCAAGTTGGAGTTGTGGCTTACGGGGACGTAAATCCCTGAGGTGCGGAGGGTGTAAAGATCCAGAATTTCCATGTAATTTTTTTAACATAAATGGGATTTTTACGAGTCCACAAAAATTATCTTTTCGTCATTATGAGTCCCGGAGTGCCCAAAATAAATTTCTTGAACTTTAGGTCAGGTACATTCAGTAAACGTGCAAGTGGGTTTTTCTTAGATTTGAACTGGTGATCGGAATTGGAATCTGAGGGCACCATGGAACCTGCAGCACTAGTATTCTCTTAAAGAGACATTCACCTCGATGGTAGTTGGTCGAGGGTGAAAGTTAGTTTTCAGGTTTTTTGTGGAAATAATAAAACAAATTAAACAGACGTTTTATTTTATTTTGTGGTAACCACCCTCCCATGTGGATGTTCATGGGTGGGGTCCTCCAGAACTAAACATACACTTCTAGATTTATTTTGGTGGGGACCACCCGAGATATCAAAACCTCCCAATTTGAATTTGGGGGTGGGGACCACCCGACCCCTATTAACAGGGGGAGAGGAAAACCTCTCAACACCCTCATTAATGTGGAAGATCCTCTTGAGATTCCTCCAAAATTAATTGTGCCATCCACCGTTCTTTAATTATGACACCAACCATAATTAGTTTATTTTTTTGAATTCATTCCAAAAAAATAGATTTCTTAATCTAATATTTTAGAACCACTTTACATTTTGGTGGAATTGGAAGAATGTGTCTCTAACAAAGAACGCTTCCTCCATGAAGAACACTGGTGAGGAATGTCTCCGACTTCTTCCTCCAAAGAACCTTGTGGAGGCAACAGACGTGGGGCGTCTTTAATGACCGACATTACCTCTTCATCGTCATTAACCCGAGGTGGGGGTTTATTTGCAAGATAATACATTTATTGATTTCTTTTGTGGTTTGGGAGAGAATTGTTGCCGAGGTTGTAAAAGTTTAAGTTCATCGTTCTTCTTTTTTCTTGACCAAATGCTACCACACTGAACGCGTAGGGTGAATGCCAAACCAACTTGGCCCAAAACCACCACATTTTTCATTTATGTAATCTTTGAAATCGAGGAAGGTGGTGAAGGTACCTACACCACCACCCACAGCAACCACGACCCGCGCCACCCCCACAGTTCTCTAGCCTCACCGGCTGCACCGTCCACCAGCCGCACACCCTCTCCATGTCATGCCACTCACCGACCGTGCCCCCCGTGCTGGCCTCACCGTCCTCCATCCGAACAACCCTGACTGTGCTACACTTTCCGTCCACACTGCGTGTTGGTCGAGCCACCCTGGCCACATCGCCCTCCGGCCGAGAATCCCCGGTCGCATGGCCGCTGGCCAAGCCACCCCGACCGCACCGCCCCCTTCTCACACTTCCCTCATTGGTCGTGCCGACCGCTTGCCAATACACCCCAGCGACATTACCCGCAGCACTCCGAGCCATCCTAGCTCGGGCAGCCTACGGCCCTTCGAGCTACCCCGTGGGCCTCCGAGCCGCCCCGTGGCCTTGTGTCCTCACGACACCCTCCGCGGCCGAGCCACCCTCATGGCACTCCGTGGCCCCTCACGGCCGGCTAGGTCAGACTCAGCGGGCCGGGCCAGACCCAACATGTCAGGCCGGGGTGACCCGAACCGGGTCTGCTCAGGCCGGGTTAGGAAGGGTCGGTATGACCGGGTCAGATCGATCCCGGGCCCACTATGCCCCTTTACTTTCTTTTGTCCATATCTTTGACACTGGACATCCGTTTGACGAACATTCAACAGCTCTAGAAATATTGTAGCGAGACATTACTTTTGAGTATACTCCATTTGAGTTTTGGATTGAGATGGGGAACAGTCATGTTGGATCAAGCATGAATACAATCGGACCCCCGGGACTAAAATGTTAATAACTCACAGACCAGTAGTTTGATTGACATGTCTTCTGTTACATTGATATTCCTATGATGTGGAGGACCTTTGAGACACTTTTTCGTGGGTCATCGTCATAGTTTGAGTACCAAAGAGTAGCTCTTCTAGAGGATCCACCCAGAGATGAGCAAGCGTAGTGCAGAGACCTAGTGGCTGGCTGAGACCAGATGGCTGCAGACTGCTTCGACTCGGACTGACTTGACTTGATCAGTGGGGAGTGCCTAGGTGTGGCGATAAACCCACATTGGGGAGCGCATTGGTACGAGAAAGACTCACGGTACTCAACAGGAGGAGTACTGCAGCAGGATATGAGGAGGAGTGCGCTTGGGGATGCGGTAGACCCACGGTGGGGAGCACGCCGTGAGGTGACAGATCCACGGTACTCGACAAGAGGTGTATCTTAGAAGTCAAAGGTTAGTGAGAAGCGTGCATGGTGTTGCAGAAGGCCCATTGTACTCTATAGAGGAGAAGTTCTCTAGAAACCGAGGTATCACCAATGTGACTGGGGATGTTACTTGACACTACCCCCTAGAATATAATCCTGGATTGAGATGAGTCAGTTTTTCTATGTTTTCCACATGATTGAGATGGATCACTTGATAACTTAAGATTATGTATGGGCATATACTTATGTATGGTTATCTATTGATTTCATTCTTTGTGGTTTATTCTTGGTGTATTTTGTGAGATATGTAGGGTCTCAGGGTCCATACTAAGTATCATTATACTCACCCCTGCACGGGATATTCTTGAACCTTGTTGTGTAGGATGTAGACGATAGACAACACTGACTGAGGCTGAGAGTACCAGGTCTGGACAGTGCCTGGAGGTGGACCTTAAGACGAGTCGGTACATAGAGGAGACAGACAGACGAGGTGTGCTAAGGAGGAGATCTGTACCTACCCTTCAGGTAGGAACCTCGGAGGATGACCCAACATCTGACATTCCCTTTCTTCAGCTCTATTTTATCAGAGTTGTACTTGTAAGTTCCATTTGGGCTTGTATTCTGGACCCTTTTACATTCACCACATTTTTGTTATACAGTTTACTAAGTGTTTCTTATCCAGCTGTGTGATTGTGTGTGTGTGTGTGTTTACAGGTTATAAAGGCAATGCCTTCTAGATTTAGAGAATTATGCCTTTGGTGCTAGTTGCCAGTCCCTGGCATATAAATGGTGGGCTTGGGGTAGTCACGACACGGGCCCCGGGGGACGGATAGTGACATATATTGTCTTTTTCTTAAAATTAGTTCATAAATACCATCCAAATAAACCCAATAATATCCCCTAAGAGTGTCAACAAGGTTTTTTTTAGAACCATATACCTTGAATCAAGTGAATATAACATTATTTACTAACAAAACCTTTCTTGGTTACTAATTTTATATTCATTATATGTAGACCCTAAAATAAAATGATTTTATCCATATAAGGATTTCATATTTATGAAACAATATATTATATTCCATAAAAATATTTTAGGACTTTTTTTTAATTTTTTGGTTCATCCCTAGTGTTATTCATTATTTTCATTTTTCACAATCACTTAAATAGTATCTAAATGCCATTATCATACCAATAAAAGAACCTAGAATCAGTCTCAAATAACTAATTTTAAAAGATATACATTTTATTATAGAATAAATATAGATTATAATAACCTAACATAATTAATTGTTAGATTCAAATGACCATTTACCCTATCCGGTACAAGGATACCTAGGCTGGGATACATAAGTGTATGCCAATACCTACTATGATTAATTTTATATTATGGAAAAATTCATATCCATTTTCTACGTGTAAGTTTTATTTTATAATATAATGGATCTTATACAGTTTTAATATATAGATGTTGTTCTTTTTAGAATGATGATTCAATATAATATCTATTTCATAAATTAGAATGACCCATTATATTTCTATTATCATTCATATTATTATTAGTAATCATATATTGTGTGATTCCATTGATTGATTTATTAATTAATGATATTGTGTAGTATAAAAATATCATTGAGGGTCTTGGGATTATATAATTATATTGATTATTGTATTTTGTGTAATTTTTCATTCTCCAAAAACTACCCAAAACCATGGTTTAGAATTATAATAATATTGTCTAAAAATCATGGAGTCTTAGTCGGATATATATTTTTTTAATGATAAATAGATGTGATATATCTCCATCCATCCACAATATCCTTAACAATAATATTTAGGGAACGTGTGCGGATCATTTGAGGCCTTAATGTTGTTGGGTTCGATAAAGTATTCCTATAATTATGCTTAAACATAATATATATATCATTTTTAATACTGGTTTAATGTGAGGTGGATCTATTTTATGGGGTCCATTTCACTCATTATTACAAGATTTCATTGATTATATATTCCATGAATCACTCGGATGGTGAATTCCCAATTCATATTCACTAATATCACAATATGTCAATTTTAGAACCTAGTCTTATATATTATAGTTGTAGATTCTATTATAATTTATAACATCTTGTTTGGAAACCTTCATTCTTATTGGATAATTATCTACTATATTAGGGTGTAGAGAAATCGTATTGTCCTTGGTTTTAATATTTTTCTCACGTTGTTAGGAGGGTAATAAGACATCTGGTAGTCTTGATTTTAAAGGATAACTATAATATCATCATTTTTTCAATATTGGATCCCTTTGATTTTCCTACAATAATATATTTTTTTTTATGATCTAGACATCAAATATTATAGCCCCCTTGAGTCTGGTTTTTGGGCCCAAAAAATTTAGTAAAGTTTTTATGATATATTATAATGAGAACCTAAATTGTCTTTGTGGATTTTCTATATAAATATGTTATAAAAGATTAATATTTAAATATATTTCACAACTATCTCTATATTAAAATTCAATATATATATATATATCGCATTATATATTTTCCTATGGTTCTCGGAAAAGGAGTGATTTCAATTGATTTGTAGCGTAAAACATATAACTATTTATATATATATGTTAGATCATAATCCCATGAGAAAACACAACCAAGGGAAACAAATAAAATTTAAGTGAACATGTCATTATAAGAGTTATCCTTCAAAAATAAATTATCATATAACCTAAAAATAAAAAAAGAATAAAATTTTACAATAATTCACACATATGAGACAATAATCATGATCAACAATGAAAGACATATGTGTTTGGTATAACATTAAAAAGATTCATAAATATATGTATCATAATTCATAACATTATGATAAAGGATATATTTATTAATGTATACAAAAATTTAAATGAACATAGTAACTTTAAAATAATAACAAAAAACAATTTTTTAAACACAGATAAACAAAAATCAATCCCCCACAAAAGTTTATGAACAAAAAATAATAGTAATCATATACAGAAACATTTATAATAATAGATATACATCATCATGAAAATTCATGCCATCATTAACTGATGAGATATAATAGTTCACTAATTGATATAGTGGATGATATATGACACAACATATTATATAATAATAATAAAAAAAATGTGTGCTACATGAAAAAAAATCAGAATTTCATAAATATCAATGGAAATAAAACAAGTTTCATAAAATTTCTAAATGGAATCACGTGAAATAAAAAAATTATTTCAAGAATATTAAATTAAAAAATCAATTTTAGGTTTGTGTATATTATAAAAGAATAAAGATATTAAAATTAATAATATCTTCATCAGAGTTTGGTATTTTTGGGATGGAGAATAAAATATTTCCTAAATCATAAAAATACACCTCATATTAAAAATTAAATGTTATCATAAAAATAGATTTTAAAAGTCACATTCAAAAAGGCATCATGAAAATATATATATTAATTTTTGAAAATCATATTTTTAAAATTATTTCATAAATACTAGACTTTAAAATTAAATAATAATCATTTATGAAACATGATAAAGATAATAAAGAACATACTGATGTGAAATGAATTTCCTTTTATTATTTATATCATTAGTGAAAACACCATATCGATGAGTAATTTATAATGAATCATTTTGTAAATAGAAAAAGAAAAATAGAAATTATATAGAATATAATGATTTTTATCATTTAAAATAATTTTTTTTGGGAGGGAGTGTTTAAAGATATACAAGAGAAATATCAGTTTAAAATATAGAAAACTATTCTTAATAATATCATATTTTTATAATGATATTAATCCATCAACGAATAATAATTTCACGTTCAATTGAAAATAAAATATAAAATAATGTTTAAATAAAAATAATAAAATAATAGCATATAATAAATAAATATTTTATGATACTAGTCGTATATGAATTACTACGACATTGGGGAAGGAGGTGAGCCAATAAAAATACATTACACCTCTGGAATATTTATAATAAAATATATACTAAAAGAAAGAACATAAAATTTATTTTTAATCCACAAATATTCCATATAATTTATGACAGAATATATCAAAATATATTTATATACACCATAAAAATTAATATAAGTGTTAAAAATTTCATATGTGTTTAAGAGTGGGAACTCTGATGGTGAAACCAATAACATGGATTCTCCATTTCAAGGTTTGATGAAATGAATCCCTTTTATGATGACTTACCTCATAATAGAAGAGTTATGTATTATTTATTTTGTAATGGGAATCTAAATGCGTTATATGATTCTAGTTGGTGTAAATTTTTTTGGGTATTTAAGGGGAATATTGTTATATAATTTTGTTTCATGGGCGATTATATGAGAATCTATTATATATCAAATATTAAGAACGTATTATTGGAAATTAATGATATATGTGCGGTAAAGAAGTATTTTCTATGGTTTTAGGTGAAATAGTTAAATACATAATGGTGAAAAATTTGTGGCGGACATCCCCATATATAAAATTAATTTAATAGGTATTTCTTTATTATTAATTGGAATAAATTCAAACCATGAATGATTTCTTCAATTATATTTGTTATCCTACATAGAATAATTAAGAATGTAAATATTTTTTTAAAAAAAATATAATATAAACCTTACTACAAAATATATATTTTATTATTAAAAATATAGATTCCATTTATTATAATTAAAATTACACATATGTGACAATTTATATTAATTGAATCATTTAATAATTAGAAAAAATAGTATTTAAAAAATAAATTTATGTAATATTATGCATTGTTAATGTGATTTATTATCAAAAACTCATAAATTTATTTTCAATATATATTTTAAAATATTATACCAAAAAAGTATACTCATTATTTAAAATTTAATAATTTAATTCATTTCTATAAAACACTCATCACATAAAATGTAACTCATTGAAAATTACTTGTTTTTCCATTACCGTGTCTGTTAGCTTTTACACTAGTAATAAATTTTTTTGTTTAAAAATGAAGTTTAACTAATTTCCTAATATGAGAAACATGATTCAAAATATAAAATACATATTATTTTATTAAATATATAATCTTCAAAATATAAATTTAAATATATTATCACATATCCTAAAAAAATTAATTTTTAGAGAAATACCTGAAAAATTGTAAGATAAATTTAATTTTATAACATATTATTTAAAATAAATAATATGGTTTTAAATTTGATTAAAATATTAATATTAAATTTTATTACAATAATTAATTAATATTTAGTAATTAAATTTATTAAGATAAAATGATATTAAACAAACAAAATCTATGAAAAATATATATTCTCCTGAGTATATGATTATGGATTCATTTCTCTCATATCAATAAAATGATTAAAAATTATTTTTTATTTTATATATTTGTAAATAAAGTACTTAATGTAATATCTCAAATGTGAATTTTTTTCCTTAAATATAATAACAGAAAATATATAATAAAAACAATGATATTTTGTAAGATATTTTTGTTTTGTAATTATTAATTTAAATAGTATTCATTAATGTTTCTAAATTATTTCAAAAATGTTATTAATTTATATTAAAAATAATTCATAGATTTTTAAAATTAATTTTATTGATGTAATTATTTAACGAAAATAAGTATAAATTTTAAAATATCATAAAAATAAAATCTAATTTAATAAATGAAATAATATCATCTAATTTTATTCAGAAATAATTTATTTTATTAAAATAAATTATTTTAAATGAAAATTATATATTATATCATCTTAATAACTTGTATACAAATCAACTATATACAAGTAATTAAAAAATGGAATGATTATTATTGATATTACAATAAAATTTACATTTCATTATATAACATCTATATTACCTCATTAACACCTATAAATTCATTCCATTCAAATTTCACAAACCACACTTCTTATTCCATAAATTTTAATTATATATTTGTTATATTTCTTACTCCTTCCATGATGTTTTTCTTATCATTTTAGGTTATTTTCTACTAATAGTGAATCTCAATGGTGAATATTATATAGAATATCTCATATTTTTAAGGATAATATTTAATTCTACTTACCATCACGTTTTAGTTTATGTATTTTCATTACATATAATATTTTATGGTATGTAATATTCTATGGTAATTAATACATGGTGTCATGTATCATTACTGTAATGTTACATTATGAATGAATAATGTGTCTCTAGATTTATTACCATATCACATGATTGATTTCTTGATAAATTCTATATATTTCAATGATAAAAAATATATACATAAGGGATAAACTTTAATGAAAGAAGAAAAACAAAAACCCAGGGGTGATATAGCTCATACTATGTAAAATATCAATAAATATTATTTATATAAAGGTATTTTATCTGTAATTTATTGTTTTAATAATTTTATAATTTTACAATAAACCAAGGTTGGCCATGTTATATCAAAACATTTACTCATTATTACAACAATAACTAATTAAATACCATAGAAAAAACCTAAATAAATGAATGTATGTACCATAAAATGATATTCTAAAAATATGGTGACATAATTTCAATCCATGTGCATTAAATAACTCACTATCCCATAAAATCACAATAAATAAATAAATCCACCTTATAACATTGATTTGAAATAGTCATACAAATTTCAATTATATGAGTGGTATATTATATGTTTATGGGTTCATCACATATATTATTCTTCATGGATTAAATGTTCTATTAAATGATAAAAAAATATATCCCTTCAGTGGTAAAAAATGGACAACTAAAATAATCAAATCCCTTAAACATTTTAACGAAACATTAATTATTCATTTTGTTTTTATAGAAAATAATGTTTTGTTCTATATGCATTATCAATGATAAAAAGTCTATTAATAATATCTTATATTAATTGTTTTTAAAAATATTCCATACTCCTCTCAAAGATAGAAATATTATTTTCAATGAAACATATTGGAATGAGAGGTGATAAAATTCTTTAAATATAAACATGTTTCGGTTAAATTTTATTCCAAATTAATGAATAATATAAAATATTATATTTAGTCATGTGTATAAGTAATTATATCAATTAAAATAATCAATAATGTTCCCAAATATATAATAATTACAATTGTTACATTTCCACTATTATATTTACAATAAAATACAATTAGCATATTTGTATGTTCAAAGATAAATGTCTGGTTATCATTATTTTTGTTTTTTATTTTAATTTTTATCAGTAATTTATTATGTATAAATATATTAAATTGATAAATTAAACACTAAATAATTTAATTATAGAATGATATTATGATTATCTTGGTAAATACACCAACCATAGTACCCTAGAGCATCTCATTGTTTTATTACATTGGAAAAATATAAAATAAATTTCATCTCTGACGACCAAATACTTTAGTTGCTGTTGTAAACTACATGAATCCATAAAATTAGAATAACATTTGAAAAATGAAATAAAAATTATTTTCCTTGAGAACACAATTAATCACTTTTTCATAAAAATGCATATCAATCCTGTATGGATTCCTAGTATCATATGGAAAATATAACATAAGAAAGGGGAGATATTTGGTAATTAGTAAGGGTTTTAATTAAACCGATTATCTCTTAAATAACTATTAATAATCAATATGTTTATGTAAATAAATAAAATATATTCTATTTAAATAATAAAATGATCATAAAATGGAATGAATAATTGATCACTAGATAAATCAACAAATATAATCATATCATTATACAAATCAACCATTGCTATTATAAAAAATAAAATATTTATGTTTAAATCCATAAATGATCTTATAATTTGGTAGTTCATAATGGAATTAATCTAAATCTTATATGCAATACATTTCAAATTATAGTTAAAAAATGGAAAATAAGATAACTAATGAAGAAAATTTTGATTTGTTTTATGTTTTATCGATTCATCGAGGGGATGTATATAAAATGGAACACACGTAGAATAATATACCTGATTTATTTCACATATGAATTTGGGGAAACATAATCAGCCTAAACATTCATATTAAGAAACAAATATATGTATTTAAATATATACCCTAATCAAATAAATTTAATCTTAAACCATCCACACTAATGATATGAAATGAAATAAATTTGTAAATACTTATGTAAAATAATAATAAACCATCCAAATATGTAATTAGAATGATATCAATAAATCTTATCCCATGTGTATCATAAAAATTATAAATTGATGATGTTGTTTATTAATATAAATACCACAAAATATTCAGTAAAAACATTCCTCAATAAATTAACTATTTCATTAAGTATTTTTTTCAATATAAAATTTCATAAAATATATTAATGTAAATATTCAATGAATATAATCTTAAATATATGTAATTTAATAATAAAAACAATAAGTGATCCTAATGGTGTAAAATTCAATATGGTCTTTATAAGTTAATAAAACATTCCATTCACACTTTTATAAAAATTTCAAAAAGTACCTCATTTCGAAAATGATAAAATGATTTATTTAAAAAAACATAACAAGTTGAACATGGGTGAAAATTAATTTAGTAAATCACTATGATAATTTTAAAAACATTTCTAAATCATTTTTAGAGAACATGTATTTGGAATAAAAATATTTTACATTCAAATAGAGAAATATTCATTCCTTAAAAAAATACATTTTATCAATCATTATAAATATTAAAGACAGGAAATATGATACAATTATTTAAAATTTTCATGAATAGAAATAATAAATGAAAATAGGGATGGTTTAAAATATAAATACCAAATAATTTCACCATGGGATACATAATCATGAATAAACCCTTATAATGATGATATTTTGTCCCCAATCCTTTCAACGTTGTAAACTTTTTAATCATTTGAAAAAAATAAAAAATTATTAAACATTAAATACCATTAATATGAATAGATTAATTACATAAAATATAAATGGTGAAATATACAACAATCAATGGAATATTCTGTGAATTTGGCATTTGACTCATGGATGTAAAAGTAAGGCAACAAAGCCATACAAAATGTTCGATTACATTCATACAAGACTGAAGATCCTATATAATAAGTATAGTTATACTATAAATCTATTAATAAAAACAAATCATATATCTTGGGTCATTTATTATTGTCTTATATTATTTTATCAAAAATTTATTATTAATTATTTCATCAACATATGATATCCAGTAATAATTTCTTTGTTTATCATGTATGTTTTTGGTTTAGTACATTCAATCATTTTATAATAACAATAGATATATTATATCATGAATTTAAATCATGATAATATATATATAATTATTTATTCATTATATAGTTAATTATAGTAAATTATAAATATTCGATACTGAAAATGGATTACACCATTCATGGAGATTGTAGGTAGTACATATGCATGAATACTAAATCAATTTTTTTTATGATATAGGGAAGGAATAAAAATAAATTATAATTAATCATTAATTATTTATTAAATTATCATATATGTCATTTATATTAATCTAATAAAACATTATTAAGACCCTTTTATACATTAAAATAAAAATCGTTCACATTTCTTGGAGGAGATGGTAGTCCACATGTACACACGTGCGAAGTTATTGATTTCCAATGAATTATAAGGTAAACAGTACAATGTTATATGATATTTCTAAAATTATTATTAGGACATATTTAAAACATATATTCATTAATTTTAACCATAAAACATTACATTTATAGTGTAACTGAACAATGAATCACTTCTATTCACTGGGATGTACTCCTTCAAAAACATGAATGATGTTATCGTGTCCCCAAAAAATATTAAATTATGAATTTATGTTTGATATCATAATGCCAAAATAATAATAACTTCAAAATAATCATAAAAATATGATATATTCATAATTATATCCATTGTTTAAATGTGGTGATGGAAATCTAATTATACCAGTTCATGAGGCGGTTTTCCATGACAAACACAAATAAAAAATTATTTATCTAATTGATTGATGAAAATATCTATGTAGCTTATGAAACAAAATTAAATAAATTTAATTATATTGACATTATTGATGATATTTTATTAAAATTAATAAATAGTATTTGAAGTTGGGGGATTAAAAAATAAAACAAAAACACTCATTTATGAATGGTACCTCTTCATTAAAAGACATCTATAGGTTTGAATCAAATTCTATCCTAGAATAAATTTATGATAAATTAAAAGAATATACATATTTGGATATAATAGTAGGTGGTTTTGGGTAGTTATTGGTTGATCCAAAGGTTTTTATTATTGTTAATAGGATAGGATGAGTGATGACCTTCCATATGGGGCCATAGGAAATACAGAAAATATTTAAAAGATTACTATTTACCAAAATATTTCACATTTTTTAAAGGCTACAAAAATAGAAATTATCCTAACTTTTAGTTAATGATGTTGAAAATATTCAATAAAATCATATTTTTACATCATTTAGGACATTTTAATGATTATATTCTTGAGTTTACTGCCCCCCCTCATAGTAACCCTAGTTTCAACTAAATATCAGTAATGAATTTTTATGTTTTCAATATTCAACCAACTAAAAAATTAAATTATAAATATTTTGTAATATAATTCATTCTAATTAAAAATATAGAATAAAAGTTTCAAAAATAGAATCATTTAAATAGATTAATTTAATTTAAAATCAAACCAACAAATGTGTCGAAACAAGTGTTTTTGAAACAAAAACAGTAAATAATTAAAAATATTATTTCAGAAATCAAAATGATATTGACTCCAATGACCTAGAAAAATTAAATTATAAGATTATTTATCTATATTTTCCTATTAAATAAATTTAAAATGTAATTTAACATTTTAAACTATTTTAAAGATAAACCAATTATCAATAAAAATCCATAAATTTTTGTTTTAATCAAAAATTAATAATATTAAAAAAATTATTTAAAAAACAAAAAAAAATGACATGAATATTTGAAGGATTGTCATTATTTTCTAAAATATATATTCTAAAATATTTAAAAATAAATTTTAATTTATGTAAACATTGTAGAGACTCAATAGCCTTTTATAAAAATAGAGTTTTTTAGAAAACATTTAATTTATATTCTATTAATAGTATTTTTATTTATAATAAATAGATAATCATTGATATTATTTTTTACACAATATGAAATTATAATTTTTATAATTATTTTCCTCATATTCATACCATCAATCATAATTACTTGGTTATATTAGTCATAGTTATATACTAATACTTTATTAAAGAACAGAATTTTTTTTTAATTTGGGGTCGACTACACTGAAATCAATCAATGAAATTAAATTTCTTTAAAATAAAATATTTCATAAATTCTAGTGATGTTTTATTATGTTGTGTGTTTCATATTTCAATTCATAATTACTAATGAACATGATGTTCCCTATTATAAAGCATATGGTGATACATTCGGCCACAAAAAATATTTATCCAAACATTTAAATATTGATCTGTGTAATCGGGTAACTAACATTTGGAAAAAATTGTCCCCAAATCCAAATTCAGAAAAGGGTTAGAGAAATAGCTCCCTGATAAGAGATAATTTTTTAATAGTTCCTGCAACAAGGCATGAAATAATAAAAGTAGGGATACAAGAGTTTAAAGGAAGGTAATATACAATTACCTTGTTAAAGAATGAGGCATAACTAAAAAGGTATGATGAAATGATGAGTGCATGTATAGTCAGAGTGTCCATTATTTGTAGGGAAATAAAAAAGTTGATTGAATTCATTATATACATGCGTGATGATGTAATTCATTAAGTAAAGAGTTTCCATATTGTAAATAAATTTGATGAAAGCTTCAATAAAAGTTTAGTTTGTTCTATTCTAACCGGTTGTATCATGGTGGTTGAGTCACATTCAAACCCGACTTTACTCCAATTATATTGTGGATAAACATTATAAGACTTGATAAATCCCATCATTTCTATATCATGAGTAGTATCATTTCCTCATGAACTATAAAATCCCTCCATCAAATTTATATTATAATCTCTTAAAGTAATTTCTTAGCCAGCATTTCATGGGTTTCTTCTCGATGAACTATCAGAATTTCATTTAATCCAGCATGTAAATGGAATTGAACTTAATACTTTAATGGTTCCTCATGGTTCTGGATTTTTCCTTGTATGTGAAGCTTTCATAGAATTGTGGAATCCCTGATCCAGTTATCTCAACCTTCCACATGTAAGTTATGTGCTTGTTGAGTCAATGGAAGAATATCATAGAGAGCATGCCTAGCATTTGATGCATCATTCTATTTTATAAGTCTGTTTCTTCCTCTCTAGATTGTATAGTTGGCTTCCGATCATGTAATTAATAAGAGGATGCAGACCTGATTCAATATTTGAATCACTATAATAGCAAGCAGAAAGGCCAAGATGTTCGACACGTGCGGAGGTTAGAGTATATAATGATAAAAAAACCAAATTCCATAGAGAAGTAGTGGTGTTGCAAGCTTGAAAAAAATTATTAACATCATCTCAATGTAGATAGAAGATGAAAAATACATGAAAAATCATAAAATGAATTTATTTTTATAAAATAATATTTAAAATGAATTATATGGTTGTTAATTTCTATACTATATTAATATTAATGTTTTTTAAAATATTTATTTAGTAGTTAATAATTAAATTTTTTAAGATAAAATGATTTTAATACAAAAATATTCCATGAAAAATATATATATTCACAAATAAATGATTATGGATTCATTTATCGCTAATTTTTAAAAATTTTAGAAATAATTTTTTATTTTATATATGTTTAAATAATGTACATAAATTAATATCTCAAAATTTAAATTTTTCCTTATAAATAAAAACAAAAAAACATATAATAAAAACAAAGTTATTCTATATGATATTTTTTTTACTAACGATTAATTTATTTACTATTTATTAATATTACTAAATTATTTAATGGATGTTTTTAATTTGTATTAAAAATAATTATTATATTTTTACAAATTAATTTCTTGATATAATTATTTAAACGAAAGAATTATAAATTTTACAATATCATTGAAATAAAATCTATTTACATAAATGAAATAATATCATCTAATTTTTTTCTAAAATAAATTATTTTATGAAAACACGTTATTTTAAAAGATAATGTATATATTTTATCTTCTTAATAAAGTGTATACATATCAACTACATACTAGTAATTAATAAATGGAAACATTCTTATTGACATTAGAATAGAAGCTATATTTCCTTAGATAACATCTCTATTACATCATTAGGACCTATAAACTCATTCCTTTCGAATGTCACACCCCACACTTCTTATTCCACAAATATTCTTTATATATTTTTTATTTTTTTCCTCCTTCTATGATGTTTTTCATACCATTTTGGGTTATTTTCTACTAATGGTGATTCTTAACGGTTAATATTATATAGGTGATCTCATATTTTTAAGGATAATATTTAATTCTATTTACCATTACATTTTAGTTTATGTATTTTATTTAGATATAATATTTTTTTGAATGGGATATTCTATAGTAATTAATACATGATATCATGATTAATTACGGTAATGTTACAGTATGAATGAATAATGCGTCTCTAGATTTATTACCATATTATATGATTGATTTGATAAATTGTTTTACATTTTTTCAACGAATAGAAATTCATACAAAAGGCATAAACATTAATAAATTAAAAAAAACTAAATCCAAGGGGTGTTATAGCTCATACTATTTAAAATATCAGTAAATACTATTTATATAAACTAATTTTAGCACTAATTTAATGTTTTAATAATTTTATTATTTTACAATAAACCGAGGGTGTCCATGTAATAACAAAACATTTACTAATTATTAGACCCAGAATAAATTAATTCCCATCGAAAAAACATAAACTATTGAATATAGGTACTATGACAAGATATTCTCCAAACATGGTAATATAATTTCAATCCATGTGCATTAAATAACATATTATCCCTTAAAAATTGCAATAAATAAATAAATCCACCATATAACATTTATTAGAAATAATCATACTAATTTAAATGATATGATTGGGATGTTATATATTTGTGGGTTCATCAAAATATTATTCTTCATGGATTAATTTTTTTATTAAATGATGAAAAATTAATATCTATTCAATGTATCAACAATGGATAATTAAAATAATCAAACCCCTTATACATTTTAATGATTCATTAACAATTCATTTTGTTTTTATAAAAAATAATTTGATTTTATGTATGAATTATCAATGCTAAAAACTATATTAATAAAATCATATGTTAATTGTATTAAGAAAGAGTCCATAATCCTCTCAAAGATGGGAATATGATTTTGCATGAAATATAAGAGAATGAGAATAGATAATATTCGGAAAATATAAACATGATTCAGTAAAATTTGTTCAAAATTAATGAATAATATAAATAATAATATGTATTCATGTGTATAATTAATGATATCAACTAAAAAACAATAATCTATCCATCTAAATAATAATTACAACAGTTAATGTTCCACTTCAATATATACACTAAAAAACAATTAGCATGTGTGGATGTTCAAAGATACATGTTAGGTTAATATTATTTTTATATTTTATTTTAATTTTTATCAATAATTTAATATATAAAAATAGATTATATTGATAAATGTAACACTAAATGATTTAATTATAGATAGATGTAATGATTAATTGGGTAAATACACTAACCATAGTTCTCTAGAGAACCTCTTTTTTTTATTACATTAGAAAATATAAAATAAATCTCATCTTAGGTTACCAAATGCTTTATTTATTATTTTAAAATATACAAAACAATCAAATTGGAATAAAATTTGAAAACAAAAAATACTAAAAAAAATTCCTTCAGAAAAAAATTAACCATTTTTGCATATACATGCATATCAATCCCAAATGGATTCCTAGTATCATATGGAAAATATAACATAATAAATGGGAGATATTATATGATTAGTAAGGATATAAATACAAAATATTATCTTGTAAATATATATGAATAATAAATAGGTTAATGTAAATAACATAAATATATTCCATTCAAATAATAAAATGAGCATAATATTGACGTAATAAATAATCAGTAGATAAATCAACATAAATAATCAAATCATCATGAAAATAAACAATGGATATTAAAAATAATTAAATATTCACAAGGAAAATGATAACTGATCTAATAATTTGGTAGTTCATAATGGAAATTATCTAAATTATATAGACAATTAATTTAAAAAATAGTTTAATAAAACGGGTAAAAAGATAAATAATGTGGAAAATTATGATTTGTTTTGAGATTTATTGATTCATCAAGGGGATGTATATAAATAGGCACACCCATAGAATAATATGGGAAATTTATTTCTCATATGAATTGTGGGGAAAATAATCAGCTGAAACATTCATATTGAGAAACAAACAAATGGTATTTCAATACACACCCTAATAAAATAAATTAAATCATAAACAATCCATACTAATGCTATAAAATAAAATAAATTGGTTAATACATAGTTAAAATAATTATAAACAATACAAAAAATTAATAAGGATGATACCAATAAAACATATCCCAAGCGTATCATAACAATACTAAATGGTTGATGATGTTTTTGAATAAAAATACCACAAAAACTCTTTAAAAATATTATTGATGAAATTAACCATTTCATTAAGAAAATAATTTTTAAAATATAAGTTTCATAAATATATTGATATTAATTTTCAAAGAATATAATTTTAAATAATTTAAAATTGATAATTAAAACTTTCATTGGTTTTGATGGTGAAAATTCTATAATGTTTTTATAAGTTAAAAAATCATTCCATTAGCACTTTTATAAAAAATTCAAAAGGTACCTCATTTCGAAAATGATAAAATTATTCCTTTCAAAACAATTAACAAGTTGATCGTTGGTAAATATTTATTTAGTAAATCATTATGAGAATATTAAAAACAATTCTAAATCAGTTTTAGAGAAGATTTATTCGGAATAAAAATATTTTACATCCAAATAGAGAAATATTCTTTCCTTTTATAAAAAATAAATTTTATCATTCATTTTAAATATTATGGAATGGAAATATGATACAATTTCTTGAAAATTTCATGAATAGAAAAAATAAATGAAAATATGGTAGTTTTAAAATATAAATACCAAATAATTTCACCATGGTATACATAAACATGAATAATCCCGAATAATGATGTGATTATGACCACAAGCCTTAAAACAATGGTAACATTTTAATCATTTGAAAAAAAATTAAAAAAACAAATTAAACATAAAATACCATTAATATAAAAATATTATTGATATAAAATATAAATAGTGAAATATACAACAATCAATGGAATATTTAGGGAATTTGTCGCGTGTCTCATGGATGTAAAAGTAACGCAACAAACCCATACGTAATGTATGATTACATTCATACTAGATTTTAGATCCTATATAATAAATATAGGTCTACTATAAATATATTAATAAACCCTAGTAATATATCATGTGTCATTTATTATTTTCTTATTTTCTTTTATCACACATTTATTAATAATTATTTCATCAACTTATGATTTCATGTTATAATTACATTATCTATGATGTCTTTTTTTGGTTCAGTACATCTAATAATTATATAATAACCATAGATATATTATATCCTGAATATAAAACATTATAATATATATTTATTAATTATATATTTATTTATTTTAAATAATAAATATTTTATTCTGAAAATGGATTACACCATTCGAGGAGATTGTAGGCAGTACATATGCCTGAATACTGACTCAATTTATTTCATGATGCATCGAATGAATGAAAATAAATAATAATTAAACATAAATGATTTATAAAATGAGCATATATATCATTTATATTAATCAAATAGAATATTATTAACACCCTCTCAAAACTTGAAATAAAAATCATTCATAGTGCTTGGTGGAGGCGGTAGTCCACATGTACGCACGAGCGAAGTTATTGATTTCCTATGAATGTTATGATATGTAGTATGATGTTATATGATATTTGGAAAAATATTATTAGGTCACAGGTAAAACATATATTCATCAATTTTAACCATACTACTTTACATGTAATGTGGAAATGAATAATGAATCACATCACTTAACTGAGCAATACTACTCTATACACATGAATGATGTTATCGTGTCCCCATGAAAATTATATATTATGAATTTATATGCAATATCATAATCCCAAAATAATGATAACTTCAAAAAAATCATAAAAATATTTTATATTCATAATTATATCCATCCATTAATTGTGGTGATGGAAAACCAATTACATTTGTTCATGGGGTGGTAGTCCACAAAAAACACAAATAAAAAATTATTTATCCAATAGATTAAAGAATATATCGATATAGCATGTGAAATAATATTAATTAAATATAATTATATTGATGATACTGATGAAATTTTATTAACATTTCTAAATAGTAGTTGACGTTGTAGGAATAAAAAAACAAAAACACTCATTTAATATTGGTACCTCTTCTTGAAAAGATCATTATTTGTTTCCATGAAATTATATGTGAGAATGAAATTATGATCAATAAAAAGAATATACATTTTCTAATATAATTTTAAAAGTATTTTCATAGGGATTGGTTTATCCAAAGGTTTTTATTATTGTTAACTAGAGAGGATGAGTGAGGGCCTTCTATATCTGTGGAAAAGGAATGTAACGAACCAATGTTTTTCAATGGAAATTCCCTTATTAAAATCACATTAAAACGCAACATAATTAACTACTATGTACTAAGTGACCTTTAGACATAAGTTTGTAACTTTTGTGTTTTGAATTTCGAAAATCCGACAAACACGGTTGTTTTCAAGATGATTTTTTGGTGTCTATTGAAACAAAAAAAAATTAGATCAATAGAAACACACCCTTTTGAATAGTAACATTCCCTTATGAATAGTATTATAACCATTATGAATAGTAAATAATCCAGCATAAGAGTAACCTTACCCCAGAATAATAAAATAAAATTTAAACATCTTAGAAAGTGACAATTCGACCTTAGTAAACGTTTTATTATTTTGTAAGTCATAAATAATTAATTATAAATAATTAATTAATTTAAAAGAAAATTTATTTCCCTAAAATGTGTTCATAAATTATCTAAACAGTGTCTTATAGTTTTTAGATAATTTTATAAGACCCTGTGTATTTTTTGAAAGCAGTATAAAATCAGTTTTAACATTTAAAAACAATATTTTTAATGTAAATTATGATTTTAAGTAAATATAAAATTAATAATTTTTAGAAAAATATTTATGAAAAATAGAATTTATTTTTGGATTATAAATTTCAAAAAATTGTTGGGGTAAATTTTTGGGATTTTTCTGAAATAGTTGAATTTTTTATGAATAGTGAAATACCGTAATTTACAAAAATAAGCTAAATATGCTAATTATAGAGTCATGTGTGATGTTCTGCTGATGTAATCCTAATTGGTTATGGATCACAAGATAAAATTACAATTCTTGGCCATTCAAAACTCACTATTCCTTTACTTATGGAAAATTAATAAACTAATGAATTTTATATTAAGGAAACCCCTCTCCCCTCCA
Organism: Viscum album; assembly: GCA_963277665.1. Classification (NCBI taxonomy): domain Eukaryota; kingdom Viridiplantae; phylum Streptophyta; class Magnoliopsida; order Santalales; family Viscaceae; genus Viscum; species Viscum album. Next base: position 384,009,768 of record OY728164.1, read on the forward strand.
CTATAAATACCGCCCTTCACACCCTCATTTCCTAACACCTCTCAAGCACCAAGACTACACTAAACTCTGACAAAACATCATCCCTATCCCCTCTCCCACGTCCAAGAGCTACTTGTCTCATCAAAAGACCAAGCCTAGCTTCCTTAAAGAGTATCTCAAGAGGAGGATTTATGTAACACCCTGAAATTTTATAAAAAATATTCTTTTTAATTTCACTAATGTCTTGTGTTGTACGATACACCAAAAGGAGCTTTCACAACACGCATCCTTGACTTGCCCTCTATTACACGCAATCGCGACCTTCCTCGATAGCGTGTGTAGTACGCAATACCGAGTTTCACTAAACAACGATATGCTATTAAAATATTATTAAAACTAGCAGTTATGAATAGTAATAACCACCTTTTAAAATTTTATAAATTTTATCTCTCAAAATGGACTTCATTTTTGGATTTGGAGTATCGAATTTAGCCTAAGGTGAAATTTTGGTACTTTTCGGATAACTTTCATATTCTGATGAATACTAAAAATTACTAACTTTTAATTAAAAACAACTTTTTTAATCGAAATAATTAATAGTGATAAATTATTAATTTGAGTGGTTTTAAATTATATTTAGAATATATTTTTACAATTCAATACAATTTTTGTCATTGGATGTAATTTCACATTTACACTAGACATAAACAAGTGTTAATATTTTGATAGTTATTATCTCTTAAAAACACGCTATTTGTTGTGACAGCAGAAATTAATTATAAAATTAATTAATGCAAATTACATGTTGTGAATTTTGTAAAATAGAAATCATTTTTGAATTCGGAATATCAATTATATCTTAGGGTGAAATTTTGGCATTTTTCTGAAAAACTTCAATTTTTGATGAATAGTGAAACCACTAAGTGGTAGGTTAAAAACTGAATTTTGCATAAAACATAATTTTACCGCTTCTGTGAATGGAATTTCAAAAATCCGAGAGACACGATTAATATCAAGGACTAAAATGTGGTTCAATGAGATGAAAACAATTTTTGGTGAATAGTAACTTTTTACTTTTATTTACCACGGTTAAAAGTAAATAGGGTAATTAAGGGTAAAAACGATATTATTATTACCATAACACATGTCCAAATTCTATTTGATAAGTGTAATTAGACCAAAAACAAGCTTAGGAATAAAATATGACCATTTAGGCACACGTGGATTAGATTAGGACATTTATTATTATTTAATTCAAAGAAGAGTTAAAAGAGTTAAAATCTTTGTTTATTTACTAAAACATTTTTAATATAGGGTTATACATAAGATAAATTCGATTGTAAATATTTATTAGAAATCTAAAACAATTCCCTACATAATGGTATTTTATATGTAATTTTTAAAAATTAAATAATTTAATTTATTTATGACACAAAGATGATGCAGTAATTATCTTATTAATGAAATATTGACATAATTTATGTTATAAATACCAAAATAAGTGTAATTTAAGACTTTTTATGAATTCAACTAATTTTCTAGTTTACTATGATATATTATTGTTTATTTAATAAACTTGGTTAGAACATATAATTCTGTTATGACTTTCACAAAAATCATATATCAAATAGTGTCAAAATTGACACAAAATAGTTTTTAAATCAAATATTATATTATTAATTGTTATTTTATTCCTAAAAATCAAAGTATCGGCCAAATGACTTAGCTAAGGATATATATATTAATAATAAACAACTTGGGGTTCGTTTGGCATGTTATAGTAAGTGTATAAACCATATAATGTAAGAAAACAAAAAGTCACGGTAAAAGTTAAATTATTTAACTTAGAGTTAAATCTAATTGATAAGGTTAAACTAATAAGCTAAACTTGACTAAATCCTATTGGTTGATAGTATTTCGACCCATCCACACTTTACCTTCGAAATAAGACCCTTTGGAACCATTATAAACCGATTTTGACTTTAATATAAAATAATATTTTGAGATATTCCTAAGGCGCCCCTCTCCTCCCTTATAAAAGGACACCTCCTCCCCCTCCTCCTCACTCCAATTTGAGCACTCAAGCTCGGCCAAACCATGCCAAAATACCTTATCCACTTCCCTAGAATAATTCTAGAGGTCCTGGTCTTCTTCAAAGACCAATCATAGTTCCCTAAGTGGAGGATTCAAAGAGGCGTTTCAAAGAAGAGGTAATATCAATTACCGATCTTTTCAATTTCTTTCTTCTTCAACTTCTTCTTCTTTAGTTGTTTCATGATAAAGTAATAACATCAGTATTAATTACATACTGATATATTATTATAAATATGAAACAACCCTAATTCACCTTCTATCCATCCTACGGAAAAAGGAAATCACCGCGCGTGCATACGTACGGAATACCGTCTCCACGCCGTGGTGTAATCTATTTTCCGCCACCACCTTAATTGGATGGGTATAATGGTGTAATGAGTAAATATATATGATTATTATAAAGTGATATTGATACTTAAATAGTATAAATACACTTCAACACAATTCCACGACAATGGGAATGATATCTTCGCTCGTGCGTACGTACGGACTACCGTCTCCGCGACGCGGTGAGATTCATTCTCAATGATTAACCATTCATGAATGATTATAAAGTATATATAATAAGTAATAATGAAATATATGACATAATAATGATACTGGATTTATGTATATTTATATGTATGTCATCTACTTAATTTCATTCAATTCAATAAGGAAACAAAAACAACGTTCATGCGTACGTACGGACTACCGTCTCCATGAACGGTGTATTTCATTCCATTTATTGATATACTATATATATATATATTCTGAATATATATTATATATAAATCATGTTTTACATTCTGGATATAAGTAATCATGATCCAAGTAATCATATTAATAATTACAAGTTAAAAACAGGAACGACAAATGAGACGATTTTACCCAAAATGCTGCTTTAACATGAATTTACAAAAGAAAGGGTAATATAAAGTCATAAGTGGACCATATATGATATAATAACAATGAATATGATTCTTTAATAAGTCAATAACATGATTTAAATCATTATACAAGAGGTTCGGACACTTACGAAGCAAATCGGACCTAAGGTAAGGGAAATATCACAATCTCATTTTTATCCGAGATTGTTTATACTTTAGTATTTACTGGGGTGTATTTTATCATCCAAATCCATGTTTCCTGAATATATAATATTATTTCCATCTACCTAAAATTTTTTAAATCCAATTTTACCCTTCAGTGAGTTTCTAGTAAAGAATATGAAAGGAATCTTTTGTCGTTTTTCGTACGAGGTACTTTTTGACTTTTCCGACAAAAGTACAAAGAATGTTATTTTAACTTATACGGAATGAATGGATTTTTTAAAAATTATTTCCAAGAAGCTTCCTTTACATGTTTTCATGTTTATTTTTAATCAACTTCTTTTAGTTTAAAATTGTATGACATATTATGAAAGGATGAATGTTTTTGAAGTAGAAAGGATATTTTCCTGAAGAATGGAGTTCAAGTGTTTTATTAAAATTATTTTCCATCTAAGATAATAAAGGGTTTTGTTTCTATCCCTATTGTTACATGGATTTGATTATTTTGTGATGGAAATATTTTTTTATGAATTCCTTTATCTTATATGAATTTTTTTATGATGTCATGATGTTTAAGAATCCCAATTTTATTACATGGGTTATGCTATGATGTATGGTTTATGATTTTTGGCACACATAAGAATGGTATAATTATGAGATGGGTGGGACCTATATCTCCCTCCAATGCATTGGGTAATGATTTTATATCTCATGAGATAGACATGGCTGGAATGGTAGGTTATACCGGTTCAGTGAAACAGGACTGAAACGAGGGTGACTCGGTTCAGAAAGGGACTTTGTCCACTAAGATAGTCTTGGCAATGAGTCTTGACTAACAAGAAATGATTCTATATGATTATGTGTGTATGCCACAAAGTTTCATGTTTTAAGTTATGATTATTGGGATTACATTTCACTACTATGATTTATCCCATGTTATGATATTATGATCTCTTTTTCAGGTTAAGATTTCCAAAATGTTATGTTCTTATGAATATGATGTGATTGATTTTTCTTTTGTTTACCCTTACTGAGCATTTGAGCTCACCCTTTTATGTTATCTTTTCCCCAGGATATAAAGAAAGGTTTTAGGTAAAAAAAAGGAAAGATCTTTATGGGAGATGTTGAAGATCTTTCACCACGATTAGAAGATTATATTCCGAGTTTCTAAAGTCACTAAACTATTACGGTCCTTGTGTGTGTGTTTTTGTTATGTACTAAGTATTCCGCAAATGTAATGTAATGTCAATGTACGTCAGGCTTTGGCTCTCTACAGTTGGTATCATAGGAAAGGTTTAGTCAACCTTTGGAAGCTAGGATGCGAAAATGTTAGTGAGATCCCTAGAGATATTTCTAAGGTATGTCTAGGGATGTCTCTAAGGTTAAGTATACGTATAGGTTATAGTCCTAGAATTGCGCTAAAGATATTAGAATTAACCTAGGATGTTATATATTAAGGTTACTCCCTCTTTTATTATGTTGTTTTCCCTAGCATGATTTTTTCAACTCACACTATTCTTTTTGGGTTTTAGAAAATGGCTGGAAACATGATGATTCACGATAATGGAGGATATGATGGACAATGGAATGATATTCATCATGAGCAATCAAATGAAATGGGTTTTAGAATCCCAAACATAATTATTATGCTGAATCAGCAATCTCATAATATGATCAATAAAGTAAAATCTGGTTAGTTTCTTGACTCGGTTAATAAGAGAAAGATGGAGTTTCATGATGATCATAGAGGAAAGAAAGTTCAATTTCCCCTATGTAAATCATGTGGGAAGAGGCATCAAGGAGAATGTTTCAAAGGAACTGGAAGATGCTTTGGGTGTGGAAAAGAAGGACACAAAGCCAGTAAGTGAAAATGAAAAGGTTCAGTTAACACCAGGAATGAGGATAATGGTATTGCTAAGACATCAAAAATGGTTAAATGTTTTAAATGTGGAATGTACGGGCATTATGCAAACGAATTACCTAAGGTAAAGTCTCATGAAGAGAATCAGTATGGTCGTATGGGTAGTATTTATGTTGATGATGATGAAGAGACTACAAATGATATTTGAGATGAAAGAATTATTTAAGCTCGGTCAATGGTTTAAGAATGTAGTGGAATGATTACATGTTTATCATGTGTAATGTTGTATAAGTAATCTCATGGTAATAAGGAATAATGAGACATCTAAGGATTGTTAAACTGTTGCCTTTCCTTGAGTTTTGAAAGTGTATGATTAATGTTACCAGTATCCATGAATGGTTATTCATATATTTTTGGAATGTAGATGATATGCGCATAATGAAGGGATAAGGAGAAAATTAAATGTTTGATAGTATTCATGAGATCATGACTAATATAAGGAGAAGGTTATATCATGGTTTGAGTATATAGAATTTTTGGTTTTTGGTATGTGGAAAGAGTTAACTTTTGACAGCATTCATGTTTTCACTAAGGTTTAATGGGTATTCATTTTTCAAGAGAATACATCATTAAGGTCTTCACATGATTGGAATGTGACCAACAAGATATATGGGGGATAAATGATGGTATTCACATGCTTGGTTGATGACATTTCAAGTTATCATTTTCTTTATACTATGAGCTTGGACCGAAGTATTTTAGATAAGCCTAAAGATTGGAATAGATTATGTTAACCATAAGTTAGTATTGTTTAAGGATAGAATTTTTTTCAATATTATTGATGGGATGTTATAGTAATATAGTTTTAGAAAAAGGACAACCTGCAGGACGGGCGATAGCCCATCGCATCGGACAAGGCTGTGGAAATCAAACCCACAATCGAAGTGCGACTAGCCTTTATTGCCTACCATTGGCCTACAGGAAGTCCCTGTTTAGTAGAAACTAGTTTTATTATATTAAGCAGCATGATATATGAAGTATAAGTCCATTTTAGGAAACATATATGACTAATCTCACTATAGATCGACTTATGTATATAATTTTTGCTAACCTTTTGTTTGAGACAGATGGAATGACCCGTCATTCTATCACATGATCTGCTAACACTTCAAGAATAACAAATTCAACTTCATTTATTTAAGAGATGAAGTGGAAATTGTTCAAGGCACGAACAACAGTGAGATTGTACCAAAATAAAGTAAGTATTTATTCTAATTCAAATTTTCAACTTTAGGGAAATGATCTTGAAAACCAAAAATGTTATCCTAGTGATCTTATACCTGATGAATCAGATGGTACCTTATATAATCACAAATCTATGGATTTGTTATTACTGGCTTTTCCATAGCCATGTTCTCTACCACTCTCCATCAGAACATGATTGTTAGATTTCTCTTCCATATCCATATTTTCACCTATGTGGAAACCCAGTGATTAGTTTATTTGGGTAATCGTTACGTTTCATACATTTGTTTTTAAAGATTGGTTTTGGTATTCCTTTTTATGATGTGGGTTTCTATTAAAGAAACTTTCGAATAGTAAACCATTTATAACCCCGACGAATTTCGAGGGCGAAATTCATTTTAAGGGGGGTAGAATGTAACACCCCGAAATTTTATGAAAAATAATCTTTTTAATTTCACTAATGTCTTGTGTTGTACGCCACACCAAGAGGATCTTTCACAACACGCATCCTTGACTTGCCTTGTATTACACGCAATCATGACCTTCCTCGATAGCGTGTGTAGTACGCAATACCGAGTTTCACTAAACAACGATATGCTATTAAAATATTATTAAAACTAGCCGTTATGAATAGTAATAACCACCTTTTAAAATTTTAGAAATTTTACCTCTCAAAATGGACTTCATTTTTGGATTCGGAGTATCGAATTTAGCCTAAGGTGAAATTTTGGTACTTTTCGGATAACTTTCATATTCTGATGAATAGTGAAAATTACTAAATTTTAATTAAAAACAACTTTTTTAATCGAAATAATTAATAGTGATAAATTATTAATTTGAGTGGTTTTAAAGTATATTTAGAATATATTTTTACAATTCAATACAATGTTTGTCATTGGATGTAATTTCACATTTACACCAGGCATAAACAAGTGTTAATCTTTTGATAGTTATTATCTCTTAAAAACACGCTATTTGTTATGACAACGGAAATTAATTATAAAATTAATTAATGCAACTTATATGTTGGGAATTTTGTAAAATAGAAATCATTTTTGAATTCGGAATATTAAGTATAGCTTAGGGTGAAATATTGGCATTTTTCTGAAAAACTTCAATTTTTGATGAATAGTGAAACCACTATGTGGTAGGTTAAAAACTGAATTTTACATAAAACATAATTTTACCGCTTCTGTGAATGGAATTTCAAAAATCTGAGAGACATGATTAATATCAAGGACTAAAATGTGGTTCAATGAGATGAAAATAATTTTTGGTGAATAGTAACTTTTTACTTTTATTTACCACGGTTAAAAGTAAATAGGGTAATTAAGGGTAAACATGATATTATTATTACCATAACACATGTCCAAATTCTATTGGATAAGTGTAATTCGACCAAAAACAAGCTTAGGAATAAAATATGACCATTTAGGCCCACATGGATTAGATTAGGACATTTATTATTATTTAATTCAAAGAAGAGTTAAAAGAGTAAAAATCAAAGTTTATTTACTAAGAAAATTTTAATATAGGGTTATACATAAGATAAATTCGATTGTAAATATTAATTAGAAAGCTAAAACGATTCCCTACATAATGGTATTTTATTTTTAATTTTTAGAAACAAAATAATTTAATTTATTTATGACACAAAGATGATGCAGTAATTATCTTATTAATGAAATATTGACATAATTGATGTTATAAATACCAAAATAAGTGTAATTTAAGACTTCTTATGAATTAAACTAATTTTATAGGTTACTATGATATATTAGTGTTGATTTAATCAACTTGGTTAGAACATATAATTCTGTTATGACTTTCACAAAAATCATATATCAAATAGTGTCAAAATTGACACAAAATAGTTTTTAAATCAAATATTATATTATTAATTGTTATTTTATTCCTAAAAATCTATGGTTCGGCCAAATGACTTAGATAAGGATATATATATTAATAATAAACAACTTGAGGTTCGTTTGGCATGTTATAGTAAGTGTATTAACCATATAATGTAAGAAAACAAAAAGTCACGGTAAAAGTTAAATTATTTAACTTAGAGTTAAATCTAATTGATAAGGTTAAAATAATAACCTAAACTTGTCTAAATCCTATTGGTTGATAGTATTTCGACCCATCCCCACTTTACCTTAGAAATAAGACCCTTTGGAACCATTATAAACCGATTTTGACTTTAATATAAAATAATATTTTGAGATATTCCTACGGTGCCCCTCTCCTCCCTTATAAAAGGACACCTCCTCCCCCTCCTCCTCACACCAATTTGAGCACTCAAGCTCGGCCAACCCCTGCAAAAATCCCTTCTCCACTTCCCTAGAATAATCCTAGAGGTCTTGGTCTTCTTCAAAGACCAATCTTAGTTCCCTAAGTGGAGGATTAAAAGAGGCGTTTCAAAGAAGAGGTAATATCCATTACCGATCTTTTCAATTTCTTTCTTCTTCAACTTCTTCTTCTTTAGTTGTTTCATGATAAAGTAATAACATCAGTATTACTTACATACTGATATGTTTTTATAAATATGAAACAACCCTAATTCACCTTCTATCCATCCTACAGAAAAAGGAAATCACCGCGGGTGCGTACGTACGGAATACCGTCTCCACGCCGTGGTGTAATCTATTTTCCGCCACCACCTTAATTGGATGGGTATAATGGTGTAATGAGTAACTATATATGATTATTATAAATTGATATTGATACTGAAATAGTATACATACACTTCAACACAATTCCACGACCATGGGAATGATATCATCGCTCGTGCGTACGTGCGGACTACCATCTCCACGACGCGATGAGATTCATTCTCAATGATTAACCATTCATGAATGATTATAAAGTATATATAATAAGTAATAATGATATATACTACATAATAATGATACTGGATTTATGTATATTTATATGTATGTCATCTACTTAATTCCATTCAATTCAATAAGGAAACAAAAACAGCATTCATGCGTACGTACGGACTACCGTCTCCATGAACGGTGTATTTCATTCCATTTATCGATATTATATATATATATATATATTCTGAATATGTATTATATATAAATAATGTTTTAAATTCTGGATATAAGTAATCATGATCCAAGTAATCATATTAATAATTACAAGTAAAAAACACGAACGACAAATGAGACGATTTTACCCAAAACGCTACTTTAACATGAATTTACAAAAGAACGGGTAATATAAAGTCATAAGTGGACCATATATGATATAATAACAATGAATATGATTCTGGAATAAGTCAATAACATGATTTAAATCATTATACAGGAGGTTCGAGCACTTACGAAGCAAATCAGACCTAAGGTAAGGGAAATATCACAATCTCATTTTTATCTGAGATTGTTTATAATTTAGTATATAATGGGGTGTATTTTATCATCCACATCCATGTTTCCTGAATATGTAATATTATTTCCATCTACCTATAATTGTTTAAATCCAATTTTACCCTTTGGTGAGTTTTTATTAAAGAATATGAAAGGAATCTTTTGTCGTTTTTCGTACGAGATACTTTTTGACTTTTCCGACAAAAGTACAAAGAATGTTTTTTTAACTTATACGGCATGAATGGATTTTTAATAAATTATTTCCAAGAAGATTCCTTTAAAAATTTTCAAGTTTATTTTTAATCAACTTGTTTTAGTTTAAAATTGTATGACATGTTATGAAAGGATGAATGTTTTTGAAGTAGAAAGGATATTTTCCTCAAGAATGGAGTTCAAGTGTTTTATCAAAATTATTTTCCATCTAAGATAATAAAGGGTTCTATTTTTATCCCTATTATTACATGGATTTGATTATGTTGTGATGGAAATATTTTTTTATGAATTCATTTATCTTATATGAATTGTTTTATGATGTCATGATGTTTAAAAATCCCATTTTTATTTCATGGGTTATGCTATGATGTATGGTTTATGATTTTGTGGCACACATAAGAATGGTATAATTATGAGATGGGTGGGACCTATATCTCCCTACAATGCATTGGGTAAAGATTTTATATCTCATGAGATAGACATGGCTGGAATGGTAGTTTATACCGGTTCAGTGAAACAGGACTGAAACGAGGGTGACTCGGTTCAGAAAGGGACTTTGTCCACTAAGATAGTCTTGGGAATGAGTATTGACTAACAAGAAATGATTCTATATGATTATGTGTGTATGCCACAAAGTTTCATGTTTTATGTTATGATTATTGTGATTACATTTCACTACTATGATTTATCCCATGTTATGATATTATGATCTCTTTTGCAGGTTAAGATTTCCAAAATGTTATGTTCTTATGAATATGATGTGATTGATTTTTCTTTTGTTTACCCTTACTGAGCATTTGAGCTCACCCTTTTATGTTTTCTTTTCCCCAGGATATAAAGAAAGGTTTTAGGTAAGAAAAAAAAGGGGAAGATCATTATGGGAGATGTTGAAGATCTTTCACCATGATTAGAAGATTATATTCTGATTTTCCAAAGACACTAAACTATTACGGTTCTTGTGTGTGTCTTTTTGTTATGTACTAAGTATTCTGAAAATGTAATGTAATGTAAATGTACGTCAGGCTTTGGGTCTCTACAATTTAAGAGGTAGTTTCTCTCCCCCTTCTCCTTTATTTTTTTCTTTTATGTTCATGTTCATTTCTTGATCTATACCCACCTATCTTTGTATAAATGGTATTTTAACTACATTATTATAAATGTATTGTAATTTTATGATGCTAAAATAATATTATATCATCCAACCCCCTTTCCCTCATCCATTTATTTTATTAAAGACAACGTAGTTCGTGAGGTGTTCATTTATCACCTACAAGAACGACATGCTTTCTTCATCCGTTTCTACATTAATATATGGTAATTAAACCCTTTTATGGTTGAAACAGAATATTTTATATGTATTATCTCTTATTTAATGTTCTGGAACTAACTTATGGCCATATTTGTAAGTGATAAATTAAAACAAGTTCATTGTGATCCAAAACCGCCCAAATTAACCCAAATAATATTCATTTAATTTTTATCTAATGATTCATAGACATGGTATATAATATATCTAATTATAATATCATTTTCAATTATGTAATGTAATTAAAAACATTTAATATTAGTTCTGGATGTATACCCATGATCTACCCGAATTTCAATTTAATAATACAAGTGAACCACTCAAGAAAACCATAAAAACAAACATTCCCGAATAATGTTTTTAACTCTATAACACATCCAAAGGAACATAATATCACTTAATGAAACCATAATGAACCATATTAATGTAAAAAATGTTCTCGATTTCTAATTAATGAATATAATGTCATTATATAGGACATTAAAGAGAAGGAAGCATTCAGATACAAGGTAAGGGGAAAATCCCGAACCCAATTTTCATTCTTCGGGTTCTCCATATTTCACTCCAATGTGGTATGGTAACTTCATAAAAATCACTATTTATTCATTATATTACCATTTCTGGGATATAAATGTTTTTATAATTAAGTTTATTTCAATCCAAATGTTTTCCAAACGAACTCTTCTTTTAAGAACTCAAATTTTACCTCTCATTCATGGTTGACGGTTCTTGTATCAAGTATTTTGTTCCCTCGTTCTTTTGGAAACCCAAAGCTTATGAATGTATTCATATTAGATTAAACCCATTCCTTACAATGGGATAGTTATGTTCATTTTTTATGTCTGTTCCATATGGAAACCATAATATTGATAATGTTATGATGTGACAGTTGCGCCTAGAATTATATAGCGCAATATGAATGTTTCAATGAGATGGGTGTGCCCAAAATTATACTGCACTCCAATGCATTGGGTAAAGGGATTAATATCATGAGTAAATGTGAAATTATGTGTGAACAAGATGCTTTCTTGGTTCACAAGTATGTCTGGTAGTTAACCACTAAGACATGATGATTCATTTTTTATGCATTGCCACATTTCAAATATTTTATTTATGCTCTTCTCATGTTCATGATCTTTTTCCTATGTCATGATTATGCTCACCCCAATAAATATTCTTCTAATATATCCTCTTACCAGGATTTTTGCTCACCCCTTTTTATGTATATCCTCAAGTGGCTACATGTACCATGGAGATGAGAAGTGCCAATAGGAAACTAGAGAGGAAGAAATTAAATAAATGTTTATGCCTGATGTTGTAATTGTTATATACAATCCTAGTATTCCCAATACACTAAACCTTTGGATCCTTTATGTGTAATAAAATTATTTTTTTATCATCAAAATGATATAATAGTAATGTAAGAAAAGGCCGGGGTGCTATAGTTGGTATCAGAGGAATGGATTAGTTAATTTGGGAATTAGGATTAGGGAACCCTAGAGAAAACCTATAGCATGAGACTAAGTACAAATATGCACACAAGAATATTTACATAGGGATCCCATATGTTATGTTTTTGGGATAAATTATTTAAATGAATATGTTATTCATGACTTGTTTACTTATGTTTTGTTCTAACCATTTATATTTTATAAAATTGTGGGAACCAGGAGAAATCAGGCCAACAACTCGTGTGAGGGCCAATTCAACAATTGCCCGAACGACATCTCCAATGATTTGGGAGGGGGAGTTAATAATATAATCAAAATTATTACCCAATTATCTCAGTTTATGAACAATAACTATAATAATAGGGAACATCCTCCATCACCAAAGAGGGTGTAACCGGCTATCAAATGTTTTATGCGGCAATGACCACTGACGTTTAGTGGATCCTCCGATCTACTAGTTGCGAAACAGTGGGTCAACTCCATGGAGAAGATCTTTTCTGTGCTTCAATGTCCTGAGACGGAGAAGGTGACCCTAGCCATTTATCATCTAGATGGAGAAGACGATCAATGGTGAGATTTGATTAAGAACACCAAACCAAGGGAGGAAAATGACGAGATGGAATGGGAAGACTTTAAGATAAAGTTTCTTAATAAGTATTTCCCACAAACTCTTTTTATGAATATGGAGAGGGAATTAATAGAGCTCAAGAAAAAATAAGGGTAATTTGTCACAACCTATAAATGGGATTTCACAAGGCTTGGAAGGTATGCTTTGGGGTTTGTTGTCAAAAATGATAGCAAAATTGATAGATTCTTTAGTGGATTAAAACCACACCTTCGAAAGGCTCTATAAAATCGAGACATTGGGAGTTATGAATAATTTGTTCGATGTGCTCTCAAAGAGGAGTTGGAGTTTGAAGAATGGTCCCATGGATATGGTGTTATGAAATGAAAGATGGAGTTTCATTCCGGAGGATCAAATGTCAAATGTGGGAAGAAAACTCAACGGCCAACATGGAAAAAATGTGGGAAGTTGCACCATGGGAACTGCCTCAAAGGGATAGTGAAGTGCTTCATGTGTGGGAAATAAGGACACCATGCTCAAGAGTGTCAAAAAGACACGAAAAAGAGGGAGAATGTAGCCGATGAAAGGAGAGAACCACTCATGGTTCAATGCTACAACTGTAGGGAAATATGGAACTATGAAAACCAGTGCACTAAACCTCGAGTTCTCGAGGGTAATCAGCGCCAGGTGCCACCAAAGCCAAAATAACAAGGTAATGCTTATGCCATCACTAATACGGAAGTGGATCATGATAATGAATTCGTACAAGGTACACTTCCTATTCACACAAGAATGAAAAAATTATTATTTGATTCTGGTGCTATGCATTCCTTTATATATTACAAGTTTCCTAGAACTATAGAATCAAATCCCCAAAACCTTGAAGTAGAGATATATGTAAAAACACAAATTTTTTCAATCATTACAACACAAGTGTTTGACAATTCTCTTATTGGCTTATGTGGGAATATTCTTCTGGAAAATCATATTATACATCCCTTGGTGGAATTCGATGATATAATGGGAATGTATTAGCTCTCGTTATATAGAGAACATATCAACTATCGGGAAAAGGAAAAATCTTTTCATATTCTGAACCATCCCATTCTCCTATACAAATGAAAGGAAGATCATGAATCTAATTTGAATAATCATTCAATGGTTTGGGTTTTAATTCCCTATGAAGAAGCATACCTCACCCAAATGGCTGATTCGAATGAAAGTGCCAAACCTGAGGAAATACGCATCGTGAGGGAATATGGCGTTGTATTTCCCGAAGAGTTACATGGAATTCCCCCAGATCCTGAGGTACAGTTCTCAATTGAACTCATGCCCGGAGTTACTCCTGTCTTGAAATGTCCCTATAGGATGGCTCCTTTCGAACTGGAAGAGTTAAAGAAGCAGCTGCAAGATCATCTGGACAAAGGGTTCATATTCCCAAGTACATCATCTTGGGGTGCACCATTGCTCTTTGGGAAGAAGAAGGATGGAACAATGAGGCTGTGTATCGATTATCGGGAACTTAACAAGATCACCATAAAGAACAAGTATCCTTTCCCAAGTATTGATGACTTTTACGATCAGTTAATAGGTTCTCTATACTGTTCAAAAGTGGATCTTCATTATGGATATCATCAGGTAATGGTGAAGAAGGACGAAATTCAGAAGACTACCTTCCGACCCAGGTATGGGCATAATGAGTTTTTGGTGATGCCCTTTGGACTTACTAAGTCCCCTTAAATCTTCATGGATTTGGTGAATAGAGTCTTTATACATTACCTCAGCAAATTTGTGGCAGTGTTTATCGATGATATTCTCATCTACTCTAAGAGCAAGGAGGAACATGAAGAACATCTAAGACATGTGTTGGCGACATTAAGAAAGGAAAAGTTATATGCCAATTTCAGAAATTGTGACTTTTCGATGAAACAAGTATCCTTCATGGGACATGTGATCACAAGTGAGCGAATTTCTGTGGATCCTTCAAAAATAATGGAAATTAAGGAATGTCCCATGCCCTCTAGAGTCATAGAAATCCGTAGTTTTCTTGGATTAGCTATTTACTGCATATGTTTTGTAAGAAAATTCTCATGATTTTCATGCCTGCTAACTATGTTACCAAGGATTGGGATAAATTATTTCTGGATGGAAGAATGTGAGGGAATCATCAAGGAGATATAGAAAAGGCTGATCACTGTACCTATACTCACACTACCGAAAAGTGGAGAAAGTTTTGTGATATACAGTGATTCTTCAATGAAAGGGTTGGGTTGTGTACTCATGCAAAATGACATTATGATAGCCTACGTCTCATGAAAGTTGAAGATACATGAGAAAAACTACCTAACACATGATCTAGAGCAAGCAGCCATGATTTTGGCCTAGAAAATATGGTGCCACTACCTTTATGGTGAGAAGTGTGACATATACACTGACCACAGGAGCCTAGTGTATATATTCACACAAAAGGAGCTCAACATGGATCAAAGGAGATGGTTAGAGATAATCAAGTATTATGATTGCTATATTCACTATCATCTTGGAAAGGCGAACAAGGTAGATGATGCTCTAAGCAGAAAATAACCATCTACTTTATCCATGTTATGGATTGAGAAAGAAACTATCTTCTTGGATATTTAATGAATGGATTTGGAAATCATAAGGATAGGGGATACATCCTACCTTGCCCAAATGATTGTGCAATGATCCATCCAGGATAAGATTAAGGAAGCACAAAGGGATGATAGAGATACAGAAGATGGTTAATGTAGGAAAGGTAGGGAAGCTGCAAGAGTTTCATATCAACGATGATGGTGTGATTTAGTTTGGAAGGCGGCTTTGTGTGACTTCATCGCTTGGGATAAATAAGGAGATATTGGACAAGTCACATAGCTCAATATTCTCTATCCATCCTGGGAGTATCAAAATGTATTGTGATCTCCGAGAACACTTCTGGAGGGATAACATGAAGAAGGAGATTGCAGAATATATATCAAGGTGATTGGTATGTTAGCAAGTTAACGTTGAGTGACAAAAGTCCAATGGTATGATGCAGCCATTTCCTATACCCATGTAGAAATCAGAAAATGTTACTATGTACTTTTTCATGGGTCTCCTGAAGATGTTTAAGGGAAATAATGTGATGTGGGTTGTGGTTGACCGACTAACCATGACTGCCCATTTTATCGCTATTCAGGAAGAACTCTCGCTTGAACAACATGCAAAGATATATGTTAAGAAGTGGTGAGACTGCACGATGTTACACTCTCAATTATCACTGACCATGATCCAAGGTTCACATCTAAATTCTGGAGGAGTCTTCAATATGCTTTGAGTATGGAATTAAATTTCTTCACGGCCTATCACCCCCAAACTGATGGCCAGTCTGAAACAACTATTTAGATTATTGAAGATATGCTAGGAGCCTGATATCTTGAATTCAATGGTGGTTGGGATCTGCATCTCCCATTGGATGAGTTCTCATACAAAAATAGCTTCCACTCGAGTATTCAGATGCCTCCATATGAATCTCTTTATGGGAAGCGATGTAGAACTCCAACCTATTTTGATGAAGTTGGAGAAAGAAATCTACTTGGACCTGATCTTGTTCAAGAGAAGACAGAGAAGGTTCAACTCATCCAGAAACACATCAAAGCTGCTCAAAGTCAGAAAAAGAGTTATGCGGACAACCGTCGAAGGGACTTGGAGTTCGATGTTGGAGATAAATTATTCCTTCTAATATCTCCATGGATGAGAGTCATGTGATTCGGGAAGAAAGGGAAGGTAATCCCAAGGTATATTGGCCCCTTTGAGATCCTTGACCGCATAAGAGCTATGGCCTATCGTCTTTTACATCCACCGAATATGGTTCAAGTTTATGATGTGTTTAATGTATAATTACTGAGGAAGTATATACCAGACCCCTCACATGTACTAAACTCAGAGGTGGTGCAGCTGGAAGATGATATCTTCTATGAGGAGTTGCTAGTGAAGATGCTGGATCAGAGGGATAAGGTTCTACGCAAGAAGACAACACATCTTGTCAAAGTGTTGTGCAGGAACCATAAGTTTGAGGAAGCATCATGGGAACTAGAAGAGGCAATGAACGAGAAACACCCTCACCTGTTTGTGTAAAGTGAAATTTCGGGGGAGAAATTTCTTATGGGGGGAATAATGTAACGACCCAAAGTTGTTCAATGGAAATTACATTCTTAAAATCACATGAAAACACAACAAAATGAACTACTAAGTTCTATGTGACCTTTAAATATAAGTTTGTCACTTTGGTATTTTGTATTTCAAAAATCTGATATACACGGTTGTGTTCAAGATGATTTTTTGGTGTGAATTGAAACAAAAATAATTTTCGGTGAATAGTAATGTACCCTTGTGAATAGTGACATAACCGTATGAATATTATTATGACCCTTATGAATAGTAAATCATCCATCATAAGGGTAACCTTACCCATGAATAATTAAATAAAATTTAGACATCTTAGAATGTGACAATTCGACCTTAGTAAACTTTTTAGTATTTTGTAAGTCATAAATAAATAATTATAATTAATTAACTAATTTAAAAGAAATTTCATTTTTATAAAATGTGTTCATAAATTATAGAAACAATGTATTATAGTTTTCAGATAATTTTTTAAGACCCTATCTAATTTTAAAAAGCCCTATAAATTCAGTTTTAAATTTTAAAAAGTGTTTTTTTAATGTAAATTAAGATTTTAATTAAATATCAAATTAATAATGTTTAGAAAATTATTTTTGAAAAATGGAATTCATTTTTGGATTCTAAATGTCAAAAAATGTTTTGGGTAAATTTTTGGGATTTTTCTGAAATACTTGAATTTTTTATAAATAGTGAAATATCATAATTTACAAAAATAAGCTAAATAAGCTAATTATAGAGTCATGTATGATGTTCTACTAATGTAATCCCACTTTTTTCGGGATCACATGATAAAATTACTATTATTGTTCATTCGAGACTCACTATTCCTTGTCTTAGGGGAAATTAATAAACTAATGAATTTTATATTAAGGAAACCCATCTCCCCTCCACTATAAATACCACCCTTTACACCATCATTTCCTCACACCTCTCAAGCACCAATCCTTCTCTAAACACTTCCCAAACATCTTACCTAGCCCCTCTCCCATATCCAATATCTATGGGTCTCATCATAAAACCATTCCTAGCTTCATTAAGGAGGATCTCAAGAGGAGGATTTAAGAGGTAATTTCTCTCCCTCTTCTCCTTTATTTTTTCTTTCAAGTTCAAGTTCATTTCTTCATCTATCACACCTATCTTCATCTAAATGGTATTTTAACTCAGGTATTATACATGAAATGTAATTTCATGATTCTAATAAGATATTATATCATCCAACTCCCTTTCCATCTTTCTTTTATTTTATTAAAGAGATCATTGTTCGTGAGGTGATAATTCATCACCTTCAAGAACGACATGCTTTCTTCTTCCATTTCTACATTCATATATGGTCATGAAACAATTTTTATGGTTGAACCAGAATTTTTTTTGTATTATCTCCTATTTAATGTTTTTAAACTAACTTATGGCCATATTGGTAAGCGATAAATTAAAATGAGTTCATTGTGATCCAAAAACCGCCCTAGTTAACCCAAACAATCTTCATTTTAATTTTATCTAATGATTTACCCACATGGTATATAATATATCACATTACAATAACATTTTAAATTATTTAATTTCATTAATAAAATGTAATATTAGTTCTGGATGTTTACCCATGTTCTACCCGAATTTCAATTTAATAATACAAGTGACCCACTCAAGAAAACCATAAAAACAAGCATTCCTGAATAATGTTTTTAAACTCAATAACTCATCCAATGGAACATAGAAGAACTTAATGAAACCATAATGAAACAGATTAATGTACACAAGGTTTTTTATTTCTAATTAATGAATATAATTTCATTATACATGACATTAATGAGAAGGAAGTATTTAGATACAAGGTAAGGGGAAAATCTCAAACCCAATTTTCTTTCTTCAGGTTCTCACTCATTCACTCCAATTTGGTATGGTCACTTATTAAAAATCATTTTTAATCATTATATTACATTTTCTGGTATATATATGTTTTCTAATGAATTTTATAGCAATCCATATGTTTTCCAATAGAACTCTTCTTTTAAGAACTCAACTTTTACCTCGTATTCATGGTTGAGGGTTCTTGTATTAAGTATGGTGTTCCCTCTTTCTTTTGGGAATCCAAAGCTTATAAATGTATTCTTATGAGATAAAACGAATTACTTACCATGGGTTAGTTATTTTTACTTTTTTATGTATGTTCCATGTTGAAAGCATGATAATTATAATGTTATGATGTGACGGGTGCACCCAGAATTATATAGCGGAATATGAATGTTTCAATGTGACGGGTGCGCCCGGAATTATACAGTACTCAAATGCATTTGGTAATGTGATGAATATCATGAGTAAATGTGAAATGACATGTGAACAAGATGCTAGCGTGGGTCACAAGTATGTGTGGTAGTTAACCACTAAGACATGATGTTTCATTTTTTATGCATTGCCACATTTCAAGTATTTTATTTATGCTCCTCTCATGTTGATTATCTTTTTCCTATGTCATGATTATGCTCACCCCATGCTATATTCTTCTTATCTATCCACTTACTGGGCTTTTAGCTCACCCCTATTTTTGTATATCGTCTGGTGGATACATGTACTAAGGAGAGGACTAATGCCAATAGGCAGCTAGAGAAGGAGAAATTAAATAAATGATTATGCTTGATGTTGTAATTGTTATGTACGTTCCTAGTTTTCCCAAGACACTAATCCTTTGGATCCTCTATGTGTAATACTATTATATTCTTTATCATTAAAATTATTTAATCGTAATGTCTGAAAAGTTAGGGATGCTATAAAGAAATACATGAAATAATTAAAAGAATAATGTTTACCAAAGTTTCTCACATTTTTAAGGCAAAAAAAGGTCCATTATCTTCTCTTGTAGATTAGGAAGTAGAAAATATTCAGTAAAATCATATTGTTACATCATTTATGAAATTCTTAGGATTATATTATTGAGTTTACCCCCCTTTGTAACCCCGTTTTGAACTAAACCTTAGTAATGAATTTTTACTTTTTCACTATTCATCGAGAAAAAAAAAATTAAATTTTACATATTTTGTAATATACATTATTTTAATTAAATATATAGAATAAAATTTTCAAAAATATATTCATATAAAAATATTATTTTAATTTATAATCAATTCAACAAATGTGTCGAAAAAATGGGTTTTGTTAGAAAAATAGTAACTGATTAAAACAATTATTTCCAAAATCAATATGAGATTGACTCTAATGACCCAAAATAATAGAATTATAATATTATTTAATGATATTTTCCTATAAAACATATTTAAAAATAAATTTAATGTTTTAAACTATTTAAATGATAATAAAATTTTCTATAAAAATCTATAAATCTCTCTTCTCGTAAAATAAATATTATATTTATAAAATTATTACAAAAATACCGAAAGATAATTTCGACAAGAATACTTGTAAAATTTTCATTATATTATAAAATATACATTATAAAATTTATAAAAATAAGTTTTTATTTACATAATCAATATATAGACTAAATAGCCTTTTATAAAAATATTGATTTTTATAAAACATTTAATTTCGAATCTGATAATCACTTTTTTATTTAAATTAAATAGATAAACCATGATATTATTTATTACATGATATAAAATTATAATTTATATAATTATGTTTCTCAAATTCATAAGATCATTCATAATTACTAGGTTATATTAGTCATTTATAAATACTGGTATTTTATTAGAGCGTTGTATTTATTTTGAACTTGCGGTCGAGTGAACTAAAATCAATCAATAAATTTGATTTTATTTAAAAAGAAATATTTCATAAAATCTAGAGATGTTATATTAAATTGTATGTTTCATCTTTCATGTCATAACAACTAATGAATAGAATGTTCCTAATTAAAAATCACAGGGTGTGACATTCTACCCCAAAATAATTTATCCAAACATTTTAATATTGATCTTGGTAATCTTGTAACAGGAATTTGAAAAAAATATCCCCAAATCCAAAATCAGAAAAATTATAATAAAACATCTCCTAGATAAGAGATATATTTAATAGTTCCAGCAACAAGGCTTGATATAATAAAATGTGGGTTACAAGAGTCGAAAAGAAGGTAGTATACATTTATCTTGTAAAGAATTTGAAGAAACTAAAAGGGTATGCAGAAATGATGAGTGCAAGTATCGTCAGAGTCTCCATTGTTTGTAGTGAAATCAGAATGTTGATTGGATTCAAGATAGATAGTCCTGATGATGTTATTAATAAGGCAAGAGTGTCTATATTATTACTAAATTATGATGTAAGCATCAATATAAGGTGAATTTGTCCCAACCTAATCGCTTGAACAATAGTGGTAGAGTCACATTCAACCCCGACATTACTGCAATTTTGTTGGGGATCAACATCAAATGCCTTGATAAAACCAATCATTTCTACATCATGAGTAGTAGCATTTCTTCATGAACCATAAAATCCCTCCAATAAATCTCCATTATAATCTCTGAAAGAAATTACTTAGCCACAATGTCTTAGGTTTCCTCTTGATCCACCATCTAAATTGAATTTAATATAGCATATAAATGGAGGTGATCATAATACTTCAATGGTTCCGCTGGGTTTAAGAGAGATCCTTGTATGTGCAGTTTTCTCAGAATTGTGAGATCCTTGATCAAATCATCACAACCGTTATCATGTAAGTTATGTTATTTTTGAATCAAGAGTAGAATATCAGAGAGATCATGCATAGGGTTGGGAGAATCAGTTTAATGTATAGTATTGTTTCTTCTTCTCCATATTGTATAGATGACTTCCAATCATGAAATTAAGAAGAGGATACAGACCTAATTTGATAGTTGAAACACTAAAATATCAATGAAAAAGGCCGAGATGTTCGACACTTGCGGAGGGTAGAGTTTTCGAATATCAAAAATTGAATTCCATCGATAAGTAGTGGTGTTTTACTATAGAAAATAAATTATTAACATTATCTCAATACTAATGGAAGTGTAAAATCCTTGAGAACATTGAGATACCCATGTGTTGAAGATTTCTTTAAAACATAAGCTTATTGAGATAAAGACACTATAATAGTGTGAATCGAGATGGTTTCAACCATTTTATAATGAAGTTCACTATTTGTTTATATTTTCATTGAATAATATATTGTAGAAGCTCTTTGAATCAATGGCACCATTTGAATGTGGTTTCTAGATAAGAATATCTTTTCTGTTCATGAAATCATAGGAAAAGAGCAAGAGGGAAATATGAGATTACTAAATATTACACCGATCAAGCTATTCCTTAATGGTTTCAGTATAGCCTGATTCTAGGTGAGGAGTGTTAGTAATATCAATCTAGGTGGAACCAGTTATATATATGAAGGCAATAAGGTTAATTTTTCTTTTAAATATCAGTTTCCTAATATTTATTAATTACATTACCATATACACTATAAATAATAATAATATATATTTAGTTGATATCTTCAAATATTGAAAACACAACTTCTTCTTTTCACTGTGCTTTGATAAAATTACACATAATTTCTTACTCCATGAAATGAATACAAATGATTAATTTTTTATTATTGAAGTACTAAAATTTTCATATATTGGGTCATAATATTCCCAAAACTATGAAAATTCCATCTGAATGTCTTAAAATATTTTACAAATATAAGATAGAATAATTTTTCATCCAATAAATTAAACTAACCTCTAATACCCAATAGTAACAACCAAGGATCACATTAATCCATTAAAAAGTATTTATCCATAAAATTTATTTTTAAAAAAAATTTCTTATTGATTGGAACCTCACATAAGTTTGTGGTAGGTATAATGACCCTATTATTTTACATATTTCAATACAATATTAAAAAAATACATTAACATCAAATTTAATTCCATGGTTAATAAATTCTAGAGTCATGGAGATTGGGAACATAATTAAATATCACGATTCAAAAATAATAAAATCCTTTATTTAATCATAATAAACAGATCATAACATTTATTGAGAAAATACATCTACATAGGATATAATTGGAAAATTAATGAATAAAGGAGGAGCAAAAAATCCTACTAAAAAATAAATAATAAAATAAAGCTTAGTACATTGGTTAGAAGATATAACATAGAGATATAAAAAGGTATGGAACATGAATAGACATATATAAATAATATATAGAACATTTAATTTTACAATTATGGAATCATATTAATGTGAAAAAAGTATAAAACATTACATTATCATTATTTAACATTCATTTCACATGGAGGAGAACAAGTCAAGGTTAACCACCATGTCTGTTGCATATGAAGAACAAGTCAAAGATAACCAACAAGACCATTGCACATGATGTATCATGAGACTAAAGATTACCAAATAAATTGTAGATCCATCTAGGTGATCCCATCATTAAATTTTCATGAATATGTGTTCCATAAGAAGAATCATACATAAAGAATCAATCAAAAACAAAAGGGTTACCGACGGTATGAATTGTGAATCATAATCATTTCAAATGACACCAATAGAATATATTATAATTATTTCTGAGAAAGAGGGGATTTAAAAAAGACATGGAATTTATTTAGTTAAAACAGTAATTTATCATGATATTTTTTTCATACTGAAGATAATACAAGTAAAAATATTGTTTAAAAATCGTTATAAATAAATTATATTTCGAGCAATTTAAGGAAAATAGTATGGATTTATTAATAAAGAAAAGGAATAATTGCCTATATAAAACAAGAAATAAACCAACATATATTTATATGATTAAATGAGAAATTTTATAAAAATAATGTTGGATTAATGTATAATATGGATTGCATGTTAAAATGGGTTTGAAATCAGGATGTTCCCTTGAATCTGGTTTTCATTTCGTAACGATTATATAAGTATACTTTATTAAATCATGTATTACCCTAAAAAATAAGGATTGTATGATCTGGTTACATTAGTTTAGAACATATAAAAATAATTTATACGATATTATTAATTAATAATAATAGTTATAATGGGTAAATAGAAAGAAAAAAATTACTCGATGGAAATATGAAATTCTGGAAAGGATATATTTCCTTATGTCTGAAAAAGATTTTCACATTTTCATAATGTACTAAATAATCAAATTATATTTATTAATTAACAATTACATAATCTTTTATACATTTAGTATATTTATTATTATTTTATTATATTTATTTATGAAATTTTGATGAGTTTTAATGTTCAATTTCATCATTCGAGAGTGTTTTTTTTCTTAGTTTTGATGATCGGTTCGATTGTATATGAGTATTGAAGTTCATGTAAGATGGATATAATTATCGAAAATTGAAATTATATGATACTAATGAACAAAAATAGGTAGAATTAGTATTATATATTATTATTTTCGATATATGTGGAAGAATCATTAGATAACATGTTAATGATAATTGTTGGAATTAATTTTAGATCTTTTCCAATCACAATGATCTTGTTTTTCCCTATACATTAATACCATGTTAATCCATAGGTATGGGAACATTAAATAATATATAATAGATGTATTATAATATATTTCAACCATAAATATGGTTTTATTATCATCATTTAGTATGAGAATAAAAATTAAAATCTCATAATCCATGAATGTGATAAATTAGAACATCTCTGGTGGTGTTTTTATTTTAGAATTAATTATTTGGGAAAGAATTGATGATGGGTTTTTTCAAAAACCCAATAATGTTTTACAGTATTTAAGGATCTAGAATTATCATTCAATTTGGATGAGGGTAGGTGAGAAGTGAATAATAATGGAATGAACATGAAATAAAAATAAAATAATTGTTATGAGGAATTTACTTCATGGATTTCCCAAAATTGAGAGCCTCCTAAGGGAAATGGTTTTGGGATTTTGATGAGAATTAGATATTCTATATGTGATGGAGATGTTTGGGAAGAATATTAGGTAGAATTTGGACAAATCACATTGTCTATGATGTGTGAGGATATGAGGTGCGATTGAGGGTATTTATTGTGGTTGAGGGGGGTGTTTTGTCATATTTTTACTCATTATTTTATTAGTTTTCACAAGAAAGGCAATAATAAGGATTATAGTGACTAAATACAGTAATTATATCATTTTAGTTCGAACCAATATTTCTTACATCATCCATGAGTTAGGGAATATTGTATTTAACTTAAAATTTATATATACCAGAAATTATAGTATTAACTATTTACAAAAAAATCTAGAATATTAGAAAAATAAAAAAAATTAAACATTACCAATTTTGATCATGTATATTTAGAAAAACCCTATTTTGCAAAATAAAATTCTGTAAATGAGAAAATTAATCTTTATTTAAAGTTATCATTTATTAAAAAAATTATTTTAAAATTATAGTTAATTATATAAAACATTGAAAAATTAAATTAGATCTCATAAAATTACATTGTAATCATAAGATAACAAAATATTAATATTAGAATACATTTTTGGATATTTTATTTTATTTTATTTTATAAAATTATTCATAAAATTGTAATTAAATATTTATGACTTTTAAATAACAACACTTAATTAATAATCATTAAAATATATATTTACTTTACTAAGATATATTTATACCATTTTTTCATTTATATGATTCCCAATCTTGATATATAATTTCATAGGTATTGTAACAATTCTATTTGCTACTTTACTATTCATAAGGGCCACATTACTATTCAAATGGTTAGGTTACTATTTTATCGGTATAAGATTATTATCTTCAAAAAATAATTATTATTTAATTCATTAATAATTTATAAAATATATATTATGTTCATTATGTGATTTAATATTATTTATAATATATGACATATATATAAGAAATGTATTTCCATTGATAAAATTTAGGGTTTTTATATTCTTCCTCCTTATAAAATTTCATACATGATATTTTGTATTACATTAAATTTAGAATGTAAGAGTGGGTAATTATCATTCATCACATCCTTGGGTTCCAACGTTTTCCTCTTTATACTTATGTTTCCATTATAGTTCTTCGCTCAGGTGAGTAGTTTTTTTTACAAAAACACTAACTCTATGATCAAGGATATTCACTACATGTTTGTCATATGAGAGGTCACTTTACAACTATACAGCCTATGAATTCATTACATTTTAAGGATTTGGTATGAAATATTTCAAGAAAGATACGTGGAATACATATTGTACTTGAGACATTCTAGTTTGATGTAAAGACCCGAAAGTCCCATGGGTTTTTTTTAAAATACATGGAAATTTTACGAGTCCGCGAAATTTAACGGCGCTTGATTCCGAGGCCCAGTGTGCCCGGAATAAATTTCTAATGTTTTGTTTGTGTAAGTTCAGTAAAAATACGAGAGGGATTGTATAACTTTTAAACCAGTGCTCGGAATTGAAATCTGAGTACACTGTTGAACTCACATCACCGGTATTCTCTTTAGATGACTTTCACCTCAACAGGAGTTGGTCGAGAAGTGATGTTAGTTTTTGGCTATAAAAATTTAGTAAAAGAAAGTGTGCAACACTTTATTTTATTTGGAACCGCTGTTTGGTGTGAGGTGTTTAAAACCTCCTCATGGATGTTTGAGGTGGGTCCAACACACATTAACCTCCCATGAGAGGTTATGGTGGTGGGTCCCACCCGAACATAACCTCCTGTGAGAGGTTATGAGTTGGGGACCACACGGGGCTTAACCCCACTATTAATGGGAGGAGAGGAAAACCTCCCAAATCCCCTCATTAATGTGGGGGTGGGGGGGGGAGCCGCTTGACCTCCCTGTTAATCAATTACGCCAACACTTGTGATTTAAATAAGGGGGGCCTCTTGACCTCCCCATTAATTAATTGTCGCATCACCATAAATTAATTAAGGGGAGCCTATTAATTTATTTCTCCAATTTTAAATTTTTGTACCAAAAAAATAATAGACAACATAAATTATTTTTGGCTGGGAAATTCTCATTTGGTGGGATCATTGAGAAGAGAGATTGGGAGAAAATAAGTTCTCCAAATGATGAATGAAGAACGAAGAACACCATCAATGATCATCCATGTTCATCATCCCCAGACATCTTACATGGATACCTACCGATGTGGAGTCACTTCAACAACTAACGTGCGAACTCAGAAGTGGAAGCGCATGGCAGATGCGATGAACGACGACTACATCTTCTTCCTGTGATTGCATTGTTGGCGCCTGACAATCCAAGTTGTGGTTTATTACGTGTTGATATTCATTTTTCTTATCTCTGTTAATGATTGGAAATGAATTGTTGCGAGTGAATTGTTGATCGTCTTCTTCTCTTGATGAGCCTTTTTTATCTCCCCTAAATGTGGAGGGTGCGGGCCAACTAACATGGCATGACTCACTCTGCCGATCTCTTGTGATGTGTATCTGGCATGGAAACATAACAAAAATGAGTTGACGGAGGCAACAATGTCAAGGCCGTGCTACTCACGGCTTCCGTAAATCACACCGCACCTGGGGTGCCCTATGCGCTTCGGCCGAACCCGTGGCCTGCCAGCAGTCTCCCAGCGTGCTTCACAGGCCACCTGCACATGGCCTCTCGGCATGCTGCCCAGCGCCTTGGCCGCCTGCCCGCGTCCTCCCAGCACGCTGCCCAGCGCCCAGATGGCCTCCCAGCGCTGCCCGGTGCCCAGGACGCATGCCCGTGGCCTCCCTGCACGCTGCTCAGTGCCCAGCCGGCCTCCCTGGGCACTGCCTGGCGCCCCGACCGCCTGCCCACGGCCTCCCGGTGCGCTGCCCACCACTGCCCGCTCCAGCCGAGGCCTGCCCGTGCCCCACCGGCCTGCCCACCAGCCTCCGGGTCACCGGCCTCCCGAGATGACCCGCAGATTCCCTCGTGGCGTATCTTTCTGAATAGGCATGGCCTCCCGTGCCGAGTCATTGGGTCGCGCCTCTTGTGGTGCAGGTGGAATTGGCCCCCGTCTTCGGGCCGAGATGCCTACACGGCGACCTACAGGCCGAACCACCCTCGCAGTCCGCTAGGCAGGGCCCAACGGGCCGAGTTGAAGCTAACGTGGTGACCCACCCAACGGGCCGAGTCAGATCCAACAGATCTGTCTGGATTGACCCAGACTGGGTTGGTTCGGGTCAGTGTGACCTGGTCGGACCGGACCCGGGGCCACTTCTGACCATTTACTTTCTTTTGGCAATATCTTTGGCACGAGACGTCTGTTTGACGATCCTCTAGTGGCGCTAGTAATCCGGAAGCATGATGGTCTCTTTGTGAAAACCCCACTAATGTTCGGGGTAATGTTAAGTTACCGTCAGGTTGGATCGTACACGAATCCAATCGGTCCCCTGTGACTAAAACGATATTAACTCAGAGACCGGGCGTCCGATTGATGCACCGTCTGTTGCCTTGAGACCCCTATGACGAGGGGGGACTTTGAGATACTTCTTCATGCGACTTGGTGGTAGTTGAAGTGTTGATACATGGATTGAGGTGCATAACCTCCCAGAAACATGTGTGCTTTTTGAAAACCTTGTGGCTGGCAGTGTTCTAAATACAGTTCCTGGATCATGTGATGGTCTGACAGTTCTAACTTCTGTTCATAGATCATGTTTTTTTGATAGAATAGCTGGACCTGGACCATGTGTTGGTCCAAAATCTCTGACAACTTTTCCTGGATCATGTGTTGGTCCGACAGTTCTAACTTTTGTTCCTGGATCACATGTTGGTCTGACAGAATAGATAGTCCTGGATCATATGTTGTTCTGACAGCTCTAACAACTATTCCTGGATCATGTGTTTGTTCGACAGTTCTGACTTCTGTTCCAAGATCATGTGTTGGTCCAATAGAATAGATGGTCCAGGATCATGTGTTGGTCCGACAACTCTGATAATTTAGTGGCTATATCTGATCATCTCTATCACTCTACATTTGTTGTATACCGGTGTGAGTTGTGTCAGTAACTCTTGTGTTTCCTCATGATTGAGATGGATTACATGAAAAATATGGTCTATGTATGATCATATATCTATGTGGGGTTATCTGTTGATTTCATACTTTTTGGTTTATCCCTGTTTAATATTGAGAGACCTTGAGGGTCTCGGGGTCCCTACTGAGTATCATTATACAGAACCGTGCACGGGCAATGCCCTCACTTCTTTGTGTTGGTTACAGCGGACGAACACCTCTGACTGAGGATCATAGTAGCAGGACTGGACGGTACCCAGAGGTGGACCATACCACGAGTCGGTACACGGAGGAGACTAATAGACGTGGAGTGATGAGGAGTCTATATGTACCTACCCTTCAGGTGAGAATCCCTGGTGGATGTGCTAGTAGCTGCATTACCTTTTCTCCAGTTGTACTTGTTTTTCAGTTGTACTTATACTTTCATTTTGGGCTTGTATTTCCAGCCCTTTACTTTATAGAACTCATTTTGTATAATGTTTTACTTAGTATTTTTCTTCCAGGTTACATTGTTGTGTTTGTTTCTAGTTTATAAAGGAAATGCCTTCCTAGTTTTATGGATTTACACCTTTGGTGCTAGTCGCCAGGCCCTGGCCTATGGAAGGAGGGCTTGGTGTAGTCTCGGCATGGGCCTCGGGGGATGGGTTGTGAAAGTTGAAGTGCCTATCAACAGGCCACGACTTCAAAATGATCAATGATATCCAAGGGGACAATGTTTAAGGAACACATCATTCCCTTATTCCAAAATCTCACGATCCTTTTCCATGGTGATATATGGAAGAATACCATGTCTTCAAAAATAAACTCAATGGATCAATGATGATTATATACATGTAACTTTTCTAGACTTTCAGATTCTTGTATGTTATACTTAATTGTTTTCACACACACCACCATTTTATCAACAATTTTAACTCATACTATCTTTGATTCAGCAAACTCATCCCAAAAAAAATATTGTTCTAAATCATTTCCTATAAAGGGTTTAATATAGAGGTATTTCACATAATTAGGGGAAGCTTTTGTTGTATGATAACTCATCAATTGGTAGATGTTGGTTCAATCCTCATTTGATGTCACTAAAAAAATCTCTCAACATGTATTCCAATATCTGAATCGTACGGTCTGTTTGGCCATCAGTTTGAGGAACACTGGTCTTGTTGAAGTTCCAATCATTACTTACATCATGATAGAGACATTTCCAGAATTTCAGGGTTAATCTCATAACTTATTAGGTTACAATAAATTGTGGTACTCTTTACATCCTTACTAATTATTCTATATATATCCATACAATTTTATCTAATGATACATCATATTGAATTGCGATAAAGTGATAGAAACATGAAATATAATATACTACATCAAATATATCATTTTTTCCTCTATATGCCTTTATAATTTAAAAGACAATGTCCATGGTAATGTTAAACCACTTCCATGCCAGTATTGGTAACAGTTTCATCATCCCCTAAGTCATTTGTCTTTTATTTTTCACTTGCAGATACACCAGGAAATTTTATATTTATTCAAATATATCATTCTTTATATTATCCAATAAATAGTTCCCTCGATGATCTTGTTACATATTTTTGCTCCTTATGTCAATAAAAAAGGTTAAGCAATGTGTGTCATTCCAAAGAACCTTATTTATCTCAAGATAAGATGGTATGCATAGTCGTGACCCAAATCATACAACTATTTCCCATCATTTTTAAAATATGATTAGTTCCACATTCCTGTTTCTTCCACATTCTTATTTATTTCCACATCATTCCACTGAAAATAATTTATTTTTTATATAAGGGAAGGCTAGGTAATCATTTGAGAAATGAATGATGTTGTTCCTTCCATAAGGATTACCATTTAAATCCATTAAAAATATAATAAGTGTGCATCCTTCATGGTTATCTCTATTGATAATGACACAATATCCTTTCTATTTAGTGTATCGTCAACATAATTCTCTTTAAAAGAGCTTGTGGATAGAGCAGTCATTATCCCCGCTGATCTCTAATCATCTTGACTGGCACATATTAACTCCTATGTCTGAACATATATTTATGAATCCCATTAGTATTATATATCACATACATCTCCACATAGAGATAATTCTTCTAAATTTTAAATGCAATGATCAAATCATCCAACTCTATATCATTAGTTAGATGGTTTTTTCTATTAAATTTTTAACCACCTTTAGGTGATAGAAATCACAATATCATTTATCATAATTAAATAGAGTATAATAATTTTTAAAGAATAACTGTAGACCATACATAAATAATTGGCCCCATGAATATGATTGAACAAGTCATCTATCTGTGGTTGGGGAAAATTTTTCTTTTTCTTGATTTTATTGAGATCACAATAATCAATAAAGAGGAACATTTATCCATACTTCTTCTTGATTTAGTGG
Source organism: Viscum album (assembly GCA_963277665.1). NCBI lineage: Eukaryota > Viridiplantae > Streptophyta > Magnoliopsida > Santalales > Viscaceae > Viscum > Viscum album. Next base: position 384,041,435 of record OY728164.1, read on the forward strand.
ACTGGTTTACCTCATGGTGAAACACTTGGGCATATAAAACCCTTTTAAAATTTCTCCTATAACTGTTCTTTAGTTCCACCTGCTCAACGGTGGCTATTTTATAAGGTGTCACTAGTACAGTCATGACCTTTAGCGGCCACCAAAAGTCGTCGCTAAAGGTCTATAGCGGCCGCCTAGCGTCCGCTTTTGCCCCGTCGCTGTTGCTATAAGAGACCACCACTTGGCGGATGCAGTAGGGAAGTCGGAATAGGCTTCAGCGGCTGCCATTTGGCGGTCGCTGTAGCCCAAACCATTAGAGGCTGTTGAATGGCGGCTGCTACATGTGGCGATGGAAACAACTATAGCGGCCGCTATAACCTATCCCTTTAGAGGCCTCCAAATGGCGGCCCCTGTAGATTTTAATTTTTTTTAAAAAAATTTCAATTACACAATAATATATACCCAAATAAATCTCATCAGTCATCTTCCAAGCTCCACATCCATCATCCAATATAACTACATAACAAAATTTGTACAAAATAAAACCTAGAAAACAAATAATTGAAACAAATTAACATATTTCAATTCAAACATACAGTCACAGAACTAATGTATTTTATTTTGAAAATACATTCATAATTTTGATTACCATTTTAAAATTTTAAAATCATTAACTCTATGGTTCTAATTAGATTGTTTCACGGTGGTTTCAGGTCAATCCGAGGTCGTCCACTATGAATTTGATAGTTAGACTCCCATTTTGGCCGTTTATGACACCAGAATTACATTCTCAGTCACCGCGGGCACACGGCACGTCCGATTGATGTGATATCTACTAAACCACATCAAAATTCAGTCACTCGTATTTTTCGTCTGATTTCAGTCCATTCCGACTTCGTTCATCCCATTTTGAACCCCCCACGCGTGTTTATGAAGCGCGCACACCACTTAAAACATGCATATTGAGTCGTACCGCACAGAGAACACGTCCGATTGACATGCCGTCTACACGTACACATCATGAATAATAATTATATTGTTTCACGGTGGTTTCAGGTCAATCCGAGGTCGTCTGCTATGAATTTGACCGTTAGACGCCCGTTTTGGCCGTTTATGACACCGAAACCGTGTTCTCGGTCACTGCGGGTACACGGAACGTTCGATTGATGTGTCGCCTACTCAGGCACTTCAAAATTCACTCACCAATATTTTTCGTCTATTTTCTGGCCATTCCGACTTCGTTCGGCCTGTTTTGACCCCGCCACATGCATTTATGAAGCGCACACACCACTTAAAACACGCATATTTAGCTGTACCGTGAAAACTGAATGTTCAATTGATGTTTCGTCTGCACGTACACATCAAGAATAATAATTATATTGTTTCACGGTGGTTTCAAGTCAATCTGAGGTCATCCGCTATGAATTTGACCCTTAGTTGTATGTTTTGGCCATTTATGACACCAGAACCGCGTTCTCAGTCACCTCGGACACACATCACGTCTGATTGACGTGTCATCTACTGAACCACATAATAATTCACTCACCCATATTTTCCGTCTTATTTCAAGTCATTTCGACTTCATTCGGCCCATTTGACCCCCCACGCACGTTAATGAAGCGCGTGCAGCACATAAAACACGCATATTGAGCCGAACCGCACAAACCACACGTCTAATTGACATGTTGTCTACGTGTAATCGTCACGATTAATAATTAAATTGTTGCACGGTGGTTTCAGGTCAATCCGAGGTCATCCTCTATGAATTTGACAGTTAGACGCCCGTTTTGGCCGTTTATGACACCTGAATCGCGTTCTCGGTCACCGCGGACACACGGCACATCCGATTGACATGTCGTCTTCTCAACCACTTCACAATTCACTGACCCATATTTTTCGTCTGATTTCAAGCCTTTCCAACTTCGTTCGGCCCGTTTGGACACCCCCACGTGCGTTTTTGAAGTGCGCAAAACACTTAAAACACGCAAATTGAGTCGTACCATGCAAACTGCACGTCTGATTGACGTGTTTTCTTCAATTACACATCACGAATAATAATTAGACTATTTCACGGTGGTTTCAGGTCAATCAGAGGTCGTCTACTATGAATTTGACCGTTAGATGCCCGTTTTGGCCATTTATGACACCAGAACCGCGCTCTCGATCACTGCGGGCACACGGCATGTCTGATTGATTTTTTGTCTACTCAACCACATAAAAATTCACTCACCCATATATTTAATCTGATTTCATGCCATTTTGAATTCGTTCGGCCCATTTGGACCCCCCCCCCACGCTCGTTTATGAAGAGCGCGCAACACTTAAAACACGCATATTGAGCCGAACCACACAAACTGCACATCCGATTGATTTTCCATCTATGCGTACACGTCACGAATAATAATTATATTGTTGCATAGTGGTTTCAGGTAAATCCAAGGTCATATGATATGTATTTGACCGTTAGACGCCCGTTTTGATCGTTTATGACACCAGAACCGCGTTCTCGGTCACCGCGGGCAAAGGGCACGTCCGATTGACGTGTCGTCTTCTCGACCATGTCAAAATTAACTCACCCGTATTTTTCATATGATTTCAGGCCATTCCGACTTCATTCAACCTGTTTGGACCCCCCCCCCCCCCACGTGCGTTTGTCAAGAGCGTGCAACACTTAAAACACGCATATTGAGCCGTACCGCACAAACCGCATGTCTTATTGACATGTTGTCTATGCGTACACGTCAAAAATATTACTTATATTGTTGCATAGTGCTTTCAGGTCAATTTGAGGTCGTCCTCTATGAATTTGACCTGTACACGCCCGTTTTGGCCGTTTGTGACACCAGAATCGTGTTCTCGATCACTGCGGGAACACGACACGACCGATTGACGTGTCGTTTGCTCAACCACTTCACAATTCTCTCACCCATATTTTTCATCTGATTTCAGGCCATTCCGACATCATTCGGCCCACTTGGACCCCCCCCCCCCCCATGCGCGTTTATGAAGCGCGCACAACAATTAAAACACGCATGTTGAGCTATACCGTACAAACCGCATTTTCAATTGACGTGCCATCTTCATGTACACATGATGAATAATAATTAGATTATTGAACAGTGGTTCCAGGTCAATCTATGGTCGTTCACTATGAATTTGACCGTTAGACGCCCGTTTTGGCCGTTTATGACACCAGAACAACGTTCTCAGTCACCACGGGCACACGACACGTCCAATTGCTGTGTTGTCTGCTCGAACACTTAAAAATTTACTCACCCATATTTTTCATCTGATTTTAGACAACTTCGACTTTGTTCGGCTCGATTGGACCCCCACGCGTTTATGAAGCGCGTGCAGCACTTAAAACACACATATTGAGCCAAACTGCGCAAACCGCACGTTCGATTGGTGTGCCGCCTACGCGTACACATCACTAATGATAATTAGATTGTTTCATGGTGGTTTCAGGTCAATTTGATGTCTTCTTCTATGAATTTGACCATTAGACATCCATTTTGGCCGTTTATGATACCCGAACCGCTTTCTCGGTCACCGCGGGTACACGACACGTCTGATTGACGTGTCGTCTGCCCAACCACATAAAAGTTCACTCACCTGTATTTTTCTTCTGATTTCAGGCCATTCCATCTTCATTCGGCCTGTTCCCCCCCCCCCCCCCCCCCCAAACACACAGACGTTAATGAAGCGTGCACACCACCTAAAACACGCACGTTCAGTCGTACCGCGAAAACTGCACGTCCGATTGACATTCTGTCTGCACGTACATGTCATGAATAATAATTAGATTGTTTCATGGTGGTTTCAGGTCAATATGAGGTCATCCTTTTTGAATTTGACCGTTAGATGCCCGTTTTGGCTGTTTGTGACACCAGAACCGCGTACTCGGTCACCGCGGGCACACGACACGTCCGATTGACGTTCCGTCTACTCGACCACTTCACAATTCACTCACCCATATTTTCATCTGATTTTAGGCTATTCCGACTTTGATAGGCCCATTTGGAAACCCCCATGCACATTTATGAAGCGCACACAACACTTAAAACACGCATATTGAGCCGAACCGTGCAAACCACATGTACGATTGACGTGTCGTCTACACGTACATGTTAGGAATAATAATTTGATTGTTTCACAGTGGTTACATGTCAATATGAGGTCGTTTGCTATGAATTTGATAGTTAGACGCCCGTTTAGGCCATTTATGACACTAGAACTGCATTCTCGGTCTCCGCAGGTACATGGCACGTCTGATTGATGTGTTGTCTGCTCGACCACATCAAAATTCACTCACCCGTATTTGTCATCTGATTTCAGGCCATTTTGTTTTCGTTCGGCCCGTTTGGACCCCCCACGTTCATTTTTGAATCATGCAAACCACTTAAAACATGAATGTTGAGTCGTACTGCGCAAACCACATGTCCGATTGATGTTCAGTCTGTGCGTACACATCTCGAATAATAATTAGATTGTTTGACGGTTGTTTTAGGTCAATATGAGGTCGTCCGCTATGAATTTGACCATTAGACGCCCGTTTTGGCCGTTTATGACACCAGAACCGCGTTCTCGGTCACTAAGGGCACACATCACGTCTGATTGATGTGTCATATGCTAAACAACTTCACAATTCACTCACCTATATTTTTTGTCTAATTTCAGGCCATTCCGACTTCGTTAGGCCCGTTTGGACCCCCCCACGTGCATTTATGAAATGAGTGCAGCACTTAAAACACACATATTGTGCCGTAACATGAAAACCGCATGTATAATTGACATTATGTCTCTATTTTCAAGTCATTAATAATAATTAGATTGTTGCACGGTGGTTTCAGGTCAATCTGAGGTCGTCCGCTATTAATTTGACTGTTAGACGCCTGTTTTGGCCGTTTTTGACACCAGAACCGCGTTGTTGGTCACCGCGGGCAAATGACATGTCCGAATGACATGTTTTCTACTCGGACACTTCAAAATTCACTCACCCGTATTGTTCATTTGATTTCAGGCCATTCCGACTTCATTCGGCCCATTTGGACCCCCCAACGCACATTTGTGAAGCGCGCACATCACTTAAAACAACATGTTGAGCCGTACCATGAAAACCACACTTCCAATTGACATGATGTCTTAGCTTACACATCAAGAATAATAAATATATTTTTTCACAGTGGTTTCAATTCAATATGAGGTCGTCCACTATGAATTTGACCGTTAGACGCCCGTTTTGTCCGTTTGTGACACCAGAACCGCGTTCTCTGTCACCGCGTGCACTCGGCATGTCTGATTGACGTGCTGTCTGCTCGACCACTTCAAAATTCACTCACACATATTTTCAGTCTGATTTCAGGACATTCTGACTTCGTTCGGCCCGTTTGGACCCCCCCCCCCCATGCGCGTTTATGAAGCACACACAGGACTTAAAACACACATATTGAGCCGAACCGGGCAAACCGCACGTCCGATTGACATTCCGTCTACGCGTACACATCGCGAATAATAATTAAATTGTTTCATTGTGGTTTCAGGTCAATATGAGGTCATACGATATGAATTTGACCGTTAGATGCCCCTTTTGGCCTTTTATGACACCAGAACCGCGTTCTCGGTCACCGCGGGCACAAATCACATCTGATTGACGAGTTGTATGCTCGAGTACTTCAAAATTCACTCACCACGTATTTTTTTATGATTTTGGGCCATTTCATCTTCATTCAGACCGTTTGGAACCACCCCCCGCATGTTTATGAAGCGCGCGCATCACTTAAAACACGCATATTGAGCCGTACCGCGCAAACCGCACGTCCGATTGACGTGTCGCCTGTGCGTACACATCACAAATAATGATTAGAAGGTTTCACAGTGGTTTCAGTTCAATAAAAGGTCTTCCTCTATTAATTTGACTGTTAGACAGCCCTTTTGGCCGTTTATGACACAAGAACTGCGTTCTCGGTCACCGCGGGCACATGGCACGTCTGATTGACGCGTCGTCTGCTCGACCACTTCACAATTCACTCAACCGTATTTTTCATCTTATTTTAGGCCATTTAAACTTCGTTCATCCAGTTTGGACCCCCCCCCTACATTTATGAAGCGTGCACAACACTGAAAACACGCATATTGAGTCGTACCGCGTGAACCGCACGTCCGATTGACATGCTATCTGTGCGTACACGTCACGAATAATAACTAGATTTTTTCACAGTGGTTTCAGGTCACAAATACTAAGAAAAAATAATCTAGGTAAAAAATGAAAATTATATTCATCATGGATATAAAAAAAATCTAGAGAATTATTCAACACAAATGAAATTACCTCATGCATGGGGTTCATTCATATATGGATCACCAATATCACTGCGATGTCCACCATCTGTATTCGGAGCCTACAATATAAATCAATATTACGTATCATAAACATATCAATAAATGTAAATATTATTATAGTTTTTTTTATTGTTTACCTGTGGCGCCACTTGTTGCGTCATCATATCATCGATACGTGATGACATCTGTGACAACCTCTCCTCATACTCTGCACATAACTGCTGAAACTATGCATCAAAATTGCACTGTATATCCTTCATAGAAGCATCTATCTCAGCATGTGTGCGCATACCTGATGCTCTGCATGTAACGCCCCGACCCCAGTTACCCAGAGTCGGTGCATTATTACATAACATTGGCATGATCACAAGAAAGATCAAATCTCGAAAGACCGATTGGTTTAGTAGCCTTGGAAACACTAGATATATTCATAAGTTTTACATTACATCATAAAATGAAAAACTACTACAACAACATAATGTCTCCATAATCCACACTACTATCCCCTCATAATATCCCTGCAGGTCATTCATAATTTACTTCTTCACATCCTGGGGAAAAATAAAACATAGAAAAGGGGTGAGCTCAAATGCCCAGTAAGGATAACAATATAGCGGAAACTTTCATAAATAAGAATAAACATTTAAGGCAATGCATTACTAAAACAAAAGCCTTTTAAAATTGAACTTCAACATGGTATGGAAAAAGTAAAATGAAATAATGCCATTTACTTATTCACATGGATATTCTACTAATCGAATAATCACATGCAAAAATCAATAACCACTTTCATAATGTTGGAATGCATAATGCCAGACTATCATAACCACATAGCCAAGGCCTCGTGCCAAGACTACAAATAAGATTTTGTCAAGGCCTTGTGCCAAGACACTAGTTTGTCTCATGAGACCTACCGATGCATCGAGGAGCTATAGCGGGCTCCACCCGTCACTTATTAAGTCCAATGCATTCCCATATGAAAAGGTTTAAACATAACATAAACATTCGTATTAAAACTAGCATACGAAATGTCAATACTTTCACAATAAACTATGAATGGTATAAAAATAGCACATCCACAGTCAAACATATCACAAAACCTTCAATACAATATAGAAGTTTTGTATCATAATAAATCAACTTCAAATAATCTTAAAATCCATCAAAGGATGTTGACATAGATGAAATCAAAATTCTTTTTAAAGAAATATCTCATTTTATTTTGAAATCATTTAAGATCCATATAAAATAAAACATTTTCTTTGAAAATATTCTTATAAACTTGTAAGGAAAGCTTTGAAGATTTTATAACGGCGTAAAATAACCGCACCCGCCGTATAAGTTAAAAAAAACATTCTTACCTCAATTCTGTCGAAAAGGTTAAAAAGGACCTTGTTTTGAAAACGACGGAAAGATTCCTTTATAAACCTCTTATAAAAGTCAAAAAAAGGTATAAATGACTTTAACCCATATTCTTGTAAATAGTAAAAATGTTTTGAAATACATTTTTAAGAAACATGGATGTGGATGATAAAGAGATCCCAGTAGATTATTACATATAAACAACCTCGGATAATGAAGAGATTGTGAAATAACCCTTACCTTGTACTTTTCCTTGGTTGGGGTAGTTTAACCTCCTGTATAATGGTGAAATAGTTGTTATTAAATTATACAAGAATCATATATATTAATATGATATCATATATGATCTTTTAACATTGATTTGTTAATAATATCTTAGAATTATCGTCGTTTCGGGAGTTAACTTACTCATTTTCTTTTATATGTTTTGTTACATAAGTCATGGTTGTTGTATCTTATTCATATCCAGAATGATATACAGTCCTTAAACATCATTTTTAAATCATCAAATGATAATTATACTTGAATGGATACGATGGAGAATGAATCTCATCGCGTTCGTGGAGACGGTAGTCCGTACGTACGCACGAGCGACAATATCATTCTTTTGATATTAAAATAATATATAAATGGATGGTATATCATATATACAGAATCATTAACATGTTATATTTATTATTTACATGAGTTACACATCATTATTATACCCATCCAAATAATATTATATTGAATAACAATTACACCACGACGTGGAGACGGTAAGCCGTACGTACGCACGTATGGTGACATGTTATTCAAAGGGTGGATAGAATACTGAATATGATTGTACCATATTTATAATAACATCACAGTATATGTGAGATACTGGAGTTATTATTTCAGAATGGTAAGAACAAAGGAAGAAGAAGTGGAAGAAGAAATGAACTTAGAAAAGGGTGGTGAAATCATTACCTCTTCTTCGGGTTCTTCCTTTTGATTTATCAAAAGGGCTCCTTAGGTTGGCTTTATGATCAAACTAAGGCCTCTAGGTTGTATTGAGGGATGTTGGGAGAGTATTTGGGCAGAGTTTGGCCGAACCAAAAGGCTTTGAAGGTGTGAAGAAATGAGAAGGAGGAGTGCCCTTTTATAAGAGGGGTGAGGGGCACCTTTGGAAAAGTTAGAAATATTAATTTATAATAAATTCATATTCGGTTTACAAAGGCTCCAAAGTTGACTATTAAAAGGATGAGGTGTGGATAGGTCGAAAACAACTCATCCAATAGAATTTAGACAGGTTTGGGTACTTATATTAACCTTATCTTTAAGTATTAACTCTAAGTTAATTAGTTTCACTTTTACAATGTCTCTTTGTATTTTTATATAATATGATTAATAAACTTACTATATACATCCAAGCGACCCCCAAGTGGTCCATTAATGAGGAACCTATCATAATATAAGTCTCTTGGCCGAACCTTAGATTTTTAGGAATTTAATATCAATTAATAATATAATATTTGTTTTAAGAACTCTTTTATGTCAATTTTGACACTATTCAATAGTTGATTTTTGTGAAACTCCTAACAGATTGATTACTTCGAAAAAAGTCAATTAAATCAATCCTAATATATCATATTATCATATAAAATTAGTTTAATTCATTAAAAGTTTCATATTATAATTATTTGGGTATTTATAAGATCAATTATTTTTATTTTTCACTATTTTAGTAATTACTGCATCATCATTGTGTCATAAATAAAATAAATTATATAATGTCTAAAAATTATAAATAAAATATCGTTATGTAGGAAATCTTTTTAGCTTTCTAATGAATATTTATAATCAAAAATCCAACATGTATAACCCTATGTAAAAATTGTTCTTCTAAAAGATGTAAGCTTATGCCATTTTTATTTTTATTTTAACTTTATTAATATAAAGTGTCCCTACCACATACAAGTGGCTCCAAGGGGTCCCCAAATTGACCAAAGGATGCCCATGGTCGGGTATGTGTCCACCAATAAGGTTAGGACACGTTTTAGGGTAATTTTTTATTATTATAATATTATTTTTTTTAACCCTTATTTACCGGATTTACCCTTTAACCATGGTAAATAAAATATTTACCGCAGTAACTATTCAAAATGTCTAAAAATAAAAGTTACCTATTTACACAATTTGAACATCCTGATTCCAAATATGGAATCCATTTTCCTAAATTCAAAACACAGAAGTGGAAGAAATTAATTTAAAATTAATTCCCGCTGTCAAAACAAAAAGCGTGTTTTTAAGAGATAATAACTATCAAAAGATTGACACTTGTTTATGTTCGGTTTAATTGTAAAATTATGTCCAATGATAAACATTAAATTGAATGGTAAAAATATATTCTAAATATACTTTAAAACCACTCAAATTCATAATTTATCACTATTAATTATTTTGATTAAAAAAGTTGTTTTTAATTAAAATTTAGAAATTTTCACTATTCATCAAAATATGAAAGTTATCCGAAATGTACCAAAATTTCACCCTAGGCTAATTTTGATATTCCGAATCCAAAAATGAAGCCCATTTTGAAATATAGAATATATATGATTTCAAAAAGTAGGTATTACTATTCACAACGGCTAGTTTAATTAGTTGTGGTGTGTGTTAGAACTCGAGGTTGCGTACAACACACGCTATCACATTATTCGAAGGGAAACGTACCGTAGAAGCTTGGGGTGTTACATTCTCCCCTCCTTCAAATAATTGCGTCCTCGCAATTTCTAGGGTATTACTGCATAAAAAGACTCGGGTGGTTCTTCATCATAAGTTCCTCGGGTTCCCACGTTGCCTCTTCCATCTTATGATTTCTCCACAAAACTTTTACCAGACGCGTCGTCCGGTTTCTCAGTACTTGTTCTCTTGTATCAAGAATCCTGACGGGCTCTTCGCAATAAGACAGATCGGGTTCCAGTTCTAATTCCTCATAGGTGAGTACATGCGTTGGGTCAGGCATGTATTTTCTCAACAGAGATACGTGGAACACATCGTGAACTTTGGAGAGACTTGGCGGCATTGCCAATCGGTAAGCTACAGCCCCAATTCGTTCTAGAATTTCGAAAGGTCCGATGTACCTGGGACTCAATTTACCTTTCTTACCAAAACGTATGACTCCCTTCCACGGAGATACCTTTAGGAAAACATGATCACCGACTTGAAATTCCAAATCCTTCCTTCGATTATCGGCATAGCTCTTCTGCCTACTTTGAGCTGCTTTGATGTGATTTTGGATTACCTTCACCTTTTCCACCGTTTCCTCCACCAGTTCTGGGCCTACAAGTTTTCTTTCACCAACGTCATCCCAACAGGTTGGTGTACGACATCTCTTTCCGTATAACGCTTCATATGGTGCCATCTGAATACTCGAATGGAAGCTATTGTTATAGGAAAATTCTACCAGAGGTAAATATTGATCCCACATACCCTGAAAGTCAAGTGAGCAAGATCTCAACATGTCTTCTAAGGTTTGAATAGTCCGTTCTGATTGTCCGTCTGTCTGAGGGTGGTAAGCAGTGCTCAAATGAAGTTCAGTATCCAGGGATTTCTGAAGACTTTTCCAAAATCTTGAAGTAAAACGGGGATCACGATCAGAAACAATCGATAGGGGAACTCCATGAAGTCTCACAACTTCATTAATGTATAGTCTTGCTAGACGTTCCAGGGGTAGATCTTCTCTTATAGCAAGAAAATGTGCTGACTTGGTAAGACGATCAACAATAACCCATATTGCATCGTTCCTTCTAGGAGTCTTTGTAGCCCCATGACAAAGTCCATCGTAATATTGTCCCATTTCCACTCCGGTATGGGAAGCGGTTGCATGACTCCTCCAGGCTGTTGCCTTCCAGCATTCACTTGTTGACAAACCATACATCTTGACACAAAATCAGCAATCTCCCTCTTCATGTTGTCCCACCAAAAATGTTCCTTCAAATCTCTATACATTTTGGTGCTCCCAGGGTGTATAGAGAAATTGGAACTATGAGCATCATCCAGCAATTCCCTTTTTAGATCAGGTATATTGGGAACACAAAGTCTCTTCCCGAATTTCAAAATTCCATCTTCATACACAAAGTCTCTCAATCTCCCATCATTCACAGCTTTAATCTTCTTTTGGAATTCGTCATCATCGGTCTGAGAACTCTTAATCCTTTCTAGTAAAGATGGTTTGGCAACCATTTGAAAAAGCATTGATGTTTCACCTTCCCTGGTTATTCCCATGTCCATTTTCACTAGATCCATGAAAATTGGATCCCTTTCAATTCTCATATTGTTCAAAACTCCATGGTCTTTTCTACTCAAAGCATCCGCCACCTTGTTTGCCTTCCCTGGGTGGTAGTGTATCGTGCAATCATAATCCTTGAGTAATTCAAGCCATCTCCTTTGCCTCATGTTGAGTTCTTTTTGTGAGAAAATATACTTCAAACTCTTGTGATCAGTATAAATCTCACATTTTTCACCATAGAGGTAGTGCCTCCATATCTTCAAAGCAAAGATCACAGCTGCTAACTCAAGATCATGAGTAGGATAGTTTTGTTCATGAATTTTCAACTGTCGTGATGCATAGGCAATAACTCTATCATTCTGCATAAGGACACAGCCAAGTCCTTTCTTTGATGCATCACTATAAATAACGAACCCATCATTCCCCGATGGTAGAGTCAATATAGGAGCATTGACTAATCTTCTCTTCAGTTCTTCGAAACATTCTTCACACTCTTTTGTCCAAACAAATTTAACCCCTTTACGTGTGAGCTTCGTTAATGGGTTAGCCAATCGGGCAAAATTCTGGACGAAACGTCGATAATAACCTGCCAAACCAATAAAACTACGTACTTCAGTTATACTCGTAGGTGCTGGCCATTCTTGGATTGCCTTGGTCTTAGAAGGATCAACAGAGATTCCATCTTTAGAGACAATAGGGCCAAGAAAAGAAATCTCCTGAAGCCAGAATTCACACTTGCTAAACTTTCCATATAATTCATGCCTCCTCAGAGTCTTCAAGATAATGCGCAAGTGATTTTCATGATCTTCGTAGGTTTTGGAGTATACCAAGATATCATCAATAAATACCACCACAAATTCATCGAGATACTCCTTGAAAACTCTATTCATCAGATCCATGAATACAGAGGGTGCATTAGTCAATCCAAACGGCATTACAGTAAACTCGTAATGCCCGTACCTGGTTCGAAATGCTGTCTTCGGAATGTCTTCCTTCTTTACACACAACTGATGGTATCCAGATCGAAGGTCAATCTTTGAAAAGTATTGAGCTCCATGCAGTTGGTCAAATAAATCATCAATACGAGGTAGGGGATACTTGTTCTTTATCGTTATAGCATTGATCTCCCTGTAGTCGATACATAACCTCATAGATCCATCTTTCTTTTTAACAAAAAGAACAGGGGCTCCCCATGGAGAAACACTAGGGAGAATAAATCCCTTATTACTCAATTCCTCTAGTTGTTTCTTTAGTTCGACTAACTCTACAGTGGCAATTCTATAAGGGGTCTTCGATATAGGCCTTGATCCAGGAATCAAATCAATAGAAAACTCAACTTCTCGTTCTGGAGGATGTCCAGGTAAATCTTCCGGAAATACATCTACAAATTCTTTCACAACAGGTACATCCTCTATTTGAACATTCCTTTCCTCACCGACAGTTATTTCATTCTCTTCCTCCCCAATAATTGAATTAAGTTGAGCTACTGGGGGTGGGTCTAAATAAGAATTAGGTGGTGACGATTCTGCTCTAAAAATAAGGTGTTCCTTATCATTATCATCAAGAATCGTAACCTCTTTCTTCTTACAGTAAATCTTCGCATCATAGTCCGAAAGCCAGTCCATACCGAGGATTATATCAAACTCAATCATAGGTATGACGATGAAATCAGCAGATAAAGAAAATTTATGTGCTCTAATGGGGACTGATTCACAAAACTTTGTTGCAACGATACTTCCCTTAGGAGTTTTAACTGACAACTCCCTTATTAAATCAAATTGGAAATATCTAATTTTCTTAGCAAACTGGGAAGATATGAAACAATGCGATGATCCAGAATCAAATAATGCATTTGCTAAACTTGAGGAAACCATTAAATTACCTGCCACCACGTCTTTCGGAGTTTCTACCTCAGCAGTAGTGATAGCATAAGCCTGGCCTTGATCCCTTGGCCTTTTCTGAGGTAAGTTCTCCTGACGCTTAGGACATGCATTTGCATAATGCCCCATCTCCCTGCAATTGTAGCACTGAACGTTGGTAGCTTCCTTATTCCCCTTGCAATCATGAGCTTGGTGGCCTTTTTCACCACACTTGTAACAGACTCCCATTCCCTTCAGGCAAGCACCGGGGTGTTTCTTCCCGCACTTACCACAAGATGGATATTCAACCTTTCCCTTCTTCCCCTTATTTCCATTCCCAGATTGATCAGCAGGTCTCTTCTTCTCTTGCTTTGCTTTAAAGTCATAAGACTTAGAGAATTCCTTTTAGGTCTTGATAGCACATGAGACAATGTCTTCGTACGATGAAAAGGATTGTGAGACTAATGCTCGACGGAGAAATGGTTTTAACCCATCAAAGAAACGATCAATCTTACTTCTTGGGTTGCGAATATAATCTCCAGCATACCTCGCTAACCTTGTAAAGTTAGCCTCATACTTTGTGACATTCTCATCCTCCTTTTGTCTCAGACTCAGAAATTGCCTTTCCATATCTGCTCGATGGTCGCGAGGAAAGTATTTTTCTAAAAACAGATCTTTGAACTCCCTCCATTCCATGTTTGATACTTCATCATCTTCCTTCATGTTTTGAATCAATGACCACCATTGATCAGCATCTCCAGTGAGGCGGTAAACTGCCATGGTAACTTTTTCCCTTTCACTACTCCCCAAAGCCTGAAATATTTTCTCTAGGGAAAATATCCATTGCTCATCTACTAAGGGATTTGTACTTCCATTGAACGTTGGTGGTTGTTGTCTCATGAATCGATCTAACATTGATCCTCCACGCTGCGGATCAGGGTGCTCCATACGGGTAAGGTTATTATTCATAACCTGAGTAAGTTGTCCCAGTACGGTGATTAGCTGATCAGCACCAGTTGCATCACCAGCCCCACTATAATTATCTTGAGCAGGAGGGCAATCCCTACATGGAGTGCGTGCATTGATACGGTTTCCATTTCTTCCACTAGGCGCCATTTCTAAACAATGGCATAAACTAGATCAGTTTATGAATCAAAATACATAATCCCATACTTATAAAACACTTAACATAAATTGAACTATCTATGGATATAATCCATAATCATAAATATGTTTTCTTTGAGGAAGTATATACTCATAAACCCTTCATAATGATTTGTAAAGAAAGTGAGAGTTATCCTAAGCATATCCCCCGGGAGTGTCGTAACCAAGAGTGCAGCAAGGCCCGTTGTCGTGCACCAGTTCCCGTTCGAGTCTAGCTCAAAGCGGTGTTTTCGGGTTTTACCCCTAGGTACATCTGTGCCAGAGCCGCCTCTACCTGCTCGTATCCAGACAGGGATGTATTGCTCGCAAAACTCACAAAGTCTCTACAATACCAAAATTCTAGGAAGTTCTTCTATACTAATCCTCAAAGTTCATCTTAGGTCTACGTGATCTAATCAGAGTTTATCTAAATCTAGCTTCCAAGGTTTGTACTAAACTTCCTCTGATACCAACTGTAACGCCCCGACCCCAGTTACCCAGAGTCGGTGCATTATTACATAACATTGGCATGATCACAAGAAAGATCAAATCTCGAAAGACCGATTGGTTTAGTAGCCTTGGAAACACTAGATATATTCATAAGTTTTACATTACATCATAAAATGAAAAACTACTACAACAACATAATGTCTCCATAATCCACACTACTATCCCCTCATAATATCCCTGCAGGTCATTCATAATTTACTTCTTCACATCCTGGGGAAAAATAAAACATAGAAAAGGGGTGAGCTCAAATGCCCAGTAAGGATAACAATATAGCGGAAACTTTCATAAATAAGAATAAACATTTAAGGCAATGCATTACTAAAACAAAAGCCTTTTAAAATTGAACTTCAACATGGTATGGCAAAAGTAAAATGAAATAATGCCATTTACTTATTCACATGGATATTCTACTAATCGAATAATCACATGCAAAAATCAATAACCACTTTCATAATGTTGGAATGCATAATGCCAGACTATCATAACCACATAGCCAAGGCCTCGTGCCAAGACTACAAATAAGATTTTGTCAAGGCCTTGTGCCAAGACACTAGTTTGTCTCATGAGACCTACCGATGCATCGAGGAGCTATAGCGGGCTCCACCCGTCACTTATTAAGTCCAATGCATTCCCATATGAAAAGGTTTAAACATAACATAAACATTCGTATTAAAACTAGCATACGAAATGTCAATACTTTCACAATAAACTATGAATGGTATAAAAATAGCACATCCACAGTCAAACATATCACAAAACCTTCAATACAATATAGAAGTTTTGTATCATAATAAATCAACTTCAAATAATCTTAAAATCCATCAAAGGATGTTGACATAGATGAAATCAAAATTCTTTTTAAAGAAATATCTCCTTTTATTTTGAAATCATTTAAGATCCATATAAAATAAAACATTTTCTTTGAAAATATTCTTATAAGCTTGTAAGGAAAGCTTTGAAGATTTTATAATGGCGTAAAATAACCGCACCCGCCGTATAAGTTAAAAAAAACATTCTTACCTCAATTCTGTTGAAAAGGTTAAAAAGGACCTTGTTTTGAAAACGACGGAAAGATTCCTTTATAAACCTCTTATAAAAGTCAAAAAAAGGTATAAATGACTTTAACCCATATTCTTGTAAATAGTAAAAATGTTTTGAAATACATTTTTAAGAAACATGGATGTGGATGATAAAGAGATCCCAGTAGATTATTACATATAAACAACCTCGGATAACGAAGAGATTGTGAAATAACCCTTACCTTGTACTTTTCCTTGGTTGGGGTAGGTTAACCTCCTGTATAATGGTGAAATAGTTGTTATTAAATTATACAAGAATCATATATATTAATATGATATCATATATGATCTTTTAACATTGATTTGTTAATAATATCTTAGAATTATCGTCGTTTCGGGAGTTAACTTACTCATTTTCTTTTATATGTTTTGTTACATAAGCCATGGTTGTTGTATCTTATTCATATCTAGAATGATATACAGTCCTTAAACATCATTTTTAAATCATCAAATGATAATTATACTTGAATGGATACGATGGAGAATGAATCTCATCGCGTTCGTGGAGACGGTAGTCCGTACGTACGCACGAGCGACAATATCATTCTTTTGATATTAAAATAATATATAAATGGATGGTATATCATATATACAGAATCATTAACATGTTATATTTATTATTTACATGAGTTACACATCATTATTATACCCATCCAAATAATATTACATTGAATAACAATTACACCACGACGTGGAGACGGTAAGCCGTACGTACGCACGTATGGTGACATGTTATTCAAAGGGTGGATAGAATACTGAATATGATTGTACCATATTTATAATAACATCACAGTATATGTGAGATACTGGAGTTATTATTTCAGAATGGTAAGAACAAAGGAAGAAGAAGTGGAAGAAGAAATGAACTTAGAAAAGGGTGGTGAAATCATTACCTCTTCTTCGGGTTCTTCCTTTTGATTTGATCAAAAGGGCTCATTAGGTTGGCTTTATGATCAAACTAAGGCCTCTAGGTTGTATTGAGGGATGTTGGGAGAGTATTTGGGCAGAGTTTGGCCGAACCAAAAGGCTTTGAAGGTGTGAAGAAATGAGAAGGAGGAGTGCCCTTTTATAAGAGGGGTGAGGGGCACCTTTGGAAAAGTTAGAAATATTAATTTATAATAAATTCATATTCGGTTTACAAAGGCTCCAAAGTTGACTATTCAAAGGATGAGGTGTGGATAGGTCGAAAACAACTCATAAAATAGAATTTAGTCAGGTTTGGGTACTTATATTAACCTTATCTTTAAGTATTAACTCTAAGTTAATTAGTTTCACTTTTACAATGTCTCTTTGTATTTTTATATAATATGATTAATAAACTTACTATATACATCCAAGAGACCCCCAAGTGGTCCATTAATGAGGAACCTATCATAATATAAGTCTATTGGCCGAACCTTAGATTTTTAGGAATTTAATATCAATTAATAATATAATATTTGTTTTAAGAACTCTTTTATGTCAATTTTGACACTATTCAATAGTTGATTTTTGTGAAACTCCTAACAGATTGATTACTTCGAACAAAGTCAATTACATCAATCCTAATATATCATATTATCATAGAAAATTAGTTTAATTCATTAAAAGTTTCATATTATAATTATTTGGGTATTTATAAGATCAATTATTTTTATTTTTCACTATTTTAGTAATTACTGCATCATCATTGTGTCATAAATAAAATAAATTATATAATGTCTAAAAATTATAAATAAAATATCATTATGTAGGAAATCTTTTTAGCTTTCTAATGAATATTTATAATCGAAAATCCAACATGTATAACCCTATGTAAAAATTGTTCTTCTAAAAGATGTAAGCTTATGCCATTTTTATTTTTATTTTAACTTTATTAATATAAAGTGTCCCTACCACATACAAGTGGCTCCAAGGGGTCCCCAAATTGACCAAAGGATGCCCATGGTCGGGTATGTGTCCACCAATAAGGTTAGGACACGTTTTAGGGTAATTTTTTATTATTATAATATTATTTGTTTTAACCCTTATTTACCGGATTTACCCTTTAACCATGGTAAATAAAATATTTACCACAGTAACTATTCAAAATGTCTAAAAATAAAAGTTACCTATTTACACAATTTGAACATCCTGATTCCAAATATGGAATCCATTTTCTTAAATTCAAAACACAGAAGTGGCAGAAATTAATTTAAAATTAATTCCCGCTGTCAAAACAAAAAGCGTGTTTTTAAGAGATAATAACTATCAAAAGATTGACACTTGTTTATGTTCGGTTTAATTGTAAAATTATGTCCAATGATAAACATTAAATTGAATGGTAAAAATATATTCTAAATATACTTTAAAACCACTCAAATTCATAATTTATCACTATTAATTATTTTGATTAAAAAAGTTGTTTTTAATTAAAATTTAGAAATTTTCACTATTCATCAAAATATGAAAGTTATCCGAAATGTACCAAAATTTCACCCTAGGCTAATTTTGATATTCCGAATCCAAAAATGAAGCCCATTTTGAAATATAGAATATATATGATTTCAAAAAGTAGGTATTACTATTCACAACGGCTAGTTTAATTAGTTGTGGTGTGTGTTAGAACTCGAGGTTGCGTACAACACACGCTATCACATTATTCGAAGGGAAACGTACCGTAGAAGCTTGGGGTGTTACACTGCATGTACCCATCACATCTTCTCTAACAACTGCACGTTGTGGGACACCACCGCCATAAGTCAAATAATAACAATGACCATCAGGCCCCACGACACGGTGAAATATTTCATCTCTACGCACAGTACAACGACGTTGCTCCTCTGGAAACTCTGCTAACAGAGCATCAAACTGAGCATGTAGCATAGAGTGAATCAGTGAACAAATATTAATAATATATATAAAATAAAAATTCATTTATTAGTAAATAATTTTCTTACTATAACACCGGCAACATCGGGATCACCCGCCCTATGAGTCCTCATCCATATGAACATCCGATCGATTGGCTCGCCACGTTGGTGTAACTATAATAAAGGGGTTCACCATGTTATACTACTATACTTTTAAAAAATGAATTAAATAGTGAATTCTAAACTTGCATCATGTTTGAGCTGTGACATATGTCGAGTGCCATGTCCGGAAGGCATGCCCTGCATTTCCCGTTTATTTGAATGATGAGCATACTCGGTCAACATTAAACATATTTACTTAATAAACATTTGACAATTTAGTCATTTATAGATTAAAAGTAATAAATCTTATCATCTTTTCCTCACTCGACCAAAACGCAACAAAATCCTGCCACTGCGCAGGAAGAATGCCCAGAGGGACTCGCTGTAGAATGTCTGGCACACCCGCAAATGGTGTCCAGTGATATATCTTCACCTTGACTTGTAATCCTTCCATAATTTTCGGCATTTGGACATACATACAGCCCGAAACTCATCTGGAATGAATGTAAAATTATCCTGTTAAAAAAAGATGTCAGTAGATGGGACAATAATAAGAACAATATCTTGAAAAATTAGACATTGAATTTACCTGAACCTCCCTCCATTATCTGTCCATCGTATCCTGGAGGAAAGAACTCTAGTAACGAGTCACCGGAGGGAATCTGTGTGACTCTCGTATCATATGCCGAAACTGATGACTCAATGCAATAGCACCATCTACACCTGGATGAAATGTGTCGTCAAATAACACATCCAATCGGGCTCCAGAGTTCCAGGATCGAACCCCTCTAGCAGCACCCCTGCGTCTGCTGGAAGAAGCACTAGATCCTGCTAAACATAAATTCATAATTTAATTAAAATATAAATTAATGATTAGAAACAGTTGGGGAAATATAGAAAGAAATTTAAAATCAATTAATTTAGATAAATGAAAACATACATACCGACAACATCAGGTGAACCATTGTGACCACCCTGTGACATACTTACATTAAATGAATTTATAGTTAAATCAAGAAATTTTTATTCATATATAACTCATAAATATTTTTACAAATAATAACTTGGGATATAATTAAATTTTTTACTAATCATGCAATTTTATCGTATCTCCTTCAACTGTCTCGCTGGCCAATTGTATATCTTCAACTCGTACAACTACTGTTGTTTGGTCAAGTGTTTGAACAAAAAATGTGAAAACTTCAGGTTCCCCTTGTTCATCAAGAAAAAACCCCTCTTCTAGACATTTTCACCCAAACATTCCAATCATAATCAATTCCGGCAAAGTAAACTTGTTCTTCCTATGATGTTAGTATGAAGGGATCATTGCTCTCTCGGTCATCTTTATATAGAATATTGTTAAATTTTACTAATGTAAATAAGAAGTTATCATGTTTTGTTCCACGAACAGGATCGACCCAATCACACCTTAACAATATGTGTTTTAATCCAAGACAAAAAATAACCTCAATAATATCTCTCAACAATCGATAATAATAACCCTCACTAACAAAAGATCAACCAACACCACTATTCTGTGTGGATTGATTCATGTCAATATCTCTAATACGAAATCAGAATCCGTTAGCATTCAATGACTTGTAGCGACGAGCTATAATAAATGGACCATCAGCTAGTTGGTTGAGTTCTTCGCTCACATGCTGGGTTAAATCACGTAACATTTGAATCTGCAAATTTCACATATATAGTTTAATGGATAAAGGATTGTGAAAATACAACTAAGTTTCACTATAAAAATATTAAATCAATTATATGTACATGAGTCTTGAACCACTCATGAAATGTGTTGAAATGATGTTTTTAGATTTGATAGTCAGTTGCACGGGGCATTTCACGTTTCCACTCTGTGATATAGATACTAAATCACAAAACAATTTAAGGTAATCAATAAAATAAATATAGAAACAAAATACACATCAAATATGAAACTTACTATAGCAATGGAATAAATGATGGAGTGTTGAACAACACATATCCATGAGCTTGAACCCACTCGTCGTTCTGCATATCAAATGTTATTCCTTCTCCAATTGGACCCTCTTCATTCTAGGGCGGTTTATCTAACATTGTTTCAACCTCATAAATATATGAATCACAGAAATTAGTACCCTCATCCATTAAATATCCCTTGGAAATTGAGGCTTCTAGAAGATCATTGTTGCGCACATACCGTTTCAATGTATTTAAGTATCGCTCTATTGGATACATCCACATGAATTGGACAGGACCACCAACAATGACTTCAAAAGTTAAATGCATGGTCAAGTGAACCATGACATCAAAACGAGATTGCGGAAAGTGCTTTTCTATGTGACAAAGTGCAAGTACAATCTTATCTTATAGCTTTTACAAATCGCTCTTGCGATGATTCCTATAACATAGCTGTCTGAAAAAATTAGAAACTCTAATCAACGGATCAAAAAACTGGGAAGGTAATCAATCATGAATTGTAATAGGAATTAAGTGTTGAAGAAGATTATGATTATCATGAGTTTCCAAACCCTGTAATGTCTTGCTCGTCATATTCACAGGCTTCGAAATATTAGAGCAATAACCATCTTGCACCTTAATGGTCTTCAAAATTGATAGAAATGATTGTTTCTATTTTTTACTCATTTGTGTACTATGCTGCAGGCATGTATGCCCAATTACCTTCACCCAGATGTAAATGAAAAGGTTTTCTCAATCCCATTTCTTATAAATCACGTCAAGTAGTAATACTATCCTTTGATTTCCCCTTGATTCCTAAAATGTTGAACAAAATATTATGACATTCATTTTCTTCAATGTTCATCATATCCAAATTATGTCTTAAAATATTATATTTCCAATAAGGAAATTGAAAAAAAATACTTCGTTTCTTCCAATTATGACTTAGCTGCCTATTTGCAGTAGTAATAGAAGGCAATGCATGAACCAATAAATCTGGAAAATCATACTTTGTACGGTTGTTTTCTTGATCAAGTTGTGCATAAATTTCAACCTCCAATAGTATTTGTGGTGATGGGTCATAATCTCTATTACCATCAATTGATATACGGTATTTTCTAAACCTATGAAATGGAGGAAGAAAGCGTTTGTGACCAAGATATTCCCACTTTCTACAGTGCTTAACCCATATAGATTTCGTACTCTTATTACAACAAGGGAAAGATAATTCTCTTTTTGTACTCCAACCGGATATGTTAGCATACGCTGGGAAATAATTAATTGTCCATAACAAAGAGGCCCAAATTCTAAACATTTCATTAGCTTCTGAGTCAAAATTAATTACACCATCGGCTCAAAATTATTGCAGCTCATCAATCAAAGGTTGCATATAAACATCGATTTTATCACCAGGTCCTCTCGGTCCATAAATTAGAATTCACAGTAACAAAAAAGGATGCTTCATACATACCCATGGGGGAATGTTGTATGGAACCAACACCACTGACCATATACCATGTGTCACACCAACAATGGACCTAAATGGGTTAAAACCATCTGCTTCTAAACCTAGTCGAATATTACGATCATCTCAGGAAAAGTCTAGGTGTCTTTGATCAAACTCTTTCCATGCCAAAGAATCTATCGGGTGAGTTAATTTATCAACCTCGTTATTTCTCTCTGAATGACAAGTCATCAATTTAGCAATTTTAGTGGACAAGAATAATCTCTTCAGTCTCGGTTTCAGTGGGAAATAATGCATCTGTTTAGGGGCAACTTGTTTCCCCTGATTCAAGACTCTCCTAGGAAGAATATGACTACCTTGATTAATCTCATTCGTCTTCCACCTGGATGTATAGAAAACAGTACAATTATTTAACTACAAATTCTCTTTCTAAAGAACATACAATTACTGAAACACGCATCAATTGTATTATATGTAAAACCAAGATCATCGTTCAACTTGGGAGCTTGATTGAATGACTCCGGAATCTTCACTCCAGCAAGGAGTACCTTCTTCAATAATACCATCAACATGTCGAATGAGGTGTCTGACCACTGGTTCAAGGCCTTTAGGTGTAACAATTCAACGATGAACGATAGTTTACTAAATTTAGTGTGTCTAGGATATAATTCAGTATGCACATTGTCAATAATTTCAATGAATTTCAATGCTTCTCCATCTACAGAAGAATGTGGATTACTCAATCCGACATCGTCATTTACGACATTACTGTCTTCAAATTGAAACTGATGCATCATATCATTGATCATTATGTTCATCAGATCAATTGTTCTCGAATCAACATTCAGATGAATAATTTCTAAGGGATGACATGAAACAAAATCTTCTCCATGGCGTGTCTATGTCTTATATTTTTTCAAAAACACATTAAAAAATGTTCCCTAACAATATCTCCTTTGAAGAGATATCGATTTGCACATTTTCTATATGGAAAAATAATCATATTGCTTAGAAATATGTTGGTGAAATAAATAAATTACTTAATCCCCTCAAAATATTCAGTTAAAAAACTATCTTGCATATCAATCTAGCTCCTATCCGTATCTATATTTAATAAAAATCAAAACTGAAATATCATATTTAAATACTAAAAAAACATGTATCATTAAAATTTAAAAAATAAATTTGAAGGATAAAAAACATTACCTACAGAGGACTCATCCACGGGTAATGGGGTATAACTCGATTTTGGATCCATGATGGTGCAGTGACTTGACGACAGGGGTTCGACGGCTAGACTCGAAAGGAGCGGAACCATTTGCCGAAGAGTGGGAGAGTTCTATACGGTGGGGCACAACCTATCGGGAGGGTCCAATGGAGGTAGGAGGACTTTTTGGAGGGATGCAATGGGGCCGGGGGGGATGGCGATAGTGGGACTGTCCAAAGGTGCAGCGTAGAGGCAGGGGGTGGTGGTTTCCGGGTCGCAGGGTCGCGGGGGTGTCGGTGGCACGAGGGCGTAGTGCAGAGGAAAGGAGGTGGGGGTCGCCGGGGTTGTTGGTGCCGTAGAACAAATTCAAGGGGGTGGGGGTCACCGGGAGGTCCGTGGTCGGGGGTCAGGGTCGCCGGGGGTCGGGGTCGCCAGAGGTCGGGGTCGCCGAGGGTTGGGGAGGGGTCACCGGGGGTCAGGGAGGGGTCGCTGGGGGTCGGGATAACCAGGGGTCGGGGTCGCCGGGTCGAGGGTCAGGGTTGCCGGGGGTGGGGGTCGTGGGGTTGGGGAGGGGTGGTCGTGGGGTCGGGGAGGGGGGGAGGGAAAATTAGGTTTTTAGATATTAAAGTGAAGCAGCCGCCAAATGGCAGCCGCTGTTTATATTATTAGCAGCCGCTAAAAGTCACCCTCCTCAAAAGATAGAAATTCTAGTAGTGTGTATATGATATATGAGATAATCTAAGAATCCATTCCTTTGATAACTCAACCCTACAATCAGGGGGAAGGTAATTGAATCTTCCAAGAACACATCAATGTTGTCCCTCACATTGTTAATGTATTTGAAAATGATTATTTATTTTGTCTAAATAATTTTAGCTTGATATGAATTCTCATAATATATTAATATACAAAATTGTGAAAATTATTCAAGAGGAGGTTCATCCACCTCCTTACACTTCTTCAGAATTAGAGGATTCTTAGGTATGTGAGGTGTAATATCTATTTCCCATTAGTTGATATTGGATTTATATAAATATAGAAACTCAATGCCCAAAATAGCATATAACTCAATGAAAGGTAGTATGAAAATATTTAGTGTGATGTTCAATCCACACACATTAACCAAGGTGGACTTATAAACATTTGATGATATAATTTCTCTATTTTCTGTTCTCATAGATAACTCATCGTCCATATTTTGAGGTGATGTTTCAATAGTGTTAATAAACAAGAAAGATGTATAAGAATGTGTAGAACTATAATCAAATAGTACATTCAATATTTCGGGATAAATAATAAATGTGACTATTAACAAATCATTATCTAGATCATAATCATAATTAGTGACAACATAATCCCTTACCTACTACTATGGTTGTTTTTATTGATGATTGCCTCTAAAAACTATTGGAAGAGGAATATGGTTAACATAATGAACATGTTACTTTCAGTTTTAAAACATCACTACATGAGGAGTGTTGATCGAAACCTCGCATGATTATTCAACATTAGTGGGATTGTTCATATCCCTATGGTATTTATTTTCTATATACCCAATTCATCCACATCTGAAACATTTTTGGTTCCCTTTAGACAGGTCCTTGTATGCTTATTCCAATAATTATGACATGTTGGATATTTCATTTTCCTTCAATTATTGGTTTTTTTGTTGATCCATTCATATTAAACACCATTTTATTAATTATTTCATTTGGACCAGGAGACAATTGAGAGTCCTTGATCTCTATTTCAAATTTTGGTACACAACATTCAATCCCTTAATAGCTATCAAAGTCTAAAATTTCTAATGGTATTCATAATCCTAGATTTAGTCTTCAAAATTAGAGGTCTACATTTCATTCAGTGTTCATGGAAAAATCAGAAGTGTATCATTCAGGACAAGAGATGATAAAATCATATTCACCTATATAATTGTATTCCTTCTACATTAGTCTGATGAATTTTCTTTTCATCAATAGTTGAAGTAATCTGGGTAAATATTTATTGAAAGACATTTTCCTAAAACCTTACCACTACATGAAATCAATTTCCTCCTTGGAGTTCTTGTTTTTGATTAGTTTCTACCACGGATTAACTTCCCTATAAAAATAATATGCCACTAGAAACCCATTTATCTTTTTTCACTATTTAAACCATTGAATTATCAATACTATTGAATAAAAGGATATAAGGGATAAAAAAATGAAACACAACCATATATCATTAGAATAATTCCAATAAGAAAATATAATATAACTAAAAAACAATATGAAAATTTCACAAGAGGTTCGACACATCATAAAAATCCATAAACGAAATAAACATCACACATTATAATTTGTACAAAAAGAATAATAAATGATACATACCATGAGGCAAGATCTTGAGGACTAATAAAAAAATACAAGACATGTAAAATTTGAACATACACATGAAAAACTAATAGTTTCACACTCATTTATTAAATCACTGCTATGAGTATCATCCTTGAGAAAACTCTAATCTAGAAATATATTAATCTAAAAGGGACTAAACATTGATAAAAATTAACTAACCTAGTAATTCCCTACTACATAACACATATTAACCTTACCCTCACTATGTAAAAATACTGGTGGTGACTCATGAAAAATAAACATCATCACATGAATATTGTAATTCCCTAGGATAAAACCACTATGACATCATTCACGCATTCTTTGAATCACTTAATGTGGTCCACAACACATATCCATCAATGGAATCACATCACAAATCATGTATCACTTGGATAATAATACACATCATCAATAACCTATGGGGATCTATAAAGCTAGAATCAACATCACATCACAATTCCCCAACTGATCCTTCGCTATTATCATAAACATTAAATATTTTCATTAAAATGCCTTTATAAATAACATTGAAACTCACAAAAAGTGATATTAAATCATAAATTTTTTTAATAACATAAAAAAGTGTCTGGAAATAATATTCTCATTTTATAAATCCATAGAAAACACTTAAAATATGTAAAACCCTTTAAAAAGTAAACATAGAACACTCTTAAAAGACCATTTGGAATATATCACTAAAAAATGCAATTTAAAAAACTAAACTCAAATTATAATTTTATAATATTTTATTTATAAATAAAGCACTATTTCAAAATAAAAAATCATTGCAATAAGCTAATTAACAACATTATTGATTGGATACACCGCACCATAAAATCCATAACTGATGAAATATACACACATGACATCATATATTAAATTTAATTAAATATAGACCACATTAAAAGAAACATGAAATCATTGAACTGTCAAATATAAGTAAATGAAAAAAATTCATAAATGAATTCATAAATCCTTGTCACAATTGATGAAATTATAAAGAAAAGGACCAATATTATGGCTCGCAAAACTCATTAATAAACACACAATTTTTTAACAACCCTAGTAATAAAAAGTAGATAAGAAATACAACTATTGTTATAAGTGAGTGGAAAAAAGGGACAATATCCATAAAAATATAGATGGAATACCTATCCATTTTGACATAATGGATGAGTCACCAAGAAAACCCCATAAAAGATCATTAGATGTTCTTTGGGGGAGCCAAAAGGGATAGGAGGGGTGTCCAATACAGGGGGTTTGAATGGTGTAATTAAAAGGGATAGATCACACTTTAAAAATGGATATTAGAAAAAAAACCTCTCATTTGGGTCTCAATGTTTACATAAAAAGATAAACAAACCATGTGAATACCATACAGATCCATAATGTTTTGTGTTGCGTGGAATGTAATCAATCGGAGCACAGTTGCACTAACAAAAAATCTTAACTATGCAACCATTATATAGTCCATAAATATAGACCAATTTTCATCCAAAGAAACCCAAAAATCAAGGGTCCTGAGAATCCATAAAATACCCCCCCCCCCAGTGTGACACTATGGGTGTCACAAACTCCCCAATACACCACATTTTCCAGATAAAGTCCCCAATAAAGAAGAAAGTAAAAAAGAAAAAGAAACAAAACACCCATGTTAATGTGAGGATAGTTAGACAATGAATCCATAAATTTGTTCCTAGGATGAATCTCTCATGAAATGTATTTTTAACCAAATAAACCCATTAAATCACAAGGTTATAAAAAGTCTCTATGAAAAATACAATCACACTTACAGATAAAATTCCTAAAAGAAAGTGGACTCTTGGGACAAGTCTACCCACAATTTATAAATATCCCAAATAAAAAAAATACAGAACAAATGATATGAATAACCCCACTATGAATATCATCTCCAAAAGGATCCATAGAACACTTAGAAAAAACCCTCAATTTCTCAATTGATGTAGAACCCAATAAACTCAACACCAACTTGATCGATCCATTAAAAATCACTACATTGAAATCCTCAATGTATAATGTCAATGAGTTACAAAATAAGGGATGACATGGAACCTTGAATCATGTCAATGTACTCCTAGGGTAGAATGTTTCCTCAAGATAAGAAGAACATACCATGAAGATCCCAACAAAAATAGCACAATCAATTACATAAAGGATCTAATGAATCATTTTTCAAAATTACACACACATCGAACAAAAATTTATATATCCCCACATTTATAAGAATCACTCCAAAAAATAAGACCGAAAAAAATAAAATATCATTGGAATGAACGTAATACAAAAAACAACAAGGCATTCACCTCATCTAGATATTAATATGGATTATATGCCAAAATATAAAAGCACCAACAAATAGAGAAATATTTTAAAACAATATTTAAAAACTCTAAATTGGTATTAATTGACTACAACCTAAAAATAAAATTTTTGAACCTTAAACCCATATTGTAAAAACTAAAAACATTTTATTTTCCCCCAAATAAATCATCTAAATTAAAAGAAATTGTTTTTTCTTTATTTAGTGTTTCTTCCAAAAAACATGTCAAACAAAAGAAATTTTCTTTTCAAAAAAACACATTCCAAGTCTATTAGAAAATAAAATTTTAATGTTAAATATAACAAAACTCACACATTACATTTTATAAAAAATAAAAATCGAAACATTTCAATGAATGATGTCATAATTCCCCATTATTTAATAAATAAAATCTATTAACATCCACTAGGAAATACAACATCCAATTGATTTTTTTACAAACCCATTGAGGTAAAATTTCAAAAATAAATATAATATCCCATTAAAACGCTCACATCATATAGATAACCCCTTTGAAATTTAAAAAAATTACCAAATTTATGATCAAATAGTATAAAAAATCCCTCTCATATAAAAATGGTTTTATAACAACTTCTAAATAACAGTGACCCTTATTTCTATATTTAAATCAATCGTGAATAACCATTTTCAGCTGAATTCCATAATTTCTATTTAATTAGACAACAAAAACAAAATTAAAAACCCATTACAAATTCTACAACCCATTTTTATTTAACACTTAATACTACATGTATATCGATGTATAACATGGAATTCCATGGTAATTCCAACATTCATGAAAAAAAAATTTAAAATTTAACTTTATTTAAAAATCAATAAATCGAAATAATGGTTTATGACATATCACTATAGAATTTTTGAGTTTTTGATAGCTAAATGAATAAAATCCCAGTTATTGGGGTCCAAACCAAGGGAACCATAATATTAATAGAGAGAACCTCAGAATAAAACACTCTATTTAATTAATAAATTTATATATGAAACATATCAAATAAATAAAAGACATAACCCCTAGTACACATTATACACATTCAAATAAATAAACTCCATAACCAAGGGAATCAAATTCGACTCTAATTAATAACATCTTCAAAAAAAGATTCAAACCTCGTTTAAAATATCATTGAAAATATCAACAATTTTACCACAACATTTTTCTCAAAACATAAAGCCATTACCAAGAACCACCAATAAAAATTCATTTAAACCAAGGGTTAAATCCCATTCATTTGAGAAAACATCACAAAACATTTCATAAATAAAAGAGAGCACTTTACCTTTCTAATTTTTTTAATAATATTATTTTAAATAATCAACCTCAAGTAAAATTATTTCAAAATGTAATTCATAAATCATAAAATGTGAGTATTAAATATAAGGCCCCACCCTTAAACATTACTTAATCTTGAGATATTTCAAGAATACACATTGAGGATATTTTCAGGATTAGAGTTTTAGAGAATTAGATCATAAAACATGCATTGCATCCCACATTTAAACAAAGTGGTTACAATAAAAGATAGTATTCATTTTTCCCACCACAGGAACATTTTTAAAATAAAACATGGATTGTTTCTTGACACTTCCTTGACACTATAATCAAATCATGTAACTTTCCCTTGACCTGTGAAAAACATTTCAAAAACTTGGGATGAGCATAAAAAGCTCAGTAAGGGATATAAAAATATTGAAAATAAACATGAGTACATGTATACATAAGAATCAATGAAATCATACATTACACATAAAAACATAAGAATGTTAACATACCTCATGAAATCATGAATAAATCATAGAAATAATCAGACATAAATATAACTTGAGGCCTTCATAACATTCTTACGTAGGGAGTAACCCTCTTGGTTACGTTTGGAATACCCATCACAGTATATTCCCTAAAGCTCTTCAAAGAAACCTTAACGTTTAACTCCTTCGCATTACCCAATGAATTTGATAGCTATATCGGGCCCACCCGCCCTTAGTTTATCACGGAACCACCCGTATTCATAACAATTCCCAAGAACCATAACATAATCGTATCACATAAAACATGCATAAAGGAAACATAAAATTTCCACATTTCAATAACAAGATAACAATAAAACACATTGATATAATAAAAACGTTGAGAAAACCATTTTAAATACCAAAATAAAAGAAAAGTATAACATGGTATTAATTTTTCATTAAAAAAAGGTATGTCTTGTAGTGGAAACCGAAACTCAAATAATGGTCACAGCGGTGGAGAAGTCATTGTCACCGCATACGTACGACAAAAACATTCCCTTTTGTCATTTAGTAAAACGCTTCATATAAAAAATATTCCTTTTGAATAAATGTAAAAGTCAAATTGGTTATACACCGTACAAATTAAGGTTGTGTTTAAAACAAAATATGCCTCAATGAAAGGAGATTGAGATGAAGTCACATACCTCATATCCGACTTGACTCGATCGTTCTTTAATCTCCTGAATAATAAACATGAGTTAATTTTTACTTGCTTAAGAACCTGTTTTAAGTTCATTATTCCTTTTATATCACTTATTACCATGTTATGAACACTATGTAATTATTTAAGTTAATAATGGTCATTTTTTCGATCATTGGTACTTGAGTAAAAACTAAACTCTTTATAATTACAAGTTGTTCTTGGGGTAAAATATCCATTATATCCAGAATTATATTCATGATGTAGATATGATTTATATCATATATATCCAGTATATACATGCATTAATAATATTAAATAACATTTAGAGGTAAGAAATGAAATGCACCGTTCATGGAGACGGTAAGCCGTACGTACGCATGAACACTACTTCCATTTCTATTTCATATATAATGGAATTAAAACATAATTATACATAATAGTATTATAATTATAGTATGGTATCATATATAATATCATTTAATCTATCTTTTATATGTACAACATATGGTATTAACGAATCAAATCACTTTGAGGGGGCGGTAGTCCGCACTTCCTAAAATAAAGATATCGCGTGTACCCATAATGGAAACCATAAAGGTATGACATAAATGAAAAATACAGAAGCATAAGTAAAACATAAACATATTATATATCATATATAAATATAGTTACATCTTAATGGCCACCTTTTAAGGTGTTAAAATAATATTGAACAATCATCGTTTCATGATGTAGAAATTCACCATCCACAAAAATAGTATGTTCTTTAACCATTAGATGAATGTGTGTGTATGTGTAGAAAAAATTATTCTTATAAAAACATACTAGTATATTGAATATACTGGTTTTGTTAAAAATAAATGAATAAAAAGAGTTTAGGGGGTTAGAGAAGGAAAATAAAACAAAAGAACACAAGTGAAGACATTACCTTTAAATCGGGTAACTCCCTTTGGTTTGAACCAACATGATTTAATGAAGAGATTTCTGCCTAAGGTAAGGCTTCTAGGATGAGGAGAGGGATGTGGAGAGAAAAAATGAGCAGAGCTTGGAAGAGACAATGTCTTGAGAGGTGTGGGTAAGGAGGTAGAGGTGGGGTCTTTTATAAGAGGAGAGGAGGGGCACTCCTGGAAAGGTATAAAATGTTACTTTATTCTCAAATGAGTTTCGGATTTTAAAGGTCCTAAATTGATTTATTTCAATGATAAGGTGATAAGAGTTCGAAATAAACACATCCAATAGGTTTATGACATTATTAGGTCTTAGATTTTACATTATATTTTCATTTTATTTAAATCATTTAATAATGAGGTAATCGATGCATCATCATGGTGTCATATATAATTTAATTTATTTAATGTCTAAAAATTATAAAAAACTACTATGATGTAGGAAATATTTTTATATATCTAATGAATATTCATAGTCAAAGATATCATTTATGTAGACAAAATTAAAAATGTTTTACTCAGGTGATACATTCTTTGTTTTATTTACTTTTTTAAAAAAAATAAAAAGATAAAAAGTCATTATCAGACAAAAGTGATTCCATGGGGTCCCCAAGTTTGGAACAAGGCATCCCATGGTCGACCATGACACAAAATTTAGTATTAGGAAAAATTTTGGTGTCATTTTATATTATGATATTATTTTATTGTCCTTAACTACCTGATTACTAATTAATCAAGATAATTAACGATAATTACCATCGTTACTATTCACAAAGTCCAAAAACAAAATATTCTTAATTAAATAATTTGTACCTTCTGATTAAAAATATGGAATCCATTTTACGAAATTCCAAACACATAAATTGCAATAATTAATTTAAAAATAATTCTCGTTGTCAAAACATATAGCGGGTATTTTTGAAACAATATCTATGAAACGTTTGGCATTAGTTTATGCCCAATTCCAAAGAGAAATTAATTATAATGACCACTATTGGATTAAATTGTAAAAATATATTCTATTTACACCTTAAAACCAATTAAAAAGATAATATAACCATATAATTAAATTAGATGAAAAAGCAGTTTTGATGTAAAATGCAGTATTTTTCACTATTCATTAAAAAATGAACATTGTCAAAAAAATACCAAAAATTTATCCAAAGTAAATTTAGATGTCCCAATAATAAAGAAAAAGTTTATATTGACAAATATATCTTATAAAATTGTCAAAAGATAGATTTAAAAATGGTTCACCATCAAAAGGTGGTAAAACAATCATTTAAAAATATTAGAGAATTCTATGCTTAAGATTGGATTTATTCCCATTTTAGGCCTCTAAAACACTATCTAATTCATAAATAGACATAGATAAGAATATCTATTATTAATTACTTACTTTGGATGTTACACCCTTCCCCCCTTTTGAAAATTATGTCCACTTAATTTATTTACTTATCGAATAAGTGGGGGTATTTATCTCTCATTGCATTTTAAGATTCCCATATTGCCTCTTCACTCATGTGGTTCTTCCAAAAAACCATTAATTGATGAATCAACTTATTCTGTAACACTTTCTTCATGTTGTCAGGAATCTGAACCGGTTTTTCCTCATAAGATAGATTCTATTCCAGCTGAACTACTTCTGGACTCAAAACATGAGATGGATCTGGCATGTACTTCCTTAACATTGAAACATGAAAAACATTGTGTACCTGAGATAAAATCGGATGTAAAGCCACTTGGTAAGAAACTGATCCAACTCTCTCCAGAATTTCATATGGTCCAATGAACCTTGGACTCAGCTTTCTTTTCTTACCAAATCACATCACACTTTTCCATGGTGATACTTTCAGAAAAACATGATCACCTACCTCAAAAGAGAGATCCTTCCTCCTATTGTCTGCATAACTCTTCTACATGCTCTGAGTTGTTGTCATGTGTCTCTGTATCAACTGAACTTTTTCTGACAACTCTTTTACCAATTCCAGTCCCATTAACATCCTTTCACCCACTTCATCCCAGAAAGATGGAGTTCAACACTGCTTCCCATATAATGACTCAAATGGTGCCATCTGTATACTAGAATGAAAACTCTTATTTTATGAAAACTCAACCAAAGAAAGATGTTGGCCCCAACTTCCCTGATAATCCATCGAACAATCACATAGCATATCCTCCAAAGTTTGAATCGTTCATTATGACTACCCTTCTAATTGAGGATGAAAAGCTGTACTAAAATTTAATTCAGTACCCAACAACTTCTGAAGGCCTTTCCAAAAGTTAGAAGTAAACTTGGGATCACGATCAGATACAATGGAGAGGGGAACTCCATGAAACCTGACTATCTCTTTATGATACAAAAGAGAAAGTTGATCTAGGGAAAAAGTATCTTGTATTGAAAGGAAATGAGCAGATTTAGTCAAGCGATCAATAATAACCAAGATTCCATTATTACCTTGAGGTGTCTTCGGCAATCCCACAACAAAGTCCATGGATATATTTTCCCATTTCCACTCTGGCACTGGTAAAGGCTGAAACATCACTTTCAGTAACTGCCACTCTTCTTTAACCTGTTGACAATTCAAATAATTCATATTAAAATCAGCAATATCTCTTTTCATTCCGTCCAACTAGTAATACTCCCAAAGATCTCTATACATCTTAGTACTGCATGGGTGAACTGAAAACAGAGAACTATGAGCTTCACATAACAACTCTCTGTTCAACTGTGAATCACAACGCACCCACAATCTCTTCCCAAATCTCAAAAAACAATCATTATCAATGTTGAATTCAAGAAACTTACCCTTTTGAACCAACTCTACCTTTTTCTGCAACTCACTATCTAGCTGATGTGCTTGCTTAATTCTGTTTGATAGAGAATATTTCACTGATACTAGAAACAAAACAGAAAGGAAATCCTATGCCAACAACTTCAAAGCCAAATTTCATCAAATCCTTAACCAAAGGATCAGGTTCCAAATGCAACATTGTTAATGAAGCATTACTTTTTCTACTCAAAGCATCAGCCACATTATTTTCTTTTCCCGGATGGTAATGAATTGTACATTCATAATCCTTGATTAATTCTAGCCATCCCCTCTGTATCATGTTTAATTATTTATTAGTGAATATATACTTTAATCTTTTGTGATTGGTATATATTTCAAACTTTACTCCATACAAATGATGCCTCCAAATTTTTAAAGAAAAGACAACAGTAGCTAATTCCAAATCATGTGTAGGGTAATTTACCTCATGAGTTTTCAACTAACATGAAGCATAAGCAATTACCTGATCATTTTGCATTAGGACACAACCAATTCCTTTCAATAAAGAATCACTGTAGATAACAAACTTCCCATTCCTGGAAGGTAGTCCCAAAACTGGAGCATTCATAAATCTTCTTTTCAGTTCCTAAAAACAATCATCACATTATTTTGTCCAGATAAACTTAACACCCTTCCGAGTTAGCTTTGTCATTTGACTAGATAACCGGGAGAAATTTCTAAAAAAACCTTCGGTAATAGCCTGCCAAACCAAGGAAGCTACGAATCTCAGTTACATTTGTGGGTCTTGGCCATTCATCAACAACCTTTGTTTTTTCAGGATCAACAGTTTCCCCATCTTTAGAAACAATGAGACCAAGGAATGAAATTTGTTGCAACCAAAACTCACACTTTCTTAATTTACTATACAATTCTTTTTCTTTTAAGGTTTGAAAAATGGCCCTTAAATGACTTTCATGCTCCTCTTTACTTTTAAAAAACACCAAAATATCATCAATGAAAACCACCACAAACATATCCAAGAACTCATGGAAAATTCTATTTATAAGGTCTATGAATACAACAGGTGCATTGGTTAGCCCAAAAGGCATAACTACAAATTTATAATGGCCATATCTTGTATGAAATGTGTTCTTCGGAATATCTGCTTCCTTTACCTTCAACTAATGGTACCCAAATCTCAGTTCAATCATTCAAAAAGACTCCCTGGAGCTGATACCACTTCATTTGATTGCCCAACATCTGCTGAAGTAGTTGAAAAGGATTTCACCAACCCTTTCTGCTAGTATTCTAACTTCTTCCCATCACACGATCTCTTTGTCATACACTCATTTGCATAGTGACCCATCTCATTTCACTTAAAATATTTCACTAAATGTAACTCAAATTTGGTCATACCATCCCCTTGATCTTTTTCAATACAATCACGAGCCTTATGTCCCATCTTACCACATCGGTAGAACATTCCTGAATTCAGAAGACATTTCCCAGCATGCCTTTTAACACCTTCATCACAAACTGGAAACTTAGTTTTCTTACCATCAGACCTTTTTTAAGAATTCTTCCCTTTCTCCCGCCACCTCGGTCTCTTCTTCTGTTGGTTGTTATAGAACACTTGATCATCAGCAAACTCCATTTCCACCTTCTCAGTACATCGAATAAGCTTTTCATAACTCTTGAACTCATGAGAAGCTAAATCCCTTTGATATTTTGGCTTTAATCCTAAGTAAAAACGATTGATTTTACTATCAAGGTCTTGGATAAAATTTGGAGCATACATTGCCAAAAGACTGAACCTTTCTTCATAAGTAGCCACTGAGTCTTCCTCTTGCCTCAATTCCAAGAATTTTTTTCCATCCTAAGTCGAACAGCCATAGGAAAATATTTCTCAAGAAACATAACTTTGAATTCATCCTAGTCAAGAGAAAAAATCTCATCAGCATCCCTGATATTTTTAACCATCAACCACCACTGATCTGCTTCACCCTCCAAACGGTAAATAGAAAGACTAACCTTTTGATTGTCTGAACACCCCATGACATCTAAAAACTTCTCTAGTGCTTTAATCCACGCTTCATCTTGCACAGGGTCAGATGATCCTCTGAATGATGGGGGATGTTGCCTAATGAAATGTTTCACCACTTAAATGTTCCTCTACGATTGATTTGGCTGATCTCATGCATGGATACCACCACCATTTATCACTTGGGTCAACTATGCCATTACTACAACTAATTGTTCAGTTCCAATTCCAACCATCTCAGGATGTTGATTCAAATGTTCATTTCCTTATGTATCCCTTCCTATAATTTCTTCCCTGTTTCTTCTATGGAAAACCATTCTGAACAAACATTTCATAGATGAAACAACATGGTAATTTTAAATGCTATATCATTTTCAATTTGACCATAATTTTTTTTTGGATAATAATTTAATAGAATTCTAACTCATAAATTTATCTAAACCAACTTATTATACCAACTATAAGGCCCCATCCTTAAGCATTACTTAATCTTGAGATATTTCAAGAATACACATTGAGGATCTTTTCAGGTTTAGAGTTTTAGAGAAATAGATCATAAAACATGCATTACATCCCATATTTAAACAAAGTGGTTACAATAAAAGATAGTATTCATTTTTCCTATCAATAAAAACATATTTAAAATAAAACATTGATTCTTTCTTGATACTTCCTTGGCACTATCATCGTATCATGTACCATTCCCTTGACTTGTGAAAAACATTTCAAAAACTTGGGATGAGCATAAAAAGCACAGTAAGGGATATAAAAATGTGGAAAGGAAACATGGGTACATGTATAAATAAGAACCAATGAAATCATACTTTAATCATAAAACATAAGCATGTTAACATACCTTATGAAATCATGAATAAATCATATAAATCATAAGACATAAAGGTAACTGGAGGAATTCATAACATTCTTACGTAGGAAGTAACCCTCTTGGTTACTTTTGGAATACCCACCACAGTATATCCCCTAAATCTTCTCGAATAAACCTTAACGTTTAACTCCTTCGCATTACCCAATGCATTGGAGAGCTATATCGGGCTCACCCACCTTTAGTTTATCAAGGAACCACCCATATTTATAACAATGCCCAAGAACCATAACATAATCATATCACATAAAACATGCATAAAGGAAACATAACATTTCCACATTTCAATCACAATATGTCAATACAAAAAATTGATATAATAAAAAAAATTTGAAAACCATTTTCAATACCAAAATAAATGAAAATTATAACATGTTATTTATTTTTCATTTAAAAAATGAATGTCTTGTAGAGGAAGCCGAAACTCAAATAATGCTCACAGCGGCGGAGAATTCGTTGTCGCCGCATACGTACGACAGAAACATTCCCTTTTGTCATTTAGTAAAATGCTTCATATAAAAAATATTCCTTTTGAATAAAAGTAAAAGTCAAATGGGTTTATAAACTGTATAAAAGAAGGTTGTGTATAAAACAAAATATGCCTCAATGAAAGGAGATT
This sequence comes from Viscum album, assembly GCA_963277665.1. Classification (NCBI taxonomy): domain Eukaryota; kingdom Viridiplantae; phylum Streptophyta; class Magnoliopsida; order Santalales; family Viscaceae; genus Viscum; species Viscum album. Next base: position 384,079,951 of record OY728164.1, read on the forward strand.
GAGACGAAGTCCCATACTTCATATCCGACTTGACTTGATCGTTTTTTTAATCTTCTGAATAATAAAATTGAGTTAATTTCTTATTAATTAAGAACCTTTTTCATGTTCATTATTCCTTTTATATCACTTATTACCATGTTATGAACACTATGTAATTATTTAAGTTAATAATGGTCGTTTTGTCGATCATTGGTACTTGAGTCAAAAATAAACTTTTTAAATTACAATTTGTTCATGGGGTAAAATATCCATTATATCCAGAATTATATTCATGATGTAGATATCATATATATTGTATATATCCCTTATATACATACATTTATAATATTACATAACATTTAGAGGTAATAAATGAAATGCACCGTTCATGGAGATGGTAAGCCGTACGTACGCATGAACGCTACTTCCATTTTTATTTCATATTTAAGGGAATTAAAACATAATGATACATAATAGTATTATAATTCCAGTATTTTATCATATATAATATCATAAATATATCCTTTATACATACCACATATGGTATTAACGAATCAAATCACTTTGAGGGGGTGGTAGTCCACACTTCATAAAATGAAGATATCGCGTTTACCCATAATGGAAACCATAAAGGTATTCCATAAATGAAAAATACAGAATCATAAGTAAAACATAAACATATTATATATCATATATAAATATAGTGACATCTTAATGGCCATGTTTTAATGTGTTAAAAGAATATTTAACAATCATCGTTTCGTGAGGCAGAAATTCCCCTTCCACAGAAACAGTATGTTCTTTAACCATTAGATGTAGGTGTGTGTAAATGTAGCTCTAATATTTCTTATAAAAACATACTAGTATATTGAATATACTTTTTTTGTTAAAAAATAAATGAATAAAAATAGTTTAGGGGGTTGTAGAAGCAAAATAAAATAAAAGAACACAAGTGAAGACATTACCTTTAAATCGGGTAACTCCCGTTGGTTTGAACCAAAAGGGTTTCTTTAAGAGCTTCCTGCCTAAGTTAAGGATTCTAGTATGAGGAGAGGGATGTGGAGAGGCAAAATTATCAGAGCTTGGCCGAGCCAAAGTCTTGAGAGGTGTGGGTATGGAGGTATAGGTTGGGGCCTTTTATAAGAGGGGAGGAGGGGCACTCTTGGAAAGGTATAAAATGTTACTTTATTTTCAAATGTTTTTCAGATTTTAAAGGTACCACATTGATGTATTTGGAGGATAAGGTGATAAGAGTTACAAATACACCCATACAATAAGTTTTTGACATGTTTAGGACATATATTTTACATTATCTTTTTATTTTATTTATATCGTTAAATAATGAGGTAATCGCTGCATCATCATGGTGTCATATATAATTTAATTTATTTAATGTTTAAAAATTATGAAAAAATAATATTATGTAGGAAATATTTTTATATTTCAAATGAATATTTATAGTCCAAGATATCATTTATGTTGACAAAATTAAAAATGTTTTACTCAGGTGATACATTCTTTGTTATATTTACTTTCTTTAAAAAATAAAAGGATAAAAAGTCATTATCAGACAAAAGTGATTCCATGGGATCCCCAAGTTTTAAACAAGGAATCCCATGGTCGGCCATTACACAACCATTATTATTAGGACACATTTTGGTGTCATTTTATATTATCATGATATTATTTTATTATCCTTAACTACGCGATTACTAATTAATCAAGATAACTAACGATAATTACCGTCGTTACTACTCAAAAAGTCCAAAAAAGAGTCTTAATTACATAATTTGGAACTTCTGATTACAAATATGTAATCCATTTTATCAAATTAAAAACACATAAATTTTAATAATTAATTTAAAATTAATTCCTATTGTCAAACCAAATAGCTGGTTTTTTTTAAACAATATCTATGAAAAGTTTGGCATTATTTTATACCCAATTCCAATGTGAAATTAATTCTAATGACCACTATTGGATTAAATGGTAAAAATATATTATATTTAAACTTTAAAAACAATTAAAAAGATAATCTAACCATATAATTAAATTAGATGAAAAATCAGTTAGGATGTAAAATGCATTATTTTCACTATTCATTAAAAAATGAACTTCGTCAGAAAAATACCAAACATTTATACAAAGTAAATTTAAATGTCTCAATCATAATTAATAAGTTTATTTTTACAAATAGAGCTTATAAAATTGTCAAAATATATATTTAAAAATGGTTCTCCATCAAACGGTGGTAAAACAATCTTTTAAAAATATTAGAGAATTCTATGCTCAAGATTGGATTTATTCCCATTTTAAGCCTCTAAAACACTATCTAATTCATAAGTAGACATACATAAGAATATCTATTATTCATTACTTACTTGGGATGTTAAATTAAATTTCTTAAATAATTATAATTTCTATACTAATATACAATTCAAGTAATTTTGGTTATATTACCTCACTTTCAAAACCAAAATCACATGGTTTAAAAACTACAAGTAAATGGTTTGTTTTAACTTTCCATTTCTAAAAAATAGTCATATATTTGAAACAAATAGCCCAAAGGTAAATACCAAGAATTTGATCACATATTTCAAACGATTCGACATTAAAAACCCCACATTCCATTAAAATTATAATTAAAAATCACATTTACGATACAACACCAATGTTGTACTAAAATGGTGTCAAACTAAGAAAAAGGGGAGGGAAAAATATGGGGTGAAACTACAATGTGGATGGTTTGGACACATGGGCCATTAAACAATGGAGAAATCGTGTAATATGAACATTCATGATTTCTAGATACATGATACATAAGAATTGAATTTCTTATATGACCCATTTTACAAATTATCTGACCCGAGTTCATTTAAAATTTATACCTTTGATACTAAATCAAGAACCTAAAATCCATAGTACACTCATAAAATATTAATAAATCATCATAAAATATAATAAATCCATCGAAAAATCTAATTTTGATCTCATGGTCAAGACTCAAATCTTTTATTCCAATGGAAAACAAGATTATACCTAATAAAGAGATTTCCATTCCCTTGGCCGCATATCTCATTGGAGCATGATCAAAATACTAGTCTCCAGAATACCCAATTACACCTAAAATAGCTCACTGGGTTTTTCAAGAACCTATTACCCTATTAAATAGGCATATATTCTTTGATACTTTATCGTAAAAAACCATCATGGGGAATCCTTCAATCAGATTTTAGAACTAGAAAGGAAAATACCCAAGGATCATTCCTAGTACCATCATGGATATATTAGTTGTCAAGGGTATCATACATAGCCATTGGGGTTGATTTCACCCTCAATGATCCAAATATAAACATCTATGAAAGGAATAATAATAAAAAATTTACAAAAATTTGATGAGACATGTCATAAAAAATTAAAAACCAATCCTATATACAAATGAACAATGTAATATAAAACAAATTAGAAGGTGAAGAAACAAAAATAAATATTGATCCAATGAGTGACCTGAAACCAAATGTTTCATCACCAACTCTTTGTGACTCACTGGCATTAACCATTATCCTCATAATATAGTCTTCTTATAGAATAATGAACCAAAATTAATCTAATTTAAAAAAAAATTAGAAACCTATTAAATAAATGAAGACATATACCAACCAATGTGATTTTGAATGGTGTGAACCAAATCTACAGGGATTCACTAATTAGTCTATTTCATTACACTAATAATAGAAAACAAGATTATAAGTTCATAAATTATAGAAATAAATAATATTTAATTTTCCAATACATAATATAAGATTAAAAAATTCATAGAACGTACACTTTCATAAATAATCACTTTTATAAAAAAGACATTGAAATATTATACCAAAAACCAACCCATTACAATGTGAAAAAAATATCTTTAATACACCTTTATTTTGATAACTAATACAATATATGTTTTTGTATATTTCAAAAGAATAATAACCAATAAAGACACAAATAAACCATTCACCCTTTTTCCATTAAAATCCATTACACAACTAATACGTATGGAAACAAGGAATCGAAATAAAAAATGGAAACAAAACCATTATAGGTTATAATTATATATATATATAACTTATAAGATTAATATGGTCAATAACAATAATAAAACACAAGAGAACATACATATAACACCTTTCCATTAATGAAATAATAATTTCACATGGAAATATGTAGAAAATTGTATAATATTTGTGACATAGTATGAGGTGAAACCGTGGATATTAAAATGACATTACAAGACACACAATAATGGACCTAACTACAAGAAATTTAATCGTAACACATCTAACTATAGAATTTATTTATGTTGTCTTCTCAATGACCAAACACCTTGTATGTAATATGTACAACTAGGGTGATTAGATAGTCATAAACTCCATATTTCCTTGAAATTTCTCACTACATCCAACATAAAAACATCAGAATCCACATAGAATAATAATGAAGGTTATCCACAAATATCAAACATCATCACATGGAAATTATAATTCCCTATAGCTAACACCACAGTCACATTCTCCCACCTCCCCAAAAAATCATTAATTTGAGTCCCATAAGTTATACTCTATATGAATCATGTAAAAATGTATCCATTGTATATATATGTATTCACATTAAAAACAACCAATGGGGACCCACAATGGTATAAAAAACATCACATAACACATTTCAAAATGATATTTCACATTTATTATTTTAAAATTATTTACAGATTGAAATCTGGATTTAAAAGGACTTGGAATTTATTTTTTTAAAATAATGTTGAAAATCTCCATGAATAATCAAATAATACAGCCGAATCTCTATTATCAATTTATAAAATCATTCCCCTGAAAAAATAAGGATCCCCTTTAAAAAGATGTTCGAAATTTGAAATCCCAATTTGATCTAAATCCTTAAAAAAAGTTCATTTCACAAATAAAACACTCATTAAAATTTTATCATAGATAAATAGTCCCTAAATCACTATTCACAAACAAAATTTCATTAAACTACTTAAATAACCCACTTTTCACTTAAGAAAAACACACCCAATCATGGAATGCCGTTGAAAAATACAAACAAGATATAATATATTCCATTAGATTTATTCTAAAAAACAATTAATGAATTAATAAATCATGGAACTCCTAAATAAATAGAAACTAATTAGAAACAACTTACTTAAGTGGTGGAACACAATTAATATCAATAAAAATAAATAAAAAAGACACATTAGATTACTCACAATCCATAAAAAACACCCAATTTTAGAACAACCTTATGAAATAAAATTTTCCTAACATTAAAACTACGGTAAGAGTTGAAGGTGAAGAAGGGATAAACCAATGAAGAGTGGTATGGAAGAAAAAAAGTTTTATTTGAATAATCAAATAGAAACTACCATGTAATCACACTGAATGAGATCTATAGTAGAAGAAAAAAATATGGGAGAGGCCTAAAATACCTAGGGATTTAATGGGGGAATTCATGTTGAGAAAAAACAATTAAAAATAAGTATAAGAGAAAAAAACCCAACTCATGATTTTTAATCAGTATACTTGAATGGTGAAATAAACCACCTAGAAGACGCTAGAGATTCCAAATGTTTTGAGATGTGCATGTTTCAAACATTGGTTGCACGACTAAACTAACAAGGTTCCTTAATATTGTTACCTAGAATATTTTCCATACATTACCCATTTCTATCCCAAAACAACCTAATATCATGGGGTTTATCCATCAAAAAATACACCCACATAGAAGTGACACTAGCTGTGCCACAAAGGTCATCAAACATGGAAAACAAATATTGAGAGTTTCCAAAAATGTATGATTGAAATTTTAACTTGGAATTGGGAAACATTTACCCAATATTTGAATAAATAATGAATATTTAAATATATGAATGCCATTTTGATGTGCGACATGGTACCTTTATTTAGATTTTGTTTTATTGCATAATGAATAAAAATTAAATTACTATAAGGATGTTCTGATCACAAAACCTGATAGTTATAATCATATGTATCTGTGTAACATTATATGGGGTATCAGATAGAATAGGTACCATATTTTGGAAAATTAATGGATGGATAAATATAGAATATATAAAATAAGAGAATCAGTAATGAATTGAAATCATATAAGGCAAGTGGGTTTATCCCAATAAATAATTGATAGAGTTGAAGTAGTCAGAAAAACTGTCAATGGATGAAATTGAATCAGATTAGCATGATCATATAGAAAGGATCATATAATGCAATTAGATGTAAATGATTTATATGGATGTTTAAAATTAAGGATGTGTAGCATTTTGTTTTCATCAATGATAAATTTTTTTTCTTATATTATTATACAAAATTAAGATAATATGGAAGGTAAGAAAAATGAATCATTAGGAAATAAAATATACATCTCAATAGGATGATGAATATAATATTATTATAATGTAATTGATGAAGTCAATGTATGTATATATAGTCAATACAAAAAACCATATAGGAGTACCATTTCGAAAATTTGTACACTGGTGTAAGTATTCAAGATTAATTCCATACCTCATTATAATTCATTGGGAACCATAATTGAGATATGGGTTGTTTTTAAGCAAAAAATAATTTATCATTTATATCATTATATTTGAATATCCATATACTAATCATCATAATATATAATAAATACTATAAACACATTCCAAGTTCTAATTATTCTAAAAATAGGAAAAGTTATTATTTACATTCATTCATATTTTACAATAAGATAATGATAATAAAATAGGATGATCGATATCCAAAAAGGTTAATGAAATAAATTGATTATTTATTTAATTGGTTTAAATTTCTCACCAATTATTCACACCCCCTTAATTACTGGTTTTTTTCATATCCACATGTTGTTATCTAATTTTTCACCCACGTAAAATTTGCATTCAATACTCACATAATGTGATTTGAAATGATATAATACAATCTCAATAATATATATTTAACTCATTATTATGTAAAATATGTCACATGTGTGTAAATAAATAATTAATAAATTTCATTGTCAAAACATTTAACAAAATTTATATTTAAATGAATAATTAAATAATTTATATGAATTAACAATAAATAAAATATAAATTATAAATAAACACGTTCATGCCCTATCATATTAAATAAAAAACATATATTATATAGTAAAACAATCTCAAAAATATTATTTTTAACATGTAGAATAAAAAATTGATTAGAATTGATGAGTTATGATTGAACTCATCACTATAACAATACAATGATGATTGAAAAAGGTTGAAAACATTATCAATTATAATGACTATTGAAATTAAAACCATGGTTTAGTTCTTCCATGCTTCACATTCATCAATAATTTTATATGAAATATCATTTCTATGTGAAAATGGATTCCAAATAATTCCATATCAAAAATAAAATCTAAAATAAAAACACACATTGTATTAGGGTTATTCTATTTATAATAATGTAAACTATTTTATCATTCACATAAAATCAAATTTAATGGTTTTTAGATTTATTTCATGTTTTTGGGGTATCATGTAGGGTGGTGGATCTCCGAGTGTAGATTTTGAGGGAATGCGAGAATGTGAATGGAGCATCTAGATTGATTAATCAAATGGAATATTATAATGGGACAGAGATAATGAACCTGGGTAACCAATGAAAAAAAGGTAAGGTCATGGTTTATTAATAGGAAAGATTGTAATACCCAATCCTCATACCCACGATGGCCCATTGTAAGGCCTAACAGGCATCACAAATCAAAAATGCCTGAAAAATAATTCCTTTAATTCAATGACACTACATTTGGAATGATTTCCCCTAATAAAACAATAATAACTGTTAACCTCTGGAATTTATAATGATCAATCCATTTATTGAAAAGTTAAAAATATAGTAAAATATTTAAGGAATCATGAAGAAAACATGAAGTGACAATAAATTGGAATCAAAATTGACCATAACATGAAAATTGAATGAAATTAACACCCAAAGGATTAAACATAACCACCAAATATAGATTAAAAATTTATTATTTTCCAATAAATAAATTAAAAAGGAAAATATATTGTAAATTGATAAAATTATATAAGAGAATAAGACTATCATTGATAAAAAACCCAAATGATAGAGTTCCAAACACTATGGGAGTTGAGGGATAAATCCCAACATCTCACCTTCTATAAATAATTATCAGGTGATATAAATAGCCACCACCCCAAGAGTTTTAGTTCATTTTCTTGTATTAGTGAAAATAATATCTACAAATACCTGTAGGGTATGTATAGGTTGTGATATAAATTTTTTCATAAGTATATAATCATATACTATAGGTGATTCCCATATTAAATAATCACTATTATTGGACTAGAGTACAATTCATAAAAAGAAGAATTTCATTTTATCTAAATTAATAAACACTAATAATTTCTTTTTCAACAACATACTATAAAAATATAAATGTGTAACAAAAAATATAAATGAGATAATACATACCATTTCATGGTATAAATACCATATATTACTAAGGGATAATTATATTTACACACCATGAGGACATAATCAAAAGTTTGTAACTTCTAATAAGTGGAGTTGTATCAATCCTCAAACAAATACACTAATGCAATGAAACTTAGTCCCCTTCATTTAGCTAAGGCTCCCTTGGAATTTCAATTCCATTTTTCCAAATCCACTAATATATATATATATATCTCAATCATTAAAAATATTTCATTACGTGGGATTTAAATTCAAGTGAAAATATTAATTTATAAAACCCAAACACCAATATTATAAAAATAATTTCCAATAAAAATGATTGAATAATTTTTTTATTTCTTATGTATGCACTATGAAAAAATTTATATTATAATATTAATAAAAAATAATTTGATAATTTTTTCAAATAGCTAAAATTTATATTCTAAAACTAATGAAAATATTTACTTTTAATGAATCTCCTTATTTTAAAGGGTTGGGGAAGAAACCCCATTTTTTATTATTAAAGCAAATCAAAGGCCTCTTTAACTGGGTAGAGGGAGACCCATTACATAGCCCGTAGGCTCAGTGGTCATTTAGCCCATTACATTGCCCGTAGGCCCAAATTTTAGGCCCAAAACAATATTCAATAAACTAAAATTATAAAAAAACACAATATAAACATGGTACATTAAATATATAATGGAATATGGATTCACATATTTTAAAATTAATAATATATTAGTTTTCATCAAAATTAAAACCAAAATAGGTGAAGTGTGATCATATGAAACCATAATATGAACCAATAATGGAAAACCCACCTTAAATTAGGATACACATGATCCAAAAGCCACTTTTTCTATATGGTAGGATGAAAAGAAGAGAAATGTTGTTTAAATGGACAATATAGAGGATAAGAACCACGTACTAGAATATCATGGAACTTTTATGATGATAAATACACTATAAATAAAGATGAGACAGAGGAGAACTAGGGGATGATTAAATGGGGTACAATACAGTTTGAAATTGAAGAATATAAAGCCATATAATAATTAAATCAAGTAGTGCAAATAATAAAAATTCATTAATTTTATGTTTTTGGATTTTTTCATGGTATGGTTGCATTGTTTATCAAATCATGTTCCACTGTGTGAAAGGTTCTAGAGGGAATATTATGTCTAATATGATTTTGGATTTCTATATAATTTTATTCATTAGTATTACTCTTTAAAATTATGTATCCATGTGTTGACTATGAACCTCTAACTTCTATAGGGTTTCCATTTGTATGATTAAGGTATATAGATACCACAATCCATTCTCTAACATTTTCTAAAAAACTAAATATATTTATATTACAATTTCAAATAAATATTACATAGAATGATGAAATAGATAAAAATATAAATTATATATTTCATATATTAGTTTGTAGTTGAGTGTTGATAATTATTCCTACAATATCGCTTTCATTTTCTATAACTTAATTTGGATGATTGATAAGATATGAAGTGGTGGTACCATTTCATACATAGGAAAGTTTCTAACTCTATAGTCATGAGATACCACAATGTCCTATAATAATTTCTAGATTAATAAATATAATTTACATAAGAACTATAATCTGGGATTTAGTAATTTGGATGGGTTTTTATTCACCAAAACTGTTTCCTCTAATTCTATTTCTTCTCTGCTAAATGAACCGGAGGGTTCATAGTGAATTTTCTATAATTGAGATTCATAGAAGATATTATGGATTTATATAATCTATATAGGATAATCAATCCAATATGAAACCTCTCTATTCCATTATGTTATTTCATTGGAGCCTAATACATTTGTTTTATCATCCCATAATTACCAATCCATTGATGAACAAAATGATGAGATAATTTTAGAAAATTTATCAACCCAAAAAACTCAATAGGTAGTTGGAATCTATTTTAATATGATTTATGGAGTCTCTTATCCCTTATAAATCATTTTTTCAATTTTTATATTTTTAGTCTTCTCCCAAATTATGGTCTTCCCCACCCAATATGATTCTCCCACCATAGTCAAATAAAGTGATCCTAAAATAGGTAACTAAATAATTCAATCAAAATTATCTATATAGATAGATTATTAATACCTAATATTAAAATAAAACGCAACAAAATCCATATAGGAATCCCATGAGCATCCTAAGTAGAAAAAATTGGAACAATGCATTTATTCCATAATATGGATGGTCTACTCTGCCTTCCCATCAATTTTTAGATGATATATGAAGATGTAATTTGGCATTTAATAACCTCTATATGGAACTTCTATAAATTTTAACTAACTAGATATCAATATTATAAATATCGAAATATGATACAATATGTAGTTCTAATATATATATATAGTGTTTGAGACATCCCATAGTCATCCAAATCACTGATACATTTGGTTGAAATTATGGATACTGATTTAGTCATCCAATCACTAAAAAAGTACCAATAATTATTTACCAGATGTGTGTATGGTAACCAAGTGATAAAATATGGGCATCTAATATCCCATTTTCAAGTGGGGATATGGATTTTTGGAAATAAACAAGAGGTATTTTACTCCACTATTGTAATATACTAATAAGAATAATAAATAAACACATAATCTACAATGTATCACCTCTTACTATGGATGAAATATTGATTTGTCATATGTCAGTATAATTTATTTATTGAGGGATTAATATATAGTATATAGTGAGGAATATTTTGAAAAAATTTCTACCTCATGGACTAAGGAACCAAAATTTACTTCTTGAAGAACAACATTCATTTAGGTGATGAAGGCCATTCACTCTTATTATCCCCACCATATATAGTTCTCCTGAAATTTTTAAATTCCTTATCCCCTAGTTTCCCTTTCCGAAAATGATGATGGTGATTTGGGGTCATCTCTAACTAGTGGTAAAAATAATCCCATAGAATTATTTCACATGTAAGTTAATATTTATATAGAAGTTTATTAGCTCCCATTCCATACAACATTTCAACATGTTTGGTGATTCAAAATCCTCAGATATAGAATAAATTATGATATATATTTCTCTCTATAGAACATGTGAATTTTAAATAAATGTATTTTTGTAAACACTCATCACCTATGGTTGAGGTCCTAATAATTCAATGATGAAATGTAATTCATTTTCTTATGATTGGTGTAGTATGTAAATTTATCATAAAATAGATATCAACGATACACCACTTGAGATAATTCATGCTTTCCATGAGATCAGTTTCAGGATCGCTTCATTCTATTTGAGGGTTTCATATTTATGAGAACCATATGCCTAAAAATAATCTCCCAACATACATAGAAAAAAATTCATTCTCAATGCATCACATTACAAGATATACCCACGTCTAGTGTTATGTATAACCAACATTTGGGATACTATGAATCACTAATTCATGTCATTATATAATTATTTATTTTTCTATTCCATATAATTTTACTACACATTGGGTAAGATAATCCCAGTAATTTTTAATTCTATTGAATTCTTCAATAAATAATTGGTAGTGACCAAGGAGACCCATGAAGCTATATATATGTAAGAAATTAATTATCTCTTATCATGAAATAATGAATATTACAATATTAGGATTGAATTAAATTCCAAGGATTGACTACACATTTCCTAAAAAAAATAGCATATAAGATCTATAAGATTCACATAAATGCCTTTTCATATTGTTTGTAACAAAAATTAGTTACCACAAAAATATAATTTAATGTTAGTGGTACTATTTAGTTTTAGATTAAATCAATAATTCATCAATGAATACCATGAAAAGATAGTTTATTTTTTGATAAAATATGAATCTCAATAGAACCATGAACATTGTTAGAACATTATAATAAATGAACTGAGAAAATCGGTATTGATAATGACCATATATAATTCTAAAAATAGTATTCCATAAATATGACATCATAAACCTAATATGATATAATACATATAAAAATTTGATATTTATTAAGAACATATCCCCTACTAATTGATCACAATGTTGATTAATGATGGTTAATGGGCATTTCTTCTTCATATTCATATTATTTACATTCATTATGTCAATGTTAAAAATAATTTTTCTGTTAGTTTATATTGAAAAGATATCATGAATATCCCTTGGAAAAATAATATGATGAATAAATAAATTGGATTCAAAATCATACATATGATCTATCATCTATTTTAGCTAATAAATCAAGAAAGAATATGAAGAAAATGAAACTGGTTGTGTCTTGTTCAATAGATAAATGAATAAATTGAAATTCTTCTAATAAGGAAACCCAATAATTTCATCAAATAATAATTAAAGAAACTACAAATGGGAGGAATATATAATATAAAAATACCTTCCTAATTCTCTACTAGAAGAGATATTATGTGAAATTTTAACCATAATAACTTGTGATGAGGATTCCCTTCTCAACTAGAATTTTCACAAATTATCTTTATAGTTACCATTAGTTTTCATAAAAAGTATTATAATCCACCATAATTGATTGAAATCATTAAGGGTTTTAAATGTGATCATCCAATAAATTATAATAATGATATCTAAATGATCCATCTTGATAATAAAGAAATACCATGATATGTCCCGCATATATATATTAACATGAAATAACGAGAAATAGATGTTATTCCCTTTCATCTTTTTTAGAAGTGTAGATAGTTATCTTATGTATAGAATATTATTATAATAAGGGTTTATTATTTAAATGATATGGCAATAAATTAATAAATAATGGCATATATATCAAATAAAACAATTTACATAGATGATGAAATAATACTAATACAAAAAATAGGTGTTAACCCTATATTAATATGAACTTGATGATGTTCCATGGGGAAAACATGTTCTTCTATTAGTTATCATGATTTTTACCACCAGTGTATGGCTTATTCATCAGTTATCCCTACCCATTAAAGGAAACAAATCTATCATTATACCCCTTACATCAATTTCCTTCAAGTATACATGTTTCATTATATACTATATATTATCATGGGTCCAAATGGAATTCACAACTAATCTAATAGATATTCACCCTACCAAACATTATAAGATAACACATACTCCCAATAATATGACAGTCGATGGGGGATTTTAAATCATATCATGTCACATGCCGAGCCTTTCCAGAATTCTGATGAATAAGATGTCCATTTCCAATGGCAATTGATTACACATATTAAGATAGTAAACATATGCAACATCCATTACTCTTTATTTATGGATGATGTCTCACATTCTTTTTAAAAACAATTCATAACCTAAAAAATGTCATATAAGGGTTCTCCGTCATATTTTACATTCAAAATTATTAAATTTCGACCAATTAGGATTGATCCAAAACATATGCATAGGTGTAGAGATTTAGTAGGGAAAATAGGCATTGAATGATAGGTCATATTCTAATTTCATTAGAATTATATTTGACCATATTATTACATTATATTTTTTGGGATGTAAAAATACTAAAAAAACCAAGTATCATACTGTATGCCCCTTTGATTGTCTTATTAGAGGAAAACATATTCACAAGAGTTTACTAATACCATATTATCTGGATAATACTTATGAGTGAACATGAAAATTTTGTCCTTCTATGCTATTATCTCATAAAATGGTTCTATAAAAATAGAGTCCCACAATTTCTACTTGGTCACTTCATGCAAAAAAATCATATTTCCCTTTTAAATTGTTATTAATTTCATGATATTCAAAAATTTAGATAATATTTTACAACCAATAAGTGCTAACTATGGGCTGCTTTTTCTCTAAAAGGAAGGTGGCTAATGTAGAATAAATTCTTCATATTTTTACTCATATTGAACTAAAATAGGTCATGCATCCTTATATTCTTTTTCACCAAGATATAACTCTTAGTCTATATCATAAATATTTTATTCAAATGTATTGATTCGATTATGATCAAATGAAATATTATATTGCAGTAATTTTTCTACAAACATATTTAAAAAGGACTGACAGAGAATTTTAATGGAAAAAAAGAACTGTAATAACATAAATAATGAAGGTAAAACCAATTCTAAACTATTAAATAACACTAATTAAAACTATAAACATCCATTAAACCACCATGGGAATCCTAAAAGAGAATTCAAAAATGAGGACCCACACCAATTTTCTTATTATTCCATGTTTACCAAACTATGCACTAAATGCGATAATATCATTGGATAGATTTTATTTAAGAATTTTGGTTGAAAAAATTATTTTAGACACCATTCTATAAATGTGTGATGAATACTAGAATTTGCTTATAATGGGTTATTGGGTTTTTTAATGTTATGTAATATAATCTCTTTAACAATGTGAAATTTTAATTCCCTATAATCCTTCATTCCCCAACAAATATTCTAAAAAAATTAAAAAAAATCAATTAGGATTATATTATTCCAATAACAATTATAATCCTTATTGTTTTTGAAAAGATTTTCACACAATCATTCACTGATACGGTATCCTTAAATTACCAATGATCCTTTAGATTATATCCCAAAAAAATCAATTTAACATAAAAAACAGTGTATTTATATAATTTTTTTGATCCATCATTGGATTCCTCTAACTAAGTACCCTATAATGCTCAGAATATTTTTTGGATGGAATTATTAACACCATATGGGAAGAAACTAGTTTATTTTCATCAATGAGACCACATTTTTATTATTCAATCCCAATAAAATCAACATATGTAGTTTTATCCTAGGATCTGGACATGAACCTATGATATAATGACGAATGATGTTGACAAATACGTAGTTAGATAATCATAAAAATTTACCAAATGAGGAATGAAAAAATTGACATTATATAATCAAACATATCATGAAAATATAATGTAATAAACACATAAACATTCAAAAATAAATAAATCCATCATACTAAGACCAGATGATCCAAAATGGAGTAAAATATGTGATGTGATGTAGATAATAAGATATAATCGATAATTTTACTAAACAACCAGAACAAAAAATGAAAATAACTTCTACACATGATCATGTGATATGGGGGATAACTCTCTATATTACACCTAATTTAAAATTGAGTTTATCTAACATGAATTTCCACCACCATCAACTAGTGATATAATTTTACTATTAACCCTCTAAACATTGTCTACATACACCTGAAGAGTAAATAAAGTAATAGTTTTGAATGTGATATAAAAAACATATTTGATTATTTATAATTAATAAAAAGAAACTATAATACTTATCATTATGTCAAGAAAATTGATATCGGTGAAAACTACGATGAATAAATTAAGAATCTCACTAATACACCATTACCAACACTGCTCCATATTTATATAGAATGATAATGGTCACAAATATTTGAAGCACATAGATATTCTACCAATTGAGGTATCCATATTCTAAAAAATAACTCACTATAAGTGTAGTATCAAATGTCCCCCATCATGTTCTAGTATTTTTAAATAAAATATTGGAAGGGGAAATTGATAATTAGGAGGAGTAAGTATACAACAATGGATGAATAAGAAAACGCATAATTAATATATAGTTTTAGGATAGTTAATAATTCTTTCACGAATTATCCATAATATTTCATGAATTAAACGATTTGATATAAAAATGAATAAATATATCAAAAACATCATGTATCTCATTAATGAATGTATCTAACTCTTATTCCTCACATCTTATTAAATGGAATATTAATGATATATTTAGATGAATACTCTTTTCAAATACAACACTTAACATTCTATTTCAATTTATATCATAAATAGATGAATCATATAAAACAAAATAAAATATGATATGGATCCATTATATAATGTTTAATTCCATGTATCCACCATAGGAATAAAATAAGTTGTGGAATAAAATATGACCAATTAATTATAATATATTGTATATCATATAAAATGATATACACCATAATGAAAAGGCATCATTTACTATAATGATATATTCAAGGGATGGTTATATTATAATTTAAGATATAATAAATTCATACATATATATATATATCATATCCATATAAAGATATAATAATATCTCCTTCAAACAATCAGCTATACTAATAAATGGATTATTTTATATTTCTCTTTATATTTTATCAAATATGATAACATATGAAATCATATAAAAAACACATTGGGATATCATTGAAAAAATTTATTTAAATATATAACATACTTCACTATGTACCACATAAAATGAGTTTACTTAATAACACCCATCCAAAAGTATTTTTTATTAAGTATAAAATATGTCTAATGTATCCCTCTATGTTAAAATAGATCACCATTTTTTCAATACAAAATGTGTGGATAATAAGAAATTTTTTAATTGAAAATAAAATTGAATCTCCAAATTCATAAATATTAGTAGTGATAATCAACCATCAGAACAATTAGTTCCACACAAGAAACAAAGGGAACATGAATGGTCACCACCAATCATAGGTATCTATACACCTATAACTAGTTGTTTCATAACTTGTTGGGATTTAGAATCATAAATTCCATTTTTCAAAGACACTAATTCACCATGGGACATAGAGTACATAATTCCCAATCATAAAAATAACACATTATCATTTTTCGAAGAATAAATATTCCTTGTAAATAAATAAATGAGCTGTTATTCACCGTTATGGATGACCACATCACATTATAATCATTTAAAAAGATGATAACATCATATATACTAACTATGTTCATATAATTTCCCTTCATTCATTCTTAATAAGGGGTATATATTTAAAAATAATCATATTACTGAAAAAAAATCATCCTAGCTGAGATCTAACCAATCACATGATCTACAATACAACCAAAAACCAACAATTTTAAAATATTGAATGGATTCATAAAAATGGTATAAAAGTATGAATGTTATGATGCATTGTAATTTTCAAACCACATCAACTGATGACTCCCAATATGTTCCATAAACCCCTTTTACATAAAATATATATTATACCGATCTCAATATGATATAAATTATGTTTCATTAAGTCTGAAAAATTATTTTATGACTCGGGATCATATTCCATATCTCATTCAAGATTCCTAATCATGATAACAATAATGGTTTATACATCATATTATAGTCCATAAAGAACATTAATTAAGGATATTCTTAATGTATCACATTTATATTTCAATCATCATCATGTGTCAATAAATGAATATAAATATGTAATAATATACATATAATATTACTGAATAACAATGTAGAGATTGAGTTTTGTAGGATAAATTTTATATTGTTAAAACAATTTTATGAGTATATAATAAAACCCTATATGAGTACCATATTATTACATCATAATTGCTAAAATTCCACATAATCTGTATGTTTTATTCACTTGATAGGGTTTTGTTAACTTATTACATCTATATGTAATTCATATCACACCACAATCTAACCAGTATTTACAACCAACCAACAAAACTATTTCATTATGATCATCTATAAATAAATTGATTTGAAAAATGTTAATATTTAAGAATTATATTCTTAAGGTTAAAATATTAGAAAATAATCAAACACAATTACACCATAACATAATAAATTATTATATTATTAATTTTTTAATTATAATTCACTCTAGGATTAATATCACCATCCATGAAACCACATCAATCATTTTTTATTTATATATTGTAAAACTCATTGAAAAATCACTTTTTTTAGAGTATTATGGGAGAAAAAATTAACCCTCAAATGAAATATGAATAGTAGTGATCATAACCTACAAAGAAATATGATAAAAATTCACGTCACTTCAATAATTGAAAAATATATCTTCATTGTCCAAGACAAGTTTTAATGTATCGAGGTCCTTCAAAGAATCCAAAAATTTAAAACATCCACCTGATCATTTCTCATTTATAATCAATTCAACCATGATACTACTATTGAATATTAATATTTATTATAATTCAAAAAAAAATTATTCGAATACTACATTATTATACTTTTATAAAAATCCAAAAAATATTTTTCTTCTAAAGTTACTAGAATAAAAATAATATATGTTATAATCATTTATAGATCAAAATAAATATCAGATACTATTTTAGATAAAAATATATTTTACCTTTTTATTTATCTATTTTATTCCAATAATATTGCTCAATAATATCATGGGATTTCATAGTTTCAATAAGCCTGAGTAATTTTTTTATCACGCCTCTCTGAGAAAGTGATCCACTAGACATCATGTGTGCCACCCAGAATAGTAGAGGCTAATAAAGGGTAGAAATGGTCAATGGTGTGTTTGTGGGGAGATTTTTACCTCATAGTTATAAGTATTGATCAAAGTAAATTATAGTTGATAAATTGTTTAAATAAAAAAAACAAACAATAATGAAGAATATGAATGTTAACGAAAAATATACCAACCAATCGATATCTAAATAAAAATAATAGATACAATGATAATGATGGTCATGTTGAACATAACAAGATAGTGTTGGGGGATCAAGGGAGACAATAATATATCTCGTGCTATCTAAAAAGGTAAAAATAAAAAACAAGAATCGTAAGAATATTTTCTGTCCTCCTCCTCTAATATCTATCCTAATGGGTGAGTTGGTTCAAGGTGGTGGCGTTCCGTCATTGAGGTTCCGGGTTTGAGTCCTCACAAAGGCAACATGCATCATACGCCAGCGATCCTCTCGTCCCCTCGACTCTGTGGGAACTGTCCCAAGCCCAAGGTTGGCCACCTTGGGCCTAGCTGGGGATGTGCGACAGGGGGTGGGGTAAGGCTGCCTCAATACCCCCTAATCCGATAACACGTTCAGAAGGAGAGCGTATTCCTCTTCCCGGAGCTCGTGATGCGGGAACCCTAGCGTATGTCGAATGAGGATCCCCCCCCCCTTCCTGGCGGTGGGAGGGGGGAGGATGATCTGATTCTTCTGTCGTTGAAGCCCCACCGTCCATGTGTGCTGTTTACTAACCCTAACTTTCTTCCTGATTTTCCTTCGATTGATTTAAATTCGAAAGTGTTGGATCTTCATCTTGGTAACCCTCATCTTCCAATCTCAGTGTCAGAGTTCTCCGATTCGA
This sequence comes from Viscum album, assembly GCA_963277665.1. Lineage (NCBI taxonomy): Eukaryota > Viridiplantae > Streptophyta > Magnoliopsida > Santalales > Viscaceae > Viscum > Viscum album. The sequence goes on from OY728164.1 coordinate 384,099,586, forward strand.
CGAAGCACCTTGATCTGACGCTTTTGACTCGATTCAGTTCGCGAAGGCCGTCTGTTGATGACTTTGATAGGTTCGTCTTTGCCAAATGGGATTTGCGTGATTGAGCAGTGGTTGGCCTCCTTGATAATCACTATATTATGATCCGATTTGCCTCAGATGAAGACCTGGTTTGTGCTTGGTCCAGCGCCCCTCAACGTTGCAACGACTACAGGTTTTTTCTATTTCGGTGGATGATTGATTACTGCATGAATCGAGACCCTACTGCCTTTCTGATCTGGGTAAGTCTCTCGAATCTTCCTTTACCCTTTCAAAATCCAGCAATTTTTCGTATGCTTGGGAACATGATAGGCCGCTTCTTATGTTCTGATGTGGGTACATCTACTCTGAGCCATCCGATTAACCCCCGGTGCTGCGTTGAGGTGGACATTTCTAGAACGCCGGTGGAATGGGTCTGGATCTCAGTCGGGGAGGAATTTCGATGGAAGCAGTCTGTTATTTACGAGTCCTGGGTGGATTATTGCTCAAGCTGTAAGAAATTGGGTCATCCCTTCTCGAGATGTCATGCTGGAATTCCGAGATGGAGGTCACCGGAACAGTGCCCCTATACAGAGAAAAGGGGACCTGCTGTTGTTGATGTTGTGCCATGCGATCTGGGACCTCGGGGCATTCTTGACGCTTCCACGAGTGCTCCCCCGAATCCGCTGGTGTCTGCTGTATTCACATGGCTATGATAGGATCTGAATGGGGGAAAGGTCCTGGAAAATTCTGGTAATAACGATACTGGTGATGGTGGCGTGGTACGCCCCTCAGATGAACACCCGGCAACAGATCTTCCGCAGGAGCCTGAGACCTCTGTGGTGGCGGGTAGGGAATCCAATGTACAATTCATCCATTCTGATGCTGGTGCGGCCAATCAATGGAAGGGGAATAGCAGTAAGGCGGTGTGCAAAGGAATATAGGGGCCTGCCTCGATGACTGAAATGGATCACTTGCAGGGGTTTACTCCTACAGTGAAGAAGATAAAATCTCGTGGTTGCAAGGATAACAGAATCATGGGTATTGTTGACAGCTGTGGTGGGAAGGGAACTTCTTCTAATGGTGTGATGATTGTCGTACCCACGTGAAATAGTTTTAAAGAGTTAGGCATGGAGAATGGGGATGAGACTCCCCCTTTATGTGGCAGTGGCAGTGTGCAGAATGTGTTAAAAGATGATGCAGTAATGTGCAAAGGTGGGTTTGATGCTAAAGATACAACGGTGGAGCAGCCTCATTGTTTGGATACGATTGACATAAATAACCAGTATCAGCAAAATCAGTTAGTGAGGTATCAAGGTAAATGGGGGAACCTTACTGACAGTGATAAGGAGAATCATGGGGACATGATGAGGCCATCTTATAGCGAGATTTTCAAAGTGGGGAACAAAATACTGCCGGTGATCCAGGACAAAGTGATTGCCTCTCCGCGAGGAAGGATGAAGAAGGACTACTCTCTTTTGTCAAAGCTGATGCCTACCAGATCTACTGTTAGATGTATGCAAGCTCCAAATGAGTTTCTTGAGCTGGAGCGGCTGAATCTGAGGAGGAAGTATGCCAAGGTTCTGAAGCACTATGAGAGTTTGTTTTGGGAAACAGCGACTGAGGAAGAGTCTGTTTATCATGGAGGTGGTGAGGGGTGTGATTTTGAGGATATGCAGTGACTGTGTTGGGTCTGTAATGCTCGTTTATTGTCTTTTCTTCTATTTTAATAAACGGTCAGGGGTACTACCTCTGGCTATGCTTTCCTGGTATCTATCCTAATTATTTAAATTATTCATCCATCATAAGCCTCATGTTTTCCATTATTCAAACATGAAATCATAAAATATTATTGAATTCATATTTCCAATCAAGTATGGTGTGGGATAAAAATATTAGTAGGATGACACCCATAATGTATTGGTCAACAATTTTTCGAATTAACAAATGATATTGTTCAATAATAATAAATAGAGGGAAAGGAATAACTAATTAATAGAAACATTGGTCCTGGTTCCTGGGTGAAAAAACTTTTTAATACCACCCTCTTCACTGGATGTTTGATGTATAAAAATAGTTAACTGTGAAAGTAATAATATGTATGAAATTCCCATTTTAATGAAATAAACTAAGGCAGGAAGACCCCAATATTATTTTTTTTCTTTGTGGACACATATCTATGTAATCACATAATCATGCTCTCATATAAATAAGAATCAACAGAAATAAAACAAGAAATCAATCCTCCAAATTCATGGGTGGTGCCCTAGTGTGCCCAATGAGTTATTCAATGAATAACTATGGTCTCTATAGGTCTCTATTATATTATTAATGACTCAGATTTGATCAATAGAGAACTATAATGGAGTTCTTTATATCACTCAAATCATTAATAATTCTGAGACTATACCAAGTACCTTAGATAGGGGATTATGAATCACCCGTGGGAGGAAATAACTATCTTTAAAAATGTTATATACTCAGTTCATCCCATTGGGAACTAGTGTAAGGACCAGACAACAGTTTTCTAGAGATAATACCATACCTTATTACATTGGAATATAGACATGGAATATGAATCACAAAGGGCCAATAATTTAATGTATTTTGGACACATGATACACACATATGTTCAACATTACAACTTCTTTGAAAAAACAAAATAGGAACTCCATTGACTATATCCATGAATATTAGGTTTTTTTACGTGTCATTCATAATATACCTCTTCATATCCTCAAAAACAAAATCATAAGAAAGTTGTGAGCTCAAATACTCATTAAGTGTAATACATACAACTTGAGATATCGTATACATAATTTTTAGGCCTGGATAATAAATAAATAACACATGCCTTTATAAATTAACTTGAAATTTTTTTGGAAGGAATGAGGGGTGAATAAAAAATTCCATATTGATGATTAATCATGTGTATTTTACTTGTACAATAACCATATGAACATTCAATTACTAGTTTCATAATGAGGGAATTCATAATTCTAGATATCATAACCATACCGTCAAGGCCTCATGCCAAGACCATAAATAATCATTTTGTCAAGGCCTTGTTCCAAAACTGTAGTTTTTATCACGATAATATATTATGAATTAAGAATATTTAGAGGGACACAACCATAACATACTATGTCCAATGAATTCCTCATATGAATAGTGATAAACATAAAAAATATATGCATTCATATTGAAACTAACATATGAAATGTCAATAATGTTCCCTGAACATTAATCATAAACAATAACCAATCAATGAAAACTTGTGAATAGTTTTAAGATAGCACATTAATAGTCCAACTAATTATAAACAATTAAATTAAATATTGTATATGATATCATAAATGATTAATTTCCAATAATACAAAATAATCAACAATATTGTTGAAACAAATGATGTTATTCGTATAAAATCATTGAGTAATTCATGAGATAAATTATATTTTATTATGAAAAGAAGAGTTGTTTGGGAAAAGTTTTTATAAAAATCCAGAAGTGAAGTGAGGTACTTTTTTGACAATAAAATGAGTATATTTTAATTATAAAGTTTTTTAGAAATTTATTTTTGAGTTCCCTTGATGATATGTAATAATGTTAGAGATTCCCTTGAATCGGGCTTGTATTTCAGGAATAATTTTTGAAATATACTTTTAAAACAAATTACTCCACATAAATGAATGTAGGATTCTAGTAAATACACTTATAATAACAATTTCACAGAATTTTTATGTAGTATTTGTGAACAAATATGATGTTTATAGAGTTAGGTAATTAATAAGAGTAACCCAAATGTAAATGGAGCTTTGGGTATAAAACACAGACCTTATGTCTGAAGCTTTTACTCACTTGAACTTAGTGACCTTAATAATCAAATTTAGAATCATAAATAAATGAGTCCAAAATAGTATCTACATTTAATTAATTTCATTTAAAATTATTATTTTTTCATTCATGGCCTTTTTACAGGTTTACAGATTTAATTTCACTATTTTGGAGTGTTTTCTCCCTTGGTTTTCATGGTCAGATTACATATATTCATGTATGAATAAACATGTAAAATGAGAATGATTTTATTGAATATATGTTATAATTTATTAGTGAACATCCGGAATATATTATGGTTTTAATTTCAATTGGTTATTTTGTGTTAAAATTAATCATTATATAAAACGTTACAAACAATTGTTTGTGTTAATTGGCGGTTATTAATCACAACGAACTCTTTTTGAATTATAAATTAATATCATGGGTACAAAAAGATTCCATATAATTTAATAAGTAATAATACAAATATTATTTTCTCTTTCATCCATCAAAATGTTTTCATGTCCAAAATTGAAATGGTAATAAAAATTAAAAACTTTTTGTCCTTGAATGTGATAAATTAACACCTCTAGGTTTGTGTTTTAATTTCTAGTATAAAGAAGGGAAAATGAGAGATGATAAAGAATTATTCCATTTTCATAACAAAAATTTAGTGGATTAATGATAATTGAGTTATCAAAACATTCAGATGATTAAAGGTGATGGATGAAAAAAATGAAAGGATCATGAAACAAAAAAATGAAAAGTAGAATTTACCTCTTGAAGTAATATTACATGAATGCCTTTTTAAGAGAGTGTTTTTTGTATTATTTCGAGTCAATGAGATGATAAATGTGTGGGAGGATAATGGTTGGATATTTGCGAAGAATTTAGTCAATGAGAAATGCTTTACAGTAGTGATGAGAATAAGGAGTGAGTGGGGGGTTATATTGGAGGAGAGGGGTGATTTTTGAATATCTTATTTATTATTTTATTATTTCCAGAAATACAACCTATAGTGAGGATTCATGTGACCCATAATATTAATAATTGCATGTCAGTAAGAACCATGTGTTCTTACATCATCCATGATGCTAGGAATAGTTAATTTTACTGATAATGTATATATACAACAAATTAAGTAATTTAACAATTCATAAATAATTTGAGTATTTCAAAAGATTCAAAAAAAATTCACAGAAACCATTTTTCAACATGTAACATTCAAAAATGAAATCTATTTTTTGAAAATACTTTTCCAATGATTATTAATTTAATTTTTAAGTACAATCATAATTTATTCAAAAAATAACAATTTTTGAAGTATAATTCATTTTATATCCTCTTGAAAAATTAATCATGATCTCATTATCTTAAAACATTAATACAATAATATAATAATATCATTTTTATACATTAGGGACATATTACTATTCATATTAATATTCATATGGGTATGATACTCTTCACTGAAAATTAAGTTGGTCTTATGAGACTCTAAATATTTTATTGAACACAACCTTGTATGTCAGTTTTTTGAAATTCAAATAATTTTGGAGGAACAATAACGTTTACTAGATATGTAATAAAAACCGATGTTTTTTGGAGACTTAGTGTTTCATGCATTTATTTATAGATAATTGGGGTGTTACACTCAAACCTCCTTACAAAACTTTTATCTTCAAAATTATAAGAATGTTACCTCAAAAAATGGAGTTAGTAGTTCTTCATCATAAGTTTCTTAGGCACCCATGTTTCCCCTTTAATTGTATTATTTTGGGAAAGTATATTTACTAGTTGAGTAGTATGATTCTTCCACCCCTATTCTTTAGTCTCCAGAATATAGAAATGTTGTTCACAGTATGATGGGTCGGGTTCTATTTCTATACCTTATGAAGTGAAGACATATGTTGAGTCTAGCATGTACCTTCTCAGCAATGATACATGGAACACATTGTGTTCATAAAACATTATACGTGGCATATCCAACGATATTCAACAGCTCCAATTCTCCCCTAAATTTTAGAAGGGCATAAGTACCAATGTCTATGTTTCCATTTCATCCAAAATCATATAACAAATTTCTACAGAGATAATTTATGAAAACATGATCTCCAACTTGAAATTATAAATCCTTCTTTCAATTATCAATATTTTTTTCTTACATGAGCTATATTGATATGGAGTGAATAGTATTTACACCTACTTCTGTTTCCCCCACAATCTCTAAACCCAGAAGACTCCTTCCACCAACTTCATCACAACATGTTGGTGTATGACATCAATTTTAAAAATATTCTTCATATATTTCTATTTTAATTCTATAATAGAAACTATTACATTAGGAAAACTACAAAAAGGTAAATAATGATACCATATCACTTGAAAATCATGTGACCATAAACACAATATGTCTTAAAATGTTTGGATTATCCTTTCGGACTAACGTTAGTTCGAGGGTGATAAGAAGTACTTAATCGAAGCTCAGTATGTTGGGATTTCTGAATACATTTCTATAATTTTGATTTTAATAATGGAATATGTTCAGACATAATTGAGATAGGGGCTCCATGGAGTCTAACAACTTAATTGATTTAGATTCATGCAAGGCACTCTAGTGCAAATGCTCCATTATAGTAATGAAAAGTTCATATTTTTTATGTCGATCAACAATTACCCTTATTGCATCATTATTAATGGTTTTTTGGGTAATAAAATGAAAATATAAATGGTGATTTCATCCCATTTCCATACAAAAATAGTTATATATTGCATGAAGCCTATAGAATGTTGTCATTCTACCATCACTTGTTGATGGACTAAACATCTGGATACATAATCATCAATTTCCCACTTAATGTATTCTCACTAGAAATGTTCCTTCAAATATCTATAAATTTTAGCTCTACTTGGGTGAATACAAAAATTTGTGCTATGTCAATCATACAATAACTCCCTTTTCATCTCGGGTATAGAGGGAGCACATAGCCTCTTCCAAAAATTTCAGAATTCTATCTTCACATATGAAATCATCTAACATCTCATCCTTCACTCCATTTATTATCTTTTTAAGGTACTCATCATCCTGATGGGATATTTTAATCATTTATAATAATGATGGATGTGCATCAAATTGAAAAAGTAACGACCTTTACCCTTCTTTGATAAGTCCCATGTCCATCCTTATTAGATCCTTGAATACAAGATCCCATTCAATCCTCATTTTTTTAAAACTACACGATCCTTCCTAATAAATGTATCAACATTCTGATATTCCTTTCAAGGGTGGTAGTGAATGGAATAATCATAATCATTGACTAGTTTGAACACTCACGTTTTCCTCATGTGGCATTCTTTCTATGAGAATATGTACATTAGACTCTTGTGATCCAAATATATCTATCATATTTCAAAATAGATATAGGGTCTTTATATTTTTATTACAGGATCACAATAGCTTACTAAAGATTATCAATTGGATAGTTTTGTTCATAAAGTATTCTGTTCCATTATGGTTAAGAAACAACTCTATCATTCTTCATAAGGACACAACAGTTTCCTTTCATTGATGAATCACTATAGATCCCAAACCCATCATTCCCCGGTGGTAGATTTAGGATCAGAGAATTCACTAATATCCTATTAAATTATATTAAATAGTCCACACTTTCATTTTTCATATGAACTTGTCCCGTTAAGTGTAAAATTTTTATTGGTTTGGATAAACGGTAGAAGTTCTGAACAAAATGCCGATAATAACATACTAGACTAATAAAACAATATACCTCAGTTATGTTAATTGGAGTAGGCTAGTTTGAACGTAAATTTTCCCGACATCATCGACAGATATTCTCTCCATAGAGACAATTTGGCCAATAATGGAATCTAATTGAACCCAAAATTCACACTTTATATACATCCCATATAATTAATTTCTTCTAAGAATATTCAGAATATTGCACAATTGATTTTCATGATCTTCACAACATTTAGAATATACCAAGATATAAAAAAAATATATGGACAAAAACTCATCAAGATATTCCATTAAAATCATATTTATTAGATCCATGAAGTCAAAGGGTTAATTATTCGAACAAAAACTAATTTTTGTAAACTCATAATGCTCATACCTAGTTAGAAATGTTATATTTGGAATTTCTTCCATCTATACTTGAAACTGATGATATCTAGATAAAATGTCAATCTTCAAACAATATTGGGCTCTTTGAAGTTGATCAAATATTACATCAATTCATGGTAAGGGATAATTTTTCTTCATTGTTATAGCATTGATCTTCGTGTAGTAAATGAAAAACATCATAGATCCATTTTTTTCTTAATGAATAAGAAAGGGGATCACCATAGAGTAACACTAGAGAGAATAAATCCTTTATCACTACATTCCACTAGTTATTTCTTCAATTATATTATTTCCATATTGTCAATTATATAAGGGGTTTTAGATATGGGCTGTGAATCAAGAATTATATCAATGGAAAACTCAATTTCTAGCCCTATAGGATGTTAGGGAAAATCTTATGGAGACGAATCAACATATTAATACACAATAGGTATATCATCTATTTGAAAATCTGTTTCATCACCAATAGTTATTGCATTCCCTTCCTCCTCAATACTTTAATTCAATAGAGCTGCTAGGTTAGTATCAAGATGAAAATTAGTTGGTGACATTTTTTCCCTGAATATAAGGGATTCCACACCGTTCTCAAAATTTATTACCTCCTTCCTCTTCCAATAAATTTTCACAAAATAGTTCTAAAGTCAATCCATTCAAAGGATTATACCAAATTCAACCCTGGGTATGATAAAAATAAGTAGTAGATAAATCACATTTATCTGCCACAATGAATACTACCTGACAATAACTTGGTTGCAATGATAATTCCATTAGAAATTTTGACCGACAACTAGAATATTAAATCAAATTAGAAATATATAATTTTCTGGAAAAACCCCGATGATATGAAAAAATGTGATGAACCCTAATCAAATATAGTATTGGCTATGTTCAAGGAATCAATTAATCTACCTACAACAACATTGTTAAAAACTTCAACCTCTAATGTTGTGACCAAATAAGCCTATCCTTGCTCGCTTATCCTTTATTGAGGAATGTTTCCTTGTTTCCTCAGACAATTATTTTTAAAATCTACCATATCCAGGAAATTGATCATTGAACATCACTAGCTTATTTCATCTCATTAAAATCTCGAGATGGGTGGTCTTTTTTCTCCACACTTTTAACAAACATCCATAAAGCTCAGGAAAGCACTAGGGTGTACCTTCCCACGGTTATTATAGGATGGAAGGTTAAATCATCCATTCATCCACACTTCCATATTTCTTTTTCCCGTAGTTTTTAGATTCCCTCTTCTTATTATTAATTCCTATAACGCCCCGACCCTAGTTACCCAGAGTCGGTGCATTATTACATAACATCATAAAAAAAATGAAAACTACAACAACATAGTCTCAATAGTCCACACTCTTATGACCTCATACTATCCCTGTAGGTCATTCATAATTTACTTCTTCACATCCTGGGAAAAATAAAACATAGAAAAGGGGTGAGCTCAATTGCCCAGTAAGGATAACAATATAGGGGAAACATTCATAAATAAGAATAAACATTTATGGAAATGTATAACTAAAACAAAATTCTTTTAAAAATGAACTTCAAAATACAATGGTAAAAATAAAATTAAATAATTCCATTTACTTATTCACATGGATATTCTACTAATCAAATATTCACATGCAATATCAATAACCACTTTCATAAAGATGGAATGCATAATGTCAAACTATCATAACCACATAGCCAAGCCCTCATGCCACGAATACAAATAAGATTTTGTCAAGGCCTTATGCCAAGGCCCTAGATTGTCTCATGAGACATTCCGATGCATCGAGGAGCTATATCGGTCTCCACCCGTCACATATTAAGTCCAATGCAATCCTCATATGAACAGGTTTAAACAGAACATAAACATTCGTATTAAAACTAGCCTACGAAATGTCAATAATTTCTCCATAAACCATGAATGGTAGTAAAATAGAACATCCACAGTAAAACAAATCACAAAATCTTCAATGCAATATTGAAGTTTGTGTCATAATAAATCAACTTCAAATAATCTTAAAATTCATCAAAGGATGTTGACATAGATGAAATCAAAACTATTTGAGAGAAATATCCCTTTTTTTGAAATCATTTAAAAGTCACATAATTAAAAAATAAAACATTTACATTGAATTTTTTTTTATAAGGTTGTAAGGGAATCTTCGAAGAATTTATAACGACAGAAAATAGCCGCACCTTCCGTATAAGTTAAAAAATCTTTCTTACCTTAATTCCGTCGATAAAGTTAAAAAGTACCTTGTTTGGAAAATGACGGAAGGGTTCCTTTATAAAACACTTATAAAAGTTAACAAGGGTATAAATTACATTAACACATATTCTAGTAAATAATTGAAATGTTTTGAAATACATTTTTAAGAAACATGGATGTGGATGATAAAGAGATCCCAATAGATTATTACGTATAAACAACCTTGGATAATGAAGAGATTGTGAAATAAAACCTTACCTTGTACTTTTCCTTGGTTGGGGTAGGCTAACCTCTTGTATAATGGTGAAATAATTGTTATTAAATTATACAATAATTTTATATATCAATATGATATCATATATGATCTTTTAACATTGCTTTGTTAAAAATATTTTAGAATTATCGTCGTTTCGGTTGTTAACTTACTCATTTTCTGTTATATGTGTTGTTAAGTAATCCTTGTTTTCATGTATAGGTTTTATCTTATTCATATCCATAATGATATCAAGTCCTTAAACATTATTTTTAAATCATAAAATGATAATTGTACTTGAATGGATACGATGGAGAATGAATCTCATCGCGTTCGTGGAGACGGTAGTCCGTACATACGCACGAGTGACAATATCATTATTTTGATATTAAAATAATATATAATTGGATGGTATATCATATATACAGAATAATTATAATGTTATATTTATTATTTACATGAATTAAAAATCATTATTATACACATCCAAAATAATAATATATTGAATAACAATTACACCATGACGTGGAGACGGTAAGCCGTACGTACGTACGTATGGTGACATTCCATTCAAAGGATTGATAGAATACTAAATATGGTTTTACCATATTTATAATAACATCACAATATTTATAAGATACTGGAGTTATAATTTTATAATGGTAAAGTGAGGAGAAGTTGAAAAAGAAAGGAACTTGAAAGAGGGTGGTGAAAACATTACCTCTTCTTCGGGTTCTTCATTTTGATTTGATCAAAAGGGCTCCTTAGGTTGGCTTTATAACTATATTAAGGACTCTAAGATAAATTGAGAGAGTTTGTGAGAGTATTTGGGCAGGGGTTGGCTGATCCAAAAGGCTTTGAAGGTGTGAATTAATGAGAAGGGGGAGCACCCTTTTATAAGAGGGGTGAGAGGCACCTTTGGAGAAGCTAGAAATATTATTTTATAATAAATTCATATTCGGTTTATAATGGCTATATAGTGTATTATTAAAAGGATAAGGTGGGTATGGGCCTAAAACCACACAACTAATAGAATTTAGACAGGTTTGGGTCATTATATTAACCTTATATTTTAGTTTTAACTCATAGTTAATTAGTTTGACACTTACCATGTCACTTTGTATTTTTATATAATATAGTTAATAAACATACTATATACCTCCAATAGACCCCCAAGTGGTCCATTAATGATAAACCTATCATGATATAAGTCTCTTGGCCGATCCTTAGATTTTTAGGAATTGAATAAAAATTAATAATATAATATTTGTTTTAAAAACTCTTTTATGTCAATTTTGACACTATTGAGTATTTTGTATTTGATAAATTTATAACAGCATTATTACTTCGAAAAAATTTATATAATCAATTAAAATATGTCATATTACCCTAAAAAATTAGTGTAATTCATTAAAAGTCTCAAATTACATTTACTTTGATATTTATAATATCAATTATTTTAATATTTCATTAATTAGATAATTACTGCATCACCATTGTGTCATAAATAAATTAAATTATTTAATGTCTAAAAATTATAATGAAAATACCATTATGTAGGAAATATTTTTATCTTTCTAATGAGTATTTACAATCTAATTTATCTTATGTATAAACTTATATTAAATTTTTTTTGTAAATAAACTTGGATTTTAACTCTTTTAACTCTTCTTTGAATTAAATAATAATAAATGTCCTAATCTAATCCAAGTAGACCTAAATGATAATATTTTATTACTAAGGTTGTTTTTTTGTCGAGATACACTTGTCCAATTGAATTAGGACATGTGTTAGTGTAATATTAATATCATTTTTACCCTTAATTACCCTATTTACTATTAACCGTGGTAAATAAAAGTAAAAAGCTACTATTCACCAAAAATTATTTTCATCACATTGAACCACGTTTTACTCCTTGATATTAACCGTGTCTCTCGGATTTTTGAAATTACACTCACAGAAGTGGTAAAATTAAGTTTTATGAAAAATTCAGTTTTTTAACTACCACTTAGTGGTTTCACTATTCATCAAAAAATGAAGTTTTTCAGAAAAATACCAATAATTCACCCTAGGCTAATTTCGATATTCCGAATCTATAAATGAAGACCATTTTGAAAAATAAAATTTATAAATTTCAAAAGGTGGGTATTACTATTCATAACGTCTAGTTTGATTGGTTGTGGTGTGTTAGAACTTGATGTTGCGTACACGCTATTGCATTATTCAAAGAGAAGCATATCGTAGAAGATTGGGGTGTTACATTCTCCTCTCCTACAAATAATTTCTTCCTCAAAATTTATAGAATACTACCACATGAAATGACTCAGGTGGTTCTTCATCATATGTTCATTGGGTTCCCATGTTGCCTCTTCCATCTTATCGTTTCTCCATAAGACTTTTACTAGACGAGTCATCCGGTTTCTTAGTACTTGTTCTCTCTTATCAAGAATATTGACGGGCACTTCGCAATAAGACAGATCGAGTTCCAGTTCTAATTCTTCATAGGTGAGTACATGCATTACGTCAGGAATGTATTTTTTCAATAGTGATACGTGGAACACATCGTGAACTTTGGAGAGATTTGGCGGCATTGCCAAACGGGAAGCTACAGACCCAATTCATTCTAGAATTTCGAAAGCTCCGATGTACCTGGGACTCAATTTACCTTTCTTACCAAAACGTATGACTCCCTTCCATGGAGATAACTTTAGGAAAACATGATCACCGACTTGAAATTCCAAATACTTCCTTAGATTATCGTCATAGCTCTTCTGCCTACTTTGAGCTGCTTTGATATGGTTTTGGATTACCTTCACCTTTTCCATCATTTCCTCCACCAGTTCTGGGCCTACATGTTTTCCTTCACCAACTTCATCCCAAAAAGTTGGTGTGCGACATCTCTTTCTGTATAACGCTTCATATAGTGTAATCTGAATACTCGAATGGAAGCTATTGTTATAGGAAAATTCTACCAAAGGTAAATATTGAACTCACATACCCTGAAAGTCAAGTGAGCAGGATCTCAACATGTCTTATAAGGTTTGAATAGTTAGTTCTGGTTTTCCATCTGTTTGAGTGTGGTAGGCAATGCTCAAATGAAGTTCAATATCCAAGGCTTTCTGAAGAATTTTCCCGAATCTTGAAGTAAAACAGGGATCACGATCAAAAACAATCGAGAGGGGTACTCAATGAAGTCTCACAGCTTCATTAATATATAGTCTTGCTAGTCGTTCAAGTGGTAAATCTTCCCTTATAGCAAGAAAATGTGCTGAATTGGTAAGACGATCAACAATGATCCATATTTCATCATTCTTTCTAGTATTATATGGTAGCCCCATGACAATGTCCATCGTAATATTGTCCCATTTCCACTCTGGTATGGGAAGAAGTTGCATGACTCCTCCAGGCTGTTGCCTTCCAGCTTTCACTTGTTGAAAAACCATACATCATGACACAATATCATCAATCTCCCTCTGTATGTTGTCCCACCAAAAATATTCCTTCAAGTCTAGATACATTTTGGTGCTCCCAGAGTGTATAGATAAATTGGAACTATGAGCATCATCCTGCAATTCCCTTTTTAGATCAGGTATATCGGGAACACAAAGTCTCTTCCCGAATTTCAAAATTCCTTCTTCATACACAATGTCTCTCAATCTCCCATCATTCACAGCTTTAATATTCTTTTTAAATTCTTCATCATCAGTCTAAGAACTCTTAATCCTTTTTTTGTAAATATGGTCTGGAAACCTTTTGAAAAAGCATTGATGTTTCACCTTCCCTGGTTATTCCCATGTCCATCTTCTCTAGGTCCATGAAAATTGGATCCCTTTCAAATCTCATATTGTTCAAAACTCCATGATATTTTCTACGCAATGCATCTGCCACCTTGTTTTCCTTCCCCGGTTGGTAGTGTATCATGCAATCATAATCCTTGAGTAATTCAAGCCATCTCCTTTTCCTCATGTTGAGTTCTTTTTGTGAGAAAATATACTTCAAACTCTTGTGATCAGTATAAATCTCACATTGTTCACCATAGAGGTAGTGCCTCTATATATTCAAAGCAAAGATCACAGCTGCTAACTCGAGATCATGAGTAGGATAGTTTTGTTCATAAATTTTCAACTGTCGTGATGCATAGGCAATAACCCTATTATTTTTCATAAGGACACAACTAAGTCCGTTCTTCGATGCATCATTATAAATAACGAACCCATCATTCCACGATGGTAGAGATAATATAGGAACATTGAATAATATTCTCTTCATTTCTTCGAAACATTCTTCACACTCTTTTTTCCAAAAAAATTTAACCCCTTTACGTGTGACCTTCATTAATGGGTTTTCCAATCGGGCAAAATTCTGGACGAAACGTCGATAATAACCTGCCAAACCAATAAAACTGTGTACCTTAGTTATACTCGTAGGTGCTGGCCATTATTGGATTTCCTTGGTCTTAGAAGGATCAACAAAGATTCCATCTTTAGAGACAATATGGACGAGAAAAGAAATCTCCCGAATCCATAATTCAGACTTTCTAAACTTCTCATATAATTCATGTCTTCTCAGAGTCTTCAGGATAATGCACAACTGATTTTCGTGATCTTCATAGCTTTTAATGTATACCAAGATATCATCAATAAATACTACAAAAAATTCATCTAGATATTCCTTGAAAACTCTATTCATCATATCCATGAATATAGAGGGTGCATTAGTCAATCCAAAAGGCATTACAGTAAACTCGTAATGCCCGTACCTAGTTCGAAATGATGTCTTCAGAATATCTTCCTTATTCACACACAACTGATGGTATCCTAATCGAAGTTCAATCTTTGAAAATTATTGAGCTCCATTCATTTGGTCAAATAAATCATCAATGTGAGGTAGGGGATACTTGTTCTTTATTGTTATATCATTGATTTCCCTCTAGTCGATACATAACCTCATAGATCCATATTTCTTCTTAACAAGAAGGACAGGGGCTCTCCATGGAGAAACACTAGGGCGAATAAATCCCTTATTACTCAATTCCTCTAGTTTTTTCTTTTGTTCAACTAATTCTGCAGTGGCTATTCTATAAGGGGTCTTCGATATAGGCCTTGATCCAGGAATTAAATTAATGGAAAACTCAAATTCTCGTTCTAGAGGATGTCCATGTAAATCTCCCGGAAACACATCTACATAATCTTTCACAAAAGGTACATCATCTATTTGAACATTACATTCCTCACCCACAATCATTTCATTCTATTTCTCCCCAATAATTGAATTTAGTTGAGCTACTGTGGGTGGATCTAGATAAGAATTAGGTGGTGACGATTCGACTCTAAAGATAATGTGTTCCTTATCATCATCATCAAAAATCGTAACCTCCTTCTTCTTCCAATAAATCTTCGCATCATGGTCCCAAATCCTATCCATACCGAGGATTATATCAAACTCAATCATAGGTATGACGATGAGATCAGCAGATAATAAAAATTTATGTACTCTAATGGGGATTGATTCACAAAACATTGTTGCAATGATACTTCCCTTAAGAGTTTTAACTAAAAACTCCCATGTTAAATCAAATTGTAAATATCTAATTTTCTTAGCAAACTGAGAAGATATGAAACAATGCGATGATCCAGAATCAAATAATTCATTTTCTAAACTTGAGGAAACCGTTAAGTTACCTGCCACCACATCTTTAGGAGCATCTACCTCAGCAGTAGTGATAGCATAAGCTTGTCCTTGAACCCTTGGCCTTTTCTGAGGTAAGTTCCCCTAACTCATAGGACATTCATTTTCATAATATCACATCTCCCTGCAATTGTAGCATTAAACATCGGTAGCTTAATTCTTCCCCTTGCAATGAAGAGCTTGGTGGCCTTTTTCACCGCACTTGTAACAGACTCCTGTTCCTTTTAAGAAAGTAATGAGGTGTTTCTTCCCAAATTTACTGTAGGATGGATATTTAACTTTTCCCTTCTTCCCCTTACTTCTATTCTCATATTGATCATCATATATCTTCTTCTTTTACTTTGATTTAGAGTCATAATACTTAGAGAATTACTTTTCTGTCTTGATAGCACATAAGACAATCTCTTCGTATGATAAGAAGGATTGTGAGACTAATGCTCGATGGAGAAATGGTTTTAACCCATCAAAGAAATGATCAATCTTACTTCTTGGGTTACGTATATAATCTCCAGCATACCTTGATAACCTTGTAATGTTAGCCTCATACTTTGCAACATTCTCATCCTCCTTTTGTCTCAGACTCAGAAATTGCCTTTCCATATCTGCTCGATGGTCACGAGGAAAGTATTTTTCTAAAAACATATCTTTGAACTCCCTCCATTCCATATTTGATACTTCATCATCTTCCTTTTTGTTTTGAATCAATGACCACCATCGATCAGCATCTCCAGTGAGGCGGTAAACTTCCATGATAACGTTTTTTCTTTCACTACTTCCCAAAGCCTAAAATATTTTCTATAGGGAACTTATCCATTGCTCAGCTACTAATTGATTTGTACTCCCATTGAATGGTTGTGGTTGCTACCTCATGATGTGACCTATTATTGAACCTCCACTTTGTGGATCAGGGTGCTCCATACAGGTAAGGTTATTATTCATATCCTAAGTGAGTTTTCCCAGTATGGTGATTAGTTGATCAACACCAGTTGCATCACCAGCTCCACTATAATTATCTTGAGCAGGATGTCAATCCCTAAGTGGAGTGCGTGCATTGATACGGTTTCCATTTATTCCACTAGGTTCCGTTTCTAAACAATGGCATAAACTAGATCAGTTTATGAATCAAAATACATAATTCCACACTTATAAAACACTTAACATAAATTGAACTATTTATGGATATAATCCATAATCATAAAAATGTTTTCATTGAGGAAGTATATACTCATAAACCCTTTATAATTATTTGCATAGAAAATGAGATTTATCCTAAGCATATCCCCTGGGAGTGTCGTAACCAAGAGTGCATCAAGGCCCGTTGTCCTGCACTAGTTCCCGTTCGAGTCCATCTCAAAGCGGTGTTTTCAGGTTTTACCCCTAGGTACATCTGTGCCAAAGCCGCCTCTACTTGCTCATATCCAGACAGGGATTTATTTATCGTAAAACACAAAAAATCTCTACAATGCCAAAATTCTAGGAAGTTATTCTATAATAATCCTCAAAGTCCATCTTAAATTTATGTGCTCTAATCATAGTTTATCTAAATCTAGATTCCAAGGTTTTTACTAAAATTCTCTGATACCAACTGTAATGCCCTCACCACAGTTACCCAGAGTCGGTGCATTATTACATAACATTGGAATGATCACACGAAAGATCAAATCTTGAAAGACATATTAGTTTAGTAGCCTTGGAAACACTAGATATATTCATAAAGTTTTACATTACATCATAAAAAAATGAAAACTACAACAACATAGTCTCCATAGTCCACACTCTTATCCCCTCATACTATCCCTACAGGTCATTCATAATTTACTCCTTCACATCCTGGGAAAAATAAAAAATATAAAAGGGTTGAGCTCAAATGCCTAGTAAGGATAACAATATAGAAGAAACATTCATAAATTAGAATAAACATTTAAGGCAATGTATAACTAAAACAAAAGCCTTTTAAACTTGAACTTCATCATAGTATGGAAAAAATAAAATGAAATAATTCCATTTACTTATTCACATGGATATTCTACTAATCGAATATTCACATGCATTATCAATAACCACTTTCATAATGATGGAATGCATAATGCCAGACTATCATAACCACATAGCCAAGGCCTCGTGCCAAGACTACAAGTAAGATTTTTTCAAGGCCTTGTTCCAAGACACTAGTTTGTCTCATGAGACCTACTGATGCATCGAGGAGATATAGCGGGCTCCACCTGTCTGATATTAAGTCCAATGCATTCCTCATATGAACAGGTTTAAACATAATATAAACATCCGTATTAAAACTAGAAAACTAAATGTCAATACTTTCTCCATAAACCATGAATGGTATAAAAATAACAAATCCACAGTCAAGAAAATCACAAAATCTTCAATACAATATGGAAGTTTGTATCATAATAAATCAACTTCAAATAAGCTTAAAATCCATCAAAGGATGTTGATATAGATAAAATAAAAACTATTTGAGAGAAATAACCCTTTTTTGAAATCATTTAAAAGTCACATAATTATAAAATAAAACATTTACTTTGAAAATTTTCATATAAGCTTATAAGGGAAGCTTCGAAGATTTTATAATGGCGGAAAATAGCCTCACCCACCGTATTAGTCAAAAAAACATTCTTACCTTAATTCTGTCAAAACGGTTAAAAAGGACCTTGATTGGAAAACGACAGAAATATTCCTTTATAAACCACTTATAAAAGTCAACAAGGGTATAAATTACTTAAAACCATATTCTTGTAAATAGTAAAAAAATGTTTTGAAGTACATTTTTAAGAAACATGGATGTGGATGATAAAGAGATCCCAGTATATTATTACGTATAAACAACCTCAGATAATGAAGAGATTTCAAAATAAACCCTCAACTTTTAATTTTCCTTGGATGGGGTAGGTTAACCTCCTGTATAATGGTGAAATAATTGTTATTAAATTATACAATAATATTATATATTAATATGATATCATATATGATCTTTTAACATTGCTTTGTTAATAATATTTTAGAATTATCGTCATTTCGGGTGTTAACTTACTCATTTTCTTTTATATGTTTTGTTACATAATCCTTATATGTCATGGATAGGTTGTATCTGATTCATATTAATAATTATATCAAGTCCTTACACATTATTTTTAAATCATCAAATGATAATTATACTTGAATGGATACGATGAAGAATGAATCTCATCGCGTTCGTGGAGACGGTAGTCCGTACGTACGAACAAGCGACAATATCATTCTTTTGATATTAAAATAATATATAATTGGATGGTATATCATATATATAGAATCATTATCATGTTATATTTATTATTTACATGAATTAAAAATCATTATTATACCCATCCAAAATAATAATATATTGAATAACAATTACACCACGACGTGGAGAGCCGTACGTACCCACATATGGTGACATGTCTTTCAAAGGATGGATAGAATACTGAATATGGTTGTACAATGTTTATAATAACATCACAATATATATAATATACTGGATTTATTATTTTAGAATGTGAAATAAATAAGATGTTGAAGAAGAATGGAACTTGAAAGAGGGTAGTGAAAACATTACCTCTTCTTCGGGTTATTACTTTTGATTTTATCAAAAGGGCTCCTTAGGTTGGATTTATGACTAAAGGAAGGCCACTAGGATAAATTAAGGGAATTTGAGAGAGAATTTGGGCAGGTTTTGGCCGAACCAAAAGGCTTTGAAGGTGTGAATTAATGGGAAGGGGAAGTTCCCTTTTATAAGAGAGGTGAGGGGAACCTTTGGAAAAGCTAGAAATATTATTTTATAATAAATTCATATTCAGTTTGTAATGGCTCCAAAGTGGATTATTTAAGGTTTATGGTGGGGATGGATCGAAAACCACTCAAACAATAGAATTTAGACAGGTTTGGGTCATTATATTAACCTTATCGTTTAGTTTTAACACTTAGTTAATTAGTTTGCCACTTATCATGTCACTTTGTATTTTTATATTATATAATTAATAAACATACTATATAACTCCAAGAGACCCCCAAGTGGTCCATAAATGATACACCTATCATGATATAAGTCTCTTTTCCAATTGTTAGATTTTTAGGAATTGAATATAAATTAATAATTTAATATTTGTTTTAAAAACTCTTTTATGTCAATTTTGACATTATTGGGTATTTTGTTTTTGATAAAATCATAACAGCAATATTACTTCGAAAAAATTTATATAATCAATCCTAATATATAATATTAACATTTAAAATTATTTTAATTCATAAAAAGTATCAAATTAAATTTACATTTATATTTATAATATCAATTATTTTAATATTTCATTAATTAGGTAATTATTACATCACTATTGTGTCATTAATATATTAAACTATTCATATGTCTAAAAATTATAAATTAATTACCATTATGTAGTAAATATTTTTAGATTTCTAATGAATATTTACAATTGAATTTATCTTCTGTATATCCCTATATTAAAAATGTTTTAGTAAATAAACTTTGATTTTAACTCTTTTAACTTTTCTTTGAATTAAATAATAATAAATGTCCTAATCTAATCCAAGTGGACCTAAATGATAATATTTTATTCCTAAGGTTGTTTTTGGTCGAGATACACTTGTCCAATTGTATTAGAACATGTGTTTGGGTAATATTAATATCATTTTTACCCTTAATCACCCTATTTACTTTTAACCGTGATAAATAAAAGTAAAAAGTCACTATTCACCAAAAATTATTTTCATCTCATTAAACCACATTTTATTTCTTGATATTAACTTTTTCTCTCGGATTTTTGAAATTCTACTCACAGATGAAATAAAATTATGTTTTATGAAAAATTCTGTTTTTTAACTACCACATAGTGGTTTCACTATTAATCAAAAAATGATGTTTTTCAGAAAAATAACAAAAATTCACCCAAGGCTAATTTCGATATTCCGAATCCAAAAATGAAGTCCATTTTGAAAAATTAAATTTATAAATTTCATAAAGTGGGTATTACTATTCATAACGGCTAGTTTGATTGGTTGTTGAGTGTTAGAACTCGATGTTGTGTACAACACACACTATTGCATTATTCAAAGAGAAGCGTACCGTATAAGTTTGGGGTGTTACCATTCCCATAGGATTAGACGGATTAGTGAATTCTTTTCCCATCATGATATCACATGAGACTATATCTTTGTATGATGAGAAACATCGTGATACTAGAGTCCTTCAGATGACCTATTTTATTCCATTAAGCAGTTGATCAATATTTCTCCTCATATTATGTTTGTTGTGTGGTGAATATCTTACTATGCTTTTTAATTTTAGATTCATACTTTTCTACATTCTTATACTATTTCTTCTCTAGTTTTAGAAACTTAATTTCCATATATTCTCTCTATTCACGAGGGATGTATTTTTCAAATAATATTTCCACAAGATCCCTCCATTCAATTTCTAATATTTCATTATCATCAATTGTGTTTTGGATTAAATAAAAAAATTCTCTCTTTCGATCCATCCCAAAGATAGAAATATCTTTTCTAATGAGACTATTCTTTAGTCTGAAATGAATGGGTTTTTAGTCCCATTATATAATGGAGGATGTTGTATCCTAATGAAATATTACTTATATACCCCACGTTGTGGATTTTGAAGATCTATATGGTTAAGGTAGATATTCATAACATGAGTCAGATGTTTGAATATATTTATATGCTTCTCAGCCTGAGTCACAAAACTAGATCAGACATCATTAACATGCGTCATAGGGAAATCCCTACATGGGACACACGTGTTCATACGGTTTCCATTCCTTCCACTATGAACCATTTTTAAATAATATAATACACAATATAGGGTCATCAATCATAATGTATATTCTCAACATTGAAAATAAATATCATAAATTCATGTTCTATACATAGAATGTCTCATAATCATTAACATGGTTTATTTTAGAAAAAAATTACAATTAAATCCAACATAATGGATTTTAAAAACTTGTTATTTATCCTTAGAATATCCCCTGGGAGTGTCAAACCAATTGCGCAGTAAGGCCCATTGTTATGTACCAAGATAATATGGGTCAAAAATATAACTCATTGTCGGAGTTATTACTCCTAGATACATATGTGTTAGATCCGGGCACTCATATTGATTCCAGACATGAATTTATTTTCTATAAGGATCCACATAATCCTGTCCTCATCAAAAAAATCCAATATGTTCTTTTATGTTTATCATCCAATACTACCTTCTATTTTTCCCTTAATATATGTTTTCAAAATATAGTTTTTGTGCTTTCTACTAGACTTACTTTGATATCAACTGTAAGGACATAACCCCAGTTTCCTTGAGCATGTTACTTATTTTATTACATTGGAATATAAACAAGGAATATACTTCCCAATGGACTCAGTATTTTAGTACCATTGGGAAACACATAACATATATATGTTATACATTACATCGTGAATTAATAAACAAATTAGTAACTCATTTGACAACATCCATAACTGCCAGGTTATTCTCACATGTCATTCATAATATACCCCTTCATGTCATGGTAAAAATGAAAATTTATAAATGGGTGAGCTCAAATTATCATTAATTGTATGAAATATAGTTGAGGATATCAAATATATAACCATCAGGCATCAATAATAACTAAAAAACACATGCCATTAAAAATAATATTCAACACATTATGGAAGGAATAATACTTGAATACAAAATTCCATAATAAAACCTAATCATGGGTATTATACAAGTCATATAACCTCATGAGATTTCAATTTATGGTCTCATAATTAATGAATTCATAATCTAGGACATCATAACCATATTTTCAATGCATAATTCCATGACCATAAATAATCATTTTGTCAAGGCCTAGTGCGAAGACCGTAGTTTGTCTCATAAGACCTACTGATACACTGAGGGTATTTAGAGGGCCCCAAAAATTACATATTATTTCCTTGTTATTCCTCATATGATTAGGGATAGAAAAACATATATATACATATTAAAACTAACATATGTAATGTCAATAATGTTCCCTGATCATTAAGCATAAACACTAATCAATCAGAGGAAATTGGTGAATGATTTTAAGATTGCACATCAACATTGAAAAAAATAATAAACTATTAAATTAAATATGATAGTTGGTATCATAAAATATTAATACAAATAAAAATTAATAATCAATAAGAGTATTGAAATAGATGAAGTTACTCAAATAAAATCATCAAGTAATTAATGAGAAAAAATACACATTTATTTTGAAAAGAGAAGTTCTTTTGGAAACATACTTGTATAAAACCATATGTGAAGTATGATAGTATTTTCATAATAAAATGAATTATTTTATAATGATAATGGTTTCTAAAAAGTCATAATAGAGTTCCCTATAAAAAATGTAAGAATTTGAGAAATTTCCTTTAATCGGGCTTGTATTTTGTGAAGAATTATTGAATGATCCTTTAAAAAAATATTACTCACCATAAATTAATGTACGATTCTGGTTGGTCCACATTTATTGAACAGTCAGATATAATTAATGGGGATTTCATCTGTATAAATAATAATTTTATAGAGGTAAATATTGAATAACAGTAACCAGAATGAAAAACTGAGGTTCTGATAGAAAACCATTACCTAATGTCTGAAGTTGTTCCTCTCATGATCTTAGTGTCCTGAATAATAAAATTTATGTTCATAAATTAATTGTTTTAGAAACTTATATAGATGTAATTTATTTATTATAACCTTATTTATGTTCATTCATGGATTTTTATGGGATACGAGATACAATTTCATTGTTGGGTGTGATTTCATCCTTGTTATTCTTGATCGGTTTACATGTATTCATGTACGAATAAACATGTAAAATGATAATGGCTATCCGGATTAAAATTTGTATATTATTAGTTAAAAATTTAATATTAAACGGTAATAAATTTATTTTTTTATTGGGAGTGAAGATGAATCACTATATAAAACATTAATTAAAATTGATTTTTTTTAAAAGGCGGTGTTCTGGTCAAAGACCAAACCAGAAACATTATTATAAAAGTAAGAACAAGATTGCATTTCATGAGTCTAAATTAATGAATTTTATGAACATCTCAGACATAAAGAGGGAGTAACTCTGGAGGAAGGTCATCCTTCTAGGAGACCTCAAGATTAATTCCCTTGTTGGAAAGTCCATCAGTGATCTTGTTTGATCCCAATAGGTATGGGTGACAATGATGTTGAGTTCCGATAGAGAGTGAAAAAAGTACATCTAGTTGGGAGTTCGAGTCCAAGCTAGGTGAACACAACCATTCCAAATGGCATGGACTATATTAGTTGAGTAGTTCTTGATCAAAATGTTGTTCCAATTATGTATCTTAGAAAAATAAGTAGAGTGAATCACACTAATCATCAAAGCTTATAGGGAAGATGAAAAGCCTCATGTTCCATTGATGTATCCAAGAACCTGGTCCAGGGGGTTTCTGAAGATGGAACCACATCCCACA
Source organism: Viscum album (assembly GCA_963277665.1). NCBI lineage: Eukaryota > Viridiplantae > Streptophyta > Magnoliopsida > Santalales > Viscaceae > Viscum > Viscum album. The sequence goes on from OY728164.1 coordinate 384,124,249, forward strand.
GGGCCTGGGTTGCCTTTTGAAGCCCCGTCATCATTGATTTTAATCCAACCTTGAGGTGGAGCTTGCAAAAAGACTCCCATGGAGTATTTAGGTCGAGCGTACCTCCAATATACACTGATGCGCCTGAGAATCCCAAGATCCCTAACAGAGTTGTTGCAATGATCCTTCTAAAGCAGAGCAGCCTCCCCTATAGTAATGAGTATTTTCATTTTACATTAATTAACCCTAAATGTGTTATTGGCATAAATATAGTAATTTCTTCCATAACATATCACATGTAGGAACTCTGCTACAGCTAAAATAAAAATATTCATGATTTTCTAGGAGTCAGATAAATCCACACATCACTGCAAATGAGTTGTTATAGAGCTACAAGGAATCCATATTCACTCAAAAATATAAAAAATGTAGTACCAAAGAGTAGTTTTTGTATCACAAGAATGGAAGAGGAGATTAATATCCTGAAAATGCTGATTACACATGCAACATTTGAAACAGAGATTAATCCTGAATGTTTGTAAACATATATTAGTGGAAAGCCTACCATGAGAAATATTCCAAATGATAGTGAGTCTTGAGGGATTTACCAAGATTTATTAAAAAAATTATCCATCTTAAATTATTATCAGCATTTCTAAATAAATGGTTATAGTAGTTTTTTTGATCAAGCATACCATTATGGGAAGGTTCCCAAATTAGAAGATCGTCAATAATAGTGAAGGGATAACTGTCCACAATATGCCTTATATTGTCAAGTAAGCAAGGTTGTTTTATTTGTAAAATTTCTTTGATGGTATCATTAGTATTTTTAGGAAGTTTAGTGTTAGGGACCAAGGAGATGAGGGGTGTACCAGTCCATTTATCAAGCCAAAATTTAAATTAGAGTGTTTTCTAGCCATCCATCTAGAGTTAGTCATAATAGAAATGATTATATTCTTGATGGATTTAAAGACAGAGGTGGTCAAATAATTGATATTTTTATTTCTTAATTTATCAAGGAACAAGACCTATGAAAATATATGGAAGGATAATTTTTGTGAATGAGTATATATGTGACCTTTTCTTGAAGGGATTCATTAAAATTATAGTCCTTTTTTATGAAAATGCCTTATTTTACAAGTGTTTTGCAATAAGGGGGCCAAGGAACGATAAATAGTTTTCTCTCAATACTGCTCCCTATCTAGAAAAAGGTTTTAATGGAACCATTAATGCATTTTAGGAGACCATTCGACCATTTATAGATCATCATGTAATAAAATAGTTTAGAGATGATAGTACATTTGACAAGGAAAATTATTCCTTCCATGGAGTGGTTTTTACCTTTCCAAGAAGAGAGCTATCGAAGGGTTTGCTCAATGATGCGAGAGAAATAGGTAACTTTAGGCTTTCCATAAAATATTGGGACACATATATAATTGATGTTTATAGAACCCTCTTTCATCCCCAAAAAAATTATAATATTTCTTTTTTTTCTTGGGGATATACTTTTCCAAAGTAAATAAAATATTTATCCCAACTAACATGCTTACCAAACACCTCTTCATAGTGATTGAGAATTATTTTAGGATTATTAATATTTCTTTTTCACCCTATAGAAACAAAATAATTCCTTCAATGTATAGATTTTGTGAGGTGGAATTCATATTTCTGGAGGCATTTATCGGTTTGATCATACCTTGTTCCATAGACTGAGTGAGTAATCTACTTAAATAGTCTTCATAAATAGTGAAGAGAATAGTAGAGAGAGGGTATCCTTTCCTGACCCCAATAGATCATATGAAATATCATATAGGGGAACCATTTATTATAATGTAATTATGAGCTAAGTTAAAAATAGTTTTAATTCTGTTAATAAATGTGTCATTAAAACTGATGTGTGTAAGGACCTTAAAAATAATCTTCCAATATATGGTGTCAATATCATTTGTAATTTCATACTTAATGGAAACATTCCCACTGTGATTTTTCTTGTTTAATAGATTGGGGGATTCAGAGGAATGACAAACGAAGTCCAGTATTGATCTTCCTTTTATAAAACCGAATTGATTCTAAGAGACAATTCTGTTGTTGATGGAAGAGATTCTATTAGCAAGTAATTTAGTGATAATTTTGAAATGGGAATTATTTACAGGAATAGGTCTGAAGAGATGTATTTCATCATCATTCTCTATATAAGGAATAAGGGTAAGAACATGGGAGTTTAAACCATGTGGGAGAATGCATGTAGAAAAGAATGTTTTATCCATGCGACAAACATCGTCATGAATAATATCTCAATGATTTTGGTAAAACCTATTATTGAAAACATCATGTCTAGGAGCATTATTAGGGATCAGGATAAAGACAACTTCTTTGACATCATGTTCCCAAGGGATGCAATTAAGTAAAACGTTGTTTTTTCTAGACACAGTAGTTGGAAAGACGACAGGGAGAAGATCCTTATCAATGCTAGTACCATAGAAGATATCACAGAATTAAGAGACCGCAAAACTGGTAATTCATTCCTTAGTGGCAATAATATTCCCCACATCTCTATGATAGGCAAGAGGCCTAAAATCCTTTATAACTCAGTGAAGTGAGTTTTAGAACATAGTGTTCCTATCTCCATCGTTGAGCCATTGGGTTTTAATTTTTTTTAGGTTATCCTTAAAGATAAGTAACATTACCAACATTGACGATACATTGATTTCATGATTGTAATAGTTGGTGATTTATGAGGTGGTATTTATATTTTGAATTTTTGTGACCACCTTCTCTATAAGGGTAATAAAAATGTCTATTTCTTTATATTTATTTTTACACCAATTCATTTGGACTTACTTGAGATTTTTCAATTTTAAAGGACAAACAAATGTATACCTAAGTTCATACATAGTATCCTTGGAGTTTTTGGGAATTTTCACATAGTCAGGATCAGAGGTCCAAGCATTGTTATATTTGAATGGAATACTATGTAAGATGAGATTATGGAAAAAATTAACCAATATAGGCTGATAATCAGAGGAATCTTTTGGAAGTGTTATTCATGAAAAGTTATCCCATTTATCCATGGATTGATCATTAGTGAAAGCCATGTAATGCTTACTAGCCATTACCCTATTATAATGATTTCTATACAAGTTATGTTTGGAACCAGTTAAATTTACCTCAATAAGATTATTAGTTTTAATGAATCATTAATGACAGTTGACTGGGTTAATTGATAGTTCTTGATCACAACAAACTCATTTTTATTTATAAATTAATATCATTTGTAGAAAAGGATTTAGAAACCATAAATTCATTATAATAAATATATTATAGTCTAATTCAAACCTAAAAATTGTTTCATGACCAAATTGGAGATTGTAAAAGAAGTTTAAAACTTGTTATTCTTTAACATGGTTATTTAACTGATCTGTGATGGTGATTTCATTTCACGTAAAAAAGAATGGGAAAATAGATATGAATAAGAATTATTACATAAACATAAAAATATCCCAGTACATGTAATATACTAGATTCAATGGAAAATTTAAAAAAAGGTGGTGTGGAAAGAAAAATTAAATGAAAGGAACTTGAAATGAGAGAAATGAATATAAGGATTTACCTCTTGAAGTTATCGTTAATGAGATCCTCTTTGGGGGAGAGGTTTTGGTCTTTTTATGAGACCAAGTGCTGATAGAGATAGCGTAGCACCCTCAGATCATATATGAGCCAAATTTATAAAATCCACAGGGCTTGAGAGGATTTAAGAAAAGAGGGAGTGAGAGGAGGTTTTACTGTGGAGGCGAGGGTTGATTTGTGAATTTCTTATTCACTATTTTATTATTTCAATCAAGAAAACCAATATTTTTATTTAATGGGACCCATAATAGTAATAAGTGAATGTGAGTTCAAATCAAGCGTGATTAAATCATCCATGATTCTATGAATAGTTAATTTAACTGATAATGTATAAACAATGTAAATTACTATAATTTACTATTCATGAAAAATTTGAGTATTTTATAAAAATACAAAAAATTCATCTTTACCAGTTTTTGGTGTGTATAATTCAAAAATAAATTCCATTTTTTTGGGAAATATGTTTTTAAATATTATTAATTTATAATTTATGTAATATCATAATGTATTTGAAAAAAATAACAATTTTAAAACATTCATTCATTTTATATCACCTCGAAAGATTAATTAAGATCCCACTATCTTAAAACCTTATCAAAAAAATAAAAATATAATTTAATATTCACATGGGTCGTATTACTGTTCATGTAATTATTCTTAAGGGTATGTTAATATTCACAAAAAAAACTTATTTTAATTATTAGTATCCAAATATCTAACTGAACGCAATCGTGTATGTCAGTTTTGTAAAATTCAAATATAAGAGGTGGAAAAATTATGATTATTATATAGTTTAAAACAAAGTGGTGTTTTTTAGAGTGTCATTGATTCATCCATTTATTTATAAATCCATAGGTTTTACATTCTCCCATCCATAAAATAATTTCATCATTGAAATTTCTAGAATGCTACCTCACAATAATACCTGGGTAGTTCTTTATTATAATTTATTTAGGCTCCCTTGTTTCCTCTTTGATTTTATGATTTTCCCAAAGTATCCTTACTAGTCGAGTCATTGGATTCCTCATCACTTATTCTTTAATGTCCAAAATATAGAAAGGATATTCACAGTAAGATAGGTTAGGTTCCAATTCAATGCCTTTGTATGTGAGGATGGGTGTTTGTTCTGGCATGTACATTCTCAGCAAAGAGGCAAAGAACACAATGTGTACTATATTCATGTTAGGCGACATATACAAAAAGTATGTAATATATCCAATTATCTCTATAATTTTAGGAGGTCTTATGTATGTGGGGCTTCCCTTCTCTTTCCTCCCAAATATTATAACACCCTTCCAAGGAGATAATTTTATGTAAACAAGAACACCCTCATAAAATTACAAATATTTTCTTTTATTATCATCATAGAGTTTTTGACTTCCATGAGATTCATTGATATGGACTTGAATATTCATTACCTTGTCTATTTTTTTCTCCACTAGATTTGGACCCAAATTCTTCCATTCACTAAATTCATCTCAATATGTTGGTGTACAACATCACTTTCAATACAATTATTCATATGTTTTGATTTATATTTTTGAATGGAAAATATTGTTGTATAAAAACTACAACATAAGTAAATATTGATCTCATATACCTTGAATATCAAGTGATTGTGATATCAAAGTGTCTTCTAATTTTTGGATCATCCATTATTATTTCTTGTTAGTATTATTGTGATAAGCAGTATTCAATCAAAGATTATTATCTGGGTATTTCAGAATTGATTTCAATAATATTGATGTTAATCATGGATCATGGTTAGACACAATTAATAGAGGTTCTCCATGATGTCTCAAAATATTATTGATTTAGAGTCGTTATATGTGATCTAGTGGAAAATCCTCCCTTATAGTAAAGAATAGTGTAGATTTTGTATGTAGATCTACAATTACCCATATTGCATGATTCATTCATTGATTTTTGGGTAATCCATTGAAAAAATCAATGGTTATGTCATCCCATTTCTATAAACAAATAACTAGAGGTTTCATAAATCATTTATGTTGTTGTCGTTGGACCATCACTTGTTGGCAGACTAAACATCATGATACAAAATAAGACATTTCATGCTTCATGTTGTCCCACTAGAAATGTTTCTTCAAATAACTATACATTTCAGATATACCATGGTGTATAGAGAAATTTTATCAATGTGAATCACCCAATAACTCCATTTTGTGCTTGGGTATAGAGGGAACACATAGCATCTTCCAAAATTTCAGAATTCCATCCTGACATACAAAGTCATCCTACTTCCCATATTTCATATAATTAGTATTTTTTTGAAGGTTCTAATCATTAGGCTGAGATTTTTTAAATAGTTCATAATAAATATGGTCGATCATCCAATTCAAAAAGTAATAATATTTCACCTTTTTTTATAATTCTTATATCAACCTTTATTATATCCATGAATACAATATCCCTTTCAATCCTCATTTTTGTAAAACTACATGATCAATCCTTCTCAAGGCATCTACTACCATGTTTTTTTCATGGGTTGTAGTGTATGGGTCAATCATAATTGTTTAGTAGTTCAAGCCATCACCTTTTCCTCATGTTGAAATCTTTCTATGAAAATATGTACTTGAAATTCTTTTGATCCACATATAACTCACATCTTTCACCGTAGTGATAGCATATACATATTTTTAGAAAACTTATCACAAGAGATAACTCAAGATAATGAGTAATATAGTTTTTGTTCATAAATTTTTAACATCTTGGATGCGTAGGAAATAACTCAATCATTCTGCATAAAGACAAAACTGAGTCCTTTATTTGTTGCATCACTATAGATAACAAACTCATCATTCCCTAATGGAAGAGTTTGGGTATAATAATTCACTAATCTCCTCTTCAATTCTTCCAAATTTCCCCAATATTCTTTTATACATACAATCATAACCCATTTACTTGTATAATTGTTCAATAGGTTGGCTAAATTGGAGTAGATACGAATGAAACAATGATAATAACCTACTAACCAAATAATATTATGTACATTAGTTATATTAATTAGATTGGTCATTCATGAACAACCATTTTTTCAAAGTATTAATGGATATTAAATCCATATAGACTATGTGGCCATGAAAGGAAACCTATTGAGCCAAAATTCACACAGACTAAACATCCCATATATTTAATTTCTTCTTAAGAGTTTTCAGAACAGTGCACATGTGATTTTCAAGATCTTCGTAGATTTTGAAGTATACAATGATAACATCAATAAACACAACAAAAAATTCATCAATATATTCCTTGAAACCCCTATTCATTAGATCCATGATGAGAGATGATGCATTAGTTAGTCCAAAAGTAATTATTGTAATCATGCAATGTCCATACCTAGTTTGAACTGTTGTCTTTAGAATATTTTCCTTCATTAATCGTAATTGTGGATATCTATATCGAAGGCCTACCGAAAAAAATTATTAGTCTCTAATAATATGGTAAAATTAATAAAAAAATGTGAGGTATTAGAAACTTGTCCTATATTGTTGTAACATTGATCTCCATGTAATCAATCCACAACCCCATAGGCTAATCATTCTTCTTAAAAAAGGAATTAGGCTCCCCTTGGAGAATCATTTGGGTGAATAAATCCTTTGTCTCCCAATTACACTAGTTGTTTCATAAATTATACTAATTCCACAATGTCCATTCTATATGGGGTTTTTGATATGGTCCTTGAATTAGGAATTAAGAAAATGGAAAATTCAAATTCCCACTCTTGTGAATGTCTTGGTAAATCCTAAGGAAACACATCCTCATATTGTTTCACAATATGTATGTCCTTTATTTGAACACTCCTTTCCTAACACATAGTAATTACATTCCATTCCTCCCCAATAATTTAATGAAGTATAGCTACTAGGGATGTATCTTCATGATAATAAGATTGTGATGTATCTTCCCTAAAGAAAAAGGATTCTACATCATCCTCCAAAAATGTAACCTCATTTTTCTTGCAATAAATTTTCTCATCATGGTTCAAAAACACTCCATATAAGGGATTATAAAAAATTCAATCATGATTATGATAATATAATTAGTAAATATAGAATTATTTTATCCTATAGTGGGGATGGACTAATAAAACATTTTTTAAGGAATAATTTTCATAGGTTTTATGAGGGAACATCCCTTATTAAAAAAAATTTGAAATAGAATTTTTTTTTGGAAAATTGGGAAGATATGAAAGAATGAGATGATCAAAAATCAAATAAATCATTGGCTATATTGGAGTAATTGATAACTGTACCTACCCCAATATTGTTTGGAACTTTATCCATTAGAGTTGTGACCACATATTCTTGGCCTTTCTCCCTTAGAATTCATTGGAGAACATATCGTTGACACCAAGGAAAATCATTTGCCAAATGTCAACACTCCCAAAAACTATAACACTAATCATTGGAAGCTTCATTCTTCCACTTACAATCCTTGGATCTGTGGCCTTTTTTATCCACACTTGTAACAATCACACAAACCCTTTAGTCAAGAACACGGGTGTCCCTTACCACAATTTTTATAGGGTGGAAGGTCAACTCTTCTTTTCTTTTTAATTTCATTATTTCCTTTTCAATACTTTTTTGCTACCCCATTCTTCACTTACATTCACTTAAATTCATAAGACATAGAGAATTCCATTTTCATCATGATATCAAATGAGAGTATATCATCAAATTATGAGAAACAATCGGAGAATATATCCCTTCAGAGGAATGGTTTTAATCCATTATTGAATCGATCAATATTTATCTTTAGATTACATATGTTGTCCATGGAATGTATTTACATCCTTATGATGTTATATTCATACTTTTCAGCATTCTAATATTTAATTAACCTCATATTTTGAAACTACCTTTCAATATATTCTCTCTATTAATGAGGGAAGTATTTTTATAATTATATTTCCATGAAATCCCTCCATTAATATTATTCTATTTCTTCCTCCCCATTGTGTTTTGGATTAATGACCACTATAGATTCCCATATACTGATAGTCGGTAAACTTCCATGACATACTTATCTCTTTCATTACATCTCAAGATGAGAAATATCTTTTCTAATGGACGTATCCACTTCTCCTATATGAATGGGTTTGTTGTCCCATTAAATTATAGAAGTTGTTGTCTCATAAAGTGATCATACATAGAAACCCACATTTTGGATCTGGATGCACCATATAGGTAAGGATATTATTCATAACAAGACTTAGTTGTCGTAATATAGTTATATGATTCTCAATGACAAACACAACACTATATCCAACAACACAATTTTTCATTGGAGGGAAATCCCTACACGGGGCCCCCAAATTCATGCAGTTTCCATTCATTCCACTAATATCCATTTATAAATAATGGAATAGAATAGATTAGTCAATCAACCAAACTATATAATCTGAAGATATAATAATACTTATCATAAATTGAAATTCAATACATATCTAATCTCATAATCATAAAAATGGTCTCTTTGGTGAAGAATCTAAAATTAAATACTTTATAATGTCTTGTAAGGAAAATGTGAATTATCCCAATCAATTCCCCGATGAGTGTCAAACCAGGTTTGTAGTAAGTCCCATTTTCATTTACCAAGATATCCCAGGTCATGCAAAAAACTCTTTATCGGAGTTGTCACTCTGAGGTACATCAATTCCAGAACAATTTCCTCATGTAGTATCTAGACATTGATTTAATTTCTATAAATATACTCATAATCCATTCATTAACAAAAAAAATATATATGATGTTCTTGTATGTTTATTCTCAAAGAATATCTTAGGGTTTTGTTCTATATCCTACACTTTCTAAATTATGTTACCACATTTTCTACTAATCTTATATTTATGCTAACTGTAAGGACCTGACAGTAGTTTCCCAGATATAGTGCATTATTTTATTAAATCGGAATATCATCATGTAATATGCCTCCTGATTTATTGAGTAGTTTAGTAGCTTTTGGATAACAATACAAATATAATTTCATAATTACAACATGAATGTAAAAACATATTAATAACTCCTTTGAAATCTTCCATAACTCTTAGATTACCTCAATACTTCATTCAAAATATCCCACTTCATGTCCTGGAAAAAATAAACATAAAATAGGTGTCAGCTCAAATTCACATTAATGGTAATCTATACAGTGTAAGATATCATATACAAAATCCTTAGTCATAGAGAATAACTAAAAAACATGAGTTTAAAAATAAACATTAACACATTATGGCTGGAATAAGAGTTGAATAAAATATTCCATAATAAATAATATTTATTAGTATTTTACTAGTCTAATAACCTTATGATGTTTCAATCAGTAGTTTCATAATGAGGGAATGGATAATGTTGGACATCATAACCATATAGTCATGGCCTTGTTCCAATACCATAAATAATAATTTTTTGCTGGCCTTGTGGAAATACCACATTTTGTCTCATGAGATATGATGATACATTGAGGGGATATAGAGGGCCCCACATACCACATACTATGTCCAATTGATTCATCATACCAATGGGGATATACATAAATGACATATAAATTCGTATGGAAACTAACATATGAAATTTCATTATCGTTCTATGAGGATTAACCATAAACACTAACCATTTAGAGTAAATTGGTGAATTGTTTTAAGATTGCACATCCACAGTCGAACTTATCATAAACAATTCAAATAATTATGTTAGATGACAAAATAAGTTATAAATCTCAAAAATCTTTAATAATCAAATTGATTGTTGAAATAGATGAAGTTTCTATAATAAAATCATCAAATAATTCTTGACATAAATACACTTTATTTTCAAAAGAATATTTCTTCAAGAAAATGCCTCTATATGAAACAAAAAGTGATGTAAGATGGTATTTTCATAATAAAAAGATTTATTTTAGAAATATCATTGTTTCTAAAAACGATTTATATATTTTCCTAGAAAATATTGAATAAGATGAGAAACTCCCATGAATAGGGTGGGTATTTTATAATGTATTTTTGAATGATCCTTTTAAAACATATAATTCCAATTAATAGAAAATATAATTATAGTTGTTAAATATATATGTAACATTAAAGAATAATTTATTAGTGGTAAATTTGTATAAATAATAATTTGACTGAGGAATGTAATGAATAGGAGTAACCCAAAAGAAAATAGATGTTTTTGTAGAAAATCCATACATTAAGTCAAAAGGTGTTCCTCCTCAAATAATAATGTCCTGAATAATAAAATTTAGGTTCATAAATAAATGATTCAAGAACCGCATCTACATGATATATATTTAATATAATGATATTTAGATTCATTAATTTCATTTTTATGGGATAATAATTCCATTGTCATTGTCTGGTATTGTTTTCTTCTTAGGTTTTCATGATCAGTTTCCACATATTCATCTATGGATAAATATGTAGAGTGAGAATGGTTCTCCATAACTGAAGTAGAATGTTATTAAGAATCAACCAGAATATTTCATGGTTTTAAAATTCGCTTGATTTTTTGTAGCAAATATGAATCATTATATAAAACATTAATGACAATTGTTTGGGTTAATTGTTGGGTCTTGATCACCACAGACTCATTTGGTTTATAAATTTATATCATTTGTATAAAATATTAAAGAACCTTAAATAATTAATAATACATATATTTCTATCTATTTCCACCATCAATATGGTGTAGTAATAATAATTGAAGATGTTAATAGAAATTAAATACCTGTTATCCTAGAATATGATAAATTAACAACTCTCAGATGGGGTTTTAATTTATAGTATAATAGAAAGGAAATCAATAGATGATGAAGAATTTTTTATTTATCATCAAAAAATAATTTAAATGTATGATATTTTAGTCATCGAAACATTTTTATGAATGTATATGAGGAATGAAAAAGGAATTAATGTAAATTGAAATAAAACAAATGAAAAAAGGAACTTACCTCTTGACACACTCTTCCTTGACATCCTCTTTAGGGGACTGGTTTGTAATTTTTATGAGGGCAAGGAATTATTTATTTTGGAGGGGTTCTTGAAAGGATATTTGAGCATAATTAGACAAGGAACAAGGCTTGATATATGTTATGTGAAGAGGATGTGGGGGGGGGGGTTATTGTGTAGTAGAGGGGTGATTTGTTAATATATTATTCAATATATTATTGTTTCCCTCAACACATCCAATAGTGTTGATTCATGGGACCCAAAAAAGTAAAAAGTGCATGTGAGTTCGATCCATTTGTGCTTACATTATCCATGATTAAATGTGTAGTAAATTTAACTGATAATATATATATATATATATGATAAATTACCGTATTTTACTATTCATAAAAAATTAGAGTATTTCTAAAAAATACAAAAAATTCACATTATATTTTTTTCAAAGAGTAGAATTCAAAATTGAAATCCATTTTTAAATACTTTTTTAAATATTTTTAATTTAATTTTTAAATAAAATCATAATTTCTTTAAAAGGAATTTTAAAAATATAATTCATTTTATATCACCTTGAAAAATTAATCAAGATCCTATTATATTATAAAATTAATATAATAATGTAATATTATGATTTAATATTCATAATGGTAATATTAAGATTCATAAGGGAATGTTACTATTCAGAAAAAATTATATTTGTCTTATTAGACCCTATATATCATACTGAATACAACAATGTCTATCCATTTTTTGAAATTCAAATTATAGAGGTGGAAAAATTATGTTTACTAGAAAGGTTATAACAATGTGGTTTTTGTGGAGACTTATTTTTTCATTAATTTGTTTATAAATATTTTGTGTGTTAAAACTAGTGTTACTCATGATTATATACAAACCACATGGAGTTCCCATATATAGAGAGGAAAACTATCGCCCCAAACACATCATGTAGAATGTGACTAAACATAGTGAGTCCATATATATAGTGCACATAGAAGAACCAATGTTCACTATTGACCCGTAGATGGTGATCCATATCATCCAAGCATAAATAATAATTCATAGAATTTAAAATATTCACATGTCATAAGTAAGGAACAAAAATATGTCATGCTATGTAGATATCCAAAGCAAAACCTCCAAATTATGCCATTCAATTAACACATAATAAATAAGAATTTTAAATTTAATATGATCATAATAAATATTCATTGGGATCCTAACATCAAATATGGAATTAATCATAAGAATATGGGATACTATACACACATATTTGGCAACAATTCTAATCAATGAAATGCCATATCTTGGCATTTAAGGTGATTCATTATGAATAACCATTCATTAATGAACTTAGAGGCATTAAGATTATGGGTACCCAATCATGTCTAACACATTTTCATGATTTATTTTAAGGATTCATTACATTTAACCAATAAGAAACACACAGACAATAATTATCCATTTAAAAAATAGTCAAATGGCTATTTAGGTGGGAACACCCAAATAAGTGTCCAAAACAATGGTTAACACTCCACTTGTGGGGTTTTCCAAATGATAGGGTCAAATTGGACATGGTAAGGAATTAAATTAAATTATTAGGAATAATTGAGAGTTCTCTGGCAGTGTCTCACATGTCGTAAAAAAAAATTCATTATAAATGAAATGAAAAAATTTTGAGGGACAACACTTACCTCTATGTATTATCACTCCCCACATCTATTATCTAATGTTAAAATAGGCTAGAATGGGAGAAATTAAAAGCATTATCCAACACCCTAAAAATTTGAATAAATAAATTGCATATAAATAGTGTAAGGAATTTATTTTGAAACATTAAATTGATTATATTAGATTAATTATCACACCTCTTGCTTTTCTTTGGATTAGACGAGTGGAAAAAACGGAGTCCGGATCAAAGAGTTAGATCAAAAACTAGTCGAAGATAATTATGAGGTTTTCGCATTGAAAAAGCAGTATTAGACACTAGAGAATAAGAAATGGAAGAAATAAATAATTAAAATAAATTAATTAAGTTAAAAATTTACATTTTACCCTAAAAAACTACTCCTGGTATGGTCACATGGTTGGCCAAACCATGCACCAATTACAAGTTCAATGGAAGCTCATATGGTTTGGTAAATAATTTATCTAATGATGTTAATAACAAGAAAATTCCACTATCTCAAATATCTCATGTCTCACATAGCCAAGTTATTGGGGACACTAGGTTTAAAAAAAACTATGAGGCCCCCTTGTATCCATTCTTTAGCCTCATGGTTTGTGTAAAATGTGTAGGCTGTGTAGCATTTTTTTCTAAATAGTGCATCCCAGTCATTTAATAACTTTTTGAGGCATCAGGAACCATACAAGTCCCATACTCACTCGATTCCTCCTCGAACCATATAGGTATCTTCAATGGAGAAATTTTATGGAATTTATATTGATAATAAATGGTAAATACCATTGAAAAATGGCTGGGATGTTAAAACCCCTTCCAAAAGACTACATGTCCCAATGATGCCATTTAGAGGGCGTTATGACTTTGTCTGAGATATTTTTGCACCACTACACGTTTCCATCAACATACCACTCCTAGGTATAATCCTAAACCAGTCTATTGTGCCAAATCACATAGACCATGGGAGCAACCCTTCTTCAATGATCATTCATTCTTCGATGAAATATATATTTCAGATGCCCTATGAAGGGAATATATAATTACATCTCAATATCCTCAGGGTAAAATATATTATACAATTCTATGTGGTTTTTTTAAGTTAAGATACATAGAATACATAATTCATGGAATAATACCTCTGATATTATTACAACTGATATACAAGCAGCCTAAATCTCTCTAATAGATTAAAAGGCACAACATTACTTGGTGATATCTTTCCATATATATTGATTCATCTAAAGCCAAATAAAAGAGAAACAAGAAAAAATTCCTAATACACCATGTCAATAAGTTTATAGTGTCTCTGATGTTTGTTATAGTACTTCTTCTTCGATTTATATTTATCATTATGATTATAAATTAGTTGGACATGTTCTAAAGTCTTTAAAAATGTAGAAGATCAAATAGATCAGCCACACCTACCTATAAAAAATGTGAACATAATGATCTACCATATAGGGCCTCATATAAATATGTATGAATTGTTTCGTCACAATTTTTCATGTAGTAAAATTCCACAACGTGGATATTCTTATCCTCTGACCATAAAAACTCAAATGTAAATTCTTGAATCTTATACTCTAACACCCATACCATCTGCTCAGACTACCCATCAGTCAAAGGGTGGAATGTTTACTCAGGATCACTTGTAAACCAAATTACCTTTTCAACCTTTTCCATATCAGTCATGTAAACTTAGAGTCTCAATAAAAAATGATAGAAAAGGGAACACCATAAATTCACATTGTCTCTAGAATATAAATCCTTTCTAGTTCATCAAAATAAAAATTTTCTCGAATCAGTAAGTAATTTGAGAATTTGGTCAACTTTTAAATGATCAACCATATTTCATCACTCCATCTATGTGATATATGTGGTCATATCACAATTTTCATAGTGAAATCATTACATCCCCATTCAAAAATGGATAGGGCATGTATAAGACACATATTACAATACTGATCGACCTTCTTTTACTAACAGGTGGAGCACTGGGTGATAAACCCAGTTATAAAAATCATCATACCTAGTAACCAATAATGATGGTATAGGTCAATAAATATATTGTTATGACCAGGATAAACATCCTCAAAAGATGTATATGATTCCCTCATCATCTCATCCCAATATCATTAGTCACCCATACATGTCCATAGATGATTTGAGTTGAACATCAATCATAAAAACAACCAGGATGCTTGTTCTCACCTAGGACACTCTCCCTCAAAACAAATCACTTAGAGTAGGATAATTTCATCATCTCGAAACAAAACAAAATTTATTATGTTATTTATAGATCCTTTAGAATTATCTTCTTGTACAATTATATAAACTCTCGGTGCATCATAGAAAACTGCGCCAATATATACCACTCACTACTAGACTCCATGACGCCTTGTGTAAAATTTGTCTTGATCAAGGTTCCAAAAAAAGAATTTTTGCTTCTGACAGTGTAGTAATTCTTAATGTCGATGGACTGTATGTATACCACCTACATGTGAGGTGTTAGGTTTAGGTCTCTATGTGTGGAGATGCATTTGAGACTTTTGGGACCCATAGAAACATTTAATCATTCTCCCAAAACACTATGCATACTATAGAATAAATTAGTTACCAAGACACCAAGAAATACGGTGTTCATAGGATAGTTCCTATCGTGAGGCCTCAGATGGCGAGATTTGTAATCTACAACCCAATCACCATACATCAAAACATCTCCTCGCCCGATTGTTGATGCATCACAAAAATGTTAAAACTACTAGCCAGCTCAAATAGAATCTAGATCGACAATGATTCAAGTCTCCCCTTAACAACTGAAAATCATTCTCAAATATTTTATATTGTATGAACTACACACCCTTCACAGTTAGCATTGTATGAGGTTATGCTAAGAATGAGATGTCATGAATGAATCTATTTTAATAAACATATATCCCTAAGATGTTTGATTTATTTAATATGTCATGGATCACTTCATAGGAGTCCACAATGATCACCTTCTCAAGGTTAATAGACAAACCACCCTCTGATAAGATACGACCACATAAGTGAACCTCAGTGATCTATATGTAAATTTACTAAACATACCATATAGCTAGAGATCCTTTAGGGTACTCAGCATGATATCAAGAATATAGGAATTGTAGTAATTGGTTCATGAATATTGAAATATATCCTCCATGAATGTAACACACCAATATTTCATATTATGTTATTATCTTTAATTCTATAACTTTCTCTACAAGCAAAACAGATTTCGAGCGCACCAGAACTTACCAAAATAGCCGTTCAAAAGCAGTTATGAATAGTATTAACTGAAAATTAAATTTTATATACTCCCGATAATTTTATAATCCATATTATGTGTTTCATAGACATTATATAAGAATAAATTCATTTTTTCAGATAAAAGAAGTATTTTTCATAAAAATGCAATTTTACCACCTTTTAATGGAAAACCCTTTTTAAATCCAATATTTGAAACTTTTATATATTAAATCTATTGAAATTTAATTCTGCATTATAATTGGGACATCAAAATTTATTTTGGGTAATTTTTTGGTACTTTTCTAATAACTTTTATATTTTGAGGAATACTGAAAAATACAAAAATTTAGTTGAAAACAACTTTTTTAATCAAAATAGTTTATAGTTTAAAATTATGTATTTGAATGGTTTGGAAGGTTAATTAGATTATATTTTTATCATTTAATACAATTCAGGTGATTATAAGTAATTTAACATTGAAATTGGACATAAACACATATCAATCTTTTGATAGTTTTTACTTCTTTAAAACCCACATTTCAGTTTTGACAACGTGAATTAGTTTTATATTAAATAAGGAAACTTATACTTATTTAATTGGGTAAAATATAATTTATTTTTGAATTCAG
Organism: Viscum album; assembly: GCA_963277665.1. Taxonomy (NCBI): domain Eukaryota; kingdom Viridiplantae; phylum Streptophyta; class Magnoliopsida; order Santalales; family Viscaceae; genus Viscum; species Viscum album. The sequence goes on from OY728164.1 coordinate 384,141,398, forward strand.
AATATCAAAATTATCTTAGGGAATTTTTTTTTATTTTTCTGAAAACATTCAATTTTTGATGAATAGTGAAAAAACACAGTGTTATAGTTTAAAACTGACTTTTTATTTTATTAATTATTTACATTATGTAAATTTATTTTAAGTAAAAATAGATATATAATACCTATATAAGTTAAATATAATTCATTGGAGTCATTTGATAATAAAATTATATGTATAAATGTTTATTGACCTTTTTACCATCTTTTACCCACCTCGTAGAAGCATTTGCAAATTTACATAAAAGATAATTTTACCATTTCTATGAGTTTAATTTCAAAAATATGAGATACATGGTTTATATCATTAAGTAAAATGTAGTTCAATAAGATAAAAATAAATTTTGGTGAATCGTAACTTTTTACTTTTATTTACCATGGTTAAAAAATAGGGTAATTAAGGGTAAAATGATATTATTATTACCCTAAACCATGTCATAATTCTATTGTATAAGTGTAATTCGACCAGAAATAGCCTTAGTAATAAAATATTATCCTTTAGGTCCACATGTATTAGATTAGGACATTTATTATTATTTAATTCAAAGAAGTGTTAAAAGTGTTAAATTCGAAGTTTAATAACTAACACATTTTTAATATACGGTTACATATAAGATAAATTCTACTATAAATATTACTTATAAAGATAATAATATTTATTAAATAATGATATTTTATTTATATTTTTTAGACATTAAATAATCTAATTTATATATGACATAATGACGATGTAATAATTACCTAATTAATGAAATATTAAAATAATTGATATTATAAATATCCAAATAAATGTAATTTGAGACTTTATATTAATTCCACTAATTTTATAGGTTAATATTACATGTTATGGTTGGTTAGATGAATTTTTTTCGATTAAATAATGCTGTTATGAATTTAGAAAAAAGAAAATACCAAATATTGTCAAAATTGACATAAAAGAGTTTTAAAACAAATATTATATTATAAATTGATATTATATTCCTAAAAATATAAGGGTTAGAAAAAAGACATATATAATTATTTTTGTGTCAATAATGAACCACATAGGGTTCTCTTGAAATTAAATAGTAATTGTACTAACAATATAATATTAAAATACACAGAGACATCGTAAATGTCAAACTATTTAACTAAGTGTTAAATCAAAAAGATAAGGTTAATATAGTGACCCAAACATATCTAAAACCAATTGGTTGAGTGGTGTTCGAGTCATCACAACCTTATAATTTAAAAAATTCATTTTGTATCTATTAAAAACCGAAAATGATTTTATTATAAAATAATATTTCTTGCATTTCCTAAAGTGCCCCTCACCCCTCTTTTAAAAGGGCACTCCCCCTTCTCTCTAATTCACACCTTCAAATCCATTATTCTCATCCAACATCTACCAAAATATCCTCCAAACTTTCCTCCCTTCATCCTAGTGGCCTTAATTTTGTCATCAGGACAACTTATGGGGCACTTTGGATCAAATCAAAAGGAAGAACCCGAAGAAGAGGTAAATATTTCATCACCTCATTCAAGTTCCTTTCTTCATCCACTTCCTCTTTCATTTTAGTTTCCATTATAAAATAATAAATCCGAGATCTTCTATGTAATTTGATGTTATTATAAATATGGTGAAATGATATTAATTATTTTATCCATCCTTTGAATGACATGTCACCATATGTGCGTACGTACGACTTACCATCTCCACGTCGTGGTGTAGTTGTTATTCAATAAATTATTATTTGGATGGGTATAATAATGATGTATAATTGGTGTAAATAATACATATAACATTATAATGATTAGGTATATATGATATATCATCCAATTATATATAATTTTAATATCAAAAGAATGATATTGTCGCTCGTGCGTACGTACGGATTACCGTCTCCACGAACGCAATGAGATTCATTCCCCGTCATATCCATTCAAGAATAATTTTAATTTGATGATTAAAATACTTTTCAAAAGACTTAATATCATTCTGAATATTAATAAGATACATCCCATTCATAAAAAACATGGCTTACATAACCAAGTATATAATGGAGAACATATCAGTTAACACCCAAAACAACGATAATAATAAAATATCAATATTAGAAAAACATATATGATATAATATTAATGTATATGGTTATTATATAATTTAATAACAATTAATTCACTATTATATAGTATATTAACATATCATTGACCAAGGAAAATTACAAACTAAGGGATTTATTATCTCACATTTAATTCCGTGAGATTTCCATTGTTCGCCACTCATTTATTGCATGTGGTGTATTGTTTACAAAACATTGATATATATTATAATTATTATATTTATATTCATGATATTATATGATTAATTTGTTGGTTATTAACTTTTGTTCATACGACTTGATTGATTACAATTAAGTAAGGGTTTATCATCTCACTTTTTATTCCCGTGAGATTAATGCTATATTGGCCACTATTTCCTATTGTGTGGTGTACATACTATCCATTATTGTATCCTTGGTGTAATATAAATTTATTTATGACTATTTACCTCTTCATTGTGTCATCCTTCTATCATGTGTTTTATATTTTATAAGTTACCAAATCGGTAAGAGAATTTTAAATTTCAATTTCCACTCAGTGGGCTTTACACATTCTTCATTGATTATTTTACCCCTAGATTATATATGGAATCACTATATATTATTTATGTAGTAATTTTTACTCCCCTTTTTTTTGGATATACTTTTGATACACATAATAAATCCATTGATAACTTCCCAAGTCATTGATATAAACATGATCTTAACTCAATTACCATTCATTGAATTTGACATCCATGCCATTGGTGTTGTTCTTACAAGAATATATGGGATTGTCCTATGATTGATTGACACTGAATATCCAATAATATTAAGTGTATTTCTATTTTTCATACATAATATTGTCATTTATTTATCCTTTAGCTAAGGATTCTATCTTTATAAGGTATTTCATATCAATTTACATTCCTTTTAGACTTCATTGTTGTTATGCACCAATTCACTTTTATATGGTATATATATAATCTCTTGACATAATATATAATGAAATACTTATTTTCATGGTATTATAATGTTTTTATTACATTAATTATTTGTATTCAAGAGAATCTCATTTGGATAATAACTCGAACTAAAATACCATTTTAAATGTTTTAAAAATTTATTATTCTAAATATTTCTCATCAATGTCCATGTTTTAAAAATGGGTTTTATGTTTCATTTATATAGACACTAATGTTTTAAAATTTAAATTAAATTAAAAGGTTTCAAAGTGTTACAAAAATCTATTTTTAAAGGGATTCTTAAAAAATATTGTGACTTCTAAATGTTTTCATGAAAAAGGGGTATATTTCTCTCAAATTGTTTTGATGATTATTTTCATCTATGTCAATAACATTCATTATTCTTGATTGAGGTAAATCTGTTACAATTAAATATTCCATATTGTATTGAATGAGTTATTTCTGAATGTGGATTTTCTATTTTAATAACATCCATGGTTTGTGGATAAAGTGTTGAAATTTCGTATGATAGTGTCTTGGCACAAGGCCTTGACAAAATCTTATTTGTAGTCTTGGCACAAGGCCTTGACTATGTGGTTATTAAGTCTGATATTATGCATTCCATCATTTTGAATGTAGATATTGATATTTCATGGGATTATTCGACTAATATAATATCTATGTTAATAATTAAATGTCATTATTTGATTTTATCTTTTTCATATTATGATGAATTTATAGTTGAAAAGGATTTCGTTTTAGTCTTATATATACCCTTAAATGTTTTTCGTTATTTATAAAAGTTTCCGCTTTATTGTTATCTATACTGGGCATCTGATCTCACCCCTTTGTAGGTTTTATTTTTCCAAGATGTGAAGAAGTATATTATGACTGGCCTGCAGGTATAGTCTATGGGATCTCAATGTTGTCTATGGAAAAAATGTTGTTGTAGTTTTCCATTTTATGATGTAATGTAAACCTTATGAATGTATCTATTACTTCCAAGGTTACTAAACTCATCGATCTTTTGAGACTTGATCGTTTGTGATTATGCCAATGATACATAATAATGCACCAACTCTGGGATTTTGGGGTCGGGGTGTTTTAGTTGGTATCAGAAGAAGTTTAGTAAAAACCCAGGAATTTAGATTTTGATAAACTATGATTAAAGCACATTACCATAAGATATACTTTGGGGATTAGTATATAAGAACTTCCTAGAATTTTGGTATTGTAGAGATTATGTGGGTTTTCTAAACAATACATCCATGTCTAGATATTAGCAGGTAGAGGTAACTTTGGCACAGATGTACCTAGGAGTGAAAACACCAAAAAGGTGTTTCAGGCTTGACCAGGGGAATCTTGGTACATGACAATGGGCTTTTCTACACTCTTGGTTATGAAACTCCTAGGGGATATGCCTAGGATAATTCACATTTTTTATTACAAACTAATTTGAATTCATTAAATATAATATGAGAATAAATAATCTTCGTTAATCCTAATGTGTTTTAGATTAAAAATAAGGTATTATGATTTTCTCTAAATGATTTTTTGACTCAGACTATGCTTTCTTGTGTTAGTCAAGGGCTTGATTCCAAGGAAGTCGTAGTAACATTGAGCATGATGTATAAGGTGGGAACGATGGAGGAAATGACCATCTGAATATATTGTTGATAGTTGCAAAAGATATCGTGTTCATGCCAAATCAGTTTCCCAAAAATATGACCAAAAACATATATATTAAACAACTCTCGGACTCAACAAAGAAGTGAAAGGTGATGAATGATAAGATATCTAGCAGTGGAGACCATGGAGAAAAGAAAGCTCAATTTCCTTCATGCATGAAATGTGGAAGGAGTCACCAAAGGAAGTGTCTTAATGGAACAATGAAATGATTTATGTGTGGTAAAGAAGGATATAAAGTTAAGAATTTCCGAGGAAAAATCAAGAGTAGTATAGAAGAAAATAAAACTAATACCAAGAATCCTTCTATAGTCATTTTCCATAAATAAAAGGGACTTGGCCATTACCTAAGTGAATTCCCTATTCTATAGGATAACCCCTTGGTGAAGGAAGAACCTATATGGAAATAAATGGATGGTCAAATGTTTAAATGTATTAGTGCTCTTCATTGAAGGGATTTGGAAGACTTTTCTCTTATGTGTAAACATGTAGTTTATTATGTGAAAATTCTATTTTAGGATGAATTGTGTTTTCTATTGTCGATATAGTTATAAATAACCATTTGGGTTTATATGATACTTGAATTTGAGTCAATTTAATGTTATTAAATTTTGTGATGGAAATTCGAGGTATGAGAAAACATTTATGGTGAAATTATATTATAATTATTTTGAGGAATTTATCTCATTTTGGGAACATTATAAAATACAGTGTTTTTTAAAAATGAGAACTTGCAGTCCATGTGACAACCCATCGCTTCAGACAAAGATGCATGAATTGAACCCACAACCATAGTGTGATTAGGATTTATCGCCTACCACTAGACTATGTGAAGTCCCTTGTTAGTGTGACTTATTCTTTTTAGTTATATGATTTACTTGATCAGTAATAAGTTGATTTGGGATCTTATGTCTTATCTAATGGATATCCTTAGTATTGGAAAATGATTCGGGGATTAAGTGATGAATGTTATTTTGGAAGACATTTTCTCTATTGTGAACACTATATGCCTAAGGAAAATAGAATACTATGGGATTTCATTTGAGGAGTAATGGTGGATTTTTATCTATGTTTATAATTTGTATTTATATTGATTTATGTTATTTATAGAAATTATTAACCTATTATAGAGAATATGTGATTAGGTTAATTACTTTTAATTATGCGAATTTAAGAGTAGTCAATGTTATTTGGAAATTCAATTTAACGTGGAATACTGCGTAATCAAATTCTTCTATGTTTTTTGTTTCAATATTAGTTTGGATTATATTGATGGATTTTAAGGACAACTGTTTATTGAATGGTATTTATTGAACCTCAAGTATTTATGGTTTATTTTTATAAATTAAGATAAGTATTTCTTTCTCTAAAGGATTATCATTTTTGGGATCATCTGATCTTGTACTAACCATTTTGGATTTGGTTAACCTCTAAAGAAAAGGTAAATATATATAGTTTTTCCTTTGTGGATTATGTGATTTTCTTGAAGTTGAATCTAGCATTTCAGGTGTGACCAAGCCATATTGAATACTCATAGTTTTGAAAAAAAAGATGTGTTAGTGGTAGAAATTTATTAACGGATAAACACTACTTAAAAATAATGTTCATGTCTTTATGTTCTTAGTGAATCTCAAAAATAAATTCCTCAACATTATGAAATAGAACATAAAACAAATAACGTTATCCGATTAGTTTTGCTTCTAGGAAACTAATGAATGTTTATCACATCACTATTTTGTGGTTTTCTTATTGTTGACTTTCTCATAATCATGTTTTCTATCGCTCTCCACTAGACCTTGACACTTATTTTATCTTCCATATCCATGTTTTCCTACATTCAATTTTAGTGTGGGTTATCACGGGTGACCTTTGTACTTACCTTTGTTTATTTGTTTTAAAGAGAAAGATATATTGACTCTTTTTCCCATGTGTCACTTTTAATGATGTTCTCAAGCCCAATTTTAAAATTGCGTGGACAGGATTTTCAAAAGGGGGGAAGAATGTAATAGACCAATATTTCATATTGATTTTTTTAATTCAATAGCTTGCGCAACACGCAACACCGACTTCGAGCACACCACGACTTACCAAAATAGATGTTCAAAAGTAGTTATGAATAGTATTAACTGAGTTTTGAATTTTATATACTCCAGATAATTATAAAATCCTTATTATGTGTTTTTTAAACATAATATAAGAACAAATTCATTTTTTCAGATAAAAGAAGTATTTTTAAAAAAAATGAACTTTTATAACCTTTTAATGGAAACTCCTTTTTAAAACCAATATTTGACCCTTTTATATATCCAGTTTAATGAAATTAAATTCTTATTTATAATCGGAACATAAAAATATATTTTGGATAATAATTTGCTGTTTTTCTAATAACTTGTACATTTTGAAGAATAATGAAAAATACTAAATTTTAGTTGAAAAAAAGTTTTTTAATTGAAATAATTTATAGTGGAAAATTATGTATTTTAATGGGTTTGTAGTATAATTATATTATATTTTTATCATTTAATACAATTTAGGGGATTATAAGTAATTTCAAATTAAAATTTGACATAAACACATGTCAATCTTTTGATAGTTTTTACTTTTTAAAAACTCGTTTATCGGTTTTGACAACGGGAATTAATTTTAAATTAATTAATGAGACTTATATGTTTTGAATTTGGTAAAATAGAATTCATTTCAGAATTCATAATATCAAAATTATCTTAGGGTATATTTTTGGAATATTTCTGAATATATTTAATTTTTGATGAATAGTGAAAACACTATGTTATAGTTTAAAACCGACTTTTTATTTAAATAATTATTTATTTTATTTAATTTAATTTTAAGTCAAAAAAGATATATAATACCTATATAAGTTAAATATAATTAGAGTAAATTTACAATAAAATTAGGTGTATAAAATTTTATTGTACTTTTTACTGTCTTTTACCCACCTCCTAGGAGCATTTGCAAATTTACATAAAACATAATTTTACTGCCTTTGGGAGAAAAATTTAAAAATTTCTAGAGACACAGTTGATATAAGCATTTCAAATGTGGTTCAATAAGATGGAAATAATTTCTGTTGAATAGTAACTTTTTAAATTTATTTTTCCTCGGTTAAAATAAATATTGTAATTAAGGGTAAAAATGATATTATTATTACCATAAGACTTGTAATAATTCTATTGGATAAGTGTAATTAGACCAAAAACATCTTTATTAATCAAATATGATCCTTTATGTCATGTTGGATTAGATTAGGACATTTATTTTTATTTAATTCAATGAAGAGTTAAAAGTGTTAAATTCAATGTTTAATAACTAAGATATTTTTGATATAGGGTTAAAAATAAGAGAAATTAGACTATAAATATTCATTAGAAATAAAAAAATATTTCTTACATTATTGTATTTTATTTATAATTTTTATACATTAAATAATTTAATTAATATATGAAACAATGATGATACAGTAATTACCTAATTAATGTAATATTAAAATAATTGATATTATAAATATCCTAATAAATTTATTTTTAGACTTTTTATAAATTACACTAATATTATAGGTTAATATGACATGTTAGGGTCAGTTATATGAATTTGTTTCGAAGTAATAATGCTATTATAAATTTATAAAAAACAAAATACCAAATAGTGTCAAAATTGACATAAAAGAGTTTTTATAACAAATATTATATTATTAATTGATATTATATTCCTAAAAATATAAGTATTAGCCAAAAGACATATATAATGATAGTTTTATCACTAATAAACCACTTGGAGTTCGATTGGAAGTGTATAGTAATTGTATTAACCATTTAATATAAAAATACAAAGAGACTTGGTAAATTTCAATCTATTTAACTAAAAGTTAAATCTAAAATATAAGGTTAATATAGTGACCCAAACCTATCTAAAACCTATTGTTTGAGTGGTATTAGAACCATACCCACATTATCCATTAAATAATTAATTTTTTAGCCATTAGAAACCGAAAATGATTTTATTATAAAATAATATTTCTAGCTTTTCCTATGGTTCCCCTCACCCCTCTTATGAAAGGACACTCCCCCTTCAATATAATTCACACCATCAAAGACATTAGGCTCGTCAAACCCTGAGATAATATCCTCAAAAATCTCCAAAAATCATCATATAGGCCTTAATTTGGTCATAAAGGTAGCCTAAGTATCTCTTTTGATCAAATCAATAGGACGAACCCGAAGAAGAGATTAATATTTCATCACCTATTTCAAGTTCCTTTCTTCTTCCTCTTCATATTTTTTTGTTGTTTCCATTGTAAATTAATAAATCCAATATCTTCTATATACAGTGATGTTATTATAAATATGGTAGACCCATATTCATTAGTCAATCCATCCTTTGAATGATATGTCACCATATGTGCATATGTGCGGCTTATCGTCTCCACGTCGTGGTGTAGGTGTTATTCAATACATTATTATTTGGATGGGTATAATAATGATGTATAATTGGTTTTAATAATAAATATAAAATTATAATTATTAATTATATATGACATACCATCCAATTATATATTATTTTAACATAAAAAAAGATATTGTCGCTCGTGCGTACGTACGGATTACCGTCTCCACAAACACGAAGATATTAATTTCCCATCGTATCCATTCAAGAGTAATTTTAATTTTATGATTAAAAATAATATTTAAAGAAATAATATCATTCTGAATATTAACAAGATAGATCCCATTCAAAATAAACATGGCTTACATAACCAAGCATATAGAGGATAACGAATCAGTTTACACTAGAAACAACAATAATACTAAAATATCAATATTATAAGATCATATATGATATCATATTAATTTATATGGTTATTGAATAATTTCATAACAATTATTTCACCATTATACATGAGATTAACTTACCATCAATCCTGGAAAATAACAAGGTAACATGTTTCTTATCTCACATTTAATTCAGTGAGATTTCCATTGTTCACCACTTATTTATTGCATGTGGTGTATTGTGTACTGACCTTTGATATATATTATCACGATTCTATTTATTTTTAAGGTATTCTGAGATTCATTTGGTGGTTATTAACTTTTGGTCATACGACTTGATTGATTACAACGTAGTAAGGGTTTTTCATCTCACTTTTTATTCCCGTGAGATCCATGCTATATTAGCCAATATTAACATTTTTGTGGCGTATGTACTTTTCAAGATTGCATACTTGGTGTAATATACTTTAATTTATAATTACTAAAATCTTCATTTTATGAACCATATTTTAGGGGTGTATGTTTCATAAGATATCAAATCATTAAGGGAATTTCAAATTTCAATTTCCACTCAGTGGGCTTTACACATACTTAATTTATTATTTTACACCAAGATTATGTGTGGAGTCACTATTTATTATTTATATAGTAATTGTTTCTCCCCTTTGTGTGGATAAACTTTTTATTCACATAATCAGTCCATTTGTAATTTCTCATGTCATTGATAAAAACATGATCATAACTAAATTTCCATTCATTAAGTTAAACGTCGAAGTCATTTGTGTTCATTTTACAAGAATATGTGTGAATTCCCCCTGATTAATTTACCCTGAATATCCAATCATAATGAGTGTATTTATATTTGAAACACATAATTATGTCATTGATTTATCCCTTACCTAAAGATACTATCTTTATAAGGGATTTCATCTCAATTTACATTCCTTTGATACTTCTTTGTTGTTATTCACCAATTCACTTTTATATAGTGTATATATAGTCCTTTGAAATAGTTTATAATTAAATCCATTATTCTCATGGAATGAAATTTTTTTGATTACATCAATTATTTTTCATCAAATGTCTCTCATATGGATGGTAACTCTCACTGAAATACCATTTTTAAATGTTTTAAAATTTTATTATTCTAAATATTTCTCATTAATGTCTATGTTTTAAAAATGGTTTTAAGTTATTATTTATATGGACATTAATGTTTTAAAATTAAAATTAATTTTAAAATTTTATAATTATTATGGGACACTTTGATTCAAAAATCAATTTGGAAATGGCTTCTTGAAAAATAATGTGACTTTTAAATGATTTCAAGAAAAAGGGGGATATTTTTCTCAAATAGTTTTGATGATTATTTTCATCTATGTCAATATCCTTCATTATTCTCAATTGAGGTTAATATGTTACAATTAAATCTTTCATATTGTATTGAATGAGTTATGTTTGACTGTGGATGTGCTATTTTTATACCATTCATGGTTTGTGGATAAAGTATTGGCATCTCATATTCTAGTTTTGATACGAATATTTACGTTTTGGTTCAATCATTTTATATGAGGAATGCATAGGACTTAGTAAGTGACGGGTGGAGCCAACTATAGCTCCTCGATGCATCAATAGATCTCATGAGACAAACTAGTGTCTTGGAAGAAGGCCTTGACAAAATATTATTTGTTATATTGTAACATGACCTTGACGATGTGGTTATAAAGTCTGGCATTATGCATTCCATCATTATGAATGTGTCTATTGATATTGCATGTGATTATTCGACTAGTAGAATATCCATGTGAATAAGTTAATGGAATTATTTGATTTTATTATTCCCATATTATGCATAAGTTCAAGTTTAAAAGGCTTTTGTTTTAGACTTATACATTGCCTTAAATGTTTATACTTATTTATAAATGTTTTCTCTTTACTGTTATCTTTACTAAGCATCTAAGCTAACACCTTTCTATGTTTTATTTTTCCAGGATGTCAAGAAGTATATTATGACTAACCTGTAGGGATAGTCTATGGGATCTCAGTATTGTCTATGGAAACAATGTTGTTGTAGTTTTCCATTTTACGTTGTAATGTAAACCTTATGAATGTATCTAGTACGTCCAAGGATACTAAACTAATCGGTCTTTTGAGACTTGATCTTTTGGGATCATGCCAATGATACCTAATAATGCACCGACTCTAGGCTTTTAGGGTCACATAGTTACACTGAAGACCACCATATAGTATAATAGATAAGGGTATAAACATGATTCATCAAATCGATGAATATTTTTGGTACAATTGTCAAACTGATTTAAATGACCAGATGCACGTAAATGTCATTCCTTTTTAGGATTGATGTACATGGTTTTGATAAATGTCTCACTTTCACCTACTGGTATCCTGACCTCAGATTGATCATTGAAAAAAAAAATTATCATTAGATAATTTTGGAGAGGTATTCTATAATAGAAAATGGAAAGTGTTTCATTATAGTAATCTGGTTCAATCAGTTGTATTCCATTCATAGTTTGAATGTAACATCATATATCTTGCATTAAAGGATTATAGAACCCATTAAAATATTCAAGGCTGGATTAAATTATTTGCAACTAGATATTTTAGATGAATGTGGTGTTCCTGGATCTCTAAAAGTGTCATCCAATATGTAGGAATGTAAATTTGTGCCACACATGGAACATGGTTGCCGGTGGACCCGACTTATCTAATAGTAGGTAAGTTAAATAATTCATCAATAATGACAACCATAAAAAGATCCACAGTAGTTGGTGATTCAATAAACTACATCCCCAAATTTTTTCAAAAGATAATGTATGGATTGGTAGTCACAATTCCAAGCCTAGTAAGATTGATTCCATCATAGATATCATGGATATCCCATTCTCTCTTGTGTATATAAATGATTCCCTCAGTTGATGTGAAAGTCATAGGTCAGTGATAGTAATCCACAAGGGATAAATAGCACATAAGCTAGTATCTACTGAGAATGAAATGAATGATGATCATATCATGGATGAAGAACCATTAGATGAAATAACACTCACTTGGTTAAAGGGGAACTCCAAAAACAGATGTATTCCCTCTGTTCTAAGCCATAACGGAGTGTCTACTAAAGTGAAAGCACATAATTACTCTATTGTAAGTCCAAGAATATCCACAATCACATTAGATATAAGTGATTCTAATGAACCAACTTCAAAAGAGAATAAACTATAGTATAATATTCTAGGATAGTACCTCTATGTAACGCCCCGAACTCAGTTACCCAGAGTCGGTGCATTATTTTAATACATAGTCATGATTACAAGGAATCAAATCCCGAAGGACTGATCAGTTTAGCAGTCTTGGAAAAAAGATTACATACATGAATGCTACATTAAACTTTATAACATACAAGACAACATAGATAATAATTTATGAACTCCATTATTCACTTAGCTTAACCCTGTATATCAATCAAAATACAATTCTTGGAATCCTGGGGAAAATAAAACATAGAAAGGGGTGAGCACAAATTCTCAGTAAGGGTAAGAAATATAGTGGAAGATAACATAAATATTAATCATGGTGACTAATTGAAACCACATGACTTTACCAATAATAAACATGAATACTTTTACGGTAGGAATATGAGCTGAGTAAAATATGCCACAATTAAACATAATAATGGGTATTATACTAGTCTAATGACCACATGAACCATCAATATTATTTTCATAATGAGGTATTTTAAAATACCAAAAATTAATTTCTAGGTTAGGGCCTCATGCCAGGACCTATGGGCTAACTATAACTAGACCCAAACCCGGAGATCTTCTATATCCGGACTCCATCCGAGAGAGCCTCAGTAACCAGACTCCAACCCAAAGAGCCTCTATAAATGGAATCTATACTAGAGAGCCTGTGTAAACAGAATCCATCCCAGAGAGCATGTGTAATCGGACTACATCCCGGAGAGCCTCTATAACTTGACTCCATCCCGGAGGGTCTGCTGTAACCGGACCCCAACCCAGAGGGCTTACATTAATCGGTCCCCAACCAGGAACATACTAGTACAATACATTCATCATAAGAAAAGGTTGAAATATAACATAAAGGTTCTTATTAAAACTAGCATATGAAATGTCAATAATTTATCCATAAACCATAAATGGTATACAAATACCACATCCATAGTCAAACATATCACAAAATATTCAATATAATATGGATGTTTTGTATCATAATAAATCAACTTCAAATAAACCAAAAACCCATCAAAGGATGTTGACATAGATGAAATAAAAACCTTTTTTAGAGAAATATATCTTCTTATTGTGAAATCATTTAAGAGTCACATAATTATATAGAAAATATTTATTTTGAAAATATTCATATAAGCATATAAGGGAAGCTTTGGTGATGTCATAATGGAGGAAAATACCTGCACCCACCGTATATGTTAAATAATAGGCATTCATACCTTAATTTTTTCCAAAAGGATAAAGGGTACCTTGTTTGGAAAATGATGGAAAGATTCCATTCAAACCATTTTATACAAAGTCAAAAAAAACTATAAATTGCTTTAAACCATAGTCTAGTAAATGGTAAAAACGTTTTGGAATAAATTTTTGTAAAACATGGATGTGGATGATAAAGTGGTCTCAGTAGATACTTACATAAAAACAACCTCGGATAATAAAGAGATTGTGAAATTAACACTTACCTCATTGTAACTAATCAGGTCGTACGAAAAATAGTCAATAACCACCAAATGAATCAAATAATATCATGAATATAAAGTGAATAATTATAATATATATATCAAATGGCTGTACAAAATATCCCACATTCAATAAATATGTGCTGAACAATGGAAATCTCACGGAATTAAAAGTTAGATAAGAAACCCCTTACCTCGTGTCCGACTTGACCTGTTCGTTCTTTAATATGCTGAATAATAAACTAATGATAATTTCTACTTTCTTAAGAACCTTTTTTCTAGTTTATTATTACTTTTATATCACTTATTACCATGTTATAAATATTATGTAATCATTTAAGTTGATGACGTTCATTTTGTCGATATTTGGCACTTGAGTAAAAAATGAACACTTTATAGTTACAAGTTGTTCGCATGGTCAAAATTTCATTGTATCCGGACTGATATTCATGATTTAGATATTATATAAATCACATATATCCAATATATACATGTATTAATAACATTACATATCATTTTGTGGTAAGAAATGAAATGCATTGTTCATGGAGATGGTAAGTCGTACGAGTGCATGAACGCTACTTTCATTTCAATTTCTTATGTTAATAGAATTAAAACATAATGATACATAGATATATTATAATTCCTATATAATATCATATATAATATCATTAACACAATCATTTATACGTCTCACATATGGTATTAACAGGTCATATTACTTTGAGGGGTCGGTAGTCCGCACTTCCTCAAATGAAATTATCGTGTTTACCCATAATGGATACCATTAAGGTATGATATAAATGAAAAATAAGGAAGCATGAAGAAAGAATAAAAATAATATATATATCATATATAAATACAGTTCCATCATAATGGCCACTATGAGAGGCTGTAGAAGGTAATTGAACAGTCATCGTTTCCTGAGGCGTTAGTTTTCAATCCACAGAAACCTTATGTTCTTCCCCTATTAGATGGAGGTGTGTGTAAGTGTAGTTCAAATCCATGTCATTACAACATCAAAGTATATTTATGATACTAGTGTTTTTATAAATGAAAGGAATAAATAGAGTTTAGGGGTTGGAGAAGTAAAATAAAATAAAAGAAGTTAAGAGAAACTATTATAGTTAATCTGGTTAACTTTCTTTGGCTTGAACCAAAAAGACTTCTTGAAGTGCCTTATGCCTAAGGTAAGGCTTCTATATGGAGGAGAGGGATGTAAGGAGCTTAATTTGGCAGAGATTTTATGTGCCTAAAGGCTTGAGATGTGTGAGGAATTGGTTAGAAGTGGTCTCCTTTTATAAGGGGGAGGAGGGGTTCTTTAGGAATGTGTGAAAATATTATTTTATTATATAATGACATTCCATTTCTAAGGATCCAAAAATCATTAGGGTAGAATATAAGATGACACATGGGAGAAAAAAATCCGCTAATAATAATTCGACATGTTTTGGATATTATTTTAATATTTATAATCTAATTTATTGAAATCATTTATTAATGAGGTAAATACTGCATCACTATTGTGTCATAAATAATTTAAATTATTCGATGCCTAAAAATTATAAAAAAAATACCATGATATAGGAAATATTTTTATATTTCCAATGAAAATTTATAGTCAAAATGTTTACCTCTATAACACCATATAAAAATTAATTACTAAAAGATTTTTGTTTATGTCAATTTGGCCTTAACTTTAAATTAATTAATCTAAAGTGTCATTATCATTCATAAGTGGCTCCATGGGGTCTGAAAATTGAACCAAGGATGTCCATAGTCGGCCATTACTCATTCAATAAGGTTAGGAAATGTTTTAAGGTAATTTTGAATTATTAAAAAATTCATTTTACATTAAATTACCGTATTTACCATTAACCGCGGTAAATAAAAGTCCAAAGTTACTATTCACTAAAAATTATTTTGATATTAATCAACAACATTGTACTTACTGAGGTAAACTGTGTCTCTCAAATTTTTGAAATTTAACTCACAAAAGCAGTAAAATTTTGTCTAATGTGAATTTTCAAATTCTCCTAGGAGGTGGGTAAAAGACGGTGAAAAGTTCAATAAAATTTTATATTTATCATATTAATGAAAAATGTCTCCAATGAATTAAATTTAACTCATATAGGTATTATGTATCTATATTTATCTAAAATAAATTTAAATAAAATAAATAAATATTTAAAAAAATTGGTTTTAAACAATAACTCAGTTTTTTTCACTATTCATTAAAAATTGAATGTTTTTAGAACAAAATTCCAAACATTCACCCTATGATAATTTTGATATTATGAATTCAATAATGAAGTCTATTTTACCAAATTCAAAACATATATGTTTCATTTATAAATATAAAATTAATTCTCATTGCCAAAACCAAAAGGTGTATTTTTTTGAAACAATAACTATCAAAATATTGACACTTGTTTATGTCCACCTTTAAAGTGAAATTACTTAAAATGACCAGAATTGGATTAAATGGTCAAAATATAACTTATTTATATTTCCAAACCATTAAAATGTATAATTTAACAGTATAAAGTAGTTTATTAAAAAAGATGTTTCCAGTTAATATATAGTATTTTTCACTATTCTCCCAAATATGAATGTTATCAGAAGAACTCCAAAAATGTATTGAAAATAAACTCTTATGTCCTGATTCTAAAGAAGAATTTTATTTTGTCAATTTGATCAAATAAAAGTTTCAAATATTGGATTTAATAAGTGTCCACCATTAAAAGATGGTAAGAGTGAATTTGTTTGAAAAATATTTTTTTGAACTGAAAAAGAATGAATTTGTTCTTACATTATGTCTAAAAACTCATTATAGAGATAATAAAATTATAAGGATTATATAAAGTTCAAAATTCAGTTAATACTATTCATAACCTCTTTTGAAAGGCTAGTTTGGTAAGTTGTGGTGCGCTTGAATTCTGTGTTATGTGTAGTGCATGTTATTGAATTTACTTGAAGATATAACATAATTTGAAATCACGGGGTGTTACATTCTTCTCTACTTCAATAAATTGCATCCTCACAATTTGAAATTGTTCTTAGAAAATAAAAGGTTGAAAATAGAAAATACATTTGTGGGAAATCCCAAATCGAAAATTGTTTTAATAAAATTTAGTCTTAATAAGAGGAAAATTGAAATGAAAGGTCACCACAAAATTATGATCATGATTAGGAGAAACTTGGTGGCCATTAGAGACCCTTAATTTGAGGAAAAACGTAAATATTTATTGGGATTGATTGAGGTCATCAATAAAAAACAAGTGTAAAAATTGAGTGCCTTAAATCTATCAATCTATGATGATTTAAAATACCATCGGTTCAACAAAACATATGGTATTAGGATAACACATTTTTGGTTTTAAGATACCTTCAGTAATGTTTAATAATTAATTTCTTCATAGAATAAGAGAAGAAGAAAAATATACACTTGATGAGTAGAGATCCATCCTATAACTAATTTCTACCACAAATTCATATTTCACTCAAAAAGATAATAGGACATAGAAAATATTCTATTTATCATATTCGTATAGGTTTCCAAAAAAATGAATTTTTAATTCATCTACCAGTCCTTTTAAAAAACTACATTTTTAAATCTAGGACATCATGTGGGCCAGTGGTAGGTGACATACCATTGTCACCCTTTGGTTGCAGGTTCAAGTCTCGCGGCCTTGCCGAACATGACGGGTTTCCGCCTGACCTCCAAGTTGTCCTTTTTATGGCAATCCCAAAATAATATATATATTGATTTGTCCAAAATACTTCTATCCAAACTCACATTACGAAATTTATAAGGAAGGTAAACACAATTAAGATCCTTTTTTGCATGTAATAACATGTGAACACCTTCATCAAGTATTATTTTAAAACTTGGTAACACCCTGAATTACCATAAAACTTCATTGATTACATTCATACTCCCTTATAATTTATATAATAGTGTATATATTCCTTTTATCCAAAAATATTGAATATTCAAATAGTGATGAAATTAAAAAAACTATTAATCAGTTCAAAGGAAGTCAAGAATTTCAAATATAATTTATCCAAATCAACTATCTCTTATTCCAAAATGACTAACTCATTATCAAGACCATAATAAGGATTACATTTCCTTCAAACATGTATTTTTCAAGAAGTGTAGCTTACTATTAATTAAATTTTCAAAGAACAATATAATCTCAAATGCTCAATAAAATAGTACTGTAGAACAATCATTATTTATCTCCATAATTCATATAACCAGTATATTGTTGATACAACACTGAAATGAAATAATAATATAATAACAACATAAGAACACTAGTCATTCTTTGTCATATGAGGTAGTAACATAACTTGATTCGGGATGAGGTCGTAAGGGGTGCCTATGCGATTAGGGTTTCCCCTGCCGCCGCCTATCTTCATTCCGCCTCAGGTCCGCTTTGGAATCTCTTCAACCTCCTGCTCATCTCTCTCTGAAAGCGGTTCCTCTTTCATTGGAGGCGTCATGATTTCAAGGATGCGACTAATTTGGCATTTCCCACCGGTTGTTGGCCTATCTCCGCTCCGCTGGGTAGGGCTTAATTTGGAGGTGCGGTGAAGCTAGTGGTCATTGTTCCAGCCTCTCCTAGCCGAGGGTCAGCTCAACAATTCTGTGTCAGCTGGAAGCATGTGCGACGATTTGAGGTGGTCTTCGGGTGAGATGAAGAGGAGGCGACAAGATCTGGCTCTGGCTTGTGTTTGGCGTTTTCCTATTCATGATTCTGGGTTGGAGTTCGCTATGTGTTACTGCGACGGTGTGGACAATATGCAATGGGATCATTATGCATCAGTAAAGTTTTGTACATGATTATTTTTTCGGTGATGTTTGTGAAGTGTGTTGTGTTTCAGTTTCTCAGTGTATGATGTTCGTCCTTTGGTGGAGGAACATGAGATGGACAGGGAGATACTGATCTGCACCTCACAATTTTATCTATCAGTAAAATCTTCGTGATAATCCCTAGTTTATGCATGCTGCTATGAACTTTCCTGAAAATTGTCTTGGAGGTTCTATTCTGAAGAATACGAATGAGTTGTGGTTTAATTCCATTCAAGCTATGGATGAATTTCGTGAAGATGCCAGATCCACTGTGTGGAAGATGGTATTCATGGTCATGTTGCTGGGTTGGAGCCTTGTTTCCTAGTTTTGAATGAGTTTTTTTTCTTGATCTCGATTGTTGTTTATGTCATGAAGTCATGTTGGGTTCCCCCGCAACCCTTAATAGAGGGTTTATGATAATAAAAAATTAATTTTCAGTCAGGTAGTATCATAAATTTATTATTATCCAATAGCATCATTTATGGTATACAATGATGACTAGGACACTGATTCGCGTAGTGTCCCAATGCCTTGTAGATGAAGCATTGTACATTTGATTTTTTTTCTTACCCTTGCAATCACGTACTCAATGTCCTTTTTCTCCAAACTTATAACAAAATCCCATTCCATTCGATCATTTCCAAGGTGATTCATTCCCCAAGTATCACATATTTGAAAATTCATCTTTCCCTCTTCTCTTTATCAATCTTTCTCTCTTCCATCATTTTCTTCTCTTTCTACACTTCAATGCCATAAGAATTAGAGAATTCTTTACTTATCTTATTAACACATTATACAGTTTCTTCATATGTTGAGAATACATGGGAGACTATTTACCTTATAAATGTTGGGTTAATATCATGAAATATACAATCCTTTTTACTCTTTGGATCATATGTATTGTTGGAGTTCAAATTCCTTCTACTAGGTGCCATTTATATACAATAAAATACAGTAGGTAAGTTTATGAATTTCAATGGATAATTCTAATCTTGTAAAATACCTAACATAAATTGAATTGTTTATGGATATAATATATAATCATATAAAAATTTTCTTTGAGGAGGTATATACTCTTAAATTCTTCATAATTATTTGTAAAGAAAATGAGACTTATCCTAAGCATATCCCCTGGGAGTGTCGTAACCAGTAGTGCAGTAAGGCCAGTTGTCTTGCACCAGTTCCCATTCATGTCTAGCTCAAAGTGGTGTTTTCAGCTTTTACACCAAGGTACATCTGTGCCCGAGCTGACTATACCTTCTCATATCTAGATTGGGATTTATTGCTTGGAAAACTCACAAAATATCTACAGTACAAAAATTCTAAAAAGTTCATCTATACAAATCCTCAAATTCTATATTAGGGTATTGTGCTCTAATTAGAGTTTATCTAAATATAGTTTCCATGGTTTTTTATAATCTTCCTTTGATACCAACTGTAACACCCCGACCCCAGTTACCAAGAGTCGGTGCATTATTTTAATACGTTGGCATGATTACAAGGAATAATGTCCCGACGGACCGATCGATTTAGTAGTCTTGGAAAATAGATTACATACATAAAAGTTACATTACACTTTATAACTTACAACACAACATAAATTATCCTTTATGAATGCGATTATTCCCTTAGCTTAACCTTGAATATCAATCACAATACAGTACTTAGAATCCTGCAAAAAATACAACATAGAAAGGGGTGAGCTCAAACGCTCAGTAAGGGTAAGCAGTACAGTGGATGTTAACATAAATATTAAGCATGGTGACTAATTTAAACCAAATTCCTTTACCAATAAAAATTGAATACTTTTATGAAAGGAATATGAGCTAAGTAAATAATACCATAATGGAACATAATCATGGGTATTCTTCTAGTCGAATGACCACATAACCATCAATATTATTTCTATAATGACGGAATGCATAATACCAAAAGTTTAATTTCTATGTCAAGGCCTTATACCAGGACCTATGGGATAACTGTAACTGGACCCAAACCTAGAGAGCCTCTGTATCTGGACTCCATCCCAAAGAACCTCTATAAACGGACTCCAACTAGGAGAGCCTCTGTAACCGAACTCCATCTTGAAGAGCCTCTGTAACCGGACTCCATCCTGTAGAGCCTCTGTAACATAACTCCATACAAGAGGGTCTATTGTAACCGGACCCCAACCTAGAGGGCTTACTTTTACTAACCCCCAACACAGAACATACAAGTCTAATACATTCATCATATAAAAAGGATGAAATATAACATAATCATTCGTATTAAAACTAGAAAATGAAATGTCAATACTTTAACCACAATCCATGAATGGTATACGAATATCACATCCATAGTCAAATATATCACAAAACATTCAATACAATATGTAATTTTTTTATCATATTAAATTAACTTCAAATAATCTTAAAACCCATTAAAGGATGTTGACATAGATGAAATCAAAACATTTTTGTAGAGAAATATCTCTTTCTATTTTGAAATCATTTAAGAGTCACATAATTATAAAGAGAAAATTTATTTTGAAAATATTCTTATAAGCTTGTAAGGGAATATTTGGTGATTTCATAATGGCAGAAAATTTCCGCATCTGCCGTATAAGTTAAAAAAAGACATTCCTACCTTAATTTTGTCGAAAAAGTTAAAAAGTACCATGTTTGTAAAATGATGGAATGATTACTTTAAAATTTTTTATAAAAAGTTAGACAAAGTTATATGACTTTAAAAAAATAGTATAGTAAATGGTAAATATGTTTTGGAATTCATTTTTAAGAAACATGGATGTGGATGAAAAGAGGTCCAAGTAGATACTTATATAAAAACAACTTCAAATAATAAATAGATTTTGAAATTAACCCTTACCTCATTATAATCAATCAAGTCGTATGAACAATAGTGAATAATGACCACATGAATCACAGAAAATCATGAATATAAAGAGAATCATGATAATATATATATCAAATGGCAGTACAAAATACACCACATGCAATAAATATGTGTTGAACAATGGAAATCTCACGGAATTAAAAGTGAGATAACAAACCCCTTACCTCGTGTATGATTTGACCCATCCGTTGTCTAATATCTTGAATAATAAACTAATGTTAATTTTTATTTTCTTAATAACCTTTTTCATGTTTATTATTCCTTTTATATCACTTATCACCATTTTATAAACATTATGTAATCATTTAAGTTAATAACGTTCGTTTTGTCGATATTTGGCACTTGAGTAAAAAATGAACACTTTATAGTTACTAGTTGTTCTCATGGTCATAATTTAATTTTAACCAGAATGATATTCATTATTTAGATATTATATATATCATATATATCCAATATATACTTGTATTTATAATAGTACATATCATTTTGGGGTAAGAAATAAAATGCACTGTTCATGGAGACGGTAAGTCGTACGTACGCATGAACACTACTTTCATTTCTATTTTTTTCTTTTAATATTATTAAACCATTATGATATATAGGTATATTATAATTCCAGTATTATAATATATATAATATCATTAACTGTATCCTTTATACGTCACACATATGGTATTAATGAGTCATATCACTTTTAGGGGGTGATAGTTCGCATTTCCTCAAATGAAATTATCGCGTTTACCTATAATGGAAACCATTATGGTATGTTATAGAATAAAAATACAGAAGAATTAATAAAACATAAACATAATTTATATATCATATATAAATATATTTCAATCATAATGGAACCATGACAGTCGGTAGGAGGTAATTGAACAATCATTGTTTCGTGAGGGGTTAGTTTTCCATCCACAGAAACATTATATTATCACCCATTAGATGGAGGTGAGTGTATGTGTAGTTCGAATCCTTACCATAAAAACATTTTAGTATATTTATGATACTGTTGTTGATCTAAAATAATGTAATAAAAAGATTTTAGGGGTTGGAGAAGTAAAATATAAGAAAAGAAGTTAAAAGAAACTATTACCTTTAATTTGGGTAACTTTCTTTGGTTTGAACCAAAATAACTTCTTGAAGTGCCTTATTCCTAAATTAAGGCTTATATGAGGAGGATAGGGATGTTGGGAGATTAATTTGTTAGAGTTTTGATGAGTCTAAAGGCTTGAGTGGTGTGAGGAATTTTTTAGAAGTGGTCTCCTTTTATAAGGGAGAGGAGGGTCTCTTTAGGAAAGTGTGAAAATATTACATTATTATATATTGATATTCGGTTTCCAAAGGACCAAAAATCATTAGGGTCGAATATGAGATGACTCATGGTCAAAATAAAATCAACAAATAATAATTGTACATGGTTTGGATACTATTTTAATATTTATAATCCAATTTCTTTAAATCATCTCATAACTAGGTAAATACTGCATCATTATTGTGTCATAAATAATTTAATTTATTATATGTCTAAAAATAATAAAAAAATACCATGATGTAGGAATGATATATATATTTCCAATGAATATTTATAGTCAAAAATATTTCTTATATAATACCATATAAAATTTAATTACTAAAAGATTTTTGTTTTTGTCAATTTTGCCTTTACTTTAAATTAATTAATATAAAGTGTAATTATCATTCATAAGTGGATCCATGTGGTCCCAAAAGCGACCCAAGGATGCCCATGGTCGTCCATTACACATACAATAAGGTTAGGATATGTGATAAGGTAATTTTTATTTATTAAAATATTATTTTTACCTTGATTTACCCTATTTAACTTTAACAGTTGTAAATAAAAGTCAATAGTTAAAATTCACCAAAAAATATTTTCATCTAAATTATCCAAGTTTAACATACCGAGGTTAACTGTGTCTATAGAATTTCTAAAATTCAACTCACAGAAGTTGTAAAATTATGTTTTATGCGAATTTGAAAATTTTCCAAGGAGGTGGGTAAAAGACGGTGAAAAGTTCAATAATATTTTATATATCTAATATTATTACAAAATGACTCCAATGAATTACATTGAAAAAATACAGGTATTATGTATCAATTTTTACCTAAAATAAATTTAAATAAAATAATCAATTATTTAAATAAAATGTCGGTGTTAAACAATAACTCAAAGTTTTTCACTATTCATAAAAAATCGAATGTTTTCAAAAAAAATCAAAAAATTCACCCTAAGATAATTTTGATATTCAGAATTCAAAAGTGAATTATATTTTACCAAATTCAGAACATAAAATTTGAATTTATTAATTTAATATTAATTCTCATTGTCAAAACCAAATGGCGTATTTTTTAGAAACAATAACTATTAAATGGTTGAAATTTGTTTATGTCCAATTTCAAAGTGAAATTACATACAATGACCAGTATTTTATTAAATGGTAAAAAGATAATATATTTATATTTCAAATCCATTAAAATGTATAATTTAAAACTTTAAATTATTTTGATTTAAAAAGTTTTTTTCAGTTAAAGTATATTATTTTTCACTCTTCACCCAAATAGGAAAGTTATCAGAAAAATACCAAAAATTTATTGAAACTAAATTCTTATGTCCCAATTCTACAGAAGAAATTTATTCTGTCAAATTGAATATATAAAACATTCAAATATTGTATTTAAAAAGTTTTCACAATTAAAAGGTGGTAAATTTCAATTTTTTGAAAAATACTTATTTTATATGAAAAAAAGTGATTTTTTTCTTACGTTATGTCTATGAAACTCATAAT
Organism: Viscum album; assembly: GCA_963277665.1. NCBI lineage: Eukaryota > Viridiplantae > Streptophyta > Magnoliopsida > Santalales > Viscaceae > Viscum > Viscum album. Next base: position 384,166,217 of record OY728164.1, read on the forward strand.
ATGGATTATAAAATTATAAGGATTATATAAAGTTCAAAATTCAGTTAATACTATTCATAACCACTTTTGAACGGCTAGTTTGGTAAGTCGTCGTGCGTTTGAACTTGGAGTTTCATGTAGTGGAAGTTATTGAATTACTTTAATGATATAACATACTATGACATCTTAAGGTGTTACACTCTAACTGTATATGGCAATAAAATTTCTCACCATGAATTCGATGAACATCATTGATATGCCTTGATCCAAAACCCAGAGGCGCTACATTTTTATCCTGAGTAGATCTACTCTAATGAAATTGATGTTATAGGCCCTGACTGACTTTTACATTACCACTAGTATCTTTTCTTGATTATCATATATGAGACAAAATCCAATCCTAAAATGGATTTATAGATCCCATACCTAATATAGGTGTCAGTATAGATACTTCCTCACTAGTCACTGGATGAAAAGTCTTATAAAAGAGCCAAAGGTGACCTATCCTACCGCAACCCTTACACTCAATTGGGTTCCACATGCACTGGGGATTTATATGGACTATCCTTGAAAACTACATACACACGATTGATTTTCCAGTTCATGTCACATGGCTTGACCTCCTCGATGGGAACCCGCAAAATGGATCTTCCATCCTCTAAATGATCTGGCACCCACACTCAGAAATGAAACATTGTGCCCCACGTCACCAATGTCTTTATGATTTATTTTCGAAATAATTGTCTGATTCATGATAACTATAATCTTACTCCCCTGGATGAGGTTCACATTCAAGTTGAATTTATATACCATTCCTTCCTTAAAGCTCATCTTAGTTTTCACATCATTATTTATCAGTGATGGATCAAAACTCTAGATCTCGGTAAATGGATAAAAATACTCTTTCACAATCATAGTTACTTAATGAAGATGCCTAGACTCCATGATGTTATCCTATTTAAGAGTCATTGGAAGGAATATATCATAGAAGGATATCTAAATTCATTCTCATACCATACCCTAGTGGAACTGAACTTGAGAGATTCCATTTCACCAATGCTTGAAGGAATCTCGTAGCTTGAAGGTAGTGATCTTGAACATATGATATTGAGGTTCCTCAAGAGTGTCAAAGACAGATATGACAGACTGTAGTCTTGTATCAGCATCCCCAGGTCCACCATCCTCCCTAGAGGGTGATATTATTCTACTATTGAATGTATAATGTCTTCTATGCTATAGTAAGTTCATGCCAGGGAGAATACTGAAAAAAATCCATGAATAGATGAAAGAATTAATGGAAAAGCTAATTAGTGATAAGTGGAATATCAACAGAAGGAGACTCAGGTTGAAATACCAATGGTATGATGTGAATCTTAGGTACCACGACATGTGGACTACTATCATTACCACATTATTTTCATATATTTTTAGAACTTCATGGTGGATAAACTCAACAATTTTCAAGAACACTCTTTATAGATATTTTACATCAGACATTAATAAAATATAAGGAAAACAATATAGGAATTAAAGTACAATTCCTTCCTAAAACTAGATAGAACCAACATTCTTATCCTAGATCTACGTATGGTAGATATATAAATGATCTCAAAATATCATAAAAGACATGGTAAACATACCACTACTGAGATTGGGGTGGAGGAAAGGTCCTAAATTTCATTCCCAAAGATTCCATTTCATTCCTTTTAGGGTGTTATTAATTTTAAATCATTTATGTATCTAAATTTCCATCAAATGGTTGAATTAGGGGATTCAATATTCAAATTTATAAATTCTCAAAAACTATAAATATTGAAATTGTCTTTCCATGAAATCCATCCTATAACAATTTCATGAAATTCGAATTGGAACATTTATATAAATATAAATAATCAAAAAATAAAATTCACAATAATCAAGAGAAAAACAATCAAATGGAAATAGGAAATTCAAACTAAATGTAGATATTTTATATAATAATGAATTAAATTTAATTATTTATTGTCCAATATAATGAATGCTAACATTTTATCTTATATGGTTGACCTAATGTTATAAAAATTATTATTTCAACAATAGTAATAAAATAACATCAAAAAGAACATTCTTTAACCAAATATGAAGCTGAATGAACTAAAAATGGAATAAAACATAATTGATATTACACATCCCAAGTAATTTGGGTTTCCCATGTACATGTACTTGATACATCCAAACAAAGGTCAAATCCCAAATTCCATTTCCCTTAGCATCTATCCAAAAATATACAATAATAAAAATAAGAAAAAATATCTTAAACATCATCAGTATGTCCTGCCGCACGAAAAATGAACATATTCCATGGAATAGGGGTCCACAAAACCTGATTCTTGCCTCTAGAAATGTAAGATGATTCTTACTAATATTGTGTCAACGATGTGTTTTTGGGGATGTTATTCTCTCAAAGATAAGATTATTCATATAATTTAATGATATATGATAAATAATTGATGAAAAAAATAATAAAATTAAAACAAAAAAGAGATATAATTCAAGAATGATAAAAGACCAATTTGGGGATAAATAACTCTAATAGATTCAAATATGATGATGATCATGGTGAAATACAAAATTAGAGTGTAGGTGGAATAGTGGATAAATTAATACACAACATTATATACAAAAAAATAAAAAAATATTCTATAATAAGAATCTCGAGCATAGGCTTTTTCCTATACCCCCACTATCCATCTTAATTATATAAATCACTCGTACATCAGAATCCACATGCTTTATTTAGTCCAAACCTACAATCATAAAAAAAATTGGGTGCCAAAGGTGGCCTTTGTAGGGTTTGAGAAAAAATATTAGTAGGTTGGCTACCCTGGTCTATAGTTAAGTCCATTCATATAGTAAAAACTAATAGCATTCCATAAAAATAAAATCAAATAATTGAAAAATAAATGAATCAACACCTTGTTCTAGGTTAAAAAATGGTTACTCCTCTAATACGACATGCATCATCCAAAGTCAAACATCTGGAAAGAGTTTATATTATATGTCATAATATATATGAATAGGCCATTATAAATAAAGATATTATGGTATGATCGAACCAAGATTTATATTAATCTTAGTTGTTATATTTTCATTTCACAATATTAGAATGATTTGACATAAAAAAGTAAAAACAAATAAAATACATGAAATAAATCAATCACATCAATCGGTGGATTTCAGTACCCATCCCAGGCTATATCAAAATAATCTTCATGATTCATATAGGTTTCTCTCATAAGAATAATTCCATTGATTTGATATAAGGATACATGTAATGACATCACCCGTATCACATAATGCATGGTGAACTATGAGTATGTACCACGTATCCGACATTGGGGATTGAGTATCAACTAAATGATAGAGTAACTGTCTTTCAAATGGGTCTATACTCAAAATATCCCCATAGGAACTGGAGTCACTCAAGAGGTTATAAATAGTTCTTGGAGACCCTATATGTCGAAAGAAAAAGTGTCTCCTCAAGTATTATAAATAATTTTAACAAACATAGGGATTAAATCATGGAAATCTACAAATTAGGTCCCATGTTCTCTACATAGAAATATAAGGAGATCTATAGAAACCAAACATAAATAATGAGGAATTTTATTTTCAATATTGGCATTTCATCAATAAGGAATGAGAATACCACTTTTTATTTATCCCAAAAAAATTGTAAATTCCAAGACATTCCATTCAATTATGGAATAATGAATAATCATGATTAATGGAATACAATAATATGCACAATGTATTTGGAACATAACATGACATATAGAATAATTAATAATCATTGATGAAAAAAAATATTGTGTCAACATGTCTAGTCAATGAAATGGAAACATGTTTTATTTAAGGTGAATCATTATGACTAAATATTCATTTATGAAGTAAGGGGTATTAAGATTAATAGGTCGCTCTCTTGTCCAAATATTTTTCTTCATTTATGTTATTGATTCATTCCATTTAAAAAATTATAAACACTCATATGATAATTAACTATTTACACAATGGGAAATATTATTTTTAGTTGGGAACACCAAAATGGGTGGGAAATGATAGGGTGAACCCCACACATATGTGTTTCACTATATTGTATGTTCACAATAGTAATATGAAACCAATTTAACTAATTTTATTTGTATAAATGAGGAACCAGCAGATATTCCTTTGAAAAAAATATAGTGCCATTTAAAAAGTAATGTAATTAGTTGGGGGACCTAGACTACCATCCTTTATATAGTATAAATCCACACGACTATTGTCAAATATCGAAATAGATATGAAAGATTGAAGTCAATGGATTTATCCAATGCAAATAAAATTGGGAAACACTTATTACACATGAATAGTGAATCATATAGAAGAGGAACCCTGGAACAGATTCTCGGGGGTTAGATATCTCTAATGTAGCTTTTACTTGGATCTAATGTTGAGAGAAACAGTTTCCAGATCAATGAGTTAGATAAAAATATATGAAAAGAGGAGGATGAGGTTCATGCATGGGAGGAGGATAATGTATTGGGGAAGATAAAAAATGAATGATTTTTTTTTAAAATCATTAATAGAGGGAAAAATTACATTTTAAATAGAAAACATTACTTCATGGATTTTAGGAAGGGTTGGTCAAACCATATGAATACTGTGCACCAATTACTGTTTGAAGAGGGCGCCTCGCGTTGTTAGGTGCATAGTTTATCTATCCATTAACAAACCATGTGAAAATGAAATAAATTAAACCTATTAAATATCACACATATATGTGGTTAGGGTATCATTACTTCATACAAATCATTTGGTCCCCTAGTCACCACTATATGTGATCGTATTGTTTTGGGAAATTGTGTGGGATGGGCAACATGGTTTCTCTTAACTGTGTGTCTTTGTATTATATTCCCATTTAGGTGCTCCATAGTCAAAAATGATTCATTAATGTAGGTGATACCTCCATGAAACTTTTTGGATTCTTTATCGGGGCTGTTTATATGAATTTAAAGAATAAAACCAACATCCGGAATATTTGGGAAATAGTCACATCCATACATATTATTTAGTGTATTGATTGTAGAGAACATACATTAACTGACATCCAAGATCACAATCCCCTAAGATGAAGGTATCATTAATTCCCCCTTATAAATACATGTTTCAATGCTAATAATTATAATAAATTTTAATGGATTGAATCTCATGAACAAGAACATAAATAACTGGTCCCAACTAGAAACCCGACAAGTGGTATCTAGGTGTTGGATGTCATGAAAAAATAAATAGATGGAAATCACAATCATATTCACCATAATAAGAACAGAAATAGGTAAAAAATAATACATTAAATAAATTAATTTCCATCAAAAATTCATTTAATAAAAGACAAATAATCAACAAAATGAATATAAAATAAATAATATACAAGGCAAAAGTGGCTGACACATTACATGAGTAAATACGCTCCATATAACAGAAGGACAAACCATGATATATGAGTGACTGTTAAGGCTCAGAAACAATCCCATTATCACATGCCATCCTAGGGATTATGCTACCGAATAACCTGATATCTACTTTTTAATAAATCATTTTAACACATGATTAATTCATAACCGCTACCATGTAATAATTATCCTACTAGAAAAATGCAAATATAATATCATTTTGAGTCAATTATATTGCATTAAAAATGGAATCCATAAATAATAATTTTAAAATAATTTGATTATATAAGTCTTCATATATTTTTCATTATATATGAATATGAAAAATTAAATATGAATTATTATCTAAAAGGTATTTGTTCATAAAAAATTGCATACAGACTTTTTTTCCAAAGAAAATGTATTAAAATACAAATCATTTATTTTTTAAGAAACCCTCCTATATAGAATGTTATGAAACTACTTATTTTTATTTTATTAATAACATTTAAAATGAAACCATCAATTGGTTTAAAACATTTCAATGGAAATTCGATGATAGATTATAAATTTAAAAGAAACATTCTAATTTTTCCATTATAACTATTAACACAGCCTACTAAAATGTAGTAAATGAACAATCATAATATGAAATAATAATTGAGCCATATAAATTCAAAATAAATTAAAAAAATGATCATTTATAGTAAATATATACACTAAATCCAAAAATTATTAATATTTTATATGATTTACATCGAAAAAATAAAAACGACACATTCTTAGAATCCATGAACGAAATAATATATAAGATACATATCATGACAAAACACTTTATGGACTAGTGGGAACAGTAAAAGACATGAAATAGTTGTGAAAATAAAGGATGTTTAATGGAAATGAATCATATCAACCAAATCACTCTATAATAGTCTTATCATTGACACTCTGGAGCTCTGTATTACATATAAGTAGATGCGACTAAACAATTATTTATATAATTTAGCTTACCTATATCCCTGAAATCCACCAATAGTATCTTAGGACCCCTTATCGCATTACCAAAGCTGTTGAGAATCTTTAATAAGATTCATCGATGAATGAAATAAATAAAAACAGTTATATTGACAAAACAATTCTTCCCACATTCAACATTTAACTTTGAAAGTGCCTCAATACACAAACAAATGATGATTCATAATACAAAAATCAATTATATGGATAAAAATCTCGATAATCAAAAAAAATTAACGAGGCTTAATATGTGAACCAACAAACAATCAATATAACATCACATCACAATGTTTCAGCTGGGGATTTTAATTATCAGTAACAATATAAAAATTTGGGATACCCATTACAAAATTGTTTTAGGGGATACAGAAATACATGTGAAATAATAGTCAATAATAAAATTAAACCTTAACATCTCAATGGAATCCCAATTTCATTTCAGATTACAATTCCACCATATTGAAATGTGGAAACATTTTATATTCATTTTGGAAAACAAGTTTAAAAAACAGTATGAGATTAAAACTCAATGAAGATATTTTGTCATAGAGAAAACATTCATCATCAATTGGTTGAAACAAATTAATATTTACATCAAATTAAAATTTATACATGAAATTCCACACATTATTCCCTATGAGAAAATGTGATGTTTTTAAAAAAACATTGACTATTAAAACCATGATAACAAAAATCAAATATTTGAAATTTAGAAATCAATTTATAATGTCAAAAATATATTCCACTATTAAATAAAATAAAATAAAATTCAAAAACCAATAATAATATCCAAGTTATTGTATGATGTATGGATCCTTTAGTATTTATTTAAATAACATTTTTTGATATATTATGGATTAATAATTAGTATATAGAAGAAATAGAGGTGTTTTTGGATTTTTCCGAGCTTAGAAACAAGATCGGTGGAAGAAATCATTGAGATACATAATTAGTCGTAACTATGGAGCCCAGTCCCCACGATTTCTCCTAACCTTATGGGGAATTTTAATGGGATGTAGTGTGAGATATAGTTTCTCCTTATAATGAGACCAATGACACATGAATATATAAAATAACTGTAGTTGTTAACCGAGGCATAAAGTATGTTATTCCCACTGTTTCCCAAACTATGTGCATGAACATTGAGACACCCCACTAGTGATAGTTCCCTAATCATGGTTACTGGATTGTTTGAATGACCATCCAAAAAAACCCTATGAACTAGTAATATTTGGGTAAATTTCGAATTATCCTTTAAGGGATTATAATTTTAGCATGTCTCTACCTTTCTTAATTCCAAATAATAGTAACCATTGTCCACCCATTTGAGAGCTCAATCACATTCTTAATCAAAAAATTATAATTGTACATCAATCTAGTCTCCGATTTGACTACTTCTTTTCATGTTGGATAACAACTAGTAATCTCTATGAAACGTTGTCAACATTTTTAATTTTTCTATCTCTTGACAATTCTATTTTCATATACGGTCTTATTCTCTATTTTAAGGGTTTTCATATATTATTCTATTTTCTTATGATCAAATCCAATCAAAATGATGATATTGGGCAAGGACTATACAATAACCTCGAGGCATATGGTCAATGAATTTCCTTATAAGTCATTTAATTTTTATATTTTATTCATTGTGTGAAATCAGGTTAGACTAGTAGATGCCGTTAAAAGTAATATTACCTAAATTTCATGGTTATTATTGTGTTCTAAAGACCTAATTACCCTTGATATTATTTCTATTTAGGGTTGATAAATATATAGAAACTAATAAATTGGTGTCTATAAAATTTCATTCATATCCATGTTTTGATAATTACCCAAGACCCTATTCCAGTTTACCTAACCTTGGATTTGTTAAATTAGCCATTCCACCATAATTAAATTTATCATTAATATATTTGGTGGAACATATCTTCATAGAAATAATATGGTTGATTGAATTATAGTTGAATTTCCTATGGTTTTTGTCCATTATCCAATGATGTGTCAAATTAATGTTATGAAATGAACATAATAAATGAATCCTTAATTGATGTGATAAATTTTTGTGTGACCAAGATACACATTATCTTGATTATTTAAATAAAATTGATTAAACATATATAAATGATTAAATGTAATGAGTATAATCTTGAAATTTTATAAATATAATTTAAAAGAAATGAATATTATTTGTCATCATACATCCTAAATTATTCATATATATATAAATAGTCAGAATTGAGCCATCCTAAAATTCTCGACGGAACACAATAAGCACTCAAAGGATGTCATTCATATATTATTGAGCTAATTGAATTGAGAGAAACCCACCAGGGAATATAGTTTATGTATTATTAATTGAATCACATTTTGTTCTATTAAAAATTCACATGGAATACCTAGCATATATTTGATTTCCTTAGATACATTCCATAGATTCATCTGAATATCATTAGAAAAATTGTTCAATAAATTCACCACATTGGGACAATTCATGATTATCATGTTACTACCAAAAACATGATTTGAGGAATTAGAAAGACTATTCTTTAGTGTAATTCCATATAAGATACATTTGGATTACATTCATACACATTAGTTTCAAGACTATATATGTTACTACTATGAGTGGGAAAAACCCTTGAGTTCAGTCATTCCATGCATCCACTCTGGATCATCCATAATTATTATTAATATTTATCCCAAAACCATTAATAATTTCACATGACTTATATATTTAAAATGGATGATAAATTTTTAATGGGATACATGTTAGAAGACATCCAGGGCTACAATAAGTATGATTTATTTATTTGAACTTCTTTAAATGATTATATGAATTCACAATGTATAGTTAATATTCACAGAGTGGATTATAAAGACAACATCAGTGGTGATCACATGAGATTTATCTCACACCCTATATGGTCCATCATTGGTAACCATGAATATTATATGATAATAGTTATAGAGAATGAGAATAATCCCACTATGTAAAGATTACATTAAATATTTAGGATGGGATAAGGTTATAATGTAACCAGGCCAATGCTCGAGATGAATAGATGGTTTCTATTCCATTTTGATACATTTTTTAGCATTTATCCTACCAACATACTTCTACTAGTTGAACATTTTTTCTTATTATTTATAGATATGTAATTACATCATTGTATTTTGTATATGATATAGTGTATGATTTGAGTTCACTGATAAATTTTAATGATTAGGCCTACTACCACTACATATTCATTTATTATACTAAATATAATATGTATTATTATGATATATTTCTACATTACTCCAATAATATTATAGGGTAGATTATCAACATTATCATACCATAGGTACACATTTATAGTCGGCATCCTATGGCATATGAGAAGGCATGTTTGATTCCATGTGGCACCATTTTAGGAAATAATATTGTGGATCTCAATTTGGGATATCACACCAACATCATGTGGTACGTTCGTATTTACGTTGGTGATATCCATTGGTTTATATATCAATTTTTTTATTAAAACCCCTAAAAAGTAATCCCAATATTATATTAACACTATATAGTAAAAAGGCCTACCTTTGATAAATGTGTTAGAGGAAAATAGAAAAAAGTATGAAATTCTATATGGAAGAGAAATTCTACCCTAACCATTCCATATGAGTGATGTAACACAATATAGAAAAATATACCTTGGAGGTATTAGAGAATAATTGTGGATTATGGAAGAGGCTTCCAAGTCAGCTAGATTGATGTTTTTCCCAAAGGGAAGAACCAAAAATTAAAATTTAGGGAGTTGGATAAAAATAATCCTCTTATGTATCCCTCATGTTATTATTTTAGGTTTCAAAAAACAATTAAATGACCATTTATATCATTAATATAAAAATTTCCATGAGTTTTTATGAATTGAATATATGGTTTCTAAGAATGCACCTAAACCGTGCAACATTGAAGAAGTGAGACCATTTCAGATAAATAAGAAAAAAACCACTGAATTAAGGGTCGAATTAATTTAATAATAGAAAATTAATTGGGGAGTAATAATTGACCACAAAATAATAATTTTGTCCCCTTTAAAATATATTACAACTTCATATTATTAATAATTCCAGGACTACATTCCTTATAATGAGGGCTTGATTACTAACTGACACCCCCAAACAAAAAAACCATGGACACAAGATGCAAAAAACCTATTCATTGGGATAAAAAATGTTCAATAATTCATAATTCAAAAAATTATAATAATGGAGGAGTCTTATCAATAAAAAAACAATGGAAAATATTAAATAGAAAATAATATTTGATAATATCATAGAAACTATTATGATATTTTTTGATATTATGAATGTAGTGTTATACAAATCTACTACTAATACAATATTGAATCTAATTTCAGATACTTTGGAAAATAATTAAGGCTCTATATAGATCTCCAAAGGTCAATAGATGGGAATGATATCATGTACCACCAAAAAGAATTCCAAGATATCACCCATTATGTATTTGAAATCAAATGGATACATTGAACACATCTCCCCACCATTCACAATTACTCTATAATGGTTAATCATAATATATGTAAACTCTCATTGATGGTCATCATGAAAGATACATGATTATAGAAACAATCAAAACAATATCAAATAACCCCAAGAGATAACATCCTTTAGAACAAAAAATGTTAACTAGACTGGATCACAATGAAAATTCACTCTATAAAATCAAAGAAACACCCCCACATCCACATTGTTCAATATGGAATTGGATTGTTCAGAAAATGGATCAAAAAACAATATATAGGTTATCATAGAGAAAACAAGAGGAATACACTACCAAGGGGATACATTATAAGGCCCTGAACCATAATATCTCATACACTAATATAGAACTAATACCACATCTATATTACCATATACTAATCCAAATAAATCACCATATAAACAATTATGAAAATACCAAATCATAGTCCACACTAGTAATATATGACTAAAAAACCCATATATTAGGAGAAATGAACAATAAAATATATATGATAATAGGCTAAGTATCACTATATTCCACTATATAAATATATAATGAAAATTGGATGATATGATATTGGACATGTCCCATGGATAAATAATAATTAAAAAAGTGGGTGTTCCTAAAACAACAATCATATCCCAACTATTAGATGAATGATACAACACATACTAGTATAAATATTAAAAATAGGCTTGATAATTTTTATTATAATGCAAGACCATATTATAAATACACATAATGGTAACAGGATGACCACATAGATTATTGGTCTTCATAGCTAATTGACATGATTGATTAATACGCTCCAACATCCCATAAAATAAACACTATAATAAAATATATTTACTAAAATAAGAGTGTTATATTTTGAATACTTGATATCGTCACTATAAGATTGTTTCTTACCCTTCTCATCGTCTATATGATCTTAAAATTTTCTCTCTTGAGTTCATACTTCATGTACAAATGTTTTCTATATAATACTTTTCTCATTGGTGGTGAGAATATAATCCACACCCATATAGAGATTCAAGACTATATAAAACACGGATAACTGCATATTTGGATGAATTAACATAATATAAATAACATCTTTGAATCATAAGTACGTATATCAATAGATTATTTTTCCATTAATGTGAACCATTAAAAAATCCTTTCACTAATAGATCACCTTGGTGCATTCCCAAAAATTTCCTTTCTTCCTCAACTATATGTTATTATGAATAAAAATTCCAAATTATGATTTTATAGAAATATAACCATGGATGAGATTCATATTTTTGTCCATGAATTGAGAGAATAAAACACAAAAGACCCAATCCATTAAACATGTGAACATTACACCTCTACATTGAGGCTTTAAAATTTTGTAGCATGATGAAAAACTATTTAATCATATATAGTCACTCAATCATATTATGTGATCCTAAATCACTATATAATACTAAAACATATTGGTTTAATGTATAATATGTATGAACAATGTAATGGGGTGAACATAGATGTTTCCATCCCTCCTGAGTATGGGAAGAGTTTAAGACCAAAAAGACAACTCAGGAACCATTAGGACTATTATTTAAGGTATCCCCTTCTTAACAATCTATTTCATTCATCAGGGGATAATTATAAAAATCAAAATACAAAAAAAAATACTAGAAATTTTATCATTAAAAAGTTAACATCAAACAAGATAAGATGAAATTAGAAAACCACCTCCAAATTCCACACAATGTAATAAAATCAAAAAGAAATGAAATCTACATAAAAAACACCAGTATAATTTAAAAAAATTCATTTGATACAGTTCATACCACTCACAAAACAAAATTTAAATAAAAAAACTCAAAAAATAGTTCATTTACTAAAATACAATGAGTGAGATTTAAAACAATTCTAGAAGCATAGTTATACAATCAAATAACTGTTTTCTAAAAAAATAATACTACTAGATCATAATTTATCATATTAAAACATGACATGAAAGCATAAAATTAATGTAAATATAGAAAAAAATACCATAAAAAATATCTCCCAGAAGAATAAAAAATAAGTAATATTCGATAAAATTTGAAAACATTTTCCATTGTGAAATGTTTGGAAGCATGGTTTGTTAGACATTATGCTATAGTTGGAGTGAACCTTGCAGTTATTCAGAATCTTATACACCACAAGTTTATGATTTGATAAACCATGCGAATTAATCATGTAACTGTATATTACCTTTCTATTTAACTCTAAAATGTTTATTTTTTAGTGATTTATCTTGATATAAACATATGAAACATATTAATTTATATCAACAATATAATAACTCGAAAAATAGAATCAAAAGAACCCAAAATGAATATAAAACTCTAGAATACAAATTGAAATATAATATATATCTTATGGAATGGATATCTATGATCATACATGGACCTACTTTTTGGGATCCCATAGTCCGAGAATATATCTTTCATCATCCCAGAAAAACATGGTGTTGTGTATCAATAACCAAAGCCCCTTTCACGAATTGTAGGTTCAAATAACATTTCTTGTAAAATAATTTTATATTCCATCTATATTGAGGTATAATCCAACCTCATATTGATCTATGGTGTCTTCCTTCCCCCCAGTAAAATGAGGTATTTTAGGGGAAATAATCATATTTATTTATAGTTTGCATCCCATGAACCCAACCATAAATAGATGGTCAGAATAGTAAATCTGCTATGGGGTTTCTAGATATCGAATGTAATGAAAAAAATAAATGTTTTGAAACCCAAAAAAATGTGTACATTCAATGAATATGAATTGAGAATCAATAAAATATTTTGGAAAATACATTCCCATGAAATTAAAATTTTATACATGAAAAAAATCTAAAAATGAAATAGAAAATAATATAATAAGAGGATGAAGAGGGAGAAAAATATCTTCATTAAACCACTTCCATGAAACCAATGGTCCATCAAACATCAATGTGTAAAAATTTATTAACAATCTCAATCCTAATAATTGGTTATTCCAAAGTAAATTGAATCCAAATCAATAACAAACGACAAGACCGATAGAATTAGGCATATGAAGAAATACTACATTCCCAAAATTGGGTAAATTAAGGGATGGATAAAATATCTTGTAAGATACAACCATGAAATCATTTAAATATATTTATAAAATAAACTAAAACTCATTGTTTTGAAATAATTGATAAAAATACATTATAATTTACATATCCTGATATACGATTAATCAAAATATAAAAAATAGTATGTTCTCATAGAATATTTTTTTAAAACATGGAATAATAAAGTTTTAACATATCAATTAAAAATCAAAAACCTGTCCTTGATATTTAAAACATCACAATTCTGAAGAAATTTATTAAAACTTTCCTCTATATTTTAAACCATAATATTAAAATATGATGCTCATATTATTCAAAACATATTGAATGCATTGATAATAAAGACTATTACATTGAAAAATATGTCCCACTTTTTATATTTAAATAATTACCATACCCCTGTAAAATGTAATTTTGGAATGTGGATAATGTAAAAAAAATTCAATTAAATTAAAAATAAATCTGCATAAATAGATGGAAGGTTACTTCCCATGATTTTTAGGATATATTTTTCATTAAAAAATTTATTTATTTAAAACAAGATCTTCACTCATAAAATCATGTAATTACCTATTAACATGATGAAAAATATATTTTAAATTCATTTATAAAATGAATTCATTTGTTATAAAATTAATAAAATTATTATTTTCTAATTTAATATTAGAATTTTTTCAGAATTTTTTTTATTAATGTAATATATTTTTATTGTAAAAAATTAAATTTATCATTTATGGTGGTTTTTTAATGAAAATGATCTATTATTTAAATTATAAAATGTTTTAATGGTCAGAAAATATGTTTTATAGTCATAGGATATTTATGAATATATTATTAGGTTGAAAATTTTATTATTTTCTCTAAAATATTTTATGTTAAAATATTTTAAAATATATTAAAATTAATTTGTATTATTTATAGATTTTCAATGAAATTAAATAATTAATTTATTATAATAAGGATTTTTAAATATAAACAATTTCCCCTTTCATTTTTGGTCAATATAAGTATTAATCGGTATAAAATTTATAACAATATTGATGGGTAAATCAGGTTAATCTTAGTTAATAATAACTAATAAGGATATAATTATTCCTTATAATTCTTATATGTCAATGGTAATTATACTCATTGACCCTTATGGTAAAAATTAATTTGGTTAATGTAATCTTTCCCCTGAAGAATATTTATATTTTATTTATTTCACGGATTTATTTAAACAGTCACTCAATTCATTGTTAATAACTCTTATCTATAAAAATAGGGAAAAAATTTAAATTAGGAAAGAATAAATGTGTTTATTTGAAGATTATTAATATTACTTTCCTGGTATATATTTATTTTTAATTTTTATTTATTATATAATGACTTTAATTGCTTATGAAACAAAAATAAATTAATTTTCAATATATAAATAATATAATAAATTATTTTAATAATAATAAAAGTATATAATTTATTGATTTGAATTGATCCAAGAATTTTATAGATCATAATGGAATATTAGGTAGGTATTACATTATTCTGTTAAAATTTTCACTTTCCTTGATTTATGTAATGTTAAATTAGATAAATATTAAAATAAATACTATAATAATATTTGGTCAAATTAATATATTATTAAATATTGTTTGAATATTAAAAGTCATGAAATAATTCTAGTTGGATATTATATACTTGATAATGTATTTAATTTGTCATTTATTGAAAATTTTTACCTTATATGTTAAAATTAAAACCCATTAACATTGAATCATTTGTTATTGTAATTAAAATTATAAATGAATAACTAAGGGCTTAATCAAAATGAAAGTTTTTGAAATAAAACTAACAAATGTACATATTCTATTTTTTGATAGGATTTCAACCCTATATTAACTTATCATTGACTTCATGGAAATATTGAGGCATATGGTTAAGAAATAATTTATTATAATTTAATATTTTTCTAGAATATAAAAGTTTCTCTCACCTCAATTTTAAAAGGTCACTTCCTTCCTCACTACATAAAAAAAAATTTAACATTTTATCTCATAAATATTCTTCCAATTTCCATTCTCAAGTCCCCTAGTAAATTTATATTTTATTTACAAAATAAAATTCCTAGAACCCTATACGGTGGATCAAAATGAGTCGTTTCATATAAGAGGTAATCAATTTACATGTTATATTAATTTTCTACTCTCATATACCACCTGTAAAATGTTTTAATGTATATAAAATAATAAAATAACTATCCAAAAAACACATAATTTTTATTATGATCATGAAAATACAATTACTATCTCTACTCTACATCAAATTATAAGTGAATGTT
This sequence comes from Viscum album, assembly GCA_963277665.1. NCBI lineage: Eukaryota > Viridiplantae > Streptophyta > Magnoliopsida > Santalales > Viscaceae > Viscum > Viscum album. The sequence goes on from OY728164.1 coordinate 384,182,620, forward strand.
TCACTCATGTGTACACACATCATACCATCTGCATGTAGTGATACATTTCATTTTTTGTATTTTTATTTTATGGATGTGTATTATGATAGGTTTAATGATTATATTTATTTATTTTTAAATAATTATAATTATTAAATAAAATATTTCATCTACTAACATACCAAACGATCTTTTGGTAAATGACAATAACATTTGTGCATATGTGTGCGCTGCCATCTCATTAGGTGTTGTTATTCATATTTTATTTATTTTATACATGGATGTAAATGAAGTTTATTTTGATAAATATTTATGATATATATGATATAATATGTAACCTGTAACTTTTAATTAATATTAACATTTCATTGTTTTCAGCCATTTAAAAATTAAAATGGATTTCATGCGTACATGCAACTTACCATATCCATATATAGTATAAATCATTTTTACCTCTCCCATTTTTATGTATGACTCAAAATATGTATATGTTTAATATATATAATATTCTTATCAGTATTAATATTATGTATATAAAAAATCTAGGATATATTTCCATGGAATGGGACCACTAAATTGAAATTCTCATGATAAATAAAACAACTAACATACAAAAAACAATATTTTAAATTAAGAATTTTGGATAGATATATGTAATGAAATGTTAAAAGGATATCATAAATGATATTATTACTTGAATAATGACTCTTATATGTAGGTATAATTTATTCAAATTTGTTATATAAGAGGTTATAATGCTTTTTAAGTATGGGAAACTCAATTTAAGTGTATTATTTCACCATCCCATCAATATTCATGATTTTAATTTTTTATTTTATGGGGAATATTACACATACATATCAATGTTTTAAATAAATATTTAGAATAATGTAATTTTATAATCTCATATAATTTGTAATGTAATTTTACCAGCATATTCTCACTATGAAAACAATTTGAAATGAATATTCCTCTCATTTTACAGACTAGGTACTATGTGAATTTTTTTGAAATTAAGAAAAAATGAAAATATTTATCATAAATATAATGAATATATTTTTCATTCATCATTAATTGTTTTTTATTTTTAAATTATAGAAAAATATTTACAAAATTTCTTGTATAAAACATTTTTCATTCAACATTCACTACATTTTTTTAAAATATTTCAAAATTAAAAATTTTTGTTCAAAAATTATTCAAAATGAACATTAAAAATAGTTTTCCAAATAATATGTCATCCTATTATGTTACATAATATTTACTAGTGATATTATCAAAGGATTCTATACTAATAATTTGTCTGCATGGTTTCCTTGTTTGTTAAAAAGAAGTAATGATTATGAAACCTATTTTATCCATTGGTTATTATATGATTAAATGTTTATGAAATAGATTTATTTACATGTTTTAAAATATTATGAATGATTTAGTATCATTAGGATCAAATATTGCATATTTTAATTATGTGACCGGTGGGACCTATATGACACTTCAATTGATTGGGTGAATATTGTGATATCTCATGAGATAAATTGGACTTGAATATAGAGTGATCCCCATTTAATAAATTTTGGTTTCCACTATAAAAGTAATGGGATTTATCCATAGAAACTATTTTGGTTTGTGGAGTGAACCATTTCTAATATGATATATTTGGTTAAGAGGCTTGAATTGTTAGAAAATTAATTTTTAATTCTATTGTGTATGCAGAAATTGTATGCATTATTCCATTCCAATTACCTCATGGAATATCTTATTTATTTAATTATTATTTTTGTCTTCTAAACTACCAAAACATCATTCCATGATTCAATATTACAATCTATGTCATACTGGGTAAATTTTTAAAATGAAAATTTAATTTTATCTTACCTTTTTTCTCATATTATGATTATAAGATCATTAATAGCACCCTTGTTTACCCATATTTAGTATTTTATCAAACCCTTTCTTATTCTCCATTAAATAGGTTATAATAAAAGATATTATGTATAATATTTCTATGAATGGGGTTAGTTATGAAAAATTAAGTGGGATACAATGTTAAAAAATTTATAAACTAGTTGTTTGTGATTCCCTTTTTCCAATGATACGAGATATCTATGATTTTGGAGTTGATAAAAATGTTATGTAATGAGTATTATTAAATTATGATAATATATATATATATATATAATATCTATATATATTAAAAGTATTATTCACTAATGTTTGTATCATATAATTTTTTACTGATCCATTGAAAATTAGGATGAAAATAATCTGTATGAAACCTAGGTTTATATCCATGTACTAGATAAAGTCCCTTTTTTAATAATTATCTATAATTATAAAGGGTTAAAATAATGATTCAGAGAAAAATGATTCATTATTTATATATATTATAGATTATTTTCAAGGATTATGTGGTTTCCCATAATGAAAATTATATCTCTAAAATTGGTTTTTTGTTTCAGTTAATGACATGAACCCAACCTAATCCTGTAAATATTGAATTATATATATAATGAAATAATTTTACTTCTATAAAATATAATTTCATGTGATATAGAATGAAAAATGTTTTTTTATTCTCACAAAACCATATCTAAAAATGAATAAAACTAAAATTCAAAATGATAAAATGAGGGAAGAAAATTCTATTTGGTTTTACGTGATGTAATTCCCACCTTCTTTTATTGGGTACACTTATAAACTTGTCAGTGAGGAATTGATCAATACCACTAAAAATATATTTTCCATCTTCCAGTGTTTATAAAGAGATATGATTTTTTTGTTATTAAATTTCTGATGGTAGATCAGATCAGTGGGGGACTTTTAACAAAGATCAAGAGAAAATATGATAAAACTAAAACCATGGAGTTAGTTGACATTAATAGATTATTTATCATGAATAAGTGTCCTTTTATTCCTTATAAAAAAATGTAATAGTGATTCCCTGAGATTAAGTAGGTTGATATTAAAGCATTGGTACCAATGATACAAATTTCAAAATAATTCCACAGTATGATTCTTTTATTGTCATCGATTATAAAGGTAAGGATTGATTCTTATATATATTTAACCCAAGTATCTAAATAATTTTATCTATATTTGATTTCAGTATCCATGAAGAAATTGTTTTATGTTCCTCATGGCTGAGATATATGTTGTGGTTACCCATAATTATGATTGTATAATAATGAAATGAAAAATGGAATTCAATATAAGTTATAAAATCTATGGAGTGGAGAAGATGGGATTTCATTTATACTCAAAATAATGAAGCAAAATTAGGGAACATTATATTTTGAGAAATTTTTAATTTTATAACTTTTTATATAAATGAAATCAAGTAACCAATTATTGATATGATTGGAATAAGTTGCCTAATTAAGAAATTAATTATAAATCACAATTGAATACACCAATCACGTTGTAGTATATTTAATTAAATGACTATGGGGAATATACTAACCAGATCCCAAATCAAATGGTTAATCTAGATGACCAAAATAACTTACACCTTATTCTGTTGAAAAAAATTAAAATCTCATATGATCATTATTTATAATGATCGGTACAATAAATAATTGGTCATTTCTATTATTAGAATTCAATATAAATCTACAAAATTATTATTTTATAATGTATATATCCACTCATTTATGACAAAATAATTTTCTATGGGTATTTTATTTACCTCTAAATTATTATATATTGAGTTAGTTGTGAAATCCCCATGTGGTACGACGATCACTTCCAAATAATATTATTCATTTATAGTTGGTGTTTATAGGAATTTGATTCCTTTAAATTTTTTAATTATTCATATAGTTGAATTCAATGTTATTATGGTACTATATTCAGTTTAATTACATAAATCCCACATATATTGTTAATTATTTGATGTAATGTTTGATATAATGAACCAATCAATGATTTTATGTCAGTGTGATGTAAACAATGAGCCAATAATAGAAATTTCGTCCATCATATGGGTCATGAATACTATATAAATGGGTTCTTAAGATAGAGGGTTGGAGACAAGTTCAATAATGATGATTTGTTCTATATTTTCTTTCAGTTTATTGATGTCTTCTAACAACATTTTTCTATTATTACATGGACTTGTGATGTTAGGTTTTCAACAGTACTCATTCTTGTAAATACAACATTTCATAAGACTCCATATAGAATAGACTCAATAGAGTTATAAGAATTGAATAAAAAACTACATGAGAATCATGAAAATGGAATCAATCAGAAATTATCTTCACCTTGGGTTACACCAATTATATTTATCAAGGAAAAATATAGTCCAATACTACTCTATATATATTATCTATAACATAAAATTATCATTGTAATTAAAAAGGATCCTCCTCTCTATATTGATGAAATTTTTGATCAAATGTAAGGAGATATTTATTTTTCCAATACTAAAAATTATTTGAGATATGACTAAGTTGCGGTAAAGAAGGAGGATATAACCACTAAAAATTTCTATATAGGGTATGTGAAATATGGGTTTATAGTGATGTCATTCAATATTAATAATTCATATGATATCATCTTGGAAATAATTAATAGGATATATATATATTACCATAATTAGTTAATGGTAGTTCTTAAAAAATATTTTTATTTATTCAATGAGGAATGAAAATTAAGAAGTTGATTTGAGAATTATGATAAAGACCCTAAAAACGGATAACCTTTTGTTAAAATTTACCAAGAGTGGATTTTTTCATTAATTTTTGTATTGTGTTGTCATTTTATCTCATGTGATTGTATATTTATAGTCCTATTAAAGAATGAATCTATCAAACATTTGAAAATTACATTGAATATCAAAATTTCCCCTATATATCTCCGATTTTCTAGATATTATTGGTGTATTATATGGATATTTTCATGGATATTGAATCTACTCACCAAGTTAACTCGAAAATGTTAAATGTTTATTTTTTATTGATGAATATGGGGAATACATTAAATAATTGAAGATAATTTTATTCAATGCACTAGTTATTACACAAAAAATTAGAACATAAGTTTTTTAAAATATCATTATAGATAAAATATAAGACTTGGATATTCTACCATGTATAATGATATGTGTATAGTCTATTAGTCATGAATATTGAAGTTTCATGAGAAACAAAAAACTTGATATGGATTGGGAGTTAGCTATGTTAATTTTTTGTGATAGAAATTTTCAATATTTTATTAATAAATGGATGAAAAATAAAACAGAAAATTAAAAATGTTCACAGAAGTAGAAAATGTTGATGGTTGAGGAAATCCCCTCAAACAAAAATTAAACTATCAATAGGAAGAGAGTATGTTCACAGAAAAATTAAAATCCTTTCATACATTTTTCCATTATAAGGAAGAATATCTTATAGAATATTTCCCAAATACCATTAATAAAGAATAAAATATTTCAATGAATGATATACCATCATAAATTAATGAATAAAATAATATTCCAGGGGAAATCCACATTACCTTGTAGAAAATTATTCACAATATTATAATCCAATTAGACTTCAAAATCTATATTAATATTTTCATTAATGATATGGAGTCAATATTTCAATCATGGAAGGAGTAAAATATTTAATAAAAATATTAATGTGTATATTAACACAATAAGATTTATATATTCATGAAATATCATAGTTTCGAACAAATTAATAATTATTATTTCTCAATATAATACCACCCTTGGAAGGAAAAAAAGGTGGAAGATGATCAGAGTAAAAAGGATTATTCTAGATTATTATTGAAATATATAACAAAGGATCTAATATTTATTGATGATAAGGTATCAATTATGAAATCTGATGAAAGTGTAAAAATATTATTTTTATCAAATGAGTGTTCAACTCTCTATATAAGTGAAGAAGAAAGATTAATTGAAGCATCTTATAGAGGTGAAAAATAATATGATAAAGTTTTGTGAGTTTATCCCCTATTGTGATGGAAAATTAATGTATAGAAACCATTTATGTATTTTATCCATAATTTTTTTATAATAATCATATAGATGTTTCTCATATATCTTCATTAACTATTCATCCTCTTAGTAAAAAGATTTATAAGGATTTGAAAGAGTATTTCTTGTAGGAAGTAATAAAGAGACATATTATAGGGTTGTTTCTCAGTGCATGATTTGTTACATGGTTAAGTATAAGAGATAGAAGTATACGAGGATTTCAAAACCATTATACATACTAGAATGGAAATAAAAAGAATTACATTGACTTTTTTCATCAGACTCCCTAAAAAATCTAATGGAAAAATACTATATGCGATAAAGTCAACCACCTTATGAATTTATCACACTTCATTAACATTAGAGAATATTTTTTTTTCATTAGAAACAGATGTATTTATAGATTATATAAGTTGTAATATTTCATGGTGTACTACTACCTATTGTATCTAGTAGGGAACTGATGATTACAATGATGTTTTGGAAAATTAATATGTTAGTGGTTGATACTGAGTATTGTTTCACCACTTATTATCATCCTTATATATGTAGTTCGTTTAAGAGGATCTTCTATAATATAGAATAAATTCTGATATTTTTATCTATGTTTTTCAATGGTGGATCGGATAAATATTTTCCATTATTGTAAGTTTCATAAAATAATATATTTTACACCTGTTTTCAGATGTCTCTTTAGGAAACCATCAATGGTAGGAAGTAATGAAATGAAATTTTCATGAATGAATTTAGAGAAATAATTTTATTTAAATATTAACCTTTTTGAAAAATAGATTATAATGTTATAACCTATAAATATACATTAGAGTATCTTAGATTCTAAAAAATTGTTCCTAAAAATCATATTCATGATCATGAGTTTGAAGTTGGTGGTACTTATTTCTATTAATATCTCTATGGATGATTCTACTATGAATTGGAAATAAAGACCAACAAATATATTTGTATATTTTTGTTTTGGTAATTATTGATTTTATCAAGATATTAACTTATTGACTGATGGTTCCACTAAATCACTCTCAAGAAAATGTTGTATTGTATGAATCTATCAAGGGGATGTGCATAACAAATCCATCACATGTAATGAAATTTGTGTTTGTACCACTAGAAAAGGATCCTTCATATGAATAACAATCAGTGGATATTCTATATCTAAGAGTCAAATTTCAATGAAACAAGACCACTAAAATGGTTAATGTTTTAAAAAAAGGGAGAACATCATGTACACCTTAAGATGTAATGAGGAAGAATATTCACATATTATTGTATTGGAGTAAAAATAATTTAATGGGAAAACACATTTTCATGGCGTTATAGTGTAACACCATATGATTTTTCTCAAAATATTACTATGAATATTTTTATTTCAATAATAACATTAATTACACACACCATCTTGATTATCAAAATCATATAACATATTAAAATTTTTATGCATCCATAATTAGATTTCAATTGGATTGGTGTGTACGAATTTTATAATTTATATAATGAAAAATATATTCTCAATAAATTATGAAAATTAATTCTTTAGTTATAAATTATTTATAATTAGAAATAACAAATATTTGAAAATAAATGTTGTGTATTTTTATTAAAATAGTTTTTATATGTGAAATATAATTTCATATTTTTTAAATAAATTAAAATTATTCATTAATTATTTTAATTAAATTCATTATTTTTTTACATGTTCACATGTTTTAAACATATAGATTTTTTCAGGGAATATGGTTGGAATGAATCCAGTTTATGCTTAAAAATTATGTTTTCTAAATTAATATTTTCAAAAAAATTCCAAATATAATAGGAAATTAATTTAATAAATTTATATGTAATAAATTAGATCAAATAAAATAAATATATAGAATCACTAGGTTTAAAATTTTTTAATATTCCATTTTCTTTTAATATGAATATTACACATGGTAAAATTTATATGCACAATTAAGGTAAAATCATATTAATCTAGATTAAAAATAAGTGATGAAGAAATAATTATTCATCTTATTTCATAATTGATGAATTCAATATTATGATTTACTCCATAGACTCAAAATTATTTATTTTAATTATTTATTTTCCATGGAAATTATTTATATATTATTTAAAAGTATGAATGAAAAAAATATCTCACAATTTGTTTTAAATATGGTTAATGTCGACAAAAAAGAAAAGTATGCAAGAAATGAAAAAAATATTTTAATTTTATCTAAAAAAATTAATATTCATGAAATCTATATATATTTATTAATAATATATTGAAAATAATTTATTATGCTACACCGATGCAATATTTATCTATCAAATAATTTTCTATGATAAATGAATTTGGAAATATTAAACATGATCTATTTTTTATGAGTTAATAATACCAATGGACTTTTAGATCAATTGTTCATTTTTATGACATTTGAAAGAATTATATTTAAATTATCCATTTTTACTGGTGTATTTATTTTGATAAATCAAATTAATTGTTCGAAATTATTTAATAAAATTATTTTATCACAATAATATTTTATTAAATTATATAATATTAATAAAAATCATGAAATAACACCATTCATATATTATATTGTCAAAAATGTAAAACAATTTCCTTTTATTAGAGAATTTCTTTATTATAATTAAAAATTTCAACCCATTATTATTTAAATATAGTTAACATAGCTAAAATTAAAATTTTTTAAATTATGATTAATTGAAATTATAATTTTTAATGTTACCCCTAAACATGTCTAAATTTGGTTGGTTGATGTCATTAAAACACTATATTTCCGCACATTCTATTACAATTACATTTGGATGCATATATATGAGAATTATATGGTTATAATTTAATATATTAAGTAATTCTAAAGAACCCCTCACCCCAATTATAAAAGTTAACATCATCACCCACTTAATAAAACCACATTTAGACATATATAATGAATATGATCTTATATTTTTCACTCTGAAATTTCTAATCTACATTCTAGACATTTTGATCTCCCTAAAAGTCCAGCATGAGAAATTTATCAATGAGAACTAAATGAGTCGTTTCAATGAAGAGGTAATCACCTTACTCCGACAATTTCATTTCTAATCATATTTTCTTCTTCTATATATATGGTTTTTGCAAGAACCCGGTTCATATTTTGGAGGTACGAGCTCCTTCTTTTTCCTTTTCCGTAAGTGTTTTTTGAGAAAATATGGAAAATGGGGAAAAATCCTAAATTTTGTAACTACATGTTGTGTACTTTTCCACACGGCGTGTACTTTTGGCCGTGTGGGGATGAGTACACGGGCCATGTAGCCATGCCAGCGACGAAGGGTGTAGGAACCGACTACACGCCATGTAGTGGTACCTTACATGCCGTGTAGTCCGTCGGCATGACTAAATAGTAAGGTGGTGGATTCGCCGCTAGGTGGGTGACAGTACAAGTCATGTACGTGGGAGTACATGCCGTGTACTCAAGTGGACGGATGAACAGTGTGGCGGTGCCACCATAGGAACAGTTAAATGAAAGAAGTACATGTCATGTACATAGAAGTACACGCCATGTACTTTGTTTTTTTGGATTAAAAATAGGTAGTAGCCTCTTCATTTGGCAGAGGAGGCGTTTGAGCCATTTTGGAGCCAAGGAGGATGACCTCACCTTTGAAGATCCTCCGGGTGTTCGTCTATAATCTGATTCGGCTTCGGACGATCTCGTTGTTAATGCACAGGTAAGCCCTCTCCTCTCCTGGTACAGTTCTTACCAATTCTTTCCCAAGTGGAAGTTATTTACGTTTGAATGGGTTTTTTTCTTCGTCAGATCTACGCCGTTCATGGGCATTTCTGGAGTCGGCGTTCGGGTATAACGTTCATTGGCGCATAAGGTAGGTGGATTTGTGTTTATTTTCCAATTGTCATGCATTTTTGTTTGTTTTTGTGCCACGAACCCATGATGGGGTGTCGTGTGGCTGAGACCGTTTCTATATTTAATTCCTATAATTGAATAGGTGATTAAATGGTTTTAATAAAATACCGGTTGGGATCGTTGCTTGGATCTGGAACCACCACAGGGGTGTGTCCCACTGTTTAGTCGTTTGGCCAGGATACCTGAGGGTATTCCTCTAAAGTAATAATCATATAATTACCTTGAGAGGAATTTCTTGTTTACTGCTTTTGACATGTTGGGCATGACCCGATTACCTATTTAGCATGAGGGTCTTGTTATGATTAGCCTGTGGGAAATGCACTGTATTAGCCTGAGGGCGTGAATGTATTAGCCTGAGGGCAACATACTATTTCACATAAGGGAAACCTTTCATTCATGAGGGCTTGACTTCTATGCCTAAGGGAGAAACATCCTACCCCCGAGGGAAATTTCTGTTACGCTTGAGGGCATTACCTGCGGGTTGGATTCTATATGGCCTGAAGGCAAGCCTGAGGGTGTGGTTTACTATTTTAGCCGGAGAGAACAGTTCTGGTTGGCCTGAGGGATTGGTGCTATTGAGCACAAGAATGTTACTAAATTAAATAAATTAAATGAATAATAAAATGGAAATTTAATTGTTAAGTTAGTTACTTTTTAGTACAACTTACTTTATTGCATTTTACTATTGCACACTGTTGTTGCATGCATACACACAGTTGGGCACATGCCTTTGGTGGGTGCCTACTAAGATATATTTATCACACCCTGTTTGGGCCATGATTTTTGACCCAAACAGATTACGTTTCTACAGCTGTAGATAGGGTCAAGAGTCCCTATACAGGTACTTGACTGTTGCTGAGGAGTATGAGGGCATGGGACCGAGCCTAGGTTCACGATGCCGCTGCCAGATATTTTTCTTGTTTTGTTGTACTCTGTATTTTTTTGTACTGTATTGATGTATAACATGTTCTGGTTGTTTTCTTAGAACATTAAATATGTAGCATCATCATTTATATACTATTGGTTATATCCTCTACCGTAGTTTATTTCAGTTGTGTATGATTTACTGCTTCCACTATCGCTGTATGTATTATTTAAATTCTGTTGTGCTACACTTTGACAAATGAGGGAATAGTTCCCCCACTAGCAGACCTAGTCCCTCACTGCTAGTCGGCAGCCTCTGGCATTTGGGGAAATGCACTTGGGGTCTTGTGAGAACCAGCTTCGGGCACTTGTTGAGTGGCACCCAAGACCGGGATGTTACAAAGTGTTATCAGAGGAGATTATTTTTTCACTTACTATTTGGAGCCATAATCAGGGATAAGACGAACGGTAGTTGGTAATATGTTGTGCCCGGGTATAGCTAACCCATGTACAGGGAAAACCTAGTCTACCTCGTATTTTTCATTCTACTGATTTTGTAATTTACAGTTGATTTTATTTTCACCATTGGGTGACGCAATTTGAGATTGTGAAATTTTTATTTCATCTATGGGTTCTATTTAGTTGCAACTCGAGGAGATGAGGGTATGCCGTCTCATGCATCATATAGTAACATGCTAGAAATCACATGCCATGCATAATTTCTATGCTATGTAGGTTCATTTGAATTTTCATGTTTTTGTGATAGTTTTTATGCTAATAAAGCATGTTGTTGTGATAGCTGTTTGATAAATACCTGCCTTGTGATATGGTATTTTTTTGAGATTGTTTATAGAATGGACACCAAACTTTGATTTTTGGGAAGTATGGGCCCCCATTGACCGGAATTTTGTGGATCATTGACTGTTTGTTGGTTATAACACATATAAGATGTCAAACATTGATTCGTGGGGAGTATGGACCCCCACGGGTCGGAATTTGACACTCAGGTGTTGTTTTATGTATTTTCTAGGTTCTGGAGATGTTCTTGAGGAATACTGTCTGGAAACCCAGTATACACGCCATGTAGTATTTTTTTATACACGCCGTTTATGTTCTTCTGTTCGGGAAGAAAAATAAACTTTTTGAGTACACGCCGTGTACCCTGAGTACATGTCCTGTAGTCTCTTCCCGTGTCACAAACCATGTGGGTGGAAACACGGGGTAGGGAAAGGCTTGGCTGAAACACACCGTGTACAAAATGGACACTCGGTGTAGTGTGACCCAGAGTCTGGCCGTGTAACTAACAACACGGGTCGGTAAACTCTTTGACAGAACATGCCATGTCATTGATGGACACGACGTGTAGTGTGACCTGGGGACTCGGCCATGTAACTAAAAACACGGGCCGATGTTACCTCTCCCTGAACAAGCCGTGTACCTGTGGGACACGCCGTGTAGTCTTGTCTGAGGACAACCATGTGGAGTTAGCCTTATGGATAGGAAACGAGGTGGTGTACACGCTGTGTGCGGGTGTAACACGCCGTGGAGTTGTAAGACGAGTAGTCGGCCATGTCACAGGTGACACGGGCAGTTGGAAAATAACAGCATACACGCCGTGTAGATACAATATATGCAGTGTAGTTTTTGTTCAACGTACGCCATGTGGCATAGCCGTGTGTAAGGACCTGGGCAGGGTAAGGGAAGTAAAGTACACGCCGTGTAGTCTATGTACACGTCGTGTAGTCTTGTTTTGCAAATTATGAAATTATTTATTCCTCTTGTTCCTTTTTGGTTCCTTCATTTCAGTCTTAATAATATTGAATCTGAGGCGTGCTTTTGACCATGTAGTGTCATTCCGCCTAGACGACCGCATGTTGTTCGCCAGGAGAGCAGTGACGATTATACTCTGGAGATGGTGGGCCATGGGATACCAGTTGATCCACCAGCAGAGCCAGATGTGGTTCCATCTGTTATACCAGACACACGCGCGGAGGCGCAGTTCCTTGAAGGCTTTATGCGGTTCATACAGACCTTTGAGGGAGCACCGCAGACTGCCACATCTATGGCCGAGATCTTTCAGTAGTAATATCCCCCTACTTTTTCATGGGATGGTGGACAACAGGCTGCAGAGTCTTTGTTAGGATTGATGCATACTATTTTTGAGTATCATGAGATGCCTCCAGGGAGGAGGGTCAATCTCGCTACATACATGCTGCGTGATTCCACCAAGAGGTACTGGGATGTTACCACCCAGTCAGAGCATCACAGAGACATGGTGTGGGAAGATTTTTAGGCATTATTCTATGACTTATTCTTTCCCGAGACATTGAGGGAAGATAGATCTTGAGAGTTCATGAATCTGTAGAAGGGTGCTATGTCAGTGATGGACTATTCTGCTCATTTTACGGAGCTTCAGCATTTTGCACCCGTGCTGGTGGGTGATGAGATATTGAGAGCCAGACTCTTTGAGGATGGTCTTCGGTATGACATCTGAGTGCTGGTGAATGTATTCAGATTTCCTTAAGTACACGCTATTGTAAACCAGATGCTGATTTCTGAGAGGAACCTACAGGAATCTTGTGGTGTGGGCCAGGGCGGTTCAGCACCAGTTACTGGTACTATTTCTACTGGCAAGAGGAAGAGACAGATGGAGTTCTCTCAGGGTGGCAGTACAAGCCAGGCAGCTTCTTCAGGTGGCCCGATCAGGTGCTACTATTGTGGCAGAGATCTGCACAAGAGGTCGTAGTGTCCACGAGACCCAGTGGAGTTCCAAGATTGCGGCAATATGGGTCATCTACAACACTTTTTTAGGGCGTTTCTACCAGTGGCTAGTGAGAGGGGTTCTGTACAGACTCCGCGTGCGGGAGCAGGGCCAGGGGATTCTTACCAGTCGGGAAACTGGAATACGTCAGGATGTGTAGGCAAAGATGGTGGTCATGACCGTGGTAGATAGACACCAGGATCACAGAGGCAACAGGGCGGGACAACTCAGGGTAGCCAGGCTTTGTCGCAGGGCCGCGACATTGGGCAGGCATATGTAGTGCAACAGACCCATCAGTAGAAGGATCCCGGAACTTCTACAGTCATAGGTACTATTCTAGTAGCTTCTGTTTTATCTTCATTACATTTCGATATGAGTGCTACACATAGTTTCATATCTATTCCTGTTGGGGAGTGCCTTGGGATCTATGATTCTTCTTCTTCTGATATCATGATTCTCGACACACCATTGGAGAATAGGACGGCTGGTGTGTGTTAGTGTAAGGAGTTCCCCCTAGAGGTTGGATGGGGTCACTTCCTTTGGGACCTCTATGTCTTAGAGATGACGAGCTATGATATCATTCTCGGGATGGAGTGGTTGGTTTCCCATTTGAGCCTTTGTAGACTGATATCGCCGCATGGTGAGTTTCACGTCACCAGAGGGCGGAGAGTTTCTATACAAGGGGGAGTGGGATGTTCATGCAAGTCGAGTTGGACCAGAGCATCATGGTCTAGGTGGAGTCACAGCCCAGATAGCGAGCTTATATCTGGATGATCAGGGGACTTGTCAGACGGATTTCCCTATATTTGTTGATCATTTCATGGATTTCTTCCCAGACGTCTTTCAGGTCTACCTCTAGTGCGTGAGGTGGATTTCTCTATTGAGCTCGTGCCAGGCGCAGCACCGGTGTCCATTCCTCCTTATAGGATGTCCATGCCTGAGTTGCAGGAGCAGAAGGGGTAGTTAGAGGAGTTACAGGCAAAGGGCTTTATTCGACCCAGTACTTCTACTTGGGGTTCTTCAGTCCTATTTGCGAAAAAGGCGTACGGTACCCTCAGAATTTGCGTGGATTATCAAAAGCTGAACAAGTTGATGGATAAGAACCGATATCCCTTGCTGAGGATAGATGATCTATTTTATTAGATTCGTGGAGCATGAGTTTTCTCGAAGATTTACTTGAGATCCAGATATCATCAGCTGTGCATGAGACCATCAGATTTACCTATCACAGCTTTCAGGAGTAGGAATGGTCTATATGAGTATACGGTTAGGCCATTCGGACTGACGAATGCGCCAGCAGTTTTCATGGCTTTGTTGAATCGTGTGTTCTATCTGTATCTTGATGCTTTTGTGGTAGTATTCGTGGATTACATATTAGTGTACTCTCATACTCGGCATGACCATGACACCCATCTTGAGATCGTATTTAGTACATTGAGAGAGCATTGTCTATATACAGGGCTCTCGAAGAGCCACTTTTGGATGTATTAGATTCACTTCCTGGGTCATATCATCTCAGAGGCATGAGTTGAAGTAGACCTAGAGAAGGTGATATTAGTATTTTCCTGGGAGCAGCCTATAAATGTGTTTGAGATACAGAGTTTCTTAGGGCTGGCTGGTTACTATAGACGCTCAATACAGGACTTCTCCCACTTAGCAGAACCATTGACTTGGCTGACTAAGAAGGGTGTGATGTTCGATTGGTCAGAAGCTTGCGAGGCAGCTTTTAAGGACCTGAAGGGAAGGTTGACATCAGCACTGATACTGATACTCCCAGAGCAGGGGAAGAGCTATACTGTTTACTGTGATGCATCGGAGATTGGTTTCGGAGCAGTGTTGATTCAAGGCGATTGAGTTGTTGTGTATGGGTATCGACAGTTGAGGCCACATGAGAGGAATTACCCAACGCATGATCTCGAGTTGGTTGCAGTAGTGCATGTGTTGCGCTGTTGGAGACATTATCTGTTGGGAGAGAATTTTGTGGTTTTCACCAACCACAAAAGCCTCAGGTATATCTTTACTAAGTGTGACCTGAATTTGAGGAAGTGAAGGTGGGTCGAGTACCTATAGTTCTTCGATTTTGAGCTTGCCTATACACCTGGTAAAGGTAATGCAGTAGCTGATGAACTGAGCTGGAAGACTCAGATACAGGCAGTGCAGGAGGCCAGTGGTGAGTGGGAGCTTATGGATTTGTTCTCTGAGATGCATCTGGAGGTGCATGACAATCAGGGCAGACTTTTCTTTCCTCTTTAGCTGTGACATCTACCCTCCTGGACAGAGTGAGGATGAGACAGCTATTGGATTCAGAAGGCCTAGTTATACAGGATTCGGTGGCAAATGAGGACCCTCCTCCCAGTTGGATGATAGGTGATGATGAGGTTTTGTGTTTCCATAGACGGGTATGGGTTCCAGGGGATATACGTGAGGATCTGATGTGGGAGTTTCATGCTTCAGTTTGGGCAGTTCATCCCAAGGTTACCAAGATGTACCGTGACTTGAGGCGTCAGTACTGGTGGCCGGGTATGAAGAGGGAGATAGCTGGTTTTGTTATGAGGTGTTCCACCTGTCAGTAGGTGAATGCAGAGCACCAGAGGCTAGCTGGGCTGTTACAGGAGTTACCCATTCCAGAGTGGAAATGGGTTGATGTCCCGATGGATTTCGTGACGGGATTTTCGAGGTCACCTCAAGGCAATGATGCCATGTGTGTTTTTGTTGATAGACTCACGATGGTAGCTCACTTTTTGCTGACCAAGGAGACCTTCGGCGTTGACGAGCTCAGAAGGCTATATATTTGAGAGATCATACGTCTTCATGGGGTCCCTTGTTCTATCATTTCAGATGGGGATGCCCGCTTTATGTCTCATTTCTGGCAGAGTTTGCAGAGGCCACTAGATACTCAGGTGCTTCTGAGAACATCATACCACCCTCAGACAGATGGCCAGTCAGAGCGTATGATACAGGTGTTAGAGGGCATGCTGCGAGCATGCGTCCTAATCATTGGGGGCTCTTGGGAGAAGTATATACCTTTAGTTATGTTTACCTATAACAACAGTTTTCAGGTGACTATTGAGATGGAACCATACAAGGATTTATATGGTAGGCCATGTCGATCACCTTTGGGCTGGTTAGATGCAGGTGAGGCAGCTTTACTGGGGCCACAACTCTTGTAGGATACATCTGACCAGGTCCAGTTGATTCAGAAGCAGATGGCTACAACGCAGTCTCGTCAGAAGTCTTATGCTGATCGCCGCAGATGACCTTTGGAGTTCGTGGTCGGGGATCAGGTTTTCATGCATGTTTCGTTGAGGCTGGGACACAAGAGGAATATGAGACATGGTAATCTTTAACTGTGGTATGTGGGGCCATTTGAGATTTTGGAGAGATTCGGGCTGGTTGCCTATCGGTTGCAGTTTCCACAGCGGTACCAAGCCATGCATGACGTCTTCCGCGTGTCTCAGTTGCGTCGCTACCATTCAGAGCCATCTCACACATTTTATCCAGAGGAGGTTGAGCTTTAGCATGATGCATCATTTGAGAATCATCTGATTCGTATCGTTGACAGGAGTACGAAGTTTCTCTGAGGCTGGTCAGTTCGTCTCGTACGAGTTCTATAGTAGCATGGCCGAGTGCTGGACGAGACCTGGGAGCGGGAGGCCGACGTACGTAATAAGTGGCCAGAGCTATTCTGAGCTTTATCTTCACCACCCTAGGAAGGGCAATTCGGGGACGTATTGCTATAAGGGGGGATGTTTGTAAAACCCGGTTCTTATTTTTGATGTACGAGCTTCTTCTTTTTCCTTTTACTTAAGTGTTTTTGGAGAAAATATGGAAAAGGGGGAAAATGATAAATTTTTGAACTACATGCCGTGTACTTTTCCACACACCGTGTACTTTTGGCCGTGTGGGGATGAGTACACGAGGCGTATAGCCATGCCGATGAAAAATGGTGTAGGAACTGACTACACGCCGTGTAGTGGTACCTTACGAGCCGTGTAGTCAGTCGGCAGGCCTAAATAGTAAGGCAGTGGATTCGCTGCCAGCTGGGCGACAGTACACGTCTTGTACTTGGGAGCACATATCGTGTACTCAAGTCAACGGATGAACAGTGTGGCAGTGCGGCTAGAGGAACAATTAAATGAAATAATTACAAGCCGTGTACTCAAAAGTACACGCCGTGTACTATGTTTTTTCGGCTTAAAAATATACAGTAGCCTCCTCATTTGGCAGAGGAGGAGTTTTATCCGTTTTGGAACCAAGGAGGATGGCCAAACCTTTGAAGATCCACCGAGTGTTCGTCTGGAATCTGATTCGGCTTCAGACGATCTCGTTGGAACTGCACGGGTAATCCCTCTCCTCTCCTGGTACCATTCTTACCAATTTTATCCCGAGGGGATGTCATTTACGTTTGAATGGGTTTTTTTCTTCGTCATATATATGCCGTTTTTGGGCGTTTCTAGAGTAAGCATTCGGGTATAACATTTGTTGCCACAAAAGGTAGGTGGATTTGTGTTTATTTTCCAACTGTCGTGCATTTTTGGGCATTTTTGTGCCACGAACCCATGATGGGGTGTCGTGTGGCTGAGGCCATTTCTATATTTAATGCTTAGAATTGCATAGGTGATTAAATTGTGATAATATAATACTGGTTGTGATCATTTCTTGGATCGGGAACCACCCCGAGGGTGTGTCCCACTGTTTAGTCGTTTGGCCAGGATACCCGAGGGTATGCATCTAAAGTAGTAATCATAGAATTTCCTTGAGAGGAATTGCTTGTTTACTGCATTTTACGTGTTCGGAATGACCCAGTTACCTATTTAGCCTGAGGTCGTTGTTATGATTAGCCTGTGGGAAATGCACTGTATTATCCTAAGGGCGTGAATGTATTAGCCTGAGGGAAACATACTATTTCGCCGGAGGGAAACCTTTTGTGCATGAGGGCTTGACTTCTGTGCCTGAGGGCGAAACTTCCGACGTCTAAGGGCAATTTCTGGTATGCTTGAGGGAAATACCTGCGGGTTGGATTCTGTATGGCCTGAGGGAAACCCTGAGGGCGTGGTTTACTATTTTAGCCTGAGGGCATAGTTCTGGTTGGCCTGAGGGCTTGGTGCTGTTGAGCATAAGAATGATACAAAATTAAATAAATTAAATAAATAATAAAATTTCAATTTAATTGTTAAGTTAGTTACTTTTTAGTACTTCTTACTTTATTACTTTTTACTATTGTACACTGTTGTTGCATGCTTACACATAGTTGGGCACGGGACTTTGGTGGGTTCTTACTGAGATATATTTCTCACACCCTATTTGGTCCATGCTTTTCGGCCCAAACAGGTTACATTTTTATAGGTGTAGATAGTTGAAAGAGTCCCTATATAGGTACTTGAATGTTGCTGAGGAGTAGGAGGGAATGGGACCGAGCCTAGGCTCGTGATGCCGCTGCCAACTGTTTTACTTGTTTTGCTGTACTCTGTATTTTGTTGTTCTGTATTGATGTATAACATGTTCTGACTATTTTCTTAGAACTTGAAACATGTAGCATCATCATTTATATATTGTTGGTTATATCCAATTCTGTAGTTTATTTGAGTTGTGTTTGGTTTACTTCTTCCACTATTGTTGTATGTTTTATTTAAATTCCTATGTGCTACACTTTGACAAATGAGGGCATAGTTTCCCCACTATCAGACCTGGGACCTCCCTACTAGTCGGCAGCCTCTGGCATTTGGGGAAATGCGCTTGAGGTCTTGTGGCGAACCAGCTTCGGGGCACCCGTTGAGTGGCACCCGGGACTGGGATGTTACAGTATGTATCCTAAAATATTAACAAAAATATCCAAAATAATTTAATATGTCATCATGTTTATGAAAAAAAATTATTCATCCTCATTTTAGTGGAATGGGAAGTTAATGTATCACTGTAGATTACATAGAGGTTAATGTATCCATGTAGTGATGTAATTAATTATCGTCTGCCAATGTAGCTTTTTATTTTCAAACTCTTTTAATGGAATATATTGAACTCATATAACATTAATCGATCAGAAACCAAATGAATCCAAAGACTTTTAAGAGGAATGTAAAGCCATGCGGAATCAATCTCCCTAAACAATTCATAGAGAAATGAATGTACCTGAGTATCTAGATCATCCTTTAAAATGTCTTCATAATGATACTCTAGATAGTCAATAGATTTCATTTATCCCTCTTTATTAATATTACTCATATTGAATCCTTTAGTCAATATGGTGTCTTTCTTGTCAATACAATCATATTTCTCCCTAGTTGTGTCCACTCATAACAATATTCCCATCGTTTTTTCAATATCTTTTATGACTACCTTAATATTCAGAATGAACTCTACTATTTAACCAACTGATTTCCTAATTAGTTACATGTTATGTTTTAGAACCATGACTATCTCAGTCTAAGGGACATTTGGAGTCCTTGCATCACACTATTGTCCAGTATGGTGTGCCACATCCTTCTATAGTCGTGCATCCTCTATGATTAGTAAAATATCCCAATGATTTTCCTAACTATTCTCTTCTTCAGCCTCTTGAGGAATAACTAATACATCTATGTTATCCTCAAACTATGTAACCTCTTTTCCATTCTCTGAAGTCTCAATGAATTCTATATGTTCATCCTCATTGCCACCATCCATTTTGTGAGTCTCGTGTTCCTTGGATTTACCACCGTTTTTTTCTGATCGGGTATCCATTTTCCTTGATAGATATGATTAGTCTTTACATCCCTTTTATTTATTATTCTTGGTGATAATGTAGCTCCTCATGTTCTTGTTTTCATTATTTTCTGTCATTCCCCAGGGACTATATAGGCCTTTGTCAAATCCCCCTTTTGAATTTCCATCTAATAGTTTTCTTTCTCCTTGAGACTTATCATATGAGTAAATTTTTTTCTTTCACTCTACTTCTCCATTGACACTCAATATATGAAATCGGATGATCATATTGTTATTGGGTAGATTGCATTTCATTTTAGATCCATGTATAGCATTCATCTGACTACAAGAACCATGCCTTGGCTCATCCCATGCATGAACATTCACAGAACTACAATCTCTAGTTAGTTGAATTATCAATTTACAGTTGTTAATACTTCCATTATGCGCATTCATATCGTATATGCAAGGGTTTGGGGTCACAATTAAATTTTCACTTAATACACCAGTTCCAATTGAAGCCACGGGTTCTTGTTCATTAGCATTGATATATCCCAGACCCTAACTTAAGTGATTGAAAAAAAACCCATGATCAAGTTACCCTCTGTTCAATATTCCTGAACTATATTTTCCTTTGATATATCATATAATGCACCCAAATATTTTTCCACCATCCGACCTTCACCAGATCCAATGACCAATCTTTTTTCACATTCTCCATAGATAGATTCCATCTTCTTCCCACTCCTACTAGATGATTGTGCAGGACACAGTTTAATTCCAGATGGGAAAAAATAAATCCACAACCCAAAGAAAATATGTTACTTCTAATGATATTCCTTCTGTAACACCCCCAATCTTCCGCGTTACGCTTCTCTTTGAATAATAGAGTAGCGTGTGTTGTACGCAACTTCGAGTTCTAACACACACCACAACCAATCAAACTAGCCGTTATGAATAGTAATACCTACTTTTTAAAATTTTATAAATTTTACCTTTCAAAATGGACTTCATTTTTGGATTCGGAATATCTAATTTATCCTAAGGTGAAATTTTGGTACTTTTCAGATAACTTTAATATTTTTGATGAATAGTGAAAAATACTAAATTCTAATTAAAAACAACATTTTTAATCAAAATAATAAATAATGATAAATTATACCATTTAGTGATTTTAAAGTATAACTATAATATAATTTTACCATTTTATCCAATGGTGGTCATTATAATTAATTTCACTTTGAAATTGGACATAAACAATTGTCAATCTTTTGATTGATATTGTTTCTTAAAAACATGCTATTTGTTTTGACAGCGGGAATTAATTATAATATTAATTAATGAAACTTATATGTTTGGAATTTTCTAAAATATACATAATTTTTGAATTCAGAATATCAATTATATCTTAGGGGGAATTTTTGGTATTTTTCTGAAAAACTTCAATTTTTGAGGAATAGTGAAACCAAAAAGTGGTAGTTTAAAAAATAATTTTTTGTGTAAATGAAACATTAAAACTTTTGTGTATTTAATTTAAATAATCTGACATACATCATTTTCATTATGAATCAAAATGTGGTTCAATGAGATGAAAATAATTTTTGGTGAATAGTAACTTTTAGGTTTTATTAATCGTGATTAAAGGTAATTATTGAAATTTAAGGTACAACTGATATTATAAAAATATGAAAATATCTTGAAACTTGTCATACCCTTATTGGATGAGTCATGGCCAACCAAGATAATCCATGGGTCAACTTGGGGACCCTATGGAGCCACTTGGGTAAGAAAATGACATTAATAACTTTTTATTTAAAGTCAAAATTAAATTGTCACAAACATAGGTTGTTTTACTAAAACAATTACTACATGGGGTTACATAATTTAACATTTAGACTATAAATATTAATTGGAAAGATAAATATATTTCCTACATCATGATAGTTTTTTAATAATTTTCAGACATTAAATAAATTTAATTTTTTATGACACTATGATGATGCAGTGATTACCTCATTAATTAACAATTTAAATAAAATGAAAAGATACTGTAACCTCTAATACATAAACTTGTCAAAAACCTATTGGATGAGTATATTTAGAACCCTTATCACCTTATCCACGAAATATATAATTGTGGGGCCTTTAAAATCCGAAACTCATTATATAATAATTTAACATTTCATGACTTTCCAAGATTACCCCTCCTCTCCTATTATAAAAGGTCATCACCTCTACCACCATATTCACACCCTAAAATCCATTTGTCTCGGCCAAACTCTGCCCAAATACTCTCTAAACTTCCCTCTCTTACACCTAGAAGCCTCAATTTGGGCAGAAGAATTCCAAAGAAGACTTTGGCTCAAATCAAAAAAGAGTTATCCGATTTTAAGGTAATATCTTCTCTTATAGCCTTTTATTTTATTTTGCTTATCCAACCCCATAAACTCTTTTTATTCTTTTCTTTTGTAAAAAACCCTATATATTCAATAAACTAGGATGTTTTTATGAGAACTATTTGATTTACACTTACACATACCTTCGTCTAATGGTTGAAGAACATATTGTTTCTGTGGGTGGAAAATTACTTCCTCACGAAACTATGATTGTTCAATCTTCTTTTAACACCTATCGTGGTGGACATTAAGATGTCTCTATATTTATATATGATATATATTATGTTTATGTTTTCCTTATGAATCTGTATTTTTCATTTATGACATACCTTTATGATTTCCATTATGGGTAAACACGATAATTTCATTTTAGGAAGTGCGGACTACCGCCCCCTCATAGTGATTTGAATCGTTAATGACATATTTGGGACGTGTAAAGGATGGAGTAAATGATATTATATATGATATTATACTGGAATTTTAATACACCTTTATATAATTATGTTATCATTCCATTAAATACAAAATAGATATGAAAGTTGCGTTCATGCGTACGTATGGCATACCGTCTCCATGAACGGTGCATTTCATTTCTTACGTCAAAATATTATTTAATATTATAAATGCTTATATATATTGGATATATATGATATATATGATATCTACATCATAAATATAATTCTGGATATAATGGATATTTTACCACATGAACAACTTATAATTATAAGAAGTTTATTTTTGACTCAAGTACCAAAGATCGACAAAATGACCGTTATTAACTTAAATAATTACATAATGTTCATAACATTGTAATAAGTTATATAAAATTAATAATGAACCTGAAAAGGGTTCTTAATAAATTAGGAATTAAATCTAGTTTATTATTCAGGAGGTTAAAGAAAGGTCGAGTCATGTCAGACATGAGGTAAGGGACTTCGTCTCAATCTCCATTCATTGAGTCATATTTTTTTATACACAACATTCTTTTATACAGTGTATAAACCCCTTTGAAATTTACGTTTATTCAAAAGGAATATTTTTTATACAAAGCATTTTACCAAACGACAAAAGGGAATGTTTTTTTGTTGTACATATGCGGCGACAATGACTTCTCCGTCGTCGTGACCATTATTTGTCTTTCAGCTTCCTCTATAAGCCATAACTTTTTTTTAAATAAAAAATTTATACCATGTTTTACTATTCTTTTATTTTGGTATTGAAAATGGTTTTATTATATAAATGTCTTGTATTCATATCATGTGATTGAAATGTGGAAATGTTATGTTTCCTTTATGAACGTTTTATGTGATACGATTATGTAATTGTTTATGATATGTTTAAACATTTTCATATAAGGAATTCATCGGACTTAATAAGTGATGAGTGGATCCCGATATAGCTCCTCTATGTATCAGTAGATCTCAAGAGTCAAACTACTATCTTGGAACGAGGCCTTGAAAAAATATTATTTGTAGTCTTGGTACGAGGCCTTGGCTATGTGGTTATGATAGTCTGGCATTATGCATTCCATCATATGAAAGTGGATATTGATATTTCATGTGATTATTCGACTAGTAGAATATCCATGTGAATAAGTAAATGGCATTATTTCATTTTATTTTTCCATATTATGTTGAGGTTCTAGTTTAAAAGGATTTTGTTTCAGTTATACATTGCCTTAAATGTTTATGTTTATTTATGAATGTTTCCGCTATAATGTTATCCTTACTGAGCATCGAAGCTCACCCCTTTCAATGTTTTAATTTTTCCAGGATGTGAAGAAGTATTTTATGAATGATCTGCAGGGATAGTCAGAAGGGGATATGAGTGTGGACTATTGAGACCACGTTATTGTAGTTTTCACTTTATGATGAAATGTAATGTTTGTCAATGTATCTAGTGTTTCTAAGGCTACTAAACTAATTGGTCTTTCGAGACATGATCTTTTGTGATCATTCCAATGTTACGTAATAATGCACCAACTCTAGGTAACTAGGGTCTGGGTGTTATAGTTAGTATCAGAGGCAGTTTAGTACTAACCTTGGAAGCTATATTTAAATAAACTCTGATTAGAGCACATATACCGAAGATAGACTTTGAGGAATAGTTTAGAAGAACTTCCTAGAATTTTAGAATTATAGAGATTTTTTGAGTTTTTCGAACAATACATCCCTCTCTGGATACGAGCAGGTAGAGGCGGCTCTGGCACGGATGTACCTAGGGGTAAAACCCGAAAACACCGCTTTGAGCTAGACTCGAATGGGAACTGGTGCATGACAACGGGTTTTGCTGCACTCTTAGTTATGAAACTCCTGGTGGATATGCTTAGGATACTTTTCATTTTCATTACAAACCACTATTAAGGGTTTATGAGTATGTACTTGCTCAAAGAAAGCATTTTTAGGATTATGGATTATATCCATAAATAGTTCAATTTATGTTAAGAGTTAATCAAGTTTGTTATTATGTATTTTTATTCATAAACTAATATAGTTTATGCCATTATATAGAAATGGCACCTAGTGGAAGGAATCGTAACCGTATCAATGCACGCACTCCATGTAGGGATTGCGCTCCTGCTCATGATAATTATAGTGGAGCTGGGGATACAAATGGTTCTGATCAACTTATCATCATACTAGGACAACTCACTCAGGTTATGTATAATAACCTTACTTGTATGGAGAACCCTGACCCGTAACGTGGAGGATCAATGTTATATCGTTTCATGAGGCAACAACCGCCAACATTTAATCGGGGTAAAAATCCATTAGTAGTTGAGAAATGGATAAACTCCTTAGAGAAAATATTCCACCCCTTGGGGAGTAGCGAAAGGGAGAAAGTTGTCATGGCAGTTTACCACCTCACTGGAGATTCCGATCAATGGTGGTCGCTTATTCAAAACACATGGGAAGATGAATAAGTATCAAGTATGGAATTGAGGTTGTTTAAGGATGTTTTCATAGAAAATCACATTCCACATGACCATCGAACGGATATGGAAAGGCAATTTCTGAGTCTGAGGAAGAAGGAGGATGAGAATGTCGCAAGGTATGAGGCTAACATTAAAAGGTTAGAAAGGCATGTGGTAGATTATATATGTAACTCAAGAAGTAAGACTGGTCATTTATTTGATGGGTTGAAACCATTTCTCCATCGAGCATTAATCTCACAAACCTTCTCTTCGTATGAAGATATTGTATCATGTGCTATCAATACAGAAAATGAATTCTCTAAGTCTGGTGACTTTAAAACAAAGAAAGAGAAAAAGAGATCTTCTGATCAATCTGGAAATGGAAATAAGGGGAAGAAGGTAATAGTTGAATATCAGTCTTGCAGTAAATGTGGGAAGAAACACCTTGGTACTTTCTTGAAGGAAATGGGAGTCTGTTATAAGTGTGGTTAAAAAGGCCACCATGATCATTATTTCAATGGAAATAGAGTTGTTGTCAATGTGGAATTCTATAATTGAAGAGAGATGGGATATTATGAAAATGAATGTTCTAAGCGTCAGGGGAACTTACCTCAGAAGAGGCCAAGGGATCAAGTCCAAGTTTATGCTATCACTACTGCTGAGGTTGAAGCTTCGAAAGACATGGTGGCAGGAAATTTAATGGTTTCCCCAAGTTTAGAAAATGCAATATATGATTCTGGATCATCGTATTGTTTCATATCTTCCCAGATTGCTAAGAAATTTATATATTTCCAATTTTATTTAACAAGAGAATTGTCAATCAAAACTTTTAAGGGAAGTATCATTGCAACAAAGTATTGTGAATCAGTCCCCATTAGAGCACATAAATGATTTTATCCCCTTATCTCATTGTCATACCTATGATTGATTTTGATATAATCCTCGGTATGGATTGGATTTCGGACTATGATGCGATGATATATTTTAAGAAGAAAGAGGTTACAATTTTTGATGTTGATGATAAGGAACACCTTATCTTTAGAGCAGAATCGTCACCACCTAATTCTTATTTAGATCCACCCCCAGTAGCTTATCGAAATTCAATTATTGGGGATGAATAGAATGAAATGACTGAGGGTGAGGAAAGGAATGTTCAAATAGAGGATGTACCTATTGTGAGAGAATATATAGATGTATTTCCGGATGATTTACCTGGACATCTTTGAGAATAGGAAGTTGAGTATTCCATTGATTTCATTCCTGGATCAAGGCCTATATCGAAGACCCCTTATAAAATGGACATTTTGGAATTATTTGAACAAAATAAACAACCAGAAGAATTGAGTAATAAGGGATTTATTCGCCCTATTGTTTCTCCATGGGAATCCCATGTCCTTTTTGTTAAAAAGAAAGATGGATCTAATGAATAGATTTTTCAAGGAATAACATGATGATTTTGTGGTGGTTTTTATTGATGATATGTTGGTATACTCCAAAATCTATGAAGATCATGAAAATCACTTGCGCATTATCCTGAAGACTCTTAGAAGACATGAATTATATGGGAAGTTTCGCAAGTGTGAATTCCGGCTTCAAGAGATTTCTTTTCTTGTCCATTTTGTCTTTAAGGATGGAATTTCCGTTGATCCTTCTAATACCAAGTCAATCCAAGAATGGCCAACACCAAGGAGTATAACTGAGGTACGCAGTTGTATTGGTTTGGAAGGTTATTATAAATGTTTTGTCTAGAATTTTTCCCGATTGGCTTACCCATTAACGAAGATCACACGTAAAGGGGTTCAATTTATCATGAAAAAATATTGTGAAGAGTGTTTTGAAGAACTAAAGAAAGATTAGTCAATGCTCCTATATTGACTCTACCATTGGGGAATGATGGGTTCGTTATTTATAGTGATGCATCAACGAAAGGACTTGGCTATGTCCTTAAGCAGAATGATAGGGTTATTGCCTATGCATCACGAAAGCTAAAAATTCATTAGCAGAACTATCCTACCCATGATCTTGAGTTAGCAACTATGATCATTGCTTTAATGATATGAAGAGACTACCTCTATGGTGAAAATTTTGAGATTTATACTAATCACAAGAGTTTGAAGTATATTTTCTCACAAAAAGAACTCAACATGAGGCAAAGGAGGTGTCATGAACTACTAAATGATTATGATTTTACGATACACTACCACCCGGGGAAGGAAAATAAGGTGGAAGACGCTTTATTTAGAAATGATCATAGAGTTCTGAACAAGATAAGAGTTGAAAGGGATCCTATATACATGGATCTAGTAAAGATGGATATGGGAATCACCATGGAAGGTGAAACATCAATGATTTTTCAAATGGTTTCCAAACCATCATTACTAGAAATGATAAAGCGTTCTCATACCGGTGATGGAGAGTTACAAAGGAAGATTAAAGCTGTGAATGATGGGAATTTGAGTGACTTTGTGTATGAAGATGGAATTTTGAAGTTTGGGAAGAGGCTTTGTGTTCACCATATACCGGATCTAGAAAGAGAATTGTTAGATTATGCTCATAGTTCCACTTTATCTATACACCATAGAAGCACCAAAATGTATAGAGATTTGAAAGAACATTTTTGGTGGGACAACATGAAGAGGGAGATTTCTGATTTTGTGTCTTGATGTATAGTTTGTAAACAAGTGAAATCTAGAAGGCAACAGCCTGGAGGAGTATTGCAACCTCTTCACATACCTGAGTGGAAATTGGATAATATCACGATGGACTTTTTCGTGGGACTACCAAGGACTCCTAGAAGGAATGACGCAATATGGGTCATTGTTGATAATCTTACCAAGTCACCACATTTTCTTTCTATAAGAGGAGATCTACCACTTGAGCATCTAGAATGAATATATATTAACGATGTTGTGAGACTTCATGGAGTACCCCTATCGATTATCTCGGACAGTGATCCCCATTTTAAATAAAAATTCTGTAAAAGTCTTCAGAAGGCCTTGGATACTGAACTTCATTTGAGCACTACTTACCACCCTCAAATAGATGGACAATCAGAATGAACTATTGAAACCTTAGAATACATGTTGAGATCATGATCACTTGACTTTCAGTTTATGTGGGATCAATATTTACCTCTGGTAGAATTTTCCTATAACAATAGCTTCCATTCAAGTATTCGAATGGCACCATATGAAGCGTTATATAGAAAGAAATGTCACACAACAACCTTTTGGGATGACTTTGGGGAAAGAAAACTTGTAGGACCAGAACTGGTGGAGGAAACGATGGAAATGGTGAAGGTAAGCTAAAACAACATAAAAGAAGTTAAAAGTAGGTAGAAGAGCTATGCTGACAACCGAAGGACGGATTTGGAATTTCAGGTAGGAGATCATGTTTTCTTGAAGGTATCTCCATGGAAGGGAGTTATAAATTTTGGTAAGAAGGGTAAATTGAGTCCCAGGTACATCGGACACTTCTAAATTCTAGAACGAATTGGGGATGTAGCTTACGGTTTGGCAATGCCGCCAAGTCTCTCCAAAGTTCATGATGTGTTCCACGTATCACTATTGGGAAAATACATGCCTGACCCAACGCATGTACTCACCTATGAGGAATTAGAACTGGAACCCAATATGTCTTATTGTGAAGAGCCTGTAAGGATTCTTGATACAAGAGAACAAGTGCTGAGAAACCGGACAACTCGTCTGGTAATAGTTCTATGGTGAAACCATAAAATGGAAGATGCAACGTGGGAACCCGAGGAACTTATGATGAAGAATCACCCGAGTCTTTTTATACACTGATATTATAAGAAATTTTGAGGACAAAATTATTTTAAGGAGGGGAGAATGTAACATCCAAAGCTTCCACGGTACGCTTCTCTTTGAATAATACAGTAGCATGTGTTGTACGAAACTTTGAGTTATAACACACACCACAACCAATGAAACTTGAAGTTATGAACAATAATACATATTTTTTGAAATTTTAAAAATATTATCTTTTAAAATGGAAATCATTTTTTTATTTGGAATATCGAATTTAGCCTAGCGTCAAATTTTGGAACTTTTCGGATAACTTTTATAGTTTGATGAATAGTGAAAAATAATACATTTTAATCAAAATAATTAATAGTGATAAGTTATACCATTGAGTGGTTTTAAAGTATAATTAGAAAATAATTTTACCATTTTATACAATGGTGGTCATTAGAATTAATTTCACTTTGAAATTGGACATAAACAATTGTCAATCTTTTGATTGATATTATTTCTTAAAAACATGCTATTTGTTTTGACAACAGAAATTAATTATAAAATTAATTAATGAAACTTTTATTATTGGAATTTTGTAAAATAGACATCATTTTTGAATTCAGAATATCAATTATATCTTAGGGTTAATTTTTGGTATTTTTCTGAAAAACTTCAATTTTTGATTAATAGTGAAACCACTAAGTAGTAGTTTAAAAATTAATTTTTCTTTTAAATGAAACATTACCACATCTGTGTATTAAATATCAAAAATCTGACAAACATGGTTGTAATTAAGATGAAAAATGTGATTCACTGTGATGAAAATATTTTTTGGTGAATAGTAACTTTTATGTTTTATTAATCGCGATTAAAGGTAATTAGTGAAATTTAAGGTAAAAATGATATTATAAAAATATGAAAATATCTTGACACTTGTTCTAACCTTATTCGATGAGTCATGGCCAACCATGAAAATCCATGGGTCAACTTGGGGACCCCATGGAGCCACTTGGGTAAGAAAGTGACATTAATAACATTTTATTTAAAGTAAAAATAAAATTTTCACAAACATGGGTTGTTTTATTTAAACAATTATTACATGGGGTTATATAAGTTATAATTTAGACTATAAATATTCATTGGAAAGATAAAAATATTTCCTACATCATGATATATTTTTTAAGAATTTTTATAAATTAAATAAATTAAAATTTTTATGACACTATGTTGATGCAGCGATTACCTCATTAATTAACGATTTAAATAAAATGAAAAGATAATGTAAACTCTAAGACATACACTTGTCAAAAACCTATTGTATGAGTATATTTATAACCCTTATCACCTTATCCACGAAATATATTATTGTGAGACCATTAAAATCTGAAACTCATTATATAATATTGTAACATTTCCTGACATTCCAATAGTGCCCCTCCTCTCCTCCTATAAAAGGACCCCACCTCTACCACCTTATTCACACCATAAAAGCCATTTGGCTCGGCCAAACTATAAGTCCCCAGCCTTAAACCTTACATAATCTGGAGTTATCACAAGATTACACATTGAGGAACTTTTCAGGTTTAGAGTTTTAGATAATTAGATCATGAAACTTGCATTACATTCCACATTTAAACAAAGTGGTTACATAAAAGACAGTATTCATTCTTCCCATCAACGGAAACATATTTAAAATAAAACATGGATTCTTTCTTGACACATCCTTGAAACTATCATCACATCATGTACCTTTCCCTTGACCTGTGAAAAAAATTTCAAAAAACATGGGATGAGCATAAAAAGCTCAGTAAGAGTTATAAAAATATGGAAAGGAAACATGAGTTCATATATACATTATAATGAAATCACACTTTACCCATAAAACATAGGCATATCAAATCATGAATAAATCATAGAAAACATAAGACATAAAGGTAACTTGATGCATTCATAACATTCTTATGTAGGGAGTAACCCTCTTGTTTATGTTTGGAATACCCATCACAGTATATTCCCTAAATCTCTTCGGAGAAACCTTAACGTTTCACTCCTTTGCGTTACCCAATGCATTGGAGAGCTATATCGGGCTCACCCGCCCTTAGTTTATCACGGAACCACCCATTTTCATAACAATGCCCAAGAACCATAACATAAATGTATCACATAAAACATGCATAAAGTAAATATAACATTTCCACATTTCAATCACAATATAACATTTTAGTATATTGAAATAATGAATCCATTCAATAAGAAACCATTTCCAAAACCATTTAAAACATTTAATAAAGATATTTTTGAATCAAAGTGTCCCATACCAACTTGAAGCATAAAATTTTAAACCATTAATATCCATATAAATAAATATTTAAAACCATTTTGAAAACAAGGATATTAATAAGAACAAATAATTAAAACATTTAAAACGATATTTTGGTTAAAGGGGTTTTACCAAAATTAGAGACACTTGAATACAATAATTGAGGAATAACATTTATTCAGAACGTTATAATATCATGAGAATAAATGGATTCATGATATAATACTCCAAAGTATTGTGTATACACCATATAAGAGTGAATTGGTGCATAAAAACAATGAACCCTCAATAGAAATGTCAAATGTGATGAAATCCCTTATAAAGAAGGTATCCTTAAATTAAGGACAAATCAATCTCAAAAATATGTGTGACAAAAATAAATACACCCAATATAAGTGGATATTAAGTGTAAAACAATAAAAGTTCATTCACACATATTCAATGGATGACATATTCAATGACTACATGTTGAACCCAAAGAAATCGAAATTGGGTTAAAAAGTTCCCTTGACAGCCTAACGGCATCACATCAAAATGAGTTGATGAGAGATAAAAAGTGTATCTCATCACTTGGACATAAAATTTACATCAATAAGGATATATGAGAACATATCCCAAGATAACAATATTTAAATTAAAAGACCCAACAAAAGAAGTCTTTTAAAAAAGAGGAGGGTGAAAGATTCCCTTACCGACTTGGGTATCGTTCAAAACATACACCCCATGAAAGAAGGACAATAGATCATTGATGTAAATACTCATAAACGAAATTATATTACAGAAAGAGTATAATAATGGGAAGTACATACACCACTCAATGGAATTTGTGGCAAATGTAGCATAAATCTCACGGGAATAAAAGTGAGATGAAAAATCCCTTATGAAAACTCAGCAGCCTAACGGCACCACATAAAACTTACGAATATGGATTGATGAGATCAAATAGGGAATCTCATCACATTAAAATAAAATGTAAATCAAGAGGAATATAAAAGAACATCCCCCAACATTACAAAGGGGAGCTTAAAAGAAGTGACATAAAGGAGAGTACTTAAAAAGAATGAGAGAGGTTAGATCTCTTACGAAAGTTCGGCAGCCTAACGGCACCACTCAAAACTTCCAAGATGGATTGATGAGAGAGAATACGGTCTCTCATCACATGAACATAAAAATTAAAGTAAGTTTAATATAAAATATCATCCCAATAACAAGAAATATTAGCTTTAAAAGGAATGACATAAAAGTGTGTACTTAAAAAGAAAGACAGGAGTAGGATCCCTTACCTCGGGTCCGACTTGACTCGATCGTTCTTTAACATCCTGAATAATAAACATGAGTTAATTTATACTTGCTTAAGAAAATTTTCCAAGTTCATTATTCCTTTTATATCAATTATTGACATGTTATAAACATTATGTAATCATTTAAGTTAATAATGTTCATTTTTTCGGTATTTGGTTCTTAAGTCAAAAGTGGACTTCTTACAATTACATGTTGTTCGTGTGGTCAAAGGTTATTTATATCCAGAATGACATTCCTGATTTTGATATCATATATATTATATATATCCAGAATATATATGTATTTATAATATTACATAATCATTTAGAGGTAAGAAATGAAATGCACCGTTCATGGAGACGGTAAGCCGTACGTACGCATGAACGCTACTTTCATTTCTTTGCCATATTAATGGAATTAAAACTAAATGAGAGTTATGTATATTTTAATTACAGAATTATATTCATCATTTAGATATATCATTCATTATATATATCAATTATATACATGTACTTTTAATAGTACATTACATTTGGGGATAAGAAATGAAATGCACCGTTCATGGAGACGGTAAGCCATACGTACGCATGAACGCTACTTTCATTTCAATCTCATACTTTAATGGAAAGAAATAATAATGATATAGAGGTATATAATAATTAAATTATAACATCATATATAATAACATTAAATCCATCTTTTATACGTCCCACGTATGGCATTAACGAATCACATCATTTTGAGGGGGCGGTAGTCCGCACTTCCTAAAATGAAGATATCACGTATACCCATAATGGAAGCCATAAAGGTAAGACACAAATGAAAAATACAGAAGCATAAGTAAAACATAAACATATAATATATCATATATAAATATAGTGACATCTTAATGTCCACCTTTGAAGGTGTTAAGAGAATGTTGAACAATCATCGTTTCGGGAGGCAGAAATTCGCCATCCAAGGAAACCGTAAGTTCTTTAACCATTTGATGTAGTTGTGTGAGAGTGTAGCTCGAATAAATCTTATAACAACATCCTAGTATATTGAAGATACTGGTGTTGTTACAAAAGAAATAAATAAAAATATTTTAGGGGGTTGGAGAAGCAAAATAAAACAAATGAACATGAGAGAATGAATTACCTTTAAAAGTTTAACTCCTTTTGATTTGAGCCTAAAGGCTTCCTTTGAAAGGATTCTGCCCAAAGGGAATCCTCTAGGATGAGGAGAGGGATGTGGAGAGAGTAAATGGGCAGGGTTTGGCTGAGCCGAAGGCTTGAGGAGTGTGTGAAATGAGGTAGAGGTGGGGGCCTTTTATAAGAGGAGAGGAGGGGCACTTTGAAAAGTAAGAAATATTACTTTATTTGAAAATGTGTTTCGGTTTTAAAAGGTCCCACATTGATATAATTCGTGGATAAGGTGATAAGTCTTCGAAATCCACTCATCCAATAAGTTTTGGACATGTGTAGTTCATTGAGTTTACATTATCTTTCCATTTTATTTAAATCATCAGATAATGATGTCATTGCTGCATCATTATGATGTCATAAATAATTTAATTTATTTAATGTCTAAAAATTTTAAAAAAATTACTATGATGTAGGAAATCATTTTATCTTTCCAATCACTATTTATAAAAAAAATCTGACTTGTATAACCCCACTGAAAAATTGTTTTAGTAAAACATATCATGTTTGTGTCATTTTTACTGTTACATTAAATAAAAAGTTATTTATTTTATTTCCCAACCAATGTGGATCCATGGGGTCCCCAAGTTTACCCATGGCTTGTCTTGGTCGGACATGACACAAACAATGAGGGTAAGACATGTTTAAAGCTCATCTCATGTTATTAAAGCATTATTTTTACCTTAAACTACACTAATTATCACTAATCGTGATTAAAAACTTAATAAGTTACTATTCACCAAAAAATTATTTTAATCTCATTGAACCACATTTTACTTTTTAATTACAACCTTTTATGTAGGATTTTTGAAAATCAAAACACAATGATGGAAAAATTTCATTTAAATGGAAAATCAGTTTTTATAAGTACCACTTAGTGGTTTCACTATTCATCAAAAATTGAAGTTTTTCAGAAAAATCCCAAAACTTCACCCTAAGCTATATTTGATATTCTGAATTCAAAAATGAAGTCCATTTTACAAAATTCAAAACATATAAGTCACATTAATTAATTTAATAATTAATTCCCGTTGTCATGACAAATAGCGTGTTTTTATGAAACAATAAGTATCAAAAGATTGACACTAGTTTAAGTCCGATTTCAAAGTGAAATTAATTCCAACAACCACTATTGGATTTAATGGTAAAAATATTTTATAATTTCACTTTAAAACCAATTCAAAATTTAATCTAATCATGTAAATAAATTAGATTAAAAAGTGGTTTTGAATTAAAATACAACATTTTACACTATTCATTAAAAAAATGAACTTTATCGGAAAGATACCAAAATTTTACACAAAGTAAATTTTGATGTCCCGATTCTTAATAAGAGTTTTACTTGGTCTAAAAGAATGTTTAAGAGTGAACAAAACTATATTTAATGATGGTTCAACATCAAAAGGTGATAAGTGAACCTTTAGTGAAAACTAGGGCATATACTCCTAAAATTGAATTCTTTCCGTATTTTAATCCTCTATCCTTTATTGGATAAATGTAAAAACATTTAAAAACATATATAATCATATTTTAGTTATTTATATCCATTCCCGCCATTACAATGGCTACATGTTAACTACCATTTAAAATAATATTATTTTATTATTAGAGTGCAACGTAAGATTCCCAAGAAACTCGTTGTTGCGTGTTGGGTACGCCATCGAGCATAGCATCCCCTTCAAAGTCATATCAATATTTTATTCACAAATATGGATAAATATGAAAATGTCATATTCTTTATTTACCTGGGGTGTTACATCCTTCCCCCCTTTTGGGAATTGTGTCCTCGCGATTTTTAAAATTGTGCTTAGAAACATCCTTGAAAGTCCCACATCGGAACAAGAGTCGGTAAAACAATCACTTTAAAATAAAGAAAGATAAGTACAGAGGTCACCCGGGTTAACCCATACTAGGATTCGATTTAGGAAAACATGGACATGTAGGATAAAATATAGGGTCATGTTCTGATTGATAGTGATAGAGAACATGTTTAGGAGAAAGTTAACAATAAGAAAATCACAAACTTGTTATGGGTTAAGCGGTATTCGATTCCCCATTAGGAAAAGTTAATAAAAAAAATTTTTGTTTTAAGTTACTTTTTGTTGAGGAGTTTATTCATAAGGAAACATAATCACTTATCATGTTCACTTTCATCTTTTACTAGATTCCTTAGTCAAACTCATATTTTTTTCCAAAAGGCGAGTATTTAGGGACACTTGTTCACATTAAGAGTACTATAATCAACTTCTAGAGAATCCCCTAATCCACAAAAGAGAACTATATACATCCCCTTTCTTTAGGCTTTAACCAAAACCAAAACCAAAAGGTTAGTACAAGGTCAGATAATCCAGAAAAGGATAACCCATTAAAAAGAAAATCCATGATTAATCTCCAAAATTTGTCCAACAAAACCCAAAGTTCAAAGAGGACCATTAGATAAACAATTTGTCCATAAAATTCTTCAAAGTAATCCAATCTAAGATTGAAACCCAAATGTTTGAAGGATTTAGTCACATATTCTTCCAAGTTAAATCGTAACACTTATCTCCAAACAACATCAATCGCTCCTAAAGTCTCGCATTGAAAAGTAATTATCCTAATCACATATCCTCCATGATAGGTTAATCATTTTCATAAATAACCCAAAATCAAATTACTCTTAATTCATAAAATCATATAACTAAAAATAATCTGTCAAACTATCCAGGGACTTCACGTAGTCCAGTGGTAGGCGATAAATACCAGTCGCACTTTGGTTGTGGGTTCGATTCCCGCAACTTTGTCCGACGCGACGGGTAGTCACACGGTCTACGTGTTGTCCTTTTTCCAAAACTATATAATTCTCAAATAATTCCCCAAAAAGGGATAAAATCATCAAAAATAACCATAACATAATTTAACCTCAATTTTATCTCATGCCTTTCACTTCAATAATAACATATAGTAACCCATAATTACCTCAAAAGTAAGGATCATATAAACCCAAATGGTTCTTTATAACTATGTCCACAAAAGAAAAGATAACTATTACTTGGATAAAATTTGCCTATATTAAACATCAGGGTTACACATAATATAAAAAGTCTTCAAATGTAACCCCATCATCAAAAGAGACTTAATACTCTTAAGAATTTCACCATAACTCTTGAAGCCCTTACGTGTTGACATCTTACTCATTCAACATTCTTCATGATCCATTATCCATTCCTTTCCAACTTATTCCGAAATACCTCTTTCAAACAAAATCAAGAATCATATCCTAATATTCCAAAATAGGAAAACAATATTCATGAAATAGTACATACCTTTGATTGGTCATTGTCAGTTTCTTCATCCTCAATCGGAATGGCATTAGGTATTGGTAAACGAATATTGGTACGCTCTTGGTGACCCCATTCACGAAACTTCTTCATAGGTCATGTGTTTGCATAATGACCATGCACACCACATTTAAAACATTCAATTGATCCCTCAGAAATAACTTCTTTCCCTTTCCTTGAGTCAACTGGATGCTTCTTTTTTCCATGGCAGGTTCTTTCTTTATGACCTTCATTTCCACATCTATAGAATATTTCTGTCCCTTTGAAACATTTTCCTAGGTGTTTCTTTCCACATCTTTGACACATAGGTTTTTGAACACACTTACCTTTATGATTATTACCTGTACTTCCGTAGGGATTTGTTTCTTGCATATATGATACCTTTGAGAAATCTCCAAGGTTTAGGTGGTCAATCATGACTCCAGATAGTTGGTTGAGGATAATCACAAGAGTTCTCATTGCAGCTCCCATATCATTCAGTTGCTTGCTCAAAAAACTGTCACAGTTTCCTTCACATCCACTGTTACTTTGGTGCCTGCTAGATCCAGCCATTTATTAAAACCAAAAAGGTCAGTGTGAGTATATCAACAAAATCAGAATGTACTAATGAGTAAGATAAGCAATAAGATATACTTACTCATTAAATTTATCTAAAACTAAGACTCTTTCTGAAATCCTAACCATTATGGTAATTGTCACTTATGCTTAAAGAATACCCAAACCTCTAAAGTTATCTAAACCGACCTTTGATACCAACTATAAGGCCCCAGCCTTAAACCTTACTTAATCTTGAGTTATCACAAGATTACACATTGAGGATCATTTCAGGTTTAGAGTTTTAGAGAATTAGATCATGAAACCTGCATTACATTCCACATTTAAACAAAGTGGTTACATAAAAGACAGTATTCATTCTTCCCATAAACAGAAAGATATTTAAAATATAACATGGATTCTTTCTTGACACATCCTTGACACTATCATCACATCAGGTACCTTTCCCTTGACCTGTGAAAAACATTTCAAAAAACATGGGATGAGCATAAAAAGCTCAGTAAGAGTTATAAAAATATGGAAAGGAAACATGAGTTCATATATACATTAGAATGAAATCACACTTTACCCATAAAACATACGCATATCAAATCATGAATAAATCATAGAAAACATAAGACATAAAGGTATCTTGAGGAATTCATAACATTCTTACGTAGGGAGTAACCCTCTTGGTTACGTTTGGAATACCCATCACAGTATATTCCCTAAATCTCTTCAGAGAAACCTTAACGTTTCACTCCTTCGTGTTACCCAATGCATTGGAGAGCTATATCAGGCTCACCCGCACTTAGTTTATCACGGAACCACCCATTTTAATAACAATGCCCAAGAACCATAACATAAATGTATCACATAAAACATGCATAAAGTAAATATAATATTTCCACATTTCAATCACAATATATCATTTTAGTATATTGAAATAATGAATCCATTCAAAAAGAAACCATTTCCAAAACCATTTAAAACATTTAATAAAGTGATTTTTGAATCAAAGTGTCCCATACCACCTTGAAGATTAAAATTTTAAACCATTAATATCCATATAAATAAATATTTAAAACCATTTTGAAAACATGGATATTAATAAGAACAAATAATTTAATCATTTAAAACGATATTTTGGTTAAAGGGGTTTTACCCAAATTAGAGACACTTGAATACAATAATTGAGGAATAACATTATTCAGAACTTTATAATATCATGAGAATAAATGGATTCATGATATAATACTCCAGAGGATAGTATATACACCATATAAGAGTGAATTGGTGCATAACAACAATGAACCCTCAATAGAAATGTCAAATGTGATGAAATCCCTTATAAAGAAGGTATCCTCAAATTAAGGAAAAATCAATCTCAAAAATATGTTTGAAAAATATAAATACACCCAATATAAGTGGATATTAAGTGTAAAACAATAAAAGGTCATTCACACATATTCGAGGGATGACATATTCAATGACTACATGTTGAACCCAAAGAAATCGAAATTGGGTTAAAAAGTTCCCTTGACAGCCTAAGGGCATCACATCAAAATGAGTTGATGAGAGATAAAAAGTGTATCTCATCACTTGGACATAAAATTTAAATCAATAAGGATATATGAGAACATATCCCAACATAACAATATGTACATTAAAAGACCCAACAAAAGAAGTATTTTAAAAAATAGGAGGGTGAAAGATTCCCTTACCGACTTGGGTATCTTTCAAAATATACACCCCATGAAAGAAGGACAATAAATCATTGATGTAAATACTCATAAATGAAAGTATATTATAGAAAGAGTAGAGTAATGGGCAGTAAATACACCACTCAATGGAATTTGTGGCAAATGTAGCATAAATCTCACGGGAATAAAAGTGAGATGAAAAATCCCTTGAGAAAACTCAGCAGCCTAACGGCGCCACATAAAACATACGAATATGGATTGATGAGATCAAATAGAGTATCTCATCACATTAAAATAAAATTTAAATCAAGAGTAATATAAAATAACATCCCCCAACATTAAAAATAGGAGCCTAAAAGAAGTGACATAAAGGAGAGTACTTAAAAAGAATGAGAGAGGTTAGATCTCTTACGAAAGTTCGGCAGCCTAACGGCACCACTCAAAACTTCCAAAATGGATTGATGAGAGAGAATAGGGTCTCTCATCACATGAACATAAAAATTATAGTAAGTTTAATATAAAATATCATCCCAATAACAAGAAAGATGAGCTTTAAAAGGACTGACATAAAAGTGTGTACTTAAAAAGAAAGAGAGGAGTAGGATCCCTTACCTCGGATCCGACATGACTCGATCATTCTTTAACGTCCTGAATAATAAACTTGAGTTAATTTATACTTGATTAAGAACCTTTTACAAGTTCACTATTCCTTTTATATCAATTATTGACATGTTATAAACATTATGTAATCATTTAAGTTAATAATGTTCATTTTGTCGGTATTTGGTTCTTAAGTCGAAAGTGGACTTCTTACAATTACATGTTGTTCGTGTGGTCAATGGTTATATATATCCAGAATGACATTACTGATTTGGATATCATATATATTATATATATCCAGCATATACATGTATTTATAATATTACATAATCATTTAGAGGTAAGAAATGAAATGCACCGTTCATGGAGACGGTAAGCCGTACGTACGCATGAACGCTACTTTCATTTCTTTGTCATATTAATGGAATTAAAACTAAATGAGAGGTATGTATATTTTAATTCCAGAATTATATTCATCATTTATAAATATCATTCATTATATATATCAATTATATACATGTACTTTTAATAGTACATTACATTTGGGGATAAGAAATGAAATGCACCCTTCATGGAGACGGTAAGCCGTACGTACGCATGAACGCTACTTTCATTTCTATCTCATACTTTAATGGAAAGAAATAATAATGATATAGAGGTATATAATAATTCCAGTATAACATCATACATAATAACATTAAATCCATCCTTTATACGTCCCACGTATGGCATTAACGAATCACATCACTTTGAGGGGGCGGTAGTCCGCACTTCCTAAAATGAAGATATCGCGTATACCCATAATGGAAGCCACAAAGGTAAGACACAAATGAAAAATATAGAAGCATAAGTAAAACATAAACATATAATATATCATATATGAATATAGTGACATCTTAATGTCCACCTTTGAAGGTGTTAAGAGAATGTTGAACAATCATCGTTTCGGGAGGCAGAAATTCGCCATCCACGGAAACTGTATGTTCTTTAACCATTTGATGTAGTTGTGTGAGAGTGTAGCTCGAATAAATCTTATAACAAAATACCAGTATATTGAATATACTGGTTTTGTTACAAAACAAATAAATAAAAAGAGTTTAAGGGGTTGGAGAAGCAAAATAGAACAAATGAACATGAGAGAAGAATTACCTTTAAAAGTTTAACTCCTTTTGATTTGAGCCTAAAGGCTTCCATTGAAAGGATTATTCCCAAAGGGAATCCTCTAGAGTGATGAGAGGGATGTGGAGAGAATAAAGGGTCAGGGTTTGGCCGATACAAAGGCTTGAGGAGTGTGTGAAATGAGGTAGAGGTGGGGGCCTTTTATAAGAGGAGAGGAGGGGCACTTTTAGAAAGTTAGAAATATTACTTTATTTGAAAATGTGTTTCGGTTTTAAAAGGTCACACATTGATCTAATTCGTGTATAAGGTGATAAGTCTTTGAAATCCACTCATCCAATAAGTTTTGGACATGTGTAGTTCATTAAGTTTACATTATCATTCCATTTTATTTAAATCGTCAGATAATGATGTCATTGTTCCATCAT
Organism: Viscum album; assembly: GCA_963277665.1. Classification (NCBI taxonomy): domain Eukaryota; kingdom Viridiplantae; phylum Streptophyta; class Magnoliopsida; order Santalales; family Viscaceae; genus Viscum; species Viscum album. The sequence goes on from OY728164.1 coordinate 384,224,368, forward strand.
TATGATGTCATAAATAATTTAATTTATTTAATGACTAAAAATTATAAAAAAATTACTATGATGTAGGAAATCTTTTTATATTTCCAATGACTATTTATAAAAAAATTTCTGACTTGTATAACCCCACTTAAAAATTGTTTTAGTAAAACATATCATGTTTGTGTCATTTTTACTTTTACATTAAATAAAAAGTTATTTATGTCATTTCCCAACCAAAGTGGATCCATGGGGTCCCCAAGTTGATCCATGTCTTGTCTTGGTCTTCCATGACACAACCAATGAGGGTAATACATGTGTCAAGCTCATCTCATTTTATTAAAGCATTATTTTTACCTTAAACTACACTAATTACCACTAATCGCGATTAAAAACTTAATAAGTTATTATTCACCAAAAAATTATTTTAATCTCATTGAACCACATTTTACTTCTTAATGACAACCATTTATGTCGTATTTTTGAAAATCAAAACACAATGATGGCAAAATTTCATTTAAACGGAAAATCATTTTTTATAAGTACCACTTAGTGGTTTCAGTATTCATCAAAAATTGAAGTTTTTCAGAAAAATCCCAAAAATTCACCCTAAGATATATTTGATATTCTGAATTCAAAAATGAAGTCTGTTTTAAAAAATTCAAAAAATATAAGTCACATTAATTAATTTAATAATTAATTCCCACTGTCATGACAAATAGCGTGTTTTTATGAAATAATAAGTATCAAAAGATTGACACTAGTTTAAGTCCGATTTCAAAATGAAATTAATTCCAACGACCACTCTTGGATTTAATGGTAAAAATATTTTCTAATTTCACATTAAAACAAATTCAAAATATAATCTAATCATATAAATAAATTAGATTAAAAAGTGGTTTTGAATTAAAATACAACATTTTACACTATTCATTAAAAAAAGGAACTTTATCGGAAAGATACCAAAAATTTACACAAAGTAAATTTTGATGTCCCAATTCTTAATAAGAGTTTTATTTGGTCCAAAATAATGTTTAAGAGTGAACAAAAAAATATTTAATGATGGTTCAACATCAAAAGGTGATAAGTGAAGCTTTAGTGAAAACTAGGGCATATACGCCTAAAATTGAATTCTTTCCGTATTTTAATCCTCTATCCTTTATTGGATAAATGTAAAAAAATTTAAAAACATATATAATCATATTTTAGTTATTTCTATCCATTCCCGCCATTACAACGGCTACATGTTAACTACCATTTAAAATAATATTATTTTATTATAAGAGTGCAACGTATGATTCCCAAGAAACTCGTTGTTGCGTGTTGGGTTCTCCATCGAGCATAGCGTCCCCTTTAAAGTCATATCAATATTTTATTCACAGATATGGATAAATATGAAAATGTCATATTCTTTATTTACCTGGGGTGTTACAAAAACTCTGCCCAAATACTCTCTGAACTTTCCTATATTACTCCTAGTAGCCTCTATTTGTGCAAAAGTATTCCCAAGAAATCCTTTCGCTCAAATCAAAAAGAGTTACCCGATTTTAAGGTAATGTCTTCTCTTATGTTCTTTTGTTTTATTTTGCTTCTCCAACCCCATAAAATTTTTTTATTCCTTTATTTTGTAACAACACTAGTATATTAAATATACTAGGATGTTGTTATGAGAAGTATTTGATTTGAACTTACACATACCTTCGTATAATGGTTAAAGAACATACTGTTTCTGTGGGTGGCGAATTACTTCCTCACGAAACGATGATTGTTCAATCTTCTTTTAACACCTCTAATGGGGGCCATTAAGATGTCGCTATATTTATATATGATATATATTATGTTTATTTTTTACTTATTATTATGTATTTTTCATTTATGGAATACCTTTATGATATCCATTATCGGAAAACGCGATAATTTCATTTTAGGAAGTGCGGACTACCGCCCCCTCAAAATGATTTGAATCGTTAATTCCATATGTGGGATGTGTAAAGGATGGAGTAATGATATTATATATTATATTATACTGGAATTATAATACAACTTTATATCATTATGTTCTCATTCCATTAAATACGAAATAGAAATGAAAGTAGCGTTCATGCGTACGTATGACTTACAGTCTCCATTAACGGTGCATTTTATTTCTTACTTCTAAATGTTATGTAATATTATAAATGCATATATATACTGGATATATATGATATATATGATATCTACATCATTAATATAATTCTTTATATAATGGATATTTTACCACATGAACAACTTGTAATTATAAGAAGTTTATTTTTCACTCAAGTACCAATGATCGACAAAATGACCGTTATTAACTTAAATGATTACATAATGTTCATAACATGGTTATAAGTGATATAAAATTAATAATTAACATGAAAAAATTTCTTAATCAATTATAAAGTAACTCTAGTTTTTTATTCTAGAGGTTAAAGATTGGTCGAGTCAAGTCGGACATGAGGTAAGGGACTTCGTCTCAATCTCCTTTCATTGATGTATATTTTGTTTTATACACAAGTTTGTTTTATATGATGTATAAAACCCATTTAATTTTATGTTTATTCAAAAGGAATATTTTTTATATGAAGAGTTTTACTAAAAGACAAAACAGAATTTTTTTGTCGTATGTATGCGGTGACAATGACTTCTCCGTCGCAGTGACCATTATTTGAGTTTCGGCTACCTCTCCAAGCCATAACATTTCATAAAAATGAAAAATAAATACCAAGTTTTACTTTTATTTTATTTTGGTATTGAAAATGGTTTTATTATATTAATTTGTTGTATTTATATCTTGTGATTGAAATGTGGAAATGTTATGTTTCTTTACGCATGTTTTATGTGATACAATTATGTTATGGTTTATGATATGTTTAAACCTTTTCATATAAGGAATTCATTGGAATTAATAAGTGACGAGTGGAGGCCTCTATAGCTCCTCGATGCATCGGTAGGTCTCATGAGACAAACTAGTGTCTAGGCACAAGGCCTCGACAAAATCTTATTTGTAGTCTTGGTACAAGGCCTTGGTTACGTGGTTATGATAGTCTGGCATTATACATTCCATCATTATGAAAGTGGTTATTGATATTGCATGTGATTATTTGACTAGTAGAATATTAATGTGAATAAGTAAATGGCATTATTTCATTTTATATTTCCATATTATGCTGCTGTTCAAGTTTAAAAGTCTTTTGTTTCAGTTATACATTGCCTTAAATGTTTACGTTTATTTATGAAAGTTTCCGCTATATTGTTATCTTTACTGAGCATCTGATCTCACCCATTTCAATGTTTTAATTTTTCCAGGATGTGAAGAAGTATTTTATGAATGACCTGCAGGGATAGTCGGACAGGGATATGAGTGTGGACTATGGAGAAAACGTTATTTTAGTTTTTCATTTGTTGATTTAATGCAAAGTTCATGAATGTATCTAGTGTTTCCAAGGCTACTAAACTAATCAGTCTTTCAAGACTTGATCTTTTGTGATCATGCAAATGTTACGTAATAATGAACCTACTCTAGGTAACTGGGGTCGGGGCGTTACACATACCCAATAGTATTACAGAAAAGATCATTTATCCTTTTAGATACATCTACCTCCACATAGATTCAAGGTGTGATAGGATGACAAACAAACATATTTATACTCTTGGAACACATATATATTCTTACTGTATATGCTATCATTTATAAAATATAATTATTTTTGAATGTTAAGGGATTTTTATGGAGGATAATAAAAATTTCCATTGGAAATATATCAAACATAATAAGAAATTCAATGGAACAACTGAATTTAGGGAACCAAAATCTATTTTCTGGTATGGAGAGCACTAGACCATTTCATTAATTAGGTCGATATCCTCTGAAAATAGAGTCATGTTGTGATTTCAATCCATTAAACACACCCATTTCACTATCTTCTAAATCCCGGATACTAAAACAATACATGTCTAATGTGTTTACTAAAGGATTTCATTTATTAAACTGAGAAATGAGGGTATGATTTATGAGAGATGATGCTTCAATAAATTCTATATGAGATATCTGATGGTTATAGAACAATTAAAAAATCTCCATGTATTTTGGACATAATGAGATCTCGTGAAATAATACAATGCACATCAAGTCAGCATGGAAAAAAATAATTTTTTTGGGTTTTATTTTTATATATGATAATTATGAAATGAATATACTTCTTAATTATAATATCACATCTACCTACATACAATCAAATCTCCAGGTAAATGATAAGGTAGTTCTTGAGTATGTATGGACAACCACCTCCCTGAAGGGTTATGATTCATTTTATATTTATGTTTTATGTATTTGGTAATGAGGTATAATATAACAAATATATATGATAAAAATGTTATCATCTACATATAATCTAATCTTCAGGTAAATGATAAGGTAGTTCATGTGTATGTATGGACAACCACTTCCATGAAGGGTTATGATTCATTTTTTATTTATGTTTTATGTATTTGGTAATGAGGTATAATATAGGAAATATATATGATAAAAATGTTATCATCTATGTATAATTTAATATTTACATTTATTTCATTCCATCAGTCGATCAATGAAAACATCATTCCAGTGTATGTACAACATATCTTCCCAATAAAGGATGTAATTTCTTTTGCAATATTTAAATTATTTTTGAGTTACTAAAAATACATATATATATGTATGTATATATTTTTCATATCTTGATTAAAACTTTTAGACTATGGAACTATGAAAAATGTATAATTACAAAAGCTAATAAAAAAACTAATCATGACAATTTTAAATTTCCCATTGGGAATTAAAAGTTTTAATAAGGAATTATTGACATAAGGGAGTGATGAAATGTTAGAAAGGGATCATATATTATAATATTATATTAAAAATAAACATTATATATAATTATGAAAATATTTATTTTATTATATAGAATTTTAGTGTGATGTATTTGAAATATGAACTCATGGTAAGTGTTTTTTCCATAATTTCATTAATACTCTGTATAAATTATGTTTAAATCTATACAGGTGAATGCATTCCACCCAAATAAATATTTTCTAGAAAAAATTCAAGCTGGATTTTACCATTATCATTTTATCTTAAAATTCAATTTTACCCATATACGAGTTTTTACAAAATGGTTTGAATGGAATATTCATTTTATTTTAAAAACAAGGTACATTGTGACTTATCCCAAAAAAGGGATGAATTTTTTTTAGCTTTTGTGGAATGAAAATATTGTTACACCATCATTAATTTTTTTTTGAAGAATCCTTTTCAATTTAAAATTTATCACATAGGATAAAATGGATTCATTTATAATTTGTGTATATTTTGAAAAAACTGTTTTCAAAATTGAAATGTTATTTTCATAAATAATATTCTCATATGATATTTAAAAATAATTAACCTTATATGATTATATAATTTAATTCCACTTACAATTTATTTTGGATATGTACCAATATAACCATCCTTATTCATTCTATGGATGGGTTGTGTTTTCTATGAATTGTAGAAATATTTGTGAAACACATCTCTTACAAATGGGTTTTTCTATTAAGAAATGTTTATGAAACCTATTTTGATTCATCAGTATGGATATGATTAAAACATTATTATCTAGTTGCATAAATATGTTGATATTATTTATGTGATGGTTGGGACCAATATCTATGACTAATGAATTTGAAAAAAATTGTGATATATCATGAGATAAACAAGACTAGAATATGTTGTGATCACATATTAGTAAGATATTATTCCCACTATGAAAATATTTGGTTCGAATGAAAATTAATATGAATTTTTTGGAGTGATACCATTTCATTATGGTAGGTTTTGGTGTTGCCTTTGAATACTAAGGAAATTGTTTTTTATTTTCATGATTATTTCAAAATTCCATGTATTTTTTCAATTTTGTGCTATCTTGGTTTGTTTTCTTTAATTCATATTTGATTTTTTCCTTATGTTATTATAAGAATTATTCCATGACTCCACATTATAATATATTATATGAAGGTAATTTTTTTAATATTAAGGTTAGGTGAAGACAAATTTTTTTCATGATATTATTATATGGTCATTAATATTTCTATTGTTAAACTTTCTGATGATTAGATATAAAAAATTATTATTATTCATACCAATTGATTATGAATAATGGTAGTAATTCTGAAATTACTAATAAGGAAGCTAGTTATGTTGACAGAAGTGAGAGATGATGAACAAAATTCATGAATTAGTTTTTCATGTTTACATTTTTCAATAGATAATAGAAATATATTATTATGTAATTGATCATAATAATATATAATAATTATTCATCAAATATGATTTAACCTTAATGTATGAAAAGTATGGGTCCTTAAATTTAATAATATAAGTCAATATTAAGACTAAATACCAATATGATAAATACATCAACTCATGTCCATACAAATAACAAATAAATATAAAAATAAATATTAAAAGGAACAACATAGGATACTTATAAGGAAGAAACACATTATGGACTAATGAGACAAGTACAATATGTACAATGTTACACCAACTATGGGATTTTTAATGGCCCCACATCCCCTTAACTGAACCACTATAATCTAACCTCATCTGTGAGGCCACCTAGATATGAACTATGTATAACTAGGGGCCATTAAACATTGAGTAATCTCAAATAACATGGATATATCCCCTAAAATAACATATAGTATCAAGGTTCCCTAAAATAGGAACTAAATTAATTGGGCTACATACAAAAGAAATTGAATCCCATCAAAATAAGACCTCCCAAACACTAAAATCAGAATCACAACCTTCTCAAATACCAAATTTTATATATATTTATCTCCAACATATATTCACATCATGAATCCAAATACATAAATATATCATATGGATATATATATATATATAAACATCATCAATAAATCAATTAATAATCATCAAATGAACTACAAACCAATTAATCAATCATGACTTCCCAAATTGTGAACAATTCCATTCACTCATAATATATTGAACATAAATTTTGAAAACCCTTAATAAAATATTTTGAATCTAAACATAAATAATTTTTAATTAAAATTAATGTTAATAAAAACCCATAAAAATCCAATGGAAGCTCGATTTCATTAATAGGACAACAGAACCCCTATTAACAAAGTTTAAACCCCGTAAATATGGAAGGGAAACCCACATTAATAATTACATTTCAATTAAATTAAAATGAATTAATTATTTTAAAAGAAAATACAATTTAATAAATTTTATCAAAAATGTGGTATACCATAAATAGGAATTTACATCCATTATTTCAAAATTAATGAATGTATAACCATTAATCAATGTGAAATCCATTTAATGTTATTGAAATCATGGATAATAAGATACTAGATAACATACATCATAATTAACTATATTATATTTCAATTTAAAAAATTTGATAATCCATTTAAATATTAAATAAAACAAAATCTAATTTATACATCTTCATCATGTGGTGGAATCATTTTGACTTTTATGTGAAAAACTGGCATGATTTTAAAAAGGTGGATAATAACCCCTTTATTGAAAAAACCAATTTTTAAAAAACACTAAGTATGTAAATATGACATTCATGGATATTAATTATAGAGGACAAGGGATTGCAATAATAAAACTCAAGAGTAATGAGATGTAAAACCTAACCATTCAATCCGGGTTAAGTATTCCCATGAATAATTCAAAAAATACACAGTAGAGAATAGCTTGTAAGGGTTGTAGAGGAATCCTAAAAGACATGATCAAGAGGTATTATAAATCTAGGGAAACCAATATAAAAAAATTATTCAAAAGGAAAAAAATTACCCATTTGAAAGATTATTTCAAGATTTCCTATCACAGTTTACTAAATATTTTGGTAACAATGAACATTCCCATCGATTAAAAGTAAAAGTTGATTCACACTTTGGATGCATGGATATTTACCCATGATTTAAACCATGGTTCCTCTATAATGTCTGAAATATTTTGAATTTTCAGTAGAACACACATATAACTCATGGATAAAAGATGTGAATTAAATACATACACATAGAAGTGACATAGGAGGGTCACAATGAATTCATAGAATCATAAAATGTAAATCCATTATCATAATTGAGACAGATCTACACTTCTCAATATGAAATTTGATAAAATTCTTCCAATAATACAATAATAGGGGAATGAGGAGGATATAAAATGAATGAAAAAAAAACCATCACTAAGCTCCTACCATATATGCTCCACAAAATCCCGTGAAAATGAAACATCTGCTGACACAAAAATATATAAAACTACCTGAACCAAAACCCTCCCCATTTTCGATACATTAATGAAATATACATTATAGGCGTGGTTAAAATATCCCTTTTTAAATGTAAATTATTTTAAAAAATTAAAATAGTGATTAAAAGTTAAAATTTCTTCACGAAAATTAAAAAGACAATTTGAGTTCTTTAGTATATTAGATCACTAAGATCTAGACCTATAGTATTATTCTTACTAAAAAATGATAAAAATGTATTTACTACAGCCTCATATTTTCTTAGAGTGATTACCCAATTATAGATGATGTACCATTTTTCACCTGGTATTATTGTTGTGAGAAACATTTACTGGATTCATAACACACCTAACTATTTTTTGGGAGTCAATAGATGGCTTTCCATTTAGCAAGATAGAATATCATATTTATAAATTAATTTACTAAAAAATATTAATCTAGCTCTATATGTGAATCCAAAAAAATAAGAAATATATAAATGAAAACAAGAAATAAATTAAAATAATTTCTGGAGAAGAATATATTAAAGGTTAATGTTGCATAAGAAATTTGATGACTTCTGAGGTGGATTATATGATAGATAAAGTAAATTTAAATTATAGAAATTAATGATTAGTTATTTTTTTGATTTATAACATAAAAATGGACCATTTGATTGATGTATTCTTCTTTTTCTCTGATATTTCCTATTATTGTTGTAAAATCCTAATGAATGACCATTCTCGAGTACATTTTATAAATGTCATTGATTTTTATTTCGATGATTAATTTGATGTCATGAATTCCATGATCATGAAGAACATCAATATATAATCATAGAATTCAAATATATAAAATAAAAAACTTAAAAAAATTGATTACATGTAATTGTAATTAGAACTCCCTTCTCCATATAGTTTTCATACTTTCTATTCCAGTATGAAGAATCTTGGGAACACATCAAAAAATATGGTTTAGAAAATGAAAAAGTATTATAATGATTAAATAATGATTATTATCATTATAATGTTTTAGTAAATTATGAAATCAAATGTTATGAAAACATACTATAAATTATTTATAATTGATATTATTATTTGCATAAAATTTTCAATGAGAAATTTTAGTTCAAATTTATATAAAATGGTTTTTATAAATTATATTTACATTATATTTAATTATAATGAATAAACATTTCGTAATAAACATTTTTTAATTTAAAGAAATTAGTGACATATTATACCATACATTAAATTGAAATTATTATTTCAATAATTATTTCAAAAATAATTTTCCCCTAACCAATTTCAATAATTTATTGGTATATGATATATCTATTATAAACTATAATGGTATAATTTAAAAAATTTCATTACATATAGTTAATTTTGGAATGATAATAATACTAAAAAGGAAATATTTTGTGTTTCCATGAGTTTGAAATTTGAGTGTTGATGAATTTGTGTGGTTCATTGTTGATCCATATCAACATAAATAAAATATTCTTCAATGTATGATATATGGAGGAAGAAGTTTAACACCCCAACTATCCCTATGATATAAATACTCTTATATAATTATGTGGATCCACCTTCATGTGACTCATGTTTTCATAATTATATACCCAAGACCTGTGGGTGCCATCAATTCTAAGGGGTGGAAACACCGACATGATAGTCACATACATCAGGATATATCAATATGCACCTCTCTCAATATCTTATCCACCTCATAAGAGAACAACATATGGATAACCATGGGACCACATGAGGCCTTACGAAGACCTATCACTTTTGACCATACAACAACACCATTAGCTCTCACATCTCCACTGGTGAATTCAATGTGTTAGAAAAAATATAAATTTATCCCCTGTGAAAGTATATACATATGAAGGTGGGGAGTAAATCCTAACATTTCATCATTAACCGACTATTTTGGGAAGGGGTTGATATCTTATAACATCCACTACTCTAAGGGTAATACTATTAAACATAAAAATTGGTTTTAACCCCCTAATATTGATCTCTTTCTTCTCTATATGTTTTCCTCTATTCATCAAGGTGAAATATCTTCTTTAAATACTTGAATAACTACTGCACTAACCAGTATAAAACATATGTTTTTAGAGGGTTTACAACTAGTCAGTAATTAGGAAATCATCATAGGGTGTCATATCTATTATATAAAAAATAATGTGAGCCTATCTCCACTCAAAGAGTATGGTCACCCAATTAATTAAAACAATGGATGATGGATAATTTTTATAGTATCTTCTAATGTAATGGACACGTAAAAGTTCCTCCAATTCTAAAATTTAGTCTCAAATATGGGATATAAATAAGTAAATGTTGATTTTGAATATGTTATAATAACTACAAATAGAGTAGTGTAGACATATGTCATACCAAAAACCACTATGAAGCCTCCCAAAAAGATGATCCTTTTCTTAATAGGTCATTGTTTCCTTTTCTTACCTTTTATCTTCAACTATGTCCTTATCCAACATTAAAATCACATCCACATGTTATGATAAAAAAATTAATAGGTTATTGTCTTCCAAACCTTGACACTATTCTCTATTTCTAACACTGAGCCACCAACAAAATTTCGAATTCCATCATAAGGAAACATTTATCTTTGGTATGTTTCCCTATTCATTACATAAATGATTCCATTATAAAATATCTCCACCACAGAATTCTACTGATGCCCAGAATCATCTTATAGTGACCCAACAATGAAGATCACATTGAAAAAAGGCAATATATGAGCGCTTTAACAAATAATATGACCAGTCTTGACATTAACCACCTGATAAGGGAGTCTGGATCAACATGATACCTATCCAATCTATTCCTCTAGAAACTACAATGTTCACTGAGTATGGGTGTGAATTTGTTGGTCTCACTAGAACCAAATTATTCTCTATCAATAGAATATAAATCAAGTGAAGCCATCAAATTTTTCATGAATCACATAAGAATAAAAATATTATCACTAAATCAAGATGATCCTCAATTTCATGTGGATCTTGTTTGTCATGAATCCTTAGAGGCAACTAGCGTAGGAACTCATGGATTTGTCTAATCATGTAGAGAAGCTCAAACATATATTAATCTACAATCTATTACTAAACATACATGGATGATACTACATTTCAACCCAATTAGATGATCTCGAATGATGAACAATGAATAGAGGCCTCATCACTCATCAGATAATATTCAGGATCTGTAATTTATATCCTAGATGGATGTCTGCTTGAAATAAAATAATAATTCATCAACACACAGATTTATCTAATGAGAGTATAAATATATATGTGAAGATTACTAATGATGGAAATTCAAAATACACATTCTTATAATATTCATGGGCCATTTATCAACTCAACCAATGGATATGTATGATTAGTCAATAATATGGAATTCATGGTAATAGTGAATGGATAAATTTAATTCCCCGCCAACATTTTGTTCCATGTCACAAAATCACCAGGTGAGAGTCTTTGACAATGTTTCCTTAAATCTAATCCAAATCCTCATAACATGACTACCCCAAAACCATCATAAGGAATGATATGATCTAATACTATTCATAAAAAAATGATTCAATGGGGGTCATCCTGTAAATACCCCAATCATATATGTATTGTATAGGGGTTAATGACAATAATATAAATTCATAAGTATCATGGGAGGCCTTTTCCTAATGTACAAGAATACACATAGTCGACCATCACAATGCAATAGCAAAGAGGTATAATAAATGAAAAATTTGAAATTAATATAATTTAAACCATTTATGAATAAATAATATATAATCAATATGTAATGTGAGTTATAATACTCAAACAGGGTATGAGTACAACATATACTATCATTAATAAATAATATATAATCAATATAAAATGTGAAATTAAATAATCACATTCCATTTGATCAATATGATGAAAAATTAGAATAAGGTAGAAGGAATGATTAATGATCAAATGATTCCATATAAATAATCACATGAGATTGAAACATAACTATGGATAATAAAAGTAAAAAAATAATCACATGGTATATCAATAACTAATATCATAATGAGAAAACATATATCAATGACATAATAAACATACTTTTAAGAATATTCAAAAGATAATTTATATCTATAGGTGAATGCACATTAAATATCGCCAATTGACCTTTTTCATGAGACCAACTGATTCATTTTAGGGGTTTCTAATTTTAGTCGCCACACATCAAATTATATTCCCAATGAATTCGTTATATTAATTTTATGAAACATAATAAACACAAACATTCATATTAGAATAACATGCATTTTAAATATAAATACATTATCAAATCGATAAATATAATCATAACCCAATCCAATTAATATGTTGAATGGTATTAGTATTTATATCTCAGTCAACAAATCCTAAACCATTCATATATATAATAATAATTCATACACTTTCACAATGGATCATAAGTATAATATTGGACTGATGATGTTTTTAAAAATAAATTACATGATAATTCTATTAGACACTTTCTTGAGGAAAATATCCTTTTCACATTGATTTCAATTTAAAAAAGGTCACATTATATTATCGTGGAATTTTTTTTAAAAATAAATATTAAAAAGTATAATGGAACATTTAAAACATTAATTTTCCAGGATAGAATGAAAATATTTATATGTTGTATATGTTTAAACAAATATTATATTAACATTTTAGTTAAAAGATAAAAAAAATATTTAAAAAAACAATAAGAAGATTCCTTTCCGAATAATTTAGAAAAGTCTAGTGATGGATTAAAATTCATTTAATTATTTTTTAATACTAAAAGTATTTTAGAAAACATTTTTTGAAAACTTGTTTTTGAAAGAACGACTTTTGACCAAATAGGGAATGAAGTATTATTTTTCAATAACCATTTTCAAAATTATATTAAGTAAAAATGATTTGAAACTGGTTTTATTACCTAAAAATCACATGAAATACTAGAGGAGAATATATATCTTTTTATTAGATAATTGTCAAATTACTCCCCTAATTCATACTATTTCATAAAAAATCCCAAATATGGATGAGATTGTGAAATAAAATGTTATAACTTTGTTAATGTTTAAATCCTAATCCTAGAGAAAGAGATAAACTAAAATGAAATGTTAAATACCATAATTATATTTACATTTCTGATATAACATATCAAATAATTATTTATATTCAACACATACAGAATTAAGTGGTGATTATAGAATATTTTTCACTGATGTAAATATGAGAATATAAACCCTAAACACAGGTTTGACATTCTTCATATGTATTTGGAAGATCATATGTAGTAAATACAAATTTATTATTTAAAATATTATATAAAATACTCATATATATCATACAATTTAGTATTTCAATATAGTATTTTATAACCTAATTGTTAATAATACTTTATTTAAATAACTTTTTTTGGTGATAATTGTTACGGTTGTCAAATAGGTTTTTATTTTTTAATTATAATAATTTAAAATTAATCATGTTCACAACATTTTTAAAATATAAAAATGGTTATAATTATATGATATATTCAATATATTTTTTTTAATTATAATATATTATATTTATAGATATAAAACAGACTAATATTTATGGGGATATTAGACCACCCATACGGAAGAGCTTTTTTTTGATTTTTTTAATAAAATGAATGAATGGAAAATGAATATTATATATCCATTAAATATTAATAATTAAATAAAATATTTATTTTTCATTAATTATATCCAACCACATTAAAATCCTTGGAAAAATAAAATTACAATCATTTCACATCATCATGGGTAGGTGGTTGTCATTATGCAGGAACAAGAGATTATATATTTTTTTCAACAGAAGAGGTGGTACGAATTTATATGTCATATTGTATTTCAATAAGAATTTTTATTTCATAAATATCACATATATTCATAAACATTATCTATATAACTATTTATTTATAACATAATAGAAAATATATTCACAACACTTCGTGAGGCGGTAGTCCACCATACTCAAGAATTATTTTATCATATCACCCATGAAATTGTATGTTACAATCTATATTTCATATATAAATTAAATAATAATGATAATTTTAAAAATAAAATATAAATATGTCAAATAAATCATTACATATATCCTTGAATTGTGGTAATTGAAATAGAATTACATCAGTTTCTGGTTGGTAGTTCACTGCACACATGCTCAAGGGATTCATTCCCAATTTTATAGATGTGAAGGATTTCCATATTAATTCAATTAACATGGTAATATATTATTATATATGGGATACTTGTTTAATTATATTAACATATTTTAACATATTTTGGAATATTTGTATGGATAAATAAAACAAAAATCCATATTTCGGTAATTTGCCTCTTTTTTAGAGATCCTCTTTGGCTTCATACCTAAAGGCTTCAGAGAAAGGATTCATAATAACAATGGGGAATAAAATATGTGATTATATAATTATGGAACATATTTAAGATTTTATTGGATTATATTATTATTTTTGGATGTGTGAAGACTATAGAAGAGGATGTGGCCCTGTATAAATGGGTGAGTGGAAACATATAGAATTTTTTAAAATATGAAGTGATACCCACGTTTTTATAATTATATAATCCTATAAAATGGTATATATAGAACATTATAGGTTATAAAATCAAAATATTTTCATAAAATAGTGTTTCTATATGTTTAATTCATATTTAAGACTTTTCTTTTTATTATAAGCCCTAAAAAAACTCATATTTTTCTTAATAGTAGTAATTAATATTTACATAATATTAATATTCATTATGAGGAAAAAATTAGAAAAAAAGTTTATAAAATAAATTTTCTTCAAAATCAAAATATAAAATACATATTCCAAAATTAAATTTATAAAAACTAAATTATCCAATTTTAATTTTAACTAGAACTCAGGTTGAAAAAAATAGTTTCTCCAAAGAAAAACATTGAAAAGATTTAAAAGATTTTATAACACAATTAAAAATGAAACTGATTTAAATAAACAATATTAAGAAAATATTAATATAAAAAATAAAATTTTTTGTCAGATATAATTTAATAGAAATTTATTTTCTTTTACAACTTAAATTAAAACATATTTTTTTGATAATAATCATAAATGTAAACTATTCATTAAACAATGATGTCCTTTCTAAAAATACCATAAATTATGCCAATGAAAAATTTGAAATGTAGAATAAAAAATGAATTTAGTTTTTTCAAATATGGTTTCTAAAATCCGGGAAAAATATTTTTAATTTATTTTAGAAAATCATTTCAAAATTTTCATTTAAAAAAATAATGAATTTTGAAAACTATTTGTTAAATAAATCTTATTCTAATTAAAATTAATAGATATCCATTGATTTATTTATAAAAGTTTAAACCGTTTATTTTTCATAATTTATTTTATCATATTCATTCCCTTGAACTGAATGTCTATGTTATAATGGTACACTTTAAATAATAATATTTTATTTGAGTATCATGTTTAGTTTATACCTAGTGTTGTGTCTATTAGAAGAAGTGAATGTTATTGAATTTATCTATAAATAAATATATCATAATATCCCTTGGTTTTAAATTATAATATGACCATGATGTTGGGTGTCATATATTCTATTAAAGATGATTTTTCTCTTCTAAAATATTACTTTGTAATATTCTACCCCCTTTAAATAAATAAAATCCTTAAAATTTATTCAATATCTCAAAAAAGTGATTGAATATTAAAAATACATTTTTTGAAAACACAACATCATAAATTGGTTAATAAATACATTTTTAATATTAAAAAATTTAAATATAACCCATTTCACAGATATCTAACTTTGTGAATCCTTCAAAATATATTTGACCTAATTCAGTGTCAAAAATGAGAACTAATGTCACTTAATTTAAAAAATCAATATAGTAATTTGTTTCCCTCAACCAATGTAGAAAAAAATGTCACATATGAATTATGAGAATATCTTAATTAATGTACAATGGAATAGAAAACAAGCATGTTTCATTAAATGAAATCTCATATTGTAAAATATATTCCATAAATCAAAAAGTGGAAGTAATCTCTTACAAAGATAACATAAACCATTAAATCACCCATTACATTCAAGGTTTAGAATATTATCCCATAAACATATCTATATCATTATTATCCCAACATAGAAAAAATATTATGTGTTATCATCCCTCAATCATATGTTTTCTAAAAATATCAGCCTCAACTGGATCACATTTCATGGACATTAGTACCTTTCATAATATATAGAAAAATTCACAATGAAAATGAACAGAAAAACAATATTTATACATTTTATTATTATTATAATAACAATGTTAAATGATAAAATATGAGTTCATTTCATATGATCACATGATTCATGGAAAATTTATTTTTCTAATTCCACACCTTTATAATGTTGAATCACTAAATGTTTAGAACATTCTTTATTCACTTATAATAATTACCATAATATCATTTCTCTACATTTTTATAGTAAAATATTAATAATAACATGGTTTTTTATCAAAAATAATCACATGTGGAAATTACTCTATACCTTCTTCAGTTTATCCATGATTTTCTATTACATCCACTTCTTACACCAATTCCCTTCAAATATGTAATACATTTAGAATTATTTAACTATCATGATAACATGTGATATTTTGTCCCAATAATATTATAATTGTTTGGTGACAAGTACCCTTGGACATACTATCTTCATCCCTTAAAGGATATTATCATTCATCTGCTTTTGGTTAAATAAATTGATATTTTTTCCATTCAATAAACTATGATCCATTTAAAAAAAATATCATAGAGTTTATTTGATAACCTCATTCTGAAATATAATGTATTGTCCAGAAAACATCGAAAAAAAATATCAAAAATTAATAAATTTATGCATGGATTATCTCATAAATAAAAAAGGGTTATATAGAATGTTGGTAAAATCATAAAAACATTTTGAAATCCTTTACAATGGTTTCTAATTAAAATCTTTATTATCCTAAAAAAATCTACTATGAGTGTCAAACTCTGTCTATAGAAAGGAAAACTTTCATGAACAAGGTAATGATGATGTCAATCAGGAGATTCCATTTTCATAATTATTACCCCTAGATACATCTATTCCAATCCAATGTGAACATTTTGTATCCAGAACTAGATTTTTATCTTGTAAAACAACATAATATATTCCATAACAAAACTAGAGTATGATATTTTATAATTATACTGAATATTTAATATTTTATTAAATTTTCAAATTTATTTTTTGTTAAATCAAGTTCCCACTATTTATACTATATTCTTTATAATACGATCAATAATTACCCCTTAGTATCTCTAAGCTGGTGGTTACATTAATATATTTGAATAATATATAAGGAATCATATTCCGAAGGAATTAATAGTTTAGATGTCTTGGTATACAAGATAAAAACATGAATTTTACCTTCATTTGAAAACAAAAAACACATCAATATATTTTATTTCATATCATCATTAATTCCTGAAGAATATCCATACATATCAAAAATAGAATACTTACTGACATCATGGGTAAATAAAATATATGAAAGGGATGATCTCTGATGATCAATAATGGTATGTTTAATGAAAAAAATATCATGAATATATAATAAATAATCAATATTTAAATGAAATAAATGGAACACATTCCACGCAATAAATAGTATTATTATAGAGAATAATTTTCTAGGAATTAATAATTATCAAATAGGTCTATATAAACAATAACATTACATTGGATCATAACCATTGATATAATTAATATGTAAATAATTACTTGGAACATGAATAACTAATCAAATTTTTAGGGAATTAATTATTCTAGACATCATCGACATATTTTCAAGACTATTAAAAAGAAAATTGAAACAATTATTGAAACCCCATTTTATTTAGCCAACAAATTTGGCTCCCGAGACCCATTGATTCATCTATGTGCTATGTAATTGTGGGATCTATTCATCTCTTAATATGTAAAATTCCATCCTTACATGAAATGGGTGATAAATACTCAACATAAATTTATATATTATAAAAATTATCACCCATGATGTTAATTATTTCCCAAAAAAAATAAACTAACTCATAACCATTTAGAGTAATATGGTAAATGATATAAAAATAGTATACCCATTTAACTAATTTTAAACCATCAAGAAAACTAAAATATATTACATAATATTCTTAATGAATCATAATTGCAACAATGTTTTTATGTTGTTGATTAATGAATATATTATAAAATTCACATTAAACGTATTCATGTCCAATATATCTTTACCATATTAAAAAAATTTACCAAAATAATGTGTAGAACATCATTTTAAAAATACATATAATTGAATATAAATTTTAAAATATATGAAGTAATATTTATTACAATGGGTGTTAATGATTTTCCAAAATCCTTTATATGTTTTAAACATTAAATCAATTATTTCTTTTAATATTTTTTCTAAAATACAAACGGTCTTGGTTTGAAAAATGGAATCAAAATTCAATTCCCATGCTATTTTCAAAAGTAATTAATTGTTATAATTTTCATTAATAAATCATTTTGATATTGATAAAAAATTGAATTTTTTTTGGAAACATGGTTTTGGATGAATAATGATTTTCGATCGAGGATAGAAATAAAGTATGAATTTCAAAAAAAAACATTTTATGAAAAAATATTATTTACCAATGTGGAAAATGAATCCACTAATTGTGAATTTCATGATTTAAAAAAGTATAAAATGTATTATCGTTGAGATATAAATAAAAAATAATACTCTAAATGGATACTAAATCATAAAAAAACCCAAATAATGATGATATTGGTAATGCACTATTACCGCTTTTGTAACATGAAAATAATAAGCCCCATGAAATAATTAACATCAAATTAAAAATTAAGTATTGTGAATATAAATATATTAATGATATAACATTTAAATAGGGGAATTATATACCCTACATAAATGAAAAAGTGGTTAATATGGAATATATATCATAGAAGTAAAAGTGAGATAAAAAAGCCTTGCAAAATATTCAAATTCATTAATATGTGTCTAAAAATCCATTATAATTAATATATATTTAATATAAATTTATCATATAAAAATAATCATATAAATCACACAATATAGGATTTAATTTTTTTCCCTCACCAATTTAGTAATAAGGGTTTTTTAAAATCAATATTTGGGTGATTGTTATTTCATATTTCAATTATGTTTTGGTATAATAATATCAGTCCTTTAAAATTGGACACGGTAAAATAATCAAACTAATTAATAAAAATTTATTAATATTATATATACTAGTTATATTGATTATTATAGTAATCAAATAATGTTTGATGTTGTAAATAAGTTACACTATTAATGGGATGATAGACATTATGCATGTCATAATGATTTTTCCATTCTTCTCGATGGATAGAATGAAATTATAATAAAATTTAATTTACCAGTACAGAATCATTATTATCTCGTGTATGCAATTTATATTAATAAAATATATCATTATGACCATCATTGTAAAAATAAAATGAATAAAAATTCACATCTCTACGTTGAGGACATAGTCCACACATATGCACAAGAAATAATTTTGTTTTCTAATGAAAGGGAATGTAGGATTTTATATGTGTTATTATATTTTCATAATAATCTCAAGATCATATATATATCCCAAGTATTCATTAATTAAATACTTAATAACACTCGTTTAATGTTTAATGGAAAGGAAAATCACATCACTTCTCGAGGAAGTAGTCCTCCGTACATGAGTGTTGTTATCATATGAAACCTCTGATTGTTATGTACGAAGGTATATGTGATTTAATACTTCTTAATGTTTTTTAATTTCAAAAAAACATTATAAATATTTTAAATAAATACTCTAACAATCATTTATTGGTGGTTATAGAAATGGATTACATTTTTTTGTGTGGCAGTAGTTCCTCATAAAAATGAATTATGGTTCCCTACCAATTTTATATAAGATTATATGAATACTTGTTATTCCATTAAAACAATAAAATAATAATAAGCACATGATACTAGATTTTTTAGATTTTAACAATTTAATATTATTTGTCAAAATTCGTGGGATAAATAAAAAAATATTCTCATTTTGGAATTTTCCATCTTATTCTGAAAAAATATTTATATTTAGAAATAATGCAGGAACTGAAACTTCTATCTCAAGGTCATGTGAAGGACAGTTCCACTTATGAGGTCTCATCTGATAGGATCTATAAGCCACAACTCTATTACCCTACATCAAAACCATACCTAGTCGGATTCCTGAACCATCACAATAAACACTATATCTTCATCATAGATCAAGAAGAATCATGATTGGTGTTGATGATAGTCTTCCCTTTACCTCCTATAAATATTTTGGACAAGAATATTACCGAATAAATTGCACACCCTTCTTAGTCAGCATCATATGAGGCCCTTCTAAGAGGGAGAAATCATGGATGAAAGGCATTTAATAGCCATCATGTTCCAAGAAACTACGTTTATTGAAAAAATGTTGGGTTTTTCCCAGGATTATACTATACTCACTTTTTCTATGTAAACAAACATTCTTTCCCCATATATTATATTACCAACGAAGTGAACCTTCCCAATCAAGAAGTGGAATTTGTTAGGATTTGTATATAGATGGTGCTCTCTAAGTGTACACAGCACGATCTCTATATTGGTTTCATGGTCGTGTCCAAGACACTAATACACTATGACGTCGTAAAAAAGTCCACCACAATGGTGTCAAGGTATGGGTGAAAAAACCTGATTCAAAAAAATGAATACTAATAGTGAATTCATGAGGCTAAATAGAATAAATGAATACTCATAAAAGTTGTTCCTTCTCTAGTACGACATACAAGGTATGTCATATGGTATAACACACACCTGGTGATATCCCAACCTCATATAAATTTTAGATAAAATAGATACTCCATAGAGATTTTCGAATATGTCATGTATACAAAGAAACATATATATATTCTTTACCATATTCCGGTTGAGATGACGGTAATCCACCCAAAATTTGAAGGTGCCATCTTGTTTATTTTCTAAAACAATTGGTGATCCCCACATCGATGTGCTAGGTTTGATAATACCCATAACCTCAAGGTATTCAAGATACATTTTGAGTTCATGTAGATCTGTAGGTTCCATCCTATAAGGAGGAATAGTCAATAGTGCCTCACCTTGAACTAGCATAATAGGGATCTCCACATCCCTCATGGGAGGTAATCTTGATAAATCATTAGTGTATAGATCCCTTGAAAATCTATAATGGTAGGAAAGTCCACCAGCTATGATTCCTGATCACTCATGATGTGACTTAATAATTGAGATGTCACTCTTCCAAGCCCTTCATATTTATGTCCATCTCTTATAACCTACATATCCCATTCCCCATTGTGTATATATGTTCCTCCCTAAGGGGATGTGAAAGACACCCAGTGATGATAAAAATCTACTAGATCATTGTAAGGAGAAATCCAATTCATTCCAAGAATGACATTGATTCCAGAAATATCGAGGATAATGAAACTGCAAAAGAAATAGTACACACCAATATCAAGGGGTAACTCTTAGAACTTGAATATTCTCTATGTTTTGACCACTAGCATTGTGTAATGAGACATTATGA
Source organism: Viscum album (assembly GCA_963277665.1). Lineage (NCBI taxonomy): Eukaryota > Viridiplantae > Streptophyta > Magnoliopsida > Santalales > Viscaceae > Viscum > Viscum album. The sequence goes on from OY728164.1 coordinate 384,246,419, forward strand.
AATAATAATAGTCAAGTGTAAGTCCTTTACTTTCAACAACGAAAACAAATAAAAATGATTGTGATGCACTGGTATCACAGAGAGAAGAATCTAATGTAGAGGACACCATAATAGTACCTCTAACAATATATGGTCATGGAATTTGTAATTATGGCATTGAATTCAATCCGAGTATAAGACCTTAACCACAGAACAGAGATGTTGCATGATTGGCCTGAGTCTGTTCGCTTTACTGGCTATGATAGTCTAGAATTGGATTTCCTCAACCACCGCATACAACATTACCTATGAATGATCGACTGATTGAAAATGATCTTCTTGACTATTGTGGAGTCATATAGCACATACCTGACTATGGTGTTGGTATGGGTCCTATTGCATGGGATATAGATGATAGATAACATCAGAAATGATAAAGGTGACCATTCATTCTGCAATCTCTGCACTCCAATGGGTCTTTTGTGCCCTAAGGATTCTTATGACCAGCTCTTCATATTCTGTGACTTGTGACAAAAATATCAAAATGTGATACCGGGCTAGAATTTAATCCATGGTCACATTCCAAACAGCAATTATTATTGTCAGAAGATCCATTGCCTTATTGTGGAACTGAACTACCCTGGATCAATAGTTTAGCTTCCCTAACATTTTTTCCCTAAATGAATGCTTGATTTATGATCTCTATGACATCTTTCAAACGAAATGCGTTATCTGGTGAGAATATTTATTATTCAAGTCCATCCTTAAATAAACAAAAAATAGTTTGTGTGTCACCAGTCAGAGATGGGGAAAAAATGAAGCTTTGTGATGTGAGTTGAATACTCTATCACTGACATAATGCCCTAATAAATATATAATATTTATTTGGATGAATAATATCTTAGAATCTATAGAATGATGTGAATTTAGAAAGATGTCTGGAAGTCTATACAAATGATTTCACTTGTGTTCTCTACCTCAGATATAACATCCCACAAATTCTTGGTGGAGTCATGAAGCATACAAACTGTTTGTTTGACCACATGCTCTGGAAATATCTGATGATGGTCAATGATGGACCGTATTGATTCAATATATGACTCTACAACATGTGGAACTCCACTCCCTAAGAAGGTGGGAGAGTGCTACTGTAGGATGTCCCGTGTGAGTTCTATCATAGACAGGGTAGGTCTGAGATGAATCTGGACTGACTGCATAACCCTAAAGAGACTATCCCTGAACTGAGCATTAGGGCCCCTTGGATGATCAAAAGGAAATGGTAACATCTGTGGGGCTATAGGTAACTCCACAAGAGTCACTATGAGAGGAATCTCTGGTGGTTCAGGTTCCACCATCTTTGGAGTGTGATCATTTCCACTCTCCTGAGGCAAATCACAAAGATGTTGCATCAGCATTCATCTACAATATCCAAACACACACCTTTATAAAGTTTTGATAATAGAATAAGAAGACAAGAAAGGTGAAATATAATGGGTTGGTATATATACCACCTCTTAGAAATACACAATAGGTAACCTACTCTATGATTCGAGTCTTGATAGGAAATAGTAAACATAGGGATCACTAAAACAAGGCCTATCACCTATTTCATATATATGTCAATGATAATATAAAAAACATTCTCATATTTATATTTAACTAACATCCAACTCAAAAATTTTACAACTAGGAACAAAAACACTCACATGAAAACAAATAGATTCATGATAAAAGTAGAAATGTAATGGAAATATGCATGTCATTTTAATCATATGGTTCCTAATAAGATGCATGAAAATGAATTTCCCACGTATCATTGGACTGCACTTGAAAAAAATAATTATCGTAATAATAATAATATCAATAATAACATAAAACATGTGTGTCACCCAGTTGTGAAATAATATCCACAATAATTGGAATAATCATTAACTACAATCCCATCCCAAGAGTTTTGGTTTCCCATGTATATTGGTTTTATATATCCAAGAATAGGGTATGTTCTGACACCCTATATTATAGGCTATTGTCTAATCCAAATAGTAATACAAATGAAAAAACACACTCTAATACCACAATATAGTATCCCCATCCCAGAATCAACTCGAAGGGTTCTCCAAGACGTGTTGGAATTATATCCTCAATGACATATTCTTGAATTCCGGAGGCATCCGAATATCCAAGATGGACTGTTTAACTTGTCTATGGGGAATACTATACCCTCATAGGTCATAATTAATATACAGTGGAATAAAACTAGTTTATAAAAAATAAAATAGGCATATAAATAACTAAACTGAAGAAGAAGAAAATAAACAACCCCAACTAAATTTTTAATGAGTATGAAACATGATAAATAACCATGATTCACAATAATGTCATGCTATGATTTCTATTCTAAAATTAGAGTACCAAAAAATAGGAAATACAAACGTGAAATCAAAGAAATAATGAAAACAACATGATGTTGAATGACATCATCATAAGTATCAGCTCAATCATCTACAATCGAGATATATCATATGTTTCAATACTCAATCAATATCCATAAGCCTCATGCTTCCCATTATTTCTATCTGTGAACATAATGTCTACTCGGGTCCCAAAAAGGCAGCTGAGTAGGGGGTGAGAAAGAATAACATAATGTTGAAAACCATGATTTCTAAACAATTATATTTCATTGTATATACAACAATATTATTCCAACATATGATAAAAGAATGAAATAATATAAAAATAATAAAATAAATATATATTTGTCCAGTTGTTCAACGACACCCATCCCATATCACTTACTTTAACTATGCTGAGAATCTAAATAAGGTTCATATTTGAAAAGGAGTTTATATATATATATATATATATATATATATATATATAGGCTAGGAATACAAAGGAAGAAAAAAGGGAATAATTCCCAGAGCTTGTGATTTATCATCGGGTCTAGATTAAGTGTCATCAAAGTGTGCTTCAAGCACAATATAGATATGAAAATTTATAAAGGAAAAAAAATATGAATAAATCAAATCTTTCCACTAATCATTATTACTATTCTGTTCGGGTTGTAGAGGTGGTGTTTGAGCTCATGTAGAAGGTATCACTACGATACATCCTTCAATTAAACCAATTTCACTGATCTCATCCATGGAAATCATTTTAAAGGCCAAGAATCACTCGAGGAATGCCTTTACCATGTGTCTATCATGATCTCACATAGAAAGGGTCAAGTATCACCCAAGTCATAGTATGTCCACTTGTCCAATGGGGTTGTCCTATAAGAGCCCTTTTGGAACCGCTGTCACCCAAATATATATAGAAGGCCCCTGGAAGTCCTTGTTTTTAAAATAATAAGATATCACCCCTACTGCGTAATGGTCACTAGTAATTAATAGAGTTCCTAATCTTGAGTCCCTAATATAGAACCCCTATTCTCTCACAACTATGAATTTAATTGGATTACAAAAAATAGATATCATATAGTTTCACTTATAATTGAAACTAAATAGTATAAGAAACTCAACCACAAAAAATTATCATTTCAAAAGATCAGTTACATCTAGGGAAATTATAAGTGAATGAAATAAAACAAATATATTTATGTTATAAAGGCATAGATGGATAAAAATTGAAGAAGAAAGAAAATACTTAGGAAATAATTAACCAATACAACCAAAATTTCATCGATCAAAATTATGAAAAATAATTTATTTAAATAATACTCGACAAAATAGATCACTAAGATTTGAAATTAATTAATATAATTAATTTTTAGATAAAAAATAGTCAAACAATTTTGGCACACACAAAGGGGTATATAATGATGTTTCAACAATTTATATTGGTTAGATTACCTTTCAAAATGTTGTGAAGGTTACTAAAAGTAGTTTATTTAATTTAGAAAGGGTAATGAAACAACATCTTCAGTAGGAACTGACGAGTGGAACACCGTGTGATTTAAATCATGCAATGATACAAATGAAAAGTGTGTTGATTCTATACCTTCTACTAGTTGAGGATATTATTCCTAGTACTGATCCTTGATTTTACCTAAAACAGAAGATATATGATGGTCTTTGGATAACCCCAATTTCAGGTAACATCCTTCCGTGATAGATTGCATGTCATATTTAGAATAGGATCAAATGATTCCTGGTGTGTGAGGTTAGTCTTACTAAGAGATTTATAGAGCATCATACAATGCCAAAATATGGGGAGAAATGAGGTTGTAGTGATCACCTGAATAAGGATGAGGGTGTTGTGTACCACCAAGCATGTGGAGGTGCGCCACATAGAAGAGAGAGGTGTAGGGGGAAGAGAGAAAAGGAAAAAAAAGTGATAAAGAAATGAAAAGGAAAAAAATTATAAATATAAGGAAAAATAGAAAAATAAAAATAAAAATTAAATAGATAAAATAATTATAAAATATTAGGGGGAAAATAAAAAAAAGTTAAATAAAATCGTTTTACCCCATTTTAAAACATAACGGTCCGTACCTTAATTAAATCTGTGACATTACACATCACATATCATCCCATATAAAAACATTAAAAAAATCCTAAAAAACCTCTAAAATATATTCCATAATTATCTCCCCACATTTTATAGGATGTATTTTTATATGGAATATCTCCAATAATGTTTTAATAGATAAATTAAAAGGGTCCCACTGAAAATGAGTTAAAATTATTAAACTAGCTTGTATATTTTTTTTCTTACATCACCTAAAAATATTCATCAATATTATGATATAGTAATATTAGTGCATCCCATATACTAAGATATTTTTCTTCAATGTAAAAAAAAAATTTGAATCTCCACTTCCAAAATATGGGAAATGAAACCATGGACTGTATGTATGATAGAGTACTACCTCACTAACTCATGTTATCTATTTTACATCACCAAAAAACACAACTACATATAATGATAAATTTAATATTAATATATGATATTTTTGATATTATTATAATTTTTTAATTATATTATCACATATAACTTCATAATTCCCATTCTATTAGAATACAATAACATCTCCTATAACAAACTACATTGGATACCCTCTCAAAACGACCACCCCACCTGTTCCAACACTTATTGAAAGAGATTTTTGGATCGCCACATGATAGAAACATGAACACAATCTTAAAAAAGTCATTGGGAATAATTTCTCACAACCTCAAAAAACAAAATTGAATATATAAATAGGAGAGATAGAAATAAAAAATATAAAAAATATATTTCACAACTATTTGAGAAAAATAGATATGGCCGAACATTAAAAGGTAAAAATATATTCTAAAAGAGATATGTAAAACTAAAAATAAAATAAATTATAAAGAAATTTCCTCTGATATATCCATTTTATTTGATTGGAATCACTAACCATATTACCACTACCAACACAAAAATCAAGTAGAGAGAATACTTCATTGCCTCACCCTGGTGCCTTTCAATTCACTACATTGAATGAAATATCTTGTTATATATACATATGATGGGATTCTCTGGGTGTGAGCTAAAAATCTCAGTACAGCCTTACCCAGGTGTTTTATATGTAGTCTTTACACAAAAATACAAATTTTCCCAACATTATTGAAAATAAGGAACACTATATGGTTTTATAGATTTTATATGACTAGATGAAAAAAAACTAATTTTCACATTAACAATGATTAAAAATAATAAAGTTAAATCAATTTGAAATGATTCCATATAAATTTAACATTGAATATATATAAATGAGAATCTACTGTGATATATCATATCAATATCCATTTTAAATCAACAAAAACAGTACTAATCAACGTTTCCCAAATAATCCAATTGCATAGGTAACATAATTCTTGGCCTGGCATGTTATTAGGATAGCTTAAAATAGATAATATTAAAAATCATGCACTCATAAAGGCTCTAGAAATATGCATCATTTCTCGGGGGAAGAAGATAATACTATAATTTAAACCCACTAAAATGATTAAAAACTCCCTATAACAATAATCATAGTGATCATAGGAAT